>CM069131.1:47356738-48771730 GCA_035221665.1 Okamejei kenojei | reverse complement strand
TTTTTGTGGTAGAGGGTTGTTTATTTGGTTGGTTAAATTTTTCAATATATTTCCTCATTACTCAAACCCATTAAAATATCTTTTTTATTACATTTTAGCACACACACACTGATATGAGCCCCCCCCCCCCCCCCCCCCCCCCCCCCCCCCCCCCCCCCTCCCCCCCCCCCCCCCCCCCACCACCCCCAAAACAAACAATTTGCAGGGCAGCGCCTTTTTTTACTTCAAACCAACCATATTTTCTATTCAACCACTTTAAAGGGCACTTCACAGTTGAGTAGACATGTGTTTAGTGGTATCAGAGCTCAGAGAAAAGGACCCTTTGTTCGTCCATCTTGCAGAGATGAGTGAGGCACTCCATTTCCTGGTTTTATAGTCCCCCCCCCTCCCTCCAGCAGGGGCAGCATAGAGAATGGGGAATTTGTTAAAAACATTAATATCTCTCTGATGTTTCATCGATGGAAAAAATCTCTGGTTTCAGGAAAGGGTTTGGGAGGGGTGGTTCGTGCAAGCTGGCCAAAAAATGACGCCATAGGTGGTGGCGGTTCTCTCGGAAAATCACAGCACAGCGAGCATTTTGTGTCTACGTTCAGTTTAAACCAGCATCTGTAGTTCCTTCCTACAACATTGTGTGTATATATATCCCAGGTCTATGTAGTTCATAGATTATTTGAAGGTTCGAGTGTTTAATAGCCGGAACTAGTATAGGTGAAGGAAGCTGTTCCTTGGAAAACTTTCTTGTCATTCTGACCTTGCGGTCTGAACGAAACTTCGTATTGCCTGCAGTCATATACACATAGTAAATAACAAAAAACACGAATAAACACTATTTAAAATCCTCCCCGTGAGTTCACCAGGACCACATCCTCACTGTGGTTGGAAAGCAAAAAATCTTGTCTTTGTCTCTTCCCTTCTTCTCTTCCTCTTCCTCTGCGCTGAGGCGACGGGTCTCGATGTTGTGACCAAAAAAACGGGTGATGTAAATAACCCGTGTTCCTGAACATGGACCTGACAGTTTTAGGCTCCTATACTTCGTCCCGACAGCAGAAGTGAAATAAGAGTGTAGCCAGGGTGGTGTGGGTCTCTGATGATACTTGGCTGGTGATGGACAGACGGCATTTCAGGTCGTCGTCTGGATATGAAAAAAGAGTCCCGACCTGAAACTTTGTTCTGTCATTTCCTCCACAAAGTTACTCCAGCGCTTTGAGTTCCAACATCTGCAGTTCTGTGTGCCTCTTTGACCATGCTCATCATCACATGCCTTGAAATCTCATTGTTCTATGAAGAAACTTGGGATTACATAAATTGTTATTGGTTGAAAATTGATGAGCAACTTGTAACATGACAAAAGGCATTTTTCCTTATGTTCACAGAAACCAGAGGAAATGCAAAGTGTTATTAGGATTTCATCGGATTATGGAGTTTTCCTTCCCCCTATGTAACATTCAACATCAGGCAATGAGACTGAGAAGTAGCTCACTTGTTGATACTGGCAGATATTTGTGAAAAAATGCTCGTGGGAGAGAAGAAAAGCAAAAGAGCTGAACTAGAGTGCAGACAAGAAGGAAAGGAAGAACAGATTGAGCGGTATGAAATATAGGGTCCAAGAAAAACAGGCCTCAGGAGAGCAATAGAATGTGAATTCTGAAAAGAGAACCTGGAGGTGTTCTGGGATGGCAAGGTGGTATAAAATCCAAATAAATTAACTGAAGGAATTTTTTTTGTGCCAAACCTTCCTGCCTGTTTTGGCTTTTTTATGTTTTCCTCTCTATTCCCTCCAAATGCCTAGAATGCAATATTTCGACACCTGTACAATAAAACTGGGCCATGATTATATAAATCTAACCAGTCGTATTCCCCACCTGCATATATTTAGCCCCATTCAGATACGGAAGAGCTGAACCAAAAATGACCACAACGACAAAAAAGCAACCCAAAAACCACAACCACCCTAAGACCATCAATCTCCACCAGCACTTTAAAGTCTTCCCTTCACATCGGCTAATCAGGGACTCCAAGCAGAGAGATCAGTCCATCCTGGGGCAACTGACCCCTGACCCGAAGTACCACAGCATGCCGAGCTATCAAATGACCTTTTCATCCCTGTTTAGGTCATAAGGTCATAAGACTATAAGTTTAGATGTCTCTGACAGTATCCAAATGCCTCTGATGTTCAAAGACATTTAAAAACTAATCAAAAACTAAAAGAATAATAGTTATTCAACAAGTTAAAATATTGAATTGAAGTAAAATATGCTAAGCAATTCACAAGAATTAAAAATATTAAAATAAAGTACAGACAGTGCGTTACAGCAGGCATGACACCTTCAATTATATGCCTGTCCTTCCTGACATAACGAACCGATGGCACAATGATGAGTCCAGTAGTGGAGTGAAAGAGACTTGACCTTTGGCATTTGACCTCCACTCCACCTCTGACCTATCCATTCTGCCTCAGCTGCAAGTGCAAGCTGAGGCACAATGGCCTAGAGGCAATGGTTCCCACTGCAGCTTCCAGCAGTCATTCAGCTGGACTTGATCCATTATCTTTCCCTGACACACATCACAACCGTGTAACCTTAATCTCCAAATAACGAGATACCATTGAAGAAACCAAGCACCAATGAGAACTGAGCTAACACAGTGCAAGGGTTATGAGCACATTCCTTGTTCAGCTTGGACTAAATTTCCAATCACCTTGCTCTCTGCAAAAATAAATTAAGAAGCCTGTGATTGTTTATGAGGTACCATTTGCCCATAGAAGTTTGGTGAACATTAAGGATATTGATAGGATTTCTCTTGGGATATAGAATAAGTACAATTCTTTTGATATTCCTTTCAGGATATTCCAAAACACTGTATATCTGATTGTAGGAAGAGCAATAGGTGATTTGTGCACATCTAGCTTCCACCAAATGCAGCGTAATGAATACTGGATCATCGTCTTTTGTAATATTGAGTAAGGAATAAATATTTGTCATGAAGGCAGGAGTAACTTTCCTGGTCTTCTCTGACATGGCACCATAATGTTCCTGCTAAGGTGGACAGACCTGGTATCAATGCCTTGTCAGTAAAACACCACTTCCGATTGTGCAAGACTCCCTCAGAACTCCACTGGCATATTAGCCTCAATTTTTGTGCTGCTGTCTCTAGAGTGGGACTTGAACCCACAGCATCCTGACAAAGGCAAGAATGGCACCGTCTGAGCCAAGGCTGACAATGCCTCTTCAGTCTTCAGCTTATCCCACCGGCATTACATTTCCTGGAAGCAGATAACATTTACAGCATTGAACCTAGACTGCTGCTTCAAGCTGTAAAATATCAGTCTATTTCAGTAGTATCCCAGAAGGATACATGCAGCCAAAGGACCATATAATATTCCTCAAAGCGTTGCTAAATTTATTCTCTTTAACATAATCTTACCTCTGGCTCCTCTTTTCCGGGTTGGCTGACTCATCGGGATTTTGGAAGGAGACAACTTTGGTTTAAAGCAGTGGGCAGAAATTCTCTACAGTTGCCTTTCCACTGATTGCCATTCATACGTTATCCTGTGCTTCAAATAATCCTAGGATGCACTCACGCTTCCAATACATTCAACTCAAGCAATAGGGCAGGAAGAGACTGGAAATACTCAGCTGGTCAGATAGCATCCGTGGGGAGAGAGGTAAATGTTTCAGGTTAATTGCCTTTCATTGTCAGTTCATAGTATTTTCTGTTTTATTTCAGATTTCCAGGATCTGCAGTATTTTACCTTGGCAATATGACAGGCAGTCAAATGGGTTTGAGGCCAACACAGTAACATAGCTGTGGAACTGCTGCCTCATAATACCAGAGACCCTGACCTTGGGTGCTGTCCGTGTGAAGTTTGTGTGTTCTCCCTGTGACCGCATGGATTTCTTCCTGGTTTTCTGGTTTCCTCCCACATTCGAAAGACGTGTGGATTTGTACGTTAATTGGCCTCTGTAAAATAAAATGCCCCTAATATGCTGGGAGTGGATGAGAAATTGGGATAGAATAGAACTAGTGTGAACTGGTGATTCATGGTCGGCGTGAACTCGGTGGGCTGAAGGGCCAGTTTCCATGCTGTATCTCCAAACTAAACTAACTGTTCCCTGCCTACTCTCCCTGCATGTTATGTCACTGATGACCACTTGCTTGCAAGCCCAATGTGTTGGTTGACTGCTCTGCTATTCACAAAATAAGGCTTTCTGTTTGTCCCTGGCACTATTTATTCTGACCTGCCTGGCATCATTGCCCAGAAGGGGATGTTGCAGTCACAGTTCCGACAACTTTCTCACTGTATTAAACGTCAGCGATTTCTCACGCACAAGTGCCAATTATGCAGTGCTGGTGCAGATTTATTGCGGATGTAATTCTACCTCACATTGGGTCCTAGGTTAGTGCAACCCCACGGGATTAAAATTAGTTCATGGAATAAAATGGGATGATAGGTTTAAAAAAAAATCTGCCATGGTGTTAAAATAGACACTCTGTTTATGTACTCCCATGGAGCTAAAAGTGCATTAGCTTTGGTATGGTTAACAAAATAAACATGGTGATGATGCATTGTGGTTAAAGCCATTCAGAATAGAAACACCTGTTTAATATTATTTTAGATCAATAGGAATGAAACCTGAACTTAGTTGAAAGTCCAGGCACTTGACACTAGGCTATTTGCTATTTCCTCATGAAGTGGGCACAATGGCTGGGATTCACCTTCTAATGTTCTGCAGGGTGGAACAGCTGCTGACACATCTGGAATTGCAACCCGTTATCTCAGGTCAGGATGATCTGGTTTGTCTAATTGTCACCCGAGAGGATTCCTGTAACTTAGAGGAATCCGAGGTTGTCCAGTTGGGTAAACTGTTCGTGTAGGAAGGAACTGCAGATGCTGGTTTAAACCGAACTTAGACACAAAATGCTGGAGTAACTCAGCGGGACAGGGAGCATCTCTGGAGAGAATGAATGGGTGACATTTCAGGTCGAGACACTTCTTCAGACTAGTCAGGGGAAAGTGAAATGAGAGATATAGACAGTGATGTAGAGAGATACAAAACAAATGAATATAAGATATGCCAAAAAAGTAACAATGACAAAGGAAACAGGCCATTGTTAGCTGTTTGCTCGGTGGAGAAAGTAACGGGTACTAGGGTGAGGGTCAGGGGTGGGATGGGGAGAGAGTGGGCAGGGGTAGGGAGGGGGTGGTAGGGTGGCGGTTACTAAAGTTAGAGAAATCAATAATCATACCACTGGGTTGTAAGCTTCCCAAACGAAATATGAGGTGCTGTTCCTCCAAATTGCTATAACCTCACTCTGACAATGGAGGAGGCCTAGGACAGACATAAGGTCAGTGTGGGATATGGGAAAGGGAAATTAAAGTGTTGAACAACCAGGAAGATCAGGTTGGTTCAGGCAGACTGAGCGAAGGTGTTCAGCGAAAACGATTGATCTTTCGCCCAGTCTATGTTTGGTCTCGCCGATGTATAAGAGTCCACACCTTGAACAATGGATACAGTAGATGAGGTTGGAGGAGATGCAAGTGAACCTCTGCCTAACCTGAAAGGACTGTCAGGGTCCCAGGGTCAAGGGAGGAGGTATAGGGACAGGTGTAGCCTACATCGAGAGGAGGCGGCGGAGTCTTTATCATTGCTTCCTGGCTGGTGTATGGGCCTGAGCCATTTTCAAGAGGTCCGGTTGTGCACTTACATACAATGACTTTTAAAGTTTAGAGATACAGTGTGGAGACAGGCCCTTCGGCCAACTGAGTCCGCACCAAACAACCGTAGTCCAGCACTTTTGCCATTACCATACACAAAGAGTAATATTAAGAGTAATTGTACCGTTAGCTAATTCATCATCACAATGCTGTTGGGTTGTGGGAGGAAACAGCGCAGCTGAAATTCAGAACCCATATATTGTCACGGTAAGAACGTGCAAACTCCATATAGATAGCACCTGCAATAAGATTGAACCAACCTATTGGACCCATGAAGGATAAGTATTAGCTATGTGCTACTATGCTACCCATATAAAAATGAAATTATTCACAATGCACCATGCAGTTTGAGACTGAACTCAATTTATTTAAAGTCAGGAAATAAAAAGCTGATAGTGGTAACTGTGGTCTTGAAGCTAATGTAGTTTAGAGCGGATCCCAATCCTTTTACTCTTAAACTCACACTAGAAAATTCTAGCCATGCACTCGTTCAATCATTTGTGAACAACTGTGCGAAGGTATGCACTGCGGAGGTGTGAAGCCATTGCTACATTGCGGAATTCTGTGGTTCTCAATTTCAAATCTGTTCCTCAACGCAGGCACTGAAGGAAGATACGTTGGAGTGGATGCAACACAGATTCACCAATGTCTCATTGAACTTAAGGGGGACCTCATTGAAACTTACAGAATGAAAGGCACTGAGTGAATGTGGAAAGGATGTTTCCACAGGTGGGAGAGTCTAGGATCAGAGGTCATAGCCTCAGAATTAAAGGGCGCTCTTTAAGAAAGGAGGTGAGGAGGAACCTTTTTTAGTCAGAGGGTAGTTAATCTGTGGAACTCGTTGCCACAGAGGGCTGTGGAGGCTGTCAGTGGATATTTTTAAGGCAGAGATGGACAAATTCTTGATTAGAGTGGGTGTTGAGGGTTATGGGAAGAAGTGTGATTAGGAGGCAGAGATCAGCCATGATTGAATGGCTGAGTAGACCTGACGGGCTGAATGGCCTAATTCTACTCTGATAGCTGGTGTTTGTGAACTTAAAGGGTTAAATTGCGATACGAGATAGCGTAGAATAGGCATGAATCCTCTTTGTATAGAAGATTAACGAGAGGTTTGAACTGAGATATGTGAGGTGATTAAAGGATAGAAAAACTATTTCTCCCAACGGAGCAATTGAGATGCAAAAAATTAGAGTTCAGCTATTCAGGATGATGTACCTGATACATCTTCACATGGAGGTTGTGAAATCCGGAAGTTTTTACCCCAAAATACTGTTGAGGCTGGAACAAATGAAAATGGCAACATGACCATATAACCATATAACCATATAACAATTACAGCACGGAAACAGGCCCTCTCGGCCCTTCCAGTCCGTGCCGACCATTTGTTTTCCCCTAGTCCCATCCCATCATGACGATGAATGTGTATTGATTAGGCAAGGGTATTAGGTTTAGAGAACCATGGCAAGTAGGAGATAAGGCCCATTTCTGACAGAATGATAGAACAGGCTTAACAGATTGACTGGATTAATCCTTTTCCTACATCTGCCCACTTACTAATCCAGAGCTTCTTAATAGAATTAAAACAAAATTAAATGACTTCCTGATAAACATGCACAAACTTCCATTGGACTATTGGATTCTGTTGTGCAATACTGTTAGCTGTCTGAAGTAGGCATCACAGCAAAGTTGTGATCAGCAGTTACAGGTCATTGAACCATAAAGGGAACTGCGATTTTGTAATTGCATTGAATTGTAATTGCATTTTAAGTAGAGGCTTGTGTTCAGGGATTGTTGCTTCTCTGTTTTTTGGAAAGCTTGGCCCATTCTCATTTTGTTGTCTCACCTATAATTGACAAAATAGATAACCAGTCATAGACAGATGCAGCATGAAATCAGGCTCTTTTGCCCACCGAGCCTGCTCTGAACATCAAGGAGCTACCTACTCTTACATTAATCCGACACAAATCTATTTTATTGACCCCCCCCCCCCTCACCTCCTCACAAGGGCCACATCTAACTTCCTCTTAAATATAGCCAATGAACTGGCCTCAACTACCTTCTGTGGCAGAGAATTCCAGAGATTCACCACTCAATGTGTGAAAAATGTTTTTCTCATCTCGGTCCTAAAAGACTTCCCCCTTATCCTTAAACTGTGACCCCTTGTTCTGGACTTCCCCAACATTTGGGAGCAATCTTCCTGCATCTAGCCTGTCCAACCCCTTAAGAATTTTGTAAGTTTCTATAAGATCTCCCCTCAAACTTCTATATTCTAGCGAGTACATGCCGAGTCTATCCAGTCTTTTTTCATATGAAAGTCCTGCCATCCCAGGAATCAGTCTGGTGAACCTTCTCTGTACTCCCTCTATGGCAAGAATGTCTTTCCTCAGATTAGGAGACCAAAACTGTACGCAGAAACAAAGTAGTTATTCAATTGGTCTGCCATGTCCTTGTTCCCCATGATCAATTCACCTGTTTCTGACTGGAAGAGGCCTATATTTATTTTAACTAACCTTTTTCTCTTCATATATCTATAAAAACATTTGCAGTCAGTTTTTATGTTCACTGCCAGTTTTCTTTCATAATCTATTTTCCCTTTCCTAATTAATTCCTTTGTCCTCCTCTGCTGGACTGAATTTCTCCCAGTCCTCTGGTAGGCAGCTTTTTCTGGCTAATTTGTATGCTTCATCTTTTGTTTTGATACTATCCCTGATTTCCCTTGTTATCCACGGATGCACTACCTTCCCCGATTTATTCTTTTGCCAAACTGGGATGAACGATTTTTATAGTTCATCCATGCGGTCTTTAAATGCCTTCCATTGCCTATCCATCGTCAACCCTTTAAGAATCAATTGCCAGTCTATCTTGCCAATTCACGCCAATTCTTGGTCATATCATGTTCACTCTGATGCGATTGTACATGATATGCATCACCTTCACCTACAACTATCAAGGTAACCAGATCAACAATTGTACGTCAGTCTGAAGAAGGGTCTCGACCCGAAAACGTCACCCATTGCTTCTCTGCAGAGATGATGCCCGTCGCACAGAGTTAGTCCAGCATTTTGTGTCTATCTCCCTGTGATCATGTGGATTTTCTCCGGGTGCTCCGGTTTCCCTTGCAGTCCCGGGCAGAAAGTACAAACTCCATATAGACAGCACTCATAGTCAAGATAAAAACCAAATCTCTGGCGCTGTAAGGCAGCAACACCACTGCTGTGCCACCCTCATCCCTCAAGTTCTTGATTTCTTGACTCGGATGCTGTCTCTGCTAGAGGCTTATCAGGTAAGGTGGATGATCACAGGGCATGGATTGACTTGATGGTCTGGAATATTATAGCCATAACAGAAACTTGGCTGAGAGAAGGGCTGGATTGGCAGCCCAAAATTCCAGTGTATAGATGCTACAGATGTGATAGAGATGCAAGCAGGCTTTTTGATTATAGTGGACATACCTAAAGTGTTAAGAGAGGATTTTCTTTGGAAATCATCCAGTGAGGCTCTATGGGGAGAACTTAGCAAGGGGAAGGGAATTACCACTTTGATTGGACTGTATTGAGGCCCCGAAAAGTTAGTGGGAATTAGAGAAGCAGATGTGTCGGGAGATTGTAGGACTATAAATGGAGATTGAACCAGCCTACCACAACTGGAGAGCAGTCCTGAACTACTATCTACCTCATTGGTGACCCTCGGACTTTCTTTGATCAGACTTTACTGGCTTTATCTTGCACTAAACGTTATTACCTTATCACGTATCTGTACACTGTGAAAGGATTGATTGGAATCACGTATTTTCTTTACGCTGCCTGGTTAGCATGCAACAAAAGCATGCTAACCATGACAATACACATGACAATAACATAAACTGAACTGAGATTACAGATAGCTGTAAAAATAATAGAGTAGTATGAGTGTTGTACACAATTGATTGCTGTATACCCATATCTGCATTTCACCCAGAGAGTTGTGTATCTGTGGTTTTCAACCAGAGAGTTGTGAATCTGTGGTTTTCAACCAGAGAGTTGTGAATCTGTGGAATTCTCTGCCACAGAAGGCTGTGGAGGCCAAATCACCGGATGTATTCAAGAGAGAGTTAGATATAGCTCTTAGGGCAAATGGAATCAAGGGATATGGAGAGAAAGTAGAAAAGGGGTACTGATTTTGGATGATCAGCCATGATCATATTGAATAGCGGTGCTGGCTTGAAGGGCCGAATGGCCTATTCGTGCCCCCATTTTCTATGTTTCTATCCTAAATTGCCAGTAATTAGAGTATAATAAACAGTTAGTAAGATGTGCAATGATTTGGAATATCCCACAAAATATTAATGTGGAGACACAAGAAACTACAGATGTTGGAATATTGAACAAAATAGACTAATGGAGAAACTCAGTGTGGCAGGCATTATATGTGCAGAGAATGGACAGAAGACATTATGTGTTGAGACCATTCATCAAAGATTAATGTATCTTTTGCTGGTTAACATTTATCATTGCTCAACTCTTCCAAGAGGTAATCATACAAGTCATTGAAAAACTAAAAGTTTGCAGGTGTTGGAAATCGGTAATAAAAACAGAAAATACTCTGGATGTTTAGCAGCTTAGGTAGCATCTACTGGTTCATTTAATCCATTTTTTAAAAAAGAGTCTTGCAATAGATTAGCCGCTATCAATGTTTGCGAGGTAATGGTGACTGCAGTTCAAAGAGCGCTTCTTAATCATAAAAAGCTGAGAGTTGTTTTGGAATAATCCAGCTATAGTAATGGAAGTTTTTTGTTTCTTTCAATCCAATGATAAATTGTGTTGGCAAGAATCTGGAACAAAACTTCCGAAAGTAAATAAACTGTCAAAGAAAACAAACGATGAGAAATGCAGCTCTGGTGAACTCAAAGTTCAGCTCCATTTTTCTATAAGTATGATTCTATCCCACTCATTGCCAATTTACATGGGCAATCAGAAACACACTGCGCTGCAGTAAACTGGATTTGGAAGTTGTGTGCTGTATCCACTTCATCTCATGGATATGCCCAGGCAAAGTGAAAGAAAGCTCATTCATTCCTTCCACCAGACCAAATCGCTGTGAGAGGTCACGTGCAAAGGTCAAACCAGAGTAACTTGTCCCATGTCATAAATGGTCATTGCAACCAACAGCCATGATCCAAAAGCAGAATGCTAGAAGTCTAATGTGATAGGAAAAAATTAGCAAAATGGTCAGCAACTCAGGTTACATCGACAGCACAGATTTTTGTGACCTTTCAACAGAATGGTATGGAGTGAATTTGGGATAGGTGAGAGGGGAAAGATTAAATAGGAACCTGAAGGTCAACTTTCTCTACACAAATATTGGTGGGTATACAGAACGAGCTGCCAGAGAAGGTAGTTGAGACAGGTGCAATAACATTTAAAATACATTTGGACAAGTACATCAACAGGAAAGGGATATTGGGCAAATGTGGGCAAATGGGACTTGCATAGAGGGGGAGCTTTTTTCCACAGAGAGACTGGTGTGTATTGGATATAATGATAGTACCTGCCTCGACTACCTCTTCTGACAGCTCATTTTAGTCTAGTTTAAAATGAGCTGTTAGAGGAGGTGGTTGAGGCAGGTACTAAAACAATATGTAGAAGACATTTCGACAGGTACATGAATAGGAAAGATTTAGAGGGATACATACCAAACGTGGGCAAATGGGACTAACGTAGATGGGGCATCTTGATCGGCATAAGCAAGTTGGGCTGAAGGGGCTGATTCCGTGCAGTATGACTATTATGCCTGAACATTCGCCCCCCTCTCTGTGTGAAGGATAAACAGTGAAAGGGGAGATATATGGATTGGTATTACCAGGGGAATTAGGACACGGACTTCCCTTGATGCGGTGCAGAGGCTGTTGCTAGTAGGATGGGCCTGATCCAATTTGCCTCCCATGTCGTGGAACGGCTCCATGCTGAATACTAAAAGCATTGCAATCTAACAACACGTGCAAGTGTCCAAGGCTTGCGCGGCACTGCAGCCGGGAAGGGCGAGGGTAATTGAGGTGCAGACGGTTAGGCAGCAAGCCAGGTACAGGAAGTGGACTGTTGCTGATTTGATGAATGAGAGTCGCCTAGATTCAGGGAGTGGGGTTACTTTTCCGGTGCGGTGCTGCTCAGGTACAGTCTGCGGACTGACTGCATGTGTGTGGGATTGAGTCGCTGCTTCAGCTGGATGCACGGTGCAGGGGATCTGCCTGTCCCAGGCTGTGTGTGCGTGTGGGGACGAGGCAGCTGCGTTGGAAGCGCAAGAGTCACTTTTCTCACTGTTTGACGGGAGCTCCACTTAAAAGTTGGGCA
Organism: Okamejei kenojei; assembly: GCA_035221665.1. NCBI lineage: Eukaryota > Metazoa > Chordata > Chondrichthyes > Rajiformes > Rajidae > Okamejei > Okamejei kenojei. The sequence continues at coordinate 48,759,688 of CM069131.1, read as the reverse complement.
GAGTAACCAGCCTTCCGGACCTGCCCCGCAGGCAGCTCGTTCGCCTTGGACATGAACAGGTAACCCTGGACTCTAAACGTGATAGAGTGGACTCCTTTGAAAGCAGCTGGTTTATTTAGCAGCGAACGCGTTTAACGAGAACTGCGGTGTGCTTTTTATTTCGATAAGTGAAATATTTCTCTTCTATTCTGAACAAACGTTTTTCTTCCCTTATCGTATTGCAAAGTTAATTTGGTGCAACGCGTGGTGTGTACTTATGTCTGTGTGTCGCAAGCACATTCTTGCACTTGGCGATGCCATCTACTGGCCACTCGATTTCAGTGAAGCAAAGCGACACTTGTTACTGATCTTCATTCATTCCGGGTTGAGTGTGTGAGGTCCTAAATCCAATTCAGGTTTAGCATTGAGAGACACGGACATGTTGCGTATATTGATATTCTTTCAAAATATATATTTTATAATAGTCATAGAGTGATACATCGTGAAAACAGGCCCTTCGGCCCAACTTGCCCACACCGGCCAACATGTCCCAGCGACACAAGTCCTACCTGCCTGCGCTTGGTCCAAATCCCTCCAACCTGTCCAATCCATGTACCCGCTTAACTGTTTCTTAAATGTTGGAATCGTCCATGCCTCAACTACTTCCTCTGTTTAATTAGCGACTGACACGAGGGAATGGCACACAGTGTTGCAGGGCAAGATAAATGTTGTATCCTGAAGCTGAACACCACACTCCTATTTGGTGTTTCTGAATAAGGACAATTAACTAAAACTTATATTTGCATAGCATTCTTTTAAGGTGGTAAAATAACACTCCTTAAGTTCTTAAAGAAGGAACTGCAGATGCCGGAGAATCGAGGGTACACAAAAGGCTGGAGAAACTCAGCGGGTGCAGCAGCATCTAAGGAGCGAAGGAGATAGGCGACGTTTCGGGTCGAGACCCTTCTTCAGACTGAATGGTGTCTGTCTTGTGCGTGGTGGTGGAAAAATTGGTGAAAGCAGGACTGTGACTTGAATGGTTTTTCCTTGACTCCCCCTTAAGTTGTTTGAGGGAATGTTATCAAACAAGAAGTTGATGTCAAGCTGTAGTAATTAATATATATATAGATATAGATATAGATACATATAGATATATATATATATATATATATAGAGAGAGAGAGAGAGAGACTTCAGACTGATTTGAATAATGAAATGCCTGGATAGAGTGGAAGTGGATTGTGATAAGGATGTTTCTTTTCCACTAGTGGGAGTGTCTTGGACCAGAGGGCACAGCCTCGGAATAAAAGGACGTATCTTTAGAAAGGAGGAGGAATTTCTCTAGCCAGACGGTGGTGATTCTGTGGAATCCATTGCCACAGACCGCTGGATGCCAAGTTTTTGGGTATTTTTAAAAGCAGAGATTGAGTGGGTTTTTTTTTTTAGGTACGGGTGTCAAAGGTTATGGAGAAGTGGCAGGAGAATGTTTTTGAAAGGGAAAGACAGATCAGTTATGGTGGAGTAGACTTGATGTGCTGAGAGTGATGTGTTGGATGTGGAGGCTGGTGGGGAATTTGAGTGCAGGGTGGAAGATGGTCAATGGATTGGTCAAAGGGACCAGTGACAAATGAAATGGGATAGGGCAGCGAGAGACTTGGGCAGGAAGTTCCAAAACTTAGGGGTTCGTCAACTGAAAATCTGCCTGACGAAATGGAGTGATTTTAAATTTGAAGCCAGAAATAGAAAAAAAGTATAGCAAAGGATTGTACATATGGAGAGGTCTGCCGGAATAGGGACACAGTACTGCAGTTATGGATAACGTTGGATTTACATGGATAAGAATAGGTAGATTGGCCAGCAGTGTGTAATAGACAAGTCTATCTGTAATATTGATTTCTCTAACTGCAAGTAACCCGTGCATCCCCTCTCTCTCCCTCCCCCACCCTAGTTGTCGTACTAGTTTCACTGTCGTTCTGCTGAGTTTCTCTGTCTGTATCATTTCGTTACTGCCTTTCCCGCTGCCAACAATGGACCATTGTGGGCTCCACCCTTCCTTAATCTTCATTGTTTTTTGTATATCTTTCATTCATTTGTTCCACAGTACGTACCTTCTATATCTCTCTTTTCCCTCCCCACTGACTCTTAGTGTGAAGAAGGGTCGAGACCAAACCGTCATCTATTCCTTTTCTCCAGAGATGCTGCCTGACCCGCTGAGTTACTGTACTATTACTGTTTTTCTCTATCCGGTATAAATCAGCATCTGCAGTTCCTTCCTACACTAGCTGTAATAAAGTCATCTCAAGGCCTTCAGCAGAAGCAGGGAGATGGGCTATGTAAGCCAGCAGTGGGTGATACAGAAGAGGAAATAAGCAGTCCTGAGAATAACACAGATATGAGGGCCAAAATGAAGATAAACACAAAATGCTTAAGTAAGTTTATTGGCCAAGTATTCACATACAAGGAATTTGCCTTGGTGCTCTGCCCACAAGTAACAACATGACATACAGTGACAGTTCTGAATGACTCAGAAAACACTAAACAATAATAATAAAACATTAATGATAAAACACCATTGATCAAGCATGTGAACCAACAAAATACCAGATCAAAGGGAGGCTATAGAGTTTTGGCTGTTGAGTAGAGCAACTACTTGTGGATAAAAACAGCAGAACAGGCAGCATCTCTGGAGAGAAGGAATGGGCGACGTTTCGGGTCAACGCTTCTATCTGAAGAAGGCTCTCAACCCAAAACATCACCCATTCCTTGTCTCCAGAGATGCTGCCTGTCTCGTCGAGTTACTCTAGCATTTTGTGTCTATCTATGGTGTAAACCACCACCTGCAGTTCCTTCCTACACATGAAGGAACTGATCAGCCACTGATTACTCAACAGTATGTAGACTAATTTACAACAATTAATTTACAATAGATCCCTTGTATTGAATTACCTATTTTCCTGCTGCCTGCTAAAACTGCATGCTCTGTATCAGGAGTGGAAGTTCCATTTACAAAAAAATGATTTTCTGTCATGACCAATGTGAGTTTTTAAGCAATATTAAACCATTGATATATAGTGTTTAAGAAGACAGAACTTGCATCCATACAGTATAATCCACATTTTTAGTTGCCCCAAGGGAGTTTGCAGCTAATTAAATGTAGTTTGAGTGTAGTCACTGTTGTAATGCAAGGAAATGGCAAATGAACTCCACATTTTCATAGACCTGTAAGAATGGTCTGCAATCATGGCTACTCCCAGGTCACCACCATGTAGCTTAGCATTGAGAAACAGTCCCAATTAACATCTTCGGGTTTCACAATTGGTTCCGAATGTTTATTATTTCCAAGTTCCATTTAATATAAGCGCACACGTGAACGCTTGGTATTAGGTGTTCATCAAGAATGACCTTTGAACAATTCTTCATTAGAAATGTTAATATGCTTTGGAGAGTTTTATTGAGGGATGGGTAAATTGAACCCAGAAACAGGGGAGGGAAATGCATGGAATGCTGTGTTTTGTTAAAAACATCCATCGGCTTGCTATTTGTTAATGGGGCAGAGTAACATACTGTGAATGTTATTGTTCGGCGACTTGCTGTGGTCATATTACCAGAAATCTCTTGGAAATCTTTTTGTTTGTGTGAAGGTATAGTGCTGTAAAGTGCAGGACTGGCAGCAAGTTTCATTAATTTAAAGTAATAAGTGGAAGAATAAAGATTGGCGTGCAGAACATTTACAGCCAAAACGTACTGAGTGAGAAGAATGTTTTCAAATTTAGACTTGTCAAAGTAAATATTGTTTTGCATTCTTGATCAGTCATCAGTAAAGCAGGGAGGAATATTTGAAGAGAGGTTTGTGTGTGTAGATTCGTGGTAAGAAATTATATTCTGAAAGATTCCTATGTCAAACCTCAGTGTAATGAGCCTACATATCGTTTGTTGGCAGATTGGGAGGTGTTTTGGTAGGTAAGTGTTTCAGACAGATGCATCGCTAAAACTCTCTTCCTGCAGCTTTCCTGCTTCTGTAATAATACAGTATAATAAGACTCAAATTATCGAAATAATTTTTAAATTACCTCATTTTAACGTAAATGATATAAAAGGTAATTGTTCAATTTAGAATAGATCTAAGTAAGATTGTTCACATTCTACTTCAAGCACTTGTCATGTTAGCTTTTAGGAATAAAGTCTGCAGACAATCATTCGAACCTGCTCAGAATATTTCCTCGCGTACGTATTTGAGGAACGACATTATCTGAATCATAAAAATATTATGTTTCTGATAATGTTTTATTGTGATGATGTGCCATATTATTTGGCATGTTATACAGATTGATTAATAAGTAATTTGTTTTGAATTGATGTAAAAATAAGGATGACTATTTTACAAAATGCTACTAAAGCTCAGAATTGTACATTCATCTTTGGTTGAAAGAAAATGTTGCTTATGCGTCAAGGATAGTGCATCTAAATAACATGAGATTGACAGATGTTGGTGAGGCTGCATTTGCAGTAGTCTGTTCAGTTTTGGTCACCTTGCTATAGGAAGGACGTTATTAAGCTGGAAAGAGTGTAGAGAAGATTTACGAGGATGGTGCCAGGTGTCGAGGGACTGAGTATAAAGGGAGAGGTTTTGCAGGTGAGGACGTTATTCCTTGGAGTGCAGGAGGCTGATGTGTGATATGTTAGAGGTGTATAATATCATGATATAAATGAATAGGGTGAATGCAGTCTTTTAACTAGGGTAGTCAAAAACAAGAGGACATATTTTAAGGTGAGAGGGACAAGATTTAATATAAACCTGAGGAGCAACTTTTTCACTCAGAAGGTGGCAGGTGTATCTAACAAGGCCAAATGAGATTAGCTTTGATGGGGCACCTTGGTTGACATGTGCTCCTTGGGCCTAAGGGCCTGTTTCTGTGCTGTAGGACTCAATAGCCACCAACATTTGGAGGTTTGACTATAGTTTGCAATTGATAGAAATACAGAACACTTTTACAACTACAGTCCCCTCCCTTTTTATCACAATTTTTCACTTGCGCAGCTTTCACTTGGAGGGATAAATCAGCCAAGAACTCATTACAGCAGTGGCAAAACTGAAATGGACTATTCAGCATAACCTGTCTCATTGCTAGAACATTTCAAACTAATCCCTAGAACATTTCAAACTAATCCCACTGACCCTACTCTCTTTATCTTTCTGTTTAAAATATTTATACCATTTTCCGTTTATCGTGCAAGATTATCACCCGCTCCTGTGGTAAAGTGATATTTGCATAAGTAACTCTTGGCATAGAGAGATTTCACTTGACCTTTCTCCTCCCTCACCGTGGCAATTTTACAATGTTGACCCCGTGTCTCAGACTATCCATTGTAAAGAACCTTGAATCTCAGTCAGTGTCTAGTGATTTCAATATTTAAGGGGAAATTAATCCTATGACGACTTAAACCATCAGCAGGGAATCTGGTGGAGGGTTATGGATGACACTGAACTTTAGATTATAAAAAAATATGAAATGCACAAAACACTTGCTATGGATGGAGAACAATAAGCCTATTTCAAAAGGATAAAGATCTTTGTTTGAGGAAATATAGTTTGATTTCACAAATAATTAGACTAAGGAATCTCCTTCAGTCAAAGTGCACTGATGACAACTATGGGAAGGGTGCATTAAATGATAAAGGACAGCATTATTAAAGCAACAGTCATGGGGTCATACAGCATGGAAATAGGCCCTTCGGCCCAACTTGTGCTTGCCAACCAAGATCCCATCTAAGCTGGTCCATCCTCTGGCAGCTCGTTCCATATACTCACCGCATTACGAGTGGAAAATGTTCCCCCTCGGGTTCCTATTAAATCTTGTCCCTATGCCTTAAACAGATGTCCTTTGATTGTTGATTCCCCTTCCCTGGGTAAAAGACTCCGTGCATTCACACTATTAATTCCCGTCATGATTTTGTACACCCCTCTGAGGAATAAAGTCCTAGACTGCCCAACCTTTCCCTACAGCTCAGGTCCTCAAGTCCTGACAACATCCTCGCAATTATTTTCTGCAGCTTAATGACATCCTTTCTGTAGCATGGCGACCAAACCTGCACACCGTACTCTAAATGTGGCCTCACCAGCATCTTGTACAACTGTAACATAATGTCCCAACTTCTATACCCTAACTCATGAAGCCCAGTGTACCAAATGCCTTCTTTACCTGTGCCATTAGTTTCAGGGAACTATATAACTGTACTCCGAGATCCCTCTGCTATACAACACTTCTCAGGGTCCTGCCATTCACTGTGAAGGTCCTGCCCTGATTTGACTTCCCAAAATATGACACCTTGCACTTATCTGTATTAAACTCCATTAACCATTCCTCTGCCAACTTGTCCAACTCATCAGGATCCTGCTGCAATTTGTGATAATCAACTTCACTGTCTACGATACCACCTACTTTAGCGTCTTTTGCAAACTTACTAATCATGCCTTGTACATTCTCATCTAACCCATTGAGAGAAGCCACAAATACAACAGGTCCAACACTTATCTGTGAGGCACACCAGTAGTCATACTGTAGGCCTATGGTCTGAATACCAATCTTCCACCACCACCCTCTGCTTCCTTCCATGAAGTCAATTCTCTGTCCAGTCAGCTAGCTGTCTTTGGAATCCATGTGATATGCTTCCACAGCAGCCTACCATTTGGAGCATTTTCCAAAGGCCTTGCTGAAGCCTACATAGACTGAAGAAATCTGAATAAGTCTGAACCGGAAACATCAACTATTCTTTTTCTCCAGAGATGCTGCACGGCCCGCTGAGTTACTCCAGCATTTTGTGTTTATCTTCAGTGTAAACCATCATCTACAGTTCCTTCCTACTCGTATTAGTAAACCATTGATGATAATTAATTTTAGGAGATTTAATGAAACATTGATAACATAATAGCAATTAGATGTAAAGTGCCAGAGACCAAGAATAGGGAGTTTGTGATAAAGGCTTGGTCTACTAAATAGTTGGATATGGTCAGCGTGCAAACAGGCCCCCTGGCCCAACTTGCCCACACTGACCAACATGCCCTATCTATACCAGTCCCACCTGCCTACCTTTGGCCAATACACCTGTAAACCTGCCCGAGCCATATACCAGTCTAAATGCTTCTTAGACTATGCAATAGTACCTGCCTCAACTACCTCCTCTGGCAGCTCGTTCCATACACCCATCATCCTTTGTGTAAAATAAAAAAGTTACCCTTGTTCTGCAAAGATTGCTGCTCAAAATTGTTGACTATCATTTACATCGAGGTTGCAAAACACAAGGCCCATAAGCCACATCTGGCCTAATTAACAATCTTTCTGGCCATCCATAGAGCCTGGAAAGTAGTGTAAAAGCCAGGATGAGTAGTGGTCTTACTGCTTGTCTGCCAAGAGTCTTATTATCAGTTCTAGTGTAGTGAGCTGTTTTTGGCTTGAGTAACCCTGTAACAAATTTAACGGTTTCCAACTCTCTGTAACCCGAATTAAATCCACTGGATTATGTCAAGAAAATTTACATTCTGTGAGGGGGATAATACCCCCCAAATCTCTGGAAATAATCAACAGGTTTGAACGCTTGGATTGATAACTTTCTGAAGGCATACCGGCCAGAAATAATCTTTCCTTTCCACAGATGATGGCTGATTTGCAGATTATTTCCAGAGCTTTATATTCTTATTTTAGATTTCCAGCTTGTATCATATTTTTTCTTCAAACCAGCTTTTGAGTTGACAAAACCAAGATTTTTGGAGAAATTTTACAGCAGATCGGAAACAGAAATTCTGCGCGGTCAGACTTTTTCAACAAGTTTGGAAACTGTAAAGACGATTGTGGTCTCTTTGTGGTCAGACATTGTACTGGCCGAAATGGGAAAGAAAACAAATACACTTTGACTGGCAAGGTGAGAGAGGCTGAGAGATAAAGTATTCTTTCTTTCAGCATCTTCCTGCACATTCATATTCAATAAAACTGCTAGGAATTCTGAGAAACAACATTTTCCATTCATAAACAAATATTGTAGTTGTAAACATTCTCCATCACCACTAAATTATGTGTAAGTTCTTATGAAAAGAAGTGGGACTGAGAAGCAATTTTTTTTTTTGTGGAATTGTTATAGTTTCACAACAACTGAGGAATATTAGAACAATCCCCCCAATTTATAATTATAAGTGTATAGAACGGACATGAAAGGAAGTTAATCTAATTTCAAACATGATTGATTAATTAAAAAAATAATGGTGCAATTGGCCAAATACAGCTTGAAGATGAGAGAAGGAAATGAAACAAAAAAATGACAAATTAACAAGTGTACTTGGCAAAAGAATTGCTTAATTTGTACTATAATATACATTTAAATGTCCTATTAGGACTGAAAAGTTAGGCTATTATTCAATCTCCATGACTAGCCATGGTTTTAAAAGAAAAACTTTCAAGTGGTTTACGCATTCATGTACCAATGAACCGAGATTCATAATCTATATGTATATGTATGTATGTGTGTGTGTGTGTGTGTGTGTGTGTGTATATTAATAGAATATTGACTGGCCTTGAGGGGGATACGACATATATGAAGTAGATTCATATTGCCCGAGTCGAAGACGAGGGCAATATGGATCTAGTGAGGGCAATATATGTCGTATCTCCCGAAAGAGACAGTCAATATTGTATCAGTATGTGTTTCTATACATTTTGCAATATGCATGCAACTGTAAATAAGGGTACTTGAACATTGTAAATAAGGGTACTAAAACAATGTAACATTTATGTTTCATTTATGTAATTATGTAATTATGTATGTGAAGTTAAACTTAAATTTGTCATAAATATACTATATTCCCGTGTTTCATAAAGTCCATATTTCGCTTAAAGCAATTGGCAGTAAAAAGGATTCCATTCCATATTTGCTTAAAGCATTGAAGGACATTCCATATTTGCTTAAAGCATTGAAGGAGTTTATTTTAGCACATTGAGTCCATGTTGACTCACAGACAATTCCCATTTCCCCCACTAATTTTTCTCTGTAACCCTTGTCATTACATTCACTTCAGTTCCTCCCAGATTCTACCATTTATCTACATACCAGGTATTGAAAGTGGCCAACTAATGTACCAGCCTGCCTGTCTTTGGGATATTGGAGGACCCAGGAGAAACCCAAGGTCGCACAGAAAACACATGAATTCCACAGAAACATTTCCAATGGCCTGGTTTGAACCTGAAGCTGTGCTGCTACAGCTCTACTAGCTGCGCCAACGTGCTGCACTTCATTACACTTTTAAATAAGCAAACCGTTTTATTTGATAGCAATCTGAAAATAAACTAGGCTGCGATTAAACTATCGAATTTGTATCTTGATAACGCATGGCTATAAATGTCAGCATCTGAGAATGTTGTTTGGAATGAACCGTGTTTCATGTGAATGGTCCTCAGAAATTATTTGGATTCTCAGTCTGGTACCTACTGCAGATGTTGGACTTGCTGGTTTATAATTCACATGCTTTTCCTTGCAGCCCTTAAATGGAGGCACAACATTAACCAGCCTCCAGTCATCTAGCACCTCACTGTGCCGAATGTTGATTCGTATCTCTATCAGGCTCCTGCAATTTTTTCTTCAGCTTCCCACAACGTCTTTAGATATATCTGATCAGGCCTGGGGGGTGTATCTACCTTCACAATGTCCAGCACCTCCTTCACCCTAATACAGTCCTCAAGATTCCTTAATCTTCATAGACACAGAAATCTCAAGTAACTCAGCGGGTCAGACTGCATCTCTGGAGAAAAGGAATAAATGACATTTCGAGTCAGGGGAATCGGAAACGAGAGATATAAACGGTTGGGAAAGGTTATGTCTTTTTCCACAGTAAAAATAGAGGCAAAAGACTCATTGAAGACCTTGTCCATCTCCTATAGTTCCTCATTTTCTCTCTCTTGTTGCCCTGTTTTCCTTAATGCTTGTATAAAAGTGGTTTGAAATCGAATTTGCTATTTAAAACAAATAGCCTGAATAGAAGCTGGATAAGCACACAAGGGAGAAAGAAATAGCTTAGGTTGATTGGTCAGATCAAGAAGGGTGTGGAGCATAAACACCTGCACAGATCAGTTGGATCAAATGACCCATTTCTGGATTGTAATAATTTTGTCACTTTGTAATAATTTTAGAAGCTTTAGCTCTTCCATCCTTTCATTATAATTCATTTGTGTTGGTATCAATACAGTTGTTCCTTACTATGGTCTTCCAAAAATGGTTTGAATTTTAACATGGTTTTCTTTATTGCTCAATCATATGGGCAGTCGGGCAGCTGGTTGGCTTAGATTGGCAACATGATGCACTATGTAAAAATCACTATTTAAGATACAAAAGGTAAATGGTATATGCGTGACATTTTAGTGTATGTTCCTCGTATCTGTGTTGTTTAATGGATAAGTTGTTGGCTTTCAGCCCGAGTCTTGTCCTGATCGAAAAATGTATTCAGCTAAAGGAGATCGCGTACATCACCACAATCCCTATACAGGGTAAGGGTTGTACAGTTACATCCCTGGGTCTCACGTCATAAAAAACAATGGACACTGGATCATAGTAATTACATATTTGTATAGGATCATAGTAATTAAATATTGGCATAGGATCATAGGAATTGCATATTTGTTAAACAGACAATCTTACTGGCAATAAAATAAAATGTTGGTAAAACGTAATAGGTCAGACTGATACTGTCTTCAACCTAAAATATTAATTGTCATTCTTTCCATAGATGAGGCCTGATCTACTGATCTTTCCAATATTGCTGATTTGTTAATTTCAGATATCCAGTGTCTTTCGTATTATTTGATTTTCTTTTCACTGGTAAAATATCTGAAAAAATCTAGCAAAACTATTCCAAATGTGTGACAAAACGCACTTCTTTCGAATGAATAAATAAATGAATATGTTTTTTTTTGTAAAATATTTTTATTAGAAGTAAATACATATTAAGAAGGAATAACATAAAATCAAAAAAGAAAAAACATATTATTCGTCACATACATTCTTAATATTTTTAAAGTTTACATTTGTACTTATTTATATTTCTATATTTTTTATTATTTTATAACAGAAAGAAAATAGTATAGAGAAATAATAAAAAGAAATAAAATAGAAGTAGAAAATCGATAAAATGAGTGGAGTATAAAGCAAGATATTCTTCATTGGAGATATATGCGTGGTCTATTGTATATAGTTCTTCATCCATTCCTTCATTCAGGCTTCAGTCAGGTCCTCGAACCGGACCTCCTTGACCCTTTAAGTATTCAATGAATGGAGACCATATTCCTCTGAGTTGATCTAGCTTGTCCAAAAGGACAAGTCTTAGTCTTTCCAGATGAAGTGTCTCCGACATTTCTGTAATCCACATTTTGATTGTGGGGGATGTAGGACCTTTCCAAAATCTTAGTATTAGTTTTTTACCAATTATTAAACTATAACCAATAAAAATTATTTGCTGTGTTAGTAGATGATCCGTTTCTATTATTCCTAATATGATTAATTTTGAGTCTGGAGTCAGATTTGCATTAACTACTTTCGAGATTATGTTAAATATTTCTATCCAAAAATTAGTATTTTTATACATTTTGTGAATGAATGCATTAGATTAGCTTCTAAATGCTGACATTTATCACATATAGCAGAAACATTTGAAAAAATTCTGTTTAATTTGGATTTCGAAAGGTGTAATCTATGTAAAACTTTAAATTGTATCAGGGAGTGTCTGGCATTTAATGAGCAGTGGTGTATGTGTTGTAAACTTTCATTCCATACTTTTACACTAATTGTTTGTCCTAATTCGTTTTCCCATGCTTGCCTATATATTTCCGAGTTTGGTAAATCATTTTCCAGTAAAATATTATAAATATGATATTAATTTTTCTGTATTTGGATATTTATTTAGACATTCATCTAAAATTTCTGTCTTTCTATTTCTAAAATCCTGTGTGTTTGATTTAACATAGTCTCTAATTTGTAAATATCTAAAGTACTCTTTTGAGTGTAATCCATAATTTTGTTGTAATTCCTGAAATGAAAGGAATAAACTTCCTTGTAGAGATCATCCATCTTATTTATTCCATAGTTCTTCCATTTAAAAAAAAAAATATCCATCATTAAAGGTTTAAAAGTGATGTTATTTGCAATGGGAAGAGCCAGTGGTATACTTTCTAATTTTAATGTTTTCTTTAATTGTTTCCAAATACGTATGCCACTTTCTATTATTAGATTTCCTCTATAACTTTTTAATGTATTTTAGTATTAGCAAATAAAATCGAGCTAATTTCAAAAGGTGAACAATCTTCCTTTTCCATTTTTAACCAGTTTGGTTGTTTATCTACTTCTTCCAACCAAAAGTTCATATTTTTAATATTAACTGCCCAATAATAAAACATAAAATTAGGCAATGCAAAACCTCCATTCATTTTTGATTTACATAGATATTTTTTTATTTATTCTATGGCTCTTATAATCCCAAATAAAGTTGGTAACTATAGAGTCCACTTTCTTAAAAAATGTTTTAGGAAGATATATCGGGATCAGTTGAAACAGGTAATAATAATTGCGGAAGAAAAAATCATTTTTATCGCATTAATTCTACCTAGCATTGAAATAGGTAATGTTTTCCAATATAGGATATTCTTAAGTAGTTTATTCAATAGGGGTGGGAAATTAGATTTAAATAAAGAATCATATCTTTTTGTTACACGAATTCAAAGATATTTGATTTTTTCATTTGCTATCTTAAAAGGATATTGTTGTAATATATGTGAGTTATTTCCCATTATTGGCATAAGTTCACTTTTATTCCAATTAATTCTATATCCTGAAATCAATCCAAATTGAGTTATTAAATCTAATAAGTTAGGAATACTAATTTCCGGCTTTGTAAAATAAAGTAATACATCATCTGCGTATAAAGAGATTTTATTTTCAGTTTCTTTGGTTTCATACCCGTATATTTCAGGATGCAATCTGACGCGCTGTGCTATTGGTTCAATTGCCAGTGCGAACAGTAGTGGAGATGGAGGACAACCTTGACTACAGCCACGGAATAAATTAAATTTAGTTGTTAAAAATGAATAAATTTATTGGCCAAGTATTCACATACAAGGAATTTGCCTTGGTGCTCCACCCGTAAGTGACAACATGACATACAGTGACAGTTAGGAAGACACATAAAATATTAAACATTAATAATAAAACATTATTGATTAAACATGTGAATTAAATACAATACCAGAGCAAAAGGAGGCTACCAATTTTTGGTCATTGAGTAGAGCTACTAGTGGAAAAAAAGCTGTTTTTATATCTGACTGTGGCAGCTTTGACAGGCCGGAGTCGCCTTCTACTCTTGTTCAGTAAACTACATTGCTGCCTTAACCAGTAAGTTTGTGGCACTGAGAGGGTTGGCTGACACCATGTGATAATTGAGTGTTAAAGGAAAGATTATGCTGATCAAAAGAGTTTAAAATTTGGTTCAAGAGTGTATAATTGTCATATGTACTGGAAGCAGAACAATAAAATTCTTACTTGCAGCAGCAACCTGGACGTCATGGTTTTTAGATCCCTATGCCTTCTTCTCAAAGTCAGCATGGCCAAGATGGTGTGAGTCCTTGATGATGCTGGCTGACTTTTTGAGGCAGCACCTCCTACAGTTCCTTTCGATGCAACCAGTCATTATGCTTTCTACCATAGCCCTGCAGTTGTTCAAGATAGTATTCAATCGTCTAAGGAAGTAGAGGCGTTGATGGGGTTTATTTTTGAATCTAGGTTCTAGTGTCTGTGCGGATAAAAAAATATTTGAAGGATAAACAAAAGCAAGTAACAATAAACTGGCTGCCATTCTTGGTACAATTATCTTGTTTAAATATCTAAATGTAAAATTCTATTTCTTCTCCGCAACTATTCAAAAGAAGCACCATCATTAAGAAAGTCAAGATCATGCGGAATCAATATTATCAACAGTATCTGCACCATGGGATTCAGATGATAAAGACCGATCTTGATGCTGTCATGTATAAGATGGAACTGCAGATGCTGGTATAAACCGAAGAAAGACACAAAAAGTTTGAGTAACTCAGCGGGACAGGCAGCATCTCTGGATAGAAGGAATGAGTGACGTTTCCCGCTGAGTTATTCCAGCTTTTTGTGTCTATCTTGATGATGTCAGTTGAGTTCAGGATAATGTGGCATCTAAATTGTGTCATAAAATATTTCTTAATTTTCTTGTCTCTGATATGTGGGGAATTCTCCTGGCATCTAATTGCCATCTGTGTCTACCACCACTGACCCACAAATATTGCCGCTTTCATTCGTAACTTGGGTTAGATTTTGACTTCCTGCCAGGATTTAAGACTGGTGTTCTGGTCCAGCTGGTTAATATTTACATTCTTTAATAGGCAGGCAATCTGCATTGCCTGTTTAATTTTCCCTGATTATGTGGTATTTGTATTAGCTTATTGTTGGCATCATGAGAGCAGATAGTGTTTCTGGTCTGCATTGAGTCCTCATGGGTAAAAGGTGAATGGAAAGGATTGTTTCACAGAAAGACAACATGGGAAGTGGAATATGATCCTAATGCACAACTGAAAAGGAGAAGTCCATTTTGAGGAATTTAATTCAATTTATTTGTGACCCCTCCCCCGACAAGAGCACTGGTCTTTCTTCAGCAACTTGTGTTGTAACTTTGTTGGGGTGCTGTGTTAGCTTTTGTATAGCGATTATAAAAGCAATGCAGATTAGGAGTCTTGCCTTCGGTGCTTTATTAATGACACTAATCATTGTCATGCTCTGAATGTTTATGTTTTCATGTGCTGTGAAATTTGACGTAAATGTGAGCACGTTAAAGTTTTATCTGTAATCTACTGAAGAGTGTAGTATACACAAAAGCATTGAATCGGGCAATATTAGTGATTACTGGAAAGAGAGAGAGAGAGAGAGAGAGAGAGAGAGAGGCCTGGATGAGAATGCATTTGATCACAGAAGAATACTTTGTTAACCTAATTGATTGTTCCTAAAATTTTCCTGAGTTCTGAACAAAGGACAATTCATCTTGCATGCAACCTGACCACGGTATTTATATTGTCACTATATGACCATAAACGGCTATGTTACGATTACTATAATATAACGACAGTGCCCATGTACTATTCCTGGCACTAACAATTAAATGATTTTTAAAAATTCTCTATATTAAAAAATGTATACTGTTGAAGTAGTATCATATTCTTTTCTCAAGCCCCAGAGATTTTCTTGGGATGAGGAGTGTTATAGAAATGCAATTTGTACATTTATTAAGACGTGCAGATGTCCTGAAAAAATATTTAGTGTCCTTTTAAAAGGTTTTGCGTGATTCTATACCCTAGTCCCACCAGACTGGCAGCCCTTATTAACAAGCCAAAATATTCTATTTGGTGAAGCAATTTCTCGAAATCTTGAATAATGCTACAGAGTCTGTAAACATCCACAGAATAATGTTCGTGGCAGCAAGCCAGGCTGAAGTCCTCATAATTCAAATGTTGTGGTTGTTGTTTGTAGAATAATTTTGGAATTTAGCCGCAAGGCCAGTTTCAACAATCTTTCTTTTAAAATATGCTTTCAGTAATCCATTGTTTCAATGTCAAATGGATCTGAGGTTCCTTATGAGTGTGGTAGGGAGTAGGGTGGGGGGTGGAGGTTAATAAAAGAGCATAAAGGTTCAGCAGTACAGATTTCAGTACTGTTTCCAATCCCTGCCAGTCCCCGTGAGTCCCCATAAATGAGTTACAGCCTCTCCTCCTTGGTAAATGGTTCCAATCCATTTGGGCAGTTCCTGTGGTTAGGTCCTTGTACACGACGTTAATGTGTTTGCCAAAACACATCTTGAGATGCATAGGAATCCCATCCTCTAGTCAAGTTAATTGGAGAAAGAGAGCCTGGCAGGGGTTCCCCCCTAGTCCAATAGGAAACCATTACTTAAAACCTTTCTGGACATGTTTCTGTTAGCCAGGAAGCAGTGATGCGAGCTGGACAGTACAATTGCAGTTGAATCTGGATAGATGTATTGGTAAAGTTCGGACTTGGCTGCCTCCACAAGTGTTCAAGTTCATCTGCTAAAAATAACTTGATTTAAATGATAGCTATGGCTCACTTAGTAACAGTCTTGCCCCTGTTTGAAAAAGTTGTGTGGTAGCCAGTCATTCCAGAGACTTGACTGTAAAATCTTTGATTGATGTTCTAGTGTAGAACTGAGGAGTGGCACGTTGTGTCTTGTGCAGTTTTTCAGATAGAAAATTAAACCAAACATTGTTTGCTCTCTCAGGTTGATGTAATGGGCTGATGTAATGGATCCAATCACATATTTTTGAAAAACACTAACTTTATTTTTTACCATCAATAAAGTACATTTAATAATTTTTATTTGGAGCTTGTTATTTTTAAACTGGTGGCTGTGCTTTATAAAGTACAGCAGTGATTATAATGAAATGATAGCACATTGGTTGATTGAAGCTGTACTCAGAGCATGGTTAAAGCTACAATAGACTTTTATTGCACTTTTTTGTTTTTAATGTGCACGTTTGTGTACACATCCATTCTTATATTCCTTCCTTATAACATGTGTATGTATTTATATTATACTAGATTAAGTGGGACCCGTTGGGTCCCACCATCACACAGGCAGGCTGTTCCCCCAAAACAATATTCCACCTCTCCACCAATTCCAATATTGGTGGCCAGTGGGGACTTTCTGGAGCACTAGTATGGGTTGTGGGTTGAAGGGACTGGTTTCCAGAGGGCTAGTATGGACATTGTGGGCCGAGTGGATTCTTGGGCTGGCGGCTCAGTCACTCAAGCCCATTGTGCTGGCAGCTCACTCACTCACGGTTGGTGGGCTGACAGTTGACTCACGGCTATTCCTTGAAATTCCATTTCAAGCAGGGTGCAAGGCCACCAAATTCAAGTGCAGTTTCTTACCACTTCAAGTAGGGTGCAAGGCCACCAAATTCAAGTGCAGTTTCATACCATTTCAAGCAGGGTGAAAGGCCACAAAAGACAGCAGGTCGTGACCTCTTCCTCCTCCATCTTGCAGAGACTGAGCCATGCCCACACTTCTGGGCTTTATAGTCCCTCCCCCTCCCACCAGAGGGACGTGGCCTTCATGGCATGATTGACAGGAGAGAGAATCTCAACATTTTTTAAACACTAATAACTCTTTTATTTTTCATCGATGGGAAAAATCCTCTTGTCCTGTGCAGCGGAGGGGGACTGTGAGTAAGATGGCCAAAAATCACAACCGTAAGTGGCAGCGTTTTTTTCTAAAATCAATATACAGAACAACAGGAAGTGGTCAAGATCAGACTTTTAGTAATATAGATATATGTTCTATATTACTAAAAGTCTGATCTTGACCGCTTTTGGCTCACTGTGCTGTGATTTCTGAGAGAACTCCACCATCTACGGCCATCATTTTTGGCCACCTCGCTCAGAGCCCCCCTCCGTCTTCCTGGACCGGAGGATTTTTCCCATCGGTGATAAATCAGAGAGATAGTAAAATGTTTTTTTAAATTTTGCCATTCTCTCTGCTGCCCCTGCTGGGGGGAGGGACTATAAAACCTGGAAGTGGTATGCCTCACTCAGTCTCTGCAAGATGGAGGAAGCCAGAGGGTCACGTCTCTCTGAGCTCTGAATAACACTGAACACATGTCTACTCAACTGTGAGTGCCCTTAATGTGGTTTGAAAATTAAAATATGGTTGGTTTGAAGTAAAAATGCACTGCCTGCAAATGGTGGTTTGGGTGCTTTGGGTTGAAGTAAAAAGGCACTACTGCAAATGGTGGTTTGGGTGCTTTGGGTTGAAGTAAAAAGGCACTACTGCAAATGGTGGTTTTGGTGCTTTGGGTTGAAGTTAATAAGCATTACTGCAAATGGTGGTTTGGGTGCTTTGCGTAACTTCCTGTTTGCACTGTATATTGATTTTAAATAAAACGCTACCACTTACGGCTGTGATTTTTGGCCTTCTTAGTCCCCCTCCACTCAGCAGGTGCAGAGGATTCTTCCCATCAATGAAAAATAAAAGTGTTATTAGTGTTTTAAAAATGTTGAAAATCTCTCTCCTGTCAATCACGACATGAAGGCCACATCTTTTCCGGTGGGAGGGGGAGGGGTTATAAAACCAGGAAGTGTGGGTGTGGCTCTGTCTCTGCATGATGGGGGAGGGAGAGGTCATGACTCTGTCTGAGCTGTGAATCAACTGAACACACCAAATGTCTACTGAACTGTGAGTTTGGTGTTTTGTGTGGTTTTATGGTAGTTGTATGGTGGTTTCACCCTGCTTGAAGTAATAGGAAACTGCACTTGAATTTGGTGGCCTTGCATCCTGCTCGAAGTGGTAAGAAACTGCACTTGAATTTGGTGGCCTTGTACCCTGCTTGAAATGGTAGGAAAATGGATTTGAATTTGGTGGCCTTGCACCCTGCTTGAAATGGAATTTCAAGGAATAGCCATGAGTCAACTGCCAGCCCACCAGCTATGAGTGAGCTGCCAGCACATCAGGCTTGAGGGACTGAGCTGCCACCCCAAGAACCCATACCAGCGCTCCAGAAAGCCCCCCCCACTGGCCAATTGGAATTGGTGGAGAGTTGGAATATTGCGTCGGGGGACCAGCCCTCCCGTGTGAACATGGGACCCAACGGGTCCCACTTAGTCTAGTATGTATATGTGTATATATATAGATATAGATATATGTATATATAGATATGTGTATATATAGATATGTGTATATATATATGTGTATATATAGATATGTGTATATATATATATGTGTATATATATATGTGTATATATATGTGTATGTATATATATATGTGTGTGTATATATGTGTGTGTGTGTGTGTATGTATATATATATATGTGTGTGTATATATATGCATATGACAAAATAACTCTTGACTCTATAACTCCAGTGCAGGACTAGATCCAAAATGGATTTTCTCCAGACCCATGGGGACAAATTCCGATGTGGTGTTTTTTTTAAATATTTTACAGCATAATGATAAATGACTTGAAGAGGAGTAATGTTTATAAATTTATTTTTAAAGACCAAACTTTGTGATTGGCGCTGAATTGTGATGAAATAAATGGCATTCTAAATCATAGATTAAAGCAGGTGGCCTAAAGAATAGCAGATGTATTATTGTACGTATGATGGAAACAGACATTGAAATAGGAAATTGCAAACAGGTGGAAGTGATAGAAAAGTCCTGCTCTGAGAGGAAGAGAAAGAAATGTATTTGGGTGTAATGATTGATTAGCCATTAAAGCCGACTGTTGACATAGAGCTATCAAAACTCATTATAGGCTTGGATTCATCTTTGGGGTCAGGCATTTAAACGGGTCACTGGTGGAACCCTAATCAAAATAATTCTGGGATCCAGCCTTTAACGTTGCACACAAATGGGTCCGAGGGAGACCAGCAGCCATGTGATTCTGAACTAGGATGAACAGGACAGGAATATGTTTTCATTTGGAATGGATATCATGATTGCTTATATTTTCAGATGGCCTTTAAAGTCCCACATAAGAGTTGATCTGCAGAAGTAGAACATAAAGCACAGTAATATATACTGGCATTGATTGAAAATTGTTTGACAGACAATTTACAAAGAGTTGAAATAATTGTGTAGGAAGGAACATGCAGATGCTGGTTTAATCCGAAGATAGACGCAAAAAGCTGGAGTGGGACTGGAGTGGGACAGGCAGCATCTCTGGAGAGAAGGAATGGGTGACGTGTCGGGTCGAGCCCTTCTTCAGATTGAAAGTCACGGGAAAGAGAAACTAGTGATATAGACGATAATGTAGAAAGATATAGAATAATGAATGAAAGATATGCAAAAATGTAACAATGATAAAGGAGATAGGCCATTGTTATCTGTTTGTTGGATGAAAACGAGAAGCTGGTGTGACTTGGGATGGTGAGCGATGGAAAGAGGGAATGCCGGGGTTACTTGAAGTTGGAGAAATTAATATTCATATCATTGGTGTTGTTCAAGATGTAGACTCTTATACATTGGCGAGACCAGATGTGGACTCCTTTACAACGGCAAGATCAAACACAGACTGGCCGACATCTTTGCTCAGTCCGCCAGTCTATACTCCCGGTTGCTAAACACGTTAATTCTCCTTCCCATTCCCACACTGACCTTTCTGTCCTAGGTCTCCTCCATTGTTAGAGTGAGGCTAAATGCAAATTGGAGGAACAGCATCTCATATTTTGTTTGGGTGGCTTACAGCCCAAATTATCGTTCATAGCATGAGGTTTTGAGTACAGGAAGAAGGATGTCTTATTACAATTATATTGGTCCTTGGTGAGATCACACCTGTGCACAATGTTGATCTCCTTACCTAAGGATAATATTAGTATGGAGGTATTGCAAGAAAGGTTCATGGACTGATTCCTGGGATGTAATCCCGTATTTGCTAGAATCTAAGGGAACTCCAATTGAGAGATAATGCTTTGTCACCTAGCACTAGCTGAAATGACCTACATTTACATTTAATTTTGTGTGACCTTTTTAAGATGTCTGAAAGCAAATGAACATTTGAGGTGTGATCACTATTGTGACATGTCTAAAACAACAACGTGATAACGATTAATAATATTGAATGAAGGGTAACTATTGGCCAGAACTTTGCAGATAATTCCCCAACCCTTTGGAACAGTGCAAAAGGATCTATTGAGAAAGAAGACAGCTCCTCAGTTTATTTTCTGCACACAAGAATGATGGAGTCAATGATCTGTTTGTGATGTTGGATCAGCCTGGCTATAAAACAGTTGGGTGATTATGGGAGGAGCTGCAAACCGGAAGTCCTATTATGCAGAGGGTGGCGGGTTTATTGAGGAAGCTGCCAGAGGAGGTGGTTACGGCATTTAAAAGACATTTGGACAGGTACATGGATAGGAACAGGGTACACAAAAAGCTGGAGAAACTCAGCGGGTGCAGCAGCATCTAAGGAGCGAAGGAGATAGGCGACGTTTCGGGTCGAGACCTTCTTCAGCCAAGAAGGGTCTCGACCCGAAACGTCGCCTATCTCCTTCGCTCCTTAGATGCTGCTGCACCCGCTGAGTTTCTCCAGCTTTTTGTGTACCCTCGATTCTCCAGCATCTGCAGTTCCTTCTTTAAAACATGGATAGGAACAATTTGGACGGGTGTGGGCCAAACGCAGGCAGGTGAGACGAGTGAAGGTGGGGCATCTTGGTCAGCATCAAAGATACTAGAGGAGCAAGATAGACCACTCCGAAATCCAATGGACTGGTGTGTAGTACGGAACGTCACGGCCGCCATTTTGGGGGACTCCTCCCGCTGTGTAATCCGCACCATAGCTACAGAGCAGTTGCAGGCAACGAATATAGAGGAGCAAGATGCATTAGAAAGTTATTAGATTTATTTGTAATAGATCTTTACTTACATCTTGATCTCTCTCTCTCCCCCTCCCCTATCTTCTCTATCTCCACTCTCTTCTCTCGATCTCTCTCTCTCTTTCCCCCTCAATCTCTCTCTCTTTCCCCTCTCGATCTCTCTCTTTCCCCTCTCGATCTCTCTCTTTCCCCTCTCGATCTCTCTCTTTCCCCTCTCGATCTCTCTCTTTCCCCTCTCGATTCTCTCTCTTTCCCCTTCGATCTCTCTCTCTCTCCCCCCTCGATCTCTCTCTCTCTCCCCCTCGAATCTCCCTCTCTCCCCCCTCGATCCCTCTCTCCCCCCCTCGATCCCTCTCTCTCCCCCCTCGATCCCTCTCCTCCCCCCTCGATCCCTCTCTCTCCCCCCTCGAATCCCCCCCTCTCTCTCCCCCCTCGATCCCTCTCTCTCCCCCTCGATCCTCTCTCCCCCTCTCCCCTCTCCCCCCTCGATCCCTCTCTCCCCCCTCGATCCCTCTCCTCTTCTCCCCCCTCGATCCCTCTCTCCCTCTCTCCCCCCTCGACTCTCTCCCCCCTCGATCCCTCTCTCCCCTCGATCCCTCTCTCCCCCTCGATCCCTCTCCCCCTTCCCCCTCTCCCTCTCCCCCCTCGATCCCTCTCTCCCCCCTCGATCCCTCTCTCCCCCCTCCCCCCTCGATCCCTCTCTCCCCCTCGATCTCCCTCTCTCCCCCCTCTCCCCCCTCGATCCTCTCTCATCCCACTCGACCTCCTTCCCTCTCCCCCTCGAACTCTCCCCCCCCTCCCCTCTCTCTCCCCCTCGATCCCTCTCTCCCCCTCGATCCTCTCTTCCCTCTCTCCCCCCTCGATCCCTCTCTCCCCCCTCGATCCTCTCTCTCCCCCTCGATCCCTCTCTCCCCCCTCGATCCCTCTCTCCCCCCTCGATCCCTCTCTCCCCCCTCGATCCTCTCTCCCCCTCGATCCCTCTCTCCCCCCTCGATCTCTCTCCCCCCTCGATCCCTCTCTCCCCCCCTCGATCCCTCTCTCCCCCTCGATCCCTCTCTCCCCCCTCGATCCCTCTCTCCCCCCTCGATCCCTCTCTCCCCCCTCGATCCCTCTCTCCCCCCTCGATCCCTCTCTCCCCCCTCGATCCCTCTCTCCCCCCTCGATCCCTCTCTCCCCCCTCGATCCCTCTCCCCCCTCGATCCCTCTCTCCCCCCTCGATCCCTCTCTCCCCCCTCGATCCCTCTCTCCCCCTCGATCCCTCTCTCCCCCCTCGACCCTCGTTCCTCTCTCCCCCCTCGATCCTCTCCTCCCCCCTCGATCCCTCTCTCCCCCCTCGATCCCTCTCTCCCCCCTCGATCCCTCTCTCCCCCTCGATCCCTCTCTCTCCTCTCCCCCCTCGATCCCTCTCTCCCCCCTCGATCCCTCTCTCCCCCTCGATCCCTCTCTCCCCCTCGATCCTCTCCCCCCTCGACTCTCTCCCCCCTCGATCCCCCTCTCGTCCCCCTCGATCCCTTCGATCCCTCTCTCCCCCCTCGTATCTCCCCCTCGATCCCTCTCTCCCCCCTCGATCCGCGATCCCCTCTCTTCGTCGCGCCCCCTCGTCGATCCCCCTCATCCCCTCGATCGCGATCCTCGCGATCTCTTCCCCCCTCGATCCCTCTCTCCCCCCTCGATCCCCCCCGCGATCCCTCTCTCTCGACCCCTCGATCGCTCTCTCGACCCCCCTCGATCCCTCTCTCCCCCCTCGATCCCTCTCCCTCCCTCTCCCCCTCGATCCCTCTCTCCCCCCTCGATCCCTCTCTCCCCCCTCGACCCCCTCGATCCCTCTCTCCCCCCATTCGATCCCTCTCTCCCCCCTCGATCCCCTCTCCCTCTCTCCCCCCTCGATCCCTCTCTCCCCCCTCGATCCCTCTCTCCCCCCTCGATCCTCTCTCCCCCCTTCGATCCCTCTCTCCCCCCTCGATCCCTCTCTCCTCTCTCTCCCCCCTCGATCCCCTCTCTCTCCCCCCTCGAATCCCGATCCCTCTCCCCCCCCCTCTCTCCCCCTCGATCCATCTCTCCCCCCGATCCTCTCTCCCCCCTCGATCCCTCTCTCCCCCCTCGGGATCGAGGGGGGAGAGAGGGATCGAGGGGGGAGAGAGGTATATATACACACACACACACACACACACACACACACACCACACACACACACACACACACACACACACACACACACACACACACACACACACACACACACACACACACACACACACACACACACACACACACACACACACACACACACACACGCACTCAAACGTTTAAAGCCTCCTGTAGAGGCTGCTGCTGCTGAAGCAAAAAGTCCTGTTTATATCAACGGGTCGATGGTTGAAAGGGTCAAGAGCTTCAAATTCGTGGGCATGCACATCTCTGAAGATCTTTCCTGGTCTGAGAACACGGATGCAAATATTAAGAAAGCACATCAGCGCCTCTACTTCCTGATAAGATTACGGAGAGTCGGTTTGTCAAGGAGGACTCTAACTTCTACAGGTGCACAGTAGAGAGCTTGCTGACCGGTTGCATCGTGGCTTGGTTCGGTAGCTTGAGCGCCCAGAAGAGGAAAAGACTACAAAAAGTAGTTAACGCTGCCCAGTCCATCATCGGCTCAGACCTTCCTTCCATCGAGGGGATCTATCGCAGTCGCTGCCTCAAAAAGGCTGGCAGTATCATCAAGGACCCACACCATCCTGGCCACACACTCATCTCCCTGCTACCTTCAGGTAGAAGGTACAGGAGCCCAAAGACTGCAACGACCAGGTACAGGAATAGCAACTTCCCAATAGCCATCAGGCTATTAAACATGGCTCGGACCAAACTCTGAACCTTGACGCCATCCTATCCCCCTTTGTTAAATCCCTCCCCACCTATGTTCAAGACACCTCAGACACTCTCCGTCGGCTCCGTGCATTCCATTCTCCAGGCCCCCATCCTCTCATCTTTACCATGGACGTCCAGTCACTCTACACCTCCATCCCCCACCAGGACGGTCTCAAAGCTCTCCGGTTTTTCCTCGACCAGAGGGAGCAACCCATACCCGTTCACGGACACCCTCCTCCGCCTAGCGGAGTTGTCCATACCCTCAATAACTTCTCTTTCGATTCCTCCCATTTCCTCCAAACACAAGGCGTAGCTATGGGCACACGCATGGGCCCAGCTACGCTTGCCTCTTTGTTGGGTACGTCGAACAATCCTTGTTCTCGGCGTACCAGGGCCCCATCCCCGACCTCTACCTCCGTTACATCGACGACTGCTTTGGTGTCACCTCCTGCACCCACACACAACTGACTGACTTCATTCATTTCACCACCAACTTCCATCCGGCACTCAAAATACACTTGGACCATTTTCCGACATTTCCCTACCATTCCTTGACCTCACCATCTCTATTGCAGGTGATACACTCCTGACCGACATCCACTACAAACCCACTGACTCCCACAGCTACCTTGATTTCTCTTCCTCCCACCCTGCTTCCTGTAAGGACTCCATCCCCTATTCCCAATTCCTTCGTCTACGCCGCATCTGCTCCCAGGATGAGGTGTTTCACACCAGGTCATCACAAATGGCCTCATTCTTCAGAGACGGGGATTCCCCCTCCCCCACTATTGATGAGGCTCGCACCAGGGTCTCCTCCATACCCCGCAACACTGCCCTCTCTCCCCATTTCCCCCACTCGCAAACAGGGCAGAGTCCCCCTGGTCCTCACCTTTCACCCCACCAGCCGGCAAATACAACAGATAGTCCTCCGCCAGTTTCGCCCACCTCCAACGTGACCCCTCCACCCGCCACATCTTCCCATCTCCCCCCTGTCTGCCTTCCGCAAAGACCGCTCCCTCCGCGACTCCCTTGTCAATTCTTCCCTCCCCTCCCGCTCTACTCCTTCCCCGGGCACTTTCCTTGCAACCGCAAAAATGCAACACTTGTCCCTTCACCTCCCCCCTCCACTCCTTTCAGGGACCCAAGCAGTCCTTCCAGGTCCGACAGAGGTTCACCTGCACCTCCTCAACCTCATCTACTGCATCCGCTGCTCCAGATGCCAGATGATCTATATCGGTGAGACCAAGCGGAGGCTTGGCGATCGTTTCGCCGAACACCTCCGCTCGGCTCCGCGCAAAACCAAGCCGACCTCCCGGTCGCTCAGCACTTCCCTCCCATTCCGTATCCGACCTCTCGGTCCTGGGCCTCCTCCATGGCCAGAGTGAGCAACACCGCAAGTTGGAGGAACAGCACCTCATATTCCGCTTGGGGAGTTTGCATCCTTTGGGCTTGAACATTGAATTTTCTCAATTCTGTTAACCCCTGCTGTCTCCTCCCCCTCCCACCTCTCCCTCAGCCCTCGGGGCCCTGGCATTCCCTCTATCTCTATCTCCCTCCCCCACCCTAGTCGCACTAGCTTCTCATTTTCACACCACAAACAGCTTACAATGGCTTGTTCCCTTTATCATCGATACTTTTTTGCATATCTTTCATTCATTGTTCTTTATCTCTCACATCACTGTCTATATCTCTCGTTTTCCTGATCCCTGACCAGTCTGAAGAAGGGTCTCGACCCGAAACGTCGCCTATCTCCTTCGCTCCTTAGATGCTGCTGCACCCGCTGAGTTTCTCCAGCTTTTTGTGTAACCCTCTGAACATTAATAGCCCGTTATCTGTTATTTGTACTTTATCAACTTATTTATTCATGTGTATATATTTATATAATGGTATATGGACACACTGATCTGTTCTGTAGTCAATGCCTACTATGTTCTGTTGTGCTGAAACACAGTCAAGAATGTCATTGTACCATCAGGGACACATGACAATAAACTCACTTGGATTTGATCTTGAATAGTATTACCTCAAATAAATAAATTTTGAAAATTATGCACTTTACTTATGTTCCACTTTTTAAAGTTTTTTACATTTCCTTTTAACAGTCATGTTATGCATTTTTCTATTCTTGAATTTGAGTCCATAGTGCATGTGGATACTCACAAAGATTGCTACAATTCTAACCTTGACTCTATTGCAGCACAAGTTCATGTCTTTGTATTGCTGTGTGTTATGTATTGCTGTGTTTATTAGATGGGAAAGATAGAAGAGCTTATTAAAATCTTCTTACAAAGACCATTAAGTAATTTCTTTCTATCCTCTTTTGGACCTAAGGCATAGCAGGGCTGCCAACTCTCACACAGAGGGAAGGGAGGGAAGGAGGGAGAGAGATGAGGGAAGGAGAGAGGGGGAGGGAGAGAGGGGGAGAGAGGGGAGGGAGATCGAGAGGGGAGAGAGAGAAATCGAGAGGGGAGAGAGATCGTGATAAGAGAGATCGAGAGGAGAGAGGTCAAGAGGGGAGAGAGAGAGAGAGAGAGATCGAGAGGGGAGAGAAAGAGATTGAGAGGGGGGGAGAGAGAGCGATCGAGAGGGGAGAGAGAGAGTTGAGGAAAGATCGAGAGAAGAGAGGCGAGAGAGAGCGATCGAGAGACGAGAGGGGAGAGAGATAGAGAGGGATCGAGAGAAGAGGGGAGAGATAGAGAGAAGAGAGGGGATAGAGAGGGATCGGAAGGGGAGATAGAGAGAAGAGAGGGGAGGGGGAGAGAGAGATCGAGAGGTAAGTAAAGATCTATTACAAATAAATATAATAACTTTCTAATGCATCTTGCTCCTCTATAATCTTTGCTTGCAACTGCTCTGTAGCTTTGGAGCGGATTACACAGAGGGAGATCCAGAGACAAAGATTATAGAGGAGCCTAGTTTCCCAATGATGTCGAGGCAGTCCGCTAACATGGCGTCGACTATCACACATGTGATACTACGCCTTTTCCACTGAGTGGCGCATCTTGCTCCTCTATAATCTTTGGTCAGCATGGGCAAGATGAAAAAATGAATGGTGGTTTATGGTCACATGTACCTGGGTATGGTGAAATTCTTTGTTTTTACAGGCAATACTCAAAGTACACAGAGAGTTGCCATGTATCTGGCTCTAACAAACCTATGAAGTAAGCATTAGAGTACTGATGGTCCCTCATTGTTCTCTGCAGACCTCGCCCACCGGATCTCTCTTTGTTCTCAGCTCCCCGGCCCTGTCTCTCCTTGTTCTCAGCTCCCTGACCTTGTCTCTCCTTGTTCTCGGCTCCCTGACCTTGTCTCTCCTAGTTCTTGGCGGCCCCTCCGCCGGGTCCCTCTTTGTTCTTGCCTCCGAACCTGACTGTGTGCACATCAACATCCCCTGACTCTCACTCTACACCAGGGGTAGTTTACATGAGCCAAGTAACCAACAATGAGCAGATCTTTGGGATGTAGGAAGACACTGGATCTCCTGGGATAAACCCATGGAGTCGCAGGGAACATTCATACTCCACGCATGTGGATCCTGTTTAACTTGTGTGCAGTGATGATGCTGTCTGTTACAATGAGCTTAGTGGT
This sequence comes from Okamejei kenojei, assembly GCA_035221665.1. Classification (NCBI taxonomy): domain Eukaryota; kingdom Metazoa; phylum Chordata; class Chondrichthyes; order Rajiformes; family Rajidae; genus Okamejei; species Okamejei kenojei. The sequence goes on along the minus strand of CM069131.1, from coordinate 48,731,829 downwards.
GACTATCACCGTGACTGTCTTTGTCTTCCTGCACTGGTCCGAGATTGCGGTTCTTACCTATCGGAAATGATGAAGTCGCAAGTGTAAAGCTGGGTTGGGGAACGAGGGCCAGTAAGAGCTGTATGCATGCACCTGCCATGTGCAGTTTGTAAATCAGAAGAGAGCGTGGGCTGAGGGGAATGTGTGAAGGATTAGGCATGAGGTCATCATCATCTGCAAATCTATTCGCCCAGCTGTTGGTCACAGCCTTAGCAACAGACACAGCACTGATGTGTAGCGTGGTCTCCTCTGAGCATTGGGGCATGCAGGCACAGCTCCCTCAGCTCTGGTTGACTCTCACTGATTCTGGCTGCCTACCAATTTGCTCTGCAAAGGGGAGGGATGTATATTTGTGAGTCCTCGTTGTGTTTAAGTGAACTGGTTTTTGCCTTGAACCGAGATGTAGGAATGGCGTTTCCAGGTATGAAAATGTGTCTGAAGGAATGTTATAAGAATAGGGAGGAGTGAGGGGAGGTTCTGTTTTATAGTCAGACAACGTGGAAATGGGCCCTTCTGCCCAACTTGCCCACACTGACCAACATGTCCCATCTACACTAGTCCCACCTGCCTGCGTTTGGCCCCTATCCTATCCATGTACCTGTCTAAATGGTTCTTAAACCTTGCAATAGTGCCTGCCTCATCTACCTACTCTGGCAGCTCGTTCCATACACCCATCGCCCTTTGTGTAAAAAAAAAAAAAATTACCCTTCGATTCCAATTAATTCTTTCTCCCTTCACCTTAAACCTCTGTTCTGATTCCCCTACTCTCGGCAAAAGACTGCATCAGGAAGGCTGGCTCCATCCTCAGGGCAGAGTTGGATTCATGGGAGGTGGCCTTGGAGGGGAGGATGCTCCTCAAACTGGAGCATCCTGTACAATACAGCTCACCCCCTCCATGACACACTGGTCAACCTGAGGAGTACCTTCAGCAACAGAGTGGTTCCACCAAAATGCAGGACAGAACACTACAGGAGATCCTTCTTCCCTGTGGCTATTAAACAACTCCTCCCCCTTCTGTCGTGGGGTAGACTGACTCACTCCCCCCCCCCCCCCCCCAATCCTTGCACATCCCCCAAGCCTCTCCACTCGTCACTTTAATTTCATGTATTTGGTGTTTTGTGTATTCTGTGTTTTTATGACTGTTGGCAGATCAATTTCCCTCCTGGGTTCAATAAAGTTCTATTGTTTCATATTGTATTTACCCTATCTATTCCTCTTATGATTTTGTACACCTCTGTATGACCACCACTCATCCTCCTGTGCAAGAAATTAACCCCTAGCCTGATCAAACCCTGTAGCTCAGGCACTCGAGTCCTGGCAACATCCTCGTAAATCTTCCAGCTTGACATATATGGTATGTATACATAATGTATAGTACATTAGCATCCGTACATGGGACAACAAGAACCATGTATTTGGACTAGACTTCACCTACATCAGGGTCCATCACAAAGGGTTAATAGAAAGGTCACAGTATTTTAAGTGTGAGAGGGGATAAATGCAAGGGCTGAGGGAGACATTTCTATTAATAATATATTCAAAACTAAAGTAAAAGATGAGAGTAGATGGATAATCTGAAATGATGCTTCAGACAAAAATAAAAGTTTAGAAATTAAATCCTCCAGTGCTCGTGGTTCATGCACAAACTACGGATAAAAGCGATTATGCCGGCCAGATCCCAGGCAGAATCATACCCATTAAGATATCGGCCTGGGCACTTTGCTCAGTTCAGTTTAGCCTTGGGATAATGACCCTCCCATTAGATGTAGCAAGACAAAAAGGAGTGCATTGCTCGTTTGCCATCTTTTGTTGTGGTTCTGGTGCAAACTTTAATCTATGCTGAATGCTCACACATTTAAAAAAAAAAGCAAGAAAAAAAAAAAGCCCAGCATGACATCATGCGGGGATCGGCAACGAGGTGTTAATTAAAGGGCCTGCACATCAATGTCACTCACACAGTCTCTGCCAGCCTCTGTTTCCAGTGCTGTGGACAATGAAAACGTCTTCACTGTTAACTCCATCGCTCATTGCAGCCTCTACATACACTTCGACATCTGCACAAAGTGCAGCCATCTCTGACCCACTTGACCACCATAGGTATTTCTGTCCGTGGTCACCTCAGTCTGAAGAAGGGACTCAAAGTCACCTATTCCTTTTCTCCAGAGATGCTGCCTGACCCGTTGAGTTACTCCAGCTTTGTGTCTAACTGTGGGTCTTTTAGAGTTTGGAGATCTATGGAACCAGTGTATGGCCCGCTGAGTCCACACTGATCATCGGTTGCCCGTACACTGTACTGTTCCATGTAATATTCTATGTAAGGCAGACTTTGAGGAGATGAGGCACACACCAATCACAGTAAGCTGGACAAATCTGCCAAACAACAAACTTAATGTGAAGCAGAACCATTTTCTACCCTAAAGGTTAATAGCTCTGTTTGCCAAAGAAAATAGACATGGACAATGAGGGTAAAACAGGTTTAAATATGGACCCTCTTGCAATGAAGCACCATTGATTAAACGGCCTCCTCTGTGATAATTCCCTCCATGAACCAACATATGTTTTATTTTGGAAAAAGGTACTTAATGTGATACAGGACTAACTCATACCCTGAAGGGGCAAAAATATGCTTCACCAAGAAAACCCTAGTATGTGACCAGAAAGAACATAAGAAACCGGAATAGGCCACTCGAGTCTGCTCCATCATTCAGTAAATCAATGCTGACGAATTTTGGCCTCAGTACTGTTTTTACATCCTTTCCCCATATCTCTTAATTATCTTGTAGTTCAAATATCTTGAACGGTAACCTTGAATATATTGAATAGCTCAGCCTCCACAGCTGTCCAGATAATGAATGATTCTCCTGAGGGAGAAACATCTTTCTCATCTCTATCCTAAATAATCCTCTTATTCTGAAACTATATCCCCAAGGTTCAGATCACACCAAGGCAGTCACACCAGCATTCAGAACATAGAACAGTACAGCACAAGAAAGGGACCCTTCAGCCCACAATGTCTGTGCCGAACATGATGCCAAGACCCTCTTATCTGCTTGCAAATCATCCATTTCCTTCAATTTTGTGCATTATTCATTTGGCTATCCAATAGTTTCTTAAATGCCACTATTGTATCTTCCTCAGCCACCACCCCAGGCAATACATTCTAACATTCTAAGGCACTCACTGCCATCTGTGTGAAGTAAAATAGAATTTTCCCCCCACATCTCCTTTAAACTTTGCCCCTTGCACCTTTAAGCTATGCCCTCTAGCATTTGATTTTTTTATTTTCATTCTGGGGAAAAAGGTTCTGACTGTCTACCCTATCTATCCCTCTCCTATTCATCGATCAGGCTGGCCCTTAACTTCCAGATAAAACAATCCAAGTCTGAAGTGGCAAATTTCCCCACTTGTTATAATCCTTACCCTTTCAGTAAAGACCAATGTTCTGGGAGGAACTGCAGATGCTGGTTTAAAATGAAGACAGACACGGAAAGCTGGAGTAACTTAGCGGGTCAGACATATTCTCTGGAGATAGAGACAAAATGCTGGAGTAACTTAGCGGGACAGGCAGCATCTCTGGAGAGAAGGAATGGGTGACGTTTTGGATTGAGACCCTTCTTCAGACTGATATCAGGGAAGTGGGCGGGACAGAGATAGAATGTAGTCGGAGACACTAAGACTGGTGGGAGAACTGGGAAGGGGAGGCAATGGAGAGAGAAGCTATTTGAAGTTAAAGTCAATGTTCATACCGCTGGGGTATAAGCTACCCAAACGAAATATGAGGTGCTGTTACACCAATTTGCGCTGGGCCTCACTCTGACAATGGAGGAGGCCCATGTCAGAAAGGTCAGATTGGGAATGGGAGGGGGAGTTAAAGTGCTGAGCAACCGGGAGATCAGGTAGGTTAAGGTGAACTGAGTGGTGGTGTTCAGCTAAACGATCGCCGAGTCTGTTCAGCGAAATGAACAGACTAATTACATTCTCTACCTGGATGCCAATTCCTTTGTTTCATACACTAGAATCCACAGATCCCTTGTTATTGCAATATTTTGTGGTCTCACTCCAATTTAAATACTGAATTGCTTTTCATTCTTCCTTTCTAATTGGATAACGTTGCATTTTCCCACATTGCACTCCACCTGCCCACTGACTTAAATTGTCTGCATTCCATTGATAGATCTTTGTGTCCTCCTCACAGTTTGATAGCCCATCTGTCTTTGAGTTATCAGCAAATTACTGACAATACACTCTCCCTTCATCTTAGTCCTTAACATAGATTATAAATGGGTGAGGCCCTGTATACTGATCCGTCACACCAACTAATTACTGAATGCCAGTACGAACATAACCCTTGAATCCTGAGATTTGTTGTTCGCCAATACATCGTCCATGTGAATATATTATGCGTAACCCGATGCACCATATTACATTGTGCAGCAATCTTTTATGTGGCACTTTATCATATGCCTGCTGGAAATCCAAGCATGGATTATCGACACAGTATGATACATCCTCAAAGAATTCCAGCAGATTTGCTACGTTTATTCCCTTTTCATAAACCATATTGGCTCTGCTTGATTACCTTACGATTTTCCAGATGTCCTGCTATGACCACGAATAATAATGGATTCCAGCACATTCCCAGTGACGGGTAACCAACCCGTCATTCCCTGCTTCCTCTTTTCAAACAGTCATGTTGCAATTGCAGTTTTCTAATCCTTGGGACCTCTCCAGAATCGAGAGATTACAGCACCGCACCCATTACCTCCACTGTTGCTTCCTATAAGACCCTTAAGGGTGGCATGCTGGCGTAGCAGTAGAGCTACTGCCTTACAGCGCCAGAGACCCAGGTTCGAACCTGACTACGGGTGCTTGTCTCTATGGAGTTTATACATTCTTCCCATGACCTGCATGGGTTTTTTCTCTGAGATCTTTGGTTTCCTCCCACACTCCAGACCTACAGGTTTGTAGCTTAATTGTCTTGGTAAAATTGTAAATTGTCCCTAGTGTGTGTAGGATAGTGTAAGTGTTCGGGGATCGCTGGTTGTTGTGGACCCGGTGGCCCGAAGGGCCCGTTTTTGTGCTGTATCTCTAAACTAAACTAAACTCTACATTGCAGGCTTCTTTCTCTACCTCTCTCCGTGCTTTCTTTACTATATCCCTTTCTTTCTCTCACTGTCTTGCGTGTTCTTTCTTTCTCTTTCACGCTCTCCCTCGCTTTCACACTCTCCTTTTTCTTTCATATGCAGGAAACTTTCTTCCAAGAAAATCGACACACTCTTGCTTTCTCTTTCTTTTCCTCTGGGGATTTGTTTCCACCTGCTCCTCCTCCTTGCTTGTACTCTCGCTCTTTTGGCCTCATGCCATCATCATCCTCCTTCTTCTTGTTCTTTCCCCATCTCATTCCTTTGACCTCTGATTATCTCGCACCTTCAGAACATTGAGACACAAGGAATTTTCGATGTTAGTTTACCAAAAAAGTCATAAAGTGCTGGAGTAACTCAGCGGGTCAGGCAGCATCTCTGTAGACACAGATAGGTGACATTTTGGGCTGGGACCCTTCTTCAGACATTGAAGGGGGCATTGGGGGGGGGGGGGGGGGGGGGTGGGTGAAGCTGCATGAGAGGAGGGTCAGAACAAAGCCTGGCAGGTAATCGGGTGATACAGGTGGCAACACGGGGAGACAGGGTGGTCAAGAATGTTTGCGGTACATTGGCCTTCATCAGTCAGGTTATTGAGTATAGTTAAGTTGAGTATATGAATTTGGGATGTTATGTTACATTTGTACAAGACGTTGGTGAGGCCTTATTTGGAATATTGTGCTGAGGTTGGATCTCCCTGCTTCAGGAAGGATGTTGTTAAACTGGAAAGAGTACAAAGAAGATTTGCAATGATGTTGCCAGGACAAGGGTCTGAGCCAAAGGGAGAGGTTGGGCAAGCTAGGACTTTATACCTTGGAGCGAAGGAGGATAAGGGGTGATATAGAAGTGTATAAGATCATGAAGGGGTGACATAAGGTAAATGCACAGTCTTTTACCCAGAATTGGGGAATCAAGAGCCAGGGGACATGGGTGTAAGGTGAGAGGGGAAAGATTTTATAGGAACCTGCGGCATTTTTTTCACACGGAGGGTGATGGGTTTATAGGATAAGCTGTCAGAGGGGGTAGTTGAGGCAGATACTATAATAACATTTAAAAGGCATTGGGACAGATACATGGATAGGATAGGGTAGGTTGAGAAGGATATAGGCCAAATGCAGGCAGGTGGGACTAGGACCTGCTTTCATGCTGTAGGACCATGACTAGATGAGTTTTTTTTGATATGCAGATGGTTCGCCAGAGATGAAAAGACAGAAAATGTGAGAAGATAAGGATAGAAGAGGCACAAACTATGAAGCCAGAGGAGGGGATGGGGGAGGGGGAAGGGGAAAATTGGGTATGAATCCAGGTGGGGCATGGGGGTGAAGGTGGGCTTGTTTGTCTCCACAAACCCCACCCTTTTCCCTATGTCCCACCTGGATTTGTAACCACCTCTACCCTTCCACCATTATTCCTTCCTCAGGCTTCACAATTCAAGCCTTTTCTATCCTCATCTTATCCCTACTCTTTTTTGTCCTTTTATCTCTGACTGTTCAATAATCCAATCAAAACCCTTGTCACCAGTATCCACCTATTCTTTGTCAGACTTTGGCTTGCCCGCAGCTCTTTCCCCCCACCCCACCCCCACGGTCAGTCTGTAGAAGGTTCCCGACCCGAAACGTCACCTATCCACATTCTACAGAGATGCTGCCTGACCCAATGAGTCACTTCAGCATTTTGTGTGTTTTTTTTTAAAGCATTTAAGAAGTGCTTATTTGAGCACTTAAATGGCTTGAGCATAGAATGCTGTGGGAGATGGTATTAATATCAGAATTACACTTTATTCGCCAAGTATGTTTTGCAACATACGAGGAATTTAATAGGAACCTGAGGCATTTTATGGGAACCCGACGCAACATACGAGGAATATGTAAAGATACCCACTCGTCAGCATAGATGAATTGGGGCAAATAGCTTTTTTCCATGCTGTATGACTTCATGGCTGGGCAGATTATGAAAGGATGTTTTAAATAAACATGTTTTAAATAAACAATGACAAATGTATGCATAGTAAGTCCCCATGAGCGGCACTGGGGCAATCACTAGGGGTGGCATGGCGCCAGAGACCTGACTATGTCAGCTCTCTGCGTGGAGTTTGTACATTCTTTCTGTGGCCGCATGGGTTTCCTCGGGATGCTCCTGTTTCCTCCCACATTCCAGAGATGTGGTGGTTTGTAGGTTAATTAGCTTCCGTAAATTGTCCCAGGTTTGTCGGACATAGAACTTGTGTGAATGGGCAGCGTGGACTCGTTGGGCTGAAGGGCCTGTTTCCGCACTGTATCTCCAAGCATAATCACCACTACACAATTTGATTAGCATGGGTGTCAGAGATTATGGGTAGCAGGCAGGAGAAGGGGGTTTGGAGGGAGATATAGATCAGCCATGATTGAATGGCAGAGTAGACTTGATGGGCCGAATGGCCTAATTCTACACCTATTCCTTATGACCTTATGAAATTCTGTTTCCGAGCTGTTGAACCAAGGGATGCATGTGGATCAGTGAAATAGGAATAACTTACCTACTTTTAGAACTGTAGCCTGATTTACCGTCCACCTGAGAGAGATGGGGCCTCAGTTTAATGTCTCGACTGAAAGACGATACCACAGACAGTGCTGCACACGCTCAATAAAATGTACGTGTTCTTTTATTGGTTAATTATAGCCCATACCCACTCCAGCATTCTTGGTGGTGAAGTCACTGGTTTATGCTCACAGATACAATCAAAGCTTCTTCTGCAAAGGTAAGGAACCGTGGGAAGCTGAACAAGATCCATTTTGAAAGAACCGCAGACTGTCTGAAGCCTATTGATTTGACCACTTTATATACTCTTGAGACACTGCTTCAAGGTAGATAATGTTCCAATATATATCAAGGGTTTCAATGTACTAAGTTGTTACCTGAATTTAAAACATCTTTCATTGTCCCGCACAATAGTTTATAGTTTTAGATGTGATGGTAAGCAGTAATTGCCATGTTACAAGTTGGATGCAAGAAGAAATATTTGTGCTCTTGAATATAATGACATAAATTAAATGCTAGAGGGAGGGAAGTTTGATAAATCCAAGTCGATACCTTCAGTTGACTAATGAGCAGAGATTCAGACACCATGCAGGCTCTATCATTTTAACAGCTAATTACACCAGTCGGCAATAACCCTGTCTTCGTAAACTTCCGCAGCTTTGGATCTCTTCAGATTTTGTCAAGAATCTACTGTTTGTTGCTCTTGTCTATTAACCTCTTCATCAGAAATTAATGCAGCTTAAAGTGTACACTCCCTGCAGCAGCAACATTCCTGAAGAATGATTGGGAGCGATAGCCTGCATTCATTTATCAGCATGTGGTGGGCGATGGTTGCATTTGGCTGCATTTCACCCCGTGCAACAACACTTCCCCAATTCTGGCACTTTTATTATGATGACTAATTTGCCCCACCGCTCAATCAACAGTTGCAATTAACAATTAGCAGCAATTAAAACAATCAACGGTACCAATTGACAATTAGTAGCAATTAACAATCAACACTAGCAATTAATCCATTCTCTGGAAGGAGGAGATGGAGATAAAAGAGGGAGTTTTATACATGAAAATGGCACCAAAGCTAAAATTGTTAAATTTTTCACAACCATGTTCAGCTATGTCCCAGTTAATCCTAATCCATAATTGCCATTGATCATTGCAGGGCATTGCTTGGCCATTTCAATTATCAACTGAATTATTAATATTGGAGGGCAGCAGAGTGCACAGTGATATAGTTGTTGCCATACAGCGTCAGAGACTGGGGTTCAATTCTAACTACAGATGCTGTCTGTACGGAGTTTGTATTTTCTCTCTGTGGCCACCATTTTCTCCCGGTGGTTACACAAAAAGCTGGAGAAACTCAGCGGGTGCAGCAGCATCTAAGAGGCGAAGGAGATAGGCGACGTTTCGGGTCGAGACCCTTCTTCAGACCGTCCCGGTGCTCTGATTTCCTCCCACATTCTATAAACATGCAGGTTTGTAGGTTAATTGGTATGGGAGTTTCCACATTACTAGGTGTACGACTCCCAGAATTGTTTCTGATAAGACAGGGGTCTGCAAAAACTGTGTCTCTGAAGTACAGAGAGGTATCAGCTGGCTGCACAGCAATTTAACCCGTGTGGCTTTCATCCTGGATTGCTGTATTCTAAGGGCATCAATCACCCTATATACAGTGGCTTGCAAAAGTTTTCATACCCCTTGAACTTTTCCACATTTTGTCACGTTACAACCACAAACGTAAATGTATTTTAGTGGGATTTTATGTGATAGACCAACACATAGTGGTGCATAATTGTGAAGTGGAACGCAAATGATACATGGTTTCCAAATGTTATTACAAATAAAAAACTGAGAAGTGTGGCGGCAAAAGTATTCAGCCCCCCTGAGTCAATACTTTGTAGAACCACATTTCGCTGCAATTACAGCTGCAAGTCTTTTGGGATATGTCTCTACCAGCTTTGCACATCTAGAGACTGAAATTTTTGCCCATTCTTCTTTGCAAAATAGCTCAAGCACAGTCAGATTGGATGGAGAGCGTCTGTGGACAGCAATTTAAGTCTTGCCAGAGATTCTCAATTGTATTTAGGTCTGGACTTTGACTGGGCCATTCTAACACATGAATATGCTTTGATCTAAACCATTCCATTGGAGCCCTGGCTGTATGTTTAGGGTCGTTGTCGTGCTGGAAGGTGAACCTCCGCCCCAGTCTCAAGTCTTTTGCAGACTAACAGGTTTTCTTCCAAGATTGCCCTGTATTTGGCTCCATCCATCTTCCCATCAACTCTGACCAGCTTCCCTGTCCCTGCTGAAGAAAAGCATCCCCACAGCATGATGCTGCCACCATCATGTTTCACAGTGGGGATGGTGTGTTCAGGGTGATGTGCAGTGTTAGTTTTCCGCCACACATAGTGTTTTGCATTTAGGCCAAAAACTTCAATTTTGGTCTCGTCAGACCAGAGCACCTTCCTCCACAGGTTTGCTGTGTCAGACATGGCTTGTGGCAAACAGGACTTCTTATGGCTTTGTTTCAACAATGGCTTTCTTCTTGCCACTCTTCCATAAAGGCCCGATTTGTGGAGTGCACGACTAATAGTTGTCCTGTGGACAGATTCTCCCACCTGAGCTGTGGATCTCTGCAGCTCCTGCAGAGTTACCATGGGCCTCTTGGCTTCTTCTCTGATCAATGCTCTCCTTGCCCGGCCTGTCAGTTTAGGTGGATGGCCATGTCTTGGTAGGTTTGCAGTTGTGCCATACTCTTTCCATTTTCGGATGATGGATTGAACAGTGCTCCGTGAGATGTTCAAAGCTTGGGATTTTTTTAAAAAACCTAACCCTGCTTTAAACTTCTCCACAATTTTATCCCTGACCTGTCTGGTGTGTTCCTTGGGCTTCATGGTGCTGTTTGTTCACTAATGTTCTCTAACAAACCTCTGAGGCCTTCACAGAACAGCTGTATTTATACTGAGATTAGATTACACACAAGTGGACTCTATTTACTAATTAGGTCATTTCTGAAGGCAGTTGGTTGCACTAGATTTTATTTAGAGGTATCAGAGTAAAGGGGGCTGAATACGTTTGCATGCCACACTTTTCAGCTTTTTATTTGTAAAAAAATTTGAAAACCATGTATCATTTTCCTTCCACTTCACAATTATGCGCCACTTTGTGTTGGTCTATCACATAAAATCCCAATAAAATACATTTACGTTTGTGGTTGTAACGTGACAAAATGTGGAAAAGTTCAAAGGGTATGAAAACTTTTGCAAGCTACTATAGATAGGGAAGGCTTGTTTCTCAGCAGTGTAATTCTGTGTCTCCTGAAAAACAATCTTCACAAATACCAGGAAGCAGTAGAATCTGCAAGAACAAAATACTTTTCCACCCTTAACTCCAAAAACGCTCATAATTCCAAGGTCCTTTTCAGCACCATCACCGCCATCATTTGTCCTGCCCCCATTCTCTTCTCCCTGTATATGCTGCCCTTCAGTCAAGTAGTTGAAAGGTACGGCATTTCCTTCCATTGTTACGCAGACGATACACAACTCTATCTGCCCCTGAAGCCCAAAAACCAATCAAATTTGCTTAACCTTACTCGCTGCCTCGAGGATATAAAGTGTTGGATGGTCCAGAACCTCCTCCAACTAAACGAGAGTAAATCTGAGGTCATCCTTCTCGGCCCCTCGGACTCAATCAAAATGATAGCAGGCAGCCTTGGAAGCCTTACCCGACTACTCAAACCTCGTCAAAAACCTTGGCGTGATGAGGGTAGCAGATTTTCTTCTTCTGTTAGTGTGGTTCTTGCAACATTTGAGTAGTTTCATTGTCAACATTTATGAAAATAACTCAACTTAATTTCACCTTTAAGGAATTCTCCCATCTTATATTTTTGGATTATTAGTCTAGGCGCCAGCATAAATATTTCCATAACATAATCATTACTCTACTTTACCCCTATTAGGATTGCTTGAGTAACTTCTTTATTGGTTTGAGGAGAGGCTACCCAGTCCCTCAACCCTGTCCCACCATTCAATATAACCATAGCTGACAACCATAGCCGGGCAGCTTGCAACCCAGCGGTATGAATAGTGATCTCTCTAATTTCAAGTAACCCTTGCATTCCCATTCTCTCCATCCCTCCCCCACCCTAGTTGTCCTGCTAGTTTCACTATTTGTATCCCTTCGGTATCACCTCTTCCACAGCCAACAATGGGCCATTGTGGGCTCCACCTTTCCTGGATCATCGATGCTGGCTCTGATTTGTTCTGTACCTTTTCATACCTCTAGTTTCTCCTCTCCCCAGACTCTCGGTCGAAGAACGGTCTCGACCCAAAATGTCACCTATTCCTTTTCTCTAGAGATACTGCCTGACCCGCTGAGTTACTCCAGCATTTTGTGTCTATCTTCTGTGTAAACCAACATCTGTAGTTCCTTCTTCCACATAACTGATCTCTGCTGCCCTCTACTCCTTTTGTTAGTGCCAGTTCCCCGTTCACCTCAGTTCCTCAATGTTTCAAATAGTTGTCCTCCTTAATGTGGCCTTGAGGCAGCAAATTCTAGCGATTCATTGCTGAGATTTCCGCAAACAGTGGTGCAGCGGTAGAGTTGCTGCCTTGCAGCACCAGAGACCCGGGTTTGATCCTGACTATGGGTGCTGTCTATACAGAGTTTGTACATTCTCCCTGTGACCGCGTGGGTTTTCTCCGGGTGCTTAAGGGCCTGTCCCACCAGCATGCGATTGCATGCCAGCATCCCGACATCGCGCGAGGATCCAAAAATCTTGCACTGTCCAAAAATCCCGTGCTCCAAAGGCCTGTCGGCCCGCAGGCGCATTGAGGGCGTACGCAACGTCTCGACGTCGTACGCAGCGTCTTGACATTGTATGCAGCGTCTTGACGGCGTACACCTAGCTAGTAGCGTTGCGCGATGACTTCACCGCCCGGCGTGCCATGGCGTTATGACGTCACCGCCCGACGCTGTGCGACGTCCAAATTCAGTTGGCCTGCCTCTTGCCCCGCTGATTGGTGAGTATGATGTCGGGGCCAGCCCCGTACAACTCCATACGCCTCCGTGGTTCGAATTGGGACCGGCCCCGCGAGGCCATATGCCGCAAGCGACCACGTTTGTTTGCGCTAGACGCATGCAATCGCATGCTGGTGGGACAGGCCCTTTAGATTAATTTGTAGGTTAATTGTCTTCTGTAAAATTTTACCTAGTGTGTAGGATAGTACTAGTGTACTTGGATCGCCGGTTGACCGGGACTCGGTGGGCCGAAGGGCCTGTATCCATGCTGTATCTCTAAACTAAGCTAAACTAAAACTTCTGAGAAGAATTTCCATACATCTCCATTTAAATGTCCAGCCTCTTATTTTGTAGCTGTGTCCTTTGCTCCTGACTTTCAAACGCTAAAAGCCAGGGGTTATTCCCATTGTTATGGCCCATCTCTCAACGCATTGTCCACAAGTTCATGGTAACTTGCATATATTGAACATTGGTATTTCTTAACATCTAACTCTAAATGTTAACATGGAGCTCTACAGAAGTACTAGAAGTGCCAGGGTGGTGGTGGAGACAAATAAAATAGAAGCATTTAACAGACTTTTAGATAGGTTCATGAATATGCAGGGAAAATCTCAAAAGTTGGAAAGAGCGCAGAGAAGATTTACGAGCATTTTACCAGGACTCGAGGGTTTGAGGTATAGGGAGAGGTTGGGCAGGATAGGACTTTATTCTTTGGAATGTAGGAGGATGAGGGATGATCTTGTAGAGGCGGGATCATGAGAGGAATACATAGGGTGGTAGATGCACAGTCTTTTACCCAGAGTGGGGTAATCTAGAACCAGAGGACGTAGTTTTAAGATGAGAGGGGAATTATTTAATAGGAACTTGAGAAGCAACTATTTCACACAGAGGGTGTAGGTATATGGAATGAGCTGCCAGAGGGGTAGTTGAGGCAGGTACTATAACAGCATTTAAAAGACATTTGGACTGGATTAATAACGGCAAAAAAACTCATACTTAAATTTTGGAAAAATGCACCCACACTTACGGTAAAAATGTGTATTTCAAATATGTCCGAAATGTTACACCTCGAAGACATGAGATTCGTCCTAGCAGGCAAATCAGACCAATTCTTAAAGATTTGGTCTCCATTTATTGACTTATTACAAGCATAGGGTGCAACATAACTCTGGAAATAAACTGTTTCAGGACCTGCTGAGTGGTGTGTAAAGATATGAAGTAGGTACATCCCTTTTATCTTATCTTATTTTCTTATATTTTCTTTTTTATTTTTATTTTTCTTTCCTTTAGTTTTCCTCGCGCTCTACGTCTTTGCGGGCTCCTTCTTCTCACTTTTTCACGTACTCACTATCTTATCTAACTTTCTCTATTTCTCTTTTTTTCCTTCTGTTACTTTCCTATTATTAAAGTTTAAAACAAGAAGTGGTACATGAAATGTATTATGTTATTTTTGGTTTAAACTATTGTACATTACTTCTAATAAAAGTAGAAAAGAAAAAAAAGTCATTTGGACAGGTACATGGATAGGAAAGGTTTAGAGGGATATGGGCCAAACACTGGCTGGTGGGACTAGTATAGATGAGAGATGTTGGTTGGTGTGGGCACGTTTGGCTGAAGGGCCTATTTCCACGCTGTATGACTCTATAATTGTGACACTGCTCTTCCCTTTATAACTAGAGCTGATATCTTCTTGAAGTGTAGGAGATATTTTAAAATATGGGTTTAAAAGATGCCCCCCTTTGCCCTTGTGCATGGTCGGCCAAAGGGCATGTTTCCCTGCTGTTTGACGATGAATGGAGAGATATAGATCACATGCTGGCAGAGGACATGAGCTTAACCTGACATCATATTCAACGCAACATTGTCGGCTGAAGAGCCTGTTCCAGTGCTGAACTGTTCCATGATCTATTACTGTAACCATAAACTGCATAGCTATATCCTGCATGGGAATCTTAGAGGATCTGCATCAAAAGCAGGTACTATTTTTAAAAAGATCAAGGGGTGTAAAATTGGGTAAAAAATTATAACCGGATTCGGGGGGGGGGTGTGTGTCGGGATATGGGTCATATGTGTGCGCACACAATAGCTCTTCTGTCATTCATTTATCGGAGGAGACTGCTTCTGACAAGGTCAGTGTTTACTACCCATTCTTAACCATATCTTGGGAATGTGGTGGGGAGTCACCTTCTGGAACCACTGGAACCACTGCAGTCCTGCTACAGTGCTGTGACTGTGGAGCATGAGGGTGGCGTAACTCCAGGAGTGACAACACCTCTGCTGATGTCACTCCAGATGTGTGACAACAAATACGAGGTTCTGTATAATTCTACCTAAAGCTGTATGTAATTAGTCTACACCTTGATGCTGCTTTTAGGAGGATATTGCCAGGACTAGAGTGTCTGGGTTATAGGGAGAGATTGAGTAGGCTGGGCCTCTTCCTTGGAGTGCAGGAGGATGAGGGGTGACCTTATGGAAGTGTATGAAATCATGAGGGGCTAGATCGGGTAGATGCACAGAGTCTCTTGCCCAGAGTAGGGGAATCGAGGACCAGAGGACATAGGTTCAAGGTGAAGGGGAAAAGATTTAATAGGAATCTGAGGGGTAACTTTTTCCACACAAAGGGTGGTGGGTGTATGAAACAAGCTGCCAGAGGAGGTCATTGAGGCTGGGACTATCCCAATGTGTAAGAAACAGTTAGATACGTGCATAGATAGGACATGTTTGGAGCGATATGGTCCATGCGCAGGCAGGTGGGACTAGTGTAGCTGGGACATGTTGGTCGGTGTGGGCAAGTTGGGCCGAATTGCCTGTTTCTACACTGTATCACTCTATGACTATTAACTGTGAATTCAAATCCTTACACGGAGAGGTTGTCTGAGCTGGCATCAGAGTGATGGAGTGGGATTTCCTGAAGTCTTTCATTCTTTATGATGTCAAATCAGGATTCTCATTGGATGTGCTTATGATGCATATAAATCGGAAATTGTTATAACTGCTCGATGTGTAGCGTATCTGCTGTTCAACCTGTTCATCACCCACAACCCACCACGACCACTCTGCGCATAGGGTAGATGCACAGAGTCTTTTACCCAGAGAAGGGGGAGCCAAGAATAGAGGACATAGGTTTAAGGTGAGAGGGGAAAGTTTTAAGATGAACCTGAGGGGCGACTTTTTCACACAGTGGGTAAATGGAATGAGCTGCCAGAGGAGGTAATTGAAGCAGGCACTATAACAACATTTAAAATACATTAGACCAAGTACATAGATAGGAAAGGCTTAGAGGCCTTTCTCCTGACTGGTTAGCACACAGCAATAGCTTTTCTATTTTTCTCTCCCCTTTATTTATTTATTTATTTTTGTTAGAAGTAAGTACAGTAATGTGGTACCTAAGTACCTGATACATACATACACTTTACCATTCTTGTACAACTTCTTATTTTTAATTTAATAATAAAAGAGCCGTGATAGAAAAAGGAAAATAAAGAGTGTCGATATAGATAGACAAGAGAGTAGAAACAGATAGCGAGAGAAACGAAAAGCAGAGATAAGAAGCTAAAGGATGTGCGAAAGTGGCATTTTGAATTAGACATTTGTCACAAATGGGGGAAACATTTGGAATTATTACCCATATCACCCATCTGAGGTATGCTTTTACGAAATTGTATTCCCTTCCTTTTTACTGCCAGCAGCGCTAACAGGGGAATATTTTCTTATATTCCCCTTTCTAGCGAACGCCTATGGACTTTACCTGTTTAAACAGCGGGGAATATAGTCTTATATTCCCCTGGTCTCACATCCGGGAACTTGGCAACGTGACGCTGCGTGACGGCAACGTGACGCTGCGTGACGGCAACGTGACGCTGCGTGACGGCAACGTGACGCTGCGTGACGGCAACGTGACGCTGCGTGACGGCAACGTGACGCTGCGTGCGAAATTTAAAATTTATTCTCAAAACAAACAAAATGGCAGCCGGTTGCGAGAAGAGGTTCGCGATTTAAAAGTTCGACCTTCACATTGTCACATAAATGAATTACATAAAATTACATAAATGAAAACATAAATGTTACATTCTTTTAGTACCCTTATTTACAATGTTGGAATGGTTTTAGTACCCTTATTTACAATGTTGCAATGCATATTGCAAAATGTATAGATACATTCATATCATATGAGATGTTCAGATTTTCCTCTAGATGTCTGATAATGGGTAATAATAACAATATTGACTGTCCTCTTTTGGGAGATACGACATATATTTCCCTCACTAGATCCATATTGCCCTCGTCTTCGACTCGGGCAATATGAATCTACTTCAGGCAATATATGTCGTATCCCCCTCAAGGCCAGTCAATATTCTATTAATATTATTCAATCTAGTTGTCGAGTAATATAATCTATGTAAAATTTTACATTTAATTAAGTTATGCCTTACATTAATGGAACATTTATGTACATATAATAGGTTTTTTTCCCATCTGTCTTTCGGGATTTTTATCAATAACTCTTGTTCCCAGTCCCTTCTAATTGCCTCTGTCATTGGTGTTTCTATATTTAAAATTATATTATGTAAGTATGATATTAAATTGCTTGATTCTGCCTTTCTGTTCATTCCTTCCTCTAATAAATCTGAGGTTAGAGTTTGATATCCTTGTATATCTTTTTTCAAATCTTGAATTTGAAAGTATTTGAAATATTGGTTATGTTCAGATTATATTTTAGTTGTAGTTGGAATGATAGAAGTTTTCCCATTTCATACATATCTCCAATCATTTTAATTCCTATTCTTTCCCAATGGATAAACGTTTTATCAATAATAGATGGTTTGAATGAGGGATTGTTAACTATTGGGGAAAGAAACAATAAGTTTCTTAATTTTAAAGTTAATTTTATTTGTTTCCAAATTCGTATTATGATGTGAATAATTGGATTCTTCTTATATTATATTGTTCAGTTTCATCAGAGAAACAAGAATCGCTCCTATATTATAGGGTGAACAATCCTCTTTCTCCATTCTTATCCAATCTACTTGTTGGGCAGAACTGTCCAACCAGTAAATTATATTTTTAATATTCACTGCCCAATAGTAGTACAACAAATTAGGGAGTGTCAGTCCCCCTAATTCTTTAGATTTACACAGAACTTGGAATTCTATGTGATTTCTTGGAATTCTATGGGATTTATAGTCCCATATGAAGTTTGTAATATCAGAGTCTAGTTTTTTAAAAGATTTTTTTTGGTAAATATATTGGTAATGATTGAAATAGGTACAGTATTTGTGGTAAAAAGATCATTTTTATAGCATTTATTCTGCCTATTAAGGACATTGGCAGTGTTTTCCAGAATTTAATCAACTTATTCAATTTAGTTAATAAAGGCATAAAGTTTGCGTTAAATAATGATTTATATTTTCTAGTAATTTGGATACCCAAATACTGGAATTTTGCTGTTGCAATTCTAAAAGGGAATTTCAACAGATGTGTCGGCTCTTGAGGTTTTATCGTCATAATGTCGCTTTTGTTCCAGTTTATTTTATATCCTGAAAAAGAGCCGAATTCCTCTATTAAGTTTAATATATTTGGTATGCTAATTTGCGAATTTATAATATATAATAATATGTTGTCTGCATATAATGAAATGTTATTATTTGAGTGTTTTGTATTATATCCATCAATATTCGGATGACTTCTTATACTTTCTGCTAATGACTCTGTCACAAGTGCAAATAGCAGGGGCGATAATGCTCACCCCTGTCTATTGCCCCTTGATAATTGGAATTTCGGGGATAATATATTATTAGTCAGTATTCTAGCCGTCGGCTTATCATATAATAATTTTACCCATGAGATAAAATTATCTCCCATATTAAATTTTTGCAATACTTTGAATCGATATTGCCATACTACTTGATCAAAAGCTTTTTATGCATCCAGTGAAATAATTGCTAAGTCTTCCTCTTCAGTTTTATGTGAGTACATTATATTAAACAGCCATCTCAAATTGTTGCATGAGTATCTCTTGGGTATAAACCCCATTTGATCCGGATTTATTAGTTTGCTAACATATTTACTCAGTCTTCTCGCTAGGGTCTTTGCTAATATTTTTTAATCTCCATTTAGGAGTGCTATGGCTCTATATGAGCCTGGGTCTTCTAGATCTTTATCCTTTTTAGGTATAAGTGTAATAGTTGACTCGGTTAGTGTTTCTGGTAGTATATTTTCTTTAAAAGCATGTATATATAAATTTTGTAAGCGTGGTGAAATTATCTCGTAGAATCTTTTAGCGAATTCATTACTAAAGCCAACTGGTCCTGGCGTTTTACCATTCTTGAACAAATTTATTGTTTCTTCTATTTCCTTAAGTGTAATCAGAGCTCCTAATTCCTCTTGTTCCAACGTATTAAGTTTTGGAAGATTACATTTGTCTAAGAAGTTTGTAATTTTAGTATTATTTGCAGGGGTTTTAGATGTATATAGATTTTGGTAGAATTGAGCAAATCTTTTATTACTGTTTTTAGGTAATGTTAATAATTCACCTTTATCTGATTTAATTTTAATAATTGTCTTTTCCGTTTCCCGTTTTTTCAGTTGACGTGCTAAGAGTTTATGTGGTTTATCATCGAATTCGAAGTTTTCTTGTTTTGTAACTTGAAATAATCTTATTATTCTTGCCGATAAAATTTTATTTAATTTGTATTTTAATATTGTAATCTTATTATGTTTATCTATGGTTGGTTCTTTGGCATTTTCTAGATCTAATTGTCTAATTTGTTGTTCTAACTGCAATTGTTCAGTGTTGTTCTTTTTATTTTGGAAAGCTTGATATGAAATTATAGTTCCTATAATAAATGGCTTAAAGGTTTCCCATAACAAGGAGGGTGAAATACCTGGTGTATCATTTGTCTCAAAGAAGAATATCATCTGCTGTTTTAAATACGTACAATCTTGTGAGTTGTTTAAGATTTGGGGATTAAACCTCCAGAACAATTTTTTATCAGACATTCGTTCTAATTTTTAAAAAAAGTTAATGGGGAGTGATCAGAAATAATACTATTATGATATTTAGAGTTATGTGTATAGGTGATTAATTTTGTGTCCACTAGAAAATAGTCGATTACGTTTTATGTACCGTTGAATAAAATGAGTATTCCCTACCTACTGGATTAGCAATTCTCCATACATCTGTTACGTTTGTGTTTTTTATGTATGTATTTAGGAGCTCACTAGTTTTAGATTTTATGTTAATCCTTTTTTGTTTTGCTGATTTATCCAAATATGGATCTAGAACACAATTGAAATCTCCCCCTATTATCACATTTTGATAGTTAAATTCTGAAATTATATCCAGAATTTTATTAAAGAATTGGGGCTAATCAAAGTTGGGAGCATAAATATGTATCAATGTAAGTGGGGTAGAGTGAATTTCTCCCGTAACTATAACGTACCTCCCCTCTTTATCTGCTATGATATTCTTTGATTTGAATGGTATACCTTTAAGAATAATAATAACCGTTACTCTAGATTTAGAAGTAAATGAAGTATGTTTGCCCCATCCAATTTGCCTTCAATCTTATCTGTGTTTGATGTTTCAGATGTGTTTCTTGTAAAATGATTATGTCACAGTTGAGTGCTTTTAATTGGGCAAAAATCTTACCCATTTTAATTGGTTCATTAGCGCCCCTTATATTCCAGCTACAGAACGTGATTCCTCCAGTTTTCTTTTGTTTATCGTCTTGCATTGTAAATCATGTTAATACCCTTAAGTCATATGGTGTTAACATATCTGAAACATCAAATACAGATAAGATTGAAGGCAAATTGGATTGGGCAAACATAATTACCCTTAAGTCATATGGTGCAACCAAGTACCTCAGAACTCTAGGTGATGGGTGGTCATCCACAGCTGTTAAATTTTGTTGGCATTTCCCCTTCAAAATAGACCTTAGAAAAGACCAGAAAGTGTGAAGCGGTGAAAAGGTAATTGGAAAAACAGAAAGTGATATTATAATCACTTATCTAAAAATAGAGATATTATAATTTTTTAAAAAGCCACCAAAAAATGGTGGTAGAAAATTTCTTGTCGACTTCCATGGATGCTTTGCCCCCTTGACCAATTATTATTAAAAGGAAGAGAGGCCTGTTCTAAATTAAAAAATATATATAAGATAAAACGCATTTCAAATCTAACTATTGGAATGCATCTTCAAAAAATCCAACATTAAGTATACACTCAAATATAGCAGTAACTATGTTAGTTATATGCCCATGTCTGCCAATATACCGACAATTATTACATTTCACTCCCCAATTAAGTCCCATTCTTTAGACAGCAGCCGGTTCCAAGGGGTTAACCAGATTCAAGTATCTGATAATTTCCAAGTATCTGAATCTCCTCCCCCCCCCCCCCCCCCCCCCCCCCCCCCCCCCCCCCACCCTTTACGCACAATTTAAACTAGATCTACTATATCCATTAAGTTTGTTAGTATATTGTTAATACTTATCGATCATATTTAACTCATTATTCTTATACTTAGAAGTTAATTAACATCATGAGATGAAAATCAGTCATTATTACGCTGTGCATCAATATTACCCAATAGTGGGTTATTGTTGTTGAGTTCTATTAGTTAAATGTTTTATGTTAGTATATAATTGTATGTTTCATAAGTCATAAATTTCTGTATACAAGTCCTTTAATATTGTTTTTTTCGTATTCCCAAATTCTTTTTTTTTTTCACCAGTTTTTCTTGTTTTCCAAGTCCTTCATTCAGAGTGAAACACAAAGTTCGACCTTGAGTTAACATTCCAGAGATAAGTTCGCTAGACAGCACCTCGTGGAGAAATCCGCCATCTTGACAAGAGCAGGCTTTTTTATAAAAAAAGTCCTTTCTTCGCCGCTTCTCCTCTGCATTGTTGTGGGAGACCGACTCCCGATAATCAGTCGGCCACCTTTGCGATACCTTGTGCATATTTAAATGCCTCTTCTGGGTCCGTGAAGGCACGTTCAACAGAGTTATAAGTAATCCTCATCTTTGCAGGATACATTATTCCATATCTTACACCAGAAATTTCTTCCAAAATCATTCTTGTCTTTGTGAACATGTCCCTCTTGTAACAATTTTAACTGGATAGTCACGAAAGAATCTTAGATTATCCTCTCCAAACATCAAATTCGACCCATATGGAATCAGTTTCATAATATTTTCCAGAGTAGGGATGTCATAAAATTTCACAACGATCTGTCTTGGGGGGGCAGCTGAGCTTTCTTGAGCCTTACATCGAACCCGGTGAGCCACGTCTATTCTCGGGTTTTCACGGCAGCTTAAATACTTGTTTAAGTAAGTTGGCAGCAAACTCCCGAGGGTTTTGTCCACTCTCCCTTCTCTCTTTTACTCCAACTATTCTTAAATTCTGCATTCTCGATCTTGCTTCCAAGTCCAGACATTTATCCTTCATTTTAGCAAGTTGCCCCTCAGTACTTTCTTGTTCCTTTCTCAGTCTCTTTATCTCCTTAGACATCTCAGTCATCGTATTATCCATTTCTTCCATAACCAAATCAGTATTCTTGAGAATTGAATCAAGCTTCTTATTACAGTCTTTTTCAACCCGCTTAATTTTCTTGTTTAAATCCTCCTCGATCTCTTCAACATGTTTATTTTAGTTATCAATTTTCACCATCAGCTTCTCATTACTGTGTTTAATTTTTTCAGAGATACTTTTGTCCAGCACGGTGTTCCCATCTAGTATCAATTTAGAAATGTCTTGGGTAACTGAAGCTCTTACCGACTGTTCCAGTTGTTCCATCTGTCCATCCTTTGAAGTCATTTCTGTAGGAGGACTTCGAGAGTCAGCTTCTTCCGAGCTTTCAGCTGATGTTTGAGGAGTTTGAGGAGTCTTACCAAGTTTTTTCAAGTAGTATCTTGTAGCAGGTCTTGCAGCAGGTTTTGCAGGCTTCTGGTGAGGTTTCCCCTTTTCATTTAAAACTGCCGTTAATCTCCGTTTTTTCACAGCAATTTCTGATGACGTCACTTACACAACATCAAACAGCTCCGGTGAGTATTTTAAAATCGGTCCCGTCTTCCGAACCGGCTTTTTTCAAGATTTAACAGGAGCAGAGCTTTTGCTACTCCATGGCGCCACTGGATGTCCTCCACACAGCAATAGCTTTTAATTGTACATGTGCCAATAAACTAAACTAAACCAAACCTCCAGAAATGGAATGCCTTGCTGCTCTTTCAACCTCATCACTCCACTCAACAGTTTGGGATTGCCTCTCAGATTATGGGTACTTTGGAAACTTTAGTGGATGGTGTAAACTTGTTGATGACTGAATTACTTTGAAACCAAATCAGTACAAAACCATTTTATTATTAATATATACTCAGGCATTTTCTTGTGACGTGCAGAATTTAATGTGGCTACATTTTTCTTTTTGTTGCTTCCTTCTCATTCTGGGTGGCCATTGCATCCATCAGATTGTTCTCTACTGAAGCTTCACAGTCTTCTCAGAAACAGATGCGAATGCTAGGTTGCAAAGTTCAATCCAGACACTGTGCCAAGCCCCTCATTCATGCAGAGATTTTTTGAATTTTGGAGCATTTTTTGACATTTTGGAACTTTTGGTGGCTTTTTCATAGAAACATAGAAAATAGCTGCACGAGTAGGCCATTCGGCCCTTCGAGCTAGAACCACGGCTGATCATCCAAAATCAGTAACCCGTTCCGGCTTTTTCCCCATATCCCTTGATTCCCTTACCCCTAAGAGTCCATCAGTTTAATTTAAAGGTACAACATGGAAACATGCCCTTCGGCCCACAGAGGCCCACACCAAACATCAATCACGCATTCACACTAGTTCTGTTATCCACACTTTCTCATCTACTCTCAACTCACTCGGGGCAATTTTACAGAGGCCAATTAAACCACAAACCCTTACGTCTTTGTGATGTGGGAGCAAACCTGAGCACCTGGAGGAAACCCATGCAGTTATGGACAATATGCAAACTCCAAACAGACAGCACCTGAGGACAGGATCGAACCTGGTCTATGGTGCTGTGAGACAGTCACTTAATCAGCTGCACCAGCTTTCCACTTCATATGTGCACCCAAGAATTATGTTACTGTTCTTCCCTTTGAAACTGGAATTGATGTATTCTGGAAGTGTTAGGGATATTGAAAAATAAATGCTATGGTGGGAACATCAATGCATTGTAATGTAGACAATTTCAGTGGAAATTTGGCCCCAAATAAGAGCATTTTTTTAGATTACCCAGAATGACAATACTCTCTGTACTTATTGAGATTTAGTCCCAAGCGCTTTGACAGCCTAGAGCAATTGAAACTATGCTTTGTTAACAATTTAGATGACTAACTTCAGGAAGGATAAGGCTGAGTCTAAACACAACCTTAGACCTGAGTTCTGATGGAGATTCACACACATTTATCTTTCATTTCCTGATCAAATTGCTATGCGTTTCAAACATTTGTTATTTTTTTAAACCTGTGAAATGTAATATCACTGATTTAAAAGCAGATAATGATTTATATTGACACTCCTTGTCCACTAATTTACAGAAGGTTTTAAAGCAAGAATATTTACCGAAGGTTTTAAAGCAAGCAACTAATTTACAGAAGGTTTTAAAGCACTAATTTACAGAAGGTTTTAAAGCAAGCGACAGTATGCAATGTCGTGAAGCATTTGGTCAGATCAGTGCGTGTAGAAACTCCTCATGTTCTTAAGATGATGCATTTCCATTATCTCAAGATGTTGCATGATAATATGTGCTAGATGTTCAATTGCTGCTGTCTAAGAGGTAATTTTGTGGCAAAAATTTATTTGAAAAGTTAGTACCTAGATCCAGCACACCAAGTTTGTAAAGTCCTTGCAACACCAAATATAAATAAAGCAAAAATAACTTTATTTCTGGTTGAATATTGTACCTAATTATGCGGTTAGTTCATTTTTTAAGTTACTTTGCCAAACAGTGCACCAATCACTGCTAAAATTCATTTTTCACCTTTTCAAACTGGGTTTAAAGTTGCTCCAGTTGAATGCTTCTCCAAATCGTTAGTTGTAATGTTGAACAGTTTCAATCTTATCAGTAGAGCATTGCTTCACTTGCAGCCATGAACATTCATGAGGTTCAAAGACAATGTTGAAGTGTCCTTGAAGAACTCCAGCAAACAATATACCACTATATCCATACAAAGATTCCATGTGCTGGACTAACTCATTGGGTCAGGCAGCATCTCTGGAGAACACGTGTAGGTGCCCTTTCGAGTCAGGACCTTTAGAAATTAGGGCACATGGCATTGGGGTAGAGTGCCGACATGGATTAAAAATTGGTTGGCAGACAGGAAACAAAGAGTAGGGATTAACAGGTCCCTTTCAGAATGGCAGGCAGTGACTTGTGGGGTACCGCAAGGCTCGGTGCTGGGACCGCAGCTATTTACAATATACATCAATGATTTAGATGAATGGATTCAAAGTAACATTAGCAAATTTGCAGATGACGCAAAGCTGGGTGGCAGCGTGAACTGTGAGGAAGATGCTATGAAAATGCAGGGTGACTTGGACAGGCTAGGTGAGCGAGCAGATGCATGGCAGATGAAGTTTAATGTGGATAAATGTGAGGTTATCCACCTTATGCAAAAACAGGAAGGCAGAGTATTATCTAAATGGTGTCAAGTTGGGAAAAGGGGATGTACAACGGTCATCGTCAATGAAAGTAAGCATGCAGGTACAGCAGGCAGTGAAGAAAGTGAATGGCATGTTGGCCTTCATAACAAGAGGAGTTGAGTATAGGAGCAAAGAGGTCCTTCTGCAGTTGTACAGGGCCCTAGTGAGACCACACCTGGAGTATTGTGCGCAGTTGTGGTCCCCAAATTTGAGGAAGGACATTCTTGCTATTGAGGGAGTGCAGCATAGGTTCACAAGTTTAATTTCCGGGATGGCGGAACTGCATACGCTGAGAGAATGGAGCAGCTGGGCTTGTATACTCTGGAATTTAGAAGGATTAGAGGGGATCTTATTGAAACGTATAACATTATTAAGGGTTTGAACATGCTCGAGGCAGGGAAACATGTTCCTGATGTTGGGGGAGTCCAGAACCAGGGGCCACAGTTTAAGAATAAGGGGTAAGCCATTTAGAATGGAAATGAGGAAACACTTTTTCACACTGAGAGTTGTGAGTCTGTGGAATTCTCTGCTTCAGAGAGCGCTTCTCTGGATGCTTTCAAGAGCGAGCTAGACAGAGAGATAGAGGAGTCAAGGGATATGGGGAGAAGACAGGAATGGGGTACTGATTGTGGATGATCAGCCCTGATCACATTGAATGGCGGTGCTGGCTTGAAGGGCCGAAAGGCCTATTCCTGTACCTATTGTATATTGTCTATTGACTTTAGACTTTCTTTTAGTCTTCAGAGAAACAGTGTGGAAACAGGCCTTCAGGCCCAGTGAGTCCGCGCTGACGAGCGATCACCCTGTACACTAGCAGCATTATCCTACACGCCAGGGATAATTTACAATTTACAGAAGCCAGTTAACCTACAAATCTGTACATCTTTGGAGTGTGGGAAGAAATTGGAGCACCCGAGAAAACCCGCGCGATCACAGGGAGAAGGTACAAAGTCCGTATAGATAGCACCCGCAATCAGGATCGAAACCAGGACTCTGGTGCTGCAAGGCAGCAACTGTACCGCTGTGCTACTGTGCCACCCTTCTTCAATCTGTCTGTGGTGGGAGAAGGGAGAATTCTGCACTTTGTGTCTATTTTTGTAAATCAGCATCTGCAGTTCCTTGTATCCAAACCATTATATCCATACCATGTATGGTTCTAACCTGCAAGTGAAAGAAAACCTATTCAAATGACTGAGGAATCTGGAGTGCGGGCTGAAAGACATTATAGTGTGGTTATTATGTTGATAGATTTCCTCTTTAAACCACGTTCGTGTATTTCCTCTCAAATGTTGCTAATCGTTGTGAGAATGCCCTGTATCTCAGCTGCATTTGTTTGTGTTCAAAAATAAAGCTGCCATTGTGCTTCACTGCGCAGTAGTCAGTATGTCCGGCTAATCATAAACATCACAGGCCGGCTGGTCACAATTTACATCGGCAACAAGGATGAACAAAAACTGGGAGTACAGTTGCTGTAGCTTTGAACATCTTGTGAGAGAACCACTCGCAATGCAATTTTTATTTCTGTTTTATTTTAAATAGAATGTAGGATCCTTGCAAGCTGTGTCTGTAGCTGAGCGTATCTGCTAGTTAACTCTGCAGTGTCTGTAACTGAGCTTGTCTGCTAGTTAACTCTGCAGTGTCTGTAACTGAGCTTGTCTGCTAGTTAACTCTGCAGTGTCTATAGCTGAGCTTGTCTGCTAGTTAACTGCAGTTGCCCAGCAAACGTTATAATCTAATGCCAAACCTGGTTAGAACATGAGCGAGCCAACCAATGCCAAGCAGAAAATAGACACAAAATGCTGGAGTAACTCAGCGGGTGAGGCAGCATCTCTGGCATAAAGGAATGGGTGACGTTTCAGGTCGAGACCCTTCTTCAGACTGAAAGTCAGGGGAGTTACCCGCTGAGTTACTCCAGCGTTTTGTGTCTATCTTCGGTGTAAACCAGCATTTGCAGTTCATTCCTGCACAATGTCGGGCAGATACATTTGGATAAATATCCATGGATCTCTCCATGATATCATGCAATAAAGCCTCTTGAAGCGAAACTCGGTCACCATTTTTCCTTTAATTTTCCTCTGTCAATTTCCTCGACAGTAACCACTTTGTTCACCAGCGCTGCTCACGCATTCCGTTGCGATGCTCGTAGAACTGCTGCCTCACAGTGCCAAAGACCTAGTTTAGTTTAGCGATACATAGAGGAAACAGACCTACGGCCCACCGAGTCTACGCCCACCAGAGATCACCCATACACTAGTTCTGTCCTACATCCTAGGAAAAATTTCAGAAAACCAATTCACCTACACACCTGCACGCCTTTGGAATGTGGGAGGAAACCCACGCGGTCACAGGGAGAATGTACAAGCTCCGTACAGACAGCACCCGTAAGTCAGGATTGAAATTGGGTGTCTGGCGCTGTAAGGCAGCAACTCTACTGCTGCTACACTGTGCTGCCCCGGTAACACAGCATGGAAACAGGCCCTTCAGCTCACTGAATCAGTGCCAACCAAAGATCACCAGGATTCAATCCTGACCTTTTGTGTTGGCCATGTGGAGTTTGCACATTCTTCCTGTGACCACTTGGGTTTCTTCCAGGCGATCTGGTTTCCTCCAATATCCCAAAGACATGTGGGTTATAGGTTAATTGACCACTGTAAAAATCGCCCCTAACAAGTAGCAAGTGGGATAACATAGAACTAGTAAGAGCAGGAGATTGATGGTCATCGTGGACTCAGTGGGCTGAAGGACCTGCTCCCTTGTTGCATCTTAAATCTAAATTAAACTAAGATCGCTGTGCCTAACCTCATGCTACTCAATATACATACCAAGCTATGCCTGGTTTTATTCTGCAGGCAAAGGTGTCTTCATTGGTTCTGCATGGCAGATGCAGTGTAATGTGGATAAATGTGAGGTTATGCACTTCGGTGGCAAGAACAAGAAGGCAGATTATTATCTGAATGGTGTCAGATTAGGAAAAGGTTAGGTGCAACGAGACCTGGGTGTGCTTGTACTGAAAGTAAGCATGCAGGTGCAGTAAGCAGTGAAGAAAGCTAATGGCATGTTGGCCTTCATAGCGAGAGGATTTGAGTTTAGGAACAAGGAGATCCTACTGCAGTTGTACAGGGCCCTGGTGAGACCTCACCTGGAGTATCGTGTGCAATTGTGGTCTCCCAATTTGAGGAAGGACATTCTTGTTATTGAGGGAGTGCAACGTAGGTTCACAAGGTCAATTCCTGGGATGGTGCGACTAACATATGATGAAAGAATGGATCAACTGGGATAATGTTCACTGGAATTTGGAAGGATGAGAGGAGATCTTATAGAAACATATAAAATTCTTAAGGGATTGTACAGGCTGGATGCAGGAAAAATGTTTCCTATGTTTGGGGAGTCCAGAACCAGGAGTCACAGTTTAGGAATAAGGGGTAGGCCAATTGTGACTCTGCCAGAAGGCAGTGGTGGAATTCTCTGCCAGAAGGCAGTGGAGGCCAATTCACTGGATGGTTTCAAAAGAGTTTGATATAGCTCTTGGGGCTAACGGGATCATGGGATATGGGGAGAAAGCAGGAACGGGGTACTGATTTTGGATGATCCGCCATGATCATATTGAATAGCGGTGCTGGCTCAAAGGGCCAAATGGTCTACTCCTGCACCTATTTTCTATGTTTCTGAGGGGCAATGAAGGATGTAGGATGCAAGAAATAAAGCACATCTGTTGGACTCTTGGGGTGAACGATTACAGCATTTTTATGATATATTATCCTATACAGTTGTTAACTACACACAAAAAAACAAAGTGCTGGAGAACTCAGCAGGTCAGGGAGCATCTGTTAGTAACATTACAGGTTGTTACCCTTCTCTTTGTTACATAGAAATGTTGACTGCTTATTTCATTCTATGGCAGAAAGCGATATCTGAGTTGTGTTGCGCATTTCAAAAATGAACAAAATGATGGATGTGTAGGAAGGAACTGCGGATGCTGGTTTATACAGAAGATAGACACAAAATGCTGGAGTAACAGCGGGTCAGGCAGCATCTCTGTAGAGAAGGAATAGGTGACGTTTCAGGTCGGAACCTTTCTTCAGGATCTCAAATAGAGAAGGCCAGAACAAAACAGGGCTGGCAACAGGTGTCCTCATGAAGGATGGATCATTGTCGGCTGGAGGAGATGTGCTAATGACGGATATAAGGATGCAAACAGTGGACTAGGGTGAGGGGAAGGGGTAGGGAGAGAAGGGGGAAATAATGCAAGAGTTACTTTTTAAAGAGATTTCTGAACTTGGGTGGAAAATACAGAATACTGAAAGATATATATCAAAGTAGATTTGAAACAAGTCCTCCAAAGCATATTAAACTGCCTGAACTACTTAAGTTAATCAGATCATTGTTACTTTTCAAGGTCGGAGGAGTTGAGGTGCACAGGTCACAAAGCATAGTTGTGAACAGGATCAGATGAAAAGTTAACCTGTAGGAAAAAGCTTTTTGTCTGAAATTGTCAGAGAATTGGAATGCCGATATCATCAGGATAAGCAGAGCACAATGCAGCGGTGTTATCATGGTGGCAGATTATCTCGCAAAGCAGTTAATGAGAAACAGTGCAATTTGTACTGAAAATTTTTTTTCAAAGAGTTTGTTGTTCAGCAGACCCAGTGCACCAAAACTCATCAGATAATGTAACAAACGTTAAAGCTGATGCGGAGGTCAACAACAATTCTAACGATTCTGATTACTCATTTGTTATTCGCCGCATGTGTAGAAGCACTCAGCTGCGGCTGGATGTGCACATGTGCAACTCATGAATCAATAGCTGTCAACATAATGTGAACAAACTTTAAACAATCTTCACTATTGCCCCTCTCTAACTAAGCAAGGAAATGTCAATTTGTTATAGAGTAATATCTTGCTATGTAACAGCTTCAGTTCTACTTTGTGCCGTCATTTTGGCCATTGTTTCTATATTCACATGTCCTAAATCTACTCACTTTCTCAGCAATTTACATAGCCTAATTAACCTACAAACCCGCACGTCTTTGGGATATGGGAAGAAACCCATGCGGTTACAGGGAGAATGTGCACATTCCATACAGACAGCACCCAAGGTCAGGTTCAAACCCGGGTCTCTGGCGCTGTGCGGCAGCACCTCTACCAGCTTAGCCACTTGCCACCGTTGCGTTGAGCCTATGATTGTACTTTCCCAATGTCATGTACTAAAAGGTAACTGCATTTTTAGTTTGTAGTCACCAACAGAAAGTGCTATACACCTTGCTTTTCAGTAAGGTCATCAAGGAATTGTTCACAAGTTCATATGTTATAGAGCAGAATTAGGCCATTAGGCCCATTCAGTCACCCTTAACAGCATTGATGTACAGAGGGATCTTGGGGACTTTGTCCATAACTCTCTGAAAATGGTAACACAAGTAGATAGTGTTAAAAAGGGTTGCAAGAGTGGTAAAAAGGGCATATGGTATGCTTGCCTCCTTTCAGGAAGGCATTGTTTTGAAGAGTCAGAACGTTATGATGCGGCTTTATAGGACTTTGGTTAGGAGCCATTTTGGGGAATTGTGTGCCATTCTGGTCACCCCAATAGAGGAAGGATGTGAAGGTTTTAGGAGTGCAGAGGAGGCTTACCAGAATGATGACTGGATTAAAGGGTATTAGCTACAAGGCAAGGTTGGTCAGACTTGGATTGTTTTCCCTGGAATATCGGTTGAAGGGGGACCTGATAGAATATATATAAAATTAAGATAGGCGCAGATAGGGTAGATTAGATGGGACCTCTTCCCCAGGATGGAAATATCAAATACCATAGGAACATAGCTTTAATGTGAGAGGCGTAAGTTTCAAGATGTGAGGCAGTTTTTTTTTTACACAAGTTTTACAAAGTCTGCTGTTACAAAGGTGATGAGTGCCTAGGCGTGGTGGGGAAGGCAGATATGATCGTGCTATTTAAGAGGTATTAGATAGGCACATTAGGAGTGGAATGGAGTTACATGGATTATGTGCAGTCAGATAAGAGTTTGTCTTGACATCATGTTTGGCACAGACATTGTAGGTCAAAAGGCCTGTTCCTGTGCTGTGCTGTTCCATGGGGCAGGGGATATGAACTGATCTTTATTTATGCTGTGCTAGTACATTTGTTTCCTTATATAAACACTGTGCGTATTTTCTCTTTAAGACTATCATTTTCTCTTTAAGACCACAGACTTGAGCATGCCCAGTGTCTTGTGTGTAGTAGTAAAAAGAAAGCAACCATTGTTATCCTTCACGCAAGAGTAAGTTTGTCTAATTAATCACAAACTTCAAAGGCCCAATGGTCACGATTTACAGTTATACTTACAGGATATGGAAATACCCATGACAACTTGTTGCTGGGCTTGTCTGTGTGAGAGAGCTGTGTCAATATTGACATGGGTCCCTGGATATTTCCAAGGAGAACTTTGCAGGGTTGATTATGCTTGGAGAGCCTTTAGTTGCATCCTCATTCAGTGCACAGCTGGACAATCCAGCTGTTTTAATTATTATTTGCAGTGGTCTCCTCTGGTTTGCAACTGAATAGGTTGCCAGGCCACTTTGAAGGAGAGTTAAGATGCGAGTTAGAACCTGTATTGAAGCTAGTCTATGTACAGGTAACGGATTTCCCTCCTAAACTGCATCAGTGAACTTTAACAAGATTTTAGGAAACTGCATGGATACTTTAATGGACTTGAAACAGTGCATTAAAATGTATGTGTTGAGATTTAAGATTGTTCAGCATGATTCTAATGTACAACATCGGAGATGCATGTTTTAAAAATGCAGGGACAGTTTCTATCCAGCTGTTATCAGGCAACTGAATCATCTTATCACCACCTAAAGAGCGGTCCTGACCTGCCATCTACCTCTGGAGCTCCTCAAACTATCTTCAATTGGACTTTGCTGGACTTTATTGTGCTATAAACGTTATTCCCTTTCTCCTGTATCTGTACACTTCAAAAGGTTCCGAAGTTATAGGAGTAGAATTAGGCCATTCGCCCTATCAAGTCTACTCCGACGTTCAATCATGGTTGATCTAACTTTCCCTCTCAATCCCATTCTCCTGTCTTCTTCCCATAATTCATGACACCCATACTAATCAAGAACCTATCACTCCACCTTAAAAATATCCATCGACTTGGCCTCCACAGCCTTCAGTGACAATGAATTCCACAGATTCACCTCCTTCTGACAAAATAAATTCCTCCTCATCTTCTCTCTAAAGGGATGACTTTTTATTCTGAGGCTATGGTCTCTGGTCCTAGACTTTCCCATTAGTAGAAATATCCTTGCCGCATCCACTCTATCCAGGCCTTTCACTATTCGGTAAGTTTCAATTAGGCACCCCCCCTCATTCAGCTAAACTCCAGCGAATACAGGCCAGTATACTGTGGATGGCTAGATTGTAATCATGTATGGTCTTTCCACTGACTGGATAGCACGCAACAAAAAGGCTTTTTACTGTACCTTGGTACATATGACTGTAAACTAAATTAAAATATTTTGCATTCACGTCCTTGCATCTGTTGGGTGAAATTTTTAACCTTTTGCTCCCTAGTCTTGCAGCCATTCACTCGTCAGAACAGAGAATAGTTTCCTTTAATTGTCCAACAGAACCAGCCATAGTCGTGTGTGGGATCAATTTCACTCTTCCATCACCGTCAGGGGAGATGGCCAACACGGGTTCATTACAGAATGTAGATGAGACGAGGCATACCTGATAATTAGGTTAACAACCTGGTGAAGCTACTACACAAGACTCTTTGTACATTCAACAGTAAAATCAGGAGTTAGTGATACACAGGTGATGGATTGGGTCAGAGCTGTGAAACCCTGTATCATTCAACCATGAGCAGCCTGGTTTGTCAAGCGCTGATGGAAGGAGATGGTTCTTCTCACATCCCCTTTGCTCGATGAAGGCAGAGTCTTGCAATGATTGAGGCCAAATCTTCAATCACAAATTCAGATACAGGAAGGTTTAATGACTTTCCGCTGACTGGTTAGCACGTGACAAAAAGGTTTTCCCTGTACCTCGGTACACGTGACAATAAACTAAACTAAGGTGTTGTGCCGTCCTGATCAAAGATAGCGGAGCAAGATAGTCCATAGCGGAGCAAGATCGTCCACTCCTGCTAAATCCAAGTGGGCTGACGTGTAGTACGCAACGGAGTGGAACATTGGCCTTTTCTTCGGCCATTTCGGCAAACTCGACCCGACTGGTTATCCATCTCGCAGTGTAATCAGCGTTGTGGGGGAACAGTTTGTGTGTGTGTAATATAGGATTAGATTCATAAATCATAATTCTGTTAATTCATAATTCTGTTATTTTTTGTTAATGATTTATATGTTAATAAATTATAATTCTGTTAATTTTCTTTTTTAATGTTAAAATGTTTAGATTTGTATTACACTTGCACTCTGTAATTCATCTAATCCCACTGTTCACAACTGCGGTATTTGGTAAAATAATAGCAATATGAAGATTCCAGTTGCTCTACTCTTGGAATGTTCCTTAATGTTCCTTAATGATTTTTTCTGTCGATGGAATTGCTTTTCAACAATAAAATGGGTCTGGTCTTCCCAATAGGCAGAGAGTGGGTGAGATCTGTCTGTAATGGCGGGGTTATCTAAATGAAGTATTTAACAAAATAACATTTGTTTTGAGCAAGATTAACAAATGATGTATAATTTAAGGATGATTTTATTCAGCGACCATACAACTGATTAGATTGTGTAGGAAAGAACACACATACACTCGTATATGGGGTTACACAAAAGGCTGGAGAAACTCAGCCTGTGCAGCAGCATCTAAGGAGCGAAGAAGCCCATCTCCTTCGCTCCTTAGATGCAGCTGCACCCGATGAGTTTCTCCAGCCTTTTGTGTAACCCTCGATTCTCCAGCATCTGCAGTTCCTTCTTTTACACTCGTATATGAATGTGATATAGATGTATATAATCTTATCACACACACACACACACACACACACACAGACACACACACACACATATATACAACATATACACATATATATATATATATATATATATATATATATATATATATATATATATATATATATATATATATATATATATATATATATATATATATATATATATATATATATATATCTCTCTCTCTCTCTCTCTCTCTCTCTCTCTCTCCAGATTTTTATATATATTGATAAACTTTATTTCAGACTCAAGACCCAGACAAGGGACAACATTACATAAAAATACATTGCAATCCTCCCCGCAACTTTACCTTGGCGTCCCAGCCCTGCTGATCTGGGCCAGACTTCCCACACGCTGTGGAAGGAACATAGGCATCTTTTTGCTTTTTATTGTGAGGCAGAGGGGAAGAAAGAAAATAAGGAGAAGATTTTTACCGAAGATCTTTGATTTTTGCGAGGATGTTTCCGTAACCGGCTTCCGTCTCCACATTAGTATCTTTGCTCCCCAAATGGGATCTTTGGTGCGGAGACGGAAGCCGGTTACGGAAATGTTGCTGAAGATTACCCATGACCCTACTACGGCTTTTTCGTCGAGTGGACTATCTTGCTCCACTATAGGATCTTTGGTCCTGATGCCCCGTCATCTCAGATGGTTGTCTGCAGGCTGATTTGATTTGAGCCGCACAATATTCTGAAATAGTTGAATTTATTAGACAATGGTGATAGGGAGTGATGTCCTTCAACCCTCTACATCCAGGAGCTTGTTCTCAGCAATGACTGAGCCTCGGGTGGGTTAGAACAGGAGGAGCACAATGTGCTGAATATATTGACAGCCTCTAACAGATTGAATTCTGGGGTAGAGCAAGTGAATGTAACCATTTTTAAACATCCCTGACATTCAGATGCATTCAAAAGCTGTTTAAAATTGAAACAATTACCTCAGAACTTCTTTTAGTAAATCAAATAATACTAAAATATTTGAAAATACTATAAAAATGTTTTTAAAATATTTAGCCCCAGGTTTGCCTCCGAGTCCACAATCACTATTAAAACGATTGGAATCTCCAATCTAACACTGAGTGATCACTAGATCGAAGTCTGAAGAAGGATTCTGACCTGAAACGTCACCTATTACTTTTCTCCAGACATGCTGCGTGATCCATTGAGTGTGTCCATTTTCACTAAACCTGATCCATTGTGTGAAACGAGGAGCAAATTTCCCCCATGTAGTGCTGGGAATCTCAGCAGATATACACTTCATGCTGGACTTCCTGTGAAGTACAATAGCAAATTGCATTAGCAGGTGGAGCACCATCCATGGCCCAGTAGAGTCATAGAGTCATACAGCATGGAAACAGGCCCTTCGGCCCAAATCGCCCATGCCTGGTAGGTTTTGGATGTTCCAGTTTAGAAGCACATGCAAAGAAATCCATGTTTTAATGAAGTTTCATTAAGGGCCTGTCCCACTTTCCTGAGTTATTCACAAATTCTCCCAAGTTTTCCCCTTGATTCAAACTCTCAGAATGTTTGTAATGAGGCCGTAGTTGTCTGTAGATATATCGTAGCGTCTCGTTATGCCAGCTGTGGGTACTCGGGGCATCAGGTAAGTCGGGACGTTTTTTCCAGCCTGATAAAAAATGTCCACAAGTAAACAAATAGCCCGAGTACCTACACCCGGCACAACGAGCCACTACGATATATCCACGGACTCCCACGGCCTCCTACGGACTTGTTACAAACATTATGCGAGTTTGAATCAAGGGGAAAACTTGGGAGAATTCGTGAATAACTCGGGAAAGTGGGACAGGCCCTTTAGTTGATAGCCGAGAAACATGGACTCCAGCCTAAGAAGATTCATCTCAATGGAACAAAACCACCAAGAACCATCCTTTAAAAAAACAAATAATTTTCTACATGCAGCTTTGATTCATGCTGTACATCTCTGATCTGAAAGAGAAAGGTGAACTTTAAGCATTTAAAAATAGAAAAGGAAAAATAGAGATCAGACCAGAAGAGGAAAGAAAGGAGGGAAAAAAGCAGTGGTGGATTAGGGTATATTATTTGTCTCTGCATAAACTTTCAAAGATAACAAATGTATTACATTGGACTTAGTGCGACACTTTCTCAGCTTATGTGAGTAAAACAGCTTATTTTTCTTCAAGCTGTCTCTTGCCTTTTAAGTACCTTAACCATAAAGTAAGCTGATAAAAGGGTTACTAGACCCTGAACATAAGTGTTTGAGTGCTGTGAGTTCCATAACTCATGACCAGAATGATTCAGAAGAGCTATGTTGGCTGTTTGGAAGATTTTACTGCTTCCTGACCCTGCCCTTTGCTTGTTTTCATAATTCAGTTTGCACCATATCCTGGATTTTTAGGTTTGCTATCAAGTGGACTGCTGTAATGCATTCCCCAAAGGACAGGATTTCAGCACTTCATGCCTGTGTGTTATTTGAGTAATGCCTTGGCAAGCTCACCCACTTTTCTTCCCCCCCTCTTTTCTTTCTCCCCCCCCCCCCCCCCTCCACACAGTAATGTGCAGTGTTTTTATGGGTATACAATACATACCTTACTAAGTTTTAACAGCAGGGAATTTTGCACAGATTCTGGTGGGTGCTGGTTGGACTTTGT
Source organism: Okamejei kenojei (assembly GCA_035221665.1). Lineage (NCBI taxonomy): Eukaryota > Metazoa > Chordata > Chondrichthyes > Rajiformes > Rajidae > Okamejei > Okamejei kenojei. The sequence goes on along the minus strand of CM069131.1, from coordinate 48,694,851 downwards.
CGCAAACGGACTTAGATTTGTGATTCTCTAGTTTGCAGCTGTGCTTGGCCAGGTGGCAAAAATGGTTATCCAATTATTTATTTCACAAATAATGACAAGGTGTTTAGCCCATCTTTTTCATTGAGATTTCCAATTATTTCTTAAATAATTCTAGTTATTTTGCTTCTTTCCCCTTTCTGTGGAATCCATTCCATATGTGGACCGGTCAGCATGTGAAGATTTTCCAAGTGGCTGTTGTGAATGTGTCTTTTTTTACTAGTTTGAACTCATCTTCCTATGCTTTAGTCTTGCAGTTTAATATATTTACCCAAATTGGTGCTCAAATGTATTTCAAATGCCTCCATATGTTCGGCATCTCTCAGACCCCACTTCATCAGATTGAAAGCCCACTTACTCCAGTCATTCCTCATGGGTGTTTTAAGCTTTCTTCAGTAGTAGCAGTCAGAAAATACATCTCAGAGTCGTACACAATTGTTCCATTGCTGGATTCACTCAGGGCAACTTAAATTCCATGTACGTCTTTACTAGATATTCACTTAATTTGCAACCACATACAATGAGTCTGGAGAAACAAGGAACTGCAGATGCAGTTTTACAAAAAAATGCACAAAGTGCCAGAATAGTGGGTCAGGCAGCATTTCTGGAGAACCTGGATCAGTGACATTTTGGGTTGAAACCCTTAAGAGTAATGAGCGTGGTTCCACAGCTGTAGTAATGGTTCCTGTCTGTTGTGGTGGTCCTTGGAGATGGTTGCTGATGACCACGAGCTATCCTCTGCTCCAATGGTTCTTAATTCCTCTCAAGAAATGGGATCCAAATATGGGGTACTGGTATATAACGAGAGCCGTGGATCAGCAACGGCACTGATGGGGAAAAACCATGGAGTAAAAATTGGTATCCTATTGACTTCTTCAGGATGATTCTTCATTTAACACTGAACCTGGCTAGTTTTGTTTCATTCTTCTCCATCTTGGCTTCCAGAGAGGAGGTAATTTGAGCTCTTTTAGGAAGAAGTATGAACATAAAGAGCTGAATGATTACAAGAAAAAATGCAGACCAGCAGTGCTGTGAGCTGCTCAATTTAATGACAGGATATCCTGAACAATACTGGAACTCCCCCTTCCATTTGACCCAGTCCAGCCAATCACCACATCAATATCTGCAAACATCCCACAGTTATGAAATACAACCATGTGTTTTTGAGAATGCAAATGATTGTCACTGTTACCTGTGCACATATTGGCGTAGTGCACAGTCCCTTTTAGTTTAGTGATACAGAGCGGAAACAGGCCCTTCAGCCCACCGAGTCCGCACAAACCAACGATCCCCGCACACTAATGCTGTCCTACACACACGAGCGACAATTTACAATTTTTACCAAGCCAATTAATCTACAAACCTATACGCCTATGGAGTGTGGGAGGAAACCGGAGATCGCAGAGAAAACCCACACAGGTCACGGGGAGAACGTACAAACTCTGTACAGACAGCCCCCATAGTCCATATAGTACCCGGGTCTCTGGCGCTGTCAGGCAGCAACTCTACCGCTGCGCACCCGTACTGCCCTGCTTAGCATCTTTTACTGTTCTATTTTCTTCTAATTCTTCTGCAAAGTGTTTAGGATGACAGACTTATATATCACAAAAACAGGCTCTTGGGTCCAACTGATTACCTGAGCTTGTCCCATTTGCCTGTATTTCCTGCATAACCCCTATAAACCTCTCCTATAAACATACCCTGTCCAAATGTTTTTTAAAGATTGTAATTGCACCCTGCTTCTACCACTTTCTTCAGTCCCAACTCAAAATGTCATCTATCCATGTTCTCCAGAGGTGCTGTCTAGCCCACTGAGTTCCTCTGGCACTTTGTATATTTTTTGTAAACCAGCATCTGCAGTTCCTTGTAGCTAGATTTTCCCATGGGTCATTTTAGGAAGCTAAAATCATTTAAGGAATCCTATCTTACGTTAATAGAAATGGCGAAGTACACAGAGATCAAAATAGAAATGACAGATGAAAGAAAGTGAATGTAAGGCAATGACTAGTCATACAGCGTATTGAATCTCGTATGTTTAATTTAATTTCATATTTGAATTTAATTTTTAATTATTTTTAAATTTAGAGATACTGGCCGGTAATAGGCCCCTTCGGTCCACCAGCAATCCCTGTACACTAACATTATTCTACACACTAGGGAACATTTTCAATTTTACCTAAGCCAATTAACCTGCAAACCTGTACATCTTAGGAGTTCGAGCGGAAACCAGAGCACCTGGAGAAAACCCAAGCAGGTCACGGGGAGAACGTACAAACTCAACACAGACAGCATCCGTGGTCAGAATCCAACCCGGGTTTCTGGTGCTGTCAGGCAACAAATCTGATGCTGTGGTGAGCTACCGCTGTGCCACTGTGCTGCCCTTCTGTGTTCTCCCTTTAGAGATGAGAGAAGGTTAGAGCCCATAAGTTCATAAGACGTAGGAGCAGAATTAGGGCATTCAGTCCATCGAGTCGACCTTACTGTTCAATCATGTCTGATCTATCTTTCCCTCTCAACCCTATTCCCCTGCCTTCTCCCTTTAACTTTTGATACCTTTAGTTCATTTAGCTCCAGATTTATCTTGGCTCAGTTGCTCAAACCTTCTTCTATAATTCTGCTGCTGCCTTGCCTGCTCTCCCATCCTTTACCAGCCTTGAATTGTGCTGATCATAAAGTAAATCGAATTTTGCTCATTCACGGGTAGACTTGCATTGATTCTAGGCCCCCCAATACCTTAAATTTACATTTTTCACCCTTTAAAAATGCTTGAGGTTATAATATAATATCCTGTTGGTCTGTAGATGATTGGTAATCCCTGCATTGCAACTCACCGAGTGAAAGTGGGTCAATTTCTTCAGTAGAGTTGCATGAGTGAAGGATGGAACGGAGCGCATAATATCATCCTCAATCATCCACAGCAGTGTGGTCACCAAGCTTGAAGAATGGGGCTTTGCCAATCATCTCCAGGCCAGCTGGATGTTGTATTATCACTTTAAGCATACGGTGGTAGAGCTACTGCTTCTCAGCACCAGAGATCCGGGTTCAATTCTGACCTCGGGTGCTGTCGGTGTGGAGTTTGCACGTTCTCTCTGTGATCAGGTAGTTTTCCTCCGGGTGCTCCAGTTTTCCCCCACATCCCAAAGACACACAGGTTTGTAGGTTAAATTGGCGTCTGTATAATTGTCTCTAATGTGGAGGGGGTGGTTGAGAAAGTGGGATAACATGGAACTATTGTGAATAGTAAGATTAAACGAGAACTTACCAGTTCGAAGTTTGATCTTTATTTTATGAGGAGTAACGATGAGGGATTACGTGAAGAAGCCCCGCCTGGCACTGGAACGGCATACTTCAAAGCAGCGGCATGAAAAACACAGAACACAATAGCCGGAGTAAGATAGCAAGGCTCATCATAGATTTAGAACTACCAGATGATCATTTATTTTATGAGGGTGTGGAGTGGAGGGCACATAATCCCTGATGATAAGGCACTACGTGCACTATTAATGGCACTGTAACTTAAGTGTTGTTCAAAATGCAACTCGGCAAGGAACTCCAATATGTTTGCAATGTTCACAGTATGATAGGATATATTTGACTGTCTGCAAAAATGTTCCCATTTCTTTATATGTGTCATATATTGTCTTTGTGTGCTATCTCGCCATGATGCGACTATAATATCCATAGTTCTATCCGACAATCCAAGCTCCTGTAGTGGTCTGGTCAAAACCTGCAGATTAACAAATTCATATAAGCATGTAATGGATGAATTTCTTTGGTTACTGGTTTTATCAATAAATCACTGCTGCTAGGAATTGACATATATGGTTCTTTAATCATGTTTAACATCAATGGGAACCATGGTTGTGTCGGCCAATTTGAAATTACCAATAATCCTGTGGCAGAATCTTGTTCTATTTTCTTCAGACATTGCTGAACCAGAGCAAATGGCGGAAAAGCATAAAAGAACATATTCCCCCAGTTTAGTGAAAAAGCATCTACTGCTACTGCGTCTGGATCTGGTTCCCAAGACACATATTTAGGCAATTGATGATTTAGTCTTGATGCAAACAGATCAATGTCTGGTAACCCATATTGAGTCACAATTTTACTGAAAATTACTGGGTTCAACATCCATTCTGTGTTGTCTTTAAACATCCTTGATCTATTGTCTGCCACCACATTGTCTTTACCTGGGATGTAATTTGCCGAAATCCAAATTTGGTGGTTAATACACCATTGCCATATCTGATTGACCAAACAATCACATGATACCGATCTGACTCCACCCATATGATTAATATATTCAACAGCTGTTTTATTGTCTAATTGTATCAGTATATGCAGATTCTTTTTTGTAGAACAATATGCCTTCAACCCATCCATTTGCCTTCCAAAAGCAGTAATGGCAGCAGAAATCAATTTGAGGATTCTTTGAAATCTTATTTCTTGTCCTCTCATGCCTGGAGTCATAGGCGTCCATATAGGCGGATTAACCGTTGGTACCTTCAATGAGGTGCAATTTTCCGGTGTTTTATATAATTCTGCTGTTTCAATCATCACAGAATCTTGAAGTTGGTGAGATACCATATGTAAATGAAAAACTTTACAAGCTCTTAAGTGTACAACATCTTTTAATGATAGCACTGGGTATTACACACACCTTCAAGCACCGGCTACATTTTTCTACTGAGGGGAAGGGCGTTATGATTGATGTTAACTGGGCGGGGTTAATGGGAGTGAGGTAACTATATTATTGGTTGCATATAAACCATCTACATCCTTCCCCTTAGAAATCAAAAAAACAGATTGTTGTCACGACAACCGAATTAAACAGCAGAATTAAACGAAATCGCCGTAGCGAACAGGCGGCTTACTGATCCTGCCCGAGCGCGTACGGATGTCTCCCCCTCCCCCCGAAAGAGCAGAAGAAGCAGGAGGAGGACGCAAGGCAGCCGGGGAACCAGGGAAGGGCATTGGGGTGGGAGAAACAGGAGAGGGAGAACCGCGATCGGCAACAGGGGACCCGCGCAGAGGGGAACCAGGCGCCCGCGACGGGGACCGAGGCATGCAGGGAACACCAGCCGGGGCGGCAGCCGGCTGCTGATAGGAGAGTGGAGGGGCATAGGGCCCAGGGGGCTGCGGCTGTGGCTCATTAACCGCAAGCAGGTGTTGTCGGCTCCTTCGGTAGATGGAACCCTCACAGTCGACCAGATACGAACGAGGTGAGTCGGCCACCCCAACCCACGGTGGCCAGACGGTAGTGACCACTGGCGGTCTGCAATCGAACAACCTGTTCCGGGCAACAGAGGATCGAGTGGTCTGCACGACCGATCGTGGGAACGCCGCTGGCTGTCATGTTTTCTCTTGAATTCGCCTCTGCACGGAGGCGGGCTCCAGCACCCGAGTTTTCAGCTGGCGCTGGGCAATCGGGACGGTGGATCTGGTAGTTCTGGACATCAGACGCTGAGCAGGGGACCCCATGGCCGGATCCCTGGAAACATTCCTGAGGTTCAGGAGATCCAAATACAAATCAGAATTGGATAGCCGCGCCTGTTCCATCAGAAGCTTGGCGCTGCGGACGGCCCGTTCTGCTAGGCCGTTGCTCTGTGGGTACTCTGGGCTGCTGGTGAAATGCACGAAGTTCCACTTGTCGGCAAAGCTTTTGAATTCTCGCTTGTAAACTGCCTGCCGTTGTCAGTCTGCAGCCTGACCGGGGTCCCAAAAGTGGAGAAGTGTTTCCGCAGCTTGCGGATCACCATCTCCGACGTGAGGGATGTCAGCAAATCCACTTCGAACCAGTTGGAGTACGAGTCGACCAGACAAGGTAGTGGTTACCACGCCACTCGAATATGTCGGCAGCCAGCGAGGACCAGGCCAAAGCAGGGGCGGGCTGTTGCAGCAGGGGCTGTCGCTGCTGGTGCGGCGCAAGACTGTTGCACGTGGAGCAGCAGAAACTCTGTCTCGGATATATTTGGCCATTCCAGGCCAATAGAATTGGCACTGAGCGTGGGCAAGCGTTGCATCGACCCCAGGGTGTCCGCTGTGGGCTGCACAAAAGTAAAAGTCAAACAGGGAGGACGGGACCACAACTTTATGTCCCTTGACGATAACGCCATCCTGGAGCACCAGTTCGTCGCGGACCAGGAAGAAAGGCTGTGCTTCAGATGGCGCGGCGGAGCGCTTTGTTGGCCACCCTGCTTTAATCACCGATGCAAGCTGCTGCAAGGCCGGATCGGCAGCGGTGTGCTCGGCCAAAACCTGTAGCTGCTTGGTGGGAATAAAAGTTAACGCCCAGTACGAGCAAGTCCTCTGTTTCGTAGGGTGGCGAGCGCAGGAGGTACGCGGGGCTCGCGACAGGGTGTCCGCAATGTGCATCTCGGTGCCCTTCTTGTAGATTATGTCAAAGTCGAAGCGCTGGAGCTGCAGCATCATACGCTGCAGCCTGGCAGGGGCAGCGTGAATCGGCTTGTTCAGGATTGTCACCAGTGGCTGGTGTCGGTTTTCGACCGTAAATCTGCTGCCGAACAGGAAGTTCTCTGAACTTGGAGCAGGCGAACACCACCGCGAGCAGCTCTTTCTCGATCTGAGCGTACCGCTGCTCGGTGTCCGTCATGGTGCGGGAGGCATAGGAGACGGGATGCAGCGATCCATCGACAGACTGAAGGCAGGCCGCACCCAGACCGAACTTGGAAGCGTCACAGGTGACGGTGATGGGGCGACCCCACGTCGAAGAACCGCAACGTCGGAGTGCTAATCAGTTTCGACTTGAGGCGGTCAAAAGCCTGCTGGTGATATGGGAGCCAGGCCCAGGCGATATCCTTTTTTGTCAGCTGCCGCAGGGGAGCACTCAGCTCACTGAGGTTTGGTATAAACTTGCCAAGGTAGTTCACCATGCCCAAGAATCGTTGCAGACCTGGCACGTCGGTGGGGGCTCGCTAACTGCTACTAGCACCCCCTTTTCGACCATCTCGTTGAGCATCGCCTCGACCTTGTCCTTCATGGCGTGAGACACCTGTGAGGTGCGCGGACCACGGGTTGTATATTTGGGTCAATGGAAATATGGTATGACACTGGTAACTTCCCCAGGTCATCGTCGAACAGGTCCTGGTATTCAGCAACCGGGTCAAACGAGAGTTGCACTTGTGGACCGTGCGGTCAAAGGGAGACCAGGCCAAGATCCTGGCACGCACGGTTGCCCAACAGGGTTACACAGTCAGAGTTCAAAACATAGAAAACCAGGTTTCTTGTGGCCTTTTGCAGCACGCAAGTTAAAGTGAACCAGATTCAAACGTGGCCCAGCGCTCAGAGATGTCAGCATCAAAGACAAGCTGCTCGGGCTTTCTGCAAGAGGGACGTCATGGCCAAAGAGATCAAAGCACAAAAAACACAAATCAAAAAAAAAAATAAAAAACCGATAAACAGGAGACGCAAGTATCTTCCAGCTTCGACAACCATGTAAATGAAAACTTTACAAGCTCTTAAGTGTACAACATCTTTTAATGATAGCACTGGGTATTACACACACCTTCAAGCACCGGCTACATTTTTCTACTGAGGGGAAGGCGTTATGATTGATGTTAACTGGGCGGGGTTAATGGGAGTGAGGTAACTATATTATTGGTTGCATATAAACCATCTACACCATATAATTAATACTGGCAGCTAGATTTTCTTCCATAGCCTCACCACTTCCTTCAGGTATAGCAAAATCTTTTGCCATCTCAGGCACATCTGGCCTTCTCTTTTTTTATTCGTGGTGTGCACTCATAATCCACATCACCACTTGCAGGGTCTGTCTTTTGCAGCCCTGATACATTTGGAATTATATCCAATGAGACTTCCTCCGCCCTTAATCCTGGGTTCGGAGTTTCAAATTCCCAATTTGGCACATAGCCATATTCTGTATATTCAAACCCCTCAGGGTCATTTTGGGAAACTTCTGGGTACTGTGACCCTTGTCTCATTATATTTTGGAGCACTTTCTCCATATGTTCCATTTTTAGCCATATAGCTTTATTATCCAGAGGACTTTCATTATCAGAGTCATTATCAGAAACCACGGGCCTCACGGATTTCATTTTACATTTTCTAGGAACTTTTTCCTCCGTGGCTTGTATTTCTGGAGAAATTATAGTCTCACTAACGGGTGAATCAGCGGCCACCGATATCGGAACCGGATCCGCACTAAACTCTTGTCCGTATCTTTAGCTTCACCCCGGGACGATCTTTTTTCCCCGCGAAATTTTCCTTTGAGACTTCTCCATTTTCTTTTTCCATTTATCTGGCTAAATCAGTACGCCAGCATGACTCTGATTTTAACTTTTACTTTCTCTTTTGCTGGTTTTACCAGCGTAACGTCTTTTTTAGAACGTCCCCACTTTTCCTTACACTTACCTGCGGGTCCGTTCCGGCCGCTGCGAGGAGCTGCGCTCTGCAACTCTTGCTTCTGCCGTCAGCGTCAACGTAATGACGTTCCAGCGCCAGGCGGGGCTTCTTCACGTAGTCACTCACATGACTCCGAAGTAAAATGGGTGATCGATGGTCAGTGTGAACTTGGTATTTCAAAATGCCTGTTTACATGCTGTATCTTAAACTAAACAAAACTAAACATCCTTAATGGGTCAAAATGTAAGTATGAGTTACTGAGGGGGCTCGAGTCAATGCAAGTTGCTGACGTGGATACTGATGAATGAGCAAAACCTGGTTTACTTTGTGTTCAGCACAGTTCCAGACTGGCAGAGGGCAGGAGAACAGCTGAGGAAGCTGCAGAATTCCAGAAGAGGGCTTGAACAATTGAGCTGAGATAAATCATAAGTCATTGGAGCAGAAGTAGGCCATTCGACCCATCGAGTCTACTCCGCTAAATCACTGGGTAAGTAGCTGCAGTTTATTATTCTATGTTCTTTCAATAGATACCTTCCTAGAATTTCTGGTGCACCCACCTGGTTGGCCTCGATTACCTTTACAGCAGGTGGCCCACAGGTATCTCACTTCAGGGTTTCACAATGGAGTTGTGCCGGAGACATGAAAAAGCATTGTATGCTCAAGCAAAGAACTGCAGATACTGGTTTATACCAAAGATAGACACAAAGTGTTGGAGTAATTCACATTAAATAGATGGGAGTTACGCACTCATCTCCAATCCCGCTGGATGTTGTACTGTCATTTGGAGCAGCCAATTCTCAGTTCCCCCACACGTGACTGATGGAGTGTTTGACAGAGAATGATGTCATTCTCTGGGGGTCTAGGTGCAGAATCAATATGGGAGTTTCAGTCCTGGAAAAGCCTGGTAGAATTTGCAGATTGATGCAAAATAATCCAGAAATGATTGACAACAAGTTTCACATCTGAAATCTTTTTTTATTTTTTATTTCAAATTATATACCAGTGGAATATTGTGTAATTGAATTCCTCAGCTTCCATTTTGACATTGTTTTCTGCACAATTGACAATTTGCTCAGGGCCACACTTCCAACATATTGAGAAGAAAATTGCTTTGGGACACCCTAAAAGGGAGGTGAAATATGAAACCTAAAAGCAAGACTTTTCCCTCTAATTCATTTAAAATCTTTTTATAGAATATATGTGCAGAGTATAAAATCCTCAGGTTTAAGGGCTATGGATTGCACATCTTCCCCTTAATATTTAAGGGCCTTCTTTCATTAAGATGGATGAAAAATTCCCTTGGTTATCTTCAGCAGGAATGATGTTTCATAGGTTTTATTTATCTATGATCAAGAATTTCCACTGAGCTGCATCTGTTTTGCTTTCATAGTTTTGCCAGATGCACTGCCGAAATGCCACTTCCACGAGTGAATGGTGTTTCTGCTGCACATGTGGTCCAAGGAAATTCCTGGTTTACACAAACTCTATTCCCTTGGTTTCCTGATAATTTCGTCATTCCGTCATACTGATTACGCCCTCTGTGGTTCCATTGTATTAACAGTGTTCAACGTTCTGCAAACCAATGTTCTATATGTCTTGCAAAGTATTTATGTACGAGTAAATATTGATAACAGGACCAGACTTGTTGATGTGACTTGGTGCCTCCATTTAACAATGGACATTCTATGCTTCGAACAGATGCTGCAGATGAATACAATTTAATCTCTAACTGAAGAATCCCTGAAGTGTTAATCTAATTCTATTTCAAGTTGCCGAGGTTAGTTGTGTGAGCCATTTTTAGCAGAGGTATTGCTTGGTGGGAGGTAATAAGAATGATATGGCTTGACTGGGAGATTTGGGAATGGATTCAGTAAGTGATTCCAAGAACAACAGAGAATGATATAATTGTCGATCAGGGTGATTGTTTTTGCTAGTTTTGGCTTTCTTGAGGTAGGAAGAGATGGTGCAGCTGCCAGGGTGTGGGTGACTAGTCACTCCCTACAGGGTGACCATTAAATCAGACCTTTGATGCACTCTTTAACTGCATCTGCAGTTTTACTTAGAAATTGTGTTCTGCATTAAATCACAACTTAGATTGATTGATAAAATATATGACGTATAAATATTAATCTGTTATTAAAGCATAATTACTAATAAAAACATATTTTCTTTATGATGGTTCATTAAAATGTAATGGCTCTGAATTTCCTTAGAAGGTTGTCCCACCCTCCTGCTTTAAATTGAATATAAATTTGCCCCTTAGGATCTTGTAAAGAAGAAATTCACAGAGGTTTCTGCTGACCTCCTGGCAAGCTCCCGCAGGTAATCAGCACAATCCCCGTGAACGTTCTGAGTGACTTTTAATAGCCTTTGCATGCTTGCTTGCAATTATACCAATGTATTCACAAAGAGACATGTCACTGTTTTTAATGTTTGGCAGGGTTTGCCACGTACTGCGGGCTAGCTGATGGTGTACAGTCTCAACCCTCCATCCAGACAATGTGGCACGCAACAGCGTGGCTGATCAGGTGAGTGATTATTTATTACACTGTCCCTACATTTCCACCAGCTTCCGTCTGTCCTCTGTTGCGGCTTTGGCACGATGCTGACTGTATCTCAAGGGGGATAAATGACATGCAGCCATTTTTAACGTTTTAATAACATTTGAACAGGTACATGGGTAGTACAGGTTTAGAGGGATATGGATCAAACACAGGCAGATGGGACTAGTGTAGATGGGACATGTTGGCCGGTGTGGGCAGGTTGGTCAAAGAGCCTATTTCCACACTGTGTGACTCTCTAAGCCATAGGAACAGAATTAGGCCATTTGGCCCATCAGGGCTGCTCCGCCATTCAATCATGGCTGATCTGTCTTTCCTTCTCGACCCCATTCTCCTGTCTTCTTCCCATAACTTTTGACACCTTAACTAATTAAGAATGTATCAATCTCCTCTTTAAAAATCCCCAGAGATGATCTCCACAGCCAATTGTGGCAATAAATTCCGCAGATTCACTGCCCTCTGGCTGAAGAAATTCCTCCTCATCATCTTTCTAAAGATATGTCCTTTTAGTCTGAGGATATGGGCTCTGATCCTGGACTCTCCCACTAGTGGAAACATCCTCTCCACATCCACTCTTTCAGGCCTTTCATTATTCAGTAATTCAATTAGACCCCCCCCCCCCCCCTCCCCCACCCCATCCTTCCAAATGCCTGTGAGTAAAGGCTTAGAGCCAACAAATGCTCATCATACATTAAACCAATCATCCCCAGGATCATTCTCGTAAATCTCCTCTGGGCCCTTCCAATGCTAACATATCCCTCCTTAGATATGGCCCCAAGCTGCTCACAATACTCCAAATGCGATCTGACCATGGGCTTTGCTGGATTTTATCTTGCATTAAACATTATACCCTTTATCCTGTATGCGGACAGATTGATTGTAATCATGTATAGTCTTTTTGCTGATTGGATAGGGTGCACTAGAAAACTTTTCACTGTATCTCGGTACATGTGACAGTAATAAGCTAAACTATACTAATCTTATCAAAATGAATGCTAACATTGCATTTGCCTTCTTTACCACTGATTCAGCCTGCAAATTAACCTTTTGGGAATCCTCAACCAACACTCTCGAGTCCCTTCTGACCAATTTCTGAATTCTCTCCCCATTTAGAAAATAGTCTATGCCATTATTCCTACTACCATAGTGCATGACTGCACACTTTGCTATGTTGCATATCATCTGCACTTCTTTGCCCACTCTCCCAACATGTCCAAGTCATTCTGCAGACTCCCTGCTTCCTCTACACTATCTACGCCAATGCAGACTGCACCCACAATACATTTTCTTTATTTCTCAAGACAACTCCCTTTAGATTTTAGAGATACAGCATGGTAACGGGTCCATTGGCCCACCGAGTCCGCACCAACCAGCAACCACCCCTTGCACTCGCACTAACCTACACCTTAGGTACAATTTACAGACGCCAATTAACTTACAATCTGTACGTCTTTGGAGTGTGGGAAGAAAGCGGAGCAGGGAGAATGTGCAAACTCCATACAGACAGCACTGGTTGGCTCTGGCACTGTAAGGCGCAACTCCACTGCTGCACCACTGTGCTACCCTATGTTGCATATTAAAATTATTTAATTCAAATGACCAGCATTTATTTGGTTATTTATCAGTCTCTGTATCTGCATCTTGTTGTTGTAAATCATGGCAATTGTCATGGCAGATTCATAGGATCGCCAATTAATCTGTGGCTAATGAACCACTAATTCTCTGTTCCATTTGACATAACCTTGCAATGTCCTTCCACATTGCTGGCAAGTTCCAGGACTATTCTCGAGTGTTACCAAAGCTAACCAGGCAGTGTCTGCTAAATCCTTGTAAATCCCTTGCTCTTCATTGCCAAAACACAATATACTATTTCTCAAACTAATATCCACTATCTTCGTTTTTGTCTTTTTTAAATGGTGGGGTTTAAGTAATGATAAAGCAATTTAAATTTATGGTGAACATATAATAAAAGTAAAGTTTCATTGAATTCACAGGTTATTGGATGAGAGGTTTAGAGTACCAATATAAAGGATGAGGTTTCTGACTACTTAGAGATTCATGATAAAATAGGCTGAAGTCAGCATGGTTTTGTGAAGGTGAGATCTTGAAGGGCCTGTCCCACTTAGGCGATTTTTTTAGGCGACTGCCGGCGATTATCGTAGTTGTAGCAGGTCGCCGAAAAACCGGCGACTGGACCCCCCCCATGACAATGTCTGCGACAACGTCTACGACAAGCTCCAACAACCTGCCACCTAGTCGACATCAAGCTATGGCAAGCCACCGCCAAACAGCGAAGCATTAGGGCGTCCACCTACGACCACACCTTCGACGACCTACGACCACACTGGCAAAAAACCAATGCCAACCGGTCAACCTACGTCCATCCGCGACAAGATACGACCCTGTCGGCGACAACAAGCCAACTAAAGACAATTCACTCGCCGGTACCTGTTGCTGGTACCTAGACAATAGGTGCAGGAGCAGGCCATTCGGCACTTCGAGCCAGCACTGCCATTCAATGTGATCATGGCTGATCATCCCAATCAGTGCCCCGTTCTTGCCTTCTCCCCATATGCCCTGATTCCGCTATCTTTAAGAGCACTTTTTAGCTCTCTCTTGAAAGTATCCAGAGAACCGACCTCCACCGCCCTCTGAGGCAGAGAATTCCACAGACTCACAACTCTCTGTGTGAAAAAGTGTTTCCTCATCTCCATTCTAAATGGCTTACTCCTTATTCTTAAACTGTGGCCCCTGGTTCTGAACTCCCCCAACATGGAGAACATGTTTCCTGCCTCTAGCGTGTCCAAACCCTTAATAATCTTATATGTTTCAATAAGATCCTCTCATCCTTCTAAACTCCAGAGTATACAAGCCCAGCCGCTCCATTCTCTCAGCATATGACATTACGACGTTGCGAAACTGAGGAAACTACTCACTGTAAATAGCTTGTTCTATGCTCCCCACAGTCAATTTCAGTCAATAATATTCGGAATCAAGCACTTGAGCAACTAAACTTAATTTTGGATAACACAATACAAAATCCCCTATACAATACCTAACCACCGCAGGTTCGATCCTTGTATCAGCTTGGCCAAGCCCTTCTAGCCTCGTGCAAGCAGAGACACTCCAAAAGGTCACGCAGTCCCAAGTGTTCTTCCAGAAGATTGACATCGTCCTTGTGGGAGCTACCTTTTATAGGTCCCCAAACCTTGAGGGGTCGAAACACATGGGGGTGGTCTCTATACATTCCAATAACAAATATCGATTAACACAGTACATGATAGACAGTTCCCTAACATCATAACACAGTAACTAATACAATGTATCCGACGAAGCTTCTAGATGGAAGTTAACAGAGATGAATTATGCAACATGTGCCCTGGGATTCAGACAACCCAGACAAAGCTCAACATCTCATCCAATTAACAACTTTCCAAATAAGACTTTGCAACATTATTTACACTACGTATATCTGGTTTGCATTGACCCAATCAGTTCCAGGCAATTTACACCTTATTGTAAGAAACTGCAGATGTGTCTATATTAATATAATGATATATGGACACACTGATCTGTTTTGTAGTCAATGCCTACTATGTTCTGTTGTGCTGAAGCAAAGCAAGAATTTCATTGTCCTATCAGGATACATGACAATAAACTCACTTGAACTTTCCCTGCAGCTCTAATCTAGGCCACAGACAAACTGGCACCATTCAGCAGCTTGTCCCGGTTCTGCAAAAGGCACATTTAACTTGACCAAAATAGCCTAGCAGCACACAAGCCTTTACTCAATTTTAATGTCCTGGCTGCTCCAATTTGGCCAGGATAAACATCACGACCATGCAGACGTCGCCAAGGCAACCACTGGCGAGCATATGGCGACCACGTAGTCTCCTAAAAAATCGCCTAAGTGGGACAGGCTCTTTACTGATGACTCTGTTGGAATTCTTTAAGGAAGTAATAAGTAGCAGGACAGACAATGTTGTTTACTTAGATTTTTAGAAATCTTTTGATAAAGCTGCTGAATAAGATGAAAGTCCATGGTATCAAAGGGGAGATACCAGCATGGGTAGCCGGTTGGCTGGATGGCAGAAGGCAAAGAGTGGCAATAAAAGCGGCGGAGTAGCGGAGTTCCCCAAGGGTCGGTGTTGGGGCTGCTACTCTTCATGTTGCATATTAATGATTTGGATGCGGGGATTGAAGGCTTTGTGGCCAAGTTTGCAGATGATACGAAGATAGGTGGAGGGTCAGGTAATATAGAGAAAGCAAGGACTCTGCAGAGGACTTGGACACGTTGGGAGAGTGAGCAGAGAAGTGCCAGATGGAATATAGTTTAGCATAAAG
Organism: Okamejei kenojei; assembly: GCA_035221665.1. Taxonomy (NCBI): domain Eukaryota; kingdom Metazoa; phylum Chordata; class Chondrichthyes; order Rajiformes; family Rajidae; genus Okamejei; species Okamejei kenojei. The sequence goes on along the minus strand of CM069131.1, from coordinate 48,679,525 downwards.
TGTGGAATCATGCATTTTGGTAGTAGGAATAAAGGCATCGACTATTTTCTAAATGGGGAGAGAAATCAGAGGTGCAAAGAGTGCTGGTGCAGGATTCCCAAAAAGTTAATTTGTAAGTCGAATCAGTAGTAAGGAAGGCAAACGCAAAGTAAATATCTATTTTGAGGGATGTAAAAACAGGGATGTACTACTGAGGCTTTATCAGGCTCATCTGAGGGAGGATGTGCCGGCGCTGGAGAGGGTCGAGAAGAGGTTTACGAGAATGATCCCAGGAATGAGTGGGTTAACATAGGATGAGGAGGAATTTCTTTAGTCAGAGGGTGATGAATCTGGAATTAATTGCTACAGAAGGCTGTGGAAGCAGTCAATGGATGTTTTTAAGGCAGGGATAGTTTCTTGATGAGTATCGAGGGTTATGGGGAGAAGGCAGGAGAATGGGGGTTAAGATGGGAAAATACATCAGCCATGATTGTATGGTGGAGTAGACTTGTTGGCCTAATTCTCACGAACTTATGAAGTTGAATTTAATTCCCAAAACATTAGATGTAGTGCAGAATACCACTGCAAAATTACGAACATTTATCTCTCATTGTTCTGATTTGACGGGATGTTTCTTTTCTGCCCCTATTTTCCTTGGTTTCCATGTCACCCAACTTCTCTCTGATTTCTAACATGACTCGTCAGTCAATTTGCAGGGATGATGCTCTGATAATGCATTAATAGACAATAGACGCAGGAGTGGGCCATTTGGCCCTTCCAGCCAGCAATGCCATTTAATGTGATCATGGCTGATCATCCCCAATTAGTATCCCGTTCCTGCCTTCTCCCCATATCCCCTGACTCCGCTATATTTAAGAGCCCTATCAAGTGCTCTCTTGAAAGCATCCAGAGAACCTGCCTCCACCGCCCTCTGAGGCAGAGAGTTCCACAGACTTTAAGCATTAAGCTTTGAAAAACCTGAACAAACTGCAGATGCTGGAAACTTGAACAAAGTACAAAGTACTGGAGTAACCTAGTAGGTCGGGTTGCATCGGTGGAGGGGTATGGACATGCTACCATTCCTGAAGGAAGCTGAGTTGCTCCAGCACTATACGTTTTGCTGAATGCATCTACTGATGCATCTTCTAACACACATGATAATTGCAAGGAAAACCAACATATCCAGCCATATTTACAAGCAGGAGCTGGTGTGGGAGGTCCCTTTGGAGTAAAATAGTAAGATTAAACGAGCTTACCAAGTTTGAAGTTTGATCTGTATTTTACGAGGAGTCGTGGTGAGGGATTTCGTGAAGAACCCGCCAGCACGCCTGCGCAGCATCCTTCAAAGCAGCGGTGTGGAATCACAGAACCACCCATGACTGAAAATAGTAAGATGAAAACCGTAGAACTACCTGTTTGACCTGATGATAGAGGGTGGGAGCGGTGGGCACGAAATCCCTCACCGCAACTCCTCGTAAAATACAGATCAAACTTCAAACTTGGTAAGTTCTCGTTTAATCTTACTATTTTACTTCGGAGTCACGTGAGTGACTTCGTGAAGATTTCAAAGCTCTGTGATTTCACGCCCTGAACAACGTCCATGCTTATCACAACTGCCGCCATTCTGATGGAGTAAGACTGTTAATGGAGTTCAGTTGACAGCGGCTGAAAAATCAACACAATTTATTAATCAACTAAACAACAACCCCTAATTCGGGGCCAGACATTTACTGAGGCGGTACCCAGGATAGCTTCTGCGAATGTCGCAGGAACGGCCAGAGACTTGTTATAGAACCGTTGAAAGGGTTTTTCCCCCACTGGCCCAGCCCGCAGTGGCGAAAATGTGGTCCATGGGCACCTTCATGGCTCTCGCTGCAGCCCTGGTGGAATAAGACTTAAAAACGTTAGTAGCAACTCCTGTTTTAATAACTCTTTACCAAAGAATTTTATTTGACCAGGGTTGGCCACCATGGTGTCCAGTCGCAGTTTTTGTAACATCTGGGCTCGTTGGGCTGTCGCCAGTGCCATGAGCATCACCACCTTAAGGGTGAGCTGTTTCAAATGGTAGCTCATCTATTGGAGCCCAGCTCCTCAGTAGGGTCAGCATGATCCCCACATCCCACGTTACTGTATATCTGGGTCGTGGAGGGATTGGTATTGAATACTCCCCTCATTAGTTTAGACACCAGGTGGTGGGAGCTGATACTTATATCCAGGTATGAATACAGCGTACTCCTGTCGCTGTTGATGGCACTGTAGCTGAGGCCTGCATCAAAATGGAGGCCTGCTAGAAACTCCAACACATCCAGTATTGTTGCCGAGTTGGAGGACTTGTTGTTCCGGGCACAGAAACCTCCCACTTTCTGATTTGAGTGAGATATTGTTTGCGGGTGGATTCCTGACACGATGCTGCAATAAGGTTCATGGCTCTTGACGAGATGCCTGCCCGGTTGAGCGGTCTTTTCAGAACCTGCAAGCCAACAAGTTTAATGACCATGGCAAGGATGACTGACCCCCCCTGTAATGGAGTGAGTAATCAATTTGGGATGTTTCCCAATCGCCATCCATGGTTGTTGTACATTTCTACAACCATCGGGTACCATGGTTGTGTAGGCCAGTCGGGAATGAATCAATATGTCAGTTGCAGAGTCTAGTTTAATTTTCTGCAATACCCACTGGTGAGGCAGCATGGGGAAAACGCGTAGCAACCCATTTCCCCCAATGGATAAAAATGCATCCAATGCTATTACCCCAGGGTCTGGTTCCCACAACACATACGTTGGTATTCGATGGTTCAGCCTGGACGCAAATAGGTCAATATCTGGTGTCCCCAATTTGAGCAATAATATCTCCAAAATCTGGGGGTTCAACATCCACTCAATGTTGTCATTGAAGACACGTGACCTGGTGTCCGCCACTGAATTAAGCTTCCCAGGCAAATAGGTCGCAGTAATCCAAATATTTCTTTCAATGCACCAGTGCCAAATTGTATTAGCCAATTCATTGCAAACTAGCGACCTAATACTACCCATATGATTGATGTAAACCATTATTGTAGCATTATCTATTCGAAAGCGGACATGTAATCCCATGAATTAGTACAGAAGCCCGCAGTCCATGAAACACCCCCAGCATTTCTATATAGTTTATCCCATGTGACTCCAGGAATGTAGACTCATGAGAGTTCCATCTGCCACCACAACTGGACATCGTACCAGTTGCTCCCCAGCCTGGTGCACTTGCGTCAGTTAGTAGCACAACATCAGGGTTGCTCCATATAATAGGTCAATGACATTCTTTAATATTATCTACTCACCATTATAGCTTGTTTCTAGCTTCCGGTGGTAACCAAAGTGGCCGATCAAAGCAGCCAGCATTTGTTTTTTAAATGCTGTGATTTGTGACCTTTGTGAATTTCGGTAGTGTAGCGGTCCGAATCGTGCAGCTGAGAATGTAGTTACCAATTTAGAGTTACCAATACCAATAACTTTTGCTGTTTGCCACATGGTCGATACCCTGGCGCAAGCAAGATTGTGGCACTCTTCTGATATAGCAGTAGCTTTATTAGTGGGGATGATAAACTTCATTAAATTAGTGTCTAAAGGTGAACACCAAATCCATAACCCGTAGCGGGTGCAGTTTTTGATTGTCTGGATGGATTACAATCCCAGTTTTCTCAAGCAGAGCCTTGGTTGCAGCCACTCCTTGAATTGCCAATTGGAGGGTCTGCCCCATTATAAGGATTTCATCCAACATGCCATCACTATAATCTTGTTGTCGGAGAAGAGCCAATACAGGTAAATACCAACTTGGTAAACAGCCTAAGCTGTGATGGTTCCATTAGGCAATGCACCCTTCCAGACAACTTCAGAATTTCCCTGTGAGCCTCAGCGATGGGCACCGTATAGCATGCTTCTTTCAAACTGATACATGCCATAAAGTACCCTGAGTAAAGCATCCACCTAGCTGTTCCAAAAGCATCCATTTTTGACATGGGTATATTGTACAAAAGTGTTCAACTCAGCTAAATCGATTATAACTTAATATGTCCATGCTTGGTTATGCCAATTACCACTTTTTCCCTGCTCGCCATATAATTTCAGCATGCCCTGCCTCCACCTCTTTTCGGGATAGAGTAAATTCCTACGAGGCGAATGCTGGGTATGGGAATCTCTACCTCCCACGAATTATATACCCTTGAAACACTTTGTAAAATAAAACTCATCTGTGGTTACAGTTTTCCCCATATGTCCAAAGGCCGCCCGCAATCGCCCACCTATTCGTACAGGAGGGATACTACGGCGTGAGAGGAGCCAGACCCCCTTACCTCCATAGTGAACGGCGGTTTTCCATACATACGGTGCTTCGGGTGAAACGTTATGGAGGTCGGTAGAATCTTTGTGCCCTATCCGGCAGCCTTGGTTCACTGGTTGTATTAGCTGTTTGTCGGTGATATGGGTGAACTCTGACCGATGGAGTTTCATGAGGCCCACTGTTTTGGCCTCCTTTGTCCAGTCCCTTCACCTGTTTGTACAGGTCTCCAAGCAACTGATGCGGCGGTGGAGCGGTAATGGTCGGCACAACCCCGCGAATTTGGGGTTTAGTGTGGGCTATATGGAGCTCTTACGCAGGCAATATATCTCATACTGGGCGTTGCATAGGAGTGCTAGCGCATCATGCTATTTACTGGACACATTATCCCCGATCAGGGTTTTTCCAGAACGCCGTTATGCCCGTGTAGAACCTTTCTCCAAGGTATTATTGAGAATCTGACTCCAGAGTTGGTGCATACGTAGGCAATCAATGGTGCCCGCCCAATTCGTGGTGCAGGGTTCACCTGTCTGGGTAGAAACGGCAAACTTCACTCACCACATCCAGCATCCTCCCCATTGCTCTAGTTCAGCGGTCACTGGCTGTCCCTGGTCGTCGTCAAACTCAGCAGCTGGGCAATCATTAATGCTTCTGGCTGGAGACGATGAGGAGCTGAGCGGAGTCCTTGCACGGCTAGTGGATGCCGTTCTTCTCGTTCTTGGTCCCGATGTAGATGTTGGACCATTTAAGAGCTCCAACCGCTCAATGCGACCGTCCCTGCTATATGCAGCGGACAAGCCGACTTCCACAGGCCCTGCGAATTCACTGGGGCTTCCACCATCGGACCTCACCCCCTTAGGGTCTATGGTCCAATGGCAGGTCGTCGTGACCTACAGCCCAAGTAGGGTCATACGACTCCCGCACGGACTCTCCGCTAGTCTGTCTTCTCCCAGACTGTGGCGGCCCACCTGGCAGATAAGAAGGCAGGTGAGTTGACTCGGCGCCGGCCCCCGGAACCTGGCTCCCCGGAGTCCGTGCAAGCTTACCTCCACACTTACACCATTACTTGGCGTGGAGGCGCATGGTCGGCCGCTCGCAGCGCTGAGCTGACCGACCGCTTCCTGCTGCCACCTCCGCCCTTGACCGCAGCCTGACGGGGTGTGTTGTCGGCGGTAATCTGCTCCAGCAGGCCTACACGACGCAGCAGTGTTATGCCCGGGCTGCACGATGGCAGATATCCCTGGCTGCGGTACGCAATGCACTCTGCAGGGCTCCCCTGTCGTGCGGCTGTCCCCCGGCCCAGCCCCCTCGGGTCTACTGGAGCTCGGGAGAGGTTGCCTGTAAAAGAAAAACAAGACCCCTTGCCACGTACCTGTATCCCCCCTTATTCTCTTGGGGGACGGGGGGCTCGGAGTCTGGACCTGTTGCTTGCAGCTCCATAGTGGTAACCCATTCGGGGTGAGTCGGCCCCTGTATTAGCGGGAGCGCCCGACTCTGCATTCCAGCCCCCACCGTTGCGATAAAGCTGCCGGCGTTCCGTGCAGCTCCGGGGACAAGGGCCGTCGGCTGGCCGCAGCTCAGCTCCGCGCCCGACTTCATCATTCCTGCCCCCACCGTTGCGATAAAGCTGCCGGCGTTCCGTGCAGCTCCGGGGACAAGGGCCGTCGGCTGGCCGCAGCTCAGCTCCGCTCCCCGACTTCCACATGTGTTGAAGCTGCCGGCGTTCCGTGCAGCTCCGGGGACAAGGGCCGTCGGCTGGCCACAGCTCAGCTCCGTGCCCGACTTCCGCATTCCTGAAGCTGCCGGCGTTCCGAGCAGCTCCGGGGACAGGGCCGTCGGCTGGCCGCAGCACAACTCAGCTCCCCGACAGCGTCGTCCTGCGGCCCTTGTCCATGCTGTAAAGGAAGGTAATACTCACCTGCCGGTCTTGTGAAGGAGGCCGGTGGGGAGAGCGCACTCCCCCCCCCCAGCTGCCGCTGCAAATGCGCGCGACGATAAGCTGCGCAAGCGTGCTGGCGGGTTCTTCACGAAGTCACTCACGTGACTCCGAAGTAAAATAAAATACATTTCTCATCATAACGCAATGCTGAACTGGTTCAACTTCCAAGGATCTTCACCTCGTTGATTAAGTAAATCAGCATAATTATGTTACTTTTCTTGTAACATTAAATATGTGATGTAATATGCTACTAATTTTACTACTTACATTTTCTTAGCTTTTATTAAATCAGACATGGAAGGTTTGCTCTAAAATGACCATATTCAAGCCTTATATATGTATCTTGTATATGTAATAAACTTTCCCACCTTAGTCAACTCCTGTCAAGAGCACTGAGTCCTGGCTCCATACAATCACGCAGCATAGAAATAGGTAATACGGCCAACTGAACCAACCATCATGAACCTATTTACATTCTTCATACACTAATCCCATCTTCTACTGCAGCTTGGGGAGTCTGCATCCTCTGGGCTTGAACATTGAATTTTCTCAATTCTGTTAACCCTTGCCTCCTCCCCTTCCCACCTCTCCCTCAGCCCTCGGGCCCTGACATTTCCTCTCTCTCTATCTCACCCCCACGCTAGTCGCACTAGTTTCTGATTTTCACACTACAAACAGCTTACAATGGCTTGTTCCCTTTATCATCGATACTTTTTTGCATATCTATCATTCATTGTTCTTTATCTCTCCACATCACCGTCTATATCTCCCTTTTCCCTGATCCCTGACCAGTCTGAAGAAGGGTCTCGACCAGAAACATCGCCTATCTCCTTTGCTCCTTAGATGCTGCTGCACCCGCTGAGTTTCTCCAGCCTTTTGTGTACCTTCTACTGCAGCTTGTTCCTTTATTCTCCTCTGCTCTTTCTCTATTGCATGTGTCTTGCTGACCAAGCCCAACCAAGAAACCTTGACAGTTATTACCCTTTATTCTTATAGGTTGATCGTAACTGGAACCGTTTTCAGTTTACGGAGTGATGCTGGGATTGTTTCTGGAAATACGAACAGTTTGGTGAGTTTCTTCAGCCAGCATGAACTTTGCGACTATGGTAACAGTTGTATAGCATTCTTCCTCTGTCAAACCAGTCAAAGTTGCTACGCAAACAAAGTGGTGGCCACTAAGGAGAACATCCTGTAACAGCTAAAGAGAGGCCACAGGAGTCGTTAACAAGGATTTGGAAGGACATTTGTCGATAGCAGGACATAATGATTAGGAATAATCTATAGCTCAAGGATATGATACAGTGTTTGGGACTGATATTGGAACAATAGTGGTTGCAATCTAAACTGGAGCTAATCATCAATTGGTTGGAGTTGGCGTTGTTCAAATTCTATCTTGGCTCTGGGGAATTTATATTCAAGTGATTATTAAAAATCAGGGGTAGACAAAAATGCTGGATAAACTCAGCAGGTGAGGCAGCATCTATGGAGATCTATGGAGAAAAATCAGGGTGCACATATATTTATCCCAATCTCATGACAAAGCATTTAGTTCAAAAACAATCTTTAAGAGAAGGAGATGTGTCATCCTCGCCCATAGTACCCATATGTGATGCACTTGGGAAAGGGTAGAACTCCTGGCATATGCTGGTAATACATGTAAAGAAAGCTATGGTGGGACAAAGTTGTTGCTCTAATGGCCTTAGTGGTTCTAGGGGATCTGGTGTAGGGAAACTACAGGGGTTCTGAATAAGAGTTGAAATAGAGGTGGAAAGGCAGTAGAGGATAACGTTCAATGTTAATTGCTGTATGTGAGGTCGGTGTGAAGGTCTGCTCTATTCAATAGAAACAGTTATTTCTGAATATACTGTTGAGTAAACCACCCTTTGCTTCATTTTAGACAAAAGGAACTGCAGATGGTGGTTTACATAAAAAGACACCAGGTGCTGGAATAACTCAGCAGGTCAAGCAGCATCTCCGAAGAACATGGCTAAGTGACAGTCTGAAGAAGGGACCGACCCAAAACATCACCTAGCCATGTTCTCCAGAGATGATGCCTGACCTGCTGAGTTACTACAACACTTGGTGTTTAAAAAAAATAATCATTTTATGTTGCTGGGGCAGAGGGATGGGGGGGGGGGGGGAGGGGGTGCAGAAGGGGGGGGGGGGGGGGGGGGGGGGGGGGGGGGGGGGGGGGGGGGGGGGGGGGGGGGGGGGGGCGCAGAGGGGGGAGGAGTAGAGAGAGAGGGAGGAGGTAGAGTTGGGGGTAGAGTGGGAGGGGGTAGAGAGGGAGGGGGGTAGGGAGAGTGGGAGTGATAGGGGGTAGAGAGGGAGGGGGTAGAGTTGGGAGTAGAGTGGGAGGGGGCATCGGCCTTCTCACCCCCCCATCTCCCTTCTCCACCTCCGCATATCCCCTTCTCTACCCCCCCCCCCCCCATCTCCCTCTGCCAGCCCATCTCCCTCTGCAACCCCACTCCCCACCCCATCTCCCACCTCCTCATTTCCCTCATCCTCCTCCCCTCACTCCCTTCTCTGACCCAGGACCTACCCAGGTCGTAGAGCAGCGCCAGGGCCTGCAACTCGGCTTGGTTTTCATACTCGGCCCGGCCCTGACTGTAGGTTCCAGCCATCAGCTTGGCCGCCGCCTGAGCTATAGTGCAGGCTGTTGATTGGTTATTTCCTACTAAACAATTGTGGTGCTTTTTAGTAGTTGCTCCGTCTAATATGCGATACATATTACCAAGAGCTTGTCTACGCCATTCAGTATGAGTAGCTGCTAGGAACGGTAATGTCCTGCAGACCGATGCTGTAAGTGGACTTTAATAAACATGTGTTGTACCTTGATGTGTGTTTGACTCGACTCATTACATGGTGTCAGAGAGTGAGTCTTACCTACTCCGTTCACGTTTATCGGGTTTTGTTTTTTTTACAGTTGTTTTATGTGCCAGTTATCTCTCTCGTGGCAAACACGTCTCACCGTCCTAGTCCTCTGATCATTGACTGTGACATTGCTGAAAGCTGGCGCGTTTTCGAGCGCGACTACATTCACTATGTTCGAATCATTCATTGCAATGAACCTCCGGATGTACGTGCTTCTGTATTACTCAACCTGGCTGGCCCCGAGGCAATGAAACATGCGCACAGTGTCACATTTGAGTCTGCTGTTTTAGATGCGAATGGACAGGTCCAGGTGCCTGCAGAGACGATTGATGACCCTGCTGTCTTACTTGCAAAGTTCAGACAGTTGTGTGTCCTCCCCTCAAACTACAGTATCGAACGTACCAAGTTTTATGCTCGCATGCAACAGATTGATGAGTTGACAGAATGTTTTATTAGTGGCTTAAAACACATGGCTGCATGCTGCCAATGTTGTGCTTTATCCGATGAACTCATCAGTGACAAGATTGTTGGAGGTATGCTTAATAACAAGTTAAGAGATGAACTGTTCTGTAACACTGACCTGACCCTTAAGCCGAGCACGCCTGTCGGATTGTTGAGATAACATCTTCTCACACTAAGTCTGTGATCTCTGGCCGGCGTTTGCAGTATAGTGTCAATGTTACAGACCCCTCCTGTCATAACATCCGTTCCCAGCCTTCCCCAACATGAGCTTGCTGATAACGAATACTAAGAGCCTGACTTGCCATCCTCCCCTCAGCTCTCTGAAAGTACAGATAACAGTTCAGCCATCCACTCTCTCCTCCCTTCCTCTAACGAGCAACTTGACCCTGAGGTAACCATGTTTGTGAATGATTGCGAAGGTTGAAACGGGCGTGAAATGCAACGTCACCTCGTTATCTTAATTTAAAAAAATTCGTAACGCTGAACATATTGAAAAGGTCTCGGCCACGCTTCGGGTCAACGGGGGAGATGTTCTACACCCGCTTGGACAAACTAATTTAAAATGCACCATAGACTCGCAATCTCATACCCTTACGTTTTATATCATCAAGGGGGATTCTGAGACTCTGCTCGGTATCAATGCATGCCTCGACCTAGGCCTAGTATACTTTGGCCGCGCTGTCCATCAACTCTTTCTCGCTGAGGGCCCCACTCAGCAATTGCTCTCTCAATACAGAGAACTATTTAACGACGAGCTTGGCAAGTTGCCGCTCATTACCACATTGTCGTTGATCCCAACATCACTCCTGTGGTTCGAGCACCACATAGTGTTCCGCATGCCGAGTACACAATTAACTCAAACGGAAGGTCTCCATGTGTGTCATTGCTGAAGTTACTGACCCGTCTGACTGGGTTTCCACCATGAAAAAAACAAGGAGGAGATCTGCATAAACCCCGGAGATCTCAACGCTGTTATCAAACGTTCGCACTACCCTATGCGAACAGTAGAGGAAGTTGCTGCTCAAATAGGCAATGCATCAGTGTTCTCCATTCTGGATGCCAAAAGCTCGTTGTGGCAGATTCCTTGTAGTCCAATCATTTTACATTCGGCACCCCCTTTGGCCGCTACAAATTCCTGAGAATGTCTTTTGGCATCAACTCTGCCAGCGAAGTTCGAGTCCCAGAAGTTACCAACGTCGCACAAGTCTTCACAAGTGATGGTCTCAGACCAGACCGATCAAAAACTGCAGCTATCAACGAGATGCTGCTTGTTACTGACAAAGTCTACAAAGCTTCCTTGGAATGGTCAACTACCTGGAGAAATTTATTCCCAACCTCAACGACATATCTGCCCCTCCTGCGGGAACTGACACTCAAAGACGTTGCATGGTCTTGGTATCCGCAACACCAAAGAGCTTTTGATACCCTCAAGTGGCAACTGGCTAGCGCACCTACTCACGCCTACTTGCTTTGCAGTTACCACTTGCCATGCGTCCCAGACTTTATTTTTGGAAAGTCTGTGACTATAGAAACAGACCATCAGCCGCTGGTCACTATTTTGAATAAACCCATTCACACTGCTCTGGCCCACCTACAACGGATGATGATGCAGCTGCAGTGGTTTGATTTCAACATTGTCTATAAAAAAAGGCAAGGGCGTGCACATAGCTGACATGCTATCAAGGGCCCCACGCAAAACCAGCGAACAACAACTCTCTGAACAGGGTTACACAAAAAGCTGGAGAAACTCAGCGGGTGCAGCAGCATCTAAGGAGCGAAGGTGATAGCGACGTTTCACAAAAAGCTCGACCCGAAACGTCGCCTATCTCCTTCGCTCCTTAGATGCTGCTGCACCCGCTGAGTTTCTCCAGCTTTTTGTGTAACCCTCGATTCTCCAGCATCTGCAGTTCCTTCTTTAACTCTCTGAACAGGACCAGATCTCAGTAATGAAGGTATCGTATGTTCCTACTGATTGCTTAAGCAGCCTGGCAGAGGCCACGGCTGCTGACGAGACTTTACAATTGCTGTCTGCAGTTATCTAGCTTGGCTGGCCGGATAAACAACGGAGCAGCCCGCTCGCAATCCGCCCATACTTCCTGGTTCGCGACCAACTGGTGTTACAGGACGGGTTTATAGTCAAGGGCCACAAGGTTGTTGTCCCAGCTGTCCTCCGGGACAAGTACTTTTTTTTGTTTAATATTTTTATTAGAAGCATTGCATATTATCTAAGGCACAACAGCACTTCAAATACAAATCAGACTTATCACAAACGTTGTACAGATATTATGGGATAATTTATATATGCTACTGTTTTTGATTTTTTTTGGGAAGGTAAGGGAGTGAAAAAAAAAGTAAAAGTATAAATCAATAATCAAGACGTTGTGATTGAATAATAATAGAATATTGACTGGCCTTGAGGGGGATAGACATAATTGCCTGAAGTAGATTCATATTGCCCGAGTCGAGACGAGGGCAATATGGATCTAGTGAGGGCAATATATGTCGTATCTCCCGAAAGAGGACAGTCAATATTGTTATTATTACCCATTATCAGACATCTAGAGGAAAATCTGAACATCTCATATGATATGAATGTATCTATACATTTTGCAATATGCATTGCAACATTGTAAAGAAGGGTACTAAAACCATTGCAACATTGTAAATATAAGGGTACTAAAACAATGTAACATTTATGTTTTCATTTATGTAATTTATGTCATTCATTTATGTGACAATGTGAAGGTCGAAGTTTTTAAAACGGGAACCTTTTCTCGCAAACGGCAGCCATTTTTTTTTTTTGAGAATAAATTTTAAATTTCCCACGCAGCGTGACGTTGCCGTCACGCAGCGTCACGTTCCCGGATGTGAGACCAGGGGAATATAAGGTTAATTCCCCGCTGTTTAAACAGGCAAACTCCATAGGGGGTTGGCTAGAAAGGGGAATATAAGAAAATATTCCCCTGTTAGCCCTGCTGGCAGTAAAAATGAAGGGAATATGATTTGGTAAAACCATACCTCAGATGGCTGATATGGGTAAATAATAATGATTATATAATCAAAAAGTAAAAAGTAAAAAAGAAAAGATAAACAAGAAAAAATAAAAACAATTATTATATAATTAAAAATTAAATAAAATAATCTTTACATTGAATGGAAGAGTTTCATATAACAATATCTCTTGAGACATGTATACAGATCCCAATACTTTTTTCATCTAATCCTACATCAGGGTACTTATTGAGTTACGGTGCTGAGCTCAGCTACCCCTTTAAGTAATCAATGAATGGAGACCATATTTGTTCAAAAAGTTCATATTTGTCCATTAGGACAAACCTAATTCTCTCCAAATGCAACGTCTCCGACATTTCCACAGTCCACATTTTGATTGTGGGGGATAATGTTCCCTTCCAGAATTTTAATATTATTTTTTTTCCAATTATCAAACGGTAATCAAGAAAATTTATTTGACTTACTGTTAATATTAAGCTTGAGTCAGGGACTCCTAATATTATTAACTTTAGATCAGGGTCCAATTTAGTTTTAAGAACCTCAGAGATGATTCCAAAAATATCAGCCCAATAACTATTAAGTTTTATGCATGTTACAAAACTATGCGTTGTTGGCTTCTAAATTCTGACATTTATAGCAAATAGAAGAAATGTTAGGAAAAGTTCTATTTAATTTTGTTTTTGAGTAGTGTAATCTATGTATTACTTTAAATTGTACCAAAGTATGTCTGGCATTTAATGAGCATCGGTGTATACGTTGTAAACTTTCTTCCCAAGTGTCTTTCATTATAGATAGACCTATTTCATTTTCCCATATCTGTCAGTATGATTCTTGTTGTTGGGACTTAAAAGAGTATTATATATGCACGCTATTAATTTTTCTGTATTTGGGTGCTTGTTAAGCCACTCATTCAATAATCCTGGCTCTCTATTCTTATAGTCTTGCATGTTTGACTTGATATAGTCTCTAATTTGTAAATACCTGAACAAGTTATTTGGGTGTAATCCATAGATATCTTTTAATTCTTGAAATGATAGAAATTTTCCTTTCCTGTAAAGATGTTCTACCCTTATAATTCCTAAATTTTTCCAATGTCTAAACCCCTTATCCAATATAGAAGGTTTAAATAAAGGATTATTCATAATTGGTAAACAGAGTGACATATTATCCAGATGTAAAGTCTTAACTATTTGTTTCCAAGTACGTATATTACTATAAATTATAGGGTTATCCCCGTAAGTTTTTTTTGTACTTCACTTGGAACAAGAAGAATCAAACTTATATCAAATGGAAAACAGTCTTCCATTTCCATCTTTAGCCAAGCTGGTTCCTGGTCCATTTTTACCAGCCAAAAATTCATATTCTTAATCTGAACCGCCCAAAAATAATATAAAAAATTAGGTAACGCTAATCCTCCATTTATCTTGGATTTACATAAATGTTTTTTACTTATTCTGTGATTTTTATAATCCCAAATAAAGCTGTTAATAATAGAATCGCTTTTTTGAAAAAATCTTTGGGAGATATAAAGGGATAGCTTGAAATAAATATAATAATTGTGGTAAAAACATTTTTATAACATTTATTCTGCCAATCATTGATATTGGTAGTGTTTTCCAGAGTTTCTGGTAACTTTCCTTGTTCGAAAGCATATTTATATATCGCTTATAAACGTGGGGAAATCAAGTCGTGAAACTTCTTATAAAATTCAGCACTTAGGCCATCAGGGCCAGCGGCTTTTCCATTTTTCAACGATCTGATTGATTCCTCAATGTCTTTTACTGATATTTCAGCATCTAACAAGTCTTTGCCTTCCTGATCTAGATCTCCCCGATGCGGGAGCTTGATCGCCCCAATGCATAGTGCTCGACACCCGGCTGTGGGAGCCAAAATCGCCCCGACAACGGAAGGGTCGATTGCCCCGACCGCGGGAAGAACAAACAAGGGAAGAAGATTTAACTTTTATTGGCTTCCATCACAGTGAAGAATGTAGGGGAGTCGCTGTGAAGGATGTTCATGTTAAAAAAATATTTGCTCTTTATTGGTATGACTGTATGGCAAATCAAATTCCTCGTATGTTGCAAAACATACTTGGCTAATAAAGTACTCTGGAACTCCAGCCCGGCCGATGCTGGCAGATCCGTTCCCATACCCGACTACCAAGGCTGTCTTTACGGGCCGGTATCTCGGTTTCTTGGCTGTCTAGGTAGACCATTCCAGTACGATAAGACTCTTCTCGGAGTCCATGACCTCCATTGGTCCGGCAAAATGGATATTCCAGAAAGGCTCTGGAACCAACGGAGCCAGAAAATCGGTGGTGGACCTGTACTTATTGGCTAGATAATCAAAGGAGAATGATGGCCATACAGCACAGAAGCACCCATCATGGTTGAACTGACCAATGTTTGCATAATAGCCCTACCTGACCTTAATCAGCTCGTAATAGTGGTCTGAGACATAATCC
Source organism: Okamejei kenojei (assembly GCA_035221665.1). NCBI lineage: Eukaryota > Metazoa > Chordata > Chondrichthyes > Rajiformes > Rajidae > Okamejei > Okamejei kenojei. Next base: position 48,664,481 of record CM069131.1, on the reverse strand, counting down.
AAATGGAATTTCTTTTGATAGACACAAAATGCTGGAATAACTAAGCGGGACAGGCAGCATCTTTGGATAGAATGTATGGGTGACCTTTCGGGTCGAGACCCTTCTTCAGACTTCTTCGGAAAAATTATTTGTCCTGACCAAGGGACACTTTGGCAAGTTGCAGTGCAGACAAAGAATTGAAACCAAGTGCTTTAAGCGCCTGTCCCACTTGGGCATCATTTGCGAAGATTTTGTACATCCCAAAATCCTGGGGTACCGTGCGCCACCCTGCCTACGCCACCACGCACCATGCGTGCCTAATGCGCACCATGCGCGCATCACGTGCGCGTCATGAGGCGTAAATGATATTGCGTAAATGTCTCGCCCAAGTGGGACAGGCCCTTTAATCTACTAAACCATTTGGGAATGTGAGATACTGGAATACAGTTAACACCACATGTGTAATGTAAATTTTGTTTCGCACTCTGAGTAAACTGGCAGCGTAAATCTCGAGCTTGGTTTTGATCCAGTTCCAGAGTGAACTGGATGAGGTCCAATCCCAAGAGACAATTCAAGCTCAAGTTTATTGTCATATGTACAAGTATGGTGAGCATGGTACAATGGCAAATCTTGCTCACAGCAGCAACACGGGTACATACACTCAATCAAACACACAAAATAACAAATTATACATAAATTATATGTCAATTATACATGCGGTGCTAAAATAAATAAAACTCTGCAAAAAAACAAGACTTTAGAGCAGAAACGTAATTAGAAAAGAAAACTATAACTCCACAGTGGTACAATACGTACGTGACAGTGTTCTGTTGTCAAGGTAAGATCAGAGGTGTGCAGGGTAGTTCAAGAACCAGATAGATATAGGTAAATAGCCAATCCTGAACTTGCAGGTGTGTGACTTCAGGCTTCTGTACTTCTTGTCCCAAAGTGGCAGCGAGAAGACGGATGGCACAGTTGCATAGCTCTGGCGCTGTGAGACCTGCTGCCTCACCGCGCCAGAGACCCTTTTCCATTCTGACCTCGGGTGCTGTCTGTGTGGTGTTTGAATGTTTCCCTGTTTCCGCCGGGGTTTCTCCCACATCCCAAAGATGTGCGGGTTTGTAAGTTAATTTGCCCCTGTAAATTTCCCCTGTGTGTAAAGAGTGGATGAGAAGGTGGGACATCATAGAACGAGAGTCAACATGGACATGACTAAAGAATCTTTTTCCATGCTGTACCTTTAAACTAAACTAAGAGGGCAGTGTGGAGATCCTTGATGATGGAGGCATTTTATCCCACCAGGTCAATGCCGACTCATTAAAACAATCTCATCAGTCTCATTCCCCTTCTCTTATTTTCTTGTGATCCTGCAATTTATCGACTCTCACGTCCAGCTCCTCTTTTTGCTTATATTAAAAGGCAATTTACAGTAGCTGTTTAACCTACCAGCATATCATTACAAAGTGGGTATTGTTAGAGCACCCAATGGAAGTCCATGTGGACGTGGGAAGAGCATGCAAACTTCACACTGGTGAAGGCCGAGATTAGGATCAAAGCCAAGTCACTGGAACAGCAAGGCAGCACTGCTGTGCCGCGCCATAAATCAGTCCTGCCCTGCTCTGCCCTGAAGCACGTTCTTATCTCCCAGAACACCTTGGCATGTACTGAAGTTATTACTGGGTAAGGTGCAGACTTGACTGAAATCCAGTTGCTAGTTCCACTTGCAGGCAGGCTTAGACAGGTGGCTGCAATGTGAGTCCATGGGGGAGTTTCTCCTCGGAGTTTGGCCCTGGTTTGCTGCCAAATCTTCAGGATAATTAATGGTTCCTATTGTAAATACTGACTAACATGCACAGAGGGGCCAAAGGAAACTCGCTCAGCAAATGTTCTGCACGACGGAAACCCCATTCTTAGAAATTCCTGGAAATGGTCATGTTACATGTAGAGAGTAGAAGTTCACAAGTTGCGCTATTGGTAGGAAGTCAAGTTTATGCTGCAGATGCTACTATATTAGATGAAAAGTCAAACTGCTCCCCTACATGCTCTTGTAAAGTAACTGGAATATTAGTTCCTTAAAAGCATCACTTTGAAATATACTGACACTTTTCCATTCATTCTGCGATTAAGATAATTTGCAGCAATATAGAGTGGGATATGTAAGGGACCTCGGGGTCAACTCAATGAGGCCTTCAGAATCTTTAGGCCAGTTAAGTGGTTAATTGGGTACGAGTCACCAAGTGACCTCATTGATGATTCTCTCCAAATCTGTTTCATGAAAATCAGGTTGAGGATTGATGGTTGGAGAAAAATATTCCACTAGGTCAATTGCGGATCTGGAACCAATTATGCTGTGAATTTGTTATGGACAATATGAATACAAGAGCAAGGAAGTATTATAGCAATTGTATGAAGCTTAGTAATTCTGCATCTGGAGTACACTATATAATTTTAGTCTCCTTAACAAAGAAGGGATGTTTTTGCAGTATAGAGAGTGCAGTGAAGATTACAAACTGGTTGGTGGGATCGTGGATTTGCCAAGTGAGAGAAATTGATCATGTTCATAAGGTATAGGAGCAAAATTAGGCCATTCAGCCCATCAAGCCTGCCATTCAATCATGGCTGATTTATCTTTTGCTCTCAACCCCATTCTCCTGCCATCTCCCCATAACCTCTGACACCCGTACTAATCAAGAATCTATCACACTCCGCCTTAAATTACCCATTGATTTGGCCTCCACAGCCTTCTGTGGCAATGAATTCCATACATTTACCACCCTCCGTCTAAGGAAATTCCTCCTCATCTCCTTTCTAAAGAGATGTGGCCTCTGTTCCCAGACTCTCCCAATAGTGGAAACATCCACTCTATCCAGGCCATACACTGTTTGGTAATTTTCAATTAGGTCCTCCCTCATTTTTTTGAATATGAAAAAAATATTTTTGAAAATTATCTTCATTTAGTCTCTAAATTTTAGAGGATAATGAATCTTTGGAATGTGTGTCCCAGGAGATGGTGAAGGTCCAGCAAGTGAGTTCAGTCACAATAGAGGTTGATAGATTTCTGAATGTTAAAGGAATCAAAGGTTATGGTGATAGTGCAAGAAAATGGTGTTGAGGTAGGATAATCATGATCTAGATCTATGTCCGAGGAGATGGGTGACCTGCTCCTGCCCCCAATTGACAATCCTTTCAAAGCAAAAACTGTGCTGAATATATTCCCTTTGCTACACCTCCTAGATGAACGATTGATTTCTGTCTGTAGAGAATTGTAGAGTTTGGGGATCTGACAGAATGTATCTGTCTATCTATCTATCTATATCTATACATTACTAAAACTCTGATCTTGTGCTCTTCCGGTTTGCATCGTTTTTCTATTTGCGCAAATATGGTACGTGATTGCGCTACAAATTTTCGCCAGCTTACTCACCGTTCTCCTGTGCTGCGAGTACAACTTTCGTTCCGATCGATGGTATATTGTAAAATTTATTAAGGTTTAAAAATCTGCACGTGCAGATTGCTGTCGGTCTCTGCCACGCAGATTGGTCTCCTCTCCTGTCACTCAGGAAGGGGCGTCACCAGAACGGCACCATCCTGGCACCATCGCCGCATGGATTGGCCGCATCCGCTGTCAATCGGCTGGAGGTCGCCATGGTGAATGAGTGGCGCCGCTGCCCAATGAGCTGCGGCCGCCCGGTACCTGGCGGGGAGGGTGGTGCAGCGGGCCGAGCCCGGGAACTGGGCCTGGACTGGAACCAAGGGCGAGCCTGGGTCCGGGGTCAGGGACGAGCCCAGAGATGAAGTTGGGGCCTGGACTGGAGTCATGGAGTTGGAGTCATGCCCAAGCGCGGGGCCTGGTCAAGATGTACCAGTGCCTCGGGGGCTGCCCAGCCGCCGCCATCCTGCAGCACAGCCTCCGCTTCCTGCTCTGCGGGCAGCTCTGGCTCGGCCGCCCGCCACCCTCACCCCGCCCCCGAGTTCCAGGCCCAGGCATTGCTCTATGGCCTGGGGAGGTACTAGGGCAGGGAAAGGGAGTGAGGGGTGGAGGGTGTGGGAAAATGTGGGGGGGAGGGAGATGGGAGGGGGTGGTCAGCGCCGTGCCCCGCTGGCGAGGGACACCGTGGGTCCCGGGACGGGCAGCGCTACAGCGGCTCCTGCCCGCGGGCATGGACACCGGGAGTGACCCTAACGCACCTCATCATTACATGGAGAAAGGGAGTGCCGCAGCCCGGCCCAGAGCATGGGGGGGGGAGGGGGGTGTGGGGGAAGGGAGGGAGAGAGAGAGTGATGAGTGGGATGGAGGGGAGGGGAGGGAGTGGGGTAGAGGGGTGGTGGAGTGCAGGGGGGTAGGGATAGGAGTAGAAAGGGGCAGGGGCAATGGGCAAGGTGGGTTAGAGGGGGGGAGTAGGGAGAGGGGACAGGGAGGGGTGGATTTGCTGGGAGGGGGGATAGGCGTGATTGGTAGAATATTGCGTTGGGGGAACGGGTTCCGTTGGGGGAATGGGTGAATGGTGGAATATTGCGTTGGGGGAACGGGTGAGTGGTGGAATATTGCGTTGGGACCAGGCCTCCCGTGCGACAGGAACCCAACGGGTCCCACTTAGTCGAGTAAAACATAAATGTGTGAATCTTGACAATTTAAACGTTAGACTTTAGAGAAGCTGTGCAGAAACAGTCTCTTCGGCCCACGGAGTCAGAGCTGACCAGCAATCTCCCCACATACTAGCACTATCTTACACACTAGGGACAATTTACATTTTATTTACCAAAGCCAATTAACCTACAAACCTGTGCTTCTTTGGAACTTGGGATTAAATTTGTGTACCCAGAGGAAACCCATGGTATTTGTACAGGGAGAATGCACAAATACCATAGAGACAGCACCCGTAGTCAGGATCAAACCCGGGTCTCTGGTGCTGTAAGGCAGCATCTCAACTGTTACGAAACTGCCGCACCTTATTTATTGTTGTTTGGCAAAGGTATTCCACTGGTGTATGTTAAGAATTGCTATAGGCTGCAGCTTGAAGTAATGAGCTGCAGCAATATGCTGTTGATCTCACAAACCAGTGTTAATTTTTCTGATTTGCTGGACGATGAGATTTCTCACATTTACTGTTATCATTTCATATCTCTGACATCTGCAATATGGTCCTTCTGTAATATCAGTTAAAGGTTCAGCTTCTTCCTTGCTCGCATCCTCCAGAACTTTATCTTCAAGGTTTCAAGGTCAGTTTATTGTCACATGTACCAGTTAAGGTACACTGAAACTTGAGTTACCATACAGCCATACTAAGTGAAAGGCAACAAGACAAACAATAACATAAAAGTTAGCATAAACATCCACCACAGTGGATTCTACATTCCTCACCATGATGGAAGGCAATAAAGTTCAATCTACTTCCTCTTTGTTCTCCCGTGGTTGGGGTAGTCAAACCATCCGCAGTTGGGGTGATCAAAGCCCCCACAGCCGACGATTGAAGCCCCCCGACGGCGTGATCGAAACTCCCACATCGGGGCGGTTAAAACTCTCTCCGCGGCATGGAGCTCCCGAATCGGCCTCTTCTCACCAGAGGCAGCGGGCAAAATTACTTGAATGAAAAAGTTGCCCCTCAGGTTCTTTTTAAATATTTCCCCTGACACCTTAAGCCTCTGTTCTCTGGTTCTTGATTCTCAAACCCGGGATAAAAGATTCGAGCAAAATTTTGAAAAGCTGGAAAAATGAAATAAAAACAGAATGTTCTGAAAATACTCAGCCGGTCAGCAAGCAAGTTCTCGCGAGAAAGCCCAATTATTTTTTTTCAAGTCGATATCCTCCCATCAGAATGGCATGGGCAACTTCTGCTGAAGTGCTAGAAATGTTTTGGATAAATAGTGCCTCTTTGAAAACTGTCTGTTCTCCTTTGCCAGCGGTTTGAAATTAACTATAAAACACATTGTAAACAATCTTTATTTTGTAGAAGATATGCAATTATTTTCATTTAGTCATGGAATAAAGATGTCTATTGTCATTTATATGAGAACATAAAGCAACTAGTTTTATAAGTAGGGCTACATCATGCAAAAGACAAAAATATATATTAATAGCAGCTCTCATTATACAACTTTTAATGAAGTAAAATGTCCTAGGCAAGTACTGGAGGGGTTATTGGTCAGATTTTGACATCAAGCCACTTAATGAGCTGTAAGAGTAGGGAGCAGATGTTGATCAAAGTGGAGGTTATTATAACAGCAGAGAGAAAAAGAATGAGTGGTTTATGGAAAGAATTCCAGAGTTTCGGATGTGGACAATTGAACGTAATCTTGCCAAGGGAACTTGGCTGAAGCAGAAGGTTGTGTGCTGAATGGTGATAGGAGGTTGGAAAATATTGCAAGGGCGAGGCAACGGAAGATTTGAAGAGAGGAATGGATTTTTTTTTAATGGGAGTAATCATGAATTAGGAACTAAACTGGGTTTGGAGGTGGAATTTGGCACGAGTTAATCCTGTATAGATCACTGGTTAAATCACCCTTTGTATATCTTATGTGTAGGAAGGAACTGCAGATGCTGGTTTAAACCGAAGTTAGACACAAAATGCTGGAGTAACTCAGCGGGTCAGGCAGCAACTCTGGAGAGAAGGAATGGGTGATGTTTAGGGTTGAGACCCTTCTTCATAAGATATATGTTCTGGTTTTAACCATTCTTATTTCTGCAAAGATTTTAAACTCAGTTAATGTTTGCTAAAATAACTTCAACAATACAAAGCATTGGACTATGAAGTGGGGCCAAAGAAACTAAAATTTCTTCATTTGAACCAAAGAATTAAAAAAAAAGCCCTGATATAAGGATTGCGAGAGGTTTCAATAAGCTAAACTTGCAAAAAAAGTATCTGCAAGTCACTGTTTAAGAAGGAACTGCAGATGATGGAAAATCGAAGGTAAACAAAAATGCTGGAGAAACTCAGCAGGTGAGGCAGCATCCTTCGCTCCATAAATGCTGCCTCACCCACTGAGTTTCTCCAGCATTTTTGTCTATCTGCAAGTCACTGGATTGTTGTCTCGCAGATGTATGTTTAAGATGGCCTGAAGAAAAATGAAGAGATTCTAGATGCATTATGGCAGACGTCCTCACAATGCATTTATATGCAATGCAATACTTGAACAAGTGCCAAACCTACATGACCACTGTCCAAAAGTTGGGTCATGGAATAAAACCGTTATATGGCTGGTCATAATTTTTTATACTTTGAGACTGGGAGAAACTTCTCTGTATGTTCTTATGAAAATAGTGACAGAATGTGATTCTTTAAAATAATAGTTAGAACAGGAAACAGTAGTAAGCATGTGAAGGTTGGAATAGGTAGAATTGCACTATGCAATATCTGCATTTTTATGTTTCCTGTTCTAACTATTATTTTAAAGAACACATTCTGTAAGAACATACAGAGAACTCCATATCATATAATTCCATGACAACTTTTGGACACAAAACGGATCAGAAACATAGAACATAGAAAATAGGTGCAGGAGTAGGCCATTCGGCCCTTCAAGCCTGCACCACCATTCAATATGATCATGGCTGATCATCCAACTCAGTATCCTGTACCTGCCTTCTCTCCATACCCCCTGATCCCTTTAGCCACAAGGGCCACATCTAACTCCCTCTTAAATATAGCCAATGAACTGGCCTCAACTACCTTCTGTGGCAGAGAATTCCAGAGACTCACCACTCTCTGTGTGAAAAATGTTTTCCTCATCTCGGTCCTAAAGGAATTCCCCCTTATCCTTAGACTGTGACCCCTTGTTCTGGACCTCCCCAACATCGGGAACAATCTTCCTGCATCTAGTCTATCCAACCCCTTAAGAATTTTGTACGTTTCTATAAGATCCTTGATCTTGGAAGGGGTGGGGGTGCAGGGAGAAGAAACCAGTGCAAGGTTGACTCGTTCAGTAGACTCAGTAGAAAGGGGTTGGGGAGGAAGTAAGTAGGGGAATGTTGGGGGGTATTTTTGCCATAATATCACTTGTTCATAAGTTATAGGAACAGAATTAGGCCATACGGCCCAACAAGTCTACTCCACCATTCAATCATGGCTGATCTATGTTTCCCTCTTAATTCCACTCTCCTGCCTTCTCCCCATAACCTCTGACACCCTGCATGTTATTATCCGTGAATGTGATACTCTATCTCAAGGATGCTTTCTATTTTTACTTTGTGGTTAAAGGTGCAAAACCGGATGAAGCGCCAGATTGCCGACACCTTATCAGAAGACCAGCCTAATGGTTTGTGGGGCGACTGGGGTCCTTGGTCTGCTTGCACCAGGACATGTGGTGGAGGCGTAATGCATCAGACACGACCCTGCCTTCTTCAGATGAGCCGGAGAATTCAGCCTACATTCCAGTATGCAAGAGGAGATCAGTACCTACGGGTATATCACGTTCCTCGTGAGCAAGTACTGTCCACCGTTCGTCATTCAGTACCCCTTCATCGGAGTTCAGCCAGCAGGCTACCTGGTGCCAGCGTCAACCAAATATATTACACGCCCAACAGGTAAACCCATTCTTTCTTTTAGGTCACTCTCTTGTTGTGAGAATAAAGAGTTAAAATAACTTGATTGCCGTTGCAATGTTCCTCCAAGGCCCAGATCCAGCGACTCTACAGTACATTTGTAGCTTGTTATAATTAAAAATTATTTGTTCTTATTCAATGTATGGATGTTATAATGTAAATGGCAGGACCCTGTGGAGCATCGAAGTACATGAGGATCTTGGCCCTTAAGTTCATTACTTCTTTAAAGTGGCAATTCCAGTGGATAGACTGGTAAAAAAGGCATATCTTCATTGGTCAGGAATTGATTATAAGCGTTAGGAAGCCATGTTGCAGCTGTTGAAAGCCTTTGGTTAGGTCACATTCAAAATGCGTTGTTCTGGCCGCCACACAATAGGAAGGATCGGGTGGCTTTGGAGAGAGTGCAGAAAAGGTTGAGCAACATGTGGCTTGGATTTGGAATGCATTATCTTTAAAGAGAGTTTAGTTTAGAGATACAGCAGGAAAACAGGTCCATAGGCCCACCGTGTCCGCGCCAACAAGTGATCCCCGCTCATCAACCCTATCCTACACACGCTAGGGACAACTTACAATTTAAAAAAAATAAAAAATTTGTATTTATTTTATTAGAAGCAATTGTACAAGGATAAGACGATCGACATAACAGTTATGCAATTATTGTACAGCTTCATTTTTAACCTTACAACCTAAAGAAAAAAAGAAAAAAGGGAAAGAGGAAAGAAAAGAATTAAGAAAAAAAGTAAAATACAAAAGAGCAGGAAAAAGACCTCTAAGCTACCAAAGAAGTGAAGGAGAAAAGAAAAGAAATAAGAAAAGAAAAGATGGAGAAAACCTTCCCCCCCCCCCCACCCCCCCCCCCAATCCACCCCTGGCATTGGATTTAAATTTAAATTTGTGTTTTACCATTCTGTTGTTGCAGAAATTCAGTAAAAGGTAACCATGTCTTAAGAAATTGATCTGGTTTTTCTGCCAAGACAAGCCCAATGTTTTCCAAATGTAGTGTCTCAGACATATCCGTAATCCACATCTTCACTGTAGGTCTGAAGAAGGGTCTCGACCCGAAACGTCGCCTATCTCCTTCGCTCCTTAGATGCTGCTGCACCCGCTGAGTTTCTCCAGCTTTTTGTGTACCCTCTTCACTGTAGGGACTGTTGTCTGCTTCCAAAAGTATTAATTTGTTCGCCGTTATTAGGCCGTAATTGAGGAAACGCCTTTGAAATATCGTTAGCTTAGAGCAGGCCTCTGACATACCTAATGTGATCAGTTTTATATCTGGTTCCAATTTAATTTTAAGTATTTTGGAGAAGGTATCAAATATTCCCCTCCAGAAGTTTTGTAACTTTATACAGGAAGCGAAAGAATGGGTTATAGTCGCTTCTTGGAGGAGACATTTATCACAAATAGGAGAGATGTTTGGGAAGATCTTGTTCAATTTGGTCTTTGAATAGTAGAGTCTGTGCCGTATTATATATTGTATCAGGGAGTGCCTAACATTGAGAGAGCAGTAGTGTATGTATATAAGGCTTTCCTCCCAGCTATCCTTTGAGATTAATAAACCCAATTCATCTTCCCATGCTCGCCTATGAATTTCAGAAGATGGGTTGTATGCTATTAAAAGAGTATTGTAAATGTAGGATGTTATCTACTTTAGATAAGGCGTTTGCACAATACGTTTGTATCCGCCTGTCTATTCATGCATTTGTCTAATATATCTGGACCCATAGAATGACAGTCTTGTATATGTGTTTTCACATAGTCTTGGAATTGAAGATATCTAAAAAAATTACTTGCTTTCAAATGATATTTCTCCTGTAATTCTTGAAACGAGAGGAAAATCCCCTTCTCGTAGAGATCTCCCAGCGTTTTAATTCCTGGGTTTTTCCATTGTGCAAACGCCTTATCTAAAGTAGATGGTTTAATCGAGTGATTGTTAGCGATTGGTAAAAGGAGAGAGAAATTTCTCAGTTTGTGGCTTGATTTCAACTGTTTCCAAATTCGTAGGGAACTATGTATTATCGGATTTTACTCATACGTAGATTTATTCAGATGTATAGGATAGAGAAGAATCGCGCCTATATTAAAAGGCAAACAATCTTCCCTCTCCATTTTTAACCAGTTTACCTGTTGACATGTATCATCCATCCAGTAGATTAAGTTTTTAATATTAGTCGCCCAGTAATAGAAAAGGAAATTGGGGAGTGCTAACCCTCCATTTTATTTAGATTTACGTGTCATTTATGAATTCTATGGGTTTTATAATCCCAAATGAAATTTGTGATAACAGTCAAGTTTTTTTTTAAACATTTATGGAGGTAAATCGGTATTGATTGAAGTAGGTATAGGAGTTGTGGAAGGAAAATCATCTTTATGGCATTTATTCTACCTATAAGGGAAATAGGGAGTGTTTTCCAAAATTGGATGAGGGCATTTAATTTAGTAATTAATGGTGGGAAATTTGTTTGAAATAGAGAGGTATATTTTCTAGTCACATAGACTCCAAGGTATGTAAATTTTTCAGTGACAATTAAGAAGGGAAATTTTTGGAGATGTAAAGGCTCTTGAGCTTTTATTGGCATAATTTCACTTTTATTCCAGTTTATTCTATATCCTGAGAAGAAACCAAATTGTTCTATAAGGATTAATATATTTGGGATACTGACTTGAGAGTTGGTGATATATAACAGTACATTGTCTGCATATAACAAAATCTTGTTATTGGTATGTTTAGTATTGTATCCGTGAATGCCCAGATGTACTCTTATGCTTTCTGCTAAGGGTTCTATGGCTAAGGCAAATATCATTGGTGAAAGAGGTTTCAAGAATTACAGGAGAAATATCATTTGAATATCATTTGGCAGCAAAAACAAGGGGGCAGATTATTATCTCAATGGGGTTAGGTTAGGTAAGGGGGAGGTACAGCGAGGCCTGGGTGTCCTTGTACACCAGTCACTGAAAGTTGGCGTGCAGGTACAGCAGGCAGTGAAGAAAGCTAATGGAATGTTGGCCTTCATAACAAGAGGATTTCAGTACAGGAGTAAAGAGGTTCTTCTGTGGTTGTATAGGGCTCTGATGAGACCACATCTGGAGTATTATGTACAGTTTTGGTCTCCTAATTTGAGGAAGGACATCCTTGTGATTGAGGCAGTGCAGCGTAGGTTTACGAGATTGATCCCTGGGATGGCGGGACTGTCATATGAGGAAAGATTGAAAATACTAGGCTTGTATTCACTGGAGTTTAGAAGGATGAGGGGATACTTATAGAAACATATAAAATTATAAAGGGACTGGACAAGCTAGATGCACGAAAAATGTCCCCAATGTTGGGTGAGTCCAGAACCAGGGGCCACAGTCTTAGAATAAAGGGAAGGTCATTTAAGACTGAGCTGAGAAAAAACATTTTTACCCAGAGAGTTGTGAATTTATGGAATTCCCTGCCACAGAGGGCAGTGGAGGCCAAATCACTGGATGGATTTAAGAGAGAGTTGGATAGAGCTCTAGGAGCTAGTGGAGTCAAGGGATATGGGGAGAAGGCAGGTGCGGATTACTGATAGCAAACGATCAGCCGTGATCACAATGAATGGCGGTGCTGGCTCGAAGGGCCGAATGGTCTCCTCCTGCACCTATTTTCTATGTTTCTATGGATGTGCTCTTTCACCAATGTTATTGGTGAAAGAGCACATCCATAGAAACATAGAAACATAGAAAATAGGTGCAGGAGGAGGCCATTCGGCTCTTCAAGCCAGCACCACTATTCATTGTGATCCTTGTCTATTACCCCTGGATAATTGAAATTTAGGTGACAGAATTTGATTAGTCAATATTCTGGCAGTCGGATTGTTATATAACAGCTTTATACATGAGATACAATTTTCTGCTAGTTGGAATGTTTCCAACACTGTAAAGAGATAGGCCCATACTACTTGGTCAAATGCTTTTTCTGCATCTTTTTTTTAATTTTTATTTATTTTATTTCATTTTTGTTAGAGTAAGTACAGTAGGGTGCCTAATACACACATACACATTACCATTCTTGTACAACTTCGTATTTTTAATTTAATAATAAAAGAACGGTGAAAGAAAAAAGTAATGAAGAGTGTCGAAATAGATAGACAAGCGAGTAGAAACAGATAGCGAAAGAAATAAAGAGCAGAGATGAAAAGCTAAAAAGATTGAGAGAAAAAGAGAAAGTAGAGAAAAGAGAAATTAGGAGAGATATACCTATTTCATATTTTTGCCCATCCGTCACCCGGTTCTGAACCATTTAATTTCTAAGGTTGTGTTATGTTGCACCATATGCTTGTAAAAAGTTGATAAAAGGAGACAAAGTCTTTAAGAATTGGTCTACTTTGCCTAGTAGGAGGAATCTCATTTCTTCAAGATGTAGCTTTTCCGACATATTTGAAATCCACATTTTGAACGTTGACGTGGTTGCGTTTTTCAGAATTTGAGTATAAGTTTTTTTGCTGTTATTAAACCGTAATTAAGAAGAGCTTCTTGGAATATAGTTAATTTACTTCCCTCTTCCATTGATCCAAAGATAATCAGTTCTGTATTGGGGTTCAATTTTGTGTTAAATAGTTTTGTAAAAGTTCCAAAAATGTTGTTCCAAAATTTATGCAGTTTTGTACAAGAGACAAAGGAATGTGCTATAGTGACATTTTGAGTTAGACATTTATCACATATGGGGGAAACATTTGGAAATATTTTATTGAGTCTAGTTTTCGAGTAATATAATCTATGTAAATTTTTTAATTGAATTAGGTTATGTCTTACATTAATCGAACATTTATGTACACATAATAGATTTTTTTCCCCATCTGTCATTCGGAATTGTAATCAAAAACTCTTGTTCCCAGTCCCTTCTAATTGCCTCTGTCGTTGGTGTTTCTATATTTAGAATAATATTATATAAATATGATATTAAATTGCTTGATTCTGCCTTTCTATTCATTCCTTCCTCTAATAAATCTGGGGTTAGAGTTTGATATCCTTGTATATATTTTTTCAAATAATCTTGAATTTGAAGATATTCAAAATATTGATTACTTTTCAAATTATATTTTAGTTGTAATTGTTGGAATGATAAAAGTTTTCCCATTTCTTACATATCTCTCATCATTTTAATTCCTATTCTTTCCCAATGGATAAACGTTTTATCAATAATAGATGATTTGAATGAGGGATTGTTAGCTATTGGAGAAAGAAGCAATAAATGTCTTAATTTTAAAGTTAATTTTATTTGTTTCCAAATTCGTATTATACTGTGAATAATTGGATTCTTCTTGTATATTATATTGTTCAGTTTCATCGGGGAAAGAAGGATCGCTCCTATATTTTAAGGGGAACAATCCTCTTTCTCCATTCTTATCCAATCTACCTATTGGGCAGAACTGTCCAAACAGTAGATTATATTTTTAATATTCACTGCCCAATAGTAATACAATAAGTTAGGGAGTGTCAGTCCCCCTGATTCTTTAGATTTACACGTGTTTTCTTTGAATTCTGTGTGAGTTATAGTCCGATATGAAGTTTGTAATATCAGAATTTAGTTTTTTAAAGAATTTTTTTGGTAAGTATATTGGTATTGATTGAAATAGGTACAGTATTTGTGGTAATAAGATTTTTATAGCATTTATTCTGCCTATTAAGGACATCGGCAGTGTTTTCCAAAATTTAATAACCCATTTATTTAGTTAATAAAGGCATATAGTTTGCATTGAGTAATGATTTATATTTCCTAGTAATTTGGATACCCAAATACTTGAATTTTTCGGTTGCAATTCTAAAAGGGAATTTCAACATATGTGTCGGCTCTTGAGGTTTTATCACCATAATTTTGCTTTTGTTCCAGTTTATTCTATATACTGAAAAGGAACCAAATTCCTCGATTAAATTTAGTATATTTGGTATGGTAATTTGCAAATTTGTAATATATAATAATATGTCGTCTGCATATAATGTCATTTTATTATTTGAGTGTTTGGTATTATATCCATGAATATTCGGATGACTTAACCATATAACCATATAACAATTACAGCACGGAAACAGGCCCTCTCGGCCCTTCCAGTCCGTGCCGATCATTTATTTTCCCCTAGTCCCATCTATCTGCACTCAGACCATACCCCTCCATTCCCTTCCCGTCCATATACCTATCCACTTTACTTTTAAATGAGCTATTGTTCTATATGATCCTTCAATTCTTCAAGATTTTGTATTTTTTAGGTATCAATGTAATAGTTGATTCGGTTAGGGTTTGTGGTAACGTCTGTTCTTTAAAGGCATGTATATAAAAGGCTTGTAGGCATGGAGAAATTAAGTCATTAAATTTTTTATAGAATTCATTACTTAACCTATCTGGACCTGGCGTTTTCCCATTATTCAGTGATTTGATAGTCTCTTTAATATCTTTTATTGTAATCTCAGCTAATTCTTCTTGTTCCTCCTCATTAAGTGATGGGTGTTTTTTTCAGATAATCACATATTTGGAAATATTTAAAATACTGATTGTTACCCAGATTGTATTTTAGTTGTAATTGTTTAAATGATAGTAGATTTCCCGTTTCATACAAATCTCCCAAAATTTTAATTCCTGCTCTTTCCCATTGTATAAATGCTTTATCTATAATTGAGGGTTTAAACAGAGGGTTTTTAACAATAGGAGATAGGAGAGATAAGTTTCTTAATTTTAAGTTGTATTTTATTTGTTTCCAAATTCTGATTGTACTGTGTATAATTGGATTTTTGTTGTAATTTGTATTATTCACCGTCATTGGTGAGAGAAGGATCACGCCAATATTAAAAGGGGAGCAGTCCTCTTTCTCCATAATGATCCACTCCGGTTGTTGAGGAGTTATCCAACAATTGAATCATATTTCTAATATTTACAGACCAATAGTAATACATAAAATTAGGGAGTGCTAATCCCCCTACTACTTTGGGTTTATTCGGGTGTGATCTTTGTATTCTATGGGATTTATAATCCCAAATAAAATTTGTAATATCTGAGTCCAATTTTTAAAAAACTTTTTGGGTAGGTATAATGGGATTGATTGGAACAGGTATAGAATTTGTGGTAAAAAAATCATTTTTATAGCATTTATTCGGCCTATTAAGGACATCGGAAGCGTCTTCCAGAATTTAATTAAATGATGTAGTTTCTTAAGTACGGCGTTATAGTTTGAATTAAGCATGTCTTGATATCTTCTAGTGATTTCAATACCCAAGTATTTAAAATTTTCCACAGCTATTTTAAAAGGAAATTGTACGAGATGTGTAGAATCTTTCGGTTTTATTGACATGATTTCACTTTTATTCCAGTTTATTCTGTAACCTGAAAATGAATCGAAATCCTCGATTAAAAACATGCACAAGAATTTCACAAAATACCGTCAGATTTACTAGATGAAGCAATGAATACAAAGGCGGAATCAGCAAATTTAATTTCACACACATATATATATAATATTATACCTAAATGCAGTAATACCAACAATGGAAGGTATCAGAGGAGAGTGGGAAAACGAATTAAGCAAAAACATTTCCAATGAAAGGTGCAAAGAATACTTGTGAAGAATGTGCATAAATGCTCAATTAACATAAGACACACTTTAATACAATTTAAAATTTTACACAGATTATACTATTCAAAAACTAAATTAAATAAATTTATCCCCAATGTCTCACCAATTTGTGATAAATGCCAGTTTCAACAAGCTACTATAGCGCACTCATTCATCTTTTGTACAAAAATTCAAAGGTTTTGGAGCGAAATCTTTGAAATCTCCACAAAACTGTTTAAAATAAAAATGACACCAGTCAGAATGGATTATTTTCGGAATGACAGAAGGTAGTTCGGAATTAAATGTATATCAAAATAATCTATTTGATTACGGTTTAATAATAGGAAAAAAGATAATCTTAAAATTCTGGAATAATGCCTCTATACCATCATTAAATATGTGGATTTCAACTATGTTTGAAACACTACATCTGGAAGATGTGAGACTCCGCCAGGCAGGAAAATCAGATCGTTTCTATCAGACGTGGTCTGCATTTATAGAATTGCTACAAAGAAAGGGTGCAGGAGTACCTCAGGCCTTAGTAAAGGGGGATGAAAAACTATCGAGTTGGTAGATTCCTTTTGCATGATACATATAATATAGTAACTGGCTTTTTTTTCTCTCTTCTTTTTCTTTTCTAGGGTCTATCTCTTAATCCCATTTCTCTAACTCTTTGACCAAGGTTTTTTTTTTCTCCCCTTTGGCACGCTCTTTCACTTTCACAACTCTTTTCACTTACTTCACTCTCTTTGTTTCTATTCTTTTTCTTTAAAAGCCATAAAACTATGGGGTACAATGATTGTAACAATATATATGTGATGTACACATGTAATAGATGTATTTACCTCTATTAAATAAAAATATTAAAAATTAAAAAAAGTGATGGGAGGTTGCCATTGTCAAGAAAGATTTTGATCTTTGCAAAGTCGGCTGATGTTTTTGATGCATATAAATTTTCATAGAATTTTTGGAATCTTTCGTTAATATCTTTGGGAACTGTAAGCAGCTCACCTTTTTCTGATCTGATTTTTTGAATAGTGTGATCTTTTTCCATTTTTCTCAGCTGACGTGCCAGATGTTTACACGGTTTATCACCAAATTCTAAATTTTTTTTGCTTGGTGTATTTGCGGAGAGGATCTGATTTTTCTTGAATTTTAATGCTGCTATCTTATTATGTTTAACAGTAGATGGATCAATCGCATTTTCTGAATCAAGCTGTTTAATCTGTTTTTCTAATTCCAATTGTTCCGACCTGTTTTTTTTGTTTTGATAAGCTTGATATGAAATAATGCAGCCTCTGATAAAGGCCTTGAAAGATTCCCACAATAAAGTAGCCAAAATGCCAGGTGTGTCATTTGTCTCATACAATAATTTCATCTGTTGCTTCAGGTAATCACAGCAACCTGACACAGTTAATATTTGTGGATTGAATCTCCAAAACGTTTTTTTGTTATGCATTCCTTCTAGTTTTAAGGAGAAGGTTAATGGACAATGGTCAGAAATGATATTGTGATATTTAGGATTGAATGTAAAAGGGATCAGTTTTGCGTTCACCAGAAAATAATCAATTTGTGTATACCTTTTGTGAACACATGAATAAAAAGAGTATTCTCTTCCGGATGGGTTAGCAATCCTCCATACATCGGTTATGTTTGTGTTTTTTAAGTAAGTATTTAAAAGTTCACTTGATTTTGATTTTGATGTGTTTCTCCTATGCTGTGAAGAAATATACAAATATGGATCTAGTACACAATTAAGGACTCCTCCAATTATCAGATTTTGCTGACTGGAGTCTAAAATTATATTATTTTATTAAAAAGTTGTGGGTTATCAAAATTAGGAGCATAGATATTCACCATAGTAAGTGGGGTTGGGTGTAGTTCCCCAGATACTATAATGTACCTACCTTCCTCATCGGCTATAGTGGATTTGTGTTTAAATGGTGTATCTTTGCGAATTAGAATTGCAGTACCTCTTGCTTTGGAAAGAAAATTTACAATTATACCAAGCCAATTAACCTACAAACCTGTACGTCTTTGAAGTGTGGGAAGCAACTAGAAATGCCAAAGAAAAAACATACAACCTCTGTACAGCCAAACACCCGTAAACAGGATCGAACCTGGGTCCCTAGCACTGTAAAGGGGCTGTCCCACTTGGGCGACCTAATCTGTGAGTTCTGGCGAATTTGTCATTGATTCATACTCGCAGCATGGTCGACACGAGATGCACGGAGGTCTTTGAAACACTCCTTCATGCTCGAGAGTAGTCCCCGCGTACTCGAGGCCTCAGCTAGGTCGCGGCATATTTTTCAACATGTTGAAAAATGCCCGCAAGTAAAAAAAGGTCGCCATGGAAAAAATCAATACTTTTTTTACTCGTAGGTTTAGTCGTAGTAGGTCGTAGTAGGTCGGCATGTTAGTCGCAGGTAATCGATGGTAGTCAAAGGTAGTTGAAGGTAGTCATAGATAGTCTTCATCATAGTCGAAGGGAGATCGAAGGTGGTCGTCTTTACTCTCCACTATTCGGTGTCCAATTTTCCCGAAGTTAGTCGTAGCTAGTCGAAGCTAGTCTTTAACATGGTCGAAGGAGGTCTTCAACATGTCATTTTTTTAAAAACTCTCCTAAACTCTTCTAAACTCGCCAATTAGGTCGCCCAAGTGGGACAGCCCCTTAAAGCAGCAACTCTACCACCGTGCCACCATGCCATCCAGAGAATGGACAAACCTGGATTGTATTATCTGGGGTGTTGGAGGCTGAGGGGAGACTTGTTAGAACTATATACAATTATGAGAGGCATAGATAGGGTAAGCAGTCAGAACCTCTTTCCTATGGTGGAAATATCAAAGACTAGTGGGCATAATTTTAAGGTGAGATGGGGAAAGTGTAAAGGCACTGTTACAGTGCTTGCGGTAAAAGTACCTCTACAGTGTTGTTAGGAAAATGGTTGTGGGAATTGAACCTAGCCCAAAATAAGGACATTTACTGTATTATCAGGAAAATATGTTATAGGAATTGTGCCAGTTGTGATGTTCCCATGCATTAGCTGCTCTTGTCTTTATTGTTAGTTGAGGTCTATAGTGGGGAGATGGCTGCACAAAAAGGTTACTCTGTGGCTGCAATGCATCTAGTCAATTGTACACAATAAAACTGTGGTATGTCAATTAAGGGGGGAATGTGTTTAGTTTATTATTATGTGGGACTAGGTACGGTGAAAATCAGTTGTGGTGTGCCTTCCAGTCAGCGTAAAGGCTATACATGTTTACAATCATGTGTAGACACATGTACAGACACAGGATAAATGTGTAGTGTAAGGTAAAGTCCGATTAGAGATATTTTGAGGATCTCCATTGTGGTAGATGGTAGGTCAGGACTATTCACTAGTTGCTGCCAGGATCATTTAGTTTCCTGAAACAGCTGGGAAGAAACTGTCTCTGTATCCAGAGGTGTGCATTTACATACTTCTATACCTCTTGCCTGAATGGGAGAGGGGAGAAGAGGGAGTGACCAGAGTGAGACTCTTCTTTGATTATGCTGGTGGCCTTGCCAAGGAAATGTGAGGAGTCGATGGAGTCAATGGAAGGGAGGTTAGTTTGTGTGAAAGGCTGAGCTACATCCACAACACTGCAATTTCATGCGATCTTGGATGGAGCTGTTCCCAAACTATGCTGTGATTCATCCCGATAAAATGCTTCAGAGTATAGAAGTGAGATTGACCGATTGGCCAAATGGTGCCTGCACAACAACCTGGCTCTCAATATCAAGGAACTGATTGTGGACTTTGGAAGGGGAAGGACGAGAACCCACAATCCTGTTTATATCAATGGGACGATGGTGGAGAGGGTCAAAAACTTCAAATTCCTGGGCGTGCATGATTCCGAAGATCTTTCCTGGACCCAGCACACTGATGCAATCATAAAGAAGGCACATCAACACCTCTACTTCCTGCGAAGATTATTGAGATTCTGTATGTCAAAGAGGATTCTCCTGAACTTCTACAAGTGCACAGTAGAGAGCATACTGACTGGTTATATCATGGCCCAGTTCGATAACTTGAACATCCAGGAGCGGAAAAGATTGCATAAAGTTGTGACCACTGCTCAGTCCATCACCGGCTTTGTCCTCCCCACCATCAAAGGGATCTATTGAAGTCGCTGCCTCAAAAAGGCAGCCAACATCACCAAAGACCCACACCATCCTGGCTGCACATTCATTTCATCATTGCCATCGGGAAGAAGGTACATGAACCTGAAAACTGTAATGTCTGGGTTCAGGAACAGCTTCTTCTCAACAGCCATCAGGCTATTAAACACGACAAGAAATAAGCTCGGAACTACAATGGACTATTATTATAATTGCACTATATTTGTTTATTTATTGAGTATGTGTGCATGTGTATATACACACACTGAACTTTTTTTCTCCCGTTATGTACCATGTTTACATATTCTGTTGTGCTGCAGCAAGTAAGAATTTCATTGTCCTATCTCGGACAAATGACAATAAAACACTCCTGACATCTGTAGAAGTTGATGAGGGTTGTTGAAGGCATGTTGATCTTCCTAAGCCTTCTAAGGAAGTGGAGGCATTGGCGTGTTTTCTTGGCCATTGGTTCGATGTGGCTGTTCCAGGACAATTTGCAATTTGTGATATTTCTTTTTCTAAGAATTTGAAGCTTTCAATCTTTTCTACTCCGGTACCATCAATGCATACAAGGGTGTGTGTACCACTTCGCTTCCTGAAGTCAATCACAATCTCCTTTGCCATGCTCTTTCATTTTGAGAAAGTTGTTGTCTTAACACCATATTGCATGATTCTCAATCTTCCTCTTGTGCTTTCCTCTGTCATTATCTGATATCCAGACCACTACGATGGTGTAATCTGCAAATTTGTAAATTGAGTTGGATTGGTATTTGGCTGCACCAGTGTTGAGGATTATCATAGGGAATAATTTGTTACTGATTGTGGTCTGTTGACCAGGAAGTGGAGGCTTTTAAGATGGTGGATGAGGTTCCAATTGAACAGTTGGTTTATCCTGGGTGATGTCAAACTTCTTGAAAGTTGTTGGAGTTGTACTTATCCAGACAAATAGAGAGTATTCCATCATATGCCTGTATGTTTTTTATGGTGGCAATAGTTTTGGGAAGCAGAGAGGTGAGTTCGTCAGCAGAGTGCACATAGGCTCATATCCTGCTCTTTGGGCCATAGTTTTAGAATGCCTTTTTTGGTTAAGTTTCTAGTCAGCAGTGACCACTGTAAGTTTGGTGTTTGGGAGATCTGGTAATAAATAGTAATAGAAACATAGAAATTAGGTGCAGGAGTAGGCCATTCGGCCCTTCGAGCCTGCACCGCCATTCAATATGATCATGGCTGATCATCCAACCCAGTATCCCGTACCTGCCTTCTCTCCATACCCCCTGATCCCCTTAGCCACAAGGGCCACATCTAACTCCCTCTTAAATACAGCCAATGAACTGGCCTCAACTACCCTCTGTGGCAGAGAGTTCCAGAGACTCACCACTCTCTGTGTGAAAAAAGTCTTTCTCATCTCGGTCTTAAAGGATTTCCCCCTTATCCTTAAGCTGTGACCCCTTGTCCTGGACTTCCCCAACATCAGGAACAATCTTCCTGCATCTAGACTGTCCAACCCCTTAGGAATTCTGTAAGTTTCTATAAGATCCCCTCTCAATCTCCTATATTCTAGAGAGTATAAACCGAGTCTATCCAGTCTTCCTTCATAAAACAGTCCTGACATCCCAGGAATCAGTCTGGTGAACCTTCTCTGCACTCCCTCTATGGCATTGAACATCAAGAATAGCTGGTGGATTCTTTCCTGATAGAAATTGTGACACAGAAATATGTTGCCAATTGTAAATAATCTCAGCCTCACTGGATGCAGGAATGGGCTGCTTATCTAGTTACAGAGTTGTCAATGGAACCTTCAGTGAACATTCACACTTCTTACGCCATGAAAAGGAAAAATTTGATAATGAAATAGCTGAAGAGGATCAGACTAGGATACTGCCTGAGGAATGTCCCAAAGCTGAGATAAATGACCAGTGCTCTTTGTGATTCCAGTCACTGGCAAGGTTTCCCATTATTTCCATTCACATCTATATTGGAGCCCCTTGATGAATGCACATGAAGTTGACCTTTACATGACAGTATCTGAAAAATGATCCAATTGTCAGACATAGAATTAATTCCAGATTGACCTTAATGCTTGATTTGGCAGCAAGTTTCCTGAATATATTTAACATCTAGTTTGTCTACCACTGAGTGCCTGTCATAACATCAACTGGCAGGTCAGTTGTTTTCGTGGGATATTACTTGCAAAGCATGCTGTCTTATAGTACGAGGAAAGTATTTTTCCTTGTCTCGGGCCAAATACGATTACTCATAAAACTTTCTTCTGATGAACTGATATGGAATATTCACCACACTAATAAGAAACATAACCTTGCTCCTCCCTATCCCAAGTCAAAAATAATCCCCTCAACTCGTTTGAAGGCAGAGTTTGATGGGTGAAGGACCATCATCTATTTTGCTGGTGGTAACATCAAGCAAATGCTTGAATGTGTTCCTTTTGCACCATGTGTTCTATATCTCATCAGACAGAATTTGTAAATAGCAGTACTTGTGGGTTGTTGGAAACCTAAAAGCAGTTTTCAATATTTACTGCTGTCCAGCTCCACTCTAGATACGACACCGGTTAATCTACTTTGATAATAAAGACCATTTTTGCAGAGTAATTCATCATAACTGGTATAGGATGTGGGGGAAAACTTCAGAATGTGCTGTAACTTTGGAAATGTCATATCAGTAAAAATGTAGATTACATGCTACATAGAATGATATAGTCATACAGCACAAAAGCAGGCCCTTCTGCCCAATGCATCCATGCCCACCTAGACACCCAGTCCAAGCTAGTCACGTTTCCCCACGTCTGGCCCATATCCCACTAAACCTTTCCTATCCACGCACCTGTCCAACTGTATTTTAAATGATGTATAGTACCTGCCTCAACTACCTCTTCTCGCGGCTCGTTCCATATAAATACCACCCTCTGAGTGGTGGGTAACTGACCATAATCTACTTCATGTGAGCTCTACAACCAGGCCTCCCCTTAGACATTGTATTGTCTTCTTCCAACTCTCTTGATGGATTTGCCCCGGTCATTTCACGGGAAGATTTACACTCTCTTCTTTGTTTATTCATACCTGTGACTTGTGCACACACACTATCACCAGGTACTGTTATACGCGGAGTGTCAGGATGACGTGAAGTTTTCTCGTGAATGGGGGGTTAGAAGGTTAGGAGAGAAATTGACCAGAGAATGCAAATGCAATCTCTCACCATATTGTGCATCCACGGGCCATATATTGTAAATGCTGGAATTGTCTATTGTCTAATTGCTCAAGAGATCGGGCAGCATCTGCAGAAAGACAAAACAGATTTGATAATTCAGGTCAAAGACTTTTCATTAGAAGTGATGGATGTATGGAACAAGCTGCCAGAGGAGGGAGTTGAGGCATGGACTATCCCAACATTTAAGAAATAGTTAGACTGCACATGGATAGGACAAGTTTGGAGGCATATTGACCAAATGCGGGCAGGTGGGACTAGTGTAGCTGGGACATGTGTGGGCAAGTTGGGCCGAAGAGCCTGTTTCCACGTCATTATCACTTTATGAGAAAGTGGGAATCTCTTTTGAGGGAAAAGAAATATGTAAAAATGAAATGATTTTTGGAAATGATCAAATTGGAAATGAAATGATGAAAGGTTATTGGCTGCAACCTTCCCTCCATTGACAAACTGTACACTGCAAGGGCCAGGAAGCGAGCGGGTAAGATCATCTCTGACCCCTCTCACCCTGGCTACAAACTCTTTGAATCACTTCCCTCTGGAAGGCGACTCCAGACTGTCAAAGCTGCCGCAGCCAAACATAAAAACAGCTTTTTTCCAAGAGTAGTAGCTCTACTCAATAACCAATACTACTCAATAATGTTTTATGTGTCATTCCTAACTGTCACCTGTATGTCATGTTGTCATTTGCGGTCAGAGCACCAAGGCAAATTCCTTGTATGTGAATACTTGGCCAATACATTTATTCATTCATTCATTTTAAGTTGTAGAGGAAGTAGCGAAACAAGAAGGGCATATACCTCGGTGAATTGGCTCCCACCGGCAGTAGCTTATGGATTTTGCCCTTAGCAGGATTAAGCATGAGAGCATTAAAGAGTTCTGCTTGGACCAGTAAGGATGGAAAATACTGATAAGTTTGGTGTTAATAGTATAACATAATACTTGTGGAAGATTGGTTGTAGAGAAGTTGACCCAGGTGATGACTTGACTAGAACTGAGATTGCAGAATATGGTGAAGACCAACACGAAATGCTGGAGTAGCTCAACGGGACAGGCAGCATCTCTGGAGAGAAGGAATGGCTAATATATCGGGTTGAGACCCTTCAGGGTGAGCTGATTTATATAAGTGGATCAACAGCTGGACCATGTGATCACAGAACCAGCAAGTTTACCTTGGCAGCAAGAAAAGATTAACTTAAACTATAATCAAAGTGTGACAGCAAGAATTAAGAGTTGCTGAATTCCTTTTTTTAATTTCCTTTCCATGGTGGCTTTTGATCCTGAGCAATGTACAGCAAGTCTTTCCAATGTCAAGCCACCAATTACCTTGCCTTAGTTAATTAACCATTTACATAAGTCACTGGAATCATGAAATTGGTAATTTTCTTTCCTTGTCTTTTTTGTATTACTTTCAACCTGGCTATTTCCAAATCTCCTATGTAACACATTAAGCTTGTGCGAGTAGGATTAAAATGAGGAAGTCGCACAGTGTCAATAGACAATAGGTGCAGGAATAGGCCACTCGTCCCCATTGAGCCAGCACCGTGATTCACTGTGATCATCCACAATCAGTATCCCGTTCCTGCCTTCTCCCCACACCTCCTGACTCCGCTATCTTTAAGAGCTCTATCTAACTCTCTCTTGAAAGCATCCAGAGAAATTGCCTCCACTGCCTTCTGAAGCAGAGAATTCCACAGATTCACAATATGGGTGAAAAAGTCTTTCCTCATCTCCGTTCTAAATGGCCAACCTCTTATTCTTAAACTGTGGCCCCTGGTTCTGGACTCCCCCAACATCAGATCCCTGCTGGTTTTGTGCTTCCTGATTTCAAATTTTGGGTTTAATTTGAGCACTGCTTGTGCACAGACCTAATAGTGGCTTCCACCACATACCCACTCCCTATCACCAAACCCCAGTGCTCAACATCATTACCATTCAACCTTTACATGCACACTTCCATTGTGAATCCGTTAAGGAGTTGCCTAGCTGCATAAATCGCTAATGCTACCACTTCCCCAACCCCATTCCATCACAGACTCGATGCTCAGTCTCACTACATTCGACGAGTATAAAGAGTTTGGCGGCATGGAGGCACAGTGGTAGAGATGCTGCTTTACAGTGCCAGAGACCCAGGTTCGATCCCAACTGTGGGTACTGTCTGTAAGGAGTTTGTACGTTCTCCCCGTGACAGCATGGGTTTTCCCCAGGTGCTTCGTTTTCCTTCCACACTCCAAAGATGTACAGGTTTGTAGGTTAATTGAGTTCAGTAAAATTGTAAATTGTCCCTAGTGTGTACGATAGTGCTGTTGTATGGGGATCACTGGTCAGCATGGACTCAGTGAGCCAAAGGGCCTGTTTCTGCACTGTATCTCTAAACTGTATCTCTAAACTAAAGATCACAAAGATTGTGATCCTTGCCTGAAGGACAAGCAGTATATGCACTTCTCAATCTGCATCAAAGATCACATGGATGATTGGGTTAACATATGAGGAGGTTTTGGTTCTGAGCCTTTATTCGCTGAAATTTAGAAGCATGACGGGGGAATCTCATTGAAACCTACCGAATAATTAAATGCTTAGATAGAGTGGATATGAAGAGTATGTTTCTAGCTGTGGGGGAGTCTAGGACCAGAGGGCACAAACTCAGAATAGAAGGACATTCCTGTAGAATGGAAGGTAGACAAAAATGCTGGAGAAACTCAGCGGGTCAGGCAGCATCTATGGAGCGAAGGAAATAGGCAACCTTTCGGTGTCGAGACCCTTCTTCAGACTGAAGAACGGTCTCGACCCGAAACGTTGCCTATTTCCTTCGCTCCATAGATGCTGCCTCACCCGCTGAATTTCTCCAGCATTTTTATCCGCCTTCAATTTTCCAACATCTGCAGTTCCTTCTTAAACATACCTGTAGAATGGAGATGAGGGGGAATTATTTTTACCCAGAGGGTGGTTAATCTGTGGAATTCATTGCCACAGGTGGCAGCAGAGGTCAAGTCATTGGATATTTTTAAAGTGGAGGTTGATGCGTTCTTGATTAGTAAGGTTGTCAAAGCTTACAAGGAGAAAGCATTAGAATGAGTTTGAGAAGGAAAAATAGATCAGCCATGATTGAATGACAGAACAGAATCGATGGGCTGAATGGCCTAAATTTGCTGCTGCATGTTATGATCTTATGAACATGAAATGAAAATTGTCCCCGTGTTGACTTGGACTGGTGCAATCGTGCACAGTGCCTGAATTACTTTTGGTTTAATGGTGATGCGACTGGCCAGCTCACGACTGACGGAAATATAAGTGTGTTTTTCTTTGTGTCTGTCATTAGATTCCTGCTCTAAACAGCTGGATCTGGTGACCTATTCCTTTTCTCTGAAAGATTGTTACAGAGAGTTTGTTTTTCCTGTGTAGCTCCATTTTCACAGCTATCTGGTTACAAGGTATGAATGAAACACTCATGAACTTTCAGTGACTGCACACCAGGGTACTTTTCCACCTGGGAACTTTTCGAAGGATCTGACCTGGAGACCCTTCAGACTCTGGGTCCTCTTGGTACATGTGCACCCTCTGATGTCGGCTGTATAGGTTTGTACTGGCCTGTGACCTACTGACCTGGAAGATCTGAGTTCTAGTGCATGTGGGCAGACTTGGAAGGAAAATCAACCTGGAAATTCCTCGTGAATTACGGGTCAGATCTGAGGCATTCCTAAGAAGGTGCACAAGCCTCGGCCAACAAGTTTTGAATATGCAACAGAAATTCCCACGTAAGTCTAGCTACCTGCATTCCGACTTTATTGAATTGCAGGCAAACCAATCACTTCTGCCCAGCATGTAAACCAATCCCCATTTCACAATGCCAAATGGAACTTACTGCAAAACAAATAGATATTTAATCTTCAAATTGAAAAGATGCTGCTACACGTTTCTAGACTTCTCATGTAACTGCGAATGTGAATCTATATTAGTAAAGGATGCCTGGAAACTCTGCTCGCCCTTCCTTGGAGAAACTCGCAGCCCATCCCTGTTGCCCAATTCAACACCCGAGTTGAACGATCTATGTAAATCCAGACTCGAGTGACCCTGTCCCATCTGGCAATGATGCGTTGCATCCAGACTCCCCCTCAGAGAGCTGCCAGCGGTCACCATATCATGCAGGTCTTTAGATCGCAAGAGTAAGGAATGATCCAACAAAAACAATGAGAAGTTGCTTGTACCCGCTTTTGCATCAGAAACCTGCCCGAATGTGACTTCAGACAAGAAAGACGTTCTTATAGATTATGGTTCCTTGGAACATTTTGTTCTGCTGAATCGGCATTAAGTTTACAACTAATGCCAGATTGGAAGTTAAAATCCAAAGGGCGATTTGGGACAGTTTTGCATTGTTATCCTAATTTGTTCTATATGAATGTTTACGACCTTTTCTATGGATGTCACAGGTGCTAACTGCTTTCCAGATATGTTTTTGAGCTGATGCTATCAGTTCATTGACCCATTGATCTGCAAAGAGGCCTGTTGCAACAGTTTTCATTTAAACATAAAAGTTACAGCAAATTCTGTTTACAGGAATATAATGAACTTGGTATCACATTTTTAGCATTATGAATTCCATAGTTTGTAATGAGTTATTGATGAAATTTGGGGGTGTAATCTACTCATCCAATAAGTTACATTTGTAATTAAAATGGGATGCATTTATAGGTCATCATGTGGATGGATATGATAGGAAATATAAACCTGTGCTAGGATGACTCTTAGTAGAAAGTGCAGTCCAAATTCCTGAAGAGTGGGTCTTCAACAAAAAAGAAATAAAACACTTCAACAAGGCAACATAATTTATTCAGAAAATGGAGATAAATTGAATCGATTTCTGAGCATCATTCTCCATCACTAACCACTCCGATGAATAGCTGAAGTTCATAAAATAATTAAGTGACTTGGCACTTAATATCAGTTAAACCATTGCACATCACTGCTTTACAAAAGATGTGCTCATAACCTCCATTCCTCTTGATGCACTAAGGAATACTGACTGCCCTGCTAGTCATTTGACGTTTGTTGTCTCTCTTTGGTGTGTTTTCAGTAATTGTTCTTGTTCAATAAAAGCTCTGTTTTTTGCATGAGCCAACAGCATTGGCTGTAAACTGATGGATATCTGTCGTTCAAATGGTACCTCCTTGTCCCATGGATGTGTGTGTGTATATATGAATGTATGTTTCAGATTGACCCTCTCACTATCTGCAATTAAATCAGATGGCATACATTCCAGAGCATTGAGTTACAATGTACCGAGCCCACAGGGTATAAAATGCTCTGGCCGTATAGTTCCTTTACTAACAAAGTAAGATATCCATTTTTTGTTGTTGCCAGTTTTAAAACCTTATTTACAAAGATTATTATTTATTATCTATATAATTAAAAGTATCATCTTGACCCTGTCTGCGCTGTATATTGATTTTAGAGAAAACGCGACCATATGTCGCTATGGGTTTTGGCCATCTTACTCACAGTCCTCCTCTGCTGAGCAGGCCCCGGGGATTTTTCCCATAGATGAAAAATAAAAAAAATATTAATTGTTAAAAAAACTTGAGATCCACTCGCCTGTCAATCACCGCAATGAAGGTAACGCCCCTTCCGGGGGGGGAGGGGGAGGGGCAGGTCTATAAAACGCCGGATGTCTGGAAGTGACAGTCACTCTGCAAGATCGCGAGGGAGAGGCCACAACGATGGCCACAACGATCAGCGACAATGATCAGCAACAACGATGAGTCGGCCTATAGGGAGGAG
The DNA here is from genome assembly GCA_035221665.1 of Okamejei kenojei. NCBI lineage: Eukaryota > Metazoa > Chordata > Chondrichthyes > Rajiformes > Rajidae > Okamejei > Okamejei kenojei. Next base: position 48,635,263 of record CM069131.1, on the reverse strand, counting down.
GTTCAGCTCCTAGCAGCATGGTGCGCCGACAACAACCTGGCCCTTAACACCAAGAAGACCAAGGAGCTCATTGTGGACTATAGAAGGTCTAGGGGCTGCACGCACACCCCCATCCATATTAATGGGGCGGAGGTGGAACGTGTTTCCAGCTTCATGTTTCTGGGGGTCAACCTCTGATGACCTGTCTTGAACCCACAATACCTCTACACTGGTCAAGAAGGTCACCAGCGTCTCTTCTTCCTGAGGAGACTAAAGAAAGTCCATCTGTCTCCTCAGATCCTGTGAACCTCTACCGCTGCACCATCGAGAGCATCTGTACCAACTGCATCACTGTATGGTATGGCAACTGCTCTGTCTCTGCGGTTCCTCACTCCCCTCCATTGAGTCTGTCCAAAGCAAGCAATGTCTGTGAAGGGCGTGCAGCATCGTCAAGGACTGGTCTCACCCCAGCCACAGACTGTTTACCCTCCTCCCATCCGGGAGGCGCTATAGGTTCCTCCGTTGCCGGACCAGCAGGTTCAGGAACAGCTTCTTCCCTGCGGCTGTTACAATACTTAACTCTGCACCTCGGTGATTGCCAGTCACCCCCCCGGACACTCCTTCCCCCAGTACAGTGACTCCAACTCTCCCGCTTTCGGCGGGAGATCTCCCGCCGAAAAGCCATTTTCGCAAAATCTCCCGCTCTCCCGCTTGAGATTTAATTTCTCCCGCCCTGGCTTTGTGTCTGCCACTTAAGATGTATTATCTCCCGCTTGAAATGATCTTTCTCCCGCCCAATTACCTTTTTGAAAAGTGGAACGTTTTAATGCATGTAGTACATACCCCCCCCCCCCACCCCCCCCCCCCCACCCCCCCCCCCCCCCCCCCCCCGCAAGGGACTTCACGCTCGTGATTGGAGTCTCCAGTTTCCTAGGGGATCCAGGCGGGAGAATCTCCAGATCAGAAGGTGCTTGGAGTTGGAGTCTCTGCCAGTATAATTGCACTACTGATACTGTTTGTACATATATATTTTTTACCGTTCATTATTCTAAGTTCGCTCTTCTGGGGAGATGCTAACTGCATCTCGTTGTCTCTGTACTGTACACTGCACAATGACAATTAAAGATTGAATTGAATTGAATTGAATTGACTCTCATTCTAAGCTGTGAATCAACTAAACTGTGAATCTGCAATGTACTTACAATAAATGATTTGTTAGCCCTAAATCACAATGCCATGAGATGTATAGGTCCGACTATGTTTGGTTCAAGAGTCCCGCTCATTTCGTGACTTCCGCTTAGTGGACAGGCTGATTGCGTAATTTCCGGTGAGTGCATGGGTCGCTCTGTTGCGTAGTTTCCGGTAAATGCAGAGGTCATGCTGATTGCGGAAGTGCCACTGACTGCGGAAGCCCAAAAGTGGAAAGGTTTACTGCCATATATATGGGGTGTGTGAGAATGAGTGAGTGAGTGGTCTGCCAGCCCAAGAATCCATTCGGCCCAAAATGTCCATACTAGCCCTCTGGAAACCAGTCCCTTCGGCACACAACATGCTAGCGCTACAGAAAGCAGCCCCCCCCCCCCCCCCCCCCCCCCCCTCCCACTGGCCAGCAATATTGGAACTGGTGGAGAGGTGGAATATTGCATTGGGGGACCAGCCCTCCCATGTGAAGCTGGGACCCAATGGGTCCCACTTAGTCTAGATTGGAGATCTTTAGTTAATTGACAAATGTAGTTATGAAATTTAGTTATTTACATGGTCAAATGGTTCAGTGATCTATACATTAAATGGAAGAGATAAAGGGGCTTTACAGAGATAGTGGGCAACTGACCAACAAGCATTTTGTTTTGTGGGTCATGCTGGAGAATCCAGCAGCACACAAGACCAAAGCACTGAATTAGCCTTGCCCTACCCCTTTCTCTTGCCCACACCCTACAGTGGGCAATGGATCTATGTAAGACTGATGTGGGAGCTCAGTCGCCAATACATTCAAGACAGAGTGCAGTAGATTTTTAGATGTTAATAGAGTCAAGGCATATGGGCTCAGTGGAGGGAAGTGGTGCTGAGACAAAAGATCAGCCATAATCTTATTAAATGGCCTGGCTGGCATGTGGACCTGAGTGGCCTACGCCTGTTTCTATTTATTTTCATATCAGAACAATCAACTCTGGGTTGGAATGACAGGCCAGGCTGGGACTAGAATGGCCTTGAGTTGGGATGGTTAGGAATCCATTGTATATTGGACTGTGTGGGCAGTGAGAAAGGAAGTAAGTACTGGGTAGGCAGTAGACATCGACAAGGTGGGGACGGAAGGGTTGAAGATCACCATGGTTCTGGTCATGGAGGCTCTGAGGAAGAGCCATGTAAAAGGCTACTTGAGACAGTACAGGACACCATGGGCATGGATCTGCTCAGGCATGGTCTCCATTAAGTAATGCTGAAGAGGGTTGTTATAAGTGCCATGAAAATCGTTTACAGTTTGCACACCCAAGACACGGTCAAAATTTCTAGTTGGGGCATTTGTCACACAGTATTGAAAGCTGTTTGCACATCTAGACTCCTCCATAGTTAGCATGATCTAGAAGGAAGTTTGTACACGTTGTACAAGAAGCTCAAAGTCTGCAACTTTCTTTTACAATTTGATTGAAATTGAATCACAAATGTGCAGCAACCTTTGCCCTATGTGACCCAATTTCTATTTCAATATATTTGTATTTTATTAAGGCTGTTAACCTGAATATTGTGGAGTTCCTTGTTTATGATCATACTCTCCCATTTCCCCCATGCCTTTCCTCGGGGCCTGACGCTGCACTTCCTGCTAATTTCCAAAGTTGTCTTCATTGAGACTTAACACCGAGTATCATGAGTTGGATTTCTTGACATCAAATTTGGTTTGCAATATTTAATTATATTCATTCAAGTCTAGGCATACACATATCTTTGCACAGTTAACATGTAGAAAAATAATTGGAAATATTCAAACTTTTCCAGAAGGGAACATAACCTCTTTTCAAAACCAGTTTTTGTTCAACAACTTAGTTTTTTTTTAAACTCAAACTGTTCAAGTCATTCTTTGTCCAATTGCGTATGTGATAACTAGTTAAGGTGTTTTAAGGCCACAAGAAAGAACATAATTCCGAAAAGCAGCCATTGATCTGTTTTCATTGTTTCAATTATCACAAAGAAAACGGTTTCCCATATGGCAAGAAAAAGCAAGTCAAGGACTGAACTTTGTGCATCCTCTTGAAAAGCAGAATATTTTGGTTGCTTGAAAGTTGGAATGAAAATAACAAAACAGCTGGAAACACCCATAGGTCAGGTAGCAACTGCAGAGAAAGAATCGGGGTTAATTCCAGGTGATGACCTTTCACTTCACAAATCCTTTCCAGTCTTTTATGTCAGGAAAACACTTAAACAATAATATGAGCTAAATTCCATCCTATCAAATCAAAAGTATCCTGGAGAAAAAATAACTTTTATTGCTTTCATTCCGAAAAAAATCCAATAAATTTAATGGACGAACTAAATCCTAATCTGACACAGATGTATACAGTACTGGGACGTGATGCCCAGCAAAACAATGTGCTCAGCATAGTCCTGAAGCCAAATACAAGATGCTTGAATCACTGGGCAGGTGAGGCAGACCCTTGGAGGGAGAAACTTTATTGATGTTTCAGGTTGCTGGCTCCTTATCACTACAGGATGAGTGAGAAGCATAGAACATAGAAATCCTGTGAGAGACGGGGGGGGGGGGGGGGGATTACCCCTTGCTTTGAGAGGTGGGGGACAATCCATCCATGTTTTGTAATCCGGTCTATATCAGACGCTTTCTAAGGGCTGAATCGGCCTGTTCGCCGGACCTTTCATCGGCCGGTGCGGCTTAAAATCAAACTGCCTCATCAAGGCGATCGAGGGTCACGATGTTGAAGCCCCCGCCGGCTGTTGAAAGTCCCCGAGAACGAGCCGATTCAAGCCCCACGATTTGGGGCGGACGAAGCTGCTGTTGCTGGAGTTCGGAGTCGGTCACCAACCAGGTCAGCCGATATTACCGGCCACAGGGCCCACGGCCGGAGCCTCGCGTGTGTGCGCGCATGTGTGCATGCGGCCGCCATGAAATTGGGTCCCCCTCATGTTTTGATAGCGATTTCCTTGCCTGAACATAGCCATTCTCTAACGGCTGATAATGAAAGAAATTGGTGTTTTAACAACTTTGATCTGCACGCTATTGCAGATATTCTCTACTCCACATTTTTCTCCCACACTAATTTAAACACACTTTTATTTTATAAGGATATGGGCATTGTTCAGAGATGTTAACGCTGTTTCCCCCTCTATGGATGCTGCCTGACCTGCTGATTGTTTCTGGCAATTTCTGTTCATTTCAGATGTTAGCTAGAATATTTGCTTTTCCTCTGGGTGTGGTCCTGAAGCTAGTTATTTGGCTAAGGGTTATCAACGGTAAGGATAAAAAGAGGTCAGATTTGATACTGCCTCTCTGCAAGCCTATTGTTTGCATGTCAGCATTTTTTGTTTTGGGACAAGCATACTGTGGTGCCAGGCAGGTTAGTTAAGTTTAGTTTATTGTCACATGTACCAAGTTAATGGTCCCATCCCACTGTACGAGGTAATTCAAGTGTTTTCCCGAGTTTTCCCCTGATTCGAACTCGGAGAATGTCCGTAGCGGGTCCGTAGGAGTTCGTGGATGTCTTGCAGCGGCTCGTACGAGTAAAAAGTAACAATTTTTTTCATCACAAGTATTTTTTTACTTGTGGACATTTTTCAGTGTTGAAAAAACGTCATGAGTTTACCAGATTTCCCGAGTACCTACCGTTACGAGATTTCCACAAAATTCCTACGGACCCGCTACGGACATTCTCCGAGTTCGAATCAGGGGAAAACTCGGGAGAACTCTTGAATTGCCTCGTACAGTGGGAACAGGCCCTTTACAGTGAAAAGCTTTTGTTGCGTGCTAACCAGTCAGCAGAAAGAGTACACATGGTTACAATCGAGCCATCCAAAGTGTCCAAGATACATGGTAAACGGAATGATGTTTAGTGCAAAATAAAGTCTAGTAAAGTCCAATTAAAGATATTCCGAGGGTTTCCAGTGAGGTAGATAGTAGCTCAGAACCACTCTCTAGTTGTTCATAGGATGATTCAGTGCCTGATAACAGCGGGGGAGAAACTATCCCTGAATCTAGAAGTATGCTTTTTCACACATTTGTATCTCTTGTTCAATGGGAGAGGAGAAAAAGGGGAGTGACTGTGGTGAGACTCATCCTTGATTATGCTGCTGGCCTTGCCGAGGCAGCGTGAGGTGTAAGTGGAGTCAATGGAAGAGAGGTTGGTTTGTTTGATGGTCTGGGGTGGTGGGATGACGGGGGAAGGGAAAATATATTCAAAATTGTTTGTGCATTTTTGAGTGGAGAATTAAAACATATAAAGGGAAAACTATTCAGACAATTCAATTCAGATTTTTTTGGAATACTTGCACAGAGGGAGGAATGTGGTGTTTGACACTGGTTCTGTTCAAAATATCTTCTCTTCCACCAAGTTAATAGGGTTGACTCCAGCCAAAGAGTTCAAAACGCCTTGGAATTATCTGTAGGGTTTTATGAAAATTCATGGAGCAGCTTTATCTAATTGCCGAAGGCTTTCCCAGTGAATATGCCTCCTGAAATGTCAAATAATTATAAGCAATAACAATTACATTTATTTGAAATGTGTTTCAGTCTTATGAACCTTATTGGTAATGACCAGCAATTAATCAAATAATTTGCACAAGTAGTCTCTAATGCCTGGAATATATCCTGAACATGTCTCTGGGGCTTATCTATGGCTTTGATAAATGGGGAGAATTGTTTCCACTAGCAAGAGTGTTGGTGTCCATAGGTCACAGATTTTACAGATTTGCCAAAAATTCCAAGGAGTAGGGGTGGGAAATAGAGCAAAAACTATTTTACGCTGCCTTATGTTGTGGAATGCATAGAGCAACAGTTGGCGGGGACAGCTTCATTAGCAACTCAGGACAGAATTTGTTTCATTGGGAAGATAGAAATTTGCAGGGACCTTGACCTTCAGACTTTTCTGTTGTGAGCAGTGAACAGGATTTGGGTGGAGGATCCTGAAATCACCACGCTCAGACAGCTCTGGTGGTATATTTTGATGTTTTGCACCAGTTAAACTCCCATTTCTGATGTGAGCAGAGGAGGCTAAGAAGCGACCTTACAAAGTTATATAAAAGCATGAGGGCTTTTAACCCAGGATAGGGAGTCCAAAACTAGAGAGCATCAGATTAAGGCAAGAGGGGAAAGGTGTAAAAGGAACTTGAAAGGCAAACTTTTTCTCACAGAGGGTGGTGCGTACAGAACGAGCTGCCAAAACAATTGGTAAAAGTGGGTCCAATCACAACATATAAAAAACACTTAGACATGGATAGGAAAGCATTGGTAGAAGGGGGTATGGGTCAGGTGCAGTCAAGTGGGATGGCTCAGTTAAGTATCTTGGATGGCATGGACGAGTTGGGCCGAAGGGGGCTGTTTTGTTGCCTTACAGTGTGACATTTTCTTTAAAAAGTTGAAATAGATTTTTTTTTTAAGTTAAAGATTTTTTAAATATTAAGTTTACTAAAACAAGATTAAATGAAAGAAATGAATAGATTTAAATTTAAAAATAAATAAATAAAAATAAACAAAGTATTATAGAGCCATACAACACTGAAACAGGCCCTTTAGCCCAACTCGCCCATGCCGACCAAGATGTCCCATCTACGCAAGTCCTTCCTGCCCATGTTTGGCCCATATCCCTCTAAACCTTTATTATCCTGTCCAAATGTATTTTAAATGTTGTAATAGTATCTGCCTCAACTACCTCCTCCGGTAGATTGTTCCCTATATCCACCATCCAAAATGTGGAAAAATTTGCCTGTCAGATTCCTATTAAATCTTTCCCCTCTCACCTTGCCTGCATTTAACTATGCAATCTTGGTTGATAATTGTGTTCATATATAATGAAAGGGATGTTACTTCTACCAGCCATGGCTGTCATAAAATTGAGGAGTCAGATGTGATGTACATCCAGCTCCATTGCTCAGTAGATTTATTAATGGTGGAGCTGGAGGCCTCGGAGCTATAGCGGCGTTCCAGCTTTCAGCGGCGGCGGCCCGCCTTCAGAGCTGCGGTGCTCCAGCGGCGGCCCGGCTTCAGAGCTGCGGTGCTCCAGTGGCGGCCCGGCTTCAGAGCTGCGGGGCTCCAGTGGCGGCCCGGCTTCAGAGCTGCGGTGCTCCAGCGGCGGCTCAGCTTCAGAGCTGCGGTGCTCCAGCGGCGACCCGGCCTCGGAGCTGAGGTGCTCCAGCGGCAGCCCGGCTTCAGAGCTGCGGTGCTCTAGCGGTGGCGTTCCAGCGGCGCCCCGGCTCCAGAGCTGCGAGGCTCCAGCATTCCAGCGGCAGCCCGGCTTCAGAGCTGCGGTGCTCTAGCGGTGGCGTTCCAGCGGCGCCCCGGCTCCAGAGCTGTGGTGCTCCAGCGGTGTTCCAGCGGTGACCCGGCTTCAGAGCTGCGAGGCTCCAGCATTCCAGCGGCGGACCCTGCTTCAGAGCTGTGGCGGTGTTCCAGCGTTCCGGCGACGGCGGTGGCGGCAGCCCGGTTTTGGAGGCTCGGCTGCGGGCCTAGTGGACGATAACATCGGAGGCCTGGATCGCCTCAGTGCAGAGGGAGATCAAGCAGGGAAGAAGACAAAGACTTTAAGACTTTTGCCTTCCACCACAGTGAGGAGGTGCCTGGTGAACTCACTGTGGTGGATGTTAAATATGTGTTTATTGTGTTTTTTTTTAAATTATTATATGTTATGACTGCAAGGTAACGAAATTTCGTTCAGACCGAAAGGTCTGAATGACAATAAAGGATACTTTACTTTACTTTAGGGACGATTTACAATTTTACTGAAGCCAATTAACCTACAAACCTGTTCGTCTTTGGAGTGTGGGAGGAAGCCGGAGCACCGGAAGAAAGCCCATGCGGTCACAGGGTGAAAGTACAGATTCCGTACTGACAGCACCGTTGGTCAGGATCATACATGGGAGTCTGGCAGCAGCTCCACCACTGTCCCACTGACTCAACAGGTTAGGCAGCATCTGACATGTTGCAAAGCACAGACATGGAAGCAATGAGCTGATCCATGCACTGCATCTGGCTGGTGGTTCACTGTGGAATTGCCAGCTAGCTAGCGTTACGATCTGGCCCATTGCATCTGACGAATTAATTCTTTAATCTGTTTCAGAGTTGGTGCGCTGACCTTTACATGTGCTACACATTCCTCACACAGTTTCGCTGGTATCAAAATAAATTCATGGTATTTTCTTCATGAAAGCTAGTTTCTTGCAGTGGCCTAAAATTCTAGCAGGTTACACAACTCTGTAGTGCATTGCGGGAAAGAATTTAATCTGAAAACTTGAAACAAGGAACTGCGGATGCTGGTTTACCGAGAAAATAAACAAAATGCTTCAGTAACTCAGTGAGTCAGGCAGCATCTCTGGAGAACATGGATAGGTGATGTTTGATATCTGATGGCTTATGTGCACAGAGAGAAGTTGCAGATGTTCAAATCAATTTGATGTAAACAACGCGGGCCTCAAACATTGAAACCATTCTCAGCAAGAGGTTTGAGATTTGTTTTGGCATGACTATCTGGACCACTGCTCGGGAGATTGAAGCACATTTCTTTTCCAATTAGGTTCCTTCCTTAACTTTTCATCACTAGTGTTCAACCCCTTCCCTTCTTGGCAATCTCAGGCCACCTTCCCCCTCCCCTCAAAGCTAGAGAAGTTTGGACAAAACACAAAATGCCGGAACTCAGCAGGTCAGGCAGCATTTGTGGAGGGAATGGACAGGCGACTTTTTGGATTGAGACCCTGGTCGTCACTTCCTGGTCTGAAGAAGGGTCCTGACTCGAAACATCATCAGTTCTTTCCTCCACAGATGCTTCCTGACCCACTGAGTTTCTGTAGCCCTTTGCATTTTGCTCAAGATTCAAGCATCTACAGTTCCTTGTGTCTCTATCTTAGTTTGTTTTATGCAAGGAGCAAAGGGGAGCTGTCCTTGGCATTTCATGACCTCAAAAAATATTTTCTGACTATCCTGTAGTTTAAAAGTCAAGGACGAGTCTCACTGCAGTCACTCCCTCTTCTCCTCTGTCCCATCAAGCAAGAGGTACAGAAGTTTCAAAAAGCATACCTCCAGATACGATATTTATTTATCCCAGGAGGGAAATTGATACAGGACAGTATCTTACCCAGCTGTTATCAGGCAACTGAACCATTCTCTCACCAATCAGAGAGATATCCTGACCTCCCATCTACCTCATTAGAGACCTTCAAACTGTCTTTAATCTGACTTTACTAGTCTTTATCTTGCAATAAACGTGACATCCTTTATCCTGTACCTGTCCACTGTGGGCAGCTTGAATGCAATCATGTCATTTTGCTGACTGGATAACACACAACAAAAAGCTTCTCTCTGCATCTCAGTACACGTGACAATAATAAACTAAACTCAAAATTGTGGGATGTTCTTATATTTGGTTCTCTGCAAGAGTTGCTTCCCTTGGAGTTCCCAACTTGATTGCTAGACTGGAGATATCTCACATGGAAAAATTCCCGTACAAGACCTCTGTGGATGGGTAAAAGCAGATTGAAGGTTTCTTGGTGCTCTTGGAATAATGTTCATAAGTTTATGTTAGAAGAGCAGAATTAGGCCATTTGGCCCATCAAGTCTTCACTGCCACTCAATCATGGCCGATCTATCTTTCACTCTCAACCCCATTCTCTTGCCTTCTCTCCATAACCCCTGACACCCTCACTAATCAAAATTTGGTCAAAATGTCTGGAATTTTATGTTACTTATTAGTAATATTGTTAATATTAATATTTTGCAGTCATTATGCCTCACTATCATAATTAATGTATACATACCTAATTTGGGTTAAGACAGGGGTGATTAGTTAAGTGCCTGGCAGACTAAGACTATCCTTTATCCATTGGCAGGAGACCACAGAACACAGAGAGATCAAGGAGATTGCGGACCGGAGGTTTTCATCAAACCAGCTCCTCACGCTCCCAGCACAGTGACCAAGCGGACTTGTTCCGCTCATATCAGCAGCAGGCGAGCACGAGAGTGCGAAGATTGAGTAACTGGGGACGGTTCTCTCAGCCTCAAAGCCAAGATTCTCTGTTGCAGCAGGGAGATGTGCCACAACCTTTTCAGCCACAGCTTGAAACCAGACTTCGAACGGATGGACAAGCTGTGACAGAGCGATTGACAAAGCAACAGCTGCACAGGGTACCAAGGCATCCCACTGCACAAGGCTTCAGTTGTCTTGGTGCTTTCAAACAGTCCAAGTCCTGTAACCCAGAGGTATGATCCAATGTTGCTACGTGCTGTATTGCTTAAGGTTTATTTGTATTGCTGGCTGATTATAAAATAATGTTGACTCTGGGGCTATACATGGTCATGTTTTGTTTAGTTTAGTTTAGTTTTGTGTCACGTGTACTGAGGTATTAAGCCCAAATTGTCCATGCCGACCAACATGCCCCATCTACACTAGTCTCACCTGCCTGCGGTTGTCTCATGTCCCTCCGAACCTGTCCTATCCATGTACCTGTCCAAATGTTTATTAAATGTTGTGATAGTACAGTAAATGTAGTGTTAGTAGATTTAGATCTGTTTTAGACGCTTTCATCATAAATCTGAAGATGTCCCATGCCTGACTACTGGCTGAGTAATTTAGGCTGATTCCTTTATCTATCTCACTAATTCAGTCATATTCCCAACCTTTTTGTTGTTGCTATTTTCACATTGAATTCAACTTTGCTGCATTGATTCATTTTCAGACTTTCACCATTAGATCAGTTCAATGTCTCATGTAATGTACTTAAAATAAAGGAGTTATTAAAACAAGAGGGATTTTTTACATGTATGGTTCTGTACATCCTGAAAATGCTGTGCGTGCAATAAATGTTTAATATAAGCACAAACCTGCTTTTATCACAGCCTACCATATCACGGGTATACCATGTACATGATTATTCCTATCACAGCCTACCATAGTTCTTGCAAGAGATGACTGCTGATGCTGGTTTATACCAAAGATAGATGCAAAGTGCTGGAGTAACTGAGTGGGGCGGGCAGCGTCTCTGGAGAAAGAGGTTGTGTGATGTTTCAAATCAGGACCCTTCTTCAGTCGGAAAGTAAGGGGTCGGGTGATGGTGGTGGGAGGTGAAGAGCTGGAGGCGAGAAAAGACCAGGACCAATCAGCCACACATGGCCTCAGGCAGGGTATATGTGTCACCCATCCTTTTTCTCCAGAGATGCTGCCTGACCTGCTGGATTATTTTGATACTTTCTGTCTATCTACTGTAGTTATAATGGGCCTGTCCCACTTAGGCGATATTTTAGGCAACTACAGACGACTAATTTGTCGCCACATGTTCGTCGGTGGTTGCCGGGAGTGATCTCAGTCGCGCAAAAAAGTTGTAGCGTCTTTCTGGTCGCCGCTAAATTTTCAACATGTTGAAACATTTTCGGCAACAGTGGGTTTGACGCCAGTGAGCGTACCTTGACCTCTCCTGACGTAGGGGCTGTCGTAGGTTGTTGCCAGGATGACGTAGGTTGTCGCCGTTTTTTTGGCGACCTGCTACGACTATGACAGTCGCCGGCAGTTGCCTAAAAAATCACCAAGTGGGACAGGCCCATTAATGCTCTAACTCTTCAATAATGCTTGCACTGCCATGTCATTAACAAACAAAGTGTTATCCAGCCAAATCCTCTCTACCTCGAGAGCTTTTTAATTTCTGTTAATATTGGCTTTGAATTTCCTGGTAGCCCAGAACCACTCACTAACTTCATGGCAACTAGGTCTGCACCTCCTCAGTGAGGATATTCCCGTGACAATATGGTCGAGGAAACTTACTCTGATCGCCTGGTGAGGAACTGTGCAATGGAGGGTTGGGGGACTTTAATTCCCATGTACTGTAGGTGCTTCAACTTGCACCCGGGCAGAACCAGTTGTCAATTAGATTAAATATTTGAGAATTCTCCGACCCTCAAATACTCAAAAATATTTAAAACTATTAAACATTTACAATACTCATAAGGAATGTTTAACAAATATCAAAAATTAAAACAAAATTCTTGAAACATTAGAATGCACTTAAATACAATTCAACATGTAAAATTTAACTAAATTCAAATAATGTAGTCTGATACTCTCCATTGCAAACATTTCTCTCCGATCTTTACCGTCTAAAGTGGCGACTAGTTTGATTGGACAGCTTTCCTTTTATACCTCCCAAGAAACTGGATCTTTGAGAAATCAACCTTGTTTGGACATCCATTAGAGTAAACATTGAAGAGATAAATGTAGACTTTTATTGATTACTATATGAAACCTTCTGTCATTTTTTTTTGGATCTCATGCATAACCCTCCGGTGCCCACTATTGTGTCTACGCGAACATTGATAAAACATAGTCTCTGCTCCTTTATCTATCTTGCCGCAATCCCGTACTCGCTCCAAGCAGTCCAGTGACATATAGACCTTCGACAGCTGCAGGTGTATTGTTCATAGTGCAGGTGGGCTTCCTCTTTTTATTACTTTCCCAAAATTAAGATACATAATGTGCCAGAAAACTGGATCTTTGAGAAATCAACCTCGGTGTGTCGTTGACAAGTCAGCAAGTTCTGGACTTTTATCCACTTCAGAACAGTTTCCCTGATTCTGCCGTCACTCTATACTCAGAAGTTAAACTCTCACTTTTCTTACCGTGCTAGTTTAAACGCAATTCCAGTGCTCATGACTTTCTGCGTGGTCACAGGTGCCATTTTAGATCAGGCAACATCCATCATTTTAACATTGCCAACCTAGATTATTAGCAAGTCTCTTCTGTGGTGCGAAGAATGCAAACTCTTCCCTTTAAACTAGGAACAGTTGTGGGGAGAGGGACTCAAATAGAGAAAGCTAGTAGACAGTGTGTGAGGCAGGAGGCAGAGAAGGGAAGCACTCAGACCCAACATGTAGGGGAGAAAGAAGAAAAATATAATAAACAGAGAATATGAGGTGGTGGGTTTCTTAAATGTGTGAGCAGAGAGACAGGGGGGTGTAAAATGAGGGTAGAAGCAATAGGTAGCAAGGTGAAAAGTAAAAGTGGCAGGCAAATCCAGGGCAAAAATCAAAAAGGGCCATTTTTCAACATAATTGTATAAGCGGTAAAAATGTTGTAAAAACAAGCCTGATGGCTTTGTGCCTCAATACAAGGAGCATTTGTAATAAGGTGGATGAGTTGAATGTGCAGATAGTTATTAATGAATATGATATAGTTGGGATCACGGAGACAAGGCTCCAAGGTGACCAGGGCAGGGAGCTGAACATCCAGGGATATTCAATATTCAGGAGGGATAAACAGAAAGGGAAAGGAGGTGGGGTAGCATTGCTGGTTGGAGAGGAGATTAACGCAATAGAAAGGAAGGACATTAGCTTGGAGGATGTGGAATCGATATTGGTAGAGCTGCGAAACACTAAGGGGCAGAAAACGCTAGTGGGTGTTGTGTACAGGCCACCTAACAGTAGTAGTGCAGTTGGGGATGGCATCGAACAGGAAATTAAAATGCGTGCAACAAAGGTAAAACAGTTATAATGGGTGACTTCAATCTACATATAGATTGGGTGAATCAAATTAGTAGGGGTGCTGAGGAAGAGGATTTCTTGGAATGTATGCGGGATAGTTTTCTAAACCAACAAGTAGAGGAACCAACGAGAGAACAGGCTATTCTAGACTGAGTATTGAGTAATGAGGAAGGGTTAGTTAGCAGTCTTGTTGTGCATGGCCCCTTGGGCAAGAGTGACCATAATATGGTTGAGTTCTTCATTAGAATGGAGAGTGACATTGTTAATTCAGAAACAAGGGTTCTGAACTTAAAGAAAGGTAACTTTGAGGGTATGAGACGTGAATTGGCCAAGATAGAATGGCAATTGATTCTTAAAGGGTTGACGGTGGATATGCAATGGAAGGCATTTAAAGACTGCATGGATGAACTACAACAATTGTTCATCCCAGTTTGGCAAAAGAATAAATCAGGGAAGGTAGTGCATCTGTGGATAACAAGGGAAATCAGGGATAGTATCAAAACAAAACATGAAGCATGCAAATTAGACAGAAAATGCAGCCTACCAGAGGACTGGGAGAAATTCAGAGTCCAGCAGAGGAGGACAAAGGGCTTAATTAGGAAAGGGAAAATAGATTATGAAAGAAAACTGGCATGGAACATAAAAACTGACTGCAAAAGTTTTTATAGATAAGTGAAGAGAAAAACATTAGTTAAAACAAATGTAGGTCCATTGCAGTCAGAAACAGGTGAATTGATCATGGGGAACAAGGACATGGCAGACCAATTGATTAACTACTTTGGTTCTGTCTTCACTAAGGAAGACATAAATAATCTGCCAGAAATAGCAGGGGACCCGGGGTCAAATGAGATGGAGGAACTGAGTAAAATCCAGGTTGAACGGATTAAAGGCCGATAACTCCCCAGGGCCAGATAGGCTGCATCTTAAGGGTACTTAAGGAAGTAGCCCCAGAAATAGTGGATGCATTAGTAATAATTTTTCAAAACTCTTTAGATTCTGGAGTAGTTCCTGGGGATTGGAGGGTAACTAATGTAACCCCACTTTTTAAAAAGGGAGGGAGAGAGAAAACGGACCAGTTAGTCTAACATCGGTAGTGGGGAAAATGCTAGAGTCAGTTATTAAAGATGGGATAGCTGCACATTTGGAAAGTGGTGAAATCATTGGACAAAGTCAGCATGGATTTATGAAAGGTAAATCATGTTTGACGAATCTTGTAGAATTTTTTCGAGGATGTAACTAGTAGAGTGGATAAGGGAGACCCAGTGGATGTGTTATATCTGGACTTTCAGAAGGCTTTCGACAAGGTCCCACATAAGAGATTAGTATGCAAACTTAAAGCACACGGTATTGGGGGTTCAGTATTGATGTGGATAGAGAACTGGCTGGCAGACAGGAAGCAAAGAGTAGGAGTAAACGGGTCCTTTTCAGAATGGCAGGCAGTGACTAGTGGGGTATCACAAGGCTCAGTGCTGGGACCCCAGCTATTTACAATATATATTAATGATCTGGATGAGGGAATTGAATGCAACATCTCCAAGTTTGCGGATGACACAAAGCTGGGGGGCAGTGTTAGCTGTGAGAAGGATGCTAGGAGGATGCAAGGTGACTTGGATAGGTTGGGTGAGTATAATGTGGATAAATGTGAGGTTATCCACTTTGGTGGCAAAAACAGGAAAGTAGACTATTATCTGAATGATGGGCCGATTAGGAAAAGAGGATGCAACCTTCACGTGGTCCGCCCTGTTTTGACGAATGCAATCAACTCGACGTGCACAAACGGAAGATCAAATAGAACAGGTTGTCCAACAACTTTAGGCTGTGCACGCCACACGGAAGAAGAAGAAGGAAAAGGGGAGATGCAACGAGACCTGCGTGTCATGGTACACCAGTCATTGAAAATAGGCATGCAGGTGCAGCAGGCAATGAAGAAAGCTAATGGTATGTTAGCATTGATAACAAAAGAATTTGAGTATAGGAGCAGAGAGTTACTACTGCAGTTGTACAGGGTCTTGGTGAGACCACACCTGGAGTATAGCGTACAGTTTTGGTCTCCTAATCTGAGGAAAGACATTCTTGCCATAGAGGGAGTACAGAGAAGGTTCACCAGACTGATTCCTGGGATGTCAGGACTTTCATTTGAAGAAAGACTGGATAGACTCGGCTTGTAATCGCTAGAATTTAGAAAATTGAGGGGGGATCTTATAGACACTTACAAAATTCTTAAGGGGTTGGACAGGCTAGATGCAGGAAGATTGTTCCCGATGTTGGGGAAGTCCAGAACAAGGGGTCACAGTTTAAGGATAAGGGGGAAGATTATATTTGGAATAATAGTAGAAGATATCAAGTTGAACAAAGACCAAAAAGTATTCTTTAATTATGGGTTAATAATTGGAAAGAAATTGATACTTAAATTTTGGAAAAATACAGCTATACCAACTATTAAAATGTGGATTAGTAATATGACGGACATAGCTTACCTTGAAGAAATGAGACTCCGCCTAATACATAAATATGACCAATTCTTAAGGAGTTGGTCCTCTTTCATCGACTTTTTGGAATCATGTGATGCAGCAGTACCGTAAAGATTACTGATTTCAGATCAGGTCGTGGATAGAATTACATCTCCGAACAAAGATTTGAAAGTTTTCTTTTTTAAGGGTCTTTTTCTCCTATTTCTACTTTATATACTTTTTCTTTTCTTATATGCACACTTCAAGTTTTTCTATTTTCTACTATCTATTTTTCCTCTTTTTCTTCTCTCTATCTCTTGGCTTTTTTTATTTCATTTTCAAAAACATAAAACTAGAGGTTGTACATAGAATGTATTACATTATGACATAGTTGGCACCTAAAATTAGGTGCCACTGTATTGTTTTGTACTGTATTAACTTCTAATATAATAAACAAACAAACAAACAAAAAAAAAGGATAAGGGGGAAGTCTTTTAGGACCGAGGTGAGAAAAATATTTTTCACACAGAGAGTGGTGAATCTGTGGAATTCTCTGCCACAGAAGGTAGTTGAGGCCAGTTCAATGGCTATATATAAGATGGTGTTAGATGTGGCCCTTGTGGCTAAAGGGATCAGGGGGTATGGAGAGAAGGTAGGTACAGGATACTGAGTTGGACGATCAGCGATGATCATATTGAATGCTCGCTCATACTGAATTGCAGGCTCGAAGGGCCGAATGGCCTACTCATGCACCTATTTTCTTTGTTTAGTACAAGCCATGCTGTCACAACTGTTCTTCTAAATCTTCATCTTATTCACTTTGTCATTTGTCACACAAAGAAATAAAGATGGCCATACTTGAGACTCATTTATTGGTTGAGATGTAATGGGTTCTACAAAACCTCAACCATATTTCCATGTCATGAAAGCTCACAGAGTGGATGGCTGCCGTACTTCAAGATACATAAATTCCAGAGATATTTTGAGAAATTTGTTGTGATGTCTTTGTGTGGCCTTGTTTGGATCTTTTAGTGCTCCATCTTTCAAGAAAGTATCTACTAGAAGTACTGCCTGAATGTAACCTCTGGCTGAAGTTATACACAAACTGTAATTATCACTGGCTAACATGTAATTATTATAAACATATAATACTGAACATAATACTTTATACCTAACAATTATCAACAATAAAATCATTTGCCAATACACCACTTTGCCGAAGTTGGTAGAATATTTATCCATAATAGAAAAGTAAATTATTGATTTAAATGACATTTAACCCATAATTCAAGGTTAAAATAGAACACTCTATTCTTGATTGTTACACCTAGCGGCCTGTGAGTTCAATAATGTAGCACATATATTGTGCTGCAGGTCATTGCTCTTTCCCAAACATGATTGGAACTCTCAATTGTAATTTTGTACCTACATATATCTGAAATATACCACGCCTGCAGCAGTGATTCCAACTATACACCTGAAAAAGTGTTCCGACACGAAATGTCACGTTTTCCAGGGATGCTGTCTGTCCTGCTGAGTAACTCCAGCATTTTGTGTCTACCTTCGATGCAAACCAGCATCTGCAGATCTTTCTTACACATGCTGTCTGACCCTCTGAGTTACTCCAGCATTTTGCGTCTTTGCTATATATCACACACTTTTGGTGTGTTGATCTGATTGATAGGAAACAACCTGCTCCTATGCTATTTGAAATAACATACTGTTACTTGCTTCCTTGTTTGGAGGGCCATACGAGCAAACATTGAAGAGATAAATGAAGATTTTTGTTAGTTTTCATGTGAAACGTTTTGGTGGATCCCATGCATAACTCTCCGGTGTACATCATTTTGTCTATGTTAGCATTGGCAAAATATAATCCCTGCTCCTATGTCTTTCTTGCCACAATACCATACTCTTTCCAAGCATTCCTATCTCATCTAGCCTTTTAAGAGCTGCAGGCTTACTGTCAGTAGTGCAGGTTTACTATATGTATACCTTTCCCAGAATTTCCCAAAATAATGTTTACACCCCAATGGTATGAAAGTAGTTTATACCCCAGCAGTATGAACATTGACTGCTCTAATTTCAGGTAGTCCTTGCTTTCTCCCTCCTTCCCCTCCCCTTCCCAGCTGTCCCATAGCCCACTGTCTCCACCTTTTCCTTTCTTCTTCCCCCCCCCCACCCCCACATCAGTCTGAAGAAGGGTCTCGACCCGAAACGTCACCTATTCCTTCGTCCCATAGATGCTGCCTCACCCGCTGAGTTTCTCCAGCATTTTTGTCTACCCAAAATTAATGTACATAACTGTGGAATGGATCCACATAATGCCTATCTCCTTCGCTCCTTAGATGCTGCTGCACCAGCTGAGTTTCTCCAGCCTTTTGTGTAATCCACATAATGCATGTTATTTGCACAATGTCTTACACAGGTTGATCTAACTAAATCTAGGTGCAAATACTTATGTTGACAGATTCTATTAAGAATGAGGGGAAATAATTATTTGACATCCAGGAAAATATTCCTTATTCAATCAACCAAAAATAGATTAACTGGTTACTCATGCCAGTGATGTCTGTAGGACCTTACTTGCAAATAGTCTACCATATCTCCTACATAATTGTCACTGAGTGCAGTGAAAACCTTTTTTGTTACATGCTATCTAGTCAGTGAAAACATTATACATGATTACAATCAAGCTGTCCGCAGTGCACAGATACAGGATAAAGGGTGTAACTTATAATGCAAGATAACGTCGGAATAACAATAGTTCAAAGGTCTCCAATGAGGTAGATGGGAGGTCAGGACCACTCTCTAGTTTTTTTTTGTAAGGGGACAGTTCAGTTGCCTGATAACAGCTGGGGGAAAAAAACTGTCCTGAATTTGGAGGTGTGCATTTTCATTGTGTACCTCTTGCCTGGTGAGAGAGAGACGAAGAGGGAGTGAGACTGGATTATGCTGATGGCCTTGATGAGGCAGCATGAAGTGTAGATGGAGTGACTGGATATGATTGTTTTCATGTGGCTGGCCCAGGACAAATGGATCTTGAAGCTTGTAGAGGCATTGGCAGGCATTAAAAGTAGATATACATGCACGTTGGTCCTCTAACACAAAGTAGAGGTGGAAGGACACTGAGCTCGAAGTCAGAGAGAAGAGAAGAGAGTGAGGGTTGTCCCGGGGTTCGTTATATATACCAGGCCACACCCCTTTACCCCATGCCAACTCCTCCCTGCCATTGCCCAGTCACCTGACACTACACCAGACTGCTGAGGGTTCATGTAGCTAGTGGCCCAACCACTAGGTGCCGCAACAAGCTATCAATCATCCCACTTCAGCACCAATAAATGTGCCACCTTTGCATCTTTAAATCGATCACAATCTCCCTTGTCTTGATGATATGGAAGGCAGTCTGTAAATGCAAATCATATTTGAAAAACATCATTCTTGATTACTGTTCTATTTTGTTTGAACATGAAGTGAAATAAATGGTTTTAAATTGTTTGTGTTAATATGATAGAAGAGGAAAACATGTGTCCCGACCCGAAATGTCACCTATCCTTTTCCTCCAATGATGGTACCTATTGTAACTTATAAAACTAATATTAAAAAAATAATTTTACTTTTAGTTCAGTCTGGGATCCTTTATCCTAGCTCAGGGGAGAATGTCAGGAAATTATTGCCTAGCTCAGGGGAGAATGTCAGGAAATTATTGCCAAAGCATTGTAGCAACATTGCTTGCTTGAAGTATGGGATACACAATTTTTCCAAATCAGCAACTCTTTGAAGACACATAACCTTGCTCTTTCTGCAAGATTAAAAGTAAATTCTTGAACTAATGTATGTATATAAAATGATTAGAGGCATTGATAGGCTAGACGGTCAGAATCTTTTTCCCAGGGTGGAAATGTCCAACACTAGAGGGGATAGTTCTTTGGTAAGAGGGGTAAAGTTCAATGGAGGGGTGTGGTGTGGGCCTGGAGCGAGTTGCCAGCTGCTGGAGGCAGATATGATAGTGGCGTTTAAGAGGCTTTTGCAATCCTATGTGCCGGGAATAGAGGGACATGGATCACATGGACAGCAGATGAGATTAGTTTAACTTTGCATTATGTTCGGCACAAACATTGTGGGCCGAGTGGCCTGTTCCTGTACTGTACTATGTTCTATGTTCAAAACTGCCATTGTAACCCTCCCAGATTTGTAACTATTTGCAGAGGAATACATCCCACATACGCATCATACAAATGGCTGTTACATTTCATTTCTCACCACCAAGTGCATGCCTGGTTACATTGCAGTTTTTTTTGCAGTAATTTGTGTATAAATTCCTGTGCAGTTTCATGACATTTGCCAATAACATCATGTTATTTTCAGTGTACCTTAAAGAAGTCCAATCATGTAGCTTGTTGTGTAACTTCACCTAATGTACTAAAAATCTTTGTCTTGCCTATAACAGCCATGTCCAGATGGAAGTCGTGACTTTCGAGAGGTGCAGTGTTCTGCTTATAATGACAATGCTTTCACGGGAAAGTATTACGAATGGGAACCTCTTACTGATGGTGAGTGCATTCCGATTACAGGTCGAAAAGCAAAATATTCTCTTTAAGTATATAATGCAAATACAAACGGTGGGCACAAGCATTATTTATATCTATCTATCAATATACTTTTAAAACTGTGTGTGTGTGTGTGTCAGATTTTTGGCCTTTGATTCCATGGTCCGCCAAAACCACACGCTAAAACTTTTTTTCCATTTTGCTAGACATTACATTTTTACATTCACTCCTCATTACATTTAGACATTTTTAGGTACAAATATTTTAATAAAATCCTTCCCCCCTCCCCCACCACACTAACTCATTTTAAAATCTAAATGGGAGTCACGAGCTGCTGACGTCACAATCCCACATGCCAACAATCCAAGCCGCTTCTCTCTCTCTCTTCATTTGGCAGCCGGCTCTCCGCTCCACCCCCCCCCTCCAACTATTCTCGCGCCTCCCGCAGATGGAATCGCCCGCCCGCTCACTCCAACCCCCACCCCATCCTCGTTCTCAAAATGCTCTGCCGATTGGGAGAAGAGATAAGTCTTCGCTCCCACGCTGACTCCAACCTCTCCCCCCCCCCCCCCCCGTTCCTGTGCAGATCGGGAGAAGTGATGTCTTTGGTTCCTCTCTCCGAACGAGCAAGTTCTGCAGATCCGGAGGACAGGCGAGATCCTGGGGAGGTGAAGAGGGGGAATTGAGGGAGAGGAGGGAGTAGGGAGGGAGAGGGGGAAATGGAGGAGGTGAGGAGGGAGAGTGTGGGAATAGAGGGAGAGGAGTGGGGAATAGATGGACTGCCCCCACCCCTCTCCCTCCCCCTCTCCCCCTCCCTCCCCACTCTTCACCCTCTCTCCCCTACCCCTCTCACACTCCCTCCTCTCACACTCCCTCCCCTCTCTCCCCTACCCCATTTCCTCCTCCCTCCCCACTCTTCCCCCTCTCTCCCCCATACTCCTCTCCCCCTCCCTCCACACTCTTCCCCTCTCTCCCCCACCCCATCTCCTGCCCTCCCTTCTCCCCTCCATCCCTCCCCTACCCCCTTCCCTCCACCCTATCCCCTCCCCACCCTCCCTCCCACTCCCTTCCCCCACTTCTCCCCACCCTTCCCCCCTTCCCCTTCTTTTCCCCCCTCCCAGCCCTATCTCTCCCCCTCTCTCCTCCCCTCTCTCTTTCCTCCCCTCTCTCTCTCCTCCCATCTCACTCACCCCTCCTCCCCCACCCTCCCCCCCTCACTCACCCTCCCTCACCCACCCTCCCTCTCCTCCCCTCCACCCCTCTCCCTCTGTCTCTTGCCCTTCTGTCTCTGCCCCTTTCTATTTGTCTCTCCCCATTCTCTCTCTGCTCTCACTCTCTTACCCCCCCCCCCCCCCTAGATGCACCTGCGAGTTGGGGGCTTTGCGTCAGTGGATAGGGCGGTTATGGGGTAAAAGGAGCAAATTATCAAGCTTGTGTGCGGGGGGGGGGGCTTAGTTAGTGTGTGTGACGCTGCATGCCCCCCCCCCCCCCCCCCCGCATCCACACGTTGCGGGAACAGACCCAACGGGTCTGCACTTGGTCTAGTTCATAACTAAAACTCTGATCTTACGGTTTGGCGGTCTTTCTATTTGCGCAAAAGCGGTTTGCGATAGCACTACGATTTTTCGCCAGTTCACTCACCATTCTCCTGTGCTGCGAGTTTCGTTCCAATCGGTTGAATGTCGTAAAAATTCATGTCGTTAAAATGTAAAGAAAAAAAAACACTGAACAGCATTAACAGAAACAAGTTATTATTTGCAGTTTTAGAAAAAAAGTAGAAATGATTAAGTTAAACGTTAAAACAAATATTAAATACCCAACAAAAAAATAATATTCATCAGTTTCATCAAATCAATTAAATTCATCTAAATTCAATTACTAGATCTAAACATCTATCCATTTCTTAAGAAAAGGCTTTTTTTTTTAAATAGCCAAAGTATCCAAATAACAAATAAAAAACTGATCCCATTCACACAAGAATTCACAATATTACATGATTTTTAAGTCTCACTTTGTCATGAATTTATATGCCAAATGGAAGGAATTTAATGTTTAATTCCCATAAATTAATCCAGAAACATCCACTCTCAAGATAATCAAAATCATTATATTTTGCACAATACATTTGACTGAAACTGTACTGTGGATATTTAGTTTGAAAATATTGATCATGGATTGACAATAACACAAAATATAGATGATTTAGATGTTCTTATGACATGATTGTGCAAAAAAATTATGAATTTGATTATCTTGTGAATGGATGTTTCTGGATTGTTTTCGATCAGAATCTTGCCGCTACCATAATTTAAGCCTCTATCAGCAGGCAAGACACGGCCAATTCATGTCGAGGCCTAAATAACATTTTTCGCATCATAAGATTAAAATGAAGCCACACCAAAAAGCAAGATAATATGTTAAATAAACAACATACCTTTTGTATTGTCCTGCACTTGCGATCCGTGATGTTGAAGGTGTTCGGAGTCACGTTTATCTCCAATCACAGCGATGCAATTGGCCAGCATCTTTTTTTTTTTTAAACGGGACAACCTGCATTACAAACCTGCATTTTAATCCCCCCCCCCCCACCCCCCCAAAGCCTCCGGAATTGCACGCAAAGGCAGCAGACAGATCTGGAGCGCCACTATAGGTTTTGTAACAACGCTATAGAATGGGGTTGAGGGGAACAATTGATCAGCCATGGTCGAACGGCAGAGCAGACTTGATGGGCTGAATGGCCTGATTCTGCTCCCATGTCTTATGGTCTTATAGACACAAAAAACTGTAACTCATCGGGACAGGCATTATCTCTGGAAAGTAGGAATAGGTGACTTTTCAGGTCGAGAGCCTTCTTCAGACGACTTATAGTGTCTGGCAATTCCATTGCTCACTGCAACTTTACTGTGTAAATGTCTCCAGCCCTTAACTTTAGGCATCATTTGATTAAACGTTTTACTGATTATGATAGTTTTATTCTTGTTTCGATGACCTTTGTTCCCATTGCATTTTTTGTTTAATTGGGAACTCTCCACCAGTTGTTCTCATTCTAAGAGATGGTCAACCATAGTGGTGGCGTTACCACAACCAGATCTATGTTGCACAGGCCAGTGATGGACGAGTGGAAATACATCAATGCCCAGAAGTATCTCCAAACCAGAAAATGACTGAGACATCTCAAGTCTTCATGTAGGGAAACAAACCACATATCAAGCCAGAGTCAGATATTGGTAAGATTGAATTGATAAAGACACCCAATTTTGCAGAAGACAACTCCAAGCTTATCGTGCAGAAATCACTCAGAATATCGCTACTTCCATTAATTCCATCTGCACTTCGCGCTGCCTTGGCAAGGCCACCAGCATAATCCAGGACGAGTCGCAACCGGGCCATTCACTCTTCACCCCTCTCCCATCAGGCCAGAGGTGTAGAAGTGTGAAAACGCACTCCTCCAGATTCGGGAACAGTTTCTTCCCAGCTGTTATCAGGCACCTGAATCATCCCACCAACAACCTGAGAGCAGTCCAAAGCTACTATTGACCTCACTGGAGACCCTCAGAATATATCTTTGATTGGACTTTACTGGACTTTATCTTGCTTTAAACGTTATTCAAGTTATTCCCTTTACCATGTATTTGTACAGTGTGGATGAGTCAATTGTAATCATGTATTGTCTTTCTGTTGATTGGTTAGCACGCAACTAAAGCTTTTCTTTGTACCTCGGTTCACATCACAATGAACTAAATGGAAACTCAGCTACTTTAGACTTTAGAGTTACAGCATGGAAACAGGCCCTTCAGCCCACCAGGATTTGACTGTGCTGACCAGGATTTTTACGAAGCCAATCAACCGACAAACCCTTTGGAGTGGGAGGAAACCAGAACACCTGGTGAAAACCCACACTGTCAGAAGGGAGAAAGGCACTTCATATTTCACAACTCTTCCACAGCCAACAATGGACCATTGTGGGCTCCACCTTTCCTTGACTATTAGTGCTGGCTCAGATTTGTTCTGAACCTTTTCGTACCTCTCATTTCACTCTCTCTGATTCTCAGTCTGAAGAAGGGTCTCGACCCAAAACGTCAACTATTCCTTCTCTCCAGAAATGCAGCCTGACCTGCTGAGTTATTCTAGCATTTTGTGTCTATTTTTTGGGGAATAGAGTGTTTGGTTCATAAAGACTGGTATCAAGCTTGCAAATACAATGATCTACCCATCAAAGCTGTGCTGGAGAAACAGGTGGGTAAGGGGGTGGAAATGGGGGTGGGGGGGAAGGGGGAGGACAGTATCTGTTCAACATCAGTCTGAAGAAGTATTCAGATTCAAAATTTATCATTCCCTCCACGGATGCTGATTGACTCATTGTCTTCCTCCAGCACTTTGTATTTCGCTGAAGATTCTGCAGTTTCTTGTTTCTCCATCAAAGATTGGAAGAAGAGCTGCATGTCTGGGGATATTGGCTTGGAACAGTTGAGTTCGGTGTCTATAGATTGGGGAATTATCAACAGTGTCTTGGAGAGGAGGCACATTTTCCATGGCCAAATGTCAATGCTTAAACTGACACAACTCGACTCCTTATCATGTCTTTGCTCCATTTGGCATGTGAAATCACCACTATATTAGTCTACATTACAACACAAACTACATGTATTTATTATCAAGCAAATATTTAAATGAGTGCCTTTCCTTTACTGTTGATCTACTTAAATTGAGCAACAGGTATTGAGGATATCTTTCATTCATTGTTCTTTATCTCTCTACATATAACAATTACAGCACGGAGACAGGCCCACTCGGCCCTTCCAGTCCGTGCCGACCATTTGTTTTCCCCTAGTCCCATCTACCTGCACTCAGACCATACCCCTCCATTCCCTTCACGTCCATATACCTATCCACTTTACTTTTAAATGTTAAAATCGATCCTGCCTCCACCACCTCTGCTGGAAGCTCATTCCACACAGCCACCACCCTCTGAGTAAAGAAGTTCCCCCTCACGTTACCCCTAAACTTCTGTCCCTTAATTCTCATGTCATGCCCTCTTGTTTGAATCTTCCCTACCCTCAATGGGAAAAGCTTATCCACGTCAACTCTGTCTATCCCTTTCATCATTTTAAAGACCTCAATCAAGTCACCCCTTAACCTTCTGCGCTCCAAAGAATAAAGACCTAACTTGTTCAACCTTTCTCTGTAACATAGTTGCTGGAACCCTGGCAACATTCTAGTAAATCTCCTCTGTACTCTCTCTATTTTGTTGACATCCTTCCTATAACTAGGCGACCAAAATTGTACACCATACTCCAGAATTGGTCTTACCAATGCCTTGTACAATTTTAACATTACTTCCCTACTCCTATATTCAATGCTCTGATTTATAAAGGCCAGCACACCAAAGGCTTTCTTTACCACCCTATCTACATGCGATTCCACCTTCAGGGAACTATGCACAGTTATTCCTAGATCCCTCTGTTCCACAGCATTCCTCAATTCCCTACCATTTACCATGTACGTCCTATTTTGATTTGTCCTGCCAAGATGTAACACTTCACACTTATCAGCATTAAACTCCATCTGCCATCTTTCAGCCCACTTTTCCAAATGGCCCAAATCTCTCCGGTAGACTTTGAGAATCTACTTCATTATCCACAATACCACCTATCTTAGTATCATCTGCATACTTACTTATCCAATTTTCCACCCCATCATCCAGATCATTGATGTACATGACAAACAACAGTGGACCCAACACAGATCCCTGAGGCACCCACTGGTCACCGGCTTCCAACCTGACAAACAGCCATCCACCATTACTCTCTGACATCTCCCATTCAGCCACTGTTGAATCCATCTTGCTACTCCGCCATTAACACCCAAAGATTGAACCTTCTTAACCAACCTTCCATGGGGAACCTTGTCAAAGGCCTTACTGAAATCCATATAGACAACATCCACTGCTTTACCCTCATCAATTTCCCTGGTTACCGATTCAAAAAATTCAAGAAGGTTTGTCAAACATGACCTTCCAGGCACAAATCCATGTTGACTGTTCCTGATCAGACCTGTTTATCCAGATGCTTATATATATTATCTCTAAGTATCCTTTCCATTAATTTGCCCACCACTGACGTCAAACTAATAGGTCTATAATTGCTAGGTTTATTCTTTGAACCCTTTTTAAACAATGGAACAACATGCGCAGTACGCCAATCCTCCGGCACTATTCCCGTTTCTAATGACATTTGAAATATTTCTGTCATAGCTCCTGCTATTTCTACACTAACTTCCCTCAATGTCCTAGGGAATATCCTGTCAGGACCTGGAGACTTATCCACTTTTATATTTTTCAAAAGTGTCAGTACTTCCTCCTCTTTGAATCTCATAGTTTCCATAGCTACTCTACTTTTTTCCCTTACCTCACAGAGTTCAATATCCTTCTCCTTGGTGAATACCGAAGAAAAGAAATTGTTCAATATCTCCCCCATCTCTTTTGGCTCTGCAGATAGCTGTCCATTCTGGTTCTCTAATGGTCCAATTTTATCCCTCGTTATCCTTTTGCTATTAATATAGCTGTAGAAACCCTTTGGATTTACTTTCACCTTTCTTGCCAAAGCAACCTCATATCTTCTTTTAGCCTTCCTAATTTCTTTCTTGAGATTCTTTTTACATTCTTTATGCTCCTCTAGCACCTCATTTACACCATGCCTCCTATAAATATTGTAGATATCTCTCTTTTTTCGAAACAAGTGTCTAATTTCCCTTGAAAACCATGGCTCTTTCCAATTTTTACTATTTCCTTTCAACCTAACAGGGACATAAAGATTCTGTACTCTTACAATTTACCCCTTTAAATGTCCTCCATTTCTCTTCTACATCCTTCCCATGAAACAAAGTGTCCCAATTCACTCCTTTAAAATCCTCACGCATTCCCTCAAAGTTAGCCTTTCTCCAATCAAAAATCTCCACTCTAGGTCCTGTTCTGACTCGCTCCATAATTATATTGAAACTAATGGTATTGTGATCACTGGTCCCGAAGTGCTCACCAACGCATACCTCCGTCACCTGTCCTGCCTCATTTCCTAACACGAGGTCCAGCACTGCCCCTTCTCTGGTCGGTACCTCTATGTACTGCTGCAAAAAACTATCCTGCACACATTTTACAACCTCCAAACCATCCAGCCCATTTACAGAATGTGTTTCCCAGTCTATTTTTGGGAAATTGAAATCTCCCACAATCACTACCTTGTGCTTACTACTAATATCTGCTATCTCCTTACATATTTGCTCTTCCAATTCTCGCTCCCCATTTGGCGGTCTATAGTACACCCCTAAAAGTGTTGCTACACCGTTCCCACTTCTCAGTTCCACCCAAATAGCCTCCCTAGACGATCCCTCTAATCTATCCTGCCAAAGCACTGCTGTAATATCCTCTCTGACAAGCAATGCAACACCTCCACCTCTGGTCCCTCCAATTCTATCACCCCGGAAGCAACGAAATCCTGGAATATTTAGTTTCCAATCACAGCCCTCCTGCAACCATGTTTCACTGATTGCCACAACATCATATTTCCAGGTGTCAATCCAGGCTCTAAGTTCATCCACCTTACTTACAATGCTCCTAGCATTAAAATATGCACATTTTATAAACCCACCATCCTTTATTCTCTGTCTATTATCTTTTTCATCTTTCTCGCCTACATTTTGGGTCCGAGTGCTTCCCTTCTCTGCCTCTTGCCCCACACCCTGTCCCCTAGCCCCCTCTACCCGAGTCCCTCCCCCCAGCCTTTCTAGTTTAAAGTCTCCCCAGTAGCCTTTGCAAATCTCCCTGCCAGGATATTGGTCCCCTTCGGGTTCAAGTGCAACCCGTCCTCTGCGTACAGATCATGCCTTCCCCAAAAGAGGTCCCAGTGATCAAGAAACTTGAATCGCTGCCCACTGCACCAGTCCCTCAGCCACGCATTTAGCCTCCACCTCATTTCATTCCTACTCTCACTGTCACGCGGCACAGGCAGTAATCCTGAAATCGTTATCCTTTTGGTCCTTCTCTTTAACTTTCCCCCCAACTCCCTAAATTCTCCCTTCAGGACCTCGTCACTTTTTCTGCCTATGTCATTGGTACCTATGTGTACCACAACATCAGGCTCCTCTCCCTCCCTTATCAGAATCTTTTGGACACGTTCTGACACATGCGAGACCCTGGCACCAGGGAGGCAAACTACCATCCGGGTCTCCCGACTGCGTCCACAGAATCGCCTATCCGACCCCCTAACTATAGAGTCCCCTATTACAATTGCCCTCCTCTTTTTGCTACCCTTCTGAGCATCAGGGCCGGTCTCTGTGCCGGAGGCCCGGCCGCTGTTGTTGCCCCCAGCTAGGCTGTCCCCTCCAATCGTACTCAAACCCGAGTACCTATTTTCCAGTTGTACGGTCACAGGGGTACTCTCTAGCCCCTGCCTCTGCCCCTTGCCCTTCCTAACCGTGACCCACTTGTCTGCCTCCTGTGGTCTGGGAGTGACTGCCTCCCTGTAGCTCCTCTCTATTACCTCCTCACTCTCCCTGACCAGACGGAGGTCGTCGAGCTGCTGCTCCAGGTTCCTAACACGATCCTTTAGGAGCCCCATCTCGACACACCTGGCGCAGATGTGTACGTCTGGAGGGCATCATTGTCTAGATCTTTTGTTTCCCTTTCCCCAAACTCCTCTGAAGAACGGTCTCAACCCAAAACTTCACCTATTCCTTCTCTCCTGCGATGCTGCCTCCTGTCCTGCCGAGTTACTCCAGCTTTTCATGTCTATCTTAAGGATATAATTGTCAAATGTACCAGAAGCAAATTCGTAAAGTTAAATTGCAATCTCTTGCAAGCTCTGTTCATTTCATTTTAAATTTAGTGCCATTTTAATTTTAATTTAAATTCGTTTAAATTTAGTGCCATTTTAAATAATTAAAACAAATGAGTGAAGTAATAAAAGGACAGAAGGAAATAAATTGAAAGGAAACAAAAGTATAATTAGCAGAGTAGCAAAAGAATCTTGATTGTAATTTAGCAACATTTACTTTCTTGTGCGTCTTGGGTTTTGGATAATTAAATTAAATGGCCAGTGGTGAACCAATTAATAGATTCCAGCAGATTACTTTCAGTTAAATTTGGATTATGATAAAAATTTACACTGTGACATGATCAAAGACTGCAGTTACTGGTTTACAAAAAACGACACGAAGTGCCGGAGTAACACAGCGTGACCCGAATCTCCACCTATCCACGTTTTCCAGAGATGCTGCCTGATCCTCTGAGTTACCCCGGCACTTTGCGTCTTAACGTTTATCTGTTCGATTCTGCCATCTTTGGTTCATTTCTTCTGTTAGTTACTTAATTGTCCGACATCATTTATGGAAGACGGAGTAAGGTCAGACCTGATCTGCATGATGTGGCATTGTCATAAAATCATAAAGTTACACAGCGCGGAAACAGGTCTCTTCAGCACAACTTACCCATACCGACTTGACATCAATAATAATAATAATAATAATAATACTAAACTAAACTAAAGAAGCCCCATCTACACTAGTACACTTGCCTGCGTGTGCCCCATATTCCTCCAAACCTTTCTTATCCTTGTACCTGTTCAAATATTTTTTACATGTTGTTATACTACTTGCCGCAACTTTCTTATCTGGCTGCCCGTTCCATTTGCACACCACCTTTTTTGTGAAAAAGTTGCCCCTCGGGTTCCTATTAAATTTTCCTCCTATCACCTTAAACATATGTCTCTGGTTCTTGAGTGCCCCAATCTTGGTAAGGACTATCTATTCCCTGCATGATCTTGTATACCTCTATGTGATCATCCCTCATCCTCCTGCACCCTCAGGAATACAGTTCTAGCCTGCTCAGCATGTCCATACATCTCAGCCCTTCAGGTCTTGGCAACGTCCTTGTAAATCAACTGCACTCTTTCCAGCTTGTTTGGCTGTTTGCATGTGCAGCCCTGTGTTGTAGCTTCACCAGCAAGGAACATATTTTAGTACATTCCCGCTACTCCATGCCTGCTGACAACATTCCTCATCAAAGCAGAATTGATCATCTGGCTTTAATGTTGATGAAGGAGGGGAATATTTGCCAGGCTCTTGTTTTTTAATTGGAAATCCTCCCATGGAACCAGTCAGCAGCCAATCCTGAAACCTGCAGCTTTTAAGTGGAAGCAGCTACCTATTGATGGGGGGGAAAAAAAAGCAAAAAGTGCTGGAAACGCTCAGCAGGTCAGACATCATCTCTGTGGAAAGAAAAGTAGTAAAGATTTCAAGTTGAAATCCCTTTTGTCCATTTCATGGAACCCATTACTGATGAAGAAATTAGTTAAAACCTACTGTGTTGAATGGAGATTGTGAGAGATGATTGCGATTTTAATGGTACTGCAATCCCACTGGGCTTTCATGTCTTAATTTATCTAAAATTTGTTAGTTTACCGTCATTGCTTAAAATGGTATTCGGCTATTTGTAAAAGTCTTTTCTTGCTTTTAACTCTTTTAGGTCACCTGGTGCCTTTGTTCCAAAGACCTTTGCCTATCTGTTCATCACATTAAATGATCTGTGAAAGACAGGACGTTTTTCTTTCAGGAAGCTGGCTTTGCTGAAAAGCCATCCATCACAGATTAGATGGAATATTTCAGAAAATAGTTAACAACCAGTTTCAACAAATACCTCAGTGACAGATATATCCCTTATTTGAAAAGCTGTTAAGAGTGCATTAAATTGCATAAAGAGTCTGGGCTCTTGCGACTGTTCAAAATTGATGAGCGCGTTTCCCGCTTGCTGCCCAGTCCCAGCTGCCACAGATAATTACCCCATGCTAAAAGCTTATTGTTCCATTCCTATTACTTGAATTAATTTATTAGCAGTCGAGGATTAATTTTGTTCTTTTCCTGATGTCTTTCTGGTAAAATCCTCACTGGAATCTCCAGTATCCATTCCTCTCCAGGGTTCTAGCTTGAAAACCTCTATGATCCCTGTTTACATTTACCTTTAAAGCCTTCCTTTAAATTCGCTCATAAATGTAACACCTGAAATGGTACACAACCCTCTGCCTTTTTTGTCACCAAAGTGAATTATTAACTGACTGAAATGGAGAGCGTTCACAGTAATGCCTGGAATGTAGAGAGCATTAAACACATCATTCCAGGCATTTCTTTCCAGCATCATTCCTATTAATATTGGATACATATGTTTACGTTCCATATTCTTCCCCTGCCGTCCCTCACCCCCTTGCCTCGTAACTGATATCCGATCTTTATGTTAGCTTGTTCTTCTGCCCGCACAATGCACAATACTCTTTCGATGGAATGTGGCTGCGAATTTGGCATGTATAGGACAAGAGGTTCATTAGTGGACTGTTTTGCTAAACGTGAACGAGAGCGTTGGCTGCTAATTGCCTCCAACGCGTGCTCCTAAAAGAGGAAGAGGGGCTGAATGTTCAGGGTCAAGTACAAATTGCAGGCAACACCCATGTGGTTCGCTTTGTGTCTCAATGGAGAATTTCATCCCTCTGATCCTAGCCGGATTTGTCCTGACTCCAGGTCAGGAACAAATACATTTTATACAGTACATTGCTTTTTTACACAATATGTTTCTCAGCGGATCTTTAAAATTGAATCCCATGATTTTACAATTACAAATGGACAAAAATCTGGTTACCTTCTTATACTGAAAATGGAAACTGGCTGAAAACAGTATGTGCAATTAGTTTTTAGTTTAGAGATACAGCGCGGAAACAGGTCCTTCGGCTCATTGAGTCCGCACCTACCAGCGATCCCCACATATTAACACTGTCTACACAGAGTAGGGACAATTTACACTTATATCAAGACAATTAACCTACAAACCTGTGGGGTTTTTTTTGGAGTGTGGGAGGAAACCGAAGATCTTGGAGAAAACCCATGCAGGTCACGGGGAGAACGTACAAACTCCGTGCAGATAGCACCCACAGTCCGGATCTAACCTGGGACTCTGGACTCTGGTGGTGTAAGGCAGCAACTCTACCGCTGCACCACCATGCTGCCTTGCATAAAGAATGTGTGGTATTGGTACCACAACCAATTCATAATAAGCAACCGGAAATATTCTCCCGCACTTCTCCGAGATCCTCATATCACAAATCCTCTGGCGTTTTACCACCCGATTGAGGACACATGCTGGTTGAGGATGCTGGTGCTGGTTGAACTAAAAAAAACTCAAAGTGCTTGAGTAACCCAGCAGGTCAGGCAGCATCTCTGGAGAATGTGGATAGGTGACACTTTAAGTCAGGACTCTTCTTCCAACTGAACCCGTATGTAAAATGTTACTGAATAAAAGTTATATCTAATTGAGGCTGCAAAACACGATGGAGTTTTCTTCAATAAATTGTGAATGGTTGGTGGAGGCAGAAGGACAGACCAGGGAAGCAAACAGTCCCTTTCAATGCTGATCGAGGAAAGCCAAGGGAATAATGATGGAGAAACTCAGCGGGTGAGGCAGCTTCTATGGAACGAAGGAAACAGGCAACGTATCGGGCCAAAGCCCTTCTTCAGACTTCAGAAGGGTTTCGGCCTGAAACGTTGCCTATTTCCTTCGCTCCATAGATGCTACCTCACCCGTTGAGTTTCTCCAGCATTTTTCAATTTTCCAGCATCTGCAGTTCCTTCTTAAACAAGGGAAGAATGATGCCTGGTGTGGAATCTCATTGAACACTCCAGAAATTGCAAAGAATGTAGTTGATGGTGAGGTGAAAATTAAGGACTCGATCATGAGCAAAGGAGATGATCCCAGATGTGTGAGCAAAAGATGAGATTATATCAAAGGCTCTGTCAACTATGGTAGAGATAACATCCAAGTTCAGGAAGAAGGAAGACCCCTCTGAGACACCTCAGTTTCGTTTTGAAGATACCGTGTGGAAACATGGTCTTCGGCCCACCGAATCTGCACCGACCAGTGGTCAACTGTACACTAGTTTAATTCTGCACACTAGGGACAATTTATAGAGGCTAATTAACCAACAAACTTGCATGCCTTTGGAATGTGGTAGGAAATCAGAGCACCCAGAGTAAACACATGGTCACGGTGACAGTACAAACTCCGTACAGACAGCATCCGTAGTCGGGATGGAAGCCGGGTCTCTGGCGCTGTGACACGCACGCACGCACACGCACCCCCCCCCCCTCCCCACCAGCCCATTTTTTAATGCAGCACTCCCCCGCTTGCCCCGTCTAAAAAATTCACACAGTGCAAAGCCAAGGTGATACAGACACACACTGCGATGAACAAGAAGGTTGGTGCTGTAAAAAGATGGCTAAATCACAGTGTACGGTAAAAGAGGTGGGGGAGAAGGTGTGGGGACAAATTTTAAGAAGCCAGAGAAACACGGCTGTGAAGCTCGGATGATATTTAACGTATCCTTTTTTCTGAAAAATACTGCTTGCTTTTTCTTCCCCAATGAGCCAATGAAATTCACTGGTCAGCAGCAGCTACAACCTACGAGAACCTCCGAGAACTTTCAATCTCCTGGCAATCCATTAAGACCTCCTGGCGACCCACCTGTGGCTCGAGAATTCTCGCTACTCTCCATGGCAGCTTCATTCTAGTCGCCGCTAACTTTTCAACATGTTGAAATATTCACGGTTACCATAATGAGGCCGTGTCTAGCTCCCAGAATGCGGGAACTCCTCACGATCATGAAGGTGACTCCCCAGCAACCACCTGTGAACATGTGGCGACTGTGTAGTCTCCTGCAGTCGCCTAAAAGGTTGCCTAAGTGGGACAGGCCCATAAGGCAGTAACTCTACTGCTGCCCCATGTACTGCCCCTCTGTATGGAAACGTGTGTTCCCAGTATGAGTGTTATCAGAGTGGGCAAGGAAAAGATGGAGGAACAGAGAAAATTAAATGGCGTAGTTTGCCGGAAGCTGGGTGGGAAGAATTGTGGTCAAACAGGCGGTCACTGGCGGTTAGTGGGCTGTTTGGTTCCCAACATGAATGGCAGGGAAGCTTGTCAGATGGATACACAATCCAGGAGAGCCAAGGCTTCATGGTGCCAAAGTCAAGGGGTTTCCCTGTTGACCATCCACGTATTCACATCCACATTAAAATGAGGGTCTTTTACAATTAGATAGAAAAATTCTTGAAACATTTTGCTGACAAGGATATTCACTGACTGATAGTTGTTTTAAGAGCAATGATTTGATTACAGATTTTATTCCCCACAAGAATTCTTGAGCACTTAACAGTAAACTTGGTCTTGAGTGTAGTTTAGAGGTGTTGACAAGACCTATGTCAGATTCCCCAGGTTGTTTCTCTTTGTGATTAATGGTCGATAGACACTACATTGCACTAACATGTTCCTGAACACATCACAAGGTATATTCGTTACGCCCATTCTGAAGGCAGCTATCTCTCTTACTGAATGTCCATCTGGTTAAAGCTCAAGCTTTTTTGTAACTATATCAATTTTGGAATGGCTTGCATTTATGCATGACCTTCACACCTCGGAATTGTTTAAAGCTTTTTTTAATTCAGATCTTTCAAAGCCACTGATTTTATGCAGAAAACACATAAAGCATGCAAAAGAGAAGTGGTGACCAGATAATCTGTGTTCAGTGATGGTGGTCGAAAGGTAAAGATTAATGTGATTAGCCCAGGCCATCAGACCATCTCCCCTGCTCTTCAAATACTGCTGCTATCATCTTAGTAGGAAGCTGATGCATCAGTTCAATGTCTTATCTGAAAGACGGCACAACAGACAGTGTAGTACACCCACAGTGCCATCTCGAATTAGTGGCCTGTGGTCTCATTTTAAGTCTTGGACCCCCACTGCTCTCGAATTTTCAATATTTTCCTCAGAAACTGTACCTTGTTCATCTCTGATATTAACGGGACACTTTGATCATCAACAGACTGGTATCCATATTTTGCAATTTTGAAATGGCCCTTTAAATATCTTAATTATTCATACATATTATTGCCCTATTTTTAATTCAACACTTTCCCACAGCGTTTGATAATATGTGTCGGGTATATTCAGCATACCCAAGCTATTTGCTTCATGTGATCCCTACACCAGAAGTATAAACCCGTATTCATCCGAGTTCATGTTGCACGCAGAAAAATCTTGCAGTCTGGTACCTTCCTTATTTCTTCCTATAACTTCATGGCATCCTTCATTATTTTTGGTATGAAGCCCACTGTGATTAATTAATTATCATGATGGTCATAGAGTCATAGTCATACAGCATGGAAACAGGCCCTTCAGCCCAACTTGCCCACATCAACCACATGTCCCATCAACATTAGTCCCACCTGCCTGCATTTGGCCCATATCCCTCTAAACCTATCCTGTCCATGTACCTGTCCAAATGTTGCATAAATATTGTAATAGTACCTGCCTCAACTAACTCCTCCGGCAGTTCATTCCATACACCCACCACCTTTTGTGTAAAAAAAAATGTTATCCCTCAGGTTCCTATTAAATCTTTTCCCCCCTCGCCTTAAACTGTATCCTCCGGTTCTCGATTCCCCTACTCTGGGCAAGAAACTCTGTGTGTCTACCAATCTATTCCTCTCATGATTTTGTGCACCTCTATAAGATTACTTCTCAACCTCCTGCATGTCCAAGGAATAGAGTCCTAGCCTGCTCAACCTCTCCCTATAGCTCAGGCCCTCGAGTCCTGGCAACATCCTTGTAAATCTTCTCTGCACCCTTTCCAGATTGACAACATCTTTCCCATGACATGGTGCCCAAAATTGGACATAATACTCTTTTTTTTTTGTTTGTTTATTTTATTAGAAGTTAATACAGTACAAAACAATACAGTGGCACCTAATTTTAGGTGCCAACTATGACATAACGTAATACATTCTATGTGCAACCTCTAGTTTTATGTTTTTGAAAAGGAAGTAAAAAAAGACAAGATAGAGAGAAGAAAAAGAGGAAAAATAGATAGTAGAAAATAGAAAAACGTGAAGTGTGTATGTAAGAAAAGAAAAAGTAGAAAGTAGAACTAGGAGAAAAAGACCCTTAAAAAAGAAAATGTTCAAATCTTTGTTCGGAGATGTAATTCTATCCACGACCTGACCTGAAATCAGTAATCTTTACGGTACTGCTGCATCACATGATTCCAAAAAGTCGATGAAAGAGGACCAACTCCTTAAGAATTGGTCATATTTATGTATTAGGCGGAGTTTCATTTCTTCGAGGTGAGCTATGTCCGTCAGATTACAAATCCACATTTTAATAGTTGATATAGCTGTATTTTTCCAAAAGTTAAGTATCAATTTCTTTCCAATTATTAACCCATAATTAAAGAATACTTTTTGGTCTTTGTTTAAATTGATATCTTCTACTATTATTCCAAATATAATCCATTCCGTATTAGGTTCTATTCTTAACTTGAAAAGCTTTGTAAATATATCAAATATATCGCTCCAAAATGTATTCAACTTTATACATCCTACAAATGAATGTGTTATATTGGCATTTTGAAACAAACATTTATCGCATCTAGGAAAGACTTTTGAGTAGAATTTACTCAACCTTGTTTTTGAATAATATAGTCTATGTAATAATTTAAATTGAATTAAATTATGTCTTGCATTAATGGAACGATTATGTGTGTTCATCAGATACTTTTCCCATCTATCTTTCGGAATCTTTATCATTAGTTCATGCTTTCCCATGACATGGTGCCTAAAATTGGACATAATACTCTAAATGTGGTCTCACCAACATGGTAAGCGGTGTACTTACTTTCTGTGGAGGAGGAGATTCATTTCCTAATGACGTCAATGTTAGTGGTAGACAGCATTCATGTTAGTGCTGAAGACCAAACTACCTCACTTATTGTATTCCTATTGTACACAGATGTTAGATTCCTCACAAAGTCCAGCTATGGAAAGCTGACTTAATCTAGTCTCCCAGCTGTTGGTGTGGGCGGTGAAATAACACTGTTAGATATAGTGCAGTAGAGAAGAATGGTCCCAAGTAGGAGAGGCGTATATATTTCTGGTCATTTACATTTTCTAAATTGATGGAAATGATAAATATATTTAATGTTAACTCAAATGTACTATTGCAATTACTTTATGTTGAAATTACTCAGACTTTACTGAACTTTATCTTGCACTAAACAATATTCCCTTTATCATGTATCTGTGCACTGTGGACGGCTCAATCGTAATCATGTATAATCTTTCCGTTGACTAGTTAGCATGCAACAAAAAGCATTTCACTGTACATGTGACAATAAAGTCAACTAAGCACAGTTTTAATGCTATTTAATAATGTGATTAAATATAAATAATTTTAGAAGGCATTTAATAGTTTGAATGTCACAGACATTAATATATTCTTCACACCTTTTGAAAGTTATGAATATCGCTGATCCTGGGTATGGCTTAGCTCAGTGTCAATGTATTTCAGGGACCAATGGTCACATTTTAATGGGAAGTTCATGCGGCTGTCACTAAAGCTGTGTGCGTAGGAGATCTTGCAGCTCACATTGGTACGTCAGACCACCTGCCAACCAGGTGCAGACCCCAATTTCTACGCAGTGTACTATCTATTTGCATGGTATTTCATTTATACCTGATTTCTCAGTTATACATTGCAAACCCCACAAACTATGGCCCGAATGGTTTACACAGTAGATGGTGAGTACATGGAACGAGCTGCCAAAGGGGGTTGTTGAGGCAGGTACTATGGCAACATTTAGAAGAGATTTGGACAGGTATGTGGATAGGAAAGGTTTAGAGGGATATGGGGCAAATGCTGGCAGGTGGAACTAGTGATGATGGGGCATCTTGGTCGGCAGGCACAAGTTGGACCAAAGGGCCTATTCTAATGCTGTATGGTGTTAAGACTCTATAATAAATTAAAATATCCAGTTTTTTTGTAAGCTTACGTCTCAACATTTGTTTTTTCTTGCTATTCAGTAACAGATGACCAAAAATGTGAACTGAACTGTAAAGCCATTGGGTACAAGTTCTACATCCGCCATGCCCCTCAAGTCATTGATGGAACTCCTTGTGAACCTGGCTCTTTGAACATTTGTGTCAATGGACAATGCAAGGTAAGATTGAAGTTGGGTTTTGCCTTTTTGTTGTCTCAAGTTTCGTTGTTTAGGATTCAAAAGGTTACTTTCAGTATTTCCAGCCACCATTCCACACCGTAAACTTGGCACGGAATAACTGGAGACCCTCACATTGTCCTTAATCATTGTTATAAAGGGAGAATGGGGGGCAGCTCCAGAAATTCCTATGTTCATTGCATTGAATGCATTAGCTGTCACCGTTTCAACAAAAGCTCAAATCAATATCACAGGATCAACTAATACGAAAAAAATCCTGAGCAATGATGAGTGATGGTGGAAGGCTAATTTGTGAGGCCTGGTCAGAGAAAGATTTGAAAGTGAAATTGGTTGGATGTTTTGAAGGCCGCATATTTGAAGGAATGTGGGTTCGCACATTAACTGCTGAGGGCAGCTACAGTACATTCCCAGTTGGATTTATTTACTTCATGTTGTTGTTACTGGTTTACATTAGCTGTGTTAAATAGGGTGGGAAAATTATCTACTGTAAAGCAATAATCTTAATCATATCTTGCAGTCATTCCTTTAGCTTCTGGAATTATCAGTCAGTAAATATGGAAGAAAAGTTTATAATTATACTGTCAGTTCAATATTATCAGATGTTTTATTATTGTTAATTTTCAGATATGAAATGCTCATGCAAGTACTCAATGTATAGTATTATTTCTATTGCTCCTCCAAATATACACGAATAAAAATGAATTCTGTCATTGTGCTAGTCACACAACAGAGCAGGTGCTTTGAGGTTGCACCTCACATTTTTCTGCATGTAGACCGAAAATGTTATATAACTGTTGTTGTATTATATGGATTTTCTTTTTAATTAATAGTGAGCAATGAAAATAAGTGTTTTAATGAAACTGCAGTGTAAACTCAATGAGGTTTTGCCACCTGAATATGTTGTTGAAAATTGAACTATATAATTTATACTTCATCCACCTGAATATGCTGTTGAAAATTGAACTATATAATTTATACTTCATCTGCAACAAGATACAGGTAACTGCAAATCCAAACCAACTGTTAAATTAGCATTTGTTGTTGACAAGATGAGCGAATGATTTTTGCAATTTTGAAATGGCCCTTTAAATATCTTAAATAAACAGTTACGTGCAGATATAATTACGCAGTGTGGATTCAGTGCATATATGTATTGCTTCATTATAAATTTGGAGTTGAAACAGCTGGATTTATTGTGCTTTGCTGACCTTGGCATGAAGCAAAAAAGAGTAACATACTAACTTACAATTCAATTTTTTGAAGATAGCACATTAAGGCTGGATCTGGAAACGCAATCTCATTTGAGAGAAGTTTTTAGCTGGGTGAGTGTCTAGGAAATGTGGGAGATTGTGCCAAATTTTATAAATTTGCTCCCTGCAATAAATAATGAAATTTCGTTCAGTCCGAAAGGTCTGAATGACAATAAAGGATACTTTACTTTAACATTGCCCACTGTGGTTGCCAGATAATAAATAGCATAGGCGTTCTTGAACTTGTGCCAGTTATCGTAGATTGGAAGAAGCACAAGTGAGTCGCTGCTTCACCTGGAAAGAGTGTTGGGTGCCTAGAACGAGGGAAGGGAGGATGTGTTGCATTGCCTGTGGGTACAAGGGAACGTGTCGTAAGGGGTGTGGGTGGTTGATGGGAATGGAGGAGTTGACCAGGGACTGCAAAGGAAACTGTCCCTCCGAAACGCAGATCGTAGTTTAGTTTAGTTTAGAGATACAGCATGGAAGCAGGCCCTTCGGCCCATTGAGTCCGCACTGACCTGCGATATCTGCATATTAACACTGATCCGCGATATATGCATATTAACACTATCCTACACACACTACGGACAATTTTTACATTTATACCAAGCCAATTAACCTACAAGTCTGTACGCCTTTGGAGTGTGGGAGCAAACTGAAGATGTCGAAGAAAACCCACGCGGTCACGGGGAGAACATGCAAACTCCGTA
Source organism: Okamejei kenojei (assembly GCA_035221665.1). Taxonomy (NCBI): domain Eukaryota; kingdom Metazoa; phylum Chordata; class Chondrichthyes; order Rajiformes; family Rajidae; genus Okamejei; species Okamejei kenojei. The sequence continues at coordinate 48,594,557 of CM069131.1, read as the reverse complement.
GTCTGGATTGAACCTGAGTCTCTGGCGCTGTATGGCAGCAACTCTACCGCTGCGCCACCGTGCCACTCTATCTGTATTTTAGCTGTATTCTTTTAGTTTATGTCCTCACCATCTAACTTCTCTCACTCAATCATTGACCTAATAACCTTGTTTGCAACCGACCCCCATGTCACCAGGATTGAACGCTAACAAAGGTAAGCCCCTCCCTCAGACTCCCTGCAGCATCACCAGCTTCCTTTGTCCCCTTTGAAGTTCTGATGAAGTTTCTCCAACCTGAAACGTTGACTTCGTTTCTCTTCCCGCAGCTCTAGTCTGACCGGTCGAATATTTGTGGCATTTTCTGGGGGTTTTTTTTGCTCTATTTCCGGCATCTGAGGATTTATCTTCATCCTTTGGGTGAAAAAGGGATGAACTTCTTAAACGTCTCAACGTCTTAAAGTTTGTTCCTGTGTTATCACAAAAGAAGTGCAGCAAGGAATAGCACTTCCATCTGGTATTACTTTCCCTGAATAAACCAAAACAAACAGAAACAATGTCTTTAAATGTAATGCCCTCAGGGTCTGTATTGTCACACATTGTGCTACTTGGGCCAAAGACATTCACAGTATGGGTTGCATGTTACCCAGTTAAATATAGCTTTGTGTAACCTTTGGGTGTTCCTTGAAAATATTATTTCATGATTTTTCAGACTCCTGCATTTGAATGTAATCCAAGGAATGAAATGCCTATGGACAACCAAACCCTGAGAATTTCAGCTCAACTTTTGCTTGTGTACAGAGATACATAGACAACAGGTGCAGGAGCAGGCCATTTGGCCCTCTGAGCCAGCACCGCCATTCAATGTGATCATGGCTGATCATCCACAATCAGTACCCCGTTCCTTCTCCCCATATCCCTTGATTCCGCTAGCTCTAAGAGCTCTATCTAACTCTCTTTTGAAAGCATCCAGTGAATCGGCCTCCACTGCCGAGGCAGAGAATTCCACAAATTCACAACTCTCCGTGTGAAAAAGCTTTTCCTCATCTCAGTTCTAAATGGCCTACCCCTTTTTCTTAAAGGGGTAGGCCCCTGGTTCTGGACTCCCCCAACATCAGGAACCTGTTTCCTGCATCTAGTGTGTCCAATCCCTTAATAATTTCATATGTTTCTATAGAATCGCCTCACATCCTTTAAAATTCCAGTGTACACAAGCTCAGTCGCTCCATTCTTTCTTCATATGACAGTCCCGCCATCCCGGGAATTAACCTCATGAACCTACGCTGCACTCCCTCAATAGCAAGAATGTTCTTCCTCAAATTATGAGACCAAAACTGCACACAATACTCCAGGTGTGGTCTTACCAGGGCCCTGTACCACTGCAGAAAGACAAATGTTGAGTATAGGAGCAGTGGTTTGGGATGATAATCTCATTAAATTCTTTGTCGAGGTACAACGTAGAATAGAAGTTGGGAAACGTGAGTGAAGATCGTAAAAAATGAATATAAACTGACAAAACTGAATGCAGGTAATCTCAGTCAAAAGATGGATAAAGAGGAACTAAAGGTGAATTAGAGTTCAATTCAAGGGAATTGCTGTTCCAGGATGCTTAAATATTCCCAAGGGATATATCAAAGATTTTGCCCCTTTGCCCTGGAAATCTTTGCCTAAAGTCGAGGAGAAGCATTTCAGATGGTTTGGAGACACTGAAGACATGCATTAGCAGCTCACAGAAGTCCCGTCTTAGTGGAAGATTGCACCACCTCACAAAATGTTCACCCGTTGCTCCATCAAGCACCTCTCGTCACATCTGTGGCAGAGTGTGAAGTTTGCCTCATCAGTCACCTCAGTAGCCTCAAGTGGAGTGGAAGCATGTCATCCTCGATCTGGAGGGCCTGCTGAGAAGAAGATTTTTACCTTAACAGACGTTTTCCTTGGAGTAGCAAGTCCATGCCTCTGGGATTTGGAAGAGGCCGCACTGGACCTGATGGGATTATTCTAAGAAGAATGAATGTTTTGAGCACTGCATGTTTTACCACAGTTATCTCTTGTAATGAAAACTACAACCTATTGTAAGAGAATTGGATACATAGTTGAAAAGTTTATGTTGAAAGGCTGGAAGAACAATTTGACCCAGTAGGTTCTTGGGCACGGTATAACTGGCTCGATAATATCTGGCAAGGTGCAGTATTTAACTGTACATGATTTGGTTAGCCATTATTTAGCATGTTCCATTATCTGGAACACAGTGGTGTTGGCACCATGAGGCATTTGGCACAATAAAATATGGCATATTTAGCTTTGCTGCATCTGGCGTTGTACAGTATTTTGCACACTACATTTGGCATCAACGCATTCTACTTTCCATCTTAAACGTTGAACTCTTGACCATAAATTGTTATTTTACTCCTGATAAATCTCTGGAGTGCTGGGCCTCATGCTTAGTTTACATTACCATGTTAATTGTCTCTCTATATTTTTATGGCTAGATTTTGTTTCTGTCTGAAGTGCATAATTCAAAGTCTAAAAATGTTAAAGTTTTCTGGTTCATTTACCTGCTGTGCTTAGAGTGCCATAATGGCATCGCAGTAGAATTGTTGCCTTGCAGCGCCAGAGACCCGGGTTCAATCCTGACTACCAGTGCTGTCTATAAGGAGTTTGTACGTTCCCCCTGTGACGACGTTGGATTTCTCTGCGTGCTATAGTTTCCTCTCGCATTCTATAGACTTGCAAGTTCATTGGTAAACGGCTTCTGTAAATTGCCCCTGATGCCTAGGATGGAACTAGTGTATGGACGATCACTGGATGCTGTAGACATGGTGGGACAGAGGGCCTATTTCCATGCTGTATCTCTAAACTAAACTAAACTGCAGTCTAACAATTATAGACTGACAATCACATGAGTGGGCACATATGGGGCACAGATGATCGAATAGTAGTCACCTGCATTAATAGGTATTTACTACTATATTAAGAGTGTGACCTCATGTGCAATGCACTCTGAGTTTCTGCACAAACAGTCCTTAATTATGAAGTTCAGGGTCATCCACAATGGAAGTGGATAATGGAAGTATCTTGGTTAAAATGCATCCCAGCTCAAAAATATAAATTTAAAACCAGAGTGACGCCTTTCCATTCTAGGGATGTCTTTTCCATGTTAAACAGATGTCCTAATGGGCCTGTCCCACTTAAGCGACTGCAGGAGACTATACAGTCGCCACATGGTCGCCACATGTTTGCGGTTGGTTGCCGGGGAGTCGCCTTCATGGTTGTGAGGAGTTCCCACATTCTGGGAACTAGTCACGGCCTCATTATGGTTGAAAAAGTAAAGGCGACTAGAATGAAGCCGCCAAGGAGAGTAGCGAGAGTTCTCAAGCCGTAGGTGGGTCTCTAATGGGTTGCCAGGAGATCGAAGGTTCTCGTAGGTTGTAGCCGGTGAATGTCATTGGCTCATTGCAGGAAAAAAAGGTAAGCAGTAGTTTTTCAAATCAAGGATAATGGACCAGTGATGTTAAATGTCCGCCGAACTTCACAGCCGCGTATCTCTGGCTTCTTAAAAGATGTCTGCACTCCTTCTCCACCCTTCTTTTAAAGGACTTACTGCACACTGTGCTTTAGCCGTCTTTTTACCGTGCCAACCTTCCTGTTCATCGCGGTGTGTGTCTGTTTCAACTTGGCTTTGCACTGTGTGAATTTTTTAGATAGCGCTCCCTTCTTGCCCACTTGCCCTGTACCCCGCCTGTATAGCGGAAGGAAGCGATGTGTTTGTGCGTGTGTTCCACTCTGACAGTCGCCGTTTCAGTTGCCGGTGTTTCAAGCGACTGCCGGCAGCTTGACAGTCGCCGGCAGTCCGCTGAAAAGTCGCCTAAGTGGGACAGGCTCATAAGACATTGAAATGTTTTGCATGAAGCTTTTGCACCTCAGTCTGCTGGAGTGATGCCTCAGGGTTCTCATTGCATCATGAACTAAGCATCACCAAAATTTGGAAACCGCTTCAAGGGCCGCCTTTGTGTTATTGTAGAAGTTCAATTTATCTTGGTGTGGATATCATGAGAATCCAAGGATTTTTGCTGCTATTATTGTGACGTGACTAAACAATTCTACATTTCGGACATTTCTGCAAGGTTAAGAATTTGTTTTTTATCAGAAAAATGTAGCTTAATCATTTAAATTTGCAATGCAGTAAGTTACCATTACCCTCATCAGCCGTCTGTCAACCATGTTTTGATAAATATCTCATGTAACATTTTGAATTTACAGCATAAAGTGGTTAACCTACTGGACTAGTGAATCAGGGACTTGGTTCATTGATCCAGTGACATGACTTCCAAGCCCAGCTTGGCTACTTGAGTGCATATGTTCAATTGATTACAAACTTAGCATTATGGGCCTGTCCCATGTAGGCGACTATGCAGTCGCCACATGGTCGCGGGTAGTTGCCGGGGAGTCGCCTTCATGGTCGTGAGGAGTTCCCGTATTCTGGGAACTAGTCGCGGCTTCATTCTAGTCGCCGCAACTTTTTCAATATGTTGAAAAATTTGCAGCGACTAGAATGAAGCCGTCATGGAGAGTAGCGAAAATTCATCACGGTGTGTGTCTGTATCACCTTGGCTTTGCACAGTGTGAATTTCACTCAGACAGCGTTCCCCCCGCTTGCCCTGTCCCCCGCCTGCATAACGGGCTGGTGAAGGAAGCGATGTGTGTGTGCGTGCCACTCTGACAGTCGCCAGCAGTCCGCTCAAAAATCGCTGAAGTGGGACATGCCCATTAGTAATGATCACTGCTGTTTTAGCAGCCTGTCAGCCATTAAAGTGCTTCAGTGAAGGAGATTTGCCACCCTTACCCAGTCAGGCATACCCGGCCATCTGCACCAACAGTGGGATTAGGTTGATGCTAAACTATCCTCTGAGATAATCCAGCATGTCAGCACGGCACAGTAGCGCACTGGTAGAGCTGCTGCCTTACAGTGCCAAGGACCCGGGTTTGATCCTAACTATGGGTGCTGTCCACATGAGGAGTTTGTACGTTCTCCCCTTGGACCGCATGTGTTTTCTCCAAGTGCTCCGGCTTCCTTCTACACTCCATAGACTTACAGGTTCGTAGGTTCATTGGCTTCGGTAAAGATTGTAAATTGACCCTAGTGTGTAGGATAGTGCGAGTGTACGGGGATTGCTCGTATCACCTTGGCTTTGCACAGTGTGAAAGGTGATGCATTGACTCAGTGGGCCAAAGGGTCTGTTTCTGCGCTATATCTCTAAACTAAACTAAACTAAAATCGTTCAGCTCAAGAACAGCTAGAGATGGGCATTAAGTGACTGTCTTACCAGTGAATAAATAAAATGAAAAATGATAAATAAAAACTCATGATTTTGTCATGTTTTAGTAAATCACACTCGGAAGGGAGGATAGGATACCCTTAATCATGGGCATCATACAGAATATCTTCTCTAATGATCAAAAAAATATAAACAAATGTACATTCAAGAATTGTGGGTTATAAAATCTCAGAAAAGTTGATATAGTTTGTGTATGTCAATTTTCATTAGATTAATAATCTCAAATGTCAACACTTTAAGGGACCAGGGAATGAAAACAGAAATGCTGGAAATGTTCGGCAGTTCAGGTGAGATCTGAGGCAAAAAATAGAATGAAAGATGCAGGTCATTATCTGTACAGACGACATGGGGAAAACGATGCAAAGAAAGGATAGTAGTAAGGAACAAACAGAAAGGAACATCGGTAATGAAATGGAGAGGTTAAAGGACAAAAATTATGATGTGATGACGCAAGCGTAAAGGGTTGTTAATACGACAATTGATGGGAAGCAAGAATGGAGATTGTAGGCCAGTTTTCTGACCTGCACAACTTTGAAAGGGCAGTTCTTCCTGGAAGTATGGATTTGGGAATTTATTTGTATTTATGCTGTGCATTAAAAATAAAATTAACCGCTCCTAAACGGAAGAACATTTAAAAAATAGCATCCAAGTTGTTTTTTGTGGAGTTGTTATTTGAGAAATAAATGCAAACATAATTTAAAAGCTACCTGCTTTTGAGTAGCATGATTTATTGTAAGCATCCAAAGTGAAGGTTGCTAATCTAGAAATCTGCCAAAAATGTTCTAGTTATTTATTACTTCCCCATACTCTGCAAATTATTATTTAGTGCATGCTTGGATAAAGCAGGCTAAAGCTTAGAAAAATAATTAAAGCACTCAGTGAGGAACCTATTGTTAGAAGCACACAAACAGCTGAAATCGCATGATAGTAATGGATGGGAAAGACAATTTGGCTCATCATTGCTAGGATTTCGATAAAATACTACTCCTTTTACATGGCTGTTGCCAAGAATGGCTGAAATGAATCCAAGGTTTAGATCTGTTGCCAGATTGCACAGATTGACCAGTTTGCCCACTAATTCAAAGATTGCCGTTTCAGAATTTGAATCTGCATATCTTTGCCTATCTTTCATCAAGACTAAAAGTTTATAGCACAAATCAGACTTTTGATTCAATAAATCAATCCCATTAGTACATCTCTGCCCTTCTTGCATTGAAACAATGTTGCCCTATGATTCCCTCAGTAGAGCTGGATGATGTGTTGATTGGAACACAGTACATTAAGCGAGTTTGGTATTCCGACTGTGTATGCCCAGGTCATAGGTCACTAGCTATAAACAGTCTCGGCAACGGTGGTGCTGCATTATGTGCAGACTTGCGTTTTGTCCGTGGTCGGGGTCGGGCTCGGGCCCGGCTCTCCGTCGCTGCGGATGTTGTTGAGTTACTGCTGGGCCATCCCCGTAGCCTCCCAGTTGTCCCCTCCCTGTCCAGAGATGTCCGGGTGGCCCTAGGCTGGGGGGGCGGCCCTGGATTTGGAGCCGACGCTGCAGCCACTGGCTCCACTTTGGCTCTGCGTGTCCCGCCGGGTTGGCCGGCAACCCTACACCTACGCCCCTCCTCCCCTCAGTCCGCCACCGAGATCCTGCTGAAATGGGCAGCCGCTGGCCTTGCTCGAAGACGGGCGACTCGGAGCCGCGGTCGCTGGAGTCATCCTGGTCGGAGAGGGAGTCTGCGGGTGGGCTCCTGCCGGCCATGGGCAGGCTGGGCGCCCGCTGGAGCTGCTGCTGCTGTTGGTGATGGTAGTGCTGGTGGCAGCAGCAACCTCCTCCCCTTCCCTTGCCCCGCCCCAAGCCCAGAGTCCAGGCCAGCTACAACTCCAGTCTAGCGCTGGGCCGTCGGAGGCTGAGCCCAGGCGAGGCCGGGACCCTCGCTCCTCCTCGGGATTGTGGATGAAGTGGCAGCGGGTACCGTAGGGGCAGACGCTGGTGGTGTGCAAGGTACGGCTTGTACTTGGGGTGACGGCTGAGGGAGCGCAGCTCGGCTAGGCCATGGTCAAACTGGCACTTGTCGTCGTAGCGGCCCATCGAGGAGCGGATTCCTCTGGAGTTGGAGTAGGGTTGGGCTGGAGTTGGCACTGACTGTGGGCCTGTGCATCCTTTGCGCTGGCAGTGGGCCGGGGGGCTGCTGGTGTCATTGGTCCGGGCTGATGGTTGGCCCGGCAGGAGAGTCGGAGGTGAGCTGGGGTTGGTGCTTCTCCGCATTGGCTGTGGGCCTGGGCATCTGCTGTCAGGACGTCTCTGGCCACCCCCTGGGTGGGGATGAGACACTCAAGTGGGGGGGGAACCAGAGACAGCAGTGGCGGTTCGGCTGCGCTTGCGGTGCCGGGGACTCGGGTTCGATCCTGGCTACGGATGACGGACGGGTCGGTGTGCGTGCAGCTGGTGAGAATGGCTTTCCGCCAGTCCAGTCTCCCCCCATCTCCCACTTCCCCCCCCCCCGTCTCCCACTCCCACCTGCCCCTCTATCTCCCTCCTGACAAATACAAACGTAAAAAGACAATAAATCAGACTCAAACTACTCACTGTATCTACAGCTCTTCGTTCAATTTTTATTTATAGCGTTTGACCTTTGACAATTCCCATGATTCCTTGCGTTTTTCGGAATACCGAACTCGCATATTTTCCTCAATTATAGGGCCCACTCAATCCTCAATATCCTCAATTCCTTATCGGGGTGCCACAGTGGCACATTGGTAGAGTTGCTGCCTCACAGCGCCAGAGATCTGGGTTCAATCCTGACGACGGGTGATGTCTGTATGGAGTTTGTACATTCCCCCCATGACCGCGTGGGTTTTCCACGGGAGCTCTGGTTTCTTCCCACACTCCCAGGGCGTGCAGGTTTGTAGTTAATTGGCGCAAACTTGTTGAGCCGAAGGGCCTGTTTCCACACTGCATCTCTATAGTCTACATCAAACTGTAACACAAATACAAGAACAACTTGTAATGCATTTTAAATGAAATAAAACGTGCCAAGTCACTTCACAAGAAGGTTAACCAACACCATCTAATATTCAGCCATATGAAGATGATTAAGAGATCAGAAGTGGATGAGGGTAATGACCAAAGGGCTGGAGTAAGTTATCAGGGTTGGGGTCAGCTGTGGGGATATGGAGGTCGTTGGAAACGAGAACGAAAAATGTAATATTGAAGCCTTGCTGACAAAGAATGAAGTCGGAGAGTAGAGGAACAATGGTATGATGTTTTACAGTATATCATAATGGATAAGGGCAATAATCTCTCAGAATCCTTACTGATTCTGCCTATCAAATTAGTTTTAGTTTAGTTTAGAGATACAGTGTGGAAACAAGCCTTTGGCCCACTAAGTCCGCACGGAGCAGCAATTACCCGTGCACTAGTTCTATCCTACACACTCAGGAGAATTTTACTGAAGCCAAATAACCTATAACTTTGGAATGAGAGAGGGATCCTGAGCACCTAGAGAAAACCCTCACAGTCACAGGGTGAACGTACAAACTCCGTGCAGACCGCACCCGTAAGCTGGATCGATGCCGGGTCTCTGGCGCTGTAAGGCAGCAGCTCTTCAGCTGTGCAACTATGCTGCCCCCTAGGCATTTTGAGGTGCTACCTAGTTAGTCCCACTGATGATCAAAAAATGGTAAACAAATGTACATTCAAGGATTGGGGAATCTTAATATTCTTGCACTTTTTCTGTCCTTTCACTATTCAACCCAATTCCTTTTGAAGACATCGAAGAATTGGTACCTGCAATCAAAAAAGTAATTGTATTCCAAACCTTATTTGTTACATGACAAAATATTCCTCACATTACAAAAGGCTAAATCGAGTAACTCAGCATATCAGGTGGCATCTCTGGAGAACACGAGTGTTCAGACTAGATCTGAAACCAAATGTGCCTATTCATGTTCTCCAGAAATACTGCCTTCCCCACTGAGTTACTCCAGCAATTTGTGTGCTTTTTTTTGGTAAACCAGCATCTGCAGTTCCTGTATCTAAATATCTTCACATTACCTCTCCTTCTTTGACCAATGACCTTGAATTTCACTCATTTTTATTGCCAGGTCACAAAAAACAATTTATGTTTTATTTATGAATCTCTTCATGACTTTAAACATTTCTATCAAGTGTCTGAAGCTTCTCTGTACTGAGAGGAAAACGCTCAGCTTCTTTCCTGTTTTTATTTCAGATAATCTCTCTAAAATCATTACATTATTCTGAGTGTGCCTGGAATTGAATATGATCCTCCAGTGTTCATAAATGGACAATAAACTCTTGCAGAGGAAGGACTGGCATTTTATATAAACTTGGCTAACATCTTGATTTATGTAAACTTTGGAGGCCAAGTGATTTATTTGTGCTCAGCCAAAGGTTTATCCATAAAATGCTTAGTTTTTATGTTTTTCTGTCCATTTCCTAACATATCCTATTCTTCGTGCCAGAATATATCATCCCCCATTTCACTGCAATGAATGTCATTGCCCTAATGTGCACCCATGAAGCTCACTCTTCTCTGTGTCTCATTTTGTACAAGACTTTCAACTTTTGCATCATCTGCAAACTTAATTTTGAGTATTCCAAAATCCCAATCATGAATATATGTCAAGACTCAGCAGTAGTTCCATTGTTGAGCCTTGGAGAACACCACTGTAGACCTCGCTCCAGTTTAATAAGCTTCCAGCAACTTATGCCTGAGCTAATCTTGTGTCAAACAAAAACAGTGGTAGAAGGACTAGTGGGTCAAGCAGCATTTGTGGAAGCAAAAATTGTAGGTCAACATTTCAGCTCAAGAACTTAGATCAGGACTGAGAGATCTAAGTCGACAGATGCTGGTTGACCCACTGGGTTTTTCCACCATTCTGTTTTTTTCTGTTCCAGATTCCATCATCTGAGGTCTCTTTTGTGTTCTAATTTTGTATGAATGCTGCTGTTGGCTCTGTTAATCCATGTTTTGTTTAGTTTAGTTTAGTTTAGTTTAGAGATATAGCACATAAACAGGCCCTTCGGCCCACCGAGTCTGCACCGACCAGTGATCCCTGCACATTAACACTACCCTACACACACCAGGGACAGTTTTACATTTATACCAAGCCGGTTAACCTACAACCCATGGCACAGGTTTTACACACACACCCTTTATGTGTAGACAATATTCTTTGTATGTCTACATTCAGAAAACCAGCTACACTGGTTTCATTCATCCTCTCTGCTTCATCTAAAAATTCAATCAAGTTAGTCAAACGGGACGTCCTTAACAATTCTATGTTGTTTCTATTTTATTAGTTCATGTCTTCACAAGCCAAGAAGGATATTGACAGGTGCAAGCAGGCGTGATAAGTGGATAGGTTCAGCAGAGAGTAAAGAGGATGAAACGTTTGTTTTAGTATATTTCTCTCTGTGCATTGAACTACTTTTTGATTTTCATTTTTCTCTTGATATTTAGCCTTTGCATTGAGGAATACACACATAGAATTCCCGAAGTTCTCCAATTCCTAACATTTACAGAGAAGTATAAGTTGTCAATTCACAGAAATTTTGAGTATCTTAAATGCTTCAGAAAACACAAAATGTTCGCATTCACCAAATAAGCTACGACAGTGGAAAGAATCACTCACTGCTGGACCAATCATGTAGCCATTAATATGTCATCAGACTCTTTGCAAATGTAGCCCTCGGTGCAACTAGAAGTTTTAGAATGAAAGATTCATAATAAATGGACCATAGTTGTAGTGAGATAGTGAAGACATTTGTCTCTCTTTGCTTGTAGCCATCCTTGGTAGAGTAATGGTCACCGTTGCACATATATTCTTTTAGCTCTTTTGTTCTTTTGGCTATAATAGCTATTGCTATGAGCTTTTATGTTTACATACAGCGGTGGCCAATTTAGTTTCATTGATGAAGTGAAATTGTTGATGGTATTGCGAAGGATTAACTTTTATAGCTTCGTTCATGAGCCACGGCAGGTGATATTAGTATAGATGATCAAAAGTTTAATCAAAAAATGTAGATTTTAGGAGTGTCTTAACATGACAAAAAGGGACGTCGAGTGTATGTTTGAGGAAGGTTTTCCAGAGTTGAGGGCCTTGACAATTGAATTTTCCAATACCAATGACCGAGCGGTTTAATTTGATGATGATCAAGGGTTGGATAGGAGATTACAAATACAACCCATGATTCAAGTGTTGAAAGAGGTTTCAGAGGTAGAAGATTGTAGGCCATAGGGGGATTTGAAAACAGGAATGAGAATATTCAATGATCAATGATCAATTGTTGGGGGCAACTGGAGGGAGAGATAAAGGGTTCATGATAAGGGTGGGCTGAGGGAAGCTCCCATGAGGGGCGTCATTTTACCTAATGTGGAATTTGCCACAGCCAAGTGTCTGCTCTTGATCTGCGCTGAGCAGATGGATCCTCTTCAACATGCACCAAAGGAGACCTTGCATGTGGTGAATGCTTGCAAAGTTGTCGTCTCTGCATCACTATGATGTTCCTGTGTCTTTAAGCATTAACATGTACTACACAGGGAGGATGCCTCATGGACCTTCACAGATCATTGGCAGGTGATGAAGACACCGTATCACGTATTGCACAAAAATGCTGCTCTATGCAATCAAATTTCTTAGTTGTACTGTAGAATCTACATGGTTTAAACCAAGCACGTTTTCATGACAAATGGCACGTTTCAAAGGACTTTCTTATCAAGAGTTGCCTGATTGAACAAAGGTCATTTATTTATTATACTTAAGTGCAGATGCAATTGGGTTTCAAAATTAAAGGTATGAATATGTGTAAGCAGTCATTATAATTGTGCTTATCAACTGGAAATCACAGGTCAGACCTTGGGATGTGCTTTTCTATGACCAGGGACACAACAATTCATTACAGTCTCAAATACAATGTTAAGCTTTGTTTTTGCCTTGAAAATCTAATGAGGTAACCTAATTTTCATGGATTAGTATTAAACCGCAAGCTGATTTATTGAAGGACAGGTTGTACTGATCATTGGTAGGCGCCAAGTTTCTGTTCAGCTTTGCTGAACAGTCCTTTGTCTGCAAAAAAAAAGTATCATCCATCTTCGTTTCTATCCCCTCTGGCAATGGCTGATTTTTTTAAGAACACTTCCATACTTTCAGCCACTTTTCATGATATGTCACAGCCTGTTTTTAATTAAAGCGTCATCCCTGGTTTCCAGCTGTTTTTGTTTGCACACTTCAAAGTGGCAGCATGCAAAAAGAAGGGAAAGACTTGATAACCAGGGGCAAACATACATGGTTGTGTATAGAAATACTTGCAAAGCTAGAGCAGCAGTTAAATGATAGATGCATTGCTTACAGCCCAGACCGGCATGCTGTGAAGACTGATGGAAAACATGTTAACATACTGTCAGCAACAACTTAACGTCCAAAGATGAATCAGCTAAAATTACTCAATTTTTTCACCTCACTGAACAGTAATGAGGCACAGCTTATGTTGGTGGTAAAGGTGGAGCCCAAAATTTACTAGCAATCTGGTTACATTGTAAGTGTTTTCCTGAAATAATCATCACATGCAAGGGGACATTAATAGGGACAAATTTGACCACACAGAATTGACAGAAGGCTTGCTGATTAAATAGCCAGGTATGATTCACGCAGCATACATGCTCTACCTGCAATTTACCATGACAACAATTTAATTCTATAATCTTAATATGCTGTGTTTTGTACACAGGCAACCCATGGGCTGTTGTTCATTTTGAATCTTTTTTTTAAGTTGCCACGTTCACTCAGCCGGGAAGTGGTGGCACAGGGAAAATGCAAATATGACTGAAGGCTCTGGTTCTGAAATTTAGTTCCATGAAAGTCAATGGAATCCAATTTTGGATCAAAACACATAGTTAGAGTTTAGACCTTAGAGATACATCACGGAAACAGGCTCTTCGGCCTACCGAGTCGGGGCCAACCAGTGATCACCCTGTTCACTAACCCTGTCCTACACACCAGGGACAATTTACAATCTTCACCAAAGCCAATTAGCCTACAAACCTGCACATCTTTAGAGTGTGCGAGGAAACCAGAGCACCCAGAGAAAACTCACGCGGTCATTGGGAGAACATACAAACTCCTTACAGAAGGCACTCGTAGTCAGGATTGAACCTGGGTCTCTGGCGCTGTAAGGCAGCAACTCTACTGCTGAGCTACTGTGCCACCCAATGTTGTTAGCAATCAGGACAGATTTAATCTACCCAATGGCATGGACCACCAGCAGGATGATGTCGCCCAAGAATCTGAACAACTCATGTTAGTACACAAAGTGCTGGAGTAACTCAGTGGATTAGGCAGCATCTGCCCACTGGAGGACATGCATAGGTAACATTTATTTTTGAGACCCTTCTTCAGACCAGACATGCTGCCTGAGTCATAGAGCTGTAAAGCATGTAAACAGGCCCCTGGGCCCACCTTGGCCATGCTGACCAAGTTAGCATACTGGGCTAGTCCCATTTGCTTGCATTTGGCCCAGAATGTTCTAAACCCTTCCCATCTCAACATCTGTCCATATGCCTTTAAAACATTGTAATTATACCTGTATCTATAGCTTCCTGGCAGTTAATTCCAGATATGGACTACCTTCTGAGTGAAAAAGTTGCCCCTGTGGTCCATCTTAAAACTCGCTCCTCTCAAAAAAACCACAAGCCCCAGTTAACATCCTTGTGAATTCGGCCAGACACAGATAAGTGGGACTAGTGTAGATAGAACATGTTGGCCGGTGTATTCAGGTTGGGCCGAAGGGCCTGTTTCCATGCAGTAAGACCATGACTCTAATTACTAATTAATCCAGCACATTTTGTTTTAATCAAGATTTCAACATCAGCAATTCCTTGTGTCTCCTGTTAGTGTACAATCATGAGCAGTCTTCACAAAACTAACAAGTCTTTGATTTATGGTCTGACACGAGATAGGATGAAACTGTGGAGAAAAAGGTTTATCCAATCATTTTGAAGACTTCAGGCTGGTAACCTGCAGAAACAGCTAAATAGATTGGCTATTGTGAGTTTCATTGGCACTGGAAACAATCTCCCCTGTGGAGACTTTTATTGGAGCCAGTTTTCAAGAGTCAAGAATCTGAGAAAACAGACAAGTTAAAATGGAACAATGATATTCTTATTTGCAGCAATGCAACAGGTATGTAAACATATTACTCTGTAAAACCCATAATAAACAACAAAAAAGTTCAGTATATAAAACAAACAGACAAATAAATAGATAACAGTAGTGTAAAGTCAAAAATAATGTTCCCAAGAATATAGTTTGGAGCCTATTTGGAGGTTGTAGTGTTTAGTAGTCCGATGGTTGTAGGGAACTCTCTGTGGTAATTAAGGGCAGCAGAGTGGCATAGCAGTAGCGTTGCTGCCTTAGTGCCAGACACCCAGATTCGTCCTGACTAAGGGTTCTGTCTGTACGGAGTTTGTACCTTTTCCCTTCGACTGCATGGGTTTTCCCCAGGTACTCCGGTTTCCTCCCACACTCCAAAGACGTACAGGTGCATAGATTAATTTGACTTCGGTAAAAATGGTAAATTGTCCCCAGCGTATAGGATAGTGCTTGGGGATTGCTGGTCGGCACAGACTCGATGAGCCGAAGGGTCTGTTCCCGGTGTTGTTTCTCTAAACGAAAAAAATAAAATAAAATAAATTTGTTGCAGTGTATCCTTGACTTCTTTCATTGTCGTTCATTATTTCCCACTTTGATGCAGAGTGTTTGTACTTTGGCTCAACATCACACAATATATACTTGCATGTTCCATTTATCTGGTGAAATGTTAAGGGAGCAAAGTTAAACTGGTTGCTAGGAAATTCTATTAATGCTGATTGTTTTAATGTCCCTACCTGGCTAACATTCTCAGTAATTGTATTACCCTGCAAGTGAGAAGGTGCCCTTTGACTTCCCTCTTTATTCCTAACTTGTTAATGTTTAACATCATTTTCACTCTTGGTCACTGTTAACTATTTGTAACTGATTCCTAGATAATCGGCAGGTAGTGTGATATCATTTACGATAGCTTACAAAATGAATTTACCTGTTGTGCCTGCCATATTAGCATTGAACATAACGAGATGCATGCAGTTCACAGGATTATCCCCATTGTGGTCTAGTTCAATCCCGCACCTCGACTTGCTAAATTGCAGCTCATACCAGTGCAAAGTCTCAATTTAGATTCCCTGAATATTTCGAGCAGTTTATATATAATTCCAGCAGAGGGGGATAGATTCAAACTAACACAATAGAAATACAGCCTACCCTCATTATTATGGACCTCTTTACAATGGGTTTTGTTTATAGCGGACAGGACATCCCCACAGTAATCAGACACTACTGTCTCTTTAAGAACGCAGGCTGTTAGTTACACTGCGGCAGACGGTAGAAACTGACAAGCAATTGCTTCGATTGAACCTTGTGCAATGATGCTCTGTTAAAAAACGTAACCAATAGCCTTTAGTATTTTTAGCTTACAGTAACAAAAATACATATATGTGGCTTTACTGTAAGCTAAAAATACTAAAGGCTATCGTATCGTATCGTAACTGTAGATGCTGGTTATACACCGACAATAGACACAAAATGCTGGAGTAACTCAGGCAGCATTTTTTGAAGGAAAAACAGAATTAACGTTTAAGGTCGATGTATTTTCACCCTGAACTCTGGGCAGGCCTTTGGTCGAGGGAGTGGACAGGGAAATGTGAGAAAACCCACACTGGTTCATGTAGAACACGTAAGCTCCGTACAGACAGCACTCATAGTCAGGATCGCATCGGGGTCACTGCCGTGTAAGGCGGAAGCTTTACTGCTGTGCCACTTGTTAAATAGACTCTTAAGGGTCTGTCCCACTTGGACGACCTAATCCACGAGTTTAGAAGACCCTAGACAAGTTGAAAAAAATGTTGTGTTGTCGAGGAGGTCGTGTTTGCCCTCCTACCATCAGGGAGGCGGTACGGGAGGCTCAGGTCCCGCACTAGTAGGATGAGGAACAGCTTCTGCAAAAACTCCATCACACTGCTGAACTCGGAGTCCCGCCGATAGATTTCTCCAGTCTCTCCGTCCACATTGTCTGCATTCTATATTTATTTCTATATTGCTAATACTACGAACTGTCGCTTAAACTACATTTCGTTGTAACCATACTTGTATCTGTGCAATGACATTAAAGTTGAATTGAATTGAAATGAATTGAAGTGTTGACTCGCTGAAGTAAAAGACTTTCTACGACCTCCTACGACTATGGCTATGACCTCCTACGACTATGTCTACGACCTCCTCTGACTATGTCTACGACCACCTACGACCCCGCTCGACCTCAGAATTCCACACCTAAGACCAACTACAACTAGCTACGAGTGGAAAGTGATCACATGATAAAATGATGTCATGTTTGCATTTTTTTTCTCGGGCCAGTTACCGACCTACAACTATCTAGGAGTACCATCACGACCTACTACGACCTACCTACGACCTATCTACGAGTAAAACGTATACATTTTTTCCATACCTCCTTTTTTTTACTCGTGGACATTTTTTATCAGTCTGGAAATAACGCCGCGACCATGAGTCAGGCTGTTATTCATCGATTACAGCTCGGCATTTAACACAATCAACCCGATCCAAACTGGTTACCAAACTCGCAGAACTGGGTCTCTACGCATCCCTCTGCAATTGGATCCTCGACTTCCTCATTCACAGACCACAGTCTGTTCGTATTGGTGGTAATGTGCCAGACTCGATAACAATCAGCACGGGAGCACCTCAAGGCTGCGTGCTCAGCCCCCTGCTGTACTCACTCTATACTCATGACTGCGTAGCCGGTCATAGTGCAAACTCCATCATCAGGTTCGCTGACGACACCACTGTTGTGGGACGTATCACTGATGGAGATAAGTCAGGGTATAGAAGAGAGATCGAGTGACTGTCCATATGGTGCCAGCAATATAACCTCGCCCTCCACAGCAGCAAAACCAAGGAACTCATTGTGGACTTTGGAAGGAGTAGGATGGGGACCCACAGTCCTGTTTATATCAACGGGTTGATGGTTGAAAGGGTCAAGAGATTCCAATTCCTGGGCGTGCACATCTCTGAAGATCTTTCCTGGTCCGAGAACACAGATGCAATTATTAAGAAAGCTCATCAGTGCCTCTATTTCCTGAGAAGATTACGGAGAGTTGGTCTGTCAAGGAGGACTCTCTCTAACTTCTACAGGTGCACAGTAGAGAGCATGCTGACCGGTTGCATCATGGCTTGGTTCGGCAACTTGAGCCCCCTGGAGAGGAAAAGACTACAAAAAGTAGTAAACACTGTCCAGTCCATCATCGGCTCTGGCCTTCCTTCCATCGAGGGGATCTATCACAGTCGCTGCCTCAAAAAGGCTGGCAGCATCATCAAGGACCCACACCATCCTGGCCACACACTCATCTCCCTGCTACCTTCAGGTAGAATGTACAGGAGCCTGAGGACTGCAATGACGCGGTTCAGGAATAGCTACTTCCCCACGGCCATCAGGCTATTAAACTTGCCTCGGACAAAATTCTGAACATTAATACCCCTTTATCTGTTATTTGCACTTTATCAATTTATTCATTCCTGTGTGTATTTACATATATAATGGTATATGGACACACTGATCTATTCTGTAGTCAATGCCTACTGTGTTCTGTTGTGCTAAGCAAAGAAATAATTTAATTGTCCTGTCAGGGACACATAACAATAAACTCTTTTGACTTTGACTTTTTTGAAGTGGAGACCACTCACGAGCATGAGGAAGAGTTACGAAGACCTCCTACGACCTCGTGGCGACCATGTTGCGAGTATGAGTCAAGGGCAAACTTGGCAGAGGTTGCCAATTAGGTCGTGAAAGTGGGACAGGGGCTTTACTAATTGATGGAGATAATTATATTGATGTCCAGGCTAGATTAGAAAGTTAGCTATGAGGCAGTGGCACCTATCCACTAGTTTCCTGGGTGGCTAATCTTTCCATCAGTCCCACACTGTCTGCTTTTGTAGTAATTGGTATATCCCATTCCTTTTGGTAATTTCTCCTCCACAAACCATCAATTCAATCCCATCATTTACAATCCTCATGTGCCACCACCTACACCAGGAACTACAAAGATGCCACTCCCTCCCATCCCAACCTTCACTTGGCTTTCTCCTCCCCTGCATGTTGTCATCTTAAACCACTCCCCCTCTTGTCTCCACATTCACCTTCAATAAGAAGCTGGAGATTGCATGCTCTGTTATCACTGAAATTAAGGCCACTGGGTCTCCTGCCTCACTTGTTTACCACTCATGGAGTCATAGAATGATACAGTGTGGAACAGTGATCCTTCGGCCCAACTTGCCCACATCGACCAACATGTCCTATCTACGCTAATCCCACCTACCTGCATTTGGCCCATATTCCTCTAAACATATGCTATCCACATACCAGTCTAAATGCTTCTTAAATGTTGTGATAGTACTCATGGCTCTGCTCTTTCCTGCACAACTAGATCCTTGTCTTCCTCATCAGCAGGCGTCAATCAGTTTAAATTGCGACACGCTTCCTTCTCACTGACCATCAGCACTGCGGCACCTGCCCAGTCCCCTGCTCTACTCTCTCTAGACCTTCACTGTGTAGCCAAACACAACTCCAAACCATCTTTAAATTTGTGGTTGTTAGATGAATAATGAGTAGTGGTAAGCTCAGGGTAGAGGAGGGAGATTTGTAACCTGGTTGCGCGTTGCCAGAACAACAACCTTGCTCTCAACATTAGCAAGACCAAAGATCCGATTGTTGACTTCAGGAAGGGAAATCTGTCTCCATTGTCATGATGGCAGTCGAGAGCATCAACAGTTTCTAGTCTCAGGGCATGCACACCTCTGATGATCTGTTCTGGGCCTAGCATATTGATGCATTCACAAAAAAAGTTCACTAATGCCTCTACTTATGAGAGGTTTGAGGAGATTCGGCATGTTGTTGAATCCTCTGTCTAGCTTCTACAGATATGTGGTAGAGAGCATACTGACTGGTTGCATCAAGGCCAAGTTTGTTAACTTGGTAGTCCAAGAATGAAGGAGGCTGCGGAAACTGGTAGACATTGCCCAGTCCATCAGCTATTGATCTCCCCACCTTTAAAGGGATCTGCAGGAAGTATTGTCTCAAGAAGGCAGCTAATACCATTGAGGACCCTCACCACCATGGCCACATTCTCATCTTACTTCTGCCCTGGAAAGAACATCCAGGAGCTTGTGAGATGTGACCTTGAGGTTCAAGAACAACTTCTTCCAATCAACCATCAAGTTCAAGTTCAGGTGACTTGAACTTGAACGTAATGGTTGTTCAAGTGAGTTTATTGTCCTGTGTCCCTGATAGGACAATGACATTCTTGCTTTGCTTGAGCACACAGAACATAGAAGGCATTTACTACAAAACAGATCAGTGTGTCCATATACCATATATAAATATATACACACATGGATCAATAAACGAATAAAGTGCAAATAACAGATAATGGGTTATTAGTTATCAGAGTTTTGTCCGAGCCAGGTTTAATTGCCTGATGGCTGTGGGGAAGTAGCTATTCCTGAACCTGGTCGTTGCAGTCTTCAGGCTCCTGTACCTTCTACCTGAAGCCTGAAGACTGCAACGACCAGGTCAACGATCAGGATCTTGAACCACACTGTATAACCATAAACTACAATTAACTTTGTATTTATGGATGCACTGTGCACTTCAGTTTTCACCTTTATGGTCCGGTTACCTTATATAACTGATAGTTTATTGTATTACCATATTTATTGTATATTTATTTGATGTGTTTGAGTTGTAAAAGCTGCAGCAAGTAGCAATTTCGTTGTTCCGTTCCTGGTGAATATGACAATTAGACAGTCTTGACTTGATTGTTCTTTTTGCCCATTGGGATTTTCCTTGAATGAACGCATATTTATTGATTTGTCTCCAATCTCACCTCATGACCACTCTGATTTTACAATCTGCAAAGTTCCCATTACATAACAATACTTATGCCTACCTTAAAATCAGCCTCTTTCCACAAAAAAACATCCCATTACCCTGCATCTTTCTAACCTGTGGAATATCTCAAGCTTTTCTCCCTTTCCAAAATCCAGAATATTCTGTTACTTGTGAAATGTATGCCTAACTTTCCTGCAACTCTTTGTCTCACACATGGAATCAAGTTTCTGCTTCTGTTTGTACCAAATCAGCTCTTATCAAATTACTAATTACGTCGTTTGCAGATTTGACACAGGTAATCTATCTCTCCCCATTCTTCTGGATGTCTGAAGTCTTTAACGTGACTGAACACATTCTTGTTCAGCACCTTGTCACGTGTTGGACAGCTGTGTAAGATATATCTCACCTGGTTCCATTCTTACCTCTCCGGTTCCATTCTTAACTCTACAGCTCCATTCTTAATTCTCTGATTATAGCCAGAGGATTGCCTGTGTGGTCTTCACCTCATTGCTAGCCCACGCCTACTTAGCACATGTGCACTCCCTCTTGGCCAACATCATTTGCAAGCACATGGTCAGTATCCTTTACTTTCTCAAAATTATCAGACTGCTTGAAAAATCCTCCAGTACAGGATAATCGGACATTGCCTCCAACTAAGTATTGGAGAGACTTTGCACTTCATCACAAATCTTGTCCCCGGGTCGTCAATTGAATCTGGCAACCATCTGAAACCTGATCGGACAGTTTGAAACATTGGGATCACATTTGACTATGAAATGAAACTACAAGAGACTGTGAGACCTTCAGGGCATACCAGTTGGTGAGACCACAGTTGGGTGCTGTCCTGGTCACCCAGCCAGAGGAAGGATGTTATGAAGTTGGGGAGGGTTCCCCAAAAGAGATTCACCAGGATGTCGCCTGGACTTGCAAGCTTGAGTTATAGGGAGAGGTTGGATAGGCTGGGACTTTTATCCTTGGAGCATTGGAGGCTGAGGGATGACTTTATTGAAGATCATGATGGGCATGGATAAAGCGAATGGTCATTTTTTTTTCCAGTTTAGAGGACTCTATAATTAGAAAGGATGGGTTTAAGGTGAGAGCGGAGAGATTTAAGAGGACAATGTTTTCACTCATAGAATGACCCGTCAGAGGAAGCCAAAGAAGTGGATATAATTACGTTTTTTTTTTTTTGTTAGAAGTATGTACAGTAGTGTGGTACTTAAGTACCTAATACATACATACACATCACCATTCTTGTACAACTTCGTATTTTTAATTTAATAATAAAAGAACAGTGAAAGAAAAAAGTAATAAAGAGTGTTGAAATAGATAGACAAGCGAGTAGAAACAGATAGCGAAAGAAATAAAGAGCAGAGATGAAAAGCTAAGAAGATTGAGAGAAAAAGAGAAAGTAGAGAGAAAAATTAGGAGTGATATACCTATTTCGTATTTTTGCCCATCCGTCACCCGGTTCTGAACCATTTAATTTCTAAGGTTGTGTTATGTTGCACCACATGCTTGTAAAAAGTCAATAAAAGGAGACCAAGTCTAGATTCTTATTTAGACAGATCATCAACTCAAAGAAAATTAAAATCTCAGTCAAGTGAATTTTTAAACTCATATATTAACATTACCAACATTAAGGATGTCTGGAGAATTGAAAATCCATCCGGACGAGAATATTCATTTTATTCACCGGTGCACAAAACATATTCAAGGATAGACTATTTCTTAGTAGATTCTAAACTTATTCCATTCACCGACAACTCGCAATATCATAATGGACCATGCTCCATTATTTCGTATTTTTGCCCATCCGTCATCCGGTTCTAAACCATTTAATTTCTAAGGTTATGTTAAGTTGCACCATATGCTTGTAAAAAGTTGATAAAAGGAGACCAAGTCTTTAAGAATTGGTCTACTTTGCCTAGCAGGAGGAATCTCATTTCTTCAAGATGTAGCGTTTCCGACATATTTGAACTCCACATTTTGAACGTTGGCGTGGTTGCGTTTTTCCAGAATTTGAGTATGTTTTTTTGTTGTAATTAAACCGTAATTAAGAAGAGCTTCTTGGAATGTAGTTAATTTACTTCCCTCTTTCATTGATCCAAAGATAATCAGTTCTGTGTTGGGGTTCAATTTTGTGTTAAATAGTTTTGTAAAAGTTCCAAAAATGTTGTTCCAAAATCTATGCAGTTTTGTACAAGAGACAAAGGAATGTGCTATAGTGGCATTTTGAGTTAGACATTTGTCACAAATGGGGGAAACATTTGGAAATATTTTATTCAGTCTAGTTTTTGAGTAATATAATCTATGTAAAATTTTAAATTGAATTAGGTTATGGCTTACATTAATCGAACATTTATGTACATATGATAGACTTTTTCCCCATCTGTCGTTCAGAATTTTTATCAATAACTCTTGTTCCCAGTCCCTTATAATTGCCTCTGTCGTTGGTGTTTCTATATTTAGAATTATATTATATACATATGATATTAAATTACGATTTTTAAAAGATATTTGGACAGATATATGATTAGGATAGGTTGAGACGGCTATGAGAAAGCTCATTATGCTAACCTGGCCGGCAAGGATGGGATCGACACATGGGCCTATTTCAGTGCTGTACAGCTCAATGACTCTTGAGCTTTGGACCACACAACTACTCCATATTTAAGTCCATAGATACATAGACAATAAGTGCAGGAGTAGGCCACTCGACCCTTCGAGCCAGCACCACCATTCAATGTGATCATGGCTGATCATTCATAATCAGTACCTCGTTCCTGCCTTCTCCCCATACCCCTTGATTCCGCTAGCCCCGAGCTCTATCTAACTCTCTTTTGAATGAATCCAGTGAAATGGCCTCCACTGCCTTCTGAGGATGAGAATTCCATAAATTCACAACTCTCTGTGTGAAAACGTTTTTCCTCATCTCAGTTCTAAATGGCATACCCCTTTTTCTTAAACTGTGACCCCTGGTTCTGGACTCCCCAAACATCGAGATCATGTTTCCTGCATCTACCGTGTCCAATCGCTTAATAATTTTACGTGTTTCTATAAGATCCCCTCATCCTTCTAAATTCCAGTGAATACAAGCCCAGTCGCTCCGTTCTTTCATCATATGACAGTCCTGCCATCCCGGGAATTAACCTCGTGAACCTGTGCTGTACTCCCTCTATAGTAAGAATGCCCTTCTTCAAATTAGGAGACCAAAACTGTACACAATACTCCAGGTGTGGTCTCACCACGACCCCGTACAACTGCAGAAGGACGTCTTTGCTCCTATACTCAACTCCTCTCGTTATGAAGGCTAACATGCCATTAGCTTTCTTCACTGCATGTCGTACCTGCATGCATACTTTCAGTGACTGATGTACAAGCACACCCAGGTCTCGTTGTACTTCCCCTTTTCCTATCCTGACACCAATCAGATAATAATCTGCCTTCCCGTTCTTGCCACCAAAGTGGATAACCTCACATTTATCCAAATTACACTGCATCTGCCATGCATCTACCCACTCACCCAACCTGTCCAAGTCACCCTGCGTCCTCATAGCATCCTCTTCACGGCTCAGACTACTACCCAACTTTGTGTCATCTGCAAATTTGCTAATGTCACTTTTAATTCCTTCATCTAAATCATTAATGTATATTTTAAATGTTAAGTTGTGGTCCCAGCACCGAGCCTTACGGTACCCCACTAGTCATTGCCTGCCATGTTGAAAGGGACCTGTTAATCCCTACTCTTTGTTTCCTGTCTGCCAACCAATTTTCTATCCCTGTCAATACCCCATCCCCAATACCACGTGGTATAATTTTGCCCAATAATTGCCTGTGTGGGACCTTACCAAAGGCTTTCTGAATGGCCAGATACACTACATCCACTGGCACTCCCTTGTCCATTTTACATGTTATATCCTCAAAAAAATTCCAGAAGATTTGTCAAGCATGATTTTCCACTCATAAATCCATGCTGACGGACCGATCCTGTTACTGCTGTCCAAATGTGCCACTATTATATCTTTGATACTCGACCCCAGCATCTTCCCCACCACTGATGTCCGGCTAACTGGTATATAATCCCCTGCTTTCTCTCTCCCTCCTTTCTTGAAAAGTGGGATAACATTAGCTTCCCTCCAAACCACAGGAACTGATCCAGAATCTATAGAACACTGGAAAATGATCACCAATGCATCCACAATTTATAGAGCCGCCTCCTTGAGTACCCTGGGATGCAGACCTTCAGGCCTTGGGGATTTATCAGCCTTCAGTCCCATCAGTCTACCCAACACCATTTCCTGACTAATGTGAATTTCCTTCAGTTCCTCCATCACCCTAGGTCCTCTGTTCCCGAGCACATCTGGGAGATTGTTTGTGTCTTCCTTAGCGAAGACAGATCCAAAGTACCCGTTCAACTCGTCTGCCATTTCCCAGTTCCCCATAATAAATTCACCTGTTTCTGTCTTCAAGGGACCCACATTTGTCTTAACTAATCTTTTCCTCTTCACATACCTAAAGAAGCTTTTACTATCCTCCTTTATATTCTTGGCTAGCTTACCTTCGTACTTCATCTTTTCTCCCCATATTACCTTTTTAGTTACCTTCTGTTGATCTTAAAACATTTCCAAATCCTCTGACTTCCCACTCATCTTTGCTATGTTATGCGCCTTCTATTTTATTTTTATACTGTCCTTGACTTCCCTTGTCAGCCATGGAGGTCGCCTCTTTCTCCCCTTAGAATCTTTCTTCCTCTTTGACATGATCCTGCATCTTCTGGATTATTCGCAGAAATACCTTCCATTGCTGTTCCACCGATATCCCTGCTGGGGTCCCTTTCCAATCAACTTTGGCCAGCTCCTCCCTCATGCCTCCATAGTCCCATTTGTTCAACTGCAACACTGACACTTCCGATTTTACCTTCTCCCTCTCAAATTGCAGATTAAAACGTACCATATTATGGTCACTACCTCCTAATGGCTCCTTTACCTTGAGTTCCCTTATCAAATCCAGGTCATTACACAACACTAAATCCAGAATTGCCTTCTCCCTGGTAGCTCCAGTACAAGCTGCTCTAAGAATCCATCTCAGAGGCACTTTACAAACTCCCTTTCTTGGGTTCCAGCACCAACCTGATTTTCCCAGTCAACCTGTATGTTGAAATCTCCCATAACCACCGTAGCATTACCTTTGTTACATGCCAATTTTAACTCCTGATACAACTTGCACCCTATCTCCAGGGTACTGTTTGGGGGCCTGTAGATAACTCCCATTAGGGTCTTTTTATCCTTACTCTTTCTCAGTTCTATCCACAATGACTCTACATCTTCTGATTCTATGTCACCCCTCACAAGGGACTGAATTAATTCCTTACCAACAGAGCCACCCCCATTCCCTCTGCCCACCTGTCTGTCTTTTCGATAGGACGTATACCCCTGAATATTCAGTTCCAGCTCTGATCCCCTTGCAGCCATGTCTCTGTAATTCCCACAACATCATACTTACCAATTTCTAACTGAGCCTCAAGCTCAACCACTTTATTTCTTATACTTTGCGCACTCATATATAACACTTTTAATTTGGAATTCACCTCCTATCTCACACCGGTTCCTATTGCACCTGACCTTACTCTCTTATCCCTTCTTGAACTTTCCGTCCAATTAATTTGGATATCTTTCGTAACTTTTCCTGTTCTCCGTCCTTATACTTCCAATTTATCGGCCCCTCCCCCCTGCTATTTAGTTTAAACCCACCCGTGTAGCACTGGCAAACCTACCTGCCAGAACGCTGGTCCCCCTCCAGTTAAGGTGTAACCCGTCATTTTTGTACAGGTCACCCCTACCCCAGAAGAGATCCCAGTGGTCTATAAATCAAAATCCCTGCTCCCTGCACCGCTCATCAGCCACACGTTTAGATCCCCTATCTTCCTGTTCCTGCCCTCACCAGCACGAGGTACTAGAAGCAATCCTGAGATAACCACCCCAGAAGTCCTGCTCACCTTCCCATTTGTCGCTGTATAGTCTTGAAGTTCTGTAAAACTTTGCCACTCATTTCTTAATTGACATGAAAGTCTCACTCCCTCATCTTTGTGCTTCCTGATCCGCATTAGTGCATAGCTAAAGAGTGTTCTTTAAAAAAATTATTATTCTCCAATCTCCCAGGAACTACAGGTGCTGGTTTACCAAGAAAAGACACAAAATGCTGGAGTAACTCAACGGGCCAGGTAGTATCTCTGGAGAACATGGCTAGGTGATGTTTTAGGTCAGGACTCATCTTCAGACGAAAAAGGGCCCCGACCCGAACCATCACTCTACATGTTCTTCAGAGATGCTGCCTGACCTGTTGACTTACTCCAGCATTTGTGTCTTTCTTAACATGTAAAATTGTTATGATTTTTTTTAAATTACTGTATCCTGATATCAGAGCAAAATAGCCCCACCTCGTGCTTATGCAATGCTTTTTAAAGTAACGGAATCCTCAAAGATTCAGTTGGTCAGAACAAGAAGAAATGTATGCAAAATTCTGTCAAAACCTTAGTGAAGTATTGCTATTATAGAATTATTTTTTTGATATGGATAGAGTTGAACTAAAATATGATTCAGGGGGAGACATCCAATGTGTGCAGGACTATATATACACATTTGTTAGCACACAACAAAGCTTTTCACTGTACCTCGATACACGTGACAATAAACTAAACTGATACTGATTTAGGCAGTTGCCTTTCACCTGACCTCTGAAAGGAAGATCTTGGACCTGGACCTAGGTCATATGTTAATGGTCAGATTATACCTGGTCTGCTTAGTTTTATGTGCATGAAGGAACTGCAGATGCTGGTTTATAACAAAGATAGATGCAAAATGCTGGAGTAACTCAAAAGGTCAGGCAGCATCTCTGGAGAGAAGGAATAGGTTACATTTTGGGTCGAAACCTTTCTTCAGATTCAAAACTAAATTAGGATTTAGTTCATTAAACTATTCTTATGCCATAATTTATCATACCATTAAACTAGTATTTAGTTTAATGTAGTTTATCAAGGTACAGTGAAAAGCTGTTGTTGCATGCTAACCAGTGAGATGAAAGACTCTACATGATTACAATCAAGCCACCCATGGTGTACAGATACTGGATAAAGGGAATAACATTTAGTGCAGGATAAAGTCCAGTAAAGTTGGATTAAATATAGTCCGAGGATCTCAGTGAGAGCTCAGGACCGCTCTCTAGTTGTTGATGGTATGGTTCAGTTGTCTGATAACCGCAAGGAAGAAGCTGTCTCTGTATCTGGAGGTGTGCGTATTCACACTTCTGTACCTCTTGCTTGATGGGAGAGGGGGGAAATGGGAGAGGGGAGAAGAGGGAGTTACCGGGGTGAGACTCCAGTTTTTCCAGTATTGCCTGCTTTTGTTTCAGAATTCCAGTAACTGCATTGTTTTATTATTATAATGTTGAGGCTTGAATGTTTTCTCAAGTAGTTTATGAATATTTCACTGGATGCCCATCAGATGTTTTGAACCTAGTGTTCACCCTGCACATGTTTAGCAGGTCTTGCTGCCATTCGCCTTTCTACGTTGTGAGCTTCACATCGATTGTTGAGTTTACTGACCACTCCTATAAACAGCCAAGCGCAACACAGTCACAAGTTTTAAAACTTCCTGTCCGGCAGAATTACATTATGATGTATTTACAGGTACATGAAAAGATTTTTGTTTAATGTTTTGGATTAAAGCTTAATTCCTGTTGATGTGGATGTAAAAAAGAACAAGACTGATTTACATACACTTCTGGCTTGTTCACACTAGATGGGGCCATTGGAATAGGAAGATGACATAAATAGGCCACTTTATTGAACAGAATTAGATCCAAATGCTCTGAATTGATCGGGAATTTCTTTACAGCCTCTCCAGATTGACTAGTGAAGGATTGTCATGCTGTGAGTACGTGCTATGTTTCCTCCAGTCTTCCACCACTTAGAATTTCCCCTACCACCACATCCCATAGTGCATTATGCCCTGAATCATTGTGAAGTAAAGTGCAGTAGGATCCATAATTTTATCTGCCATTGACAATTGCTAGTAAAACCGCAAGGACGCACAGTTTGAAGTGTCTAATTACTGAGAATACGGGCAAGTCAGCAGCTTGTTAATTGTTAGAAAAATAATTTCTTCAGTTCAAAGCAATCAGGAGTAATTTGAACTGCATAAAGCTGGGGTTGGGAGGGAGGGGGAGGAGGTGAATTTTAGTTCAATATCATATTTAAGCCGATGTCTTGTACTCCTGTGAACCCTAACCAGACATGGGCCCTCTAACCAGACACCTTCCTTTCAGCTGGTTCTGCTGTTCCCTGCCATTGCCTGGCCCACCGAGGCAGATTTCCCCTGGATGTTTCCACAAGTTCTAATCCTGAACTCACACTTTTCTCTTGTTTCTCAACTCTGCTCATAGCTCAACTCGGCTAGCTAATCCCATCTGAGAACTATCTCCAGCTTCTGTGATCCTTTCAATGCCATTTCAACTATCCGACTCTTGTTTGCAACGCCCTTGCAAGACCCTAACCGCAATTTTTATTTTCTTCCAAAGTACAGAATGTGATGCTTCCAAAAATCATTTTTTCAGGGTTCATAAGTTATAGGTGCAGAATTAGATCAGTCAGCCTATCAATACTCCACCATTCAATCATGGCTGATTAATTTTCCCTCAAGCTAATTCTCCTGCCTTCTCCCCATAACCCTGACACCAGCACTAATCAAGAATCTGTCAACCTCCGCCTTTAAAATATCCATTTATTTGGCCACCACAGGCATCTGTGACAATGAATTCCACAGATTCACCACCCTCTGCTAAAAGGAATTCCTCCTCATTTCTTATCTAAAGATATGTTATTTTATTCTGAGGCTTTGGCCTCTTATTCTAGAACTAATGTGAACAAGTGATCGATGGTTGGTATAGACTTGATTGGCTAAAGGGCCTGTTTCCTTGCTGTATCTTCCAACCAATCAATCTATGATTTCTTCAAATTGGGATCTTGTGTCTGCCACAACACTAAGTTCTTATTAAAGTTACAAATGATCCAAGAGTCTTAAAGTCAAACAGAACAGAAACAACCTTCTATTCAAGCACCTAAATACACTAATCCCATTTACCAGCATTTAGCTGGTAGCCTTCCATTTTTTGGAAATTCAGGGTTCTCTTCTAAATATTTAAACGTGCAAATTTCTCACTCAATGAGAATGAGAAAACTTTCCAATCTCTCTGAAACATTCCATCCCAGAGTACATCCTGCTGTATCTTCCCTGGTAAGTATGATTGCACCTCCTCAATTGCAATCACACTATAATGTGGTGACCAGAACTGTACAGAGTAGTGCAGCCACAGCCAAACACATGTTTTATAAAATTGCAACATAACTTTTCTGCCTTATATTCTATATCCCAGATGTATGACCACATGTATGTCCTCTCTTATTATATGATTACTAAATTCCATTTGCCATGGCTCTGCCTTTCTCACCAGCTTTGTCTAGTATAATTTAGAGATACAGCATGGAAATAGGCCCTTTGGCCCACAGAGTCCACACCGACCCACGGCCACCTGTATGCTAGTCCTATATTATACCAGTTTTCCTACACACTGGGTGCAATTTACAGAAGGCAATTAACCTACAAACCTTCACGTCTTTGGAATGTGGGAAGAAACACCACCTGGTCACCAACATAGAAACTACGCACAAACAGTGCCCATAGTCAGAATCGAACCCGGGTCTCTAGCGTTGTAAGGCAGCAACTCTACCACTACGCTACTGTGCCACCCATCAGTATTGTTCTGCAAACAAAGACTCCCCTCCTGACTGTCAACAAAGCCACCGATTTCTATGTCATCTGAAAAGTTACCAGAGTCATAATTATACAACACAGAAACAGGCCCTTCAAGACGCAATGTCCATGCTAGCCCTCAAGAACAATTTGGCAACTTGCTTAAGATCCTTTGAGCTCTAACTTTTAATGTACCAGACTCCTGTGTGGAACATTATCAAAGTCCTTAACAAAGTATATGCACATCACACATCACACTGTCCTCACCTATACACTTTGTTATTGATTAAAAAAATGATATCAACTTGGTCAGAGAGAATCTCCCCCGAATAAAGCCATGCATACTACCTTTGGTTACTCACTGCCTTTCCTAGTCTAGGTTATTCCTATCCCTTAGTACTTTGTCCAATAATTTGCCTACCACTGACATGTGGCCTGAAATTACCTGGTTTATTTATCCCTGTTGCCGTTCTTGAATTAAATGCTAACATCATCATGCACCACTCCAGTGACCAGGAAAGGTTTAAAAAAATCTGTGTCAGAGCTCCAGAAATCTCTCTTCTGCATCCTCGCCATTGCCTCCAACAACAGCACAACAGTCTGGGATACATTTCATCAGGTCCTGTGTGTTTAATTTAGTTTAATTTAGTTTAGTTTTCTGTCACATGTACCGAGGTACAGTGAAAAGCTTTTTGTTGCATGTTTTCCAGTCAGTGGAAAGACTATACATGCTTACATTCGAGCCGTCCACGATGTACGAATACAGGATACAGAGAATAACATTTAGTGCAAGTAAAAGTGCAGTAAAGTCTGATTAATGAATGTCGAGGTTTTATCCAGTTTTACACCTGGACCAATTCCTTTTTAATGATCACATGTTCTGAAATTTCACCATACATTTCCTAGAATTCTTCGACTAATATGTTCTTCTCTTTAATGAGTACAAGTGGATTTTCATTGAAGATTATCCTACTGATGGTACCCATTGCATTCGCTCTAAAGGGTGCCAAACATTGATCCTACCAATGTCCTCTGGCTCCATACAAAGATTGCTACTTTAACCCTATTCTTTATCTACTTACTCGCTTCCCCTTTAAAAACTTGCAAAATACTTTGGGATCTTGTGTCCACTTGTGATATTTCATGCTCACTCTTGGCCCTCTGATATGTTATTTTGTACCCCACCCCCACACCCACACCCCCCACCCCCCACCCCATTTTCTATATCTTGACTGTCCTGCCCCCATATTCCATTCTCTATACCTATCCTATGCTTCCTTTTTTAAATCCTGTTAATATATTATGACATCCTTTTCTCTCCTCACCACACCTCCACCATGCGTCAGTCACAACATGCCATATCATTATAGATCCAACACAGTGGACCTTGCACCATTAATGTGCATTGGGTGTCATCTTTCGGACTCCATGCAATTCAAACAGGGTGAATGTTCTGTGAATGGGCACTATTCTTCAGACCAAACACAATTAGTGCCATGTTGTAAACCCACCACAATGGATACCATCTTGTAGATACAACAGGATGGGTGCTTTCCTTCTGTAGCCTCTACACAATTGGCCATCACCATTTAGACTCTACATAATGGGGCTACCCTGCAGACCCAACAAAATCAACACCAACCTATAGGTCTAGGATCTTGTTAACTCCTCAATGAGATAAATGCCCTGTAGATCCTACACAGTGAAGCATTTCTATGGAATATTCGTAGTTGGTTCCATCCCGTTGACCCAAAAGCAATGGGCATCATCCTGGAGGCTCCAGGCAATGACTGCCACCCTCTAAAGCAAACACAATGGATAGCATCCTTAAGATTCAACACAATGCATTGCTTAATATCACACCATTTCAGGTGCCATCCTCCCAATTCCATGTTGCCAACCATTTAATTTGCAAGTGACATTTAACTCTTCACGTCACTCACAATACACACGTTACTCTATCTTTTCAATGTGAGCATGTTAATAACCTTCCTGCACATGTTGCTGCTTAGCAATAAAACGTTGTAAATTGAAATGTGCTTGTGAAGCAGACACCACTGCTTGAGCAACAACATTGTTATCTGGGAGTGAGATGTCTGTCAGTGCTGCTTTTATTATGTGAATCTCCCAGAGGTGTTGGTCAGGCCACATGTGGAATGCATTCAGAAGCACAAGTGCAGCAGAAACCATGCTGGACCAGACAGCTCTGAAGAGGCAGTATTACCATAGTCTCTCAGGCCTCTGCTGTTGACTGCAACATTTTGAACATTTGAAAGAAAAGACTGCCATTTATTTCACACCTTTATATCATAAGCTCGAGACTTCCCAAAACACATTACATCTAAAGATAAAGATATACAGTGTGTGTGTGTGTGTGTGAATGTGTGTGAGTGTGTGAGTGAGTGAGTGTGTGTGAGTGTGAGTGTGTGTGAGTGTGTGTGTGAGAGAGTGTGTGTGTGTGTGCTGTTGTAAATGCAATGAACGAACCGTGCACTGCAACATCCATGTATTAGTAACTGTATAATCTGTTTCATATTAGTGATATTGTTTGAAGAATAGATATTGCTCAGGCCTCTGAGATTAGCTCCTGGCTTTGGAATTTTTTACATTCTTCTAAAAAAGGAGCTGTTAGTTTAACATCTCATTGAAAGATAGCATTTCTGACTGTACAGACGCCTCACAGTTCCACACTGGTACCTTAGCCTGTGCTGAAGTCTCTGGTCTGGGAGTTGAGTGTGCAACTCTGTGAGTACTGGGGAGCTACTGTACCTGTTCTCATATTACAGCATGAAGGAAGAATCACAGTGTCAGTAATAAAAGATTCAGTAGGTCATTATGACGTATTCTGAGCTGATAAAGAGTGGAGAGGCCTTACGTTGGTGAGGCCATGCCAGGAGTATTGTGTTCAGTTTTGGTCATCCTGCTATCGGAAAGATGCCTTTATGCAGGAAAGAGAGCAGCAAAGCTTTCTGAGGATGTTGCCAGGACTCAATGGCCTGAGCTGTTGGGAGAGGTGGTACAGGCTAGGACTTCATTCCTTGGAGTGCAGGGGGCTGGGTGATCTTTTGGGGGTGTATAAAATCAAGAGAGGAATAGAGAGGCTGAATGCACAGTATTATTTCTTAGGGGTCGGAGAATTAGAGGGCATTGATTTAAGGTGAGAGGGGAAACACTTAATAGGAACCTGAGGGATAACCTTTTTACACGGAGGGTGATATACATATGTAACAAGCTGCCAGATAAAATGGTTGAAGTAGATACAATAAGAACATTTATAGGCATTTGGGCAGGTGCTCGGATAGAAAAGGTGTAGGAGGGTAAAGGGCCTGTCCCACTTAAGTGTCCTTGGCATGCAAATTACGCAACCTCGTGGTCGCGTTGAGCCGCGACGGTCGAGCGAAGGTCGGGCGCGATTACATGCGTACGCACAGCCGTCTGGCGCTCGTGACGTCATTTGAAGATGGACACAAGGTGCTGGAGTAACTCAGCGGGACCGGCAGCATCTCTGGAGAGAAGGAATGGGTGACATTTCGTGTCGAGGCTCTTCTTCAATCTGAAAAGAAGGGTCTTGACCCGAAACGTCACCCATTGCTTCTCTCCAGAGATGCTGCGGGTCCCGCTGAGTTACTCCAGCATTTTGTGTCTATCTTCAATTTTCGTGGCCCTGCTCTGGGAGTAGAAGTGGGGGTGGATCCGGACCATATTGGCCGTGAACCCCAGGCCGAGTTTGGCGATTGTTTGTCTGCTTCTGCTGCTGTTGCAGATGAGACGTTGCGTCGCGCCAGGGTCTTAGGCCTGCCCTACTTTTGCCGTCAGTTCCGCGACAGGCCGTTGGCGCGCAAAGATTTAGTTCAATGCAAGAATTTCGGAGCCCCGCGCGATGTCGGGACCGGCCCCACACAACTCCATACCCCTCCGCGCTTCTAAGTGGGACCGGCCCCGCGCGGGCTTACGGTGCACGTACGCCTCAAGCGACCACGAGGTCGCGTCATTTGCGAGCCAAGGACGAGTAAGTGGGACAGGCCTTTAAGGGTCAAACTCTGGCAAATGGGACTAGCTTAATATATAGGCACTTGCTTGGAATGCACTAGTTGGGCCGAAGGGCATGCTGCTGTGCTATGCATTTATGGCACTATCACTTGGATGCCTTTGGCATTTAGTCTAGTTGCCAGTGCCTAATGGTTTGTGTGGGCTGGTTCCCTGAATGTGTCCTCTCGGAGAGCTAGGATATTTGAGGGAGAACCGTTCAATAAGTGGCTTTTGCATATCGTAGTTCAGCATGAAACATGACCATTGTATGGTGGGATTTAGTGGTGAAAAATGAAACAGGAATGTAGAATTGTTGGTGCTGAGTTCCATTTTTCAGCTTTATTCATTTTCAAAATGAAGCCATCTCTCTGAAGGATAACATTCGTTACATTTCGATTTATCCTTCAAATAATCCTCTGCATGTTCCTAATCAAGCACATGAATGTGATAACTTGTTTGCTTGTCATAAGTCGAGACTATTGATATCGATATTGGTCTATTATTGGTATTGGTTTATTATCATCATGATACAGTGAAAACCTCTGTGTGTTTTCCAGGCATTGGTGTGGAGTCACGTATAGTCTAGACCAAGCTGTGGCAATCTTTGGCTTTATTCCTTCAAGAACTCCAGTGAACCAGTTGGATTTTTTACAGCAATCCGACACATTAGTCATCACTTCTACAAAAAAACATTAATTTTATTTCCAGAATTTTTTTATTCCAAAAGGAATTTCTAAAACTGTTAT
This sequence comes from Okamejei kenojei, assembly GCA_035221665.1. Classification (NCBI taxonomy): domain Eukaryota; kingdom Metazoa; phylum Chordata; class Chondrichthyes; order Rajiformes; family Rajidae; genus Okamejei; species Okamejei kenojei. Next base: position 48,559,648 of record CM069131.1, on the reverse strand, counting down.
TTGATATTGCATTCCCTTGGCTATGGGTCCAAATCTCTGGACTTCGAATCCCGTAACATAACCATTACACCTGTTTACCCTGATTTGTATTCTTTATGGTCCAATTTTGTCAATTCACTTTAAGATTGGCTGAAGGAATAAAACTCATGGGTGAAGAGCCAAATAGATGTTATTGTCCTGTATTGAGAACAGTCATACTCTTCCCTTGCTTTGGTCTCAGATCAATGCATGAAATTAATTTACCCAGTGGGGTGCCTTGCTTACTGCAACGGCTATCAAGAATTTAGGCATGCTTTCTATGGTTTCTCAGTGGCGTAAAATGCACGAGCTGTGTGCGCCTCAGATCTCTCAGCACTATAAATAACATTGCCAATCCAGTTCAGGAGATTGTAGACAGTACAGGAAATACTTCAGAAATATTATTATAAATTTAAGTGCAGTCATGCAACTGAGAGAAAATAAACAGAACTAATCTTACAAGAACTTTGTTTTGGATGGAGTGTAGAATGCTGCAAAATACATTGTAATGTCTCCTTATTTTCCCACATATTCTCAGAAACGGAGTTATCCCTGACCATCTCATTCATAACATTGACTGCTATGAGAAAAGTCAGTGTCACCAAAGTAGATTAATTGTCTATGGTGGCCTTCAACCAATACCAACAAAGCCTGTCTGTTTACTTCATTGACCAGTAAATATGACCAGTAAATCCAGATCTTTAATGATGAATGTCTTTAATGATGAGATAAATGAAGTGTGACTCGTATTCATGCCTGATCTGAAACGCTGTCCCATCCATTCCCTCCATAGATACTCCCTGACCTGCTGAGTTCTTCCAGACGTTTGTTATTTTGTTACTCAAAATTCCAGTATCCACTGTTTCTTGTGCCTCCATGATTTCTACTCTCTTTCCAAATTCTCGCAAATGGACTTTGTCCATGGGGGGAAACTGATGCATTTCTGAGGACAAAAACTTTCATTTTAGATGTTAAGTCTCAAAAATACTTAATTCAACTACATGCTTTTTGCCAACTTCTGCACGAGTAACTAGTTTAGATTTCTGAAAAGATGCAATACATGTGTACAAGCCAAGTGTACACGGACAATGTGTACTATAGCTCTGCCTTCAATACGGTCATCCCCTCCAAGCTCACCACCAAACTCCACCAGCTAGGCCTCAGCTCACTGATATGCGATTGGATCCTGAATTTTCTGACGGAGCGACCGCAGGCAGTGAAACTGTGGCCGCACCTGTCCTCCACTATCACCCTGAGCACCGGCATACCACAGGGCTGTGTACTGAGCCCCATGCTCTACTCCCTCTTCATCCACGACTGTGTCCCTGCACTTGACAACATCACCATGGTCAAGTTTGCAGATGACACAACGGTGATTGGGCTGATCACCAACGGTGATGAAACAAACTATAGAGCGGAGGTGCAGAACCTGGCGGATTGGTGCTCACAGAACAACTTGTCGCTAAACACCTCCAAGACCAAGGAGCTGATTATCGACTTCAGGAGGTCGCAGAATGGGGAATACGCTCCAATCTCCATCTACGGAGGCATTGTGGAGAGAGTGTCCAGCTTCAAGTTTCTGGGCACTCACATCTCAGAGGAGCTCACATGGTCTACCAACACCGCTGCACTGGTCAAAAAACACAGCAACGACTGTTCTTCCTAAGAACATTGAAACAAACTGGTCTGCCCCAACAGCTGCTGACGACCTTCTACCGCTGCACGACAGAGAGCATACTAACATATGGCATCTCTGTGTGGTATCTCAGCTGCACGGAGGTGGAGAGGAGATCTCTTCAGCATGTTGTCCACAGAGCGCAACAGATTATTGGGACACCGCTACCAGCCTTGGAGGGCATCTACCACACATGGTGCCTCAGGAAGGCCGTCAGCATCCATAAAGACTCCTCTCACCCTTGTAATGGACTGTTCGAACTACTCCCTTCTGGCAGACGTTACAAGGCCTTCTACGCCCGCACCACCAGACTCAGGAACAGCTTCATTCCCAGAGCTAGAGCGGCTCTGAACCGTCCCTGCTGAGTTCCCCCCCCCCACCCCCATGGACTGTCTCCCCCAGCCTCGCACTTTAGTCTGTGTTGATTTTACTGGTCTAATGTTCGTTTTTACAAACCTTGTTCTCAGGCTATTTAAACCTAAATGTTATTGGTCAATTAAGTTATGACATCGGATGGAAGTTGCAAACGAAATCTCGTTGCACTTATGTGTAATGACAATAAAAGATATTATTATGTAAAAAGCGTGTGAAGAAGTTATTCTGTGAATGCGGCCTCACTAAGAACAAAGGGCATGATTGAACTTTGGGAGATGTGTTTTAGATTGTACAGTTTATAGACTCTTCTGACATGGACACCAATTTGACATTAATAGACAGAAGAGCATAACATACTAAGAAGTCATCCCTAAAAGGAAGTGGTGTTGTTGCATCTTTAGAGGTACCTATAGTGTATCCTACACACCATTCGGCAGACCCAGTTCACGGCGACCATCGATCGCATTAGTTCTTCGTTATCCCAGTTTCTCATCCACTCCCTGCACGTTAGGGGCGGCTTACAGCAGCCAACGGCTTTTGGATGTGGGTGTAAACCAGAGAATCCGAGGGAAACCCACATGGTCACAGGGAGAATGTGCAAACTTCTCGCAGAAAGCATCTGAGGTCAGGGTTGAACCGAGGTCTCCGACCCTGTGAGGCAGCAGCTCTACCAGCTGTGCCACTGTGCTGCCCACTCTACTTATGGGCTTTAAACATGTGCAATAGAGTGTGAGGCCTGGGGTAGCAGCAATGCTGCAAGTTCCACTGCTGTATTTCTCTCGACATCGCATTGGCATACAGCCACACTCCATCACACTCTGGATCACTTATAATTACCCAGCATTACTTACATTTCCCACCCTTCCATGGTTTGTCCTGACCCGCCCAAACCTGGTTGTAACTTGCTCCCAGCTGCCACTTTCTTCCCAGTTCTCCCTCCTGCGCCATTCTACCCCTGCCCCACTAATTGTTTCTCTCTGCTCTTATCTTTTTCCATGGCTTCCCAAGAGGAAGAATGTGTGTACTTCCTTCAATAGGAGCATCACAATGGTTCCATTCTTTCAGGAGCAAGGTGGTACCATAACCTGACAGCCATCATATCAAATAATTTTCTCCTGTTGAAGATGTAGATACTTCTCCGGTATTCTCTATCCCAGATGGATGTAAAAGCGAAGATGGACACAAAAAGCTGTAATAACTCAGCAGGACAGGCAGCATCTCTGGAGAAAAGGAATGGGTGACATTTCGGGTCGAGACCCTTCTTCAGAATGCCAGATCACCGGGGGTTGTTTAAAGAGGAAGTAAATACATTTTGAAAGATCCGGAAAGTGAGGGCTATGGAGGGACTGGCAGAGGCAAGGAGATGTAGCCTACGGCAGATGAGCCATGATCATCTACATTGACTGATGAGTGGGCTTCACGGATCAACTACCTTATTCTTGCTCCTATTTCTTTATGCTATTGCTATAGAAACATAGAAATTAGGTGCAGGAGTAGGCCATTCAGCCCTTCGAGCCTGCACCGCCATTCAATATGATCATGGCTGATCATCCAACTCAGTAACCCGTACCTGCCTTCTCTCCATACCCTCTGATCCCCTTAGCCACAAGGGCCACATCCAACTCACTCTTAAATATAGCCAATGAACTGGCCTCAACTACCCTCTGTGGCAGAGAGTTCCAGAGACTCACCACTCTCTGTGTGAAAAACGTCTTTCTCATCTCGGTCTTAAAGGATTTCCCCCTTATCCTTAAGCTGTGACCCCTTGTCCTGGACTTCCCCAACATCGGGAACAATCTTCCTGCATCTAGCCTGTCCAACCCCTTAAGAATTTTGAAAGTTTCTATAAGATCCCTTCTCAATCTCCTAAATTCCAGAGAGTATAAACCGAATCTATCCAGTCTTTCTTCATAAGACAGTCCTGACATCCCAGGAATCAGTCTGGTGAACCTTCTCTGCACTCCCTCTATGGCAATAATGTCCTTCCTCAGATTTGGAGACCAAAACTGTACGCAATACTCCAGGTGTGGTCTCACCAAGACCCTGTACAACTGAAGTAGAACCTCCCTGCTCCTGTACTCAAATCCTTTTGCTATGAAAGCTAACATACCATTCGCTTTTTTCACTGCCTGCTGCACCTGCATGCCTACTTTCAATGACTGGTGTACCATGACACCCAGGTCTCGCTGCATCTCCCCTTTTCCTAATCGGCCACCATTTAAATAATAGTCTGCTTTCCTGTTTTTGCCACCAAAGTGGATAACCTCACATTTATCCACATTATACTGCATCTGCCAAACATTTGCCCACTCACCCAGCCTATCCAAGTTCTTTATGCTATTGCTACAGTAAGGCTGTACCACTCTGTGTTAAGGGGCTGTCCCACTTGGACAACCTAATTGGCCAGTTTAGAAGAGCTTAGGAGAGTTTGAAAAAAATGTCATGTTGAAGACTTCCTTCAACTATGTAGAAGACCTCCTTCCACCTCCTTCGACTATGTTGAAGACTAGCTTCGACTAGCTACGACTAACTTCGGGAAAATTGGACACGGAATAGTGGAGAGTGAAGACGACCTCCGTCGATCTCCTTCGACCTCCCTTCGACTATGATGAAGACTATCTACGACTACCCTCAATTACCTACGACTAACATGCCGACCTACTACAACCTACTACAGTAAAAGAAGTAGTAAAGAAGTATCGATTTTTCCATGGCGACCTTTCTTTACGCGCAGGCATTTTTCAACATGTTGAAAAATACGCCGCGACCTAGCTGAGGCCTCAAGTACGTGGAGACCACTCTCGATCATGAAGGAGAGTTACAAAGACGTCCTACGACCTCGTGTCGAACATGCTGCGAGTATGAGTCAAGGGCAAACTCGCCAACACTCGCGGATTATGTCCCCAAGTGGGACAGCCCCTCCACGTTACTAACTGCTCTCTTAATTGCAACATTATTTTGTATGGAACCTGGCAGAAGCTGCTTTGACACTATTAGCTTTTGCTTTTATTTAACATACAACACAGTGGTGCAAAGGTAGAGTTGCTGCATTGCAGCGGCAGAAAACCAGATTCGACGCTGCCTATGGGTGCTGTCTGTATGGAGTTTGTACATTCTCCCAGTGAACACGTGGGTTTTCTCAGGGTGTTCCGTTTTCAGCCCATATTCCAAGACATGCAGGTCTATTGGTTAATTAGCTTCTGTAAAAAATTGTCCCTACTGTGGGGGATGGAACCAGTGTACAGTGATTGCTGGTTGTCGCGGACGCAGTGGGCCAAAGGGCCTATTTCCATGCTGTACCTCTAAAGTAAACTAAACCAAACTAAACTATGTGTATACTCATGGGTACCCCAAAGGCTGGAGAAACTCAGCGGGTGCAGCAGCATCTAAGGAGCGAAGGAGATAGGCGACGTTTCAGGTCGAGACCCTTCTTCAGACTGGTCAGGGATCAGGGAAACGAGAGATATGGTCGGTGATGTGGAGAGATAAAGAACATTGAATGAAAGATACATATTAGCTTGAATTAGAGATCCATCAATGCTTTTATTCCCTTGTGCCAAAGAGATGGCCCAGTTGTGAATATGTTCAACACACTGAAGTGGACTATTCCAAAAATTTTCTCAGATTCCCCTCAGAATGAGTAGTTTTCACCTTATTTAAGTCCTCGAGGCCTGATCTGAAGATTTTGGCCACTATTTACACGGCATGCCACATTTCCGTCTCCCACTGCCCGCCGTACTAATCAGGAAATCATACATCTGCAGTCTGGCATGGCACAAACGAAGAGAAGAGGCAGTAAAATATTTACCCTTACCTAGTCAATATATGTTAACATAGAACACAGGACAGTACAGCACAGCGACAAGCCATTCAGCTCATAATGTCCTTGCCAAACATAAACCAAAGTTACACCAAGGCATGGTGGCGTAGCAGTACAGTTGTTGCCTTACAGCACCGGAGACCCAGGTTCGATCCTGATTACGGGCCTATCTGTACGGAGTTGGTTTGTTCTCCCCGTGACCTGTGTTGGTTTTCTCCGAGATCCTTGGTTTCCTCCCACACTCCATAGACGAACAGGTTTGTAGGTTAATTGGCTTGGTATAAATGTAAAATTGTCCCTAGCGTGTGTAGGGTAGTATCGGGGATCGCTGGTCGATGGGCTGAAGGGACTGTTTCTGCACTGTATCTCTAAACTAAATTAAACTAAAATAATCTCTTGTTCCTGCATGTGATCCATTTCCCTCCATTTCCGTGCATATCCATGTACTCATTTAAAAGCCTCTCAAACTCACTATCGTATGTATCTTCCTCCACCACCACGCCTGGCAATGCTTTCCAAGTTCCCACCATTCTCAGTGTCAAAAAACAGGTTCTACACATCTCTCTCACCATAAATATATGCCCTCTAGTCTTTGACATTTCCATCATTAATGAGCTCAGTCTTGCATTTTGGACTTGTATGGAAATGTGTGACCCAAAGTTTGGTTGCTTCCTAGTTTTGCCTGCAGATTGATGGATTACGCCCTCTTCAAATGTGCCTCCATCTCAGAGGAACTGGCATTGTTTTATAAGACATACAGCATGCTACAAATATTAGGCATACTTTCCACAAGGAATGATGAAGCCAGCTGAAACACATTTTGAAAGTGTTAAAGGTCTCCTCATTCACAGACTAAGTAAAATTTTGCACCTCATCATTTTTTTTTTATTGAGCGCATATGAAATGGGAATTAAACCCAGATTTTCCCAACAATACTGCCCCTCCACTTGAGCACCTGCACATTCTTCCACTGTTATGTCCATGGGGTAAGAAAGGTGTTTGCTGTTGAACGTTCAGGATATCTAAATACAATGACCCAATATTCAGGCAATACTTTTTTTTATTTACACTCAGTAGCAACGATCTTCTATTTTGACAAGGAAGAAGAATTAACCTAGTAATTACGGACGGTTTAATATCAGTGGTGAGAAGCACTGTCAAAGCTGAACACCTGGAGAGAGTTTGTGTAGGAAAGAACTGCAGATGCTGGTTTAAATCGAAGGTAGACACAAAACGCTGGAGTAACTCAGCGGGACAGGCAGCTTCTCTGGAGAGAAGGAATGGGTGACGTTTTGGGTCGTGACCCTTCTTCAGACTGATGGGCGAGTGGGCGGGACAGAGATAGAATGTAGTCGGAGACAGTAAGACTGGTGGGAGAACTGGGAAGGGGGAAGGGGATGGGGAGAGAGGGAAAGCATGGGCTATTTGAAGTTAGAGAGGTCAATGTTCATACCTTTGGGGTGTAATTTACCCAAGCGAAATATGAGGTGCTGTTCCTCCAATTTGGACAGGGCTTCACTCTGACAATGGAGGAGGCCCAGGACAGAAAGGTCATTTGGGAATGGGAGGAGTTAAAGTGCTGAACAACCGGGATATCGGACTTAGCGGAGGTGTTCAGCGAAACGATCGGCGAGCCTGTGCTTGGTCAGGCCGATGCACGGATGTTGACAGCTGGAACAGCGGATATAGTAGATGAGGTTGGAGGAGGTGCAAGTGAATCTCTGCCTTAGACTGCATTCTATCTTTTTCCCGCCCCATCCCCTGAGATCAGTTTGAAGAAGGGTCTCGACCTGAAACATCACCCATTCCTTCTCTCCAGAGATGCTGCCTGTCCTGCTGTGTTACTCCAGCATCTTGTGTCTGCTTGGAGAGAATTAACAGGCATTTGGACAAACATGAACCAAAATGTAAGGTGTGCTCTGATTCTCAAAGGGCAGATCACTAGATTGCATTTTTGATAAAAGAGTCACAGAAAGAGTGGACGTGTAGTTCCAATTGTGTATGTGGATTTTCAAAAGCAGTTAAAGAAGAACCATGTCGCTTTATTTTTGTCATTGAATTGAACCACTTGGAATGATAGGATCAGGTCCAGCTGGGCTATAAAATAACAGGGAAGAAAACAATATTCATGTTGTCTGGGTATTTATGAGATTGGAAAAAGATTGGAAGAAATTCTTCAAAGATTGGTTTGAAACCCATTACCAGTTTTGACAAATATTAATTTAATCAGGCTCCAAAGCCCAATTTTGTGCAATTGACCTTCGAATTGTAATACGTGAAGGGGAGGGCAGTAGGTGGCTTCAATTTGCACAAGCATGCTGGTGGAATGGGTACAAAACTGGCAGACAAAAGTCAACATAGTAACAAGGAGAGATATTGTGGCATGAAGAATGAGGGGTGGCAACTCAAGCTTGATGGTACATTTTTATAAGCAGTGCAAGAACAGGAAGAGCCAGGAAGCGACAGGTAGCATTGCAGTTAATAAAGCTCATGAGACTTATTTATTGAAGCAAGGAATACAAAAAGCACAAAGATATTGTGCTAAGCCATTATAAAATACTGGTGCAGCCCCAAATGGAGTTTCGTGTTTTATTATGGGCACATTTAAAGGCTGTGCAGAGAGTAAGAGAGAGATTTACTAGAATGGCTCTAAGGAGAAGTTATTGTTTTGTGAGAAGCTGATGTTATCCTTTTTCAAGCTGAGAAGACATTGGAAGGCCTTGGAGATTTGATGTTTAAATCAAGGAGGAATTTAATAATAGGCAAGTGGGTCAATAATCAGAGGGCATAATTTAAGCTGATTGGCAAACGAATATCGAATGATCTGCAGAAAACTTTGTTACACGATGATTTGTTATTCATCTGCTGGATTGGCTGGGGCAAGAAAGATTGTTGATCTTTTGAGTCAGTGGGCAGATACCTGGAAAGATTGCATTGCAAGTTTGAAGAAATTGAATTAACTGCAAAGGATCCATCATAGACTCAAGGTGACAAATTGATTTCTCTGTGTAGGTCTATTCTGTGGTTCCTCAACTCTTAACGCATTTTCTGTGGCTGCGCTGCTTAAGTAAAGTACATAAGCAAAAGTGTATTTGAAGGTATCAATGTGTGGTTTTTTGGAGGTTTAGAAAAATATTTATTCTCCTTTTGAGTTTTAAATTGTTGATGTTGTTTGCAAAGATGGCGAGGATGTTATTACAGTAAGGCTGCCATCCCTCCTCAAAAACCTTTAGAAAGGGAACGACATGGAGATCTTGACTTGAGTGATCATGTAAAATGACTGCTTGTGAGGTGACAGACCTTTTTTTAATATCTCATAACATCATACAAGAGTCAAGAGTGTTTTACTGTCATATGTCCCGAAATGGAACAACAGATATATAAAGGTAAGATAGACACAAAAAGCTGTAGTAACTCCGTGGGACAGGCAGAATCTCAGGAGAGAAGGAATGGGTGATGTTTCGGGTCGAGACCCTGCTTCAGAGCCTATAAACATAGTACTCTGTAAACATCATAATGGACATGTTCTATTTTAATATACAAGTTTAATATATTGAAAAAAAACAATAGTAGTACAGAGACAAAAACATTCCTGCAAGTCTACGTAGTTCGGAACGTAGTTGGAGGCTGTTGTGTTTAAGAGCCAAATTGTTGTTGGGAAGATCCTGCTTCTGAACTTGGACGTTACAGTTTTCAGGCTCCTATACCTTCTTACCGATGGCAAGAGTGAAATGAGAGCTTGGCCAGGGTGGTGTGGTTCGCTGATGACGCTGGCTGCTTTTTTGAGGGACCAACTCCTGTGGATCCCTTCAATGGTGGGGAGGCCATTACCCGTGAGGGACTGGGCAGATTTCACCACTTCTTGCAATCTTCTTCATTCCTGGGCATTCGAGTTGCCCAACCAGGTCATCATGCAACCAGTTAATATCCTCTCGATTGTACCCCGGTAGAGTTCAACTGTAACTGGCCCTTCATCTCATGTGCCCATGCTGACTACCCAGCATTCATATGTACTAAACCCATTTACCAGCACTTTACCACTTTACCCGCACATAGTCTTCTATGCCTTGGTGATTTTAATGCGCATACATAAATATCGTGTGAGCATCTGCCTCCATCACATTCTCAGTCAAAGAGGCTAGATTGCAACCACATCAGTGAACATAAATCCTCAAGTCCTCTCTAAACCTTTCACTCCTCACCTTAAAACTATGACCTCTGGTTGTAAATGTCTTTGTTTTAGGAAAAGTTTCTCACTCGCCGCTTTCTTTAGTCCTGCTAATAGATGCCAGCAATCTGTTTGTTTCCTTCACCACATTATCTACCTCTTCTGTCACCTTTAGAGATTTGTGAACCTGTTCATCATTTCTCCCTTCAGGCCCTACCATTCATGGTGGATGTCCCACCTCATTAGACCTCCCAAAATGGTGTCACACTTGTGGGGGTTAAAATCTATTTGCCATTGCTTTGCCCTATTTACCAGCTGATCAATATAATTCTGTTACCTAAAATTATCATCCTCACAATCAACCACACACCAATTCTCATGTCATCTGCAAATTTTCAATGTGTCTCTAAGTTTTTACCTTCATTGAACAGAAATGGGAGACTTAGACCATTATGTTGAAAATAATTATAGAAAAAAGCTATTAGGAGGGGCTATTTTGGGTAATCTGCAAGGCTGTCATGACAGACAAGGAAATGTAGACAAAAGGAACTGTAGATGATGGAATCTTGCCTCGAACACAAATTGCTGGAGTAACCCAATGGACAGCAGCATCTGTGGAGAACATGTCTCCAAAGATATTACCTGACCTGCTGGGTCAGGTAATTGTGATTACCAGCACTTTGTGTTCTATAACAGACAAGCAACCTTTAGAGATGTGCATGCCTTTGGAGAGACCACGCCTACTGGGCAAACATATTGCTGAGTTGCTTGATGGGAAGTAGTTGATGGATGGAACACATTTTGTAGACATTGTTCAGCAGAAATTCATCCATGCTCAATTTTGCCAGTTGCACAATCAAATGATGGCAATGGTTTGCCTTCTGCGTCAGAAATTTAGTTCCATGAATGTCTGTTATCAAAATATTGTGCCGAGTATTGTCCTTTGTTTCAGGCCTGAGAGTTTAATTTGGATTTGGTCCTCTCAGAAGACAAAACAGCTGCTTTCATGAGAAAACATGGATACATTTCAATGCTCCTAAATAAGAAAAGAAACTGGTCTTTCTCAGGTTGCTTTGGTTTGTCTGATTTATCTGTTATCAGGATGATATGAGTTTGGGGTCAATGGCAAATCAGAGCTATGAACTACGGAATATAAAACCAGAAATTTGCACCGTTTACCAAGTCTTTGGTTTTCCACAGAACTTTACTGCAAACATCATGTCTACTACAAATGAACCAGATTCCTTAAGATTCGTTCTAACATGTTTGTGGTAGCATTTTCTTTTTGGGTCTGCAATACCATGGCACAATTTCTTGCTGTGTTGTACACATTTGGTGTATTAAATGGTAAACATTCTCAGATGGTGATAATTTTGAAGGCACCCTCTGTGTGGTCTAAATAACAGAAACATTGCTTTGGTTTATTTCTCTCTCATTCTTTCTGGGTCCTTGCTCTACAGAGATTTGAATCCTGGCATAAGCCTTGTTGATTTTTATTTGCATTGCTCTTGTATGGGGAATTCCTACTCAATATGGAATCTGATTTGGGTGAATGTTCTGACAAAATAAAGTTTACCAATTATAAGTCCACTCTCTTTATCTTTGATTTGAACTATGGAAAATTGGGCATCCAGTGAATAAGGTCTCGGGAGATCTAGAGCCATGTTTTTGGACACACATCCACCATTTTCAAAACTACACAGTGCCAGGGTATCTTTTGTAAATGAGAGCTTACATGCACTACATTGGTGCAAAATAATAAACATCTACTTCGGAATTATAGTCCGGAATTATCAAAGGGAAAATTCACACCATTGGCTCCACTGTTAGAATAAATCTGTTCAGATTTGGGATCAACCATGGAATCTAAATTGTTTGTTATAAATAAAAGAAGATTATTATGTTAGCAATTGTGGTTATTGAGGTGGCTTTACTGGGAACTGCAATCTGCTTTAATTCACTTTCCATCAACAAAAATGCTTTACTGTTAACAGCATCACCATTGCCAATAACAGTCAGGCTGTTTGCCATGAAACATGAATATATAGTGCCCATTGAGACTGCCTGCTGTATGGTAAGCATACACATTAGCCTTCGAGTGCCTGCCTTAAGGCAGAGATATACAATAACTCATGAAACTGCCAGATATAAGACAAGAATATCTTTCCACACTTGAGACTTCTGTTGCTTCAGAAACATACAGAACCCTCAAGACCCTTTGCTACAAGGTAAGGATATAATGTGAGCGCAAGGAACTGCAGATGCTGGTTTACAAAAAGAAAGACACAGTGGTTGGAGTAACTCAGCTGGTCAGGCAGCATTTCTGGAGAACATGGATAGTCTGAAGACACAGGGAACTCCAGATGCTGGTTTTAGAAAGATAATCTGAATCCGACCCAAAATGTCACCTATCCATGTTCTCAAGTGATGCTGCCAGACCTGCTAAGTTACTCCAGTACTTTGGGTCTTTTTAAAGATAAAATATAATAGTTGAGGCAGAGATAGAGATTAATTCTTGAATTGCCAGCTAAATGGAAGGGATGCATACACCCTCATGAGTACCTATTGCATAGTAAGCATTTATAGTAGCTTTTGAAATTGCCTATTTTGAGGCAGGGATTTACAATGTCTATAATATAATATAGAACGGTGCAGCACATGTATGGGCCATTCGCCCATAATGTTTGTGCCAAACATGATGCCAAGTTAAACTGATCACATCAGTTGGTGAAGGATTTTTTAATGAAGTATTTTGATAAAGTAAATAAAGAGAAACTGTTTTCACAGACAGGGGAGTCACTAACAAGAAGACCCAGATTTAAGGTTATTGTAGAAAGAACCAGATGTTTCATGCAATTACTAGATTAGATCTGGAATGCTTTGTCCAGAAGGATACTGGAAACAGATTCTGTCACAGCAACTTTTGTGTACCTTGGTGTGTGTTGTGACTGTTGGCAGACCAATTTCCTTCCGGGGATGAATAAAGTTCTATTGTATCGTATCATATCTGCCGGATCCATATCCCTCTATTCCCCACACTTCTTGAACTAATGTGCCTGAGCTGAAGCTTCTTAAACGGCACTGTCGTATCTGCCGCCACTCCTGGAAATAATAATAAGGCAACGATATGCGGGAACTTTCCTGCACGTTTGCTGTATGTCAGCGAGTTGCAATAACATCAGACATATCTACTACAAGGCAAAACTATAATATTGCTGAGTATATTCTTTATTTTTTGTCAGCAATTATATTCTTTACAATATTTGATAAACAATGTTAATGCTGGATTCAAGGCTAATATAAACTGGAACCAAATGGCAGAAATGTAAAAGGGGAAAATGTTGAAGGATTTTTTAATGATGTATTTTGATAACGTAAATAAAGAGAACCTGTTTTCACAGACAGGAGAGTCACTAACCAGAAGACCCAGATTTAAGGTTATTGGACAAAGAACCAGAGGCAACATCAGGATACTTTTCTTTTCATGCAGTGAGTAGATTTGATCTGGAATGCTTTGTCCAGAAGGACACTGGAAGCAGATTCAATAATAACTTTCAGACGGGGACTGGATAACTCGTTGAAATAAAGAAAATGCTGAGCCAGGTGGAAAGACGAGAGGAGTGACTAATTCAATAACCCTTTCAATGGAGCTGTCACAGGAACAATAGAACTAAATTGCCTCCTCCAGAATGTATCATTCTATGATTCCATGCAACAAAGTTTTGAACAAAAACAATATAAAAAGAAAAGAAGCAATAAGAGACAATAAAAGAAACACCCTGTGAGTCTGTGAGCTCTGCAGGGAGACAATAGATTAGTCTTTCTAGAGTTTTAGGTGTCCTTTGCCTTTACAGTTCGTGACTGTCCTTTTGTGCTTTTATTAATGTACTATTTCACTTTACTCTGATTACATGTCTGGAACATAAAGCTTACATTCAGGTAGGGTCATTTAAACCCATCAAGACTATTCTTCCATGCCCCATACTTAACTAGTTCAATTGTAACAACCTTTATATTGTATTCTTAATCACATGTGAATCAGACAAATGAAGGCTATGATAGTTGGTGGGTATACCACCTTAGCTTTACCATGGGATTTCCTTGGCTCAGTTCTATTTGTGATATTCATTTGTGGATAATGCCTTATTCATAGACCATATAACTGTCCCATAATGTATGTTGCAATAACTAGCCTGTTACATTTATTTCCAAGTTTCTTCATTTGTGTCCCAAATTGCCTCGGGCGCTGGAATATTAATAACATTGCAGATTTAAGGTGAAGAGCAAGCAGGATTCTCACAGGAATAACAAAAGGAGAGGTTGGGAGAAATTATTTAGAATAGTACTCTTAAATCATAGTGCACCTAAAAGACATGCTGTTGTACAATTGCTGAAGGTCCCAGGTGTATTATGTACAGCTCTGGTCCCTTTACCTAAGAAAAGCAACAAAATGCCTGTTGTGAACATTCACCACAATGTTTCCTGGGTTGGGCAGGTCTGCAGTGTATATGAACTTATAAAGGTGCCACGTAATTAATCACTACCAAAATTAGGAAGTTTGTTTTGAGGGGGAGCAATTGAGCATGCACAGAATATAAGATATGGTTTGGAAAGCAAGTGGAATGGTGAACAGTGTAGGAAGGAAATACAGATGCTGATTTAAATCAAAGATAGACACAAAATACTGGAGTAACTCAGCGGGACAGGCAGCATCTCTGGAGAGAAGGAATGGGTGACTTTTTGGGTTGAGACTGAAGAAGGTTCTCGACCCGAAACGTCACCCATTCCTTCTCTCCAGAGATGCAATCAGAGAGGTTGTTTCTCCTGACAGGAGATCCTAAATCTTACAATCATAGTATTCAAATAATGAACAGGACTGAAATAAGGAACATTACCTTCAGTTAAACGGGAGTGGGTTTTTATTGAGAAATAGACCAAGTGGGACCCGTTCCCCAATGCAGGAGGGGGGGGGGGGGTGCACGGGAGCTGGTCCCCGAATGCAATATTCCACCACTCACCCATAGGTCCCAATACTCACCACTTCCTACAGAGGTAGGGGGAGTAGAGAGGGAAGGGGGGGAGGGTAAAGAGGGAGGGGTGGAAGAGAGGGAGGGGGGGTAAAGAGGGAGTGAGAGTAGAGTAGAGAGGGAGGGAAGAGGGAGGGGAGGGGGGTAAAGAGGGAAAGGGGCAGAGCGAGTGGGGTAGAGACCCTACCCCATCTCCCTCCTCCTCCTTTCCTCATCCTCCTCCCATTCCCTGCCTCAGGACCTAACCAGGTCGTAGAGCAGCGCTAGGGCCTGGACAGCTTGAGACCCCATTGTGATTGGTGCACTGTGTGGGGTATTGTGACATCACTGGACGTTCTCTGAGAAAGCGGTTTTGGCTTTTTTTAAAACTTTAAATCATGAATAACTTTTGAAATATAGGTCGGAATGCGACTGGAATATGTTTATCGCTTAGATCGGAAAAATGTGAGCAAAATATGTGAAGATGGGAAGGCTGTGGCGTAGCGTTTGCAAGAAGATAGGAAAAAGCAGAGCAGAGTGACACATTGCTGGCACAAAGAGTTTTGGTAATATAGATGAAGATGAGGCATGGCATTGTTGAATGGCAGAGCGGAGTTGAATGTTCTTTACCATCTGTTATCTATTGTAGAGTGGACACGTAGAGTGACAATTTGTCATTTTGCCTTGCTAGCTGTTAAACCACGTGTACCTTCATGCACAAGTCAGAGTCATATAAGCTGGAGGTAGCTGGCTGGAGATTTATGCTATGTGCCACTGGTATTTGGGGGTTGATTAGCAAGGGGAGACAGCAGGAATTGGTTGTATTTGTGGAGTCCAACAGTTGGAGTGGCTAAGGGTCAGGCACTTGAAGAGTGGGTCAGTTGCGGATGAGTCAGAGCTGAATGGAGAATCAGGAAAGTAAGATAATTGTTGAATGGTCACATAGAGAAAAGCTAATTAATTAGGCCTTCCTCACATGACATCCCACCTCAAAGTAATGTCATTAAAACCTGGCAATTCGGGGAATGCCCTGAGACGTATAAAGGTTTATAATATTATGAGGACCATAGATAATCATAATCTTTCCTCCCAGGGCAGAATTCTAGATCTAGAGGGTGTGAGTTTAGAGTAAGAGGGGAGAAATGTAAAGGAGATCTGGGGGGAATTTTTTCATTCAAAGAATCGTGAATATCTGGAACGAGCTGCCAGAGAACATAATGGAGACAGATAAAATGACAACCTTTGAAAGGTGTTTGGACGTGTGCCTGGATAGAAAAGGCTTAGATGGATATGGTCCTACTTTTGGCAAATGGAGTTAGCATGAACAGGCATCATGATCATTTTGGACAAGCTGGGACAAAGGGCCGAGTTCTGTGCTCAATGCTTCTACAAAGCTCCGATTCCAGGCAGCCCTCAGAATACAAAAAGCACAATCTACTGGAGGATCTCAGTGGGTAATGCCCCTGTCCCACTTAGGAAACCTGAACGGAAACCTCTGGAGACCTTGCGCCCCACCCAAGGTTTCCGTGAGGTTCCCAGAGGTTTTGGTCACTCTCCCTAATAGTCGAAAGTGGTTTCCGCATGGTCGAGGCTTCTATGTTCCTGCAATTATTTCAACAAATTCAAAACCAGCCTCAACTAAAAATATGTTGCCGTTTGGTCGAAGCCAGTGGAGTGGGGTTGCTATTTACTTACAGCCAGTCAAAGGCAATCTCCTTCGCTGACCGGCCATTTTGATTGGCTCATTGGAGCTTTCAGCAAAGATCCTATAGGATCTTTGGTTTTCAGGACCTAGAAGATACGCCCGCTAACTTTATTAAACTTCTTAAAACTGTCTCCACTCCTTCTCTCCCCCCTTCTCTCCCCCCTTCTCTCCCCCCTTCTCTCCCCCCTTCTCTCCCCCCTTCTCTCCCCCCTTCTCTCCCCCCTTCTCTCCCCCCTTCTCTCCCCCCTTCTCTCCCCCCTTCTCTCTCCCCCTTCTCTCCCCTTCTTTCCCCTTCTCTCCCTCCCTCCCTCCCGCACTCTCTAAATGACTTACCGTGCTCTGTGGCAGCCGTTTACCTTCCTCTTCATCGCGCAGACAGCACTCCTCCATTGTCCCTGGCCCCCACCTTCGCGATGTGTTTGTGTGTGTGTGCGGTGGGTAGCAAAGATCCTGTGGGACCTTTGGTCGGTAGATGCAGCTCACGCTTCGGTCGAGGCTTTCCAGGCGAGTGACCAAAACCTCTGGCGACTCATGGAAACCTTGGGTGGGGTGCAAGGTCTCCAGAGGTTTCCGTTCAGGTTTCCTAAGTGGGACAGGGGCTTTAGGCAGCATCTGTGCTTTAACATTTCAGGGTTGGACCCTTCTTCAGATCCTCTGAATAAAATGCACTAATTTCCCTGGCAGTTCCCAGGGGAATGACAGTATTTAGAGCATGTTAAAGACAAAAATCACACCTGAGAAGCCAGAAGCAGCTTCTGGGCAAATATCCAGGATCTGGAATTGACATTCCTTGCCAGATAGAAAGGAATTTCTGGTGGGAAGCTGAAGACACCTGGATATTTGAAAAGGAGAAACTTAAAATGATGTGTAGCAATAGTGACGTCGAGTTAAAACTGGGACCATGAATGGCCTCCTCGTGTGCACATAGTGACCATGCTCCTGGTGAAGTAATGTGATTTGCTTCAATCCCTCAAAGGATTGTAATTATAGTGGTCCATGATCAAGATTTGACATCTTATTCAGAAGATCGTGAAGCTTCAAGGAAGATTTTGCCGCCTGTTAGGAATAGATCATACATTTAAAAAAATATATATTTTTCTTATGATACAGAATGAAACCATTGGCCCATCAAGTCCAGGACATCTCTCAGAAAGCAATCTCTTCCACACCTTCTTCCCTATAACCTATTCTCTAATATGTTCCCATTAATACCCTATTGGTTCTCCAAAGATAGACACAAAAAGCTGGAGTAACTCAGTGGGACAGGCGGCATGGATGGAGAGAGAGGGAATGCTGGGGTTACTTGATGTTAAAGAAATCAATATTTATACCACTGGGCTGTAAGCTGCCCAAGCGAAATATGAGGAGCTGTTCCTCGAATTTGCATTTAGCCTCACTCTGACAATGGAGGAGACCTAGGACAGAAAAGTCAATGTGGGAATGGGAAGGGGAATTAAAGTGTTTAGCAACTGAGAGATCTGGTAGGTCCAGGCAGACAGAGCGAAGGTGTCCAATGAAACGATCACCTAGTCTATGTTTTGTCTCACCAATGTATAAGAGTCCACATCTTGAACAACGGATACAGTAGATGAGGTTGGTGGAGGTGCAAGTGAACCTCTGCCTAACCTGAAAGTGGTATGAATATTGATATCTCACCATCTCTCCCCCACCCAAGTCGCACCAGCTTCTCGTTTTCACCCAACATGCACCTAACAATGGCTTCTTTCCTTTATCATCGTTACTTTTTTGCATATCTTTCATTCATTGTTCTTTATCTCTCTGCATCATCATCTATATCTCTCGTTTCCCTTTCCCCTGACTAGTCTGAAGAAGGGTCTCGACCCGAAACATCACCCATTCCATCTCTCCAGAGATGCTGCCTGTCCCACTGAGTCACTCCAACATTTTGTGTCTACCTTTGATTTAAACCAGCATCTGCAGTTTTTTCCTACACATCCTTCCTGCACACTATTGGTTCCCCAGTTTTCCTACTGCAATAAAGGGGCGTTTGCAGCAACCAATTAATATACCAACCAGAATGCTTTTTTTTTCCTTTTGGGAAGATGCTAGAGCATTGGGGTGAGCGGTAGGGGGATGATGCACAGTTGCAGGGAGAATGTACATTTCCGCAAAGGTAGCACCAAAGGTTTGTTTGAATCCTGGTCATTAGTGCAGAGATACATGCTGTGGCACTACTGTGCCATCTTCTCAATACCTGTTGGTTAACTCTCAAATGTAGACACAAGGAACTGCATATGCTGGTTTACAATAAAAGACACAACTTGCTGGAGTGACTCAGCAGGTCAGGCAGCTTCTCCTGCAAAACATGGAGGGGTAAAGTTTTGGGTCACGACGGGACCCTTCTTCAGACCGATTGTAGTGGGAGAGATAGCTGGATGAGAGGTGAGGTGGGACAAAGATAGGCACAAGTGCGGGGGTGAGGGTCTAGTTTAGTTTATTGTCACGTGTACCGAGGTACAGTGAAAAGCTTTTTGTTGTGTGCTATCCAGTCAGCAGAAAGACAATACATGATTACAATCAAGCCATTTACAGTGTATAGATACATGATAAGGGAATAACGTTTAGTGCAAGGTAAAGCCAGTAAAGTCCCATTGAAGATAGTCCAAGAGTCACCAATGATGTGGATAGTAGTTCTGGACTGCTCGCTAGTTGTGGTGGGATGATTTAGTTGCCTGATAACAGCTGGGAAGGAACTGTCCCTGAATCTGATTGGAAGATGGTTGGATGAAGGCCAGAGAGGAAAAGACAATAAAAATATGAGCTAAGGAGTTAGGATAGAAGTGGCGTGAAAATGTGAAGCCAGAGGAAAGAATATAGATGAAAGGGGACAGATTGTACAAAAAACATTCACCTTTTAGCCAAGTTTAAACATTTTAAAATAATTCTCAACAGATTAACAGATTGTTCTAACTGCATGCAAGATTGGGATTTGTGGGCTAATTTCAACTTCCTGCCCATAAGGAGAGCAGGTGTGCAATTAGTACAGGAAGAGTGTGTAAGTGGGAGAGAAGGTGTACAGTGGTGAGGCAGGAATGTGGAATTTGAAAGCATGGTTTACAGCTGATGCAGAAAGTATGTGCAATTGGCTTTGAAGGTGTACAGTGGGGCAGAGAAGAAGCCTAAATGAGAGCAAAGGAATGCAATGATCAAAGAGAAGTGTGTAAATAGGAAAGCAAGTGTGCAGGTGGTGCAGGAGAGAATACATGCTGCTTTCTTCTATTAAAAGTGAGTTGATTTAATACATTTATGTTTTGCCATTGCCTGATGCATTCTTCAGTCTGGGTTCCCAGTGCGCATGGGAGCAACAGAAGTTGTGTGGGTACCAGAGGAGTGTTTTTCTGAACTATTTTTTAACACTGATTCCTTTAAATTTCTTTCCCACATTTCTACTGTTTTTATTAGAATTAACTGGGCAGTGGAACAGTACAGTCTCAGTGATTTTATTTTTGATGTGCCATCAGGTATGTTAAAAGCAAACGGTTAATGCCATTTATACACAATTCTGAATTTTCAACATTCCTTACATAAAGTGCCACTGATTTTAGTTTACCAAGTATTTTTAACTCCATGCTTGCATTTTTTTCTAAAGTTCTACACTGCATCGATTAACATGGTTCTACTTAATTTCCAGTACCCAAGGCAATCAAACTGAGAAATTAGCATGTGCAACATGTAATGTTTTGATGTTAATCAGAGGAATTCCTGACCCTGATTGATGAAAGAAAACACCTTCTGTAGGGAATTTTCACTCAAGGTGATGCTACTCCCAAAATTACAAGAAATTCAAATTTTAAATAATTCTTATGAGAAAAAAAACATATTATAAACATCCAAATAGGAATTTGTTTTGCTTGAAAAAAATCCCAAAATAATAAGAGTATAGTGAAAGTGACAATTGAAAGAGCAAAATTAATTATTTAACTGATTGCTTCTTTGAAATTAGAATAATTGAGTTCCCAAGTCATATAGCATGGAAACAGGCCCTCTGGCCCAACTTGTCCATGCCGACCAAGATGCCCCATCTACGCTAGTCCCACCTGCCTGCATTTGACCCATATCCCAGGACCCAAACCTTTCCTATTCATGTGCCCATCAAAGACACATTTAGTTTCTGGAACTGCCATGGTTTCAGTTAAATACTATTAACTGATTATAGCTATGTAACTGTTAATCAGGTACTTTATTTGCAATTCTTTCTAGTTTGCAATATAATTAATTCAGAAGAGATGAAAATCCATATTATGTCACATAAAATATAATATTTACCCTTATTTCCTTATTAACATCAGTACCAGCTAGGTTACTCCTATGATTATTTCTGCTCCCTGGGACTGTTTGATGGCAAACAGCAGGGGACTTCAAAGCGACCGGAGAACTGCTTCACTTTGGGAATCAATGCATTATACACAGTCATAATGCATTGATACATCTGGTTCTCTCAGTACCAGATGTTTCAGATGTTTCACTGCAACCACTTGTTAGTGAGAATTCTCCTGGGGACTAGCATAGATAGGCATCTTGGTCAGCATGGACAAGTTGGGCCGAAGGGCCTATTACCATACTGTATGACTTTTTGACTCTATGACTGTAATTTCAAAGAAGCAATCAATTAAAGAATTAGTTTTGCTCTTTCAATTGTCACGTTGACTATACTCTTATTATTATTGGGGGTTTTTTCCAAGCAAAAATAAATTCCTGTTGGGATGCTTATTTTTTCTCATAAAAATTATTTTTAATTTGTTTTTCTTATGCTTACCGATTTTGCCATTTGGCTCTGAAAAGTATCATTTATTTTGTGTACTATTGGAGGAATAGCCAGAATAAATCAGCAACTCTGATCATTTCCCAGTTCTCTATAACTATGCTGCTACCTCCATTAAATGTGCAGGCACTGTGCAAACATGTGTGACGTACTACATTAATGTTGACATCTTTACAGAATCTTCCCCATTAACAGGAACACTTTGCAAAGCAAGTATTTTATGTAACACAGTGGCAAATAAAATCCCTGCAAAGACAAATAATCTGCATATGATTTGGAGAATGGAGATGGTTCTTATTGCCAGTGCTTATTGCAGCATGTTATTTGAGCTTGGCACAAAATCTCTGATATTTTCCTTATGTGTGGAGTCTTTAATTACCATTGCTTGGATTTTACAAATACCACTGCTTGTTCTTTGTTCTGTCTCAGATTGCAAGGAATTTCTATTATTTGGATTATCTGGTATAAAGAGGGTGGAATGCAATGAGCAGATGTTATTTTAGACATGTTTTGCATTATCACAAACACTTACAGAATGTTCAAGTCAAACAAACAATAGACACTTAGCTGGACGATTTATAATAACAGGAAAGCAGGGAGTGCTGGATTTAGTTCTGTCCCACTCGCTGCTGTGGATTGGTAATAACTGAACAATACTGCCTCATAGAGGCATGGTCAGTATCAAGAATCTTGAAGATTTGGTGACTGGCATTTGATATAACTGATCACCATCTACATCAAATGACCATGCTGCCTGTTAGCATTAACATCGAAATGTAGGGAAAGGCATGCACAAACACATGTCATGTGTTGAATTAGGCATAGGGGATTGTGGGCACAGCAGCGCTGAATGTGTGTGCTGATTATAAAATATTTAGTTAGAAATTCATCAGAGGAATCAAATACACCAAAAAGACCAAAGACCAAATCGTGATTTGCAAGAAAAACTCAGCATTGGTTTAAAGTTACTTGGATGACCTTCAGCAAACACTTAGGCAATACTGAAGTACTGTTCAGAAACATTCCCTGTTTCCATAGTTTATTTATTCTTCCTGAAAAAATTCCAAAAACACCTAAACTTGCATCATTGATATTGAAGAACACAACATTTCAATAAAGATGTAACCAGGACACTGGGTTCTTGTTACTGCTCTGTACTATTTTGATGGGTTGAACCAATTCAGATCAAAAACCTATCCTTTGTGTATTTAATTGTTGTGTTGCTATGTTGTATGCCTATAAAGTTGCAGCAAGCAAGAAATGTAGCTTTTTAACTTGTTTATGTGGGAAAGTCTCTGTTTTCGCCGTACAACTATTGACTTTGCACCGTAGGTTGAACACAGATTTTCCGGCAACTGGTGGTCCGGCCCCTCCTATCATCCGGACAAAATCACGAGAGCACAATTGATATCCCCCCCGGAAGTCCCCCTGAAAGCGTAGGGCCTAGGCTGGGCGAAGTGGCTGATCTCGACCTCATCGACACTTCCACGCCGGTCATGTAAACTTAGTAGCCTCGGAGTGAGGCTGAGGAAGAAAGCAGGTTATTGCACAATATTAGTTGCAGGTTAAAGCAGGTTATTGCAACTTATCTAGCAGAAAGCAGGAAAGCAGGTTCCCATTGAAATAGTGTCTTCCTCACTGAAGAAGAGAGCAGGTTATTATTTTTCATGTCTCAATCCTCCAGGGGAAGTAAAATACAAGAGGCAGAGGAGTACATTCAAACATTCAAGCAGTGGGGAGTAAATAAATGTAAAGCAGCAGCCAAGCATCTTTACCAAAAGGGATAAAGGCAACAGACTCATCAGAATGCCACCACTTGTTAGTAGCCCACCACATCCCACACAGATATCATTATTGCTCGGCCAGAATAATGGAATTAAAACAGTGGTGCAGGAGTGAAAATACAACATAAATTGCGGATAGACTATAGTTTTTTGAGATTCAGTGCAGAAACTGGCCCTTCGGCCCACCAAGTCCGCGCTGACCAGCAATCCCCATACACGAACACTATCCCACACACTAGGGGCAATTTTACAATTTTACCAAAGCCAATTCATCTACAAACACTGGCACATCTTTGGAGTGTGGGAGGAAACCGGAGCACCTGGAGAAAACCCACATGGTCACAGGGAAAATGTACAATCTCGTACAGACAGCACGCGTAATCAGGATCAAACCCAGGCCTCTGGTGCTGTAAGGCAGCAGCTGTACTACTGCGCCACCGTGCCGCCCTAAAATGCTGAATATCTGAAGCAAAAACAGAAAACGTGGGGAACTGATCAGGCACATCTGTGGAAACAGAAATAGAGTTAATGTTTCTGGTCAAATACCCTTCCTCAGCTCTGCTGAAGTAGCGTGGTTGCACTAGTGCTCCCGGCAAGCAGAGCCAAGCCCTCCTGTAGGCCCTAGAGAACAAAGAGGGAGCCGGCATGAGGGGGCACTGAGAATGAAGTACTATTGGATTCTACATTAAACACTTTGTAACTTTGTCAGCATCCTATATGTGGCGCCTCTTTGCATACGTTGTGTAAAGTATGCAAAACAAAGAATTTCACTGTGACACGTCACATGTGATAATAAAATAAAGTATCAATCAATCAAAAACTAGGGAATTCGAGCTTTGTTCTTGTTTTTGGACCATATTGGGTTTTTTTATTTATTGAACTTCTTGTTGTTTATTTTTGTATCTACTGAGTATTATGTGTACATACCTGTAGTTGTGCTGCTGCAAGAAAATAATTCCTCTTTTTCAGGACACATGAGAGTAAAGCTTTCTTGACTCTTCACTCTTGTATCCAGCATGTTCTGTTTTAATAGCAATCTAGGAGTACCTTGTCCATTAAGTACAGCAGTTCCAGAAGGTGACCTACCAACACCTTGTCAAGGACAAATAGAAAATGGGCAATAAATATTGGCCTTTATTGTTTAAAAAATACACAAAAAAATATCATCAATTGAATGGCAAAATGAATCGTACCAGGAGAACAGACGTTGTTGAAATATTCATTCAAGCAATGTTTAAATTTGGGGGGGAAAAGTGTGAGCTCTGGAGAAATTTGAAAAATGGGAGTTGCAAAACATGGAACATTTGAGATGAGTTGGGTTAAAAATACCAGTAGAACTAATCTCCTAAATTAGTGAAATTAGTGTTCAGAACAGATGGTTGCATAATTCTTCTGAGAAAGCTGTTGTAGTTCTTGATGCTTGTGTCAAGTTTCATTGAAATGGTGCCAGGTCAAAATGAGGATTAAAGGGAGAGTTAAAGTGGAGAGCTAGACATCTGCTCTAAGGTTGCATCAGTATTTGTCAATGTTGATCACAGCTCCCGTAAAACAGGGCATTGTTGCAAGGGAAGTGGTGAGCCAGTTAATGCTTCTTAGAAAACTTCATATTGGAATTATTTCAACACAAGCATATTTTTGACTAGGGTTATATTTTTTAATTTATTTCTGGTGTAAGCATACAGTGATTAGCTGCTGGCACAGAAACAAAAACTGTTAACTGATGGGTAAATTACCTACGATTTTTCATGGTTTTAAGTTTTAAATTACTGTATCGTCTAAGTGATAAGAGAATTGGGGGATACTGGTTTCATGAATATGCTGTTTGCATGAGAAATTTTCAAAAAATATATCACTGTACATCACATGCTATTACTGTACATCACATGCAATTATTTTGTGTGTAAACCTTTAAATACATTGCTGAATTATATGTCATCTCCTTACCATTTTAAATAACAATGCTGCTCACTCATTTAGACATGTGCATTAATTATAATTACTTTCCCATGTTAAATCACCCATCCGTGATAGGATTTGTTGCCACGGTTCTCCCTACCCAATATTACGCATTTAGTAAGCAAAGCTTCGTAGCACACAGGAGATGACACAAAGTGTCTGGAGCAATTCAGCGGGTCATGCAGCATCCCTGAAGAACATGGATAAGTGATGCTTCGGGTCGGGACCCTTCTTTAAACAGACTGAAAAAGGCCAGATCTGAAAAGTCACCTATCACATGTATTTTAGAAAAGAAATCTCCAGGGATGCTGCCTGACCCGCTGAGTTAATCCAGCCCAGCATCTGCAGTTCCTTGTTTCTACTTCTAGCACACAGCTGTTCACATCTATATTTAACAACAGATCTGATCAAAGTGTTAATAACAGACAATGATAATAAAGTAATGTGTTACTTGTGTGGTACAGTAATAAAAATTGCTGCTAACATTGAACTAATACTTCATTTTCACAAAAGAAAACATACTCATATTGCTGGTAGACACAATTGTTGAGAGGTTAAATTAGGAACAAAATGGGAGCTTTGACAATTCTGGGCATATATGACATGCTGACAATTAGTAGGAAGGAACTAAAGGAGAATAATTAGCAAGGTTACTGGAATACAATTAAGTAACAATAAGTAGGGATGACAATCTGTGATTATGTCGGTGGAAAAGGGGAGGTCCTCCAGAAAAAAACAATGAGTGAAAGGTTATCTGGAATGTGTTTTGGGGAATAATGTGGGATGTAGAGGCAGTGGGGAGCATTTGGGAAATAGTGATCAAAATTAATAGGCATTTGAATTATTATCGAGTAGAACAAGGTGATAAAACATTAAAATTAGAAGTTGGTGAGAGAGGAGATATTTTTAGTTTAGAGATACAGCATGGAAAGAGGCCCTTTGGCTCACCGAACCCGCGCCGACCAGCGATCCCCGCATAACTAACATTATCCTAAACACATGAGGGACAATTTACAATTATACCAAGCCAATTTTACTTCGGAGTCACGTGAGTGACTACGTGAAGAAGGCCCGCCTGGCGTTGGAACGGCATTACGTCGACGCTGACGGCAGAAGCAGGAGCTGCACAGACTGCTCCTCGACAGCGGTAGGTACGGAACCGGCAGGTAAGTGCAGTTGAAAAATTTTTAGGAAGTCTGGAAAACTCCGTGCCTGGTGTATTGAACCAGGATTTTAAAGGAATTTAAAAACAAAGTAAGTTTAAATTAAAACAAAAATACTCTGTTAAAACAACGGAGTTTGGAAAAGAACGTCCCAGGGGAATACCCAGCGATCGGGACGAGAGATTAATTACGGGGCCGGTTCCGATACTGGTACCGTTAAAAATACGGTAGGGAGGTTAAGATGCTCCACAATCTTTTGGCAGGGAAATTTTAAATAAGTCAGAAAGGCTGTAATTTAAAAAGTTAATAAATTTCGCGATATGGAGAAAGTACTCCAAAATATTAAAAAATTAAAAAAAAATTAAAAAAAAAAAAAAAAAAAAAGAGACAAGGGTCACAGTACCCAAACAGTTTCCCAAAAAGACCCTGAGGGGCTTGAATATACAGAATATGGCTATGTGCCAAATTGGGAATTTGAAACTCCGGACCCAGGAGGGTGGAGGAAGTCTCTTTGGATATAATTCCAAGTGGATCAGGGCTGCAAAAGACAGACCCTGCGAGTGGTGATGTGGATTATGATAAGAATATTATCTATTCTTATAACAATAATTGATATGTCTCTTGTTGGGACTGCGGACAATAATACCAGGTGAACATAAATGGTTTGTCCTAAGAAATTTTCCAAACATTCGTATTAATTGTTGAAGTATAAGGAGTTATGAACTACTAGTGATGATTCATAGTTGCAGCAATTTATTGAAGTCTAAGAAGGGGTCTCGATCCAGGGCGTTGCCTGTCTCCTTTCGCTCTTTGGATGCTGCTGCACCCGCTGGGATCTCCAGGTTTGAGAAACCCTGCAGTAATTTATTGTTGTACAAAAGCATCCATGACATGAAAATATGAATTTGACTATCTGCAGGTTGACCAGACCATTACAACAGCTGATGGTCAAAGAAGTCTATGAATGTTAACTAATATAACAACATATCAATAAAATAATTATGTATAAAGAAGTGTTATACCTGCAATTTGCAGAAATAAGTCTAAAAAACAATATTTTGTTATAAGAAATTGGAGGTCTGTGTATACAGTAAAGTTATTTTATCATATTAGATATATGTGAATTCCTTGTGGATTGCATTTTCTAAGTATCTAATTGATAGAGCCAATAATAGGGCTCAGAGTGTTACCGTCTTATTAACGGACAATATATTAACCAAGAAGTTATCAGATGCATTCATAATATCCCGATATGGAAAGGGATATATATGTAAATGTTAATAAATATATATATATATATGTGTGTGTGTGTGTGTGTATATATATATATATATATATATATATATATATATATATGTGTATATATATATATATATATATAATCTGTCCAAAATTGTAAAAAATATAAAGGCAGGAGATAAATAATCTTGAATTGCCTTAGGAAATGGACTCTAACTCTATCTATGATTCAAAAAAGTTAAACATTGAAAATAATAATGCTGATGACTTTAGTATCAATATAAGAGTGCAAACATTGCAAATGTTACGTTATAATTGCATGTGGATACAGATTGCATTATCATATATGTTTATGAATCTACCAAACAAAGCACACCAAGAAGAGCTGAAACCAAGGTAAACCTATAAGCATATCCTGTCGGCTTTAAGTTGTGTGTGTGTGTGTGTGTGTGTGTGAACATTGATGAAATATGTTGCAGTAGGTAAGAGTCTCTGTGGCAATGAGACTGCTTATTACACACAAAAACCACATTGGGTTCAGTAAAAACTGATGGTTATAGAGGAATATATTTCTAGATGGTTAGAAATTGGATACACTCAGTAGGAACTAGACACTGAAAGGTGGAAAATCACTCTGTTAATGAGGTAGATACATTCACAGGAATGGCACGGGATGAGCCACTCGAGCAAAGATGCAAGGCCGCAGGAGGCTGTAAATTAATGTTAAAGTAAAAAGGAACCAGTCATGGTGTCAGATTTGGACACGCAGTGTTGGGTTCTCTATAATTGTTGCTTTGTCATGCCATCAAAATATATATATCAATTGGTATTTTGTGATAAACTTGCCTTTCAATGGAAAGGGCATTACTTTTATTCTTTATAATGTGAAATAATTTATCACATAACTTGAGGCAATGTTTAGGGAAAAATGTGTTATTCGCTCGTTATTGTGTTAAATGAGCCGGACTGTCGTATGGAATAAATTCTACGACATGAAAAAACACAGAAAGCTTCAAACTCTTCACGTAGTCACTCACGTGACTCCGAAGTAAAATAGTAAGATTAAACGAGAACTTACCAGTTTGAAGTTTGATCTTTATTTTATGAGGAGTAACGATGAGGGATTACATGCCCTCCACTCCACACCCTCATAAAATAAGTGATCATCTGGTAGTTCTAAATCTATGATGAGCCTTACTATCTTACTCCGGCTATTATGTTCTGTGTTTTTCATGCCGCTGCTTTGAAGTATGCCGTTCCAGCGCCAGGCGGGCCTTCTTCACGTAATCCCTCATCGTTACTCCTCATAAAATAAAGATCAAACTTCAAACTGGTAAGTTCTCGTTTAATCTTACTATTAGCCTACAAACCTGTATGTCTTTAAAGTGTGGGAGGAAACAGGAGATCCTGGAGAACATACAAACTCTGTACAGACAGCACCCATAGTCAGCATCGAACCCGGGTCTCTGGCGCTGTAAGGCAGCAACTCTACCACTGTGCTACTGTGCCACCCTGTGTGAGTATTTGCGTATAAATACTCATGAGGGATGAAAGAAGATATATTGGGCTGGAATTTTAAGTATGATCAAAGATCTAGAAGTCAAATTGTGCTGCAAGAAGTAAACAGGACATTTTTCAGGGTGTTACAGCAGAAAGGTATGTTATATATGGAAACTAGAAGGTATAAGAGGCACTTATAGAAGTTAAGAAAATAAATTAGTGTCTTGCAAGTAACTAGTTTATTTCCATACATTCTCCTCCATAAACAGATCAGATGAAAAACAAGTCAAAGGAATGGTAAAGCCAATCAATGCTTTTTTAAAATGGTTGCAAAGGCGTAAGGCACAAAATGAAGACTTTTAACAAATGATATCAGATCTGCTTCTGGGACCAGCAGAAGCTTGGGCGCCGTATTGCTAACATCTTGTTAATTGGATGCATCCTTGGTTGCATTGACTAATGGTGGAAATTACAGAGCTTATGCAATATTTTCTAATCCCTTCGGATATGAAAGATGGGATAAAAGAAGGAAGTTAATTGAAAATGTTACACTACTACCTAAAATAGTTATATCTAATGACCAAGTTCAGCAGCCTAACATTGGTACTTGAAAAAATACTAAAATTAATAACTAACTAGTACCAGAAAAAAACACAAATCAATGAAATAAAGCCAGTGCAAATATTGTGAATGAAAATACGATTTGAATAAGTTGATAAAGCTTCTCAAAATTGAAGGATGGCGTTGATGAGAGTACTTCAGTTGTATTTGTGTATATGAACTTATAAAGGTGCCAAGTAATTGATCACTACCAAAATTAGGAAGTTTGTTTTGAGGGGGAGCAATTGAGCATGCACAGAAAATAAGATATGGTTTGGAAAGCAAGTGGAATGGTGAACAGTGTAGGAAGGAAATACAGATGCTGATTTAAATCAAAGATAGACACAAAATACTGGAGTAACTCAGCGGGACAGGCAGCATCTCTGGAGAGAAGGAATGGGTGACATTTCGGGTCGAGACCCTTCTTCAGACTCATGAATGGTGTGAATTCTTCAGAGTCATGAATTGGAATGGATAACATCTGTTTCTCAGAATAGGCAAAGGTATCCTTAAGAGGTTAACACAAGAGTATTACTATTTTCAATAAAAGTCAGCAGTCTATACATGGTTATGCAATGTATAATTTTCCATTTGTGTATATTTGCAGATGATGAAGACCTTTGAACTGTAGTGGGAATGTAAATGGATTTCGGGACAAACTATCCAAGAGAGTGTTGAGCCTTTATTTAAATGAATTGAATGGTCTCACGGTTGTATCTCAGATATATTGAGAAGGAACTGTCTGATTGTCACATCTTCAACATCCAGTAGAATGTGCCAAGGATTTGGATTTGAAATGAAACTCAGTTGTTAATCCTTGCTAAAATTGTCATTTTTATATACACAGCATTTGTCAGAGGGGGGTAGCAATAAAACCAATGTAATACAGAATGGAAACAGGTCCTTCGACCTACTGAGAGTGTACCAATCATCAACCACTCATGTACACCATTCCTATCTTAACTTTGTTCTCCCTAATTCCAGCCACTCCTTGTGGATTACACCATTCACCTGCGCACTAGAGGCAATTTGCAGTGGCCAAGGAACCTATTGAACCGCATGTCCTTAGGATGTGGGGGGAAACCAGAACATCTGGATGAAACCTACGGGGTCACCAAGAGAAGGTGCAGACTCCACCCAGAAAGCTGTGAGGCAGTAGCTCTATTATCTGTACCACTGTGCCGCCCTGGATAACAGCCAAAGTGGCAGCATCAACAGAATGCTCTTCTGTGTGCAGAGTGCAGCAGAGTGGTGAGAAATGTAACATTGGCAGGGCCTCCAATGAGCGGCAAGGAGTTTTCACATGGAAGTTGAAAAGTGACCCATTTCCTGTGAATTTTACCTCAAAAACTGAATGCCTGGTTTACAATGAGTGTGTTTCTTTCCCATGACTACGTCATCAGGGAGCTGAAATGATTGCAGCTGAATTTTGAGGAGTTATGCACATTTGGATCCAACAACATGCTTAATTTTATATATATTACAGCTGCTGACTTTCTATTCTGTCTATTTCTATGCATGTTTATGCATTTCCCTGATACTTACTTGCAATCCTTGGCTTTTAAAGATCTTTCTAGGTTCTTCGGAGCCCAGGGTGCCAAGTGTCATCATTTAAAGTTGCCTTCTGAGAAAGGGTCTGTGAGAAACACATTAACTATATATAACTATTACATAAACTAATTAAGGGCAGCACAGTGACACAGCTGGTTGCTACTTCTCAGTGCCAGAGACCCAGGTTCAATCCTGACCACACGTGTTCTCTGTGCGGAAGTTTGCACATTCTCCCTGTGACCTTGTGGGCTTTCTCCAGGTACTCCAGTTTCCTCCCACATCCCAAAGACGTGTGTTATAATTGACCACTGTAAACTTTAAGCAGGTATTTTGTTCCAGTGTGTTCTAATTGTTGACTCCATTATTTTTTTCACATATGATGGATGTGCTTCCTAATTTCCATGTTATATTTGGAAGGGAACCAGTCAAAAGCATTGACCCTTGCACCCAATTATGTGGTCTGGTCTCCCATCTGCATTGGGCACATTAACTTGTAAGAAGTATCATCAGATGAATTGCATATATAACACCTGAAAATAAAGTTCACAGCCAGTATTTAGAGTAACACCATACGTCTTCCCATTACAGCTGTCCTTTGCATGGTTTTTCCAATGCAGCATAATTTTACTAAACTCCAACCGGCGTTTAATGTTTTGCTAGCCCTCCAATTTAATGCACTGCTGCTTGAAAGCACATCTTTCATTCACAAATAAGCATCAATTAACGTTCAAACTCTTCGGCACGGTTCCTGTCAGATATGGCCGAGAGCACTTTAAACAGCTGTCTGGCTCCACAGTTGCTGGCAATGTCAGGTGGACTGACACACAGACCTTGAAATTATACAGTGTGTTTTCAGGGGCAGCTGGTTTCTTTAACTCAGAAGTTGCAGCCAACGCTCTTCGTGATGGATAATAGTTGTGGGTTGGAACGTTCAATATATAATGATAAAGTGGGTCCATCATAGATGGATATTTCAAATGTGGCCATGCCCAATTTCAAGGAGTTATGAAGTACCGATAACTTAGTGAGTAAAATACGCCTGTTGCCAGGATCAGCTAAGGGAAATTGCTATCATGTGATCCAAATCCCAGGTTAAAATTCATCTCCTCTTTGGGAATTGAAAAGGGGACTAACTTTTGATCAATCATTTTCTTTCTCCTTGACGACATTGAAATTCCCTGCACAGATTGTGCAGTTGTGAGATCCACAGGATCATTTTGTTCCTCCTACTCTGTAAGATCAGCAGGAGAGGATGTGTTGTATCCACTGGATGGAGGGCATTCAAAATGCTGCTTGACCTACGTTCAATTACTCCTTCCCACATAATGCAGAGACTGCAACAAGATTCCCATGGGAAAACTCATATGATCAATTGGCGTAGTAAAGGCAGGTGACAAAAGGAATATATGACATCTGGAGCTGAGACTGAGTCCGGGGAATTAGGGGATTGGAGAGAAAGTGAAATAGGCAGAACAAAATCAAACCTGTTCGAAGGGAGAGTTTGAGAATTGAGTATCCAGTCTGTGCCTGGAGGGCAAACAACACCTTGTGGTTTAACTAGCCGGAGATCTGTACAAGGGTCTGAAGAAAGGTCTCGACCTGAAACATCATCTATTCCTTCTCTCCAGAGATGTGCCTGTCCCACTGAGTTACTCCAGCTTTTTGTGTCTAACTGAGATCTGCAGAGTTGGCATTTGCAGATTGGGGCCTCAGTCAGTGAACGTAAGATGTCATAAAGTTGGGATGGGGAGGATGGAAAATCATGATTGAAAGGTTAGGCCAGGAACAGGCAAGGGGGCTATGATTGGGACTTAAGCCAGCAAGGAAATTACAAAAGGCTAGTGGTAAAGGGAGTGGCAAGATCTAAAGTGGAAATTATGCTAATACCTCCAAATGTGACTCAGACCTGCTCAATTTCTGAAGCAAAACTCAAAGCCCCAGAAGTACAGTACATAGAAGTGATATAATGTGCATAAGTGTGAAGATATCCATTTCAGTATGTTCAAATGGTGATAGATTGTGACACCAAATGCTGAAATAACTCAGCAGGTCAGACAGCCTCTCTGCAGAAGGGTCCCAACTTGAAACGATACCTAACTATGTTTTCCAGTGATGCTGCCTGGCCTGCTGAGATACATCATCAGTTTGTGTCTTTTTTTTGTAAAACGGCATCTGCAGTTCCTTGTTACTATAGATTATGAAATGTTGTTGTGCAGAGGGATCTGTCTATCTTGTACCCTTGTCCCTCTTAAAAAACATCCAGGTGCAGCAAGCAATTAAGAAGGCCTTTGCTCCATGAGAATTTGAGGACAAGAACATAGTTGTCAAGCTTCGATTGTGTGGGGCCTTCCATGAGGCCACATCTTTATCTTTGATCTGCTAATCTAAGAAGGCATGTTCAAGAAGGAACTGCAGATGCTGGAAAATCAAAGGTAGACAAAAATGCTGGAGAAACTCAGCGGGTGCGGCAGCATCTATGGAGCGAAGGAAATAGGCAACGTTTCGAGCCGAAATCTTAGAAGGCACATGCTTGTCATAAAGCCAATAGAACAAAGGTTCACCAGACTCATTTCTGAGATGGAAGGGATAGTATGAGGAGATGTTGGAGTGAGGCCTACATTCATTCGAGTTGAGGAGAAAGAGAGGGGGATCTCATTGACAATACACCATTTTCGATGGACTAGGCAGACTAGATGTAGGGAAGAATGTTTCCAATGACTGGGGATTCAGAACAAGGGTTACAAGAGTAAGACAGTTAGCACAGAGATGATGATAAATGTATATACTCAGTGGGTGGTAAACCTCTAAAATGTTCTACTGCCTAAGGCCATGGAGCCAGATCATTGAATATATTTCAAAAGGAGATCAACTTTTAGACACAAAAGGCATCAAGGGGTTGGGGAGGGAGCAGAAATATGGTGTTGAGATGCAGGATCAGCCATGATTGTATCGAACGGCTGAACAGGTTTGAAGAGCCAAGTCTCGTACTCCTGTTTTATGTTCTATGTTTTATGCTTCTAAATGGTTAGGCTCTTATTTCAATCCTGGAAAGTTTGCTTTTCAATGTGTAATGTTGAAACTAACAGCACAAACAAATTTCACTAGGTCTCTATTTTCTCTTGAGTCCATTTCCACTATTTACTTCAGTTGCCTTTCTTAGTAACATCTATCATATTTATCTGATCATTCTCATGACTAGAAGGAGGCCATTTGGCCCATCAGGTCCAAGCTCTCAGATCAATCCCATCAAGTCTATTTCCCCATTTATTTCTGTGAATCCTAGTCCCTCTTAAATGCACATTGACAACCTGGTTCTTCCACTGCTCACTTGCACCGGGGGTAATTCATGGCAACCAATTACCAGTTTGTACATATTTGGTATGTGGAAGGAAAATGGAGCACCCAGATAAAACCGACATAGTCTGAGGGAGAAGGTGCAAACTCCACACAAATAGCACCAAAGATCAGGATCAAACAAGGCAACAGCTCTACCTGCGGCACTATTTGTCCACTATATCAAATACATTTCTCGCTTTTCATCTTGGCACAACATTTTGGAGGTTTCTGGACAAAGTTGAGAGTCAGGATTCAGGAATGTTTAGAGTCACAGTCTTAGAGGCATACAGCATGGAAACAGGCCCAAAGGCTCAACTTGTTATACCAATCAAGAAGCCAACCAACTATGCAAGTCCCATTTGCCTGCATTTGGCCCATACTAATCCAAACCTTTCCTATCCATGTACCTGTCCAAATGTCTTTTAATGTTTTTTAAAGATTCTTATGATACGAGATGTCACTCTACTCCTTTGTCTCAGGCAATTGCTGAGTGTGGCTGGTGGTAGTAACCAGGCTCGGGAGGGCTGCAAAAGTACATACTGCTTCAGGCTTGGTTATTGGATGCTTTTCAATTAATCATTTCCCAATTTGGCCGGTTGCGTATTGGTGGCCGTAAATGGACATGTACATATTTCCTGATTCCCATCTTTGGGGTTATGGGAGACCAGAAATGCAGGTGAAAGATTGCACAGTTTGCAATATCAGACAGTTTGCGATGGTCGTCAGATAATGTACTTCTGACAGTTGGTTTTCATTGATAAATTTCCGTTTTTCAGGATAGCTTGTTACTACTGACAGCATTATTGCTTTAATGAAAGCCAAAACCTGTTTCTCCAAAATACTACTAATGTCTAAGGCCATAGCCATTAAACCTTCTGTAACATAATGTCACTGGATCGCTATCAAATGATTGAAGGCAAAAACTGCAAAATTACATGGACGATTAAGACAATTACAGTTTTAAACTAGGAATACAAGGCCAACGGGTGGAAGGTTTTATTTAACTAGACAATCTGGAAGCATGAGGCAAAATTGAGTTAAATTAGTGGCAATGCTTTTTCAACTTCTCCAATAAAGTATATTGCTTTTCAGGTTATGAGGTTGCACAAAACTACCTGATTACCAACATAGAGCAATATACTCCATCCTTTGCTAATCTCGTGTCAGCTAAACTCAGTAAGTGTTCTTTAGTTTGCTTGAATCCGCTAAACCAATATATAATCTTGTTTTAATTAAAGCATTGGGAGAGTGCTATAAATTAGGGTTACTGTCAACATAAATAGTGCTGCACCATGATAAACAGAGGATTTAACTTAGCAACTCCTGACCTGCAGTATTATCCATACAACTTTAGTTTAATTTTGTTCCAAAATCTTGCCCATATATATTTGTAAAGTAGGGATCATTTGCAATTTCAGGATGATATTTTCATTATAGTAGTTTGCATTAAACTAATGAAAATTGAACAAACATATGCATCACATAGTAAGCCCAGCCATTTCTCAGGAATGTGCATAGATTATTGACAGTTAGAGCTATATTGATTTTTAGTATGTTTAAGAAGGATCTGCAGATGCTGAAAACTCGAAGGTAGACAGAAATGCTGGAGAAAGTCAGCGGGTGAGGCAGCATCTGTGGAGCGAAGAAAATAGGCAACGTTTCGGGCCAAAACCCTTCTTCAAATTTTTAGTATATGTTTTTAAAACAAGCTTAGGGGATCTTTATTGTGATACCATTGTCAAGGAATAAATGAGGTCAAGACACTACAGGGCCTGTCCCACCAGCATGCGATTGCATGCGTCTGGTGCGACCAAACGTGGTCGCATGAGGCGTACGGCCTCGCGGGGCCGGTCCCAATTCGAACCGCGGAGGCGTATGGAGTTGTGCCGGGCTGGTCCCGACATCATACTCACCAATCAGCTGGGCAGGAGCGGGCCGACTGAATTTGGACGGCGTCGGGCGGTGACGTCCCCGCGCAACGCCACTCGCTAGGCTACGCCACTCGCTAGGCTACGCCGTCAAGACGCTGCGTACGACGTCAAGACGCCTGCGGGCCGACAGGCCGTTGGTGCGCGGGATTTTCGGACAGTGCAAGAATTTTGAAGCCCCGCACAATGTCGGGACCAGCCCCGCACAACTCCGTACGCCTCCGCCGATCGAAGTGGGACCGGCCCCACGTGGCCGTACGCCTCAAGCGACCACGTCTGGTCGCGCTAGACGCATGCAATCGCATGCTGGTGTGACAGGCCCTTACCTATGCTCTTTTGGAAGATGAGATATTTTCCATGGGGAGTCAAATGGGTCTCAGTTTAATAACATATTCCAATGTCAGCACTAGCAACCTTAAGTCTCCAAAAACTGCACTCGTGTCAACCAAAATTATGGTTTTGGAATCAAGAGTTGTCCTGGACCAAATACCCCTCTGCAATGACCACCTCTTGAGAGAAAGGATAGATTAGCCATGGATAAAGGCCAACGTCCAAATGCGTTGAATATCCTCAGTGGGAAAATAACTTGTTGTCCTTATGTGGCCTGCCTTCTGAATGAATGAATGAATGAATGAATGCCTTTTTATTGTCACTATACACATGTATAATGAGATTAAAAGCTGCTCCTACTCAGTGTAAAAACAAAAAGGGGGAGGGGGAATAAGGTGCCCAGTTTCTGCGACGCTATGTACATATCTATAAAAGACAATGGATAAATAGAATTACAGTTACAGTACAAATTACAGTAGGTGGATAGATGAAGGTCCGGGGGTTAGGCTGTGAAGTCAGTGCAGGTGTGAGTTCAGGGAGATAATGGATTTTGGAAAGAAACTGTTCTTGAGTCTACTTGTCTTTGTGCTGAAGCACCTATAGCGCCTCCCTGAGGGCAGCAGGTTGAACAGGCCAAATGCAGGATGGGGGCTGTCCTTGATAATGTTCTTCGCCCTGCTGAGGCAGCGGGAGGTGTAAATGTCCATCAGAGAGGGGAGAGGGCAGCCGATGTTCTTCTGTGCTGCCCTAACTATTCTCTGAAGCCTCTTCCTGTCTGCCATGGTGCAGCTGCCGTACCATGCTGTAATGCAGTATGTCAATAGGCTCTCAATGGACGAGCGGTAGAAGGTCATCAGCAGGTTGGAGTCCAGGTTGTGCTTCCTGAGGACCCTCAGGAAGTGCAGCCGCTGCTGAGCCTTCTTGATGACCGCCGTGATGTTATCTGTCCAGGAGATGTCAGCGGAGATAAGGACGCCGAGAAACCGGAAGGTGTAGATCCTCTCCACACACTCACCGTTGATGTATAAGGGAGCTAAGTCAGTTTGTCGATGAGAATGTCCGGGATGATAGTATTGAAAGCTGAGCTGTAATCCATTGTATGTTCAATGGTGCTTCAATGGTGCTTTATTTGTCACATATGCAACTGCACAGTGAAATTCATTTTGTACATAATACATGTGCCTCGCAGCACCAGAGACCCTGGTTCGATTCTGCCCTTGGGTTCAGTATGTGTGGCGTTTGCGCCTTCTCCCTGTGTCCATGTGGGTTTCTTCCAGGTGCTCCGGTTTCCTTCTGGGTTTGTAGGTTAATTGGCCTCTGTAAATGACCCAAGTGTGTAGGGTATGGAAGTAAAAATAAGTTAACATAGAACTGGTTTGAATGGGTGATGAGTGATCTGCATGGACTTGATGGCTTGAAGCGCCTGTTTCTATGCTGCATCTCTAAACTAACCGAAACTAAGCAAAGATATTAAATAACCATGGTGCCAGTTTTTGCAAATGGTGTTGCAAGTTTCTGGAACAGAACCGGAACAAAAACTGAAAGTGCAGAAAGAACGAGATCTTTGATAAAACACGTGTTGTGAAGTCATTGCCAAGCTGACGAACTGCACCCAGTTAAATAATTGAAAGGTGAAGCAGATGGGATTTGTTAGTGTAACATGATCAGAGTGACCAGGAGAAGATAGATAGCCATAGAAAGTTAATCTCAAGATTATTGTGGGCAAATTCTTAAAGGTTGCTGTACTGCTAAAACTCAGCATTCTGTCTCATCCTTATTTTCATATCCTTCCATGAGCTTCTCTCTGTAACATCCTCCAGCCCTACAATTCCCTGAGATCTCTCCTGCACCCCCAAATTTTAGCTTCATGTATTTATTCTTGGTTTTAATTTCCCATCACTGGCAAATGGTACCTTCAGCAAGATTTGACGCTCTTGAAATCCTCACTAATGGCCCTGTCTCACTGTGCGACTTGACCCACGAGGTACCCCGAGTGAGAGACTCGTGGTTGTGCACGATATCCCAAGTTGATGTTCAAGTGTTTGAACCGAGTTCCCACGGGTATGGTATACTGCGATGTTCCAAGTTCGTCTCCCGTTTACTCTTGAGCTGACAAAGTTCGTCTCCCGTTAACTCTTGAGCTGACAACATCTCTGAAATGTGACACAGTGTTTCTAACAGGAGTGACTTGATACACACAAATAGACTGGATGGGGCTCAACAGGTCCAGTGTCATAATGAAAGATGAGGCATTCTGCGGTTCGTCCGTGCGCTTGTTCACGCTGGATATCGGGGCCAGATTGTTCTTTGGTGCCCAGGCGTAAGTTGAGGTGGAGGGTGGTTGGGGGTGGGGGGGTGACAGACAAGGCTCTTGGGTGCTGGGATCAATGGTTAGCGCGGGAGACATGTGTAGGAGAGGGTGCTGACTGCAGGCAGACACT
The DNA here is from genome assembly GCA_035221665.1 of Okamejei kenojei. NCBI lineage: Eukaryota > Metazoa > Chordata > Chondrichthyes > Rajiformes > Rajidae > Okamejei > Okamejei kenojei. Next base: position 48,520,270 of record CM069131.1, on the reverse strand, counting down.
TTGGTAGTGATTGCCCACCAGTCTCAAAAGCCGCTGTGTTTCCCTGTCCCTATGATAGCAGGGGGCATTCAAGCAGAGCCCCCTCCCCCTCCACGCCAACACAAAGGGCAACGATCCCAAGGCTTTAGGGGCAGAAACAGCGGACAGGCGACAATCACCCGCCATATCATGCGCTATTGTAGGTCTTCTTTGCACGTCGGTGTTTCTGTATTTCTCCATCTCATTGTTGGCCCTGACTGTCACCACCCCCACCCCCACCCCTCTGCTTCCCGGCCATGTGTGTGACCCCTTCCCTCCCCTCTCCAGCTCCCCGTCCATTGCACGGGCGCGGGGGCTTCGCACCGTCTTCATGTTGGCGATGATCCCAAGGCTTTGGACGGAAGGCAGACGCAACAAGCTGGAGTAACAACGCGGGCCAGGTAACATCTCTGGAGAAGGTGACGTTTTGGATAAGGGCTCGTCTTCTGAAGAAGGATCTCGACCCGAAAAGTCACCTATTCCTTCTCTCCAGAGTTGCTGCCTGACCCGCTGAGTTACTCCAGCTTTTTCGTTGAATGGGTGACGTTTCGGGTCGAGACCCTTCTTCGGACTGAAAATAAAACTTGCCTCGCTTGAAGCAGCTTGTAAATTAAAACATAAAATCAAGAAATATTAAAGGTCGACTCATTTATGTGCTGTATTCATTCACCTGGCCTATTGCTGTCCTCCCTTGTCCACCGTGAGCGCTGGACAACTCACCGGATGGAAACCTCCGCTGCATCCAGGGCGGAGGGCGATGATCACCGGACTGACCGGCAAGTAGAGGCGGCGGGTCGGCCAAGCCGGGCTCCCCGTCACCGGGATAGACACCAACTACTGGACTAAGCTCAGCGGGATCTCTGGAGAAGTCTGAAGTAAGGTCTCGACCCGAAATCTCACCCATCCCATCTCTCCAGAGATGCTGCCTGTCCCTCGGAGTTACTCCAGCATTGTGTGTGTCTATCTCCGGTGTGAACCAGCATCTGCAGTTCCTTCCCAATCCCACACTTCGGCCCCGGGGGGTGGATGGGTCACACGTGGACACATCCCACCCACCACCCCAGACTTGCCCCTTCGGCAGGTCTTTAACCGCGTCCTCATGAGACAAATACGAAGCCACGGGGCAGGCGCCTCAGTAATTGGCAGATCATCGCCCGAAGATAGACACAAAATGCTGGAGTAACTTAGCAGGACAGGCCGCATCTCTGGAGAGAAGGAATGGGTGGCATTTCGGGTAAGTCTGAAGAAGGGTCTCGACTCTATTCCTTCTCTCCAGAGATGCTGCCTGGTCCGCTGAGTTACTCCAGCATTTTGTGTCGATCTTTGGTTCAGTCTTTACTCGAGCAAAAGAGCAGATTATTAAAGTTGTAGACTCACGAGACACTAAGATAAACGCACGGGCCACTACGTTATTACAACGAGTTTAAATGTTTCCATTTTTAACTTGAACAGTTAATTTGACTCGTGGAAAAAATCAAACATGTTTGATTTTTTTCACGAGTTAACAAGTTTCCCGAGTACCTGCCGTTAGCGCCACGAGTCGATAAGTTGCTCGTGCGAGTTCCGACGTTCCCGCTACGTGATCACCACGAGTGAAAACTCGGGGTCACTCGTGGGCCAACTCGCACCGTGAGACAGGGGTTTTAAACCTCTCTGTGTTCTCCTTAATACCTTCCTCTTTAACAATTTTATTCTTCATGTAACTTCTGAGGAAATATTTTCGGATATTTAAGACAGAATATAAATAAAGTCTGGCTTATGGAGTTAAAATTAGGCTTGAAGCTAAAGTTTGTTAATACTTTAGTGTAGAAAGGAACTGCAGATGCTGCGTTATACCATAGATAAACACAAAGTGCTGGAGTAACTCAGTGGCAGCATCTCTGGAGAAAGCAGTTTATACTTTTCTGGTTTTAAGCTGCAAATTTTCCTGAATTGGTAGTTGCTTGCCAACAACCTGGGACACATGATCACTTGTCAAACTAGCAACCTTGTTATGGCAATAGCTGCTCTTTAACCGGGGCTTGAGCAGATAAATATCTGTCACCTTCCCTGTTCAGGCAATCTGCTTCTGCTTTGTGAAATGTAAATGCCAGTCTGCGCAGTCAAAGTCTAAGTATCCTTTATTGTCATTCAGACGTTTCGGTCTGAACAAAATTTCGTTGCCCTGCAGTCATACATGTAATAAAAAACAAAACACACAACAAACAAATATTTAACATCCACCACAGTGAGTTCACCAGGCACCTCCTCACTGTGGTGGAAGGCAAAAGTCTAAAAATCTTTTTCTTCTTCCTTCCAGGTCTTCAGATCGGCCGACTTGGGGTTGCTGAATGTCCCACAGTCTAGGCATAAGCTCAGGGGCGACCGCGCCTTTGCGGTCGCAGCTCCTAGACTGTGGAACGGCATCCCCCTCCCCATTAGAACTGCCCCCTCCATCGACTCCTTTAAGTCTAGTCTAAAAATGTATCTGGTCTCCCAAGCCTTTCCTGACGTCCTCTGAGTGAGGGCTATTTGTATATATGTATGTAGCCTGCTTGTGTATACTACTCTTATAACAAATGTAAAGCACTTTGGTCAACGAGAGTTGTTTTTAAATGTGCTATATAAATAAATGTGACTTGACTTGACTTGACTCCTTGTTGTATGTTCTCCAGTCAGAGAACATACAATTGTTGCTCTGGCCTCCATGAGCAAAATTGGCCTTCCTTGCACTAGGACTCCATAGGACATTTGTCGGGACACATTTGGAATATTGCGTGCATCATGGTCTGGGAGCAGCTCCATCCAAGACCGCAGAGAATTGTGGACGCAGCCCAGACCATCACACAAACTAACCTCCCTCGCATTGACTCCATTTACCACGTCAAGTTGCCTCGGCAAGACCACCAGCATAATCAAGGATGAGTTCCACGCCAGCCACTCCCTCTTCTCCCCTCTCCCATCAAGCAAAAGTAAAAGAAGTGTGAAAACACACACCTCCAGATTCACGGACAGTTTCACAGGCAACAGGCAATCCAAACAATAACTTGAGAGCAGTCCTGAACTTCTATCTATGTCATTGGAGATGATCGGAGTATTTTTAATTGGACTTTATCTTGCACTTATATTATTCACGTTATTCCCTTTATCATGTAACACGAGTTATAGGAGTAGAATTAGGCCATTCGGCCCATCGAGTCTACTCCGCCATTTAATCATGGCTGACCTTTGCCTCCTAATTGCATCTTCCTGCCTTCTGCCCATAACCCTTGACATCCGTTCTAATCAAGAATTTGTCAATCTCTGCCATAAAAATATCCACTGACCTGGCCTCCACAGCCCTCTGTGCACATAGTGTGTACACTGTGGATGTCTTGATTCATGTAATCATGTATTGTCTATCTGCTGAGTGATTAGCATGCATCAAAATATTTTCACTGCACATGTGACAATAAACTAAACTAAACATTATAGGATGTATAACAATTATGAGAGGCATAGATAGAGTAGATAGTCAGAACCTTTTTTCCAGGGTGAATGTCCAACATTAGAGGGCATAGCTATAAGGTGAGAGGGAGAAAGTATTTTTACACAGTGAGTGGTGTCGGCCTGGAACGCACTGCCAAAGCTGGTGTTGGCGACTGATATGATAGTGGGATTTAAAAGGCATTTGGATAGTCATGTGGAAATGCAGTAAATAGAGGGGTATGGATCATGTACAGGCAGATGAGATCAGTTTAACTTGGCATCTTTAATCAGCACAAACATTGTCGGCCAAAAGGCCCGTTCCAATGCTGCACTATTCCATGTGCAATGTTCTATGACTTCCATTGCTTTCCTACCATTGTACAACCTTATATTATCTTCCCTCAATCAATCAATTCTCTATCTTTGCCTTCTTTCAGCCAGGTTTACTGGCCATGTGAAAGTTCACTGTCTGCAATTCACTGTTGGATTTCCCTACACTACAAATTACTTTAATTCAAAAATTATTGATTGACCATAAAACATTTTGGGACTGCAATATAAGTAGGCTGTTTCTTTATTCTATCAAGAAGTTGGAAGTATAATGTAACACACGATGCCTTCACAATAGAGGTCTAGCTACAGGTATGTGCATCCCAAAAGGCATTAGAATTTTGCTCTCATATTAATTACTGCTTTAATATTCCTAGTCTGTCTCTTTTTTGTATTGAACCTAGAGTTGGTAAGAAGTTGGCAAAAAGGTCTAAAAGTGAGTTAGGATAAAAGACAACCAGGCATACTGTGGGGAATATGAAGCTAAAACATCAGGCAAGCATTTAGAACATTAATGAACTGCCAGTACTACACTGGTCTCCAAGTCTTCAAAACTGGCAATCGACCCATTAGACAGTCTGATTGGTTTTGAAATTAATGCATACCGAGTTAGCTTAAAAGGAAAACATTACAATCCATAAAGTAGGTCGTCGAATGTTACTAACCACAACACAGACTTTTTAATTAATATTCTTCTGTATCAAATCAAATTTTTCATCTTATCCCTATTACTATCAAAGGATGATATCTAACACAATTTGACATTTGAGGATTTTGCAATAAAAACAATGTATTGTAATTTTATACATTTTAAGAAATCTACTCAGTCCAGTGTTTTCAATCATCTGGTCTTTTCCCAGCCAAAAATCAAATACTGCCAAATGATCCCATTTCACTTTTTTTTTAATGTGGCTTGTAGCAGAACAATTTAAACAAAATGATGATTGTTTTAGGCCCTCGATCTGTTCAGTCCCTAAGATAACACTTGTTAGAGGCCATCTTCGCAGATCAGTTTTCCCCTCCACAGGCAGGCAAGTAATTTAGACTCTGCAGCAACAGAACACTTGACCCGCTGAGCAAAGTCATCCATTGCCAGACAAATAACTTGACAAGCCAAGGGCAATCATTGCACTTCATGGGCAGCATGCTGGGTGTCACAGCGCATCTCATAGGATGGCATCAGTTTTACTTTCAGAATGTTATCAATCTATCAAGGCAGTTTTCCTTGCCTCGAAATTGCCTACATGCTGTTTCCAGCCTTTAAAGAAAAAAGTTTTTCATTTTGGATTCTGGTTCAAAATAGAAAATAAAGCAATCGCACAGCAGGGGGTGGGACGGGAGGGAGTTATATTTGGCCATTGTTTAGACCCAACATCACAATAGATGTTTTTCCAAGATTAGGGAAGGTTTTAAGAGGGGAAGCAGTAAATGATTGCAACTACTGTCTGATGCATCAATAACACGGAGCATAGGCCGAGAGTCATCGCTAGAGGTATGAAGGTATCTTTTCACAGAGAATTGTTTGTACAAAGAATGCTTGGCTATTTGTAGCTATTAAGGAAAAAGGCAGGCTGCCATCTGAAAGTGGATCGAATACAATTTTGCAAAGATACATAAACTAACAGACAATATGAGGGAAATGGGAACGAACTATTGTTCCAATTTACATGGGGCGGGGAGAGAAAGCAGGGTGCATGTGGGTTGTTAGGAATGGACAAATACTTTATTATTCTCTTGGTAACAGCAACAAAAATAAGCCTTAGCTTGCTTTACAAAGGCATGGAACAAGAGCAGAACGTCTAAATAAGCATCATTAATTAATCCCAGACAGCACCCATTCACAATAGTGGTTAATACAATAGTGCATCAAAAGGCTTACCACATGGTACCTAGATCCTCTGTGATGGAATATCTTTCTATGTGGCTTCACTCCAGCATAGGGGACTCAGATGAATAATATAGAATACAGCAGAAGGGAAGCCAATTGGATGCCCAGATTGTTAACGGATCATGCAATGAACCATGACTTTGGCCAGTAGCCCTGTTGAAAAAGCAGTATTACCCACTCTTCCTGTAAGAATCCTCTTTTGTTTTTGTTCATCCATTATTGGAAACAGTCTTTCAGACTTTAGCACAGCACAGTTTCCAAATTCCCATCAGCACTTCAATGGTTGCTCCTCTCTAAGATCACACCCCAGTCATCATATTTCTGTGCCTGCCTATGGAAAAAAATGCTGCTTAATATTTCCTGTTAATGCATCTCGTTTTCATTTTTCAAATTGATTAATCTCCCCTGCACTATTTCCGTGCCCTTGAATCATATTTCACATTGTATTCATGTTTCATAAGGTTCTTTCATAAGTTAGGGTACTGTCCAATTCACCTCTATCCCATTGTGGACATTGCACTTGGTCTATAGAACCGATGCGCTGTAATCCGCTACAATACTGAGAATTATATTCTGCACTGTGTATCTTAACCTTTGCTCTATCTATTGTACCTGAATTTGACTCGATTTTATTTATCTATGTTATATCTGATCTGTGTGGATAGCTTGCAAAACAAAGTTTTTTTGCTGTACCTCAGTACACGTGACAGTAGCAAAGCTATAGCTAAATCTAAAATGCTACCTTGTGGCATAGAAAGAGAGCATTCATCCCATTTTTCTGTACACATTATGAAAGAAAAGCCAGTCTCATTCTCCTCCTTATTTCTCTGTAACCTCTTATCTCTCACGTGCTGATCAACTCCACCCTGATTTAACTCCTACCCACCGACATTAGGGGTAATTTTAGAGAAGGTACACAGACACCTTAAAGTCGTCAGTACTTTATTAAGCACACATTATACATAGCCCTGGCTGTACGTGGTCTGTCACGAACACTAGAGAGAGAGCTAGGGGCGTGTGGGTTACAATTATACTAACTGGTGGGGGAGTGGTTAACATGGACATCGTTACTATCAATTAAAGGTGTACACACATATCATCTACATCCTTCCTCTACCAAAACAAACAGTGAGTGACAGGGCGACCACGTCTCATGCGCCAGGGTGAGTGCAAACAGTAAAGCACGGGAATACAGAATCACACGTAATCGCCGTAACGGACCGGCGGCCTGACCAGGCGACCAGACCGGGTCCGCACCCGCACCTCGCCGGGTCAGCACCTCCTTCGGGGGGGGCCCCGAACGGGAACAAGCGGGGACGGAGGAGGCGGTGGGGGCACATGTGGCAGCGGGGGGGCTACAAGGTACGAACGAGGGGAACCGACGACCACGGCCAGACCACATACGGACGACCTGGCCGGGGAGAAGAGGGCGGAGGACACGGCAGGACCTGTCGCAATGCGTTCCCGGACCAAGGCAGGTTTAAAGACGGAGACAGGGACTGCTGAGACCGGGACCATGGGCTCGTGACTCGGGAATGAGTCGCTGAGCCGGGGAGCCCAGGGCATGGTCGCGGGAGATGTTGCGGAGGTTCAGCAGGGCCAGGTAGATGTCGGAGCGGGATAGGCGACAACGCTCCAACAATCCTTTAGCACTGCGGACCGCGCGCTCGGCCAGTCCATTGCTCTGTGGGTATTCCGGGCTGCTGGTGTAATGACGAAAGTTCCATCGTTCAGCAAAAGCGCGGAACTCGGCACTGGTGAACTGGCTGCCGTTGTCCGACTGCAGGCTGACGGGGGACCCGAAGGTGGCAAAGTGGCGGCGCAATTTCTCGATGACCGCGGAGGAAGAGAGGGAGTAGAGCTGGTCAACTTCAAACCAGCTGGAGTAAGAGTCGACAAGCACCAGGAAGTGCTTTCCGTGCCACTCGAAGATGTCGGTTGCTAGCGCAGACCATGGCAGGTCAGCAGCTGGCTGCTGCAGGAGCGGCTGCCGCTGTTGCTGTGGAGCGAGGCTGTTGCAGGTAGGGCACGCGGAGACCCTATCCCGGAAGTAGCGAGGCATGTCGGGCCAGAAAAACTGGCTCTGAGCGATGGAAAGGGTCGCCTCGGCCCCAGGATGGCCACGATGAGCGGTTCTCGAAGTATTGTTCCCGTAGTGCTTCGGGCACCACCACCTTGTGCCCCTTCACAATCACACCATCACGCAGCACCAACTCGTCACGAACCAAGAAGTAAGGCACCGCTGCGGCCGGCAGGGAAGAACGGCGGTCTGGCCAACCCTGCTTGATGATCGCGGCCAGCTGCTGTAGCGAAGCGTCTGCCGCCGTGTGCTTGGCCAGGGACTTCAACTGACTGGAGGGCACGAAGTTCACGCCCAGGACTATCAGATCGGACGCCTCGTACGGATGTCGGGTTGTGGATGAGAGAGGCGCCCGAGACAGCGTGTCCGCAACAACCATGTCCTTGCCCTTGCGATAAACCACTGTGAAAGTGAAGCGTTGTAGCTGGAGCATCATGCGCTGGAGCCGGGAGGAGGCCATGTGTATCGGCTTGTTGAGGATGGTGACCAGAGGCTGGTGGTCCGTCTCGACAGTGAAGCAGTTGCCCAGGATATAGTCCTTGAATTTGGAGCAGGCAAAGACAACCGCCAGCAGTTCCTTCTCAATCTGGGCATAGTGTTGTTCAGCGGACGTCATTGTGCGGGATTTATAGGACACAGGCAGTTGCACCCCGTCATGGATCTGCAGGCAGGCGGCCCCGAGGCCAAACCTAGATGCATCACATGTGAGAACGATGGGGCGCTGGAGGTCAAAGTACTTCAGCGTTGGCATGCTGATCAGCTTAGATTTGAGGGTGTCAAATGCACGCTGGTGTTGCGGGAACCAGGCCCAGGCAGTGTCCTTTTTCACCAGATCCCGCAGAGGGGCACTCAGTTCGCTCAGGTCGGGGATGAACTTTCCCAGGTAGTTGACCATGCCCAAGAAGCGCTGCAGGCCAGGCACGTCAGCAGGTGCAGGCATCTCGGATATTGCGGCCGTCTTCTGCGGGTCGGGCTTCAGCCCCGATGCCGTGAAAACATGCCCCACGTAGGTGACCTCAGGGACCCGGAATCGGCACTTCTTCGCAGCGACAACCATAGTAGAAACCCACCGGGTGGAGTCCGTTACTGGCTTCAGGATGCCCGTGGCCACCATCTCGCGAAGAGCAGACTCGACCTTGCCCCTCATGGCAAAGGACACACGGAAGTCCAGCAAACAGTTGTTCCATGGTCCTTTGGAACACCTCGCTGGCAGAGTTGATCCCAAACGGCATGCGGTCTGTGTACCTTCTCCAATTGGAGGCGTGGGTTCGTATCCCACTTCTGACACCATTTAGAGAAGGTACACAGACACCTTAAAGTTGTCAGTACTTTATTAAGCATACATTATACATAGCCCTGGCTGTACGTGGTCTGTCACGAACACTAGAGAGAGAGCTAGGGGCGTGTGGGTTACAATTATACTAACTGGTGGGGGAGTGGTTAACATGGACATCGTTACTATCAATTAAAGGTGTACACACATATCATCTACAGTAATTTAGAGTGATTCTACCAATCAGCACTACAGCAGGATGTGGGAAGAAACTGGAGCACCAGGCAAAAAATCTACACAATTCCTTCCTTATCTAACGCCCATTAGTCTCCCTTTCACCTTTCGGCTTTGTCACTTAGTCCACCCACCTGCTAATCAGCCACGCTCCCCTACACCTGTATCCACCTATCATCTCCCAGGTTTTGTCCGTTCCCCCACCACTCTTTTCCAGCTTTCCCCCCACTACTACAACCACATTGGCGCACCGGTAGAGTTGCTGCTTTATAGCGGCAAAGACCCGTGTTCAATCCTGACTAAGGGTCTTGTCTGTACGGAGTTTGTACCTTCTCCCAGTAAACGAGTAGGATTTCTCCAGGTGCTCTGTTCTCCAACCATATTCCAATGACATGCAGGTTTGTAGGTTAATAGGCTTCTGTATTTTGTCCCCAGATAGAACAAGCGTATAGGTGATCGCTAGCCGGCACGGACTCGGTGGGCCGAAGGGTCTGTTACCACATTGCATCTCAAAACTAAACTCAACAATCAGTCTGAAGAAGGGCCGGACCCAAAAAGCAGAGTGTCCATTCCCTCCACAGATCCTGCCTGACCCGCTGAGTTCCTCCAGTATTTGTGTTTTGTTCAAGATTCCAGAATCTGCAGTTGTTTGCGACCCATTAATGGATGAATTTGCAAATTCCACAAATCCAACATTAATCATTAGACTATAGAACAGTACAGCACAAGACAGACCCTTTGGCCCACAATGTCTGTGTCGCACATGATGCCAAGACCAACTCTTACCTGCCTGCACATCATTTATATTGTTCCATTCCCTGCATATCCATATATCTTAAAGTCTCTTAAATGCCATTCTTGTATCTGTCTCAACTATCACTCTCGGCAGTGCAGTCCAGGCACTCGCCACCCTGTGCGTAAAAACTTAACGCACACATCCCCTTTAAACGTTGCCCCTCTTACCTTCTCACTGTCTAGCCTGTCTGTGCCTCTCATAATTTTATATATTTCTATTAGGTCTCCCCGTAACTTCTGACATTCCAGAGAAAATAATCCAAGTCTGTCCAACCACTCCCTCTAGTTAATATCCCCCAACCCAGGCATCATTGTGGTAAATTAAGATCAACCCTTTTCATAATGAAAGGGCAAACAGCACGCACGTGAAGGGAGTCTAATCAATGATTTGTTTCATGCTAATATTTTGCTTTCTCATTGAATCTCTTTGCCTGGAAATTCAACCTAATAAAAAAACTGGCAATACCGGAATAGTTCAGCAGATCAGACAGCACCTGTGAAGACAGAAACAGTAAGTTGGAGTAAATCAGTGGCACAGGCAGCATCTCTGGAGAAAAATAATAGGTGACATTTCAGGTCAAGACCCTTCTTCAGGTCGAGACCCAGAGCACTCTGAAGAAGGTACGACCTGAAACATCATGTATTCCTTTTATCCAGAGATGCTGTCCGGTCCGCTGTTACTACAGCCTTTTGTGTCCATCTTTGGTATAAACTAACATCTGCAGTTCCTTCCTACGCAAGACAGAAACAGGATTATGTTTCAAGTCCAAAATATTTCATTCGGAAAGGCATTGTTACCTGAACCTGAAAAGTTAACTTGGTTTCTCTATTCACAGATGCTGCCTGACCTGCTGAGTCTTTCCAGCATTTTCTGTTTTTATTTCTGATTTCCAGCCACTGCATTTAGAAATTCCTTTGTCTCACAGTTTTTCTCAGCATCAAGCAACTGAAAATTTATAGTTTTCTGTTGAGCAAAATAAGTTGTTTTGGCGTCGGATAATTTGACTGAACACTGTGCTATTCCCATGTCAGGACCATGTGCTGTTGCCATTCCTCCAATTAACATTCCTTTTGGAGCTTTGTAATGGAACTTGGACTGCATTGTACAGGGGTGCCTGTTGTATCTCGGAGACTTGCAGAAGTGTAAAGTATTTACATGCTTCACCCCACCCCACTCTCTCCTGCAACCTTGCATTAACTCTATTCTTCTTCCATCCTACCTGTCCGTTCCTGATAGTGATTACAGCGGCAGAGACACGGGTTCGATCCCGACTATGCGTGCTGTCTGTACGGAGTTTGTACTCTCTCCCCATGACCGTGTTGTATTTTCTCCGAGGTCTTCGGTTTACTTCCACACTTCAAAGATGCTCGTGTTTGAAGGTTAATTGGCTTGGTATAAATGTGCGGGGATCGGGTCGGCGCGGACTCAGTGGGCCGAAGGGCCTGTTTCCACGCTGTACCTCTAAACTAAACTGAACTATCTCTCCTGAGAACTCGATAGCCACCCAGACTGCCTGATCCATTATCTTCTGATCAGGTCTGCTACCAAACTCCTGATTCCACATGTGGGAGAGCATCAGGTAACATATTTTCTTCTACAAAACACTTGTTAGTCCACCACATCAGCACCATTTTTACACAGCCTCATGGTTGCATCGGTCATTCCAGATAGTTTTGTTATCTAGGTACATAATTTAGTCATAGAATCATACAGCGTGATAACAGGCACTTCGGCCCAACTTGCCCACACCAACTAACATGTCCCATCTAGTCCCACCTGCCTCATTTTGCCCACACACCTCTATCCTATATTGCCCCCTAACCTATACATATACCTGTCCAAATGTTTTTTAAACATTGCAATAGTACCTGCCTCAACTACCTCCTATACACTTCAAGATGGTTCACAAAGCTCATATGTCAAAAGATAAGTTAGCTTATTTTTATGGTCGTATAAATCCTACCTGTGACAGATGTAACACTGACTCACATGTTTTGGTCTTGCTCAACTTTGGAAAAACATTGGAAATAAAGTTTTGACAGTATTTCTGTAGTTTTAGGTATTGATTTACAACCTCATCCTATTACTGCAATGTTTGGGCTACCAATGTTAGATTCTACTCATCTGTCCCATTCAGATCACTCATCAGCTGATTGCTTTTACAACATTAATTGCCAGAAGATCTATTTTATTTAAATGGAATGACTCTAATCCTCCTACCACATTTCATTGGTACTCTGAAACGATATTATGTTTAAATTTAGAAAAAAATTAGGAGTGACATTGTTGAACCCTTGGTTAAATTTGATAGGACTCGGGGAAGTTTTATTCAACATTTTCACACGATATAAATTGTCCCCTCTCCAACCGTTATAATAATTATTTTACCTTTATACGGTGGAACGGACTTGACAACAAACAGGGATTTAAATTGTTGAAATTCTTTGTAGCCCAGATTTTGTTTTGCTTTTTTTTTAGTTTAGGGGGTTTTGCTTTTCTCTTTTTTCTCTTTTTTTTCTTTTTTTCTTTTTATCTTTTTGTTTTTATATATACAAGTTCTCTTTTAAACACATAACTATATTTACATAGAGACTGGGAGGTCTATACCCAATGTGTATATTGACACTGTACTCATACTTAGGTTATACTTGTTATTAATGTAATCCTGATCCCTATGTATCAATATCACTGTTATGATTATCATTATTGGGGGTGGGGGGTTGTGTTGTTTTGTGTTTGTTTTTGAAAAAAAATCAATAAAAAGATTTTAAAAGAAAAAGAACTACCTCCTCAGGCAGCCCGTTCCATACACCACCCTTTGTGTAAAAATGTTACACCCTCAGGCTCCTATTAAATCGTTCCTCCTTCACTTTAAACCTAGTTCAAGTTCAAGAGAGTTTATTGTCATGTGTCCCTGATAGGACAATGACATTCTTGCTTTGCTTTAGCACACCAGAACATAGTAGGCACAAATACAGAACAGATCAGTGTATCCATATACCATTGTATAAATACATACACACATGAATAAATAAACTGATAAAGTGCAAATAAACAGATAATGGGCTATTAATGTTCAGAGTTTTGTCCGAGCCAAATGTAATAGCCTGATGACTGTGGGGAAGTAGCTATTCCTGAACCTGGTTGTTGCAGTCTTCAGGCTCCTTCCTGTACCTTCTACCTGAAGGTAGTGGGGAGATGAGTGTATGGCCCGGATGGTGTGGGTCCTTGATGATGATGCCAGCCTTTTTGAGGCAGCGACTGTGATAGATCCCCTCGATGGCAGGGAGGTCAGAGCCGATGATGGACTGGGCAGTGTTTACTACTTTTTGTAGTCCTTACCACTCCAGGGCACTCAAGTTTCCTATGTCCTCCAGTTCTCGATTCCCCTATTCTGGGCAAGAGACTCTGTGTGTTTACCTGATCTATTCCTTTCATGATTTTATACACCTTTATAAATTCTCCCCTTAATCTCCTGCACTCTAAAGAATAAAGTCCTACCCTGCTCAACCTCTCCCTATAGCTCAGGCCCTCGAGTCCTGGCAATATCCTCTTCAACCTTCTTTGCACCATTCCCAGCTTGATCTTACAATTTCATATAACTATATTCCTGCATCCCATCACCTTTCTCAGAGAACCGGATGAGGGTTTACAACAATATGATGGTTTCATGTTTACCTTTACCGAGGCCAGGTTTAATTCCAGACTTATTTGGTTATTGGCATTTACATTCCCCAGCTGTTTTGTTGAGTTCCTGTCTTTGGATCAATAGTCCAGAACATTGGCTACGCATCTAGTATGTCAACCACATATTTGTCTATATTAAAACTACTTATGAACTTTTACCACTTGGTTGCACATTCTCGCCTTGCTCCTAAATAATTTCCTCATATTTCTCTGTATTCAGTTTCAACAGGCAACTGCCTGCATTATTTGCCAACTATATTTGCCAACTTTTCTAAGATGGTTTATGTGGTCTTCTGGGTTAATATTGCTTCCTGATTTCATGACACTTCAAAATCTGGTGAACAAGAATTACCTAACACGATCAGAATAGTGGAGTTATAAGACTGCAGATGCTGGAATCTTGAGTGAAATACTAAGTGCTGGACAAACTCATCATATCAGGAAGTATCTTCAGATTGAGCTCAGTCTGTAGACAGGTCCCAACCTGAAACATTGTCCATCCATTTCCTTCCACAGACGCTGTCTGACCTATCTATTGATCATGATAGTGGGAGGTAAGGGCGTGGGGTGCTGGAATGGTTAATGGGAGAGTGTGGATGAATTATTGGAGTTTTGGAGTTACATGCACTGTTAGCACTGCAACACATAAGAACCAGAGTTTCAATCTTCATTTCAATCAAGCATCCATTTAAAACCAGGCAGAATTTGAACTTATAATATGAAAACTGGTGGAGATAAATAGACTGCAGATGCTGGAATCTGGAGCAACAACAATCTGTTGGAGGTCTAGCAGCATTTGTGGGGGAAAGGAAATGTCAATGTGTAGAGTTAATCCAGAATGAATAATTAAGCATTCCCTGTTCTAATTTTACAGCACAACTCTTCACTTTACCTAATGCATAAAATCCTCGATAGATAAGATATGCTACATTTAAATTAGTTTAGTTTATTGTCACTTGCACTGAGGTATGGTGAAAAGCTGTTATTGTGTGCTAACCAGTCAGTAGAAAGACCCTACATGATAACAATCGAGTCATCCACAGTGTACAGATACGTGATAAAGGGCATTCTAGCAAACTATTCCTAAGGAGAATCCACAATATTAGAATTCCATCTACAATGAGGAATGTATCTTTAAATAAACATTGTTTGAGATTTTAATTAGTTGTGTTCAAGGGATTCATTTTCTGATATTTACACACTTACAGAATAATGAAAGGCATAGATAATGGATAACGGTTATGGTGAGAAGGCAGAAAAATTGGATTAGGAGGCAGAGATCAGCCATGAATGAATGGCGGAGTAGATTTGATGGGCCGAATGGCCTAATTCTACTCTTATAACTTGTGAACTTGTAAATATTGATTCCATCTTCAGTGGCCACTTCTACTGATCCTCTTTTGAGATTACAGTCCATGGAATGTACAAGGCATTTTCCTTTCATAACATCACAATTAGAAATGATAAATTAACCTGAAGCATAAACTCACAATGCTTCCTGCCAGTGAAGGTAAAGGAGAGCCTTAATTTATAGGCATTAATTTAGCCGTGACCTTAAGTTACTTGTAAACGATACATTGAGCGATAAATTGCTGTGAGAATGAATCATTGGCACTTCCTCTTGCAAGATGCTGCTAGTGAGCTGATTCGGTTTGAGGCAAGGAACACAGGGTATCTAGCATCCAAGTGAACAATAAAATGCAACTGCAATTCTCACAGCCAGGAAGATCGAAGGAATGTAGCAGTGAGTGGTCGGAGTACGTGGAAAAATAAACTAGAGTATATATTCAAGTGGATTGAACATTTTGAGGAGGTAACAAGGATAATGGTGGTGGCAGGTTTGATGTAGTCTACATTGTAGCATGGAGCCTAAAGGGCCTGTCCCACTTACGTGTCCTTGGCACGCAAATTACGTGACCTCGTGGTCGCGTTGAGACGTACGGGCATCGTAAGGCAGCGCGGGGCTGGTCCCACTAAGAAGCGCGGAGGGGTATGTAGTTGTGCGCGACATCGCGCAGGGCTCCGAAATGTTTGTAGTGAACAAAATATTTGCGTGCCAACGGCCTGTCGTGTAACTGACAGCCAAAGTGGGACAGGCCCAAGACCCTGGCGTGACGCAACGTCTCACCTTCAACAGCAGCAGAAGCAGGCAAACAATCGCCGAACTCGGCCTGGGGCTCACGGCTGTTGCAGTCCGGATCCGCCCCCACTTCTGGGAGATTGGTGAGTAAAATTAGTGCACATGCTATTGGGGGTAGGGTGTTGACATGGATAGAAAATTTGTTGGCAGACCGGAAGCAAAGAGTAGGAGTGAACGGGTCCTTTTCAGAATGGCAGGCAGTGGCGAGTGGAGTGCCACAAGACTCAGTGTTGGGGCCGCAACTGTTTACCATATATATAAATGATTTGGAAGAGGGAATTAGGAGCAACACAAGCAAGTTTGCGGATGACACAAAGCTGGATGGCAGTGTGAACTGTGAAGAGGATGTTAGGAGGTTGCAGGGGGACCTGGACAGGTTGAGTGAGTGGGCAGATGCGTGGCAGATGCAGTATAATATAGATAAATGTGAGGTTATCCACTTTGGCAGCAAAAACAAGGGAGCAGATTATTATCTCAATGGGGTTAGGTGCGGTAATGGGGAGGTACAGCGAGACCTGGGTGTTCTTGTACACCAGTCACTGAAAGTTGGTGTGCAGGTACAGCAGGCAATGAAGAAAGCTAATGGAATGTTGGCCTTCATAACAAGAGGATTTCAGTATAGGAGTAAAGAGGTTCTTCTGCAGTTGTATAGGGCTCTGGTGGGACCACATCTGGAGTATTGTGTACAGTTTTGGTCTCCTAATTTGCGGAAGGGCATCCTTGTGATTGAGGCAGTGCAGCGTAGGTTCACAAGATTGATCCCTGGGATGGCGGGACTGTCATATGAGGAAAGATGGAAAAGACTAGGCTTGTATTCACTGGAGTTTAGAAGGATGAGGGGGGATCTTATAGAAACATATTATAAAAGGACTGGACAAGCTAGATGCAGAGAAAATGTTCCCAATGTTGGGTGAGTCCAGAACCAGGGGCCACAGTCTTAGAATAAAGGGGAGGTCATTTAAGACTGAGCTGAGAAAAAACTTTTTTACCTAGAGAGTTGTGAATTTTAATATTAATTTTTTTCCCAATTATTAAACCGTAGTCAATAAAAATTATTTGATTCATTGTTACTAATTGGTCTGTTTCTAGTATTCCAAGTATTATTAACTTTGGATCAGGAGTCAGAATTATATTGACAACATTCGAAATTATCTTAAATATTTCTATCCAGAATTTTTTGATTTTTATACAGTTAGTAAATGAATGTGACAAATTTGCTTCTAAATGTTGACATTTATCACATATGGGGGATACTTTTGGAAAGATATTATGTAATTTAGATTTGGAATAATGTAATCTATGTAGTATTTTAAACTGTATAAGGGAATGTTTAGCATTTAAAACGAACAATGATGTGTATGTTGTAAACTTTCATCCCATAGTTCTGGCCTTATAATTTGGCCTAGTTCATTTTCCCAAGACTGTCTATATATTTCTGTTGATGGAACATCACTTTCCAATAGAATATTGTATATATATGAAATCAGTTTTTCTGTATTTGGATGTTTATTTAAGCATTCATCTAGAAAAAAATTAATATTAAAATTTTGGAAAGGCCCTATATCCCCAACAATCAAAATGTGGAATACAGAAATGTCGGAGACACTTCATCTGGAGAGATTGAGGCTTGTCCTAATGGACAGGTTAGATCTCTTCAGAGAGATTTGGTCTCCATTTATTAAATATTTACAGGGTCATAATGGCTCGGCACGAGGGCTTGACTGAGGCCTGAATATTAGAATGGATGAAGAAACATATATAATAAATCATGACTATAGCTCCAAGGACGGATTAATGACTAACACTCCATTCACCATCATATTTCTTATATTCTTTTTCTCTATCCTTTCTTACTTTAAAAAAAAATTCTGAAAAATGTATAGAAACATATAATCTTAAATTTTTAATATTAATAACAATATAAATATTAATAATATCATGAAGGTATTATTGGTATCATGTATTTTCAATTATATAAAATATATAGTCTTAAATTTAAAAACCAATGATAATACAAATATTATTAACGGTATGAATATATCATTAATATCATGTATTTTCATCTATGCAAAATAATGTACTTTTTATTATTATGTTTCTATAATAAAAATACTTAACAACAACAACAACAATAAAAAGAGTTGTGAATTTATGGAATTCCCTGCCACAGAGGGCAGTGGAGGCCAAATCACTGGATGGATTTAAGAGAGAGTTGGATAGAGCTCTAGGGGCTAGTGGAGTCAAGGGATATGGGGAGAAGGCAGGCACGGGTTATTGATAGCGGACGATCAGCCATGATCACAATGAATGGCGGTGCTGGCTCGAAGGGCCGAATGGCCTCCTCCTGCACCTATTTTCTATGTTTCAGAGCGGGGCCAAGATAATTGAAGATAGACACAAAATGCAGGAGTAACTCAGCGGGACCGGCAGCGTCTCTGGAGAGAAGCAATGGGCGACGTTTCGGGACAAGACCCTTCTTTTCAGACTGAAGAAGAGTCTCGACACAAAACGTCACCCATTGTTTCTCTCTAGAGATGCTGCTGATCCCGCTGAGTTACTCCAGCTTTGTGTCCATCTTCAAATGACGTCACGCGCTCCAGATGGCTGTGCGTACGCATGTAATCGCGCCCGACCTTCGCAGGACCATCGCGGCTCAACACGACCACGAGGTGGTCAAGGACACGTAAGTGGGACAGGCCCTTAAGTCAGTAGGGCGCCGCAGTGGTGTAGCTAGTAGAGCTGCTGCCTCACAGCGTCAGAGAACCGGGTGTGATCCTGACCTCGGGTGCTGTCTGTGTATGCATGTTCTCTCTGTGACCATGTAGGTTTCCTCCGGGTGCTCCCGTTTCCTCCCACAGCCCAAAGAAGTGTGGGTTTGTAAGTTTATTGTCTTCAGCAAATTGTCCCTAGTATGTCGAGAATGGATGTGAAAGTGGGATAATAGAGAATCAGTGTGAATGGGTAATCGATGGTTGGCGTGGACACAGTGGGCTGAAGGCCCTTTTTCCACACTGTGTCCATAAACTTCTTCTTCTTCTTGCGTATGGCGTGCACAGCCTAAAGTTGTAGGACAACTTGTTCTAATTGATCTGATTTGATTGTGGACGCCAGGTTGATTGCATTCGTTGAAACAGGGCGGACCACGTGAAGGTTGCAATCTCCCACCCCGTCCCTAAACTAAATCACATCAATGTTTTCCTTTATAAGGTAATGACACTCATTCTTGGGCTATATTAAACAATAGTTAGGCCACAGCAAGATACTCCAATTATTTCTGGCTGCCAGATGATTGTGGTGGCATTAGAGAGATTTTTTGAAGGATGGTGGTGTCAGGGTGGAAGAATTTTAGTTACGCGGAAAGGCTTGTTTGGTTTGGAACAAAGGAGGCTGAGGGAGTCTAATGGGCAAACAATTTAAGGTGAGTAAAGATTCCTGCCACATGCCAGAAGCATACATTGTGAAATCAACTATAGTCACACTATTTTCTAAATGAAAGAATGGAAGGTTGCCAGTTGGGATTATGCAGATTTGTTGTATCTATTTCACATAAGACTCCAGAAAATGCATTATCCTGAAATTATCAATCAAACTTCAATGCAACAGGGTGCAGTACACCCTCCAGTCTGCATCAATGATGCTGAATTGGAGATTGTCGAGTGCTTCAAATTTCATGGTGTCTATATCACCAACAATTTGTCCTTCTTCTTCTCCTTTCGTATGGCGTGCACAGCCTCAAGTTGTTGGACAACTTGTTCTATTTGATCTTCTGTGTGTGCACGTCGAGTTGATTGCATTAGTCAAAACAGGGCGGACCACGTGAAGGTTGCAATCTTCCACCCCAACAATTTGTCCTGGTACAACCACACTGATGCCACACCCAAGAAAGCAGACCAATGCGTCTTCCACGGAAGACTACACAAAATCAGCATGTCTCCACTGGCTCGTACAAATTTCTGCAATGTAGGTAGAAAACATCTCTCCAAATTCATCAGAGCTGGATGTGACAGCTGCTCTGTCCAAGATTGAAAGCTTACAGAGAATCATGGACACAGCCCATTCCATCACATGAACCAGGTCCCCACCACATCGACTCCATCCATTCTTCACGCTGTATCAGGAGAGCAGCAGACATAATCAAGGATCATTCACACTACAATCATTCTCGCTTCTCTCCCATCAGGCAGAACGTACAAAAGCTTAAAAGGAAGTACCACCAGATTCAAGAACAGCCTCTTCCCAGCAGTTATCAGGCTTTCAAACTGACCTCTGTTGTGCTGTGATCCAAATTGTTAATATAACAACAGCTGACCCAACACTGACCCCTGCAGCACACCACTAGTCTCAGGATTCCAACCAGAACTCTCCGCAACTGCCCTTTAACCTTTCTCCAAACCAATCTTGATTCCAATTGGATCTAACCCATCTTGGATTCCATGCAATTTAACCTTCCAGGCAAATCTACCAAAGCGGGATCTTGGCAAAGGCCTTGCTAAGGTCTAAATAGACAATGTCCACTGCCCTGCCCTTATATGTCCTCTCAATAACCTCTTAAAACAACTTGATCTAATTTATGAAACCCGATTGCTTCTGTGTAAAGAGATGCTGACTATCCCTAAACAGTCTGTACTTATCCAAATGCTGGTGGACCCTATCCTTAAGAATCCCTTCCAACAACTTACCCACCACTGACGTCAGGCTCACCGGCATGTAGTTCCTTGGCTTGTCCTTGCTGTGCTTCTGAAATAACGGTACGACATTAGCCACCCTTCAGTCTTCTGGAACATCACCTTTTATTCCACACTCTGTTTCTTTCTCGTTTGCACTACCCATTGTACCCATGTATGGTATGATTTGCACAACAACGTTTTTATTGTATCACATAATACATGGCAATAATGAACCAACAAACCCAATAATTGAATTACATTAACATAATTGAATTCCATTACGTATCAATATCCTCCAAGCCATAGGGCAGCAGTGTGGACAGTGATAGAGCTGCTGCCTCACAGCACCAGAGATCGGGGTTCGATCCTGACTACGGGTGCTGTCTGTGCATAGTTTGTATGTTCACCCTGTCATTGCGTTGGTTTGCTCCGAATGCTTCAGTTTTCTCCCACCATCCTAAACTCATGCGGGTTCGTAAGTTAAGCGGCCTCTGTAAATTGCCCCTAGTATATAGGGGGTAAAAGTGGGATAACATAGAACTAATGCAGTGCAGGACTGGTGCAGTGGGCAGGGATTCAAGTTTCTTGATCACTGGGACCTCTTTTGGGGAAGGCATGATCTGTACACAAAGGACGGGTTGCACTTGAGCCCGAGGGGGACCAATATCCTGGCAGGGAGATTTGCAAAGGCTACTGGGGAGACTTTAAACTAGAAAGGCTGGGGGGAGGGACTCGGGTAGATGGGGCTAGGGGTCAGGGTGTGCGCAAGAGGCAGAGAAGGGAAGCACTCGGATCCAAAATGTAGGCGAGAAAGATGAAAAAGATAATAGACCAAGAATAAGGGATGGTGGGTTTCTAAAATGTGTATATTTTAATGCTAGGAGCATTGTAAGTAAGGTGGACGAACTTAGAGCCTGGATTGACACCTGGAAATATGATGTTGTGGCAATCAGTGAAACATGGTTGCAGGAGGGCTGAGATTGGAAACTAAATATTCCAGGATTTCGTTGCTTCAGGTGTGATAGAATTGGAGGGACCAGAGGGGGAGGTGTTGCATTGCTTGTCAGAGAAGATATTACAGCAGTGCTTTAGCAGGATAGATTAGAGGGCTCATCTAGGGAGGCTATTTGGGTGGAACTGAGAAGTGGGAACGGTGTAGCAACACTTTTAGGGGTGTACTATAGACCGCCAAATGGGGAGCGTGAATTGGAAGAGCAAATATGTAAGGAGATAGCAGATATTAGTAGTAAGCACAAGGTAGTGATTGTGGGAGATTTCAATTTTCCAAAAATAGACTGGGAAACACATTCTGTAAATGGGCTGGATGGTTTGGAGTTTGTAAAATGTGTGCAGGATAGTTTTTTTGCAGCAGTACATAGAGGTATCGACCAGAGAAGGGGCAGTGCTGGACCTCCTGTTAGGAAATGAGGCAGGTCAGGTGACGGAGGTATGCGTTGGTGAGCACTTCGGGACCAGTGATCACAATACCATTAGTTTCAATATAATTATGGAGAGAGTCAGAACTGGACCTAGGGTAGAGATTTTTGATTGGAGAAAGGCTAACTTTGAGGGAATGCGTAAGGATTTTAAAGGAGTGAATTGGGACACTTTGTTTCATGGGAAGGATGTAGAAGAGAAATGGAGGACATTTAAAGGGAAAATTGTAAGAGTACGGAATCTTTATGTCCCTGTTAGGTTGAAAGGAAATAGTAAAAATTGGAAAGAGCCATGGTTTTCAAGGGAAATTGGACACTTGTTTTTGAAAAAAGAGAGATATCTACAATAATTATAGGAGGCATGGAGTAAATGAGGTGCTAGAGGAGTATAAAGAATGTAAAAAGAATCTTAAGAAAGAAATTAGGAAGGCTAAAAGAAGATATGAGGTTGCTTTGGCAAGAAAGGTGAAAGTAAACCCAAAGGGTTTCTACAGCTTTATTTATAGCAAAAGGATAACGAGGGATAAAATTGGACCATTAGAGAACCAGAATGGACAGCTATCTGCAGAGCCAAAAGAGATGGGGGAGATATTGAACAATTTCTTTTCTTCGGTATTCACCAAGGAGAAGGATATTGAACTCGGTGAGTTAAGGGGAAAGAGTAGAGTAGCTATGGAAACTATGAGATTCAAAGAGGAGGAAGTACTGACACTTTTGAAAAATATAAAAGTGGATAAGTCTCCAGGTCCGGACAGGATATTCCCTAGGACATTGAGGGAAGTTAGTGTAGAAATAGCAGGAGCTATGACAGAAAATATTTCAAATGTCATTAGAAACGGGAATAGTGCCGGAGGATTGGCGTACTGCGCATGTTGTTCCATTGTTTAAAAAGGGTTCAAAGAATAAACCTAGCAATTATAGACCTATTAGTTTGACGTCAGTGGTGGGCAAATTAATGGAAAGGATACTTAGAGATAATATATATAAGCATCTGGATAAATAGGGTCTGATCAGGAACAGTCAACATGGATTTGTGCCTGGAAGGTCATGTTTGACAAACCTTCTTGAATTCTTTGAAGCGGTAACTAGGGAAATTGATGAGGGTAAAGCAGTGGATGTTGTCTATATGGATTTCAGTAAGGCCTTTGACAAGGTTCCCCATGGAAGGTTGGTTAAGAAGGTTCAATCTTTGGGTGTTAATGGCAGAGTAGCAAGATGGATTCAACAGTGGCTGAATGGGAGATGTCAGAGAGTAATGGTGGATGGCTGTTTGTCAGGTTGGAAGCCGGTGACCAGTGGGGTGCCTCAGGGATCTGTGTTGGGTCCACTGTTGTTTGTCATGTACATCAATGATCTGGATGATGGGGTGGAAAATTGGATAAGTAAGTATGCAGATGATACTAAGATAGGTGGTGTTGTGGATAATGAAGTAGATTTTCAAAGTCTACAGAGAGATTTGGGCCATTTGGAAAAGTGGGCTGAAAGATGGCAGATGGAGTTTAATGCTGATAAGTGTGAAGTGCTACATCTTGGCAGGACAAATGAAAATAGGACGTACATGGTAAATGGTAGGGAATTGAGGAATGCTGTGGAACAGAGGGATCTAGGAATAACTGTGCATAGTTCCCTGAAGGTGGAATCGCATGTAGATAGGGTGGTAAAGAAAGCCTTTGGTGTGCTGGCCTTTATAAATCAGAGCATTGAATATAGGAGTAGGGAAGTAATGTTAAAATTGTACAAGGCATTGGTAAGACCAATTCTGGAGTATGGTGTACAATTTTGGTCGCCTAGTTATAGGAAGGATGTCAACAAAATAGAGAGAGTACAGAGGAGATTTACTAGAATGTTGCCAGGGTTCCAGCAACTATGTTACAGAGAAAGGTTGAACAAGTTAGGTCTTTATTCTTTGGAGCGTAGAAGGTTAAGGGGGGACTTGATTGAGGTCTTTAAAATGATGAAAGGGATAAACAGAGTTGACGTGGATATGTTTTTTCCCATTGAGGGTAGGGAAGATTCAAACAAGAGGGCATGACATGAGAATTAAGGGACAGAGGTTTCGGGGTAACGTGAGGGGGAACTTCTTTACTCAGAGGGTGGTGGCTGTGTGGAATGAGCTTCCAGCAGAAGTGGTGGAGGCAGGATCGATTTTAACATTTAAGAGTAAAGTGGATAGGTATATGGACGTGAAGGGAATGGAGGGGTATGGTCTGAGTGCAGGTAGATGGGACTAGGGGAAAACAAATGGTCGGCACGGACTGGAAGGGCCGAGAGGGCCTGTTTCCGTGCTGTAATTGTTATATGGTTATATGCTTATAATGAATGGACCTCGTGAGCCAAAGGGCCTGTTTCCACTCTGTATCTGTAAACTAAACAAAATTAAACTATTCTGGAGGTTACCATTGACGAGAAACTGAAATTGAGCAGCACAATGTGGCTACAGGAGCAGGCCAGACGCTAAGAACCCAAAGCAACTCACATCTTGATTTGCCAAAGTCAGTCCACCATACACAAAGTTCAAGTCAGCAAGGCGATGGAATATTCACCACTTGCCTGGATGAGTGCAGCTTCAATAACATGTAAGAAGCTCAACACTATACAGGTCATAGCAGCCCATGTGATAGGCACCCCATCCCTTTCCATTCACTCACCCCATACCGATGCACTGCAGCAGCAGTTTGTACCGTCTACAGGACGCACTGCAGCATTTCACCAAGGCTCCCTAGACGGCTCCTCCCAAAGCCATTACCTCTTCCAGCTCGAAGAGCAAGGGCAGCAAAAGCATGGGAATTGCACCACCTGAATGTTGCCCTCCAAGCCACCGTCCTAACACCTACACCTAACTTCCTACACCATCCTAACTTGGAAATACATTGTTGCTCCTTTACTGCACTAGGACAACATCTTAGAATTCCCTCCCTAACAGTATTGTGAGTATAACCACCACTCAAGGACTGTAGAGGTTCAAGAAGGCAGCCTACCACCACCTTATTTATTTATGTTTAGAGAAACATGACCTTCTGCCCACCGTATCAACACTGACCAATGATCACTCCTTCACACTTGTCCTATGTTATCCAACTTTCTCAGTTCACTCTTGGGGATGATCAGCCATGATCGCATTGAATGGCGGTGCTGGCTGGAAGGGCCGAACAGCCTACTGCAGGACCTATTGTCTATTGTCTATTGTCACTCCCTACACATTAGGGGACATTTTACAGAGACCAATTAACCTTTAAACCTACACGTCTTTGGAGTGTGGGAAGAAATAGGAGCACTCGGAGGAAACCCACAAGGTCACTGGGAGAACATGCAAACTCCACACAGACAGCACCAGAGGTCAGGATCGAACCCGGGTCTCTGGCACTGTGAGGAACAAGAGAAATGAAGGATGGGTAATTAAATGCTGGCTCAGCTCCTACCTTTAGGAAATAGACAAGCAGCAACTCTGCCCACTTTGAACCGGAGTGCAGGAAGGAAAGGCATCCAGATGGAGTTGACATCTGCTCTATATTTTATGTAAGATGTATAATACAATGCAGCAAACAGTTTCTCCTGTTTCCTTTGGAATATTCAACCCATTACATGTTTCCCGACAGTAACTCCCATTCCATGTAATTTGGATTTCTGTGTGTTCATATTTTGGAATGCTTTGATGCCAATTTGAATAAGAAACATTCTAACATGAAACAACAGATCTGCCTGAACATTTATCTTAATAACTCCAAGCTCTCTAGGGGAGAGAAAGTAGATACAGTTGTCTGTGTTCTAGATGAAGAATGATCTTCAGCAAGTGGAGAGGTTGATTTATCCAGTGCTTGCACAAGCAAATCACCCAACTCGCGTGGCCTTTTCTCTCAGTCATTTCACTTGTATTTTTGATCACTCATAGAGATTTTCCCAAGTTTACCCAAAATCAGGAATAGAATTCACTAATTATTGCCATTCTGCCGATTATCTTCCACAAATAGTGAAACAAAGCTTTGAGCTTAGGTTTAAACATTCACTGCCCTCTACTTAATCAAAGTTCCCTTTGGCTGAAATGACATTGCCGAAAAGAACTAATAGTATAAATATTGTGTTAATTCTTTAAATATCTCGTTGATTTCTTCTGGCCATTGGCTTGTTAATGATTTATTGCTAAAAGATCAGTGGTTGGAAAGCCTCACAGGACTGCAATGTATATGTTCTGTTGTGACCCCACCTTCTCTCCAATTGTACATGTACCTCCCCCTACCTATATGTACTGATGACAAAGTTGATCCAACGTGATATTGCAGGTCGGAGAGAAGATGAGAAAGTATCAAAGAAGAGCCAAACCAAAGATTGAATAAACAACGTAGGATGGTTAGGTCCAGTGATGGAAGAATGTAGCTCAATGTTGCAGTTCAGAGGCATAAATTAATCAAATTTATATCATTTTGGCATTGAAATAAATCTGGCAGATTCTTGTTTAGTAAGGGTGTCAAAGGTTACGGGGAGAAGTCAGAAGAATGAGGTTGAGAGGGAAAGGCAGATCCAACCATGATTGAATGGCACTTGAGCCAAATGGCCTAATTCGGCTCCGATGGTTTATGAACTTATAAAAGCATGAAGGAAAAGACCAAGCATGGGTGGATCCATAGCTGGAACCAAGAAATTGTATGAATGATGAGTAATCAACATGAAGAAATGTTCCTGTCCAACATCCTATCTTTCAACCTCATTGTGTTCCAAGTTCTTCAAAGCTTAGCTGTGCACATTCCCTTTTACAACTCCCACTCCCACTCCCATACTGTCCTGGGCCTCCACTGTCAGAGGGAGGCCACAGCACCTCATATTTTGCTTGGGCAGCTTACAACCCAGCAGCATGAATAATTGATTTCTCTAACTGCAAGTAACCCTTGTATTCCCTCTCTCCAACTTTCCCCCACCCTAGTCCTCTTGCTAATTTCACTGTTTGTATTCCTTCATTATCGCCATGTCCCCAGCCAATAATGGACCATTGTGGGCTCCACCTTTCCTGAGTCATTGATGCAGGCTCAGTTTTGTTCACTCCCTCCCCTTGCCTCTAATTTCCCCCTCACTGACTCTCAGTCTGACAAAGGGTCTCCACCCGAAATGTCATCTATTCCTTTTCTCCAGAGATGCTGCCTGACCCTCTGAGTTACTCCAACATTTTGTCTCTATCTTCTAATCTACAAAGATGGTCGAGTGATACAATTAATAGCTTGACCAGTGTTCATTCCCTGCAATACTAATTTTTACCCTTTTACCACCACTCCAGCGCAGTGCTTCTACTCCAATTTCCTGAGTCAGATTTAACTTTAAATCTCTCTGTCACATTTCTTGGGATATTTTCTACATTAATGCACCATAGAAGTGCAAATTATTGACCGTAAAACATTCAGACAGACGTACCATTTAGCATCTGGTGTGTTGGTGGAATACAGTGTGATTCATTCAGTAAGAATTTGACTGTAAGATTAATTATGCTGCAATTCTTTATTTAGTTTAAATTTATTTATTCATTTCAATCCATGGTGTATTTATTTATCAGTGGGCGAAGAATTTATTTATTTCACACTGCCGTAATTTTGTTTACACGTTTACTTAAAGCTTTTATTATCTGTCCCTTAAAACCACAAGATCTTTATTTAGCAACCTCATTTCAGAAGTTATGCTCATTTGAAATACAGTCAGTGTATGTTTACCATATTCCCTGAGCAAAGTATTTATTTATTACCCAAGCTTCAGGGAGCAATCCTGTGTGAGGTTAGCAAAGCATTTAACAATCTTTACTCATGGAGTCAATTTCCTGAAATAAGATTCCAAATATTAATGGAACAGTGGAATTAATGTGTTGAGTGCAACAGATGTCTGTAATATTGAGCAAACTGTAGTAAGCATAGGTGAGGCGTTGCATTTGGGCAGACTAATTAAAGAGGAAGGAGTCTTGAGATATAGTGCAGGAGCTGAGGACATTGGTTTGTTATGGATTATGAATCAGTAACATACGTGAGCCTTATATCCACCACCTTATCCCTCAATATGTGATTGTACAGATTCAGAGCTTGACATCCTGATTTTCTTTTACTGACTGGCATTCTGTTCCATTTCAATAGATTGTTGGCATCTGCCTGAGATCCATCCACTTGGGCCTGTGTCCAGGGTGTACATTGTTTTCCATTTTGAGTTGGGCAAGACAAGAGGCAGTGCCATTGCACAGCGATGGAGTTGCTGCCTTACAGTGCCACAAACTTGGGTTCGATCCTGACGATGGACGCCGGCAGTATGGAGTTTGTACGTTCTCCTTGTGACCACGTTGGTTGTCTCTGGGTGCTCCTGTTTCCTCCCAACTTCCAAATATGTGCGGGCTTGCAGGTTAGTTGGCTTCTGTGAGTTGCACCGAGTGCGTAGGATACGGGTGATTGCAGGTGGGTGTTGACTCACTGGGCCGAAGGGGCTGTATATCTCAACTAAACTAAAGAGGATGGTAGATATGTGGGGGAGGTATAAAGGCTCAGAAAATAAATGTATCAATATGTTTGGTTCATTGAACTTTTGTAAAAATGACTTCCAAGCCGAGCTTCCCACGGCTGTTTGTGCTGAACAATCATTTCATTGGTAGTTGTGCCGGGACTTCTGCTTGCCTCTGTGGCACAGTTGCTAATCCACAGACTTTTCCTCCCAGCCCAGTCATTAAATGTGGATTGATGACCACAACAGCAGTTCTCACTGCGCCAGAAGGAGGAGAGCAGCTTGTGTGGTCTCTCAGAGGTTATGACCATTAAAGAAAGGATGTGCCTTATTTATCATTGGAGACCAGTGCTGGGGGAGTGGCTGCGAGAGTCAGAAGTGTGCATACAAAAGGAGGTACTCTCACACCATAGAAACATTCACTGAGGATCAAGGTAAAAATAATTTGATTCCTGAGCACCGAGAGAAGGAAACCATGTCAAAGGGTAGTATGGAAGCAGATTTACCGGAATACTGCTTTAATTAGGTGGTTATGAGCGGTTTGCAGGGTCTCGACCCGAAACGTTACCTATTCCTTTTCTCCAGGAATGCTGCCTGGCCTTCTGAGATACTCCAGCCTTTTGTGTCTTTCTTCAGTAGAAACCAGCATCTGTAGTTCCTTCCTACACACACTTAATTCAGGGCTGCCAACTCTCACACTTTCGGCGTGAGAATCACGCATTTGAAGAAACTCTCACGCCCTCACGCTGATCAGAAATTTCTCACGCTCAGTGGTGAGAAATTCTGTGATCAACCAAAATGTCAAAACTCAGATAAACTGCATGGTCCGCGGGTGTGGGAGAGCCGGGGGGCTGAGGGAGGGGTGGAAGCAGATGTAGCGGCGGGAACAGATGCGGGGAGCCGCGGCTGGCGAGTGTTTGCCGGGAACAGATGCGGACGGAAAGCCGGGGCTGGCGATGGTTTACGGGGCTGCTGAGTGTTTGCAAGGCCTCTGAGTCACTTGCTGCAGAAGGGACAGAGACTCTCAAAGGGAGGTGGAGAGAGAGAGGGGAAGGAGACAGGGAGACAGTGGGGAGTGAAGATTGTACTAAGACAGCTTTAAGTCTTCAGAACTTTTATTAAACACACAGCATACATAGCCCTGGCTGTACGTGGTCTGTCACGAGCACCAGAGAGAGAGCTAGGGGCGTGTGGGTTACAATTATACTAACTGGTGGAGGAATGGTTAGCATGGACATCGTACTATCAATTAAAGGTGTACACACATATCATCTACATCCTTCCTCTACCAAAGCAAGCAGTGAGTGACAGGGCGACCACGTCTCATGCGCCAGGGTAAGTACAAACAGTAAAGTACAGGGATACATAATCACACGTAATCGCCGTAACGGACCGGCGGCCTGACCAGGCGACCAGACCGGATCCGCACCTCGCCATCACCTCCTTCCCCGACAGCAACAAGCGGGGACGCCGGGTCATGGTGGGGGCTACGGACAGGAGAACCCATTGGCGGTGAAGGCAGCGGGGAGGGAAGTGAAGAGAAAGGCGGGGAAGCCGGAGAAAGACGCTCCGGAGGAGGACAAGGGGAGTCCGGCCCCAGAGGAATGGGCAGAGCACAGGGCTGCGACAGGGGCAGCGGGGGGGCATACGGAGCCGCTGGGGGAGGGAGAGGCTCGTTCACGAGCCGGAGATGCTGGCGGGACCGGCGGTACACCCTGCCGTCGTGGTTGACAAGGTAGGAGCGAGGGGAACCGGCAGAGCCGACGACCACGGCCAGCCCGGAACGGCCAGAAGAGGACCACATACGGATGACCTGACCGGGGAGAAGGGGGCAGACCTGTCGTGGGAACGCTTCTGGATACGGTGTTTGTCGGCAAAGCGTTCCCGGACCAAGGCAGGCTTAAGGACGGAAGGGGACAGGGACTGCTGGGACACCGGGACCGTGGGCCTCGTGACTCGGGACATGAGTCGCTGAGCCGGGGAGCCCAGGGCATGGTCGCGGGAGATGTTGCGGAGGTTCAGCAGGGCCAGGTAGATGTCGGAGCGGGATAGGCGGCAACGTTCCAACAATCCTTTAGCACTGCGGACCGCGCGCTCGGCCAGTCCATTGCTCTGTGGGTATTCCGGCTGCTGGTGTAATGTCGAAAGTTCCAACGCTCAGCAAACTCTCGGAACTCGGCACTGGTGAACTGGCTGCCGTTGTCCGACTGCAGGCTGACGGGGGACCCGAAGGTGGCAAAGTGGCGGCGCAATTTGTCGATGACCGCGGAGGAAGAGAGGGAGTGGAGCTGGTCAACTTCGAACCAGCTGGAGTAAGAGTCGACAAGCACCAGGAAGTGCTTTCCGTGCCACTCAAAGATGTCGGTTGCTAGCGCAGACCATGGCAGGTCAGCAGCTGGCTGCTGCAGGAGCGGCTGCCGCTGTTGCTGTGGAGCGAGGCTGTTGCAGGTAGGGCACGCGGAGACCCTATCCCGGAAGTAGCGGGGCATGTCGGGCCAGAAAAACTGGCTCTGAGCGACAGAAAGGGTCGCCTCGGCCCCAGGATGGCCACGATGAGCAGTCTCAAAGTATTGTTCCCGTAACGCTTCAGGCACCACCACCTTGTGCCCCTTCACAATCACACCACCACGCAGCACCAACTCCTCCGCTATACCCGACCCAGTGGTCCACACAGCCAGTCTCGCTGGTCCCCAGTACAATGCTCCCCGGCGACAGAGGGCAAGACCGCTGCTGGGCTCCAGACCACCTCAACGATGTCCGAATTGTAACTTTGTCTCACACCGTTTTAATGTGTGCCCTGCGTTGGGGAAAACCTGTAACTTTTGCAACAAGCTCGGGCTCTTTTCGGCCGCATGCCGTTCCCGTGGGAACAATGCCCAGCCACAGCAGAAACCGTCTCGATATCTGACACGTGATGATTCAGTGTCTGGTTCCCATCCCACTTCTGACACCATGAAGATTGTACTAAGACAGCTTTAAGTCTTCAGAACTTTTATTAAACGCACAGCATACATAGCCCTGGCTGTACATGGTCTGTCACGAGCACCAGAGAGAGAGCTAGGGGCGTGTGGGTTACAATTATACTAACTGGTGGGGGAGTGGTTAGCATGGACATCGTACTATCAATTAAAGGTGTACACAGATATCATCTACAGGGAGAGAGAGAGGGGCTGAGAGGAGAGAGAGGGGAGAGACAGAGGGGGAGAGAATGGAGAGAGAGAAGAGGGAGAGGGAGAGGGGGGGAGAGGAGAGAGTGAGGTGGGAGAGGGGGGGAAGAGTGAGAGGGAAGAAAGAGGGAAGAGAGAGAGGGGTGGAGAGGGAGGAGAGGGTAGGAGAGAATGGGAGCAGGGGGAAAGAGAGAGAGAGAGAGGGGGAAGAGCGAAAGGGGGAAAGAGAAAAACGAGGAAAGAGAGGAAGATGGGGGCAAAGAGAAATAGGAGATAGAGACAGAGGAAAAAGAGAGGGGTGAGAGAGCAAGGGGGAGAGTGAGGTGGGAGGGAGAAATGGGGGAGTGAGGGGGAGAGAGAGGATGTGAGAGAAGGAGAGAGAGGGAGGGGGAAGAGAGAGAGAGGAGAGAGAGCGGGGAGAGGGTGTGTGGAGAGGGAGAGAGATAGAGAGGGGGAGATAGAGAGGGAGGGAGAAAGATAGAGAGAGGGTACAGAGAGAGGAAGAGGGGGAGTGAGAGGGGGGGAGAGAGAAGAAGAGGGGGGGAGAGAAGAAAGAGGGGGAGAGAGAGAAGAAAGAGAGAGGGAGAGAGGGGAGAGAGGGAGGGAGTGAGGGGGAGAGAGTTAGGGTAAAGAGAGGGGAGAGCGAGTTAGGGGAAGAGAGGGGGAGAGGGGAAGGGGAGAGAGGCGACGAGAGGGGGAGAGTGAAGTGGGAGAGAGGGGGAAGAGAGAGAGAGAAGAGAGAGGGGAGGGAGAGGGGGAGGGAGAGAGGGGAAAGAGATGGGGAGAGAGGGGAAGAGGAGAGAGCGAGAGAGGGGGAGAGAGGAGAGGGAAGGGGAGAGAGTGAGAGGGGGAAGAGAGGAGAGAGAGGGAGAGAGAGAGGGAGAGGGGAGAGATAGAGGGGGAGAGGGGGAGAGAGAGAAGGGGGTGAGAGGAGAGAGAGCGGAAAGAGGGGGGGAGGGAGAAAGAGGGATGAGAGTGAGGTGGGAGGGAGAGAGAGAGGGGAGAGAAAGAGAGGTAAGGAGAGAGAGAGAGGGGGACAGAGAGGAGAGCGAGGGGAGGGAGCGGAGAGAGGGGGGAGAGAGGGGGAGAGAGAGGGGAGAAGAGGGAGGGGGGAGAGAGAGGGGGGGGAGAGGGGGATAGAGAGGCAGGGCTGCCAACTCCCATGCACTGAGCGTGAGAATCACATATTTCGCCAAATTCTCACGATCACAAATTTCTCACGCTCTGTCGTGAGAATTTCTGTGATCAATGAAAATTTCAAAACTCATATCAACTGCATGGGCCATGGGAGTTGGAAGCAGAAGCAGCGACGGGGACAGATGCAGACGGGGAGCGGGGCTGGCGAGTGTTTGCCGGGCTGGCGAGTCGCTCACTGCAGCTCCGGTCATGGAGCAGCCTCAGTGCAAGGCATCGGAAGCGTTGCGCCGCTGCCGTGAGAGTCTCTGTGCCAAATTCGCCCAGGTGACCGGCATGGACCAGGCTGCGGCTCGATGCATCCTGGAGGACAACCAGTGGCTGCTGGAAGTAACTACCAAGCCCCGGGGAGAAACGTTGGAAGATAGTGGACTTCAAATGGGGGTAGTTGGAGAAAGCATCCTACTTGCCTGCTAGATTTTCACTTACTGTAACTGCAGGAAAAATGTTCCCAATGTTGGGGGAGTTCAGAACCAGGGGTCACAGTTTAAGAATAAAGTGGAGGGGAGGGGGGCAAGTTAGGACTGAGATGAGGACAGATTTTCTTCACACAGAGAGTTGTGAATCTGTGGAATTCTCTGCCACAGAAGGCAGTGCAGGCCAATTCACTCGATGTTTTCAAGAGAAAATTACATTTAGCTCACAAAATCAAGGGATATGGGGAAAAAACAGGAAAGAGATACTGATTCTAGATGAATAGCCATGATCATATTGAATAGCAGTGCTGGCTCGAAGGGCCGATGGCCTATTCCTGCACCTATTTTCTACGTTTCTATGCTTGAGTATATGGCAATAAAACTCGATCACTTGATTTTGAAGCATTCATGCATGGTGGAGGTATAATGTGGTCATAGAGTGATACAGTGTGAAAACAGGCCCTTCAGCGCAACTTGCCCACACCCGCCAACATGTCCCAGCTACACTACCTGCTTTTGGTCCATACCTCCAAACCTGTCCTATCCATGTATCAGTCTAACTGTTTATTAAATCTTGGGATGGTCCCAGCCTCAACTACCTCCTCTGGCAGCTTGTTCCACACACCCACCACCCATTGTGTGGTTAGAAACATAGAAATTAGGTGCAGGAGCAGGCCATTCGGCCCTTCGGGCCTGCACCGCCATTCAATATGATCATGGCTGATCATCCAACTCAATATCCTGTACCTGCCTTCTCTCCATACCCCCTGATCCCTTCAGCCACAAAGGCCACATCCAACTCCCTCTTAAATATAGCCAACGAACTGGCCTCAACTACCTTCTGTGGCAGAGAATTCCACAGATTCACCGCTCTCTGTGTGAAAAACGATTTTCTCATCTCGGTCCTAAAAGACTTCCCCCTTATCCTTAAACTGTGACCCCTTGTCCTGGACTTCCCCAACATCGGGAACAATCTTCCTGCATCTAGCCTGTCCAACCCCTTAAGAATTTTGTAAGTCTCTATGAGATCCCCCCTCAATCTTCTAAATTCCAGCGGGTACAAGCCGAGTCTATCCAGTCTTTCTTCATATGGAAGTCGTGCCATCCCATGAATCAGTCTGGTGAATCTTCTCTGTACTCCCTCTATGGCAAGAATGTCTTTCCTCAGATTAGGAGACCAAAACTGTACGCAATACTCCAGGTGTGGCCTCACCAAGACACTGTACAACTGCAGTAGATCCTCCCTGCTCTTGTACTCAAATCCTTTTGCTATGAATGCCAACATACCATTCGCTTTCTTCACAGCCTGCTGCACCTGCATGCCTACTTTCAATGACTGGTGTACCATGACACCCAGGTCTCGCTGCATCTCCCCTTTTTCCTAATCGGTTCACCATTCAAATAATAGTCTACCTTCCTGTTTTTGCCACCAAAGTGGATAACCTCACATTTATCCACATTATACTGCATCTGCCATGCATTTTGCCCACTCACCCAGTCTATCCAAGTCATCCTGCAGCCTCCTAGCATCCTCCTCACAGCTAACACTGCCCCCCAGCTTCGTGTCATCCACAAACTTCGAGATGTTGCATTTAATTCCCTCGTCCAAATCATTAATGTATATTATAAATAGCTGGGGTCCCAGCACTGAGCCTTGCGGCACCCCACTAGTCACTGTCTGCCATCCTGAAAAGGACCCGTTCACTCCTACTCTTTGCTTCCTGTCTGCCAGCCAGTTCTCTATCCACATCAATACTGAACCACCAATACCGTGTGCTTTAAGTTTGTATACCAATCTCATGTGTGGGACCTTGTCGAAAGCCTTCTGAAAGTCCAGATACAACACATCCACTGCTTTTCCCTTATCCACTCTGCTAGTTACATCCTCAAATTCAATAAGATTCGTCAGACATGATTTACCCTTCGTAAATCCATGCTGACTTTGTCCAATGATTTCACCACCTTCCAAAAGCCTCCCAACCTTCAAAAACGCTCCACGGCCCCTGGTTCAGATGGAGAGCACTGCCAGATGCGAGCAGGGAACTAAGGCCAGTTGTCCATGATGTTTGGATCCCAATGCTCAGCGCTTCATGTTTCGGAGTTGGCTAATGTTATTGATTTGTAATTAGCTTCAGGACAGTTTGTTATGAAAATGAAAGAAATGGTATCAGAATACCTATACAGCTGACTGAGTATAATTTTATGGATGGGAATTGTGCTCAACCAATTGATGACTTATTTGACTAGCATGTTAGATAACAAGGAAGCCAATGAATGTAGCAAATTTTGTTATCCATAATTTGGTCTGTGAAGTGCCCCATAAAGGATTACTGCATTAGCTAAGCACCTGTGGACTTGAACGTAATAGGTTAAGTCCAGGGGGTCAGATATGGGGCTTTATGTGTGGGCCAGATATATTGTCAGTGCAAAGGGGCTAGGAGCAAGGCCAAGTGTGCATCCAGAGTCAAGGTCTGGAATAGTACTAGGTGTGCAGTCAAAGCTGGGACCAGGGGTGTGTTCAGCACTGGGAACCTAAGCAGGTAAGCAGCTATGATCAGGGTAGAATAGGGGGGCAGGTGTAGGGCTGGACTCAGGGACAGGAGTGAGAGAAGGTGTGCAACTGGAGTCAGGGCCAGGAGTAGTACCAGGTGTGCAGTGAGACCCAGTTGCCAACATGGGTCAAGTGTTTGATTATAATCTGATTTCCATACATGAATACACTAAGATCATTCATGTGCTGCACGTATGGATCAGAGCCTGGGCTCTACTGTGGGATGTAATTAGGAATGTAATTTACTCTAACCTTATTCATAGCTAATCCAATTTAAAGCATATATATTGTATTCAAGTGTAAGTTAAAAGACTCTCTACGGTATGCACCATATTACACAATTTCAAGCTGAAAAATGCAAAAGTTCCGTACCAATGGGAGGGGGGACACCCTCCTCCCACCATCCCCCTCTACCCCCCCCCCCCCCCCCCCCCCCCCCCTCCGGTCGCTACGCTCCCTCGGGCTTGGTCTCACAATTTCTCACTCCCAACCCTCACCCAATGTTGGCAGCCGTGCTTAATTAGGTGCTATTAGCTGCAAGGTTGGACACACTTGGATTGTTTTCTCTTGAACACCGGAGGCTGACTGGAGAAACTGTCATGAGTCTATAAAATGAGAGGCATAAAATGAGGCATAGAAAGGGTAGACAGTCAGAAACAATGGTTCATCAGTATTTTATTGTCATATGTATCTAATATAGTAAAATTATTTTTTTGCACATAGTGATAATCGTGCTATACACTAGGTACAATCAAAATAAGCATAAGATATATATTTTTTCCGAGGGTGAACTTGTCAAAAACTGGAGAGCATAGCTTTAAGATGAGAGAATGGAGGAGGGGGGGAGGGGTTAAAAGGGATATGCAGGAAAGGTTTTTCTGCACAAGGATGGCGGGTGCGTGGAGCATATTGCCAGGGATGGTGGTGGAGGCTGATACGAACGTGGCATTGAGAAAGCTTTAAATTGGCACATGAATATGAAGGGGTGGCAGGATATGGATTACAAGCAGGGAATGAAATTGGCTCATCTTGGTATCATGTTCAGCACAGTTATTGGGGCCCAAAGGGCAAGCCCTGTGCTGTACTGTTCTATGTTCAGCTGTGAAGAAGATGCTTGCCTTTCATGTCCTTTCTCAGTCAATAGAATTTGTTGGTGCTAAGGTGAACATCTATAAAACCTGAACTATCAGCTCAACTCTCAAATATGTTGTGAACTTACTTTAACTGACAAGGGATTCCATTAGTTATCAACAACAGTTGACAGCCCAGTTTAGGGGACAGCACAGTGGTGCAGTGGTAGAGTTGCAGACTTGCAGGGCCAGAAACTCTGATTTGATCCTGACTATGGGTGCTGTCTGTATGGAGTTTGAACGTTCTCCCCGTCACTGCATGGGTTTTTCCTGTGTGTTCCAGTTTCCTCCCACACTCCAAAGACATACAGGTTTGTAGGTCAATTGGTTTCGGTAAAAATTGTAAATTGTCCCTGTAGATCAGATATTTCGATGGCCTCTGTATGTATTCTAATTAAAGTACTTGTTATGATATATAATTACTCTGTATCAAAAGTACTTTACATAGTCCCACGTGTATGATAGTGTTATTGTACGGGGATCACTGGTGTGCATGGACCCAGTAGGCTGAAGAGCCTATTTTGGCACTGCATCTATAAACTAAACTAAACAGTTCATTGAAAGAAAGACGGCACCTCTTTGTCTGATGGTCATGGCTGATGTTTGTCATTGTCAGGCAAGAACATGTGTCTGTGCCATTCTCTTTCCATTAGCATTGCATATGTGTCTTTTTGCAATACTGCACACAATAATGTGACCAAGGGGGTCAAATTTTAAATTCCTTCAAAAAATTTGACAAGCACTTTATTGGGTTCATGACTAACATAGTATCAACATAAAATAAAAGAAAAGATAGCATATTGATGGTATTTCTGAAAATGGTGAGATTAAAAAAATTGCATGTCTTTGCTCCACACTGGGTGCAGAATTAGCCATTCTTGGTTGAGGAATCCACAGACTGGATTCAAAAGACCAATAATCTGAGAGTGTTGCAACTTTGATGGAGGTAGTTAAGAAGATTTAGGAAATATCAGTCCACTCTCTGCACCTGTAACTCTCCAAATTCTGAAAGGAATTCCCCATGTTCTAAAACCACAGCCTGGGAGAGTTCCACAACAACAAGATAAAAGCGAAAGGTATTAAAGACAATGATGTATTTTAAAATTGCAAGTTTTGAGGTGGCACAATGGTGCAGTGGTAGAGTTGCTGCCTTACACCACCAGAGTCCCCGGTTTGATCATGACTATGGGGGCTGTCTGAACGGAGTTAGTACGTTCTCCCTGTGATTGCGTGGGTTTTCTCCGGGATCTCCAATTACCTCCACACTCCAACAATGTACAGGTTTGTAGGTTAATTGGCTTCAGTAGTACACCCTGGTCTGGAGGATAATGCTAGCATACGGGATGATCGCAAATCAGCACGGGCTCAGTGGTCTGTTTCTGTGCTGTATCTCTAAACTAAACTAAAACAAATTCAGTGAAATAATAGGGTGGCACAGTGGCACAGCAGCTGAGGTGCTGCCTCACAGTGCCTGGGACCCGTTTTGATCCTAGCAATGGGTGCTGTCTGTGTGGAGTTTGTATGTTCTGCCTGAGATGGTGTGTTTTTTTTCCGGGTGCTCCAGTTTCCTCCCACGTTCAAAAGACGTTGCAGGTTTGTAGGTTAATTGGCTTCTGTAAATTGCCCCTAGTGTGTAAGATACGAAAGTGGGATAACATGGAACTAGTGTACCGGTGATCGATGTTTGACGTGGGCTAGGTGGGCCAAAGGCCAGTTTCCTCGCTGTATCTTGAAATGTAATTTTTGCAAAATTGAACACTCTGGATGGTGCGGTAGAGAACATCAAATGTGTGGTAGAATGTTGGCCTCAGGTTATCATCTCTTTTGCACATGGTATGCCACAGGCTTCAGTGGAACTGAATGAAAACACTAGTCAATACTCTTAAGTGTGCTTAGTATCAGTGTTCAGAGTTGAATTTGTCCTCCCCCATAAGTCTTAACAGAACTTCCATTGCACATGAAGCAATTTAAAATAATGCACAGGGAAGCAAAACCTAAAGCAAAATCAGCTGTTGCAGTCATAGCAAGCAGTCTCTTCAAATGTGGAATCCACCTCGGGACACAACGCTTTAATGTTTCATTTTCTTTAAACCTTTATGCAATGGGAAATTTAATTCTAGAAAATTCAGAAGACCACATGTGGGAATCCAAAGTCTGGATCACGCACACTGAGTGATGTTTTGACAATGGTGAATCCTATTCTCCATGTAGAGTGACATGTTATGATGAGAAAATGGGGTAAAAACTTGACTGCTGGTTATCAAGTTATATGAAGAGATGGGAGCTTCAGTTAGATATGTAAAGATGTAAATGTCCTTGTACACACTTGTGCTAAGGTAATTGTAGTTAATGAAACCACCCATTGCTGGCATGTTGCACGTGGATGGTTCCAGCAGTGGGAAAGTCTGGGACCAGAGGGCACAGCCTCAGAATAAAAGGACGCACCTTTACAATGGAGAGGAGAAGGAAATTATTTAGCCAGAGGGTGGCGAATCTGAGGAATTCATTGCCACAGGGGCTAAGTCATAGGGTATTTTTAAAGTGGAGATTGATAGCTTATTGATTCGCAAGAGTGTTAAAGGTTATGGGGAGAATGAGGTTAAGAGTGATAAATAGATCACCCTTGAACGAATGGCAACGCAGACTTGGGCCAAATGGCCTAATTCTTCTCTTATGTCTTGTGGAATAAGGTAAGGTAGGGAAAAAAGTATGGAAGGAAATCTTTTCCCCACAGTATTGTGTTCAGTCTAAGCTTTTGGGCTTATAGTTGCTCCAGTCAATGTTATGACTCTCACTTTCCAGTAAACATTTTAATTCATGCCAAGTCTCAACTTCACTGTTTGCATCAGCTGGAAGAAGCCTCCCCAGTGAGCTAGCACATGGAGACCACCTCCTAGGTCTGACCGGATTAAATCCTTGCCTCTGGAATCTATTGTAGTTTAGCACAATGAGCATTTCACTCCATTTTACCAGTAATACTTTCAAATGGAATGGATGCATTTTTATTGTAATTATTAATCACAGGACCCGAAGCACTACAGTATTGATGATTAGATCATTAATTTAATTATTTTACTGAATATTGCGATATGTTTTAAGAATGGAAGAATCTTCTGTTTTAGTATTTTTTAAATAGCTGCCTCGTTCTTGAAAAACTTGCATATCCAATGTTTGAAAGGGTACAAACTTAGCTCTGTGTTGACAATTTTGGCTTTTAATATTTTACAAATAACAAAATATCAAAATGAAAGTATTAATATTAGAATGTTTTGTAATGTTTTGGGCGGCACGGTGGTGCAGAGGTAGAGTTGCTGCCTTACAGCGCTTGCAGCGCCGGAGACCCGGGTTCAATCCCAACAACGGGTGCTGTCTGTACGTAATTTGTACGTTCTACCAGTGACCTGCGTGGGTTTTCCTCCGAGATCTTCGGTTTTCTCCCACACTCCAAAGATGTTCAGGTTTGTAGGTTAATTGGCTTGGTAAATATAAAAATTGCCCCTAGCGTGTGTAGGATGGTGTTAATGTGTGGTTGGCGTGGAGCCGGTGTATCTCTAAACTAAACTAAACTAAAAAACACAAGGTGCTGGAGGAACTCAGCAAGTCAGGCAGCATCTATGGAGGGAATGGACAGGCGTCTTTCCAGGTCAGGAACCTACTTCAGACTGATTGTAGTGAAATCCTTACAGTTCACTCCAGCATTATGTGTTTTGCTCAAGATTCCACCATCTGCAGTTCCGTGCGTCTCCAATTAATATTTTATGTAGAGGCCCCTATTCTGGTGAAGGGACCTGAAACACTTTTTCCACAGATACTGCTGGACCTGATGACTGTTTCCAGCATGTTCCCAACACCTGCAGATTTTTCATTTCCATTATAGACTTACTTCACAGACTTACGAGATAATGTGAAATATTACCTTATCCTTCCTTACTACATTCCCTGAGGTCTTTTAGGGAAGGAAAGATTCTCCCACTGCCAGGTTTGTCTTTTGTGTGACTCCAGATTCCCAACAATGAGGTTGCCTCCTGACGTTCCTCTCTCATGGTCTGGAAAGCTGCACAAGGGAAAATGGGAGTAGGTAACAAATGCTGACCTTGCCCTTGACACATCCACTCCTAAGCTAAATGCATAAAAGAACCATTAATATTATATAAAAATAACTTAAACCAACAAATTACAAATGATTTTGTGAATTGGAAATAGCTATTACGTTTTTTAAATTGCTTTTTGTAGCTACCAACTCATGATGACTTGCCTGGAGGCTTCTCATTACTGGTGTCAAAGCAGCGGCATAAGTGCAACATAACATTAATTTCCAGCACAGAAATAATCAAAGTAATTTGCTGTTTGGCCATTTACAACAGCTTTTGAGCAGTTTGGTGAATACAATCTTCCTATAAATCCGTGTAGCAAGGAACTGCAGATGCAGATTTACACCGAAGATAGACACAAAATGCTGGAGTAACTCAGTGGGACAGGCAGCAGCTCTGGAGAGAAGGAATGGGTGAGGTTTCGGGTTGAGACCCTTCTTCAGTTTGAAGAGTCTCGACCCGAAATGTCACCCTTTCCTTCTCTCCAGAGATACTGCCTGTCCTGTTGAGTTACTCTGGCATTTTGTTTCTATCTTCCTATATGCATACCTGGTTTCAAAAGTTGCTAAATTTCTGTTTAAAGTTTTAAATGCATATGTATTCAAAGTCATGTTTCATTAGGTTCTGCATGTAGTTTAAGAATAAATACTACCCTGTGTCTCCTACACTATGCCACCTGCAACTTTGCCTCATTAGAGCATCAGTATTATTTGTAGAAAAGTATCCACTGTTTTCCCTTACCTGTACCTCATAAATGGTGGTATAGAGACATCAGAGACTGTAGATGCTGGAATCTTGAGTACAAAACAAATTGCTGAGGAACTCTGTGGTCAGGTAGCGTCTGTGGAGGGAAATGGGCAGACGATATTTCAGATTGGAACCTAAAATGTTATCTGTTCATTTTCTTCCACAGATGCTGCTGATCCACAGAGTTCCTCCAGTTACTTATAGATAATGATACACTGGCTTTAAACTTAATTTTCAATCATTAAGTAGAACTTAGAAACAAGGATGGTGTAATTTCTATATTTTTCAGATTCTATGGTCCACAATGATAATGTTGATTTTTGATTCTTTATTCTGTTTTCTAGTGTAGCAGGAAATATTGATGATGATGATGAAGATACATTGTTGTCACATGTACCTATGTACCTAGTTACAGTGAAATTCCTTGTTTTGCTGACAATTCAGTCAAATCATATTAGAGGAATTGAATTATTCCAAGGTCTCCACAGGAACTGATATAGAATAATATTCACGAAACTCCAGTCCCTAATTCCTTTGGGGAGTTTGCTAAAACAAAGGGGAAAAACTGAAAGGACTTTTTCCCCATGTAGTTTCCCATACTGTTGTTTATTCCTTGGAGGAGGAGAAAAATTACCCAACAACAGACAACTAGGGTAGCCAAGCCTATATTGCGACATCACAAGTAACCAGCCAACAGGGAATGTCTCCCCAGCAAATAAATCTAAAGTGTTATGCAATGAATGGCCGCATTGTTCTGTGGGATGTGTGTGGATGTTTTGGATCTCCCTGTCACTTTGAGATGCTATGCATTGTAAAAAGCCAGATCTGTAGTATTATAAGGAACAATACTGGCTGCTGACATTATTTCTATTACTTTCATCCATCTTTGCAGATTCGGCATGTAAATCATGGCTAAAATGGAGCTAAAAGAGGGCTAAAATAAAGTACAGAATCCATGCATTCACAAGGCCTGATGGTTAGTTCTGCAAAAGAGGACAAGCTGCTGACTGGTGCCAGGAAGTCCGGGACCCAGATCAGCCCTTCAGATGAGAAAAGTCTAAGTTTCATTATGTATGGGAATCTTGCAGAAGGAACTCCAAGGTATTGAGAATGCATGAATTTGATTGGATTGCTGCTAAAGAATTGTAAATCATGTAAATACTGCTGTGAGACAGTTACCCTGTTTGTTGATTGGTAAAAATGTTAAGCTTTGGAAGAATTGTTTTGAGTTCCAGGGTAAATGTTGCATTATTCAGTTGGTTAGCTTCCTTTCAGAAGCTCTTGAGAAGACTCTGTAATTGGTTTGGGGCACTATCAATAATGTATTGATGTAATTAATATGTTTGATTGGACTGTGAAGAGACCACCCCTAGATAGTTCGGCCTCTCAAGGTTCGTGGACCTATAAAAGGTGTCTCCATTTTAGATTGGTGTCGATCTTCTGGAAGAACGCTTGGGACCGCGTGACCTTTTGGAGTGTGTCTGCTTGCACGAGGCTGAAGGGCTTGGCCAGGCAGAGTCAAGGATCGAACCCCCAGTGGTTTAGGTATCGTATAGGAGGATTTGTGTTCATTCTAAAATAACAATGAATAGTTGGTCCAGTGCTTGAGTCAGTGTATTACTGAACTAGACTTGGGGGGTTCGCTTTAGGAGCGTATTTACAGGC
This sequence comes from Okamejei kenojei, assembly GCA_035221665.1. Taxonomy (NCBI): domain Eukaryota; kingdom Metazoa; phylum Chordata; class Chondrichthyes; order Rajiformes; family Rajidae; genus Okamejei; species Okamejei kenojei. Next base: position 48,476,857 of record CM069131.1, on the reverse strand, counting down.
ACAGAGGTAGAGTTGCTGACTCACACCGCCAGAGACCCGAGTTTGATCTTGACTATGGGGCTATCTATGCGGAGTTTTACGTTCCCCCTGTTGGATTTTCTCCGGGTGCTCCGGTTTCCTCCCACACTCCAAAGACGGTTAGGTTTGTTGGTTAATTGGCTTCTGTAAATTGTCGCTAGTGTGTAGGATAGAACTAGTGTGCAGGTGATCACTGGTAGACATGGACTTGGTGGGCTGAACGGCCTGTTTCTAAGCTGTATCTCTAACCTAAACAAAAGTCCCCAGAGTACACTTGTAGGTTCTAATGCTCTGCAAGCTCTTATGTATTCATGCTCAGCCCTTGTAATCATTGTTTTATGCTGGCCACATATGTCAGTACCCAACTTCTACCAGCGAAAGCCCTCGCTACCTCTTCAGTTGAGTCAATTCCTCTGAAGAAAGGTCTCCAGAGATGCTGCCTGTTCTGCTGAGTTACTCCAGCTTTTTGTGTCTATCTTCATTTCCTCTTCTACCGGTTGAGAGTTGTATGTTGACAGAGTTTTTGATTGTTAGTCAGTGTCTGCCACCATTGTCTGATTTCGAAGGTTCTGGAATTGGTACTTGCTCTCTTTTTGCAGGTTTTGCTCTTCAGCTTGTGCAGTCCCCAGGAATACACAAGTTCGCTGATGTCAAGCTTACTTTCCTATTAGTTTCATTTAAGGATCTCTCAAACTCTGAAAGAGAAACAATTTTTTGATCTTTAACCAATAATTGCTTAGCGCTGAGCACCTGTGGTGTACAGCTTGCCTGTGATAAAAGATGAATCAACTCCCAGTTTTGCTTTTCACCTCTGTAAATTATTCTCAGGAAATGCCTGTAATTTCTTTGACTGCATGACAAAAGAATGCCTGTTTTATCAGTCATTTGATTTAATGTTGCATTTAATGTCCATGTGATGTCAAAATATATATTTTTTAAGTACTCATATCATCCAAAAAAGTGATGACTATTATCCATTTGTATTGAATTTGGGATCACAGTTTGTGGAGTCTTATGTGCTCTGTTTGTTTCATGCACAAACTGCTCTATCTGTGCCAACAGACTTAATTTCCCTGAGGTTTCCATTCCTTCTTCAATTTAAAAGCAGACTTAACACCGGGGAAAAGCTTTGCAAATCCACAGCACCAGAAATGGAGGAAGGGAATCACAAGACATCAACTCAATTCAGTGGTGGTTTTACAAACTTGGGTGGTGGTCGATCAACTTCAGTAACTAAGAATTGTTGCATTTGGCTGAAACTGGGCCCCTTTATGCCAAGGTCCCTATTTCTGTAACAACATCTCACGTTTATGTAGCTTCTTTAATGACTTGGGCCATTCCCAAGGATTCCTCATTATGCCTGCAGTGGATTTACAAACATCAAGTCAAGTCAAGTCAAGAGAGTTTATTGTCATGTGTCCCAGATAGGACAATAAAATTCTTGCTTGCTGCAGTACAACAGAATATTGTAGGCATAAATACAGAACAAATCAGTGTGTCCATATACCATAGAATATATATATATATATATATATATATATATATATATATATATATATATATACACATAAATAGTAAGATTAAATGAGAACTTGCCAGTTTGAAGTTTGATCTTTATTTTATGAGGAGTTACGATGAGGGATTACGTGAAGACCCCGCCTGCACGCATGCGCGACAATCTTCAAAGCAGTGGTGTGAAATCACAGATACCAGAGTGACTAATATAGTAAGATAAGAGAGAACCTCCATACCAGTTGATCTTTATAATAGAGGGTTTTGGGAGCGGAGGGCATGTAATCCCTCATCGTAACTCCTCATAAAATAAAGATCAAACTTCAAACTGGCAAGTTCTCATTTAATCTTACTATTTTACTTCGGAGTCACGTGAGTGACTACGTGAAGATTTCAAAGCTCTGTGATTTCATGCCCTGGAACGAGTCCATGCTTACGCCCTGCCATGCTAGGAGAAAAGAGGATGAACGTAATTCAGTCATGACACCGTGCTGAAAAAACAAAGAAAAGGTATTTATTCATACCTAACAGTATGCCCCACATTGGGTAATTTATTTTACAGAACTCAAAATTTTTCCTGCAAACGTGTCAGGAACGGCTACGGGTTTATTATAAAAGTGTTGAAAAGTTTGTTCATTGCTCCAACCCGCTGAGGCAAGGATGTGGTCCAAAGGAACTTCCATCATCCTAGCCGCCGATGTAGATGCCGCCCTGGTGGAGTGAGATTTGAAAACATTAGTATCCACCCCCGCTGCATCTAATACCACCCTTAACCATCTGGATATGGTTTGCGCTGTGACCTTATGATGAGGGCGTTTATGGCTTATGAGTAAAGCTCTCTCCGTGCCCCTTAGAGTCTTGGTGACTTCTATGTATTGTAAAATATGTGTCACAATGCAGAGCCGACTATCTGCAGGATAGGCCAGAAACTCTAATTTTTGGCCAGTGGAACCAGGTCGGTCTTGTTTGAGTAACCCCTGTATTAGAAAAGTTATCTTGCCACTTGTGATATACATGGCGTCCATATTTAGCTTGTGTAAGGACTGGACCCGTTGTGCTGTTACAAGTGCCATTATCATTACCCCGATATGGGTGTCCATCCTCGTAACATAGTTAATACGATGCCTATATCCCATGTATGGGTGTATCTGGGCCTGGGGGGATTAGAATTAAATATACCCCTCATAAGTTTAGATACTAGTGGGTGTGATCCTATAGCCAAGTGATCACTCCCTCTGCCCAGATAATTAGAAAGGGCACTTCTTGCACAATTAATGGCACTGTAACTCAATCCTTCATCGAACTGAAGGGTGGCCAGAAACTCCAGTACTTCAGTGATGGTGGCTGAGTCCGTATGTAGTGTTCATCCTGGTGCAGAACACTTCCCATTTTCTAACATATGTCAGGTACTGTTTCCTCGTGGACTCCCTGCACGATGCTGAGATGGCATTGATCGTCCTATCGGAGAGTCCGTATCCCAGGAATGGCCTGTTCAGAATCTGCAAATCAATAAGTTCATGCGGTCATGGCACGGATGACTTTCCCCTGTCACGGGGGTGTACCAACAAACTCGGCCGTTTGTTGATCCGGATGCAGGGTTCTGAGGCCATCTTTTGTACTGCTGGGAACCAAGGTTGGGTAGGCCAGTCGGGTACAACCAAAATACCCGTTGCGGAGTCTTGTTTAATTTTTTGTAAGACCCGACTGATGAGGCAGAAGGGGGGAAATACATAGCAAAACAAATCCCCCCAATGCAGCGAGAAAGCGTCCATCGCTGCTGCCCCTGGGTCTGGTTTCCAAGCAACATATGTTGGAAGTTGGTGATTAAGTCTGGATGCAAAAAGGTCGATATCTGGTGTCCCATACCGTTCTATAATATCTGTAAACACTTTCCGATCCAACATCCATTCAATGTTGTCGTTGAATTTACATGATCTGGTGTCTGCCACGGTATTTTGCTTACCTGGGAGGTAAGTGGCTGAAATCTAAATCTCTCTTTCCAGACACCAGTGCCAGATATTATTAGCCAATTCATCACATGATATCGACTTTATTCCTCCCATATGATTAACATAGGCCACCACTGTGGTATTATCAATTTGTAACCGTACATGCAACTGGCGCATATCAGAGAAGTAGGCCCTCAGTCCATAAAATGCTCCCAGCATTTCTAAATAATTAATCCCTATTGCTTTGAACAGGGTTAATTCTTGTGTACTCCATCTGCCACCACAACTTGTGATGGTATTAGTTGCTCCCCAACCTTTAGCACTGGCATCAGTTTGTAATGTAACCAAGGGGTTCATGATAGTGATGGGGTTAGAACAATGCTGAACATTTTCTATCCACCATTTTAGTTCCGATTTTGCTTTCTCTGGTAGTTCCATAGGCCTATCGAAATGGCCTGCATGATTTATGAGAGCTGAAATTTTTGCTCTTTGCAGATTTTGATAATGGAGAGGTCCAAATTGTGCTGCTGGGAACGCAGCCACTAATTTCCCAATCGCTCTGGCTACTTGTCGAATAGATGGTTCCCTGATGCCAGTGAGGCTTTTGCATGCTATCACCAAGTCTGTTATTTGTGTTAACGAAGAAACCTGCAGATGCTGGAGAATCGAGGGTTACACAAAAAGCTGGAGAAACTCAGCGGGTGCAGCAGCATCTAAGGAGCGAAGGAGATAGGCGACGTTTCGGGTCGAGACCCTTCTTCAGACTGGTCAGGGATCAGGGAAACAAGAGATATAGACGGTGATGTGAGAGATAAAGAACAATGAATGAAAGATATGCAAAAAAGTATCGATGATAAAGCGAACAAGCCATTGTAAGCTGTTTGTGGTGTGAAAATGAGAAGCTAGTGCGACTATGGTGGGGGAGGGAGATAGAGATAGAGGAATGCCAGGGCCCGAGGGCTGAGGGAGAGGTGGGAGGGGGAGGAGACAGCAGGGGGTTAACAGAATTGAGAAAATTCAATGTTCAAGCCCAAAGGATGCAAACTCCCCAAGCGGAATATGAGGTGCTGTTCCTCCAACTTGCGGTGTTGCTCACTCTGGCCATGGAGGAGGCCCAGGACCGAGAGGTTGGATACGGAATGGGAGGGGAGTTGAAGTGCTGAGCGACCGGGAGGTCGGGTTGGTTTTTTGCGGACCGAGCGGAGGTGTTCGGCGAAAACGATCGCCAAGCCTCCGCTCGGTCTCACCGATATAGATCATCTGGCATCTGGAGCAGCGGATGCAGTAGATGAGGTTGGAGGAGGTGCAGGTGAACCTCTGTCGGACCTGGAAGGACTGCTTGGGTCCCTGAAAGGAGTGGAGGGGGGAGGTGAAGGGACAAGTGTTGCATTTCTTGCGGTTGCAAGGGAAAGTGCCCGGGGAAGGAGCGGGAGGGGAGGGAAGAATTGACAAGGGAGTCGCGGAGGGAGCGGTCTTTGCGGAAGGCAGACAGGGGGGGAGATGGGAAGATGTGGCGGGTGGAGGGGTCACGTTGGAGGTGGCAAAACTGGCGGAGGACTATCTGTTGTATTTGCCGGCTGGTGGGGTGAAAGGTGAGGACCAGGGGGACTCTGCCCTGTTTGCGAGTGGGGGAATGGGGAGAGAGGGCAGTGTTGCGGGGTATGGAGGAGACCCTGGTGCGAGCCTCATCAATAGTGGGGGAGGGGAATCCCCGTTCTCTGAAGAATGAGGCCATTTGTGATGACCTGGTGTGAAACGCCTCATCCTGGGAGCAGATGCGGCGTAGACGAAGGAATTGGGAATAGGGGATGGAGTCCTTACAGGAGGCAGGGTGGGAGGAAGAGTAGTCCAGGTAGCTGTGGGAGTCACTGGGTTTGTAGTGGATGTCGGTCAGGAGTGTATCACCTGCAATAGAGATTGTGAGGTCAAGGAATGGTAGGGAAATGTCGGAAATGGTCCAAGTGTATTTGAGTGCCGGATGGAAGTTGGTGGTGAAATGAATGAAGTCAGTCAGTTGTGTGTGGGTGCAGGAGGTGACACCAAAGCAGTCATCGAATGTAACGGAGGTAGAGGTCGGGGATGGGGCCCTGGTACGCCGAGAACAAGGATTGTTCGACGTACCCAACAATATTTTGTGTAGTGGCAAGGTGATAGACATTCGAACTGAGTCAATAGTGAAGCCCAAATAATCCATTATAGTGGAGGGTTCCAATTTTGATTTATCTGGATGTATGATAAATCCCAACTTTTGAAAAAGATGTTTTGTGGCTGATACTGCCAAAGTAGCCATTTCCAAATTCTCACCTACAATGAGAATATCATCAAGGTAAGCCATGACGATATGGTTATGTTCTCTTAAGTATGCTAAAGCTGGTTTTAATAATTTAGTAAACAGCCGTGGTGCTGATGATAACCCATTGGGTAAGGCCTTATACTGCCATAGCTGTCCCATCCAGACAAATTTCAGGTATTTACGATGATCCTTGTGTATTGGTACTGAATAGTACGCATCTTTAAGATCGATGCAAGCCATGTAGTACCTATCAGAAATCAACTGTGTGGCTGTGACAAACGTGTCCATTTTGAAATGGGTATACTGAATGTAATTATTTAGTTCGGTCAAATCTATAATAATGCGGCAACCGCCATCTTTTTTGTTTTTTGTAAATATATTAGATACGAACTCTTGAGATTCCCTGATTGTTTTCTCAATTACCCCTTTATTGATTAATCTCAACAGTTCAGCATGGCCTGCTGTTCTCTCTTTTTGCGACAGTATGAACTTCCGGCTAAGCGTATGCTGAACTGGGATGGGGAGTTCGTTCACAAATTCTAGTTTGTAACCCTGAATACATTCGAGTATGTAAGTATCAGATGTAAAAGTGCTCCACACGTGATGAAACAAGTGCAACCGTCCACCAATTTTTGATGCACCTAAACATGCAATGTTTTTGAGACAACCAGACCCACCTACCTCCATGGTTACCGCCGGTGTTGTCTCTGTCCTTGTTTCTTCTGATGTTGTGTTGCTTCGTTGTGGGGGTGGCGTATTTTCCAAGAAGGCCGGGCTGGGCCATGGCCTAAAAAAGACCGCTGTGCAGGTGGACCGGCCCTCGAGCTTTCACCACCAGGTGTTCTTTCATTATATCGATGTCTGGTGGTTGTGTAGGGGTGCTGCCGCTGTTGATAGTGAGATTTCGAAGTGTTTGGCACCTTGATCAGGCCTATGGCCTTGGCCTCTTCATCTAATTCTTTCACCTGCTTCGAAAGGTTGTCCCCAAACAGCAAATTTGGCGGCTGAGCACTACTGGTCCTGCATAATCCCGCAAATTTGGGATTAAGTGCTGGTTTAATGAGGCTCTTCCTATAGTTGTTGATTTCAAACTGAGTATTACACAGTAATACTAGAGCATCTTGTAGCTCTTCTGGCAACTCCACCCCATCAGCTGTTCTGGTCACTGCTGTGATCCCTGCAGCCAGCAGTTTGAGGATCCTCTGTAGCTTCACCTCCTGGCTTCTTATGGATGGGGCTCATATTGCCCCAGATGGGGTTGTTGACTGCTGGAACATTAAGAGAATTGCAATTCTCTGGAGCAAGGTATTTCTCAGCCGTGGAGTTAATGGCTTGCTCCTGCAGCTGGTTTGTAGCCATATAATTTATGCTGGCTGCCAGCTTTGGATGTATGGGCAGTCCTTTCTGTGGTTGGCATAGCATGTTTGTTTGCCATGCCCAGTAGTTCTTCTGGCACCCCTAACACAGATGACTGTTCAGCCATTGCCCCTTCTTCAGGGTCAGCCCAGCTCTGACCCCTAATGCTCCCCTGCGAAGAGGGTGAGACATTTGGCAGTCCTTGTAAGGATGCTGCCGTGGGTCTGCGAGGAGACCCACCGTGACTCTGCCCCTGCATAAGCAGGTCACGCTGGAGCAACTGCTCCACCATCCGCTCCAAGCGGGAAAGACGCCCACCGTCGCTATCCGTGAACGGGGTGTCTTCAGGTCCGGACCCAGCTGAGTCAACGGCCCTGTCCGACCTCCGGGTGGCTTTGCCGCCGGGCCGCGGCGTACCTTCGGACCGTAGCGGCGGGAAGTCGGGAGCTGCTGGTAGCACCTGCAGCTCTGGAGAAACGGCACGCTGCTGGCTGCTTTCCATAGCAGCTGTTTTTGCCGCTCCTCTCCTGGACTTGCGCGACTCCATGGTGTTTCCTGAAACACAAAACACGCGTAGTCGCCACGCTCACCAGAAAGGTAAGACTTACCTCAAGTTTTGAAGACGCTCCTCCCGACTGTCGCTTCCGCAATGCGTTCAACGATATATGGCGCGCATGCGTGCAGGCGGGGTCTTCACGTAGTCACTCACGTGACTCCGAAGTAAAATAAACAGATAAAGTGCAATGGGCTGCTATAGTTCAAAGTTTGTTTGACGTTGTTTTTAATAGCCTGATAGCTGTGGGGAAGAAGCTGTTCCTGAACTTGGATGTACCTGATTTCAGGCTCCTTTACCTTCTACTTGATGGAAGCGGAGAGAAGAGTGTGTGGCCAGGATGGTGTGGGTCTTTGATGATGTTGGCAGCCTTTTTGAGGCAGCGACTGTGATAGATCCCCTCGATGGTAGGGAGGTCAGAGCAGATTATGGACTGGGCAGTATTTACAACTTTTTTGCAGCCTTTTCTGCTCCTGGAAGCTCAAGTTGCCGAACCAAGCCACGATGCAACCGGTCAGCATGCTCTCTACTGTGCACCTGTGGATGTTCGAGAGAGTCCTCCTTGACATACCGACTCTCCGTAATCTTCTCAGGAAGTAGAGGCGTTGATGTGCTTTTTTTATAATTGCATCAGTGTGCTGGGACCAGGAATGATCTTCGGAAATATGCACGCCCAAGAATTTGAAGTTCTTGACCCTTTCCACCATAGTCCCGTTTATATAAACGGGATTGTGGGTCCCTATCCTATCCCTTCCAAAGTCCACAATCAGTTCCTTGGTTTTGCTGGTGTTGAGAACCAGGTTATTGTGCTGGCACCATTTGGTCAATCGGTCGATCTCACTTCTATGCTCTGACTCATCACCATCAGTGATACGTCCCACAATAGTGGTGTTGTTGGCAAACTTGATAATGGAGTTCGCACTATGTCCAGCTACGCAGTTATGAGTATAGAGTGAGTAAAGCAGGGGGCTGAGCACGCAGCCTTGAGATGCTCCTGTGCTGATTGTTATTGAGGATGACACATTTTCACCAATACGGACAGACTGTGGTCTGTGAATGAGGAAGTCGAGGATCCAATTGCAGAGGGATGCGCAGTGACCCAGATCTGGGAGCTTGGTAACCAGCTTGGAGAGGATGATGGTATTAAATGCCGAGCTGAAGTCAATAAATAACAGGCTGACATGAGTTTTTATTGTCCAAGTGGTCCAGAGGGGAGTGGAGAACCAGTGAGATCGCATCCACCATTGATCTGTTGTGACAGTAAGCGAACTGCAGTAGGTCCAGATTCTTGTCGAGGTAGTTGATATGCGCCATAATCAACCTCTCAAAGCACTTCATCACCACAGACATTAGTGCCACTGGTCGGTAGTCATTGGGGACATGGAACTATTGTTACTTACTCCTGATTTCATTCCTTCCTACAAACATTTATGATCTCAGTGCTCCCTTATGTTAGGTCCAGTTTTGCATTCAAACCTTTACAATTAAGAGGTAACAGGGGAGAAACCTGTCTTGAGTTGCCAGGGATAAAAAGAGTGCTGGATGCATTCACTCCAGTCAATGCATTTGTTGACTCTAATGAACTCTGAATATTGAGTCCATTAGAGTCAAGAAATTTCCCATTTTAAGTTTTTAAAACTTTTAAAAATTAGCCTCATCTTGACAGTGTGTCTTAAGCCGTTATCCTTTTATATTGTTCATATTAAAACAAACTTTTAAAGAAAATGCATGATGCTGAGCCTAGTTGAAAGTAGGCAGCGAACCTTTCTGTTCACAATAGAGAAGATATGAAAGAAATCATGTAGTGAAGTTATCCCAAAAATTCCAGGAGTCTTGCAGTTTTTGTGTGACTTTATTTTAGATTTTCGAGATACAGTGTGGTAATAGGCTCGTGTGGGCCCACCGAGCCCACACCGACCAGCGATACCCATATACTAGCACAATCCTACAATAGGGACAATTTACAAATTACAGACGCCAATTAACCTGTACATCTTTGGAGTGTGGGAGGAAACCGGTGCACCCGGAGAAAACCCATGCGGTCACGAGGAGAACATACAAACTCTGTACACAAAGCAAAGGATCAAAGGATCAAACCCGGATCTCTGCCGCTGTAAGTTAGCAACTCTACACTTGCGCTACTGTGCTGCCCAACATTTGAAAGGCATTTGAACAGGTGCTTAGATATGATAGGTGTGGAGTAAAACAGGACTGATGTGGATAATGAGCATTATGGTTGGCTTAGATGAGGTTGGTCAAAAGAGGCCGTGTTTGTACTATATATTTCTGTGATGCTATGATTCTATGAAACAAGAGAAGCTGAGTTAAATTTAGAGCTTTGCCAGTTATGGTTATTATCTCAATTATTAGCTGCAGAACCAGTTCTGTATATTATAGGAAATTTGATCTGAATCTCTGATAATGGTGTTTCTTTAGTCTTTTTCCTACTGACACTGAAGGATGACACAAATGGACTCAAGATTTGACAGATATTCTGTTGAGTGAAACACACACCTACCCCACATTTTTGTAGAATGTAGGTTTGTCATAAGTGCATAAAACAAATATTTTTTCATATACAGTTTGTCCACAGCTGTCATTCAGGGCATCTAACTGTTGTTTTCATTTTATTAAATTTACTGCATTATAGTCATCCGTCAGATGATTAAGGGATTTTATTATTTTTTTTATCCTATAAAAAACTGAGTATGAAAATAAATCCTGACTTTCAGTATTGTAAAAGATGACCTTAAACAAAGGCCTCATCTGCTCCATCAGGTTAACTTGGCATTACTTGAACTTGAAGGGAGTCAACGGTTACAGTGAGAAGGCAGGAGAATGGTGTTGGGTGGGAAAAATTGTTCAGCTATTATCGAATGATAGAATACTCAATGGGCCAAATGGTCTAATTCTGCTCTTGCGTCTCATGGTCTTATGCTTTCCTGGAAATATGAAACGGTATCGCTAGATGAGCTGCAGTGAAACAACTTGCAGAGTCTGGTCACGTGGACAGCGTAGTCTCAAGTGCCTGTTTCTGTGCTGTATGAGTTTAGTAAGCAACTATTTACTCATATTTTAAATTAGCAGGAATTGATCATTGGTGAAGATGAAACACTTTTTTATAATATGAGAAGAAATAAAACTAAGTAAATAGAAAATGAGTAAAGGGCCTGTTCCACTTGGGCGACCCAATTGGCGAGTTCTGGCGTATTTGCCCTCGACTCATACTCGCAGCATGGTGGTCACAAGGTCGTAGGAGGTCTTCGTATCTCTCCTTCATGCTTGAGAGTGGTCTCCGCATACCCGAGGCTTCAGCTAGGTCACGGCGTTTTTTTCAATATGATAAAAAATGCCCGCGAGTAAAAAAAGGTCACCATGGAAAAAATCAGTACCTTTTTTACTCGTAGGTTTAGTCGTAGTAGGTCGCCATGTTACTCGTAGGTAGTCGTAGATGGTCTTCATCATAGTCGAAGGGAGGTCAAAGGAGATCGAAGGAGGTCGTCTTCACTCTCCACTATTCGGTGTCCAATTTTCCCAAAGTTAGTCGTAGCTAGTCGTAGCTAGTTGAAGCTGATCTTCAATATAGTCAAAGGAGTTCGGAGGAGGTCTTCTAAATAGCCGAAGGAGGTCTTCAACATGTCATTTTTATAAATTCTTCTATACTCACCAATTAGGTCGCCCAAGTGGGACAGGCCCTTTATTAGAATCAGAAAATTGAACACAGAATTATATATCATAAAAGGACAGGAAGAAAACACCTGGTTGTTTTAGAAATAATTAAAGTTAATCAGCTGTAAAGAAGGTCGCACAATGTAACAAATTTTTAACGAGTATGAACCAATTGCAATTTACATTGTTGGATGAGCATGTAACTGTGTTTTCCAAAGATTTTTTTTCCACAGTTAAAACATAAAACTAAAATTGGAACCTTTGGCATGCTTTTGAAACTTCAGACAGTGCAGACAGACAGACTGGGATCTTTGTCACTATCTCACTTTACTTGGTTTGAGGTTGAAATCTTCATGGTGGCTGAAGATTTTGTACATGATGCTGTCTGGCTCGTTGAGTTCCTCCGGCAGTTTTTTTACGTTTTTGTACAGATTTGGCTCGAGCACTTTTACTGGGCTTTTGAAGTGTTAACTGACTGTGGAACACTTTACTGCTTCTAAACACCTATTAATCTTCTGCTCAGCCATTTAGTTGTTATGTGTGGGATTTCAGGATTTAATTCTGAAAACCCATAGAGGTGGAATTTTTAAGTGCAAGCTTACAGGTAGTCAAGGTTACAGGAATTATCCTCATTTTCCATCGTTGTAGGAAGGGATGCAGGAATGGGAGCTATGCCAAACAAAAGTTCTGAAATAGACCCAGTAGTTTTTGGGAGAAAAGAACACACAAAATAGAAGCAGGATTGGTTCTGGTTCCTTGTACCGACTCCTTTATTCAAGAAGATCATGTCTGATTGTTCACATCAGCAATGCACTCCCGAGCTAACCTCGCAACCCTTAATTCCCTTAGCATGTAGACATGTATTAATCTCAGAACTGATAACAGCTGAACCTGTGTAGCCCTCTGGGAAAGGAATGATAAAGAATTGCCATTTTTTGAGTAAAGAAATGTCTTAGTATCTTGGTCCTGAATGGCCAATACCTTATTTTAAAATGGTTCTACATACCCAGCCAGAGGAAACATCAACCTCATCTATCTATTCTATCAAGCCCTGTAAAAATGATGTATGTTTCAAAAAAAACAATTCATTCTTTTAAATTCAAGTGAGTAAAGGTCTACTCTGCTTAATCTCTCCTCCTGTGACAAACATGCTCTTCCAGGAATCATTACAAGTCTGGAAGAAGACAAGATGGCATAAATAAAATTGCCAGTGAGAGAGTTTCCTTTGTGTGAAATGAATCCTTACATCAATTCAGAATGCCTTACTTTAGTATTCAGGAAATCTCATCGCATTCTGGCCTCTTTATCCAGAGAAAATACTCTTCTTTATCAAATCATTTAATTCCTTGTAAAATATCCAATTAGTGACCTCAGAAATACTGCAATACTGCAATAAAATCAGAAAATGCTGAAAATATTTGGCAAGTCAAGCAGTGTCAATGGAAAGAGAATCCACATTGATTCAACTTAATTACCTTTCATCTGAAATGCTTTTATTTCAGCTGGATCACTGTTTATTCTTAAATGTTCGGGGCTACATGAAGGTCGGCTATTCAACACATCCTCATAATTATCATTGGGCGGCACAGTGGGAGAGCCACTGCCTCGCAGCGCCAGAGACACAGGTTCGATCCTGACCTCAGGTGCTGTCTGTGCGGAGTTTGGACATTCTCCCTGTGACAGCGTGGGTGCCCTAGTTTCCTTTCACATCCCAAAGACGTATGGATTTGTAGGTTAATTGGCCTCTGTAAATTTTTCCCAGTGTGTAGGGAGTGGATGATAAACATAGAACTGGTGTGAACAGGTGATCGATGATGGGGGAGGACTCGGATATAGCACTGTTTCCACACTTTACCTCTGAAACTAAAACATTGTAGCCACGTAGGTTTCATCTGCCATTGACCATGATATGAACATATTTCAGATTAACTTTGTTGGTAGTATCACACATTTGTAAATGGATGATAATAGTGGCAGTCGTATGGCATAATTGGATAATTTCACTGTCAATATAAGTTACCATGATAACTTTATTCACGTTGAATTGAAGCAAATAAAACATGGGAAGTTATCCTCCATTCCCTGTATTTCTGATTAAAATATCCTGCTTAAATTGGTAAATGTTATTGCCATTTCCTCTGATCAATTTCCTTCATTCATTAAGTGGACTGTTTCCATTTCGTATGGACATCATTTGCTACATTGTCGACTGCTTGCTGGTACCGCAGATATGTTCCCTATTTCATATCCAATTTATTGGCTGACACTGAGTTCTTCTCAGAGACTTTGTTATAAAATGAAACCTTGAAGAAGACTTCATCTCTGGTCTAGATTCTTGTTCAACAAGACATGTTTGATAAGGATCACTGCATACAAGGTGTATCACCCTCGTTTTCCATCTATTAAGAACCACAGGCTTTTAAGGGTGTCCATGCTCAAGTTGTGATATTCTAATTTCCCTATTAAATACAATCATCGAGTACAACTTTACACCTTTGAAATGTGCTTTAGGACACAAGAGTCAATGACATTATACTTACAGGGTTATACGAGTACAGCTAAATAACCATACTAGATCCACAAAAAATAGAATACCTGGGAAATGAGGTTCACTGTAAAGGAGGTAGACAAAAATGCTGGAGAAACTCAGCGGGTGAGGCAGCATCTATGGAGCGAAGGAATAGGTGACGGTTCGGGTCGAGACCGTTCTTCAGACCTTGTACTTCACTGTAAAGGAAATGAACAGTTAGTATTTGGTAAATTTGGTTAGTATTTCCGTGCTGTAATTGTTATATGGTTAAAAAAAGAGAGGATGAGATGGAGTTTCTTCCCACAGGCCGTCAGGACTGTAAACTCTTATCTCACCAGGGACTAATTTACTGTACTAATTTACTGTTGTGTTGTGTCTCTTGTAAAAAAGTATTTTCTAGCTTGTAAATACTGATTCTGTTCTATTCTGTTTTGTGGTTATTGCACAATCCTCAGACATTGCCACTTTCATTTCACTGCACATCTTGTATGTGTATGTGATAAATAAAGTTGACTTGACTTGACTTGAACTAAATCAAAGGTCTAGGCCCTTAATAGCAGCACTGGATGAGAGAAATAAAAATATCAGATCGTTTAATTACAGATGTCCTGCTTCCTGTCTCTGAAAGCTGTAAAGGAAAGCGTAATTTTTGTGAATGTTCAGCAGAGGGATTTACTGATTGTTTTTATAAAGTTAGTCTCTTTAATTGTCTCATTCCAATTGTAAAAGCTTTCTTCGGTAGAGGAAAAGTGTAGAATGATCACAGAAAACCATCTACAAATGTTATCAATTAAGATGATGTTCATCACACACAAATTATAAATGTAGATACTATTACATAACCTCAGTGCCAAGGCCATTGTTGAGGCACGATTTAAAGTAAAAGTTGTTGGAAATACCCAGGAGCTCAGTGAGTATCGGCCGAGGGAGTAATGCTTTGTCACATCTCATTAATCTAAACTATCAATTCTGTCAGCTAGAAAGTTGTGCTTTCTTGTGTGCTGTAAACAGGCCATGTGGTGGCACCTGAGTTTGAAACTCCATTTCTGAAGTTTAACTAGTCTGAATTCAATGCAGCTGCATTTCAAAAGCAGAATTAAATACACGAACATTACCGCACTGTGTGTTTCAAGTGTAGTCTTTCCACAGACGTTGCCTAACCTGCCGAGCATTTCCAGCAATTTCTGTTTTCTTTATTTCAGATTTCCTGCAGCAGCAATACTTTCTTAGTATTTAATTTACAATGGAATTGGACAATTATTTTTAAAAATAGAAACATGAAACAATTTGGGGGGAATTGGCATGAAAGTACTCTTGTGGACCAGCCAGGTCAGATGCACTGTTAAGACTAGCTTCCTTTTGTGATTCGCTGTAAAGTAGACATTAGAAGTGTGTGTCAATGTGATTTTTAACCTCCACTGCTTGGAAGATTGAATTATGCACGACTATAGGTGCATCTGATTTTCATGCTTTCTGTATTTTCTGTAATGTACTTTCATTTATAAAATAAAAGTTTATAAAATCGTAAGGGGATTAGATAAGGTGAATAGCTACAGTCTTTTCCTCAGACTAGGGGCATAGATTTTAAGGACAGAGGTGAAAGACTTCAAAGAGACCTGAGTGAGTGTATATGGAACAAACTGCTGAAGGAAGAGGTAGACATTTAAAAGACACTTGGATAAATATATGGAAGAAAGTGTAAGCCAGCCCAACCTTCTCCTGTAACTCAGTCCTTTGATTCCTTGGCAACACCATCATAAATATTTTCTGCACCCTTTCCAACTTCATGGCATCTTTCCAACAGTGAGTGACCAAAACAAGATTGGTGTTGGTGAACATGTGAGACTGAAAAGGTTGCAAGGCAATAAGCGGTGCAATGGTTTTGCTCATAATGCTCGGAGGCCATAATGGACTAATGGCCAAATGACCTTCTTTGTTGTTATGCGAGATAAGAGATACGAGATCATGGCTCTCTGATTTTCCTGTCCTCCCCCCCAACCCTTGGGTTCCTCTGATAGCCAGAAATGATCAATCTCTGCTTTGAATGCAATCAACGACTGAGCCTTTGATAGAGAACTCCAAAGATTCATCAATCTCTAAGTTAAGTCATTTCTCTTCAACTCAGTTCCAAATGGGCCATCTCTCATTTTGAGGCTTTGGGCCCCCACATCTTATACTTTGGGATGTTAGACATTAAGTTTGGTTGCTTATCCATGAGGAAATAGATTGGAAGGTCTTCAAAACAAGTCTTGCAAAAGCCTACCAGCGTCACTTTGAGCTCATCATCCTTCATACCTGAAGACACAGATTCCACTCTCAGCCTCCAAAAAACTGCTCCTCCTATTTACAGCCGCAGAAACATCTGTCCAGAATGTAAAATGACTTTGGCAGTCCTTTTTATGTTGTTCTTGATGACCTGTAAACTTCATATATATGGAGCTTGACAGAAGCTTAAGGGATGTGTGAAACAACAGAGACTGAGTCTGATGAAGTTCAGTTGATAACAAGTTGGCAATGGAACCTCAGGATGCGTTTGTGTGCCACTGTTTAAATATACTAAGGGTTGGTGAGAATCAAGATCCACATGTCATGCATTTCATTCTTGGCAATAAAGAGTTAAAAAGAATGTGGGATGTTCCGGAGAAGTGGGACTGAAGACAAATGCCTTTGAAACATATCAGGCACTTCTCACATATTTGGCAGATTGCATAAGCAATGCCTTGTTATTGGCAAATTTGAACCATTTTGCAAATAGAATCTTTAAGAAAAAATGTAAACAGATCGAGAAATTGTGCCAGAATAGTCACTTGTTTACATCATCCCAGATTGAATTTGCTTTACTTAAATACAGGTCACTGATTTTCCAGCACCTTTGATTCCAGAGATTTGCCTGATTATCCATTTTGCTGGATCAACAGAGGTCACGTTATAATAATTCAACAACACACCTCTGACCAACTAATTATATCCCTCCTGTGTCTCAAAAGCACCATGAGCTGCTAGAAACGAAAATAATTATAATTATAAAAACAGTTTGGGACGGAGGCACATGTCCCAAAAGATCACGCAGCATAAACAATGACATCTGTGACTTCTCCTGTAACTCAGTGAACTAGTCTGGTGGTCGTGGGAATTTCAAGTGCGCTCTTGTAATTTTGTCCGGATTAAAGGAAGTGCCGGACCATCAGTTGCTGGAAAATCGATGGTGGGCCTGTCCTAACTTGTGTTGGTGTGTATAGATGGGAGGATGATATGAAAACAAATGGTTTCTGCAAAGGTAGATAGCCAGCACTATGAATTTCTGTAACAGGGTTTTCATCCACCAGAATGCCAAAATGGCTCTCCTCAACGTCATTAAAGATGTAACATGTGATTGTGACAAGAATAATCTATGTCTCCTCAATAAGATGAGTTCCAGATACTATATTAATGCCATCACTGAAGATGCCCCCTCTTTCTTAACCTTTCTAGACCTAGAGAACAATTAACATGTTATTGTCCTCTGGTGCTGCTTTACGATTGATTAGTTGGATTGAATCACTGCTTTGAATGCAATGAATGACTGAGCCTTTGATAGAGAACTCCATAGATTCATCAATCCCTGAGTAAAGTCATTTCTCTTCAACTCAGTGCTAAATGGCCCATCTCTCATTTTGAGACTTACCTACGTTTCAGTTTTACCTATTCAGTCGCCTGCAGTGACCTTTCCTTCCATTCCACACTTTCATCACTGGTGCTTCGGTTTCCATATGTCAGCCACCATTGCTCCTTTGTCCCTCCATTGTCTAACTGCTGATCAGTGATGGAAATGGGTTTTAGGAACTAGGGGTACACTAAGGTCCGTGAAGCTGAGGGTGGGAGCAAGGGGGGGGGGGGGGATTTTTTTTTAAATGTGCGGTCATACCCATCTAAGAGTACAATAATTAATCTTGTTTATTGTGTATTTGTAATACAGTTTATTATTATATTTCATAGCTGCTTTCTTGCATCTCTCTCTCTCTCTCTCTCTCTCTCTCTCTCTCTCTCTCTCTCTCTCTCTCTGTGTTGGCTGCAGCCATTGTCTGCTTCGGTGAGGGAAAAAAGTCAGTGATTGGTCACAATGCCCCTCGGAGACTGTGTCTGATTGGTCGCCGAGTGACAAGCGCATTATGTGACACAATGCCCTTGGAGACAGCGGCTGATTGGATGGGAGAAGACCGATTTGTTGATTGGACAGGAATTTTAAGGGAAGCTGGTCAGTGATTGGATGCAACCCCCTTAGAGACAGAGGTTGATTGGCCGCCAAACAATCGGGCACAAAAAATTGACAAATAGGAAATCAATAAAATTGGAATTCCTGACTGATCTGCAGCAAAGATACTAGTATCCGCTCTAGTATCTTTGATCTGCAGTTCCTTCCTATTGAAGAACCCTGGCCTGAAACAACTCCAATCCATTCCCTCCACAGATGCCGCCTAGCCCTCAGAGTTCCTCCAGCACTCTGTGTTTTTTATTTAACTCTTGCAATTGAAGTTAGACATAAAGCTGGAGTAACTCAGCGGGACAGGCAGCGACTCTGGAGAGAAGACCTTTCTTCAGACTGAACTGAACACTCCTCGGTGAGAGTACTTGTGATTGTCTGAAGAAGGATCTCGACCCAAAATGCCACCCACTCCCCAGAGTCGCTGCCCGTCCCACTGAGCCACCCCAGCCCCCGTGTCCACCTTCAACTCCAGAGCCAAACAAAAAACACACAGTGCTGGAGGAACTCAGCGGGCCAGGCGGCACCCGCAGGGGGAATGGACCAGGAGCCGCCACAGGCCAGGACTTCCTCCCGCCCCTCCCCAATAGGAAGGAACCGCAGATGCAGCCCTCCCCGCAAAATGCCAAATGATTCCGCGAATGCCGAGGCGAAAGGGTGAGAGAGAGGGAGTGAAAAAGCAAGAGAGAAACGAGATGGGGAGCGGGAGTGAGAGCGCACGAGAGAGAGAGAGGGAGGGAGGGAGGGAGCGAAACACAGAGACACACCGAGAGAGGGAGAGAGAACGAGGGATGGATGGAGAGAGGGAGGGGAGAGAGGAGAGAGAGAGAGAGAGCAAGATAATAATAAAATAACATGGGTGAATGACTTTACCTGCACACCAGGAAGAAGCCCGTGCTCGCGGTCCGGAGCCCTCAATGACAGTGAGTTTTAAGAAATTCTCCCGTGAATTTTATTCAAAGGAAAGCGGCGTCATTAATGAGGATAGCTAATAAACGTCTCTGATTCCCTTCTAGTACAGACATTGGACATAAACTGGAAACTGAAAAGTAGGGGAATGCCACCCCCATTTCCATCACTGCTGCTGATATCCTGAACTGGATAAGTGGAAATCTTCTCTAACTAAATACTCAGTGTGGCAAAGTCATCAATCATCTTTGATCCCTGTCATATACCGAAATCCACCAACATTGGTTCCATTCTTCTTCCTGGTAATTATCTAAAACATAATGATCTTGATGTTATGTATTTGATGGAAGATAAATTATAGACCACATATTCAATGTTGTCACTAGGGCTGCCAATTACCACTCTGCGACATTGATCACTCTGCTGGTGGCTCAGCTTATCTGTGCATGAAGCACTTTACTGAGCCTTCTCTGTAGATATATTTATTCCCATATATTTTCTCCACCCACTTTCACCTCCCACCCCCATTTATCAGGCAGATGATAACACAAATAGCATTTACTTTGCACATTTATCATAGCAACATGAAACATTAGCCTTCATAGCAAGAGGATTTGAGTACAGGAGAAATTATGTATAATTGTAGTGACTGCCAGTTCATTTCAACAGGCCTTGGAAGTTTGACTGACTGAGGCTGTATGGATTGAGCTATTTCACTGAAGTAATACATGTTTAAAATGAACCTGCTTCTTGAACCATTCCAGTTAGAAGCTGTACCTGGAAATTAAAAAGGGTTGTAATTTCCATCAAACCTCGGTTGGATGGTACTTTGTCTATGATGGCACCTCATGCTTATTCAGTACAGCAGTGGTAGACACTTATCAGCTGTTGTTCCACAGTCCCTTGCTTACCAATGCTTTGGAAAAACACTAAAATATTATATCACAAACCAGCATTTAGTTTCATCTCAATATCATGGGCAGAATCAGCTATTTTATTCTGTGGGGACAATAGCTTAGACAGACCTATTTAACATTCTGAGCAGTTTTACAGTAAACTGCTACATGGGTTTTGATGAATGGGGAACATTCTTCATATGTAAACCCACCATAAGTCATCTTAAAGTAATTGTCTGACTGTATAAAACTGAATTGGCCATAGAAATGGTACACGCGAAGCATAGAAACAATTTCCTCTGGCGTGGAATCCAGAACAAGGGGGCATTAACAATGGGATTGGAGCTGGGCCAATTAGGAGTGAAATCAGGAAGTACTTTTCCACACAAAGAGTAACAGAAATCTGAAACTCACTCTCTCAAAAGACCGTTTTACTGGGTCAATTAAAATATTGATCAATAGGGTTTTGTTAGGCTAAGGTAGCGAGCGATGTAGAGCAAAGGGGACTAAACGGAGTTGAGGTACAATTCAGCCATGATCTAGTTGAATGGTATAAGAGTCTTCAGGGGTTCAATGAATGACTCTTGTTCCTGTGTTCTTGTCACAATGGCTTCTTTGTCTTTATCCCAGTGGAGATTTTTTTTTAAGTGCTGAAGTGAACAATTCCAGTAATGCTATTCAGGCACAATTAGTGAAACTGGATAAGGATGAAGAAAGCAAAGCAAAATGTGTTGGAAAGAGGTTGTCCAAGGAAAGGAGTAGTCTGCACAGCCATCATCAGATCTACTGTCTCACCACATCAATGCTAATGCAGTTCAAACAGTGCCCTATAATGCCACAGCTCCTCAATAAGAGACATAGTGTCTGAAAATTAACTTCTGTCTTGACTAAATCAACATTCCCTCTCATGAACAAAACATTGATGAACCAACATTTCCCTCACATCAGTGGGTTGTCTTCCTTGCTTTCAGCGTGCCTAACATATTAGATTTAGCAAAAGATCCAGCTGGAAATACAAGTTTGTCCAAATGAGCACTGGGTAAGAGTTGCAGCAGTCCGCTACCAACTGTTTGATCCCCACCCTTGCCTTTCACCTTCCACCTTCTACTGTCAGTTAGGCCTTGGAAACCACAGACAGGGGCTTATAATTTCCACAAAGGGAAACTGAGACCAATTTTGAGGTTTTAAGGAAAAAGCTGACCGGAAGTCAGAAACTGAGGATTAGGGTATGGGGAAGGGGTGGTTTCCCACAGACAGGGGCTTATAATTTCCACAAAGGGAAACTGAGACCAATTTTGAGGTTTTAAGGAAAGAGCTGACCAGAAGTCAGAAACTGAGGATTAGGGTATGGGGAAGGGGTGCTGAAGAAGATGGGTCGCCAGCACTGGGGAAGAGAAGGTCTCCAAACCACATTGAAAGCAAAGAGGGGGCTTTTAAAGAGGTGTGGCGCTCAGAACAATAGTCTTCAGGAAGAATCAGAGACCAGTTCGCGGGTGGTAGTCAGGAATGTGATGGAGGGGATAGAGATGTTGGTGATACGATTCTCCAGTTGAGGTTGCAGAGGATGAGGGAGCATGTGAGAAATAGGATGGGGCAATGAACCTGGGTGGTTGGAATCATTGGAGAATGAGAGTTTGAATGCTAAGTCAAGTGGCTTGAACATCAGGGAGTCAGATCCTGTTGGCCTCAGGGAGTTTACAGTGAGATTGAGTTGCAGGGAGAGGGGCATTAGTGTTCCCCACTGATCAAAAGTAAATATGACACTTAACAGTGATCGCAAACCAACTCTGTGGAATGGAAACCTAGTTGCCCCAGATATGTTCAACAGTAATTACTCCTTGAATAACTTGCTCTGAGGCACACCACTAGTCACAGGCCTCCAGTCCAAGAAGCAACCCTTCCACCATCACTCTCTGCTTCCTTCCATGGAGCTAATTTGCTATCCACTCAGCTATCTCTCCTTGGATCCCATGCGATCTAACCTTCCAGAGCAGCCTACCATGCAGAACCTTGTCAAACGCCTTACTGAAGACCATGTACACAACATCTACAGCTCTGCCCTCATCAACCATTTTGGTCACGTCTTCAAAAAAATCAATCAAGTTTGTGAGACACGACCTCCCGCGTACAAAACCATGCTGATTATCCCTAATCAGCCCTTGCCCATCCAGATATCTGTATATCTTATCCCTCAGAATACTCTGCAGTAACTTACCAACTACAGATGTTAAGCTCACCGGCCTATAGTTCCCAGCATTTCCCAGCAGCCCTTCTTGAAAAGAGGCACAACATTTGCCACCCTCCAGTCTTCCAGCACCTCTCCTGTATTTAACCAGGGCTCCCACAATTTCTTCTCTAGTTTCCTGCAACGTCCTTGGATATATCTGATCAGGCCCTGGAGATTTGTCTACCTCAAACACAACAGTACCTTCAGTACTTCGACAGGAACCCTGACTGCTCTCAAGACACTTCCAGTGGCTGCTTCGATTTCCTCCGTCCCACTGTCTTTCTCCTCGGTAAATACAGAGGAGAAATGCTCATTTAGGACCTTGCCCATCTCTGGCTCCACACAGAGGTGACCACTTTGATTCCTGAGAGGTCCCACTCTCTCTCTAGTTACCCTTTTCCCCCTTATGTATTTATAAAGTATTTTGGGATTGTCCTTAATGCTGCCCACCAGAGCTATCACCTGGTCCCTTATTGCCCTTCTGATTTCCTTTTTTAGTTTACTCCTTTGTTCCCGAAACACCTCCAGGGATGCACTTCATCCCAGCGACCTATACCTGTCCCATGCACCCTTCCCTCATCAGCCAAGCTTTCTTACGTTTGCCTGCTTTGCAGGTCATTTAGCTGAATTGGAAACATTGACCACTCTGGTCATACACCTTTAACAAATAATCTGTGTTCCTCCCTAAATCTTCTCTTCTTCCCCAATGTTCAACCTCCTAATCTTCAGCATTCAAACGGCTTCCGTTATAGGCAGAGGTCGGATAAGCTGTAACTCTCTTCTTTGGAGCATGGGAGGCTGAGGGGTGACCTTTCTGAAGTGTACAAGATCATGACGGGCATGGATAAAGTGAATGATCAGAGTCTTTTTCCCAGGGTAGAGGATTTGAAAACTGAAGGGCAGAGGCTTAAGTTCAGAGGAGAGATATTTAAATGAGAGCACAGAAGCAACATTTTTGCTCAGCCGCTGGTCCATATCTGGAATGAGCTAAAGGAAACTATTAAAGGGCATACAGTTACAAATTTAAAATGCATTTAGACAGATAAATGGACAGGAAAAAATTAGAGGCCTGTGGACCAAATGCAGGATGATAGGACAAGCCCAATATGCCAACTTGGACGGCATGGACAAGGTGTTTCTATGCTGCACAGCTCTGTGGCTCTAAATACATCACTTTAATCATATCACAACCATAATTGCAGTTTGAATGTATTTATTTTGTTCTAAGGTGGTTTGGGAAATCATGGTGATACCAAAGTAGGGAAATCTGGTAAATGGAGACCTATCATCAGTTCATCGTGTTGTCATACTGCAGAGGTTCTGTACTCCTGGTTGGCAGGAAGACTATGCAGCAGCGCTGTTCCTGCCCCGCATCTCGCGCTCTGGTCATTTTTGAAGTTCGAAGGGAAGGAAACACTATATGAAACAAGGTTATCCATTTGCTGAACATAGTTGCAAACATTTGTGTTTTGTGCTCTTGCGACCGAGTTTCACAGCTGGAAGCATAACTTCAAGAATCGGGGAGTGCTGTCCTTATATTGGAATCACTGACCTGGGAGAATATTGACTCTGTTCTAAGGACCACAATTGTTCCCTGGGGTCTGTATCATTTCCTGCTAGTATCTTGTGTGGTATGTTTTTGGCCCAATGTGCTTTATCACCCCTTTCCCATTTCTATGTGTAATTGAGCAGTATGACAAACTGTATATTATAACCCAAAATCACATTGGCAAGGTTAAGTGATGCAGATGTTAAAAAGTTGATTGTGATTCCCTTTTTTTTCATTCGCTGAGTTTTAACTTGAGATAATTTTGAAACTAATTGCATACAGGCAGAAAATAACTTCCAGATTTTTCTGGAGAGTCTGTCAACTGAGGAAATCTTTGAAGAAGTACAGCAATACAGACGGCAGGCCCATGTGGAAAAGAATGTACATTTTCATGTACATCAGCTGTATAAACAAATGTAATTTGTTCATAAAGAGCAATAATGTTGAGGAAACCCCACAGACTGGAAGTGCAAATGAGTGGAGGCTTTCCAGAACTGCAGGCAGTGAACGAATAAGCAGGAGGGCTGTTAGAGTGAAATAATATGGTTCTGTTAAAGTGTCACCGGTGATAATTTTCCACATTATCTGGTTGATTTGTGAGCACTTGTGTTATGGGATAAAGTTTATGACGATGGTAGTCGGTCAGTTCTGGGAAACAATAGAAAGCAGGGAGGCTGCAAAAACAATAAGGGGACTTACTTGTTTACCGATCCTGAACCTGCCTCCAGTGACTTTGTTTAATCAGAGGTCCTCAGAGCAGTTTAACATGCAACACTCCAAAATTACCACAGGTTCACCAGGGTGCATTGTGTCCACCGATGCCCCATTGAATTTCTGCAATGGTGCAATTAGACCCTGGAAAGGTTACAATTACTCCAGAAATAGCTGCACTCCACAAATAAACAATTTTCATAATCAAGAATACTGCAATAAAACTAGATTTTCTGATTTCTTTGTTCCTATTGCATGGGTCTTTGTTCAGCCCACAATGAAGAATAATGAGCAGTTTTAATCTCCTTACATAAGGAAGAATTGCTGATAAATTCTTACAAAGTTATTTGGCATACTGGGGTACTCCCATTTGCCTGCATTTGGCCTAATGCTCTCTAAATCCTCCAGGTCCATATATTTGTCTAAATGTCTTTTAAAAAAACATAATTTCTATACTTCTATAGTTCCTTCTGGAAGCTCATTCCATGTAGAGATTACTCTCTGAGTGAAAATGTTCCTCCCAAGATCCATAGAAACATAGTAAATAGTTGCAGGAGTAGACCATCCGACCCTTCGAGCCAGCACAGCCATTCAATATGATCATGGCTGATCATTCAGAATCAGTACGCTGTTCCTGCTTTTTCCCCATACCCCTTGATTCCGTTAGCCCTAAGAGCTATATCTAACTCTCTCTTGAATACATCTAGTGAATTGGCCTCCACTGCCTTCTGTGACAGAGAATTCCAGATTCACAACCCTCTGGGTGAAAAGGTTTTTCCTCATCTCAGTCCTAAATGGCCTACCCCTTATTCTTAAACTGTGACCCCTGGTTCTGGACTCTCCCAACATCGGGAACATTTTTCCTGCATCTAGCCTGTCCAATCCGTTAAGATGTTATTTTTTTTATGGGATCCCTTCTCATCCTTTAAAATTCCAGTGAATACAAGCCCAGTCCATCCATTTTTTCATCATATGTCAGTCCCGCCATCCCCGGAATTAACCTTGTGAACCTACGTTGCACTCCCTCAATAGCAAGAATGTCCTTCTTCCAATTACGACACCAAAACTGCACACAATACTCCAGGTGTGGTCTCACCAGGGCCCTCTACAACTGCAGTAGGACCTCGTTGCTCTTATACTCCAATACTATCACTATGAAGGCCAACATGGCATTTGCTTTCTTTACTGCCTGCTGTACCTGCGTGCTTACTTTCAGTGACTAATGTACAAGGACACCTGGGTCACATTGCACCTCCCCTTTTCCTAATCTGATGCCATTCAGATAATAATCTACCTTCCTGTTCTTGCCACCAAAGTGGATAACCTCACATTTATTCACATTATACTGCATCTGCCATACATCTGCCCACCCACTCAACTTATCCAAGTCACCCTGCAGCCTCATATCATCCACCTCGCAGCTCACACTGCCACCCAGCTTT
Source organism: Okamejei kenojei (assembly GCA_035221665.1). Taxonomy (NCBI): domain Eukaryota; kingdom Metazoa; phylum Chordata; class Chondrichthyes; order Rajiformes; family Rajidae; genus Okamejei; species Okamejei kenojei. The sequence goes on along the minus strand of CM069131.1, from coordinate 48,451,003 downwards.
GTGTCATCTGCAAACTTGGAGATCCTTCTTCAATTTTTCACTTCCAATTAATATTATGTCCTCGCGTTTTTGGTTCCTGTGCCCTGGGGAAAAAAGACTGTAAGAATTCACTCTATTCATGTCCCTCGTCCTTGTGTACATCACAATAAGGTCTCCCCTCCTATACTCAGTCCTCCTAAGCTCCAAAGAAAAATTCCCAGCCTATTCACCTGCCTCACCACATTTAGGGAACTATTAATGTGTACTCCTGGACCTCTCTGTTTTCCAACTCTCCCTGGGGATCTACCATTTACTGTGTAAGTCCTCCCCTGGTTTGTTATAACAAAGTACAACACCTCACATTTGTCAGAGTTACCTTTATTTAGGCCACTTTCCCAACTGGTCTAGATCTGGTTGTAAACTCGGATGTCCTACAATGTCCTACAGGTGTCAACAATTCCACGAAATGTTGTGTCATCTGGGTTTACTTACAATGTTAACTACATTGTTATTCAAATCGTGTGTATATTACTAACCACATCAACTCCTGCAGCACTTCACTGGTTACAGGTCTTCAATCAGAAAAACAGAACTCCACAACTACCCCTTGAGTCCTTCTTGCAAGCCAATTTTCCATCCAATTGGCTACCTCATGTTGGATTTCCTGCGATCTAACCTTTGACCCTTGACTAAAAATATAAATATCTCTTCAAAGCTTTCCAGAATCAGAGGTCTTCTGGGAGTGATGGATCAGGGACCAGGCTGAAACGATGGACACAAGCAGATGCAGGGAAGAGAAGAGTTGATGAAGCAGATGTCATAATCTATGAGGGGTCATGATCTAAGTGAGAGGGAAAAACTTTAATAGGAACCTGAGGGACAACATTTTTACAAGGAGAGTGGTGGGTATATGGAATGAGTTACCAGTAGTGAGGCAGACAAAAGGAACTGCAGATACTAGTTTACAAAAAGAAAACAGTGCTGGAGTAACTCAGCGGATCAAGTCAGCATCTCTGGAAGATATGGATAGGTCACCTTTCGGGTTGTCATAAAGGTAGAAAAAGCTGAAAAAAGAGGTGGAGACAGGACAAGGCCTGGTAAGTGATAGGTGGGTACAGGTGTGGGAAGTTTGTATTGGCAGATGGGTGGACTAAATCTAGAGATCTAGAGAGGGTGGCGGGAAGAAAAAAGGAAGAAGCGGAGACAGTGGGCTGTGGGAGAGCTGGGAAGGGGAGGGGAAGGAGGGAGAAAGCAAAGACTACCTGAAATTGGAGGTCAGTGTTCATACCGCTGGGGTGTAAACTTCCCAAGTGAAATATGAGATGCTGCTCCTCCAATTTGTGGTGGGACTCACTCTGGCCATGGAGGAGGCCCAGGACAGAAAGGTCGGATTTGGAATGGGAGGGGGAGTTGAAATGCTGGGCCACCGGGAGATCGCATTTGTTACTGCGAACTGTGCGGAGGTGTTGGGCGAAGCGATCGCCAAGCCTGCGCTTGGTTTCACCGATGTAGACCAGTTGACACCTAGAGCAGCGGATGTAATAGATGAGGTTGGAGGAGGTGCAGGTGAACCTCTGCTTCACCTGGAAAGACTGCTTGCGTCCTTGGATGGAGTTGAGGGGGGAGGTAAAGCGACAAGTGTAGCATTTCATGCGGTTGCAAGGGAAAGTACCAGGGGAGGGGGTGGTTTGGGTAGGAAGGGAGGAATTGACCAAGGAGTTATGGAGGGAGTGGTCTCTGCGGAAAGCCGAAAGGGGAGGAGATGGGAAAATGTGGCCAGTGGTGGGATCCCGTTGGATGTGGTGAAAATGTCGGAGGATTATCTGTTGTATGTGACGGCTGGTAGGGTGGAAGGTGAAGACAAGGGCGACTCTGTACTTGTTACGAGTGGAGGGATGAGAAGTGAGAGTGGAGCTACGGGATATAGAAGAGACCCTGGTGAGAGCCTCATCTATAGTCGAAGAGGGAAACCTCCGTTCCCTGAAGAATGAGGACATCTCCGATGCCCTGGCTTGGAAAACCTCATCCTGGGTGCAGATGCGGCGTAACGGAGATTGGGATAGAGTCCTTACAGGAAGCAGGGTGGGAATAAGTGTAGTCCAGATAGCCATGGGAAGAAGGGTTTCGACCCGAAACGTCACCTATTCCTTCGCTCCATAGATGCTGCCTCACCTGCCGAGTTTCTCCAGCATTTCTGTCTGCCTACGATTTTTCCAGCATCTGCAGTTCTTTCTTAAACATTTTGAGGTCAATATACCTACATTGCAGCAATATACCTACATTAGATTCATCAAATCAAATTCAAAGGGTGAGAAGATAATCTATGGGGATAATCTATGAAGTGAAAGCAACAGGAGGAAACCCGTGTGGCCACAGGGAGAAGGTATAAACTCCATACAGACAGCATCCATAGTGAGGATCCAAGCTGTCAGGCAGCAACTCTACCGCTGTGCCACTGTGCTGTCCAGGGCTGATTGACGTGAAAGTGACAGTCATAACATTGAACTGTTGATGTTGATTTACAATGACTAATTAGAATCAGCTCTATGGTGGAAATACTGTAGATCAATTTTGCTTTTCACAAGGGAGCTGGGTGACTAATTGAAAAAGAACAGAACATTGGATGACAATGGGAAAAGAACAATTGAGTGGGATAATTGGATCGTTATTTCAAAGAGTAAAATAAGCCAAATGGCCTCTCCCCAAATAATAAAAATCTTATGATTCTACATTAATCATGCTCTTTGAGGAATTTTTTTTTTTTTTTTGCACCATTAATTTTAATAGAAAGAAAATGAAGACCATCAAATCCAAGATTCCCAATGGAACAGCATGTGAACTCAGCTTCCATCACAGTGCCAACTTGCAAATTGACTTTCTTGGTTTTTGAACCTCAGACACCAGTTTTCCCAGCCATGAAGTTTAAATCTATATTTCAACAACTGTTTTTGAGGGCTTTCTCAAACTAGATATTAATCAAGCATAACTGCATTAGAAATCAGACCATGTGCAGGCCATATGACCTCTTCAGACAGATCTGTCACCCCACAAGGAATTGGTTGAACTTTTACGTTGCTCTCCGCACTCTATTCCAAGTGTTCGAACACTTACGCTTGGCCTACACGATCACCTGGTTGACAAACACTTTAACTCCCTTTCCCAGTCCCATACTGACCTTTCTGTCCTGGGCCTCCATTGTCAGAGTTAGGCCACACACGCAAATTGGAGGAACGGCATCTCATATTTTGCTTGGGCAGCTTACAACCCAGCAGCATGAACGTTTATTTCTCTAATTTCAAATAACTCCGGCATTCAGGAGTCAGTGTAGTCTAGGCGAAGGATTGAACATTGAACGGGATTCTGCTCAGACAGGAGAAAAAACAAGTTTTGAAACATTTTTCTTGCTCGGAAAGTTTATTCCAGGTTTTTGTGCCTGCATTTTCTCTAATTGCCTCTAGTGGTGAATTCACAAACTGACACCATGGCAAAAAGTGGTCCCCATGCCTATCCCCTAATCCTCTTGCTTATCCTGTGATCTGCTAATGTCATATTACACACCAGCAGAAGTAAATTGTCTTAATAATGTTGGAATAAAAACTCTGTAATCCTGCTCCCAGTGGGGCTGGTAATTGATGCAAGCCTTTCATTTTAGTGGAAGGGAATATTACGCAGATTATACACAAGTGATTCCCAAACATATGTCCCCAATGAGCACCACTCTGATGTAGGACTGGGGAATCATGTGGTCTGTTCTAATTACTTCCTCATAAGTATGCAGTGTATGACATATCCAGTCACCCCATCTTTGCAATGGTGTTTGATCTATCTGTTTTTGCAGCCTATTTTGTGTCTCCTCTCCGGACTTCCACAGAGAGAGAAAAGGCATAGATGTATAAACGACAGGAATAAAACCTTCGGCCCAGAATATCTGTGCTGAACACAATGCCAAGTCAAACTAATCTCTGCCTGTGGGCGATCCATATTCCTCTATTCCATGTACCTGTCTAAAGGCTTCTTAAACGCCACTATCATATCTGTATCCACCACCACCCCTGGCAGTACGTCCCCCACTGCTCCGTATGTGAAAAAAAAAATACATCGCACATCTCCTTTAAACTTTCACCCTCTGACCTCAGTCAATGCTATTTCCATTCCAGGAAAAATGTTCAGACTGTTTACCCTATCTTTGCCTCCTATCATTTTATATACCACCATCAAGTTTCCCGTCAACCTCTGGCACTCAAGAGAAAACAATCTAAGTTTGTCCAACTTGTCTTTATAGCTAATATCCTCTAATCCAGGCAGAATTCTGCTGACTCTCTTCTGCATCCTCTCCAAAGCTTCCTCATCCTTTCTGTAATGGAGCAAACAGAACTGTACTCAGTGCTCCAAAAACAGGAAACAGGCCATTCAGCCACCGAGTCCACGGCGACCAGTGATCACCCAGTACACTAACAATATCCTGCACACTAGAGACAATTTACCGAAGCCAATTAACCTACAAACTTTGGAGTGTGGGAGGAAACGAGAGAACCCAGAGAAAACGCACGCAGTCACAGGGAGAAAGTATAAACTCTGTACAGAGGGGCACCCACAGTCAGGATCGAACCCAATTCTCTGGAACTGTTAGGCAGCAACTCTACTGCTGTGCCACTGCGCTGCTCAATTAAAGACAATTAAATATTTTTTGAGATATGCCTATCATTGCAGTGTAGGAAAATTGGCAGATGAGTCCTTGAAATTACATTTCCATCAGGAAGTATATTCATGCTCTTCCCATGAAGTTTTTCCAATTCACCTGAAAGGACAGATGAGACATTTCATATGCCTTGTCCAATAACACCTACCATCCAGTGCAGTGGGCTGAATTCAATTCAGCACCTTGCATTCCATTAGTACACTGACGTAAACCACTTTGCCTTGGGTCTCAAGTGAACTGTCTGAAGTGTGCAGGTTCTGTTATTCCTTGCACTGGGCTAGGGGAATGGTCCAGTCACCTGGTCACCCAGGATCAATCCCGGGTCTCTGGTGCTGTGTGGCCGCAGCTCTACCAGCTGCACCATTGTGCCTCCCTGCTTCGCCACCATGCCATCCCAAGAGACTGACTGTAAATTTCCTGATCAGCCTCAGTTTTGCCAAATGGATCTCTTACTACTGGTCGCTCTCTCGACCCATCTATATTTGGCGTGGAAGCAGGCAGCCAGCAAGCAATGGGGGAGGTCTTGATTTATAGTACTCGCATGTAGATTGTCAACCCAAGGAAGTATGACTGGAGAATCTGTTATTCAAGTCTTCTTTATCATTGATGTAGGTGTAAGCAAGAGTGACACACAAAGATAAACACACAAAGTGCTAGAGTAACTCAGCAGGTCAGCCAGCATCTCTGGGGAAAAAGGATGGGTAACGTTTTGGGTCAGGACCCTTCTTCAGATTGAAGTTAGGGGGTGGTGGGGTTGGGAAGGTGAAGGGCTGGAGGCAAGAAAAGACCAGGACCATTGAGGACCAGTCACTTATGACCTTAGGGAGAGCATTGCCTGGTAGGTCCATTGTTGGCTTGGAAAGTTGTGATCTCAAGGGAAACTGTGGATAACTGTGGAACTGGAATATCCACTAGGGTGGAGGAAGGGCACACAGAGGGAGGGGAGAGGAGAGTGACAGATGAAGTTATTTAAAATTAGAGAATTCAATGTTCATACTGCTGGGTTGTAAGCTACCCAAGCGAAATCTGAGAGTTGGAAACATTTGCATTGGCTTATCTTGCATTCTGGTAGGGCTTGAAAAGCAGTGTTTGAAAATGCAAGAAATCTAAACTGACTGCAGCATAATGGTGCAAGCAATCTGCGCAATTAATTTGATTAATAGTTCTCTGTGACACTTATTGCGACATTTGAACTGCACTTATCCGAGCTGTAAACATTGGCCAAGGAAAATGTCTGCTTTCTGAGATTCTGCCATTAAAATAATTTGCTAAATTGTTAAAAAAATGTTAAAAATGTCCATTAAGCCATTTCAAGATCAGTTACTGTTAAACTCGAGAACAGAAATATAAATATTTTAGTTTAAATTTTTTATAGTAAATATTGAAAATCATTTCCACATGCTAAAATGGCTTAATTATTATGAATTGGTGGTTAGATTTTTCTTGCTAATTTGGAGACTTTTACAGTTAGAAATGAATGTGATATTCTTCTCTCAGAATTAAAGCATACGCTTGATAACCAGACCCGACTGAAATTTTCCACGATTTACCAATGGCAGTGACATACAATTCATGTACAGGGTTTCTGCTTGTGTTTTGAGAAATTATGTTTTTTAAGATCGTAATCTCAGTAGAAATATCTTTCACTGCTGTCAGAAGTGAAATCCACTGTCACAAACATATTTTGATCCAGCTTGCGTGTGGTATGCATTTCAGCCAAGTGACATTCCTGTCTAATCAAGAGCAGAACTTTTATATATCACAGCACAACACCAGCAGCTTGAGCTGGTTTCATTAAAGATGAGACTGACCTTTAGGGCGAATTTTGCATTACGCAAAACATTTGAAGGTAGGCTGGAGACTCACGAAAGACACATGCTCCTTTATTTGGATGTAAATAATGTTGCATTTGGAGTTGGCTTCATGAGATGCAGGACTTCTCTGGCTTCCACTTCTCGGACTGATATTTTCTACGGTATATATATACACAATTCTTCCTTTCCATAACAATGAAATGATTCTATCATTAAATAGAGATTAAAGATTTACGATGAATCACAAAAACTGGTGGAGGTTGGGATTGTTCTCACATTCTCCTGTGATCTGAATATCCTGTCAGTTAATAATTCAAGCATGCATCAACCGATATGTTAACCTACCAAAAGGTAGTCCTTTGGTGGAAACATGCAAAACCCTTGAAGGCATGGATTACTTGAGGGGGGATTAGATCTAAACCAGTGGAATAGGAGGAATTAAAAGGACAGTTGAATAACAGTCAAGTATTAAAATATCAGTGAAGATTTTAAGCCTCCCCACCCAAAGGCAAATCCTGGATATGCAGTTACATTTCCTCAAGTAACTTAGCTCTTCCTTGGCCTATAATGGCATTCGCACAAACCAGTAGTGTCCTTCTTTCTGCAGTCACATTGAATTCTTGTTGACCTACTTCTGATATTTTCATCATTGCAGATGGACTGCGAGACCTTTATCGACTGCTGCTTGCGGTCAACTGTCCAGATTCTCCCAATGCAGACTGGAGGTGGGCCAGTGGTATATTAGTCAGTTCTATCTGTTCAAATCTTCCTGACTGATTTCTGCAGAATGGGGAGGTTCAAAATGCTGCAGACAATGTTTTGCAATCACAAAGTCAGGAGATCTGATGATAATGACTCAACTTTTAAGAATGATAAAATTAATTTTGGAACAGAGGCCTCACAGACCTAGCAACCTGAGTTTGATCCTGGTCTCGGCAGCAGCGTGTGTCCAGTTTACACTTTCTCCATGTCACTTTGTCGGCTTCCTTCACGTGCTTCATTTCCTTCCCATATCCTAAAGAATGCTGGTTGGTGAGTTCACTGTCTATTGGACATTATCCCATGAGTAGATGAGTGGTGGAGTTGATAGGCATTTAAGAGAGAGAATATGTTGTGTGCTGTTTTGGTCCCCTAATTTGAAGAAGGACATTCTTGCTATTGAGGGAGTGCAGCGTGGATTTACAAGGTTAATTCCCGGGATGGCGGGACTGTCCTATGCTGAGAGAATGGAGTGGTGGACTTATACACTGGAGTTTAGAAGGATGAGAGGGGATCTTATTGAAACATAAGATTATTAAGGGTTTGGACACGCTGGAGGCAGTTAACATGTTCCCGATGTTGGGGGAGTCCAGAACCAGGGGCCACAGTTTAAGAATAAGGGGTAAGCCATTTAGAACGGAGATGAGGAAACACTTTTTCTCACAGAGAGTTGTGAGTCTGTGGAATTCTTTGCCTCAGAGGGCGATGGAGGCCGGTTCTCTGGATACTTTCAGGGGAGAGCTAGATAGGGCTCTTAAAGATAGCGGAGTCAGGGGATATAGGGAGAAGGCAGGAACGGGGTACTGATTGGGGATGATCAGCCATGGTCACATTGAATGGCGGTGCTGGCTCGAAGGGCCGAATGGCCTATTTCTGCACCTATTGTCTATTGTCTATTGAAACCATGGGATTGCACTGAGAGTTGATCGGCCAAAATTACTCCTACATTGTAAGAAAACATGATAAATGTTAGCTAAACAAAAGATGGTTCTTTGGTGTGAATTGGTGCAGCAAGAAAACTGACTCTGTATACCAATTTGTATGAATTTCACAAAGAGGATGGTGGGTATATGGAACGAGATGTCAATGGAGATAGTTAAGATAGGTACTATAACAATATTTAAAAAGTATTTGGACAGATACCCATGGATAGGAAAAGTTCAGAGGGATATGGGTCAAAGGGAGCAGGTGGGCCGAGTGTAGATGGGCATCATGATCGGGCATTGGACAAGTTGGGCTGAAGGGTCTGTTTCTGTGCTGTATGTGATTATTTACTGGTGTGAGCAAGATTGTGATTCATAAGTCACCATTGACAATAGGTATATGTTGCAAATAGTTAGGAGGTGATCTTGAGGAAAATTAACTTAATCATGTGACTTAGCTAATGAATGAAAAGTATGCAAAAGGACAAATCAAAGCCAGCAACAATGATCAAGGAAAGATGGAGCCCACAATGGTCCATTGTTGGCTGTGGAGAAGTTGATAATAAATGATACAAACCGTGAAACTCAGCAGGATGACAGTGAAGCTAGTGCAATGACTAGGGTGGGGGAGGGACAGAGAGAGAGAGGGGATGCAAGGGTTATTTGAAGTTAGAGAAATTAATATTCATACTGCTGGATTGTAAAATGCCCTAGCGGAATATGAGGTGTTGTTCCTGGAAATTGGGTTGGGCCTCATTCTGATATTATTGTTAAATAGTTAAAATGCGCAAAACGAACAGTATTGGTCAAAGTGAAGTGGTAAATGCTAGCTCATAGGAAACCAACAAGGATATACGTTTTCTAAAATATTTGACACTCTCTTAAAGCAAAGCTGTAAATAAACAATCAGCTAATGGGCTCTCCTCCTATGTTAGATGATGAAGGAAGTAGCAGAAGTTTATTATAAATCTGGACACAGGAAATCTATGGGACCTACTCATTGCTGAATGAAGGGAAGCACGCAAAAAGGAAGAGAATGAGGAAATAAGGAATGGAATGATGAAAAGTAAAAAGCAAAACAGAAAACCAGTTCAAACAATCTCCTAAATTCATTTTTCCGTTGTAATACCACACAAGACAAGCATAACATAAGTGGCATTTAACAAATACTGTGGAACTATGTATGTTCACACCACGCTTCACAGGATGATACTAGACACTATTAGGCCCATCATGTTTGTCTCAGCTGCTTGGAATAGTTGCCCAAATGGAATACTTGTCCTGCTCTTAAAACACAGACCTACAAATGTTATTTGTGTACATGGAGAATGGTAGGCATTAGGAAGGTGCTGCCAGGGAAGGCATGGAAGCAGATATGATAGCAACTTTTAAGAGAATAGGATTAGGAGGGAGCGATAGATCAGTCATGATTGAATGGCGGATTAGACTTGATGGGTTGAATGGCCTAATTCTGCTCCTATAACCTATGAACGTGTCAATATGTTGGTTCCATGATTTTTTCCTATATCCAGTGTTCTCATCCATTCAATCAATTAGTCAAAATAGCTAGAGTCTGCCATTTGTGCAGGTGGGGATGTCTGGTGAAACCCAGATGGACCATCAATACAGCACTTGTGGTTGAACGTGGCTGCAATGCTTCAGACTATCCTGTTTGCATGCACATGCAGGGCCCACCTTCACTGAGGTTGAACATGCTCTTGGAGCTTCCCTTTCTGTTAGCGTTCTTGCCTAAGATAGACACAAAAAGCTGGACTATCTCAGCGGGTCAGACAGCAACTCTGGAGAAAAGGAATATTCCTTTTCTCCAGTGATGCTGTCTGACCCGCTGAGTTATTCCAGCTTCTTCTGTCTATCTTAGGTTTAAACTACCATCTTTCCTACACTAGCGTTCTTGCTCAGTTGTGCTGGGAGAACAGAGCAGAAGTTGTCCTGACCCGAAACATCACCTCTCCATGTTCTCCGGAGATACTGCCAGACCGGCTGGGTTCCTCCAGTACTTTGTGTCTACTTTTGTAACGCAGCATCTGCAGTTCCTTGTTTTGACGTTTCACTGCTCCATTTTGTCAGGACACGGCCACTTTGAAGAAGTTATCCTCCTCTCTCGAAATGGAGTTCTGAGAGACCCTCTCTTACTGTTCTCCCTGTGATTCAGCTGCTCTCCCGCTCAACTGAAGAAGGCTCCCGACACTTAATATCACCTATTTATGCATTTCGGAGATGCTGCCTGCCCCTTTGAGTCATCCTAGCACTTTGCATCTTCTTGCAGCTGCTCTGCTGGTTGCTGGACTATTGTTTTTTGTTGTTTAGTCCTTTTTGCAGCATTCTTTAGATTGGTGCCAGATCAGGTAAATCCGAGGTGGTCTGTTCAGTTTTCTGCTTTTCTTTTTGAATTCCAAACTTGCGATTTTCGACTGTTTAAAAGGACAAGTGTATTTAAGAGTCAACCACAAACAGGCCAGTCCTGGTAAGGATGCCAGATTTCCTTCTCTGTAAGAGATTAGAGAACCAGGTGGATTTTTATGACAATCCAGTGTTTTTGTGGTAACAATTACCAAGACCAGTTAGTGTTTCTATTCCCCCCAGCTTATTAAATGAATTTGAACTTCACAGGTGCCTTGGTGGGATTTGAACTCTGGCCTATGAATTGTGAGTCTGTCTCTGAACTAATAGGTTAGTAACTTAACAGCTGTGTCCCCACCATAGCCTTTGGTCGTGATCATGTGGGGTGAATTAAATCAGCTGAAGACTGACTTCTGTAATGGGACACACACCGCAGAACACCAAGATGATTATTTACTGTATTAAAAGCTGAAAATCATTGCAAAGGCTTCTGACTTGACTTTGGCACTCTCATGTTGGGTTCCACCATTGGTCAAAGTGGAGTTTTTAGATATTACCTTCTTGTAACTCTTTAATTGACTCCCACCTCTCACCACCTTTGAAAGTCGATCAAACCAAATTTCAAAAGCTCAGTTTTACGTGCACATTTTCCTCCATTATACACATTGTGCCTGAAATTAGGGATACATTTCTATCCGGTCGATTTATAGTTTTACGGAGAGTTTAAAGTGGGAAAGCAAAAATGTAACAATAAAACAAACAGGATTGTACCAAGAACAGAAAGAAAAAAAGATAATATATCATATTTCAAGAATCCGTGGGAGTAAAAATAGAAGAATTAGATACAATACCATTAAGAGAAAAATGTAACATCATTAATTTAACTAAAAATTATCCAGAGCATGAGGAGACTGAACTTTACAAGTTATAGAGGAAGGAAAAGCACAGCGAACTCTGTATTCAGAAGAGCTTTCTGTATTGGAATGGGAAAGTATTACCAGGAAAAATAAATAGAAAGACACTTGAAATTCCTGACCCCAGGAGGGAATTGTGTCCGCAGACGTCCAAGAGGTCAACTGGAAATTGGGTCGACATCTAATTTTGCCAGGTGTCAAACTCACTCTTGGTTTCTTTTAGTTTTTAAACTCAATAGGAAGTAGGGTGGGGCTTCCTGCAAACTAGCCGATCCTGCAGATGTTACTAAAGGAATCAATGCTGCAAGAATGGCATCATTACCCTCGTCCCATCTCATCCTCTCACTTTGCAAAGTTGATGCACTTACAGATACGCATCGTGATATAAGACACGTGGAATTGGAACAGAACAATTTCGCCGTCATGCTCATTTTCTTTTGTTCCGGCCTTCAGCCCACCCCCATGTCTTGATCCTTATGTCTCCTGTGCTTCAGATTTATGCTTCAATGCCTTCAGCTGTGGTTCCAGCCCTATTTTTCTGTTGTGCGGATCTTCAGTGTACTTCTCCTGGGCTGAAGTCCATTTCCTGCTCCTTCTGCACCTTTGCGAGACTTCCGAGGTCAATGCTGTTTATTGTCAAATCTGTATCATGCTGTCTGGCCTTTTGCTGTGCCTTATACGGTCTGTCTGCTTGACACAGCTTTGCAGCCCAGTACTATGCTGACTCTTCTTTGCTTCCGTAAGATGACTGCAGACTTTAAAGATGTTGCATGGAAACAGGCCCTTTGGCCCATGGAGTCCACCCCCACCAGTGATCATCACATACACTAGCACTATCCTACACACTTGGGACAATTTACAATTTTACCAAACGCAATTAAGTTACAAACCTGTATGTCTTTGGATTGTGGGAGGAAACCAGAGCACCTGAACCCACAGGGAGAACGTACAAACTCCATACAGACAGCACCTCTAATCAGCATCGAACCCGGGTTTCTGGCGCTGAAAAAAGCAACTCTACCGCTGTGCCACTGTGCCGCCCCTTGCTCAAAGAATGTGAATGCTTAACCATCGTATACTGGATAATATTTCAGAAGACATCACTTGCAAAGCTTCCCCTGGCACTTTGGAGGGGTGTTGGGGACTGGATCCTATAATTTCTTATGCTATCCCTAATTTATGCTTCCATGTGCTATCCCTAATTTCCCTTGTGAAGTTATGGTGATCTCCTTCATGCCTCTTCTGACCATACATAGTTGTGCCAACTGTGTCAGAGTACTGTTAGGTCATGTCAAGTCAAGTTTATTGTCATATGCACAAACATGAAATACAAGTACAATGAACATGTTGCCTACTGCATACCAGCATCACAGGCACAGAGACTCAGAGAAACACACAAAAACATTATACACAAATTACACAGAGCATTTCTAAAAGAAAGAAATATGTGCAAAAAAAAAAACAAAGATTAGTGCAAAACACAATTTGAAAAAAAAAAACAAGTCCATGGCATAATGAGAGGTGGACCATTGTGTTCCATTGTTGAGGTAGGATTAGGGTCTTCAACTTGGTTCAAGAACTTGGTAGCCAAAGGAAAGTAGCTGAAGCTGTTCCTGAAGCTGGTGGTGTGGGATTTCAGACTTCTGTATCTCCTGCCCATTGGTAGCAGAGAGAAAAGGGCATTGTTAGTTTCCAGGATTTTAACCCAGTGATGATGTTAGGAACTGCAATAATCAGCAAGAGAGGATAATGTTGGACATGGATAAGAATTTGTTGGCTGTACCTGTTCTTCGATGTGGGAAAAAAAAATCATAGGGACTATGAAGCTGTTGCATTGCATTTTGTAGAAGGTCTGCACTGAAGCCATGGTGGGTTAACATGGTATGTCTTCCAAAGGACACACAATGCTGGTGTAACACCGCAGGTCAGGCAGCATCTCTGGAGAACATGGAGAGGTGACGTTTTGGGTCGAGACCCTCCTTCAGAACCTTACTTCTCACCTGCATCTGAGACACCTCACATGCACTGAAGTCCTCTCCACATTCCTTAATTCCATTCCCATGAACATCTGAGACACCTTAAACACCCTTGAAAAAACATTCTCATGGTATGTCTTCAGAATTACATTCAAATGCATAGCAGAGAGATGGAAAACTGGACACGCAACGGATCCTGTACCAGATTTGAGAATTGATGCAGAATTTTGTAACGACCCTCACAGGACACTCCAAGGTTTATTAGTAATGGGAGGAATGATGGCCTGGATGGTGAATGAGACATCAGCCAATTAGACACTTTTATCCTAGTTGCTGTGCAGGCTCTTGAAAGATGGAACTGCAACTGACCAGACACTTACGATTTGTTAATGATGAAAAAAGCACAGGGAATTTATGAGCTGACCCACTTGCCACAGGATAACCCATCCCAAACTTATTCTTGTAGCCTGGTCCAGTTAAAGTTTAGAGTCTTAGCTTACATCACTGAAACAGGCCATTTGGCCTGCTGGAGACCGCACCAACTATCATCACCATTTATACTAACCATACATTAATCCCATTCTCTTCCCCTCACATTCTCATTAACTCCTTCTAGCTCCCACCCCTCATATTCTACCACTCACCTACCACTGTAGAGGGAGACTCAGTGATAAAAGACTCAACAATTCCAAAAAGGAGAATAGACACTCATTGGTTGAACCTGATCATTGATGCAGCTGGCATTGATGAAGCAACTAATTATGGTTGAGTCCAAGACAATGCCCTAAGGAATTCCTCAGTCAGAATATTGAGTATAGAAGGTACACAAAATGCTGGAGAAACGCAGCGGGTGCAACAGTATCTAAGTAGTATAGAAGTTGGGAGGTCATATTGCAGCTATAGAAAACGTTGTTGAGGCCACATTTTTGACACATAGGGTGGTGGGTGTATGGAACGAGCTGCTGGAAGAGGTAGTTGAGGCAGGTACTATTGCATTATTTAAGAAACATTTAAACAGGTACATTGATAGGAGAGGTTTAGAGGGATTTGGGCCAAACACAAGCAGGTTGAACTAGTGTCAGTGGCCAAGTTGGGCAAAAGGACCTGTTTCCATGTGATTATGAATCTAGTGACTCTAGGATTCTATAACATTGTTAGGCAGCTGAGATGAGTAGTCTTTATCAACCACATTTTGGTCATTTACACAGGGTATGGCTCCGGTCAGTGGAGAATTTTCCCTCAATTCCCATTTATTTCAATTTTATCAAGGCTCTTGATACCAGAATCATAGGCTTTTGCCCCTGCTGGTTTTCTCACCACCCACAGCAGACATTCAAGATTCAGCAATGGTATTGGAACCCATTTGTACACGACTCGCAGTTCAATCAATCTTCTCTGCCCTTGCCAACTTTAATGCTTCTTCAAGCAATAATCCTTTTGGGTCATAAATGCCTTTTTAACAAGGAAATCTTAGATAAGGAAGTCTGACTTCAGACATCCTAATCCTAAATAAATGTTAAGGGTAGGTGGTTAAACATTCTCCTGTTATTCCTCATGATGTTTTATGTGAGGCAGTGTTTAATCATTAGTGATGGACAGTGATCCGAAAAGATTTTCCATATCCAGATGTAATTCATGCAATGGGATGGAAAGTCAATGTTGATGACTTCCAGGACCATTTATTGATAACTGTACAATCTGTGGATCTATCCTGCCAGAGTGACAGGATCTACTTACTGGTGGTGCTGAAGTAATCCGCAATATTAGTTGAAATATATGAACCTATGACTATGAAGATGTCAGAAAGTATTTTACTAGTCAGTTAAAGGTCAAAACCTCAAAAACTGCATCAAACACATGGAAGTGTGACCAGCTTAGATGGAGCTTGATTAGCATGGATGAGTTGGGCCAAAGACTCTATGGCTAACTCTATGATTATATTGTTAACTGTGTGTCGGAAGTCAGACTTCCTTATCTAAGATTTCCTTATCAAAAAGGCATTTGTGACCCAAAAGGATTTTAACACCATTCTGCTATGTTTATCGTCATTGTACCAATGCCTGACATAAAATTCCCTATTTATTTTGTTAACTGACTACTGTACCGCTTTCAGCATTAATTTTATTTGAAGCGGAAAAGGTGATAAAGAAAGCTGTGAAAGAAGACTCAGACTGAAACTGTGAATACATGAACTTATTTCAAAGAGTGAGCTGTTTGTTCAACAAGTGCACAGTAATTCATTCCTACAGAAAAAATCGATTGTGCTGCAGGTCTAATTAAAAATTGAAATGATGGAATGAAGGGGCCTTAAAGAACATCTTCTTCCTCGTCTTGCGTGTGGCGTGCACAGCCTAAAGTTGTAGGACAACTTGTTCTATTTGATCTTATTTGATTGTGCACACCAGGTCGATTGCATTCGTCGAAGCAGGGTGGACCACTTGAAGGTTGCAATCTCCCACCCCATAAAGAAAAGCAAATCCATGGAATGCTAGATTCATAATTGTTGAAGAAAAGAATGAGACTGCACTATTCCAAAATTGTAAATGGGACAACAAGACTCCAACTCATGAAAACATTTTTTGGCACTGTTTGCCAAAGTATAATATTTTAACATGCAAGTTGCATCGAATGTTTCTCGCAACTGCAATCGGATAGCCAAGTTCCAAGTTATGCAAGTTCAATATTCCTTATGGGAGGTATCGATTCTTACTGCTTTCCCTTGGCATTGCTTCAGCTGTAGAAAAACACTCATATTATATATGAACAAGTTGAAGGTGTTGACACCAGTGCCTGGCACAATAGTATTGGATTCATCCAAGGAGGAACACGACGACATACTTCAAAAGATACTTGAAATTACTGGAAGAGACAAGCCAAAACTTTAATAAAGGCAAATATGTGTTTCAAGTCATCGAGCTGTCATTTTTTGGTGAAATCATCACCGGTAAATGCATTAGAATGGATAATGAGAAAATCTTAGCTATTGGACAAATGCCACATCTGCAGGGCAAGAAAAACTTACAGAGACTGATCTTGATACTTACCAAAATAAATGACTGAAATGTCTGTTAGAGCAGTTTCTGGATTTGCGTTTAACTGTACTCAAGTTCAACTTTTACCACAAACAACAGTGCTTAGCCCAAGCCCCTTCCGCTGCTCCTTACAACCTGGACATGTCACATAGCTCAGAATATCAGCAATGAAACCATTTAGTACTTGGTCTATATCTACCCACAGAGGGCAGAGGCTTTATTGTTGCCTCTCTCACTCAAACACACCACAATAATGTCTTTGTGGCCTGCCTTCCTTTGTCACTCAGGCATTATGATCAGGTTCATAATAGCAGCCATTTTTACAATATACCTTTTGTCTTTTAAATAATAACTAAATGTTCCCAGCAAGACTTGATCACAGAATCACATAATTGCAATACTAAGGAGCTTGGCAGTCATAACTAATAGGACTAGAATTAGGGCATTTGGCCTGTCAAGTCTACTCCGCCATTCAATGCCATTCTACTCCGCCATGGCTGATCTATCTCTCCCTCCTAACCCCATTCTCCTGCCTTCTCCCCATAACCTCTGAGACCTGTACTAATCAAGAATCAAGTCACTCCATTGTGTGTTACTCAGCGGGTCAGGCGGCATCTCTCGATAAAAGGAATAGGTGAAGTTTTGGGTTTGAACCCTGCCTCAGACTATTGTTAATACCATGATGGTTTAACGCAGCCAAGCAACAGGTTTCAACAGAGAATCTATGTATAGCCCCTGTCCCACTTTTGTGTCTTTGGCAACGCTTGAGCCTCAACGCTCCTGCGAAGGTTGCGCGCGACTTAATTCGACCATCTTGAGCGCATGACGTCATTTGAGGATGGACACAAAATGCTGGAGTAATTCAGCGGGGCCTGCAGCATCTCTGGGGAGAAGGAATGGATGATGTTTCGTGTCGAGACCCTTCTTCAGTCTGAAAGAAGTGACTTGACCCGAAACGTCACCCATTCCTTCTCTCCAGAGATGCTGCCAGTCCCACTGAGTTACTCCAGCATTTTGTGGCAATTGTCAATTTTCTTGGCCCCGCTCTGGGAATAGAAGTGGGGGCGGATCCGGGTCCGCAACAACCGTGAGCCCCGGGCCGAGTTCGGCGATCGTTTGCCTGCTTCTGCTGCAGTTGGAGATGAGACGTTGCATCTTGCCAGGATCTTGGTCCTGTCAGTTTGGCCGTCAGTTATGAGATAGGCCGTTGGCGTGCAAAGATTTAATTCGCTACAAATATTTCGGAGCCTATGCACGATGTCGCGCACAACTACATACCCCTCCGCGCTTCTCAGTGGGACTGGCCCCACGCGGCCACACGATGCGTGTGCTCCTCAACACAACAACGAGGTTGCGTCATTTGCGTGCCAAGGACATGTAAGTGGGACAGGCCCATAACTAAGCAGCAATGAATCAGTCTTAGGGTATGAAGAGCTTGGAACATCACAATTTATCATTAAATATTCCAGGCACATTCATTACTTGGTAAAATGTAGTGGCAAAATCAAATGAGGTTCTAAATGGATATAACCAGGAACTGAAATAAGCTGGGGTACACAAAAAGCTGGAGAAACTCAGCGGGTGCAGCACCATCTAAGGAGCGAAGGAGATAGGCGACGTTTCGGGTCGAGACCCTTAGCTTTTTGTGTACCCTCGATTCTCCAGCATCTGCAGTTCCTTCTTTAACACTGAAATAAGATGGGTTCTCGGAGAAATCTGAGCTTGATCCAATGAATGCCTTTTTCACTAACCGTGGAGAAATCATTGAGCATTCACCAGTGGCATAATTTTGTTGGTTAATCATTTATTATCTACTATCAAGAAAAAATACGATTCCACAATTTCTACCCCTGCCTACTGGAACTTGGAGCAATCATGAATTGTGAACAGATGGCTTATGATTTAAGAAGTCAATCATATTTTGACAGTGGCTTAAACAACTAACGATTCTAGAGATAAATTGAGTTGTTCTTACGTGGGAAAACTGCATGATTTCACCAAAGAGCTGTGTGGTAAAGTTGCTGCAGTCTACAGATTGCTAAATGAGAATGACATACACAAAGATAATTGAACAGTGAGCATGTGGCGAATGGTAAATGTAGCAGAAAGAGAAGCTCTAATTACTGGCCTATCCAGATGTTAGTAATACTGGCAAAAACAGGGAATTATAAGAGTTTGTACATAAGTACAGTTCTGCCTTTGAAATGCCAGGCAGCAATTTCAAGAATGTGCCCAGCAGACCCAATATAAGTTATGTTAAGCAGAAATATAAATCTTCATTAAACGTGTCACATACACCATGCACTTCTGTGACAAAGCACTAATTTGGGCTGAGCCTGTGATTGTGACATTTCTATCAGAATTATCCAACTGTTATTGTCTTGAATCTTTGTTGATATGCCCAATTTTATTTGCTGTCCGCATTGGACAAAACCTTGAACAGTCATTAACCCAGCTTAAACTAAGAGGACAGCCTGCTGCCTCTTTTATCTCTCTCCCCCACTCAGTCTGAAGAAGGGCCCCCACCCAAAACATCATCATGTCCAATTCCCTCCACAGATGCTGCCTAGCCCACTTTGTTCCGGCATCACTTGCTCTCTTCACCACACTGTGACAATCCAAAGTCTATAAAATCAAAGATAGACGCAAAAGCTGGAGTAACTCAGCGGGACAGGCAGCATCTCTGGACAGAAGGAATGGGTGACGTTTCGGGTCGAGGTCCTGCTTCAGACCATACAGGTTTAAGGTAGAGTGTTCAGATTAATTCTTTAATAATTGCCTTGATTTTTAAAGTTGGAATATCACACTTTCTTTCTCACAAAGTCCTCTGGTATTGTGACACCATTGATGTGTCTGCTGTTTAAATGTTACATCATGTTATTTTTGTGATTAAAGCTGGTCAGTGTATACTTGACACTCCCCAGAGTACATTTACTGATCACCTATAAAATGTGCCAGGGAGCATTAATCACACTGACACTGCAGTGGCCCCTGGCACAGACAGGCCTTGTAAAGAATAGTATTTTGATTCCAAATACGACAGTGTTGAAGACGTGTTGACAGGCTCATCCACAGCACTGGCCATTGGAGGAGAAGAAGGAACAAACACTTGCTGACTTGCAGAAATCATATTTAAAATTTCAAAATCCTGCCCCTCAATCAATCAAAGGGGCTGGAAGGAAATAAGTGAATACGTTACTTGTTCTTGTCAGGTTAATTCTGAAATGTCATTTTGGGATAATTAGTGTTGGAGAGCTATAGTCAAAGTATAGAACAGGAGTTAAATTCATTATCTCCCAAAATAAGATTTATTTAAATACCTCAATGCCCAGCCAATACCAACTTTACACTTGATTTGCTGGAAGGCCCAGCAGGGAGCCAATTGTGACTCAGTGTAGTTAGGGGCAGATACACTGCTCAGTTAGCATGTAACTTTTAAGGTGGACATGCACTTTTGTTGGAGCAGGTCCTGGCAGAAATCGAAATCCAAAGCTGTCCTTGGAAACTGACGGAGGGGGAGACCTGAGAAAGAGGGAGCTGCACAGTGTACAGATACCGCACGAGAGGCCTTATTGAAGGTGGTGGAAAAGAAAAGAGAAAGGGCCATGTCTTACAACCTGCTGAAGACCCTCCAGACGTTAATGGAGCAGATAACTCTGGGCGTCAGTTCCTGGAGTCAAGGCCCAAAGATTTAGATGCAATGCAGTAAGAAGTTCAGTGACTTTACGTGAGTGGTGTACGATATGCTGGTAGGTTAATTGCCTCGTAACTTTTCCCTTGAACAGTGGGAAATGACTCTAAAGGGAGTTAAAGTGCAAGATGGGGATAAGTTGGACTTGAGAGAATATGTTGAAACTTTGTACGTTAATTAAGGAGATGAAAATGGGTTTTATTTGATGTCTTCGCTGGTAGCCTGCAAGGGCCTTTTGGTCTAAATGGCCTTCTGTGTCAAGGTCAAAGGCACCGCCTTTGCTTTGACACTTCTCCATTCATTACCACCAGCAATCTAGCCAAACAGCAGAGGAACAACTTGAGAATAGTACAGTGGTATAAACACCATCACTTGACTCCAAACCAAATGGAAAATTCAGAGGATAGTTTTAAAGATGTGTGGAAAGGAACTGCAGATGCTGGTATATACCAAAGATGGACTTAACATACTGGAGTAACTCAGCTGGTCAGGTAGCATCACAAGAGAGAAAGGATGGGGGTGATGTTTCGGGTTGAGACCCTTCTTTGTGCAGAGCCTGGACCCTGGCCTTTCCAATGTCATCAACAAACCTGTCCATTGCAACACAAATGGTGGTTGGCCAAGGTCAGAGTGTCACAGGCAAGCTTCATTCCACTGTCATGGAAGGTTATTATGTCGCCATGTATGTGTAAAATAGTGGCTGTGGACTGCAGTGCATAAAAATACTTGACTGGTCTCACAACAGACCAGTAATCTGCCCAACTATAGATCACTAGGATGTTTGAAGCAGTCCTCCAGGGGAATGATAGTTTTACCTGTTTTTTTCCGGTCAGTCCGGGCAAAATGAGTTCATGCCAAATGATATAGTCTGCATCTGAGGCCAGAGCTGCTCAAAATCATCCTCGATAGGATAAGGAAAAGCACACAGAAGGAAGGCAATTCCATGGATGATTTGATAGATTTATAAACAATTTGGCTTACTTTATAAATTGGTTTGGTGTTTAGTAACTAATAGTTTACATTGAGGGAAGGATTAAAACACAAAGTGCTGAAGTAACTCATTGGATTAATCAGCATCTCTGGAGGACATGGATAGTCAATGTTTCAAGTTGGGACCTATCTTTAGGTCCAATCAATCTGCGTAAAGCAAGGTCTTGACCCGAAGCGTAGCCTATCCTTGTCCTCCAGAGATGCTGCCTGACCCACCAAGTTATTCCAGTACTTTGTGTTTTACTTAAGATTTCAGCATCTGCTGTTCCTTATAGGCCTACAAAGGCCGAGATAAAATGGATGTGAAGAGGATATTTCCACTAGTGGGAGAGTCTAGGATCAGAGGGCATAGCCTCAGAACAAAAGGACGTACCTTTAGAAAGGAGATGAGGAGAAATGTCTTTAGCCAAAGGGCGGTGAATCTGCATTTATTCATTGCAAAGACAGCCATGAAGGGCAAATCTTTTGATGTTTTTAAGGTGGAGATTGATAGGTTCTTGATTAAGGCATCAATGATTATGGGGTTAAGGCAGAAGAATGGGGTTGACAGGGAAAGATAGATCAGTCATTATTAAATGGGGAACGGACTTGATGGGCAAAATGGCCTAACTGCTCCTATGTCTTAAGAAATTATGAGCTTACATTGGGGAAAGGAGTTCTTCATGGCTTAACCACACAGAGAAGAACTACCTCCCTCTTGCTGGTTCTTGTAATCCTCAATTGCTCACCATATAGCTGGAGACAAGAGTATCCTCCTGTGGCACCACAGTTGTGTAGCAGGCAGCAGACCATCACAAAACTTGGCAACCGTCCTGGCCAGGTCTGTGGAGATCTTCCAGACTTCCCCAGGCTTTAGAAAGATGAATGCAACATTAACATTCGATTGCTCCAACACATTTCACTTCTCAGCAAAGCTTCCATTGTATGTCTGCTGCTGACATATAAGTATGGTTCACTACAAAGGCATCAGACATCTCAGAACAGTGAAGGCCTGTCACCCATCAGCCTCTATTGGATTGCTAAATGCAGCATTTGTTGCGGTTGAAGATATCTTATTTGCAGCTAGGACATTGGGCATAGATCTGCTGGATGCCCTATGTTCATGCATCGTCAGTTGTTAAGGAAGTGAGATTATTTCTAGCCCCAATATAAGACACAATGTGCAGAGCCCTCTTTGAACAGAGAGCTTCAGTGTCCTTCTGACTCAACAGTGGATGACAAAATGTGGCTCTTGTTTTCAAAATTTGGCAATCGTCTGCTCTTGACCTATAGGAGACGAACACATATTTCTACCTTATAATGACACAGAAGAAGGCCACTTTCCCCTTCTGTTCAATGTCAGCTTCCTGAGAAGCAGTCCCATTCATCATCTCCTTCACTTCCTTGTACTTTTCCCATGAATTCTCTCTCACACATGCCCATCAACCCTCATTTTACAGTTGCCAATTACCCTGTCAGCACATCTATGGGATGTGGGAGGAAACCACAGAGTTGCCGCTCAACCACATAGTCATTGGTTTGCTCCGAGGATGGTGTTGTGACTGCTGAAGGTGGCGGATTTTAACAAGGACATCTTTTTGGAAGTGCAGTCATCTCTTGTTCTCCTTTTCAATGAGGTTCAGTCAGTCATTTGTTTCTGAGCATACTGGAAAGACATGGCCTCCTGCTGAGATCCATTGTTTCCAACGCTTCCCTTCTGCCTCTCCCTCATCTCTTTCACCATCTCACTCTGCTGCTGTACCTGTTCTCTACTCATTCCACTGGTCAAGCTGCACTCTGCTTATGGGGTGGCATCGGAATCGTGCCGGCGGTCACCAAATCACAACACCCACCACACACCTCCTTCCTGTTACACCTCTATAACTTGACATAACTACAGAAAATAACCACAAACACCTTGTAGAATCGCAGCAACAGCCAGAAGAAATCAACCAAAACAACTAAACAGAAGACGGACCGTTTAAATAGCTGCAGTACTTGCACTCGAGGGCTGTAAAAGATGTTAGCTGGTGGACCGAGTTCCAAATGGCAGGACAGGAGTCAAATCAGCATTGCACACCAATTAACACTGTGACCCGTCTGCTCTGCATGTAGAAGGAAAGTATTTGCTGCAAAACACCATGCGGAGTGGTTCAGCTTGCAAGCATTTACACCGTTGAGGAAATAAAGCAGGCACTACAGAGTGCAGTTGGAGAACGTCCCTGTGTGGTACATAACATGGGAATCTGATGACAGGCCAAGCAGTGCTGTCCAGTAGTGACCCAGCCAGATTTTATTGGCTCAGGATAAGGCACATTTTTTTGTTCAGGCACAGTGGCATATCTTGGGCTCCTGCCTGCCTTATTTTTCTTGTGATAAAAGATATACAAATGTTGCAAATCAGGCTCACTGTTTGCTGGACAAATGCATTCTTCGCACAATGGGGTAATCTTATAACAAAGCGTTGCTTTGGTCATTACTTTATGAATAAAATGCGTTAGTTCATCAACTTCTCCTTTCTTTTCTGGTATCAGATGTAATCTGGAATGATCATTTGCCAGTGATCCTGTTACAGATGCATAATAAATCGAGTTTTACAAGTTACTGTTGTGATCTCAGATCAGAGATTGAATGCCCCAATTTTATTGCCGCTCTCATTCCTGCAGGTCACTAACTGAATCTCA
Organism: Okamejei kenojei; assembly: GCA_035221665.1. NCBI lineage: Eukaryota > Metazoa > Chordata > Chondrichthyes > Rajiformes > Rajidae > Okamejei > Okamejei kenojei. The sequence continues at coordinate 48,427,202 of CM069131.1, read as the reverse complement.
CTCAAAGTCCCACTTTTATTGGTGAACATTGCTATTACTTCCTTTTTTTTCCGATCTAAATTATTAATCCTTTTGGAACTTCTGTTGCATTCCTCTGAAAGAAGCGGAATGTTGGTTTAATTTAAAATGAAAACTAGAACTGCTGGAAGCACTCAGCAGAGTCTGTCGCCATCTGGAGAGAGTACATACCGGGTGTAACCTCTCGTCAGAGCGGGTCGATGTTAATGAAGAAGTTTAGCCGAACCATGTTAGTTCTATCCTTTTCTCCCTATCCCTCTTTCAGCAAAATAATATCTTATTTTGCTGAAATTAGAAAGTTGTAAATTCTCACCTTTTGGAACTTGCATCATTGAACTGCCTGATATATCGCATCAACTTTAAAAATCTGTTTATGCAAATCTTCCTTTCCTTTCCCCATTGTTTGGGCAGTGCTACTGAAGGTCAATAAAGAGTGTGGATGAAATTGTTTTGGCTTGATACATTAATCAGGATGCATTTGTGTCCTTTGCCGTATACTCAGATTTATTGAAAGCAGGGTCAGTTCAGGACTATCACATGCTCTCACTCTCACCATCTCACTTGTATTGTTGCCACTATTTTACATTTCAAGCAATGCAAATGAAATATGACCCAAGAAAGTTAGCTGCTTCTTAACCAGTTGTTTTGAAGGGAATTAATTGCCCACAGTTTCCCTTTATCCATTCCTGTTCATTTTCTTTGTTGTTTTGCAAAGTAGACTAGGTGTTTCTATTGGGACAGTTTAAAACTGTGGGAGGTGTGTCTCTTTGCAAGGGGGTGGGAAGGTTACCTTGCAGTTTTTAGAAGCTGATATTACTGTTCCTCCCACTACTGCAGTGTTAAAAGCCTACAGGCATCTAAAATTGGCATCATTTATATTGCACAGGCTTTCTGCTGCAGTCCCCTTCAGCTTTTCCTAACAAACAGAGGGCTTGCTTCCTTGATGGTTGCTACTGCCAATGCAAATCAGTGAGATAAAGTGAAGTGTATTATGACTCTGAGAATGAAGGCTACTGCTGGAATTTCCCTTGCTGTGCTGTTGGAAACTTTGCTAATTTGTTTTAAACCTTGTGTGTCACTACCTCCAAATTTCAGTTTTATGGGAGAGGTAAGTGGTGAGATAGACTGTACCATTACTTAACTGATGTAAATCCATGCAATTACTGTTTTATTTGTAATAAGGCATGATGGCAACAGGAAGGGGCTACACGTCTAGAAGGAATCAGTGTTCTGAAGAATTAAACCTACAGCTGAAATGTATTTTTCAAATTGTCAAAACAGCAGTTAAAAGTGTTCTGTTGCTGGGAGTAACAATGATTTCTCTTTCAGATACAATCATTAGAATGTAATTGCAGCTGCCTGTTTGTATTTAATTAACCTTGTTTTTTTTACATACCAGGTATAGAATAAATTAGACAAATGCAGCGCAGAAGATAGATAGTATGAAGACTAGTTGCTTTGATATTCTTTGGATTGTCGCAATAATTGAGACTTTCAGAAATAATAAGCCTTTTTCTTTTTTTAAATGTTGAAAATATTCAGCTAATTATTATTTTGCAATATTTGTGTAAAGCAATGAGGTGTTATTGACCACAGAAAGAGAGCAATTGAAAATAATGAATTGCTTTTAAACTTGGACAAGCTGTAGTTTGACCTCCTCTGGTCAATTACCTTTTCTCCTCTCTGAACAATGCTGAGTTTCCTGCACATTGTCTTAAACAGTTACCGACCTGCTGGGAGCTATTGCGTAGGAGTGCTCAAATGTGCAGCCTTGTTTGTAAGCCTCTTGATTTCTTAGTTTATCAAATTCAATTGAAATCGTGTTCGATTGACAGAATCCTCTGTTACTGGCAATAGTGAATTATATTGTATGGCTATTTCAAATATTGCAATAGACTGGTCCTACCTTGTCATGTAGAGTGTGGTAAATATAGTTTTCCCAAATTCCTTTCTACAAGGTACAGACCCTCTTCCTACTTCTGTCCGTTTGATGGAGGGTTGGGGACTGCACTTGAGTCATTGTGAAAGTTGAATCAAAATCGTTCTGACCATAATGAGTCTTACTTATCCACTGTGTTTTACGAGAACTAATATTTACCATGTGCAATTGAAAACAGGAACTGTTTCTGTTTTATTGCTAATTTTCTGCATCTGCAGTATTTCTTCTGGCTGTTAAACTTGCTTTGAGAGGCTGCTGTGTTAGAACTCAGTGTTATGCTTGCTGATCTCCACAAACATTAACAGACCTTTCTCAAGCTCACATCAAAGATCTACCAGGGAGGCTTCTGAGCTGCATTACCTCCCTTGCGGAGCACATATAGACACTTTATCACAACATTTTAAGATATGCAACGTGCATGGTGAATGAATATGTGCCTGAGGACCTAACATTTTCCCTAATTACCATGTAATAGAAGTTTGGAGTTTTGTGATTATGTGATGCTCGCCCAATGCTTATTAATTAGCAGCAACAGAATGTCAATTTGTGCAGGGCAGAAGTATTTTTTCAGATGTCATCCTTAATGGCCACAATATTGTTGCCCTTCCTATTTTCTATTAAAATTAATGTCAGTAATATTCAGTACAGGCTATCTAGAAACAATGTTAACTCATGGTTTTATACAATCAGTGAAGGCCAGTCAATCCAAAACTATGATAGAGATGGTGGTTGTTAAATCCGCTGATGTTAACTGGAAGTAGCCAATGTGCTGCTTGCAGAAGGAACAAGATAAACTTAATTGAAATTGTAGCCAGCAGTCCATTTGCAATTAAGTTTGAGTCACAATCTCAAGGTCCTATCAACCAGTTCACAGAAAGAATAACTAAATGGAAATTGAAAACCTGAAATAAGATCAGAAATTATGCAGCAGTGTGGTTCAGCATGTTTGAGAGATTGCAGGTTAATGTTTCAGGTGTCAGCTCTCCATCAGGCTAACATTCTTCCTTTGCAACTGTTGACTGACCTGCTGAGAATTTCCAGTGTTTCCTGCTTTCCAAGAGGAATATGGGAGTTAACTTTGCAGTGTATTTGTGAAGAGACACAAGGCAGCTGGCCTGAAATATCACATTTAAGAGATTTAATGCGCAACAATTTTTCACTGTCATCCGATCCATTTAAGGCAAGATGAGACCAAATGAAAACAAACGCAGAGTATTTTCATAATGGAGAACGATGACCGAACAAATGCAATAAGGTTTTTTTTAGAGGGAGGGGCACAGGCAGAGATTATGGCCCCTCAGTAACCATCTCGAAATAAATGAGATCGTGGCACATACTTTTGTTTGCTACATAACATTGTCAATGCACATGCAGAAATTGGCTTAAAATGTTAACGAGGTGTATGCACATGTCGGCTGTGTGACATTAAGGACATGTGCGAGTGACCGTCCCAAAATTTGGCAAACATTAAATTCCTTTGCCCATCTCTAAACTTAAGGAAATCGTTGACAGTGTGCATTAACCAAAGTGATCTTGCCCTAGATACTGTTTTGTGGAATTATCTGCAATTATAATTAATCCTGAATTCAAACTCGCTACTGAAGTTTTTTATTTTATTTATTTCAATGTATAAAGTTCATTAAAAAAAGTTAAATACAAGAAAGTTGGATTTCTACCAATAGTGCTCGTACAAAATGAAATGAAATAAAATAGACTGGTGGTTTGTATCTTTAAGTAATTATAGACTTGGTAGATCCTATGTTCAGGTAGTACGTTGCAGTACATGTTTCCTCCTTCTCCGCTGGTCTTGCCATACATGTGCATTTCCTAAATAAACACAGAAATCAAGCTGTGGGACTTCACAATGCACAAGGGCCCTATTCACTGACATTCAGTGGCTTGCAGCTAACATCTCTCTACAACTGTGATCTCACTGCAGAAATGTTAATTAAAGCTGAAGCGCTTTTCACAGGATATTTGCTGAAAAGTCTGCTGGTCTGCAAATATTTAGACCGTTTGTAATAATAACTCTGATTTAAATTCTGTATTACTGGAAGCTATCCAGACCAGCAAAATGGTTGCTGCCTGCTTGAACAGGAGACAAGCTGGCTTCACAATTTTATCTTGAGAATTGCCTTGACTGGTTACATGAAGGCACCTGACACCCCAACAACACATTGGGCAGACAAATCATATCGAGTCCTACCCACCATTCTCATAAATTAGAAAGTTATGGGCACCCTGCCAAAATAATAGGAAAGAAGAAAGAAAGACATTTATATGGTGCCTTCATGACCTCCGGATGTCCCAAAGCACCTAGCAGTCTATTAAATACCTTCTGAAGTGTAGTCACTCTTGCAATGTCGGAATAAGTAATTTAACATTGATCTGATAATCTGTGTTATAGTGATGTTGACTGGGTGGCACGGTGGCGCAGCGGTAGAGTTGCTGTCTTACAGCGCCAGAGACCCAGGTTCGATCCTGACTACAGGTGCTGTCTGTATGGAGTTTGTACATTCTCCCTGGGATCGTGTGGGTTTTCTCCAGGTACTCTCACACTCTTTCCTCTCACACTCCAAAGACCTACTGGTTCGTAGGTTAATTGGCTTCTGTAAATTGTACCTAGTGTGTAGGATAGTGCTAGTGTACAGAGTCGGTGTAGGCAGAAGGGCCTGTTTCTATGCTATATTTCTAAAGTCTGCAGACTGAGAGATAAATGTGACAATGATGAAGAGGCTCTGGCTTTTCTTCAAATGATGCATTGCTCTCTCAGTATTGCACAGACGGGACTGTATGCTCAAAGTCAACGAAGCAAGGCATATGCTGAAGGAGCTTTAAAGGAGTGACATCTAAATCATCAGGGGTTTCTTGGGGTCAGCCCATGAAGGTCAGTGGGTTGGCTTCCTGGTGATAAGGGTCACATTTTTACTGATTCCTTCATTAATAGACAGCATATGTTGGGTGGGTCAAAATCAAGTTTGGGTTGTGAACCCAGTGCTGTGAGGTAGCCAGGCAACAATATCACTTAAGAATCATGTATAAATACATGGGTGAGGAACCAGAGGGTAGATAGATCCCTTGGAACTATATTCTAAAGCATTTATTAGTTTCTTTATCAGAGAATGGAGAAATAAAAAAGGAGGTGAGGGGAAAAGGGAGCTGTGGAAAGCAGATCCCCAAGAGGGTATAAGGGAGGAAGGTTCTCGACCTGAAACATCACCCATTCCTTCTCTCCAGGATTGCTGTCTGTCCCGCTGAGTTACTCCAGCATTTTGTGTCTATATAGGGTATAAGGGAGGGACTGTAATGGAAGGGTGCAAACAAAAGGGAAAGAATGAGACAAAGCATGAAAAAGGGAGAGGTGACTGAATGAGGTGGAAAGAAAACCTGGGGAGTGGGAGATAAATAATAAGGAGGCCATAAGAAAAGAGCAAAGGAAAGAGAAGGAAGTTAAAGTGAAATGATGGATAATATTCTGAACATAACAACACCTGAACAATGGAATCCTCTGCCTCTAATGGTTAAATATAACAGGAAATCTAGCTACTCATTCCATCAATTGCAGGTATGTTTTCTCTGTAACTACCTTATCTTTACAAGTGTTAGTTTATTTTAGGAGATTGATGAAGGAAATGTATCTACTGGTTTTAATTTTACAACTCCAGATGTAGAGAGTGGAAGATGTTTTACAGAATTGCACTTGTAGGAAAGGACATTCGGTGACAATTCACAATTCTGCTTTCCTCTTTTAAAAATAATCTCTGGTGCTCTGCCCCAAGGGATGGTGCGTCTGCATGCTGAAAGCAAATGACCCATTTTGAGCAGCCGTTTTGGCCTCTGAAAACTATCAACTCTGTTCTCATTCCAGAAAGTTGAACAGGGTCCAGTTCCCCGTAAAAGGCTCATAGTCATTGCTTACAACATCGGCTACAAACGTCCATCAGGTGTACACAAACAGCTCCGGTGCATTAAGGCAGAAAAAAAAAGTGCTTCTGTATGTCCAGTCTCAGGGCGAGGCCACATTGTTTTGTGGCAGCTCCCTGGTACTTAAAGGTTTCAAAATAATTTTATTGTCATGTGTACCAATTAAGGTACAGTTATATTCGAATTACCATACAACCATACTAAAAAAAAAGCAACAAGACACACAACTACATAAATGTTAACATAAACATCTACCACAACAGATTCCCCACATTCCTCGCTATGATGGAAGGCAATAAAGTCCAATCTTCTTCCTTCTTTTCACTAAACCTCTCCCCTTGGCTTTCGTGGGGACACATATCCAGTGACCTTTGATGGAAAGGATTCAAGCTCAACTTCTGTTTCTCCCAAAAATAAATTTGTTGAACAATTTCCGATTTTGAGCTTTAAATTTTTTAACTGGCTTTGCATTTATTTTTTTAAAAGACACAAAGTGCTGGAGTGACCCACTGGGTCAGGCAACATCCCTGGAGAATATGGATAGGTGATGTTTCAGGTCAGGACCTTCTTCAGACTTTTGCCTTTATTTAGCTGAGCGAGCATGGTAGCATAATGCTCACGTTTCTGGATTATTTATCCAGAGGTGTGAGTTCATATCCTAAAGCTGCGGGAATTTAATTCAAGTAATTACATTTGAAGTAAAAAGCTAATATCAGTAATGGTGACCTATATCTTAATAGTTTGCTGTAAAATTCCATCTGGTTCAGTAATGTTTTACAGGAAATCAAATCCGCTATTCTTACTCACATGAAGATGGACACAAAATGCTGGAGTAACTCAGCCGGACAGGCAGCATCTCTCGATAGAAGGAATGGGTGACGTTTCAGGTAGAGTTTGAAGAAATGTCTCAACCCAAAACGTCACCCATTCCTACTATCCAGAAATGCTGCCGGTCCCGCTGAGTTACTCCAGCATTTTGTGTCTATCTTCAGTTCCTTCCTACACATTTTTACTCACACATTGGACAAAGCAAAACCCAACAATGCAGTTGACTCTTAACTCTTCCAATTCATTCAGTTCAAGGGATGTGTAATACATGGTCATTGTCATCCATATCCTGTGAATGAATGCTGTACATACAACGGAGTGGTATGGATAGTGATCACTCTTACAACGCAGGAAATATATGAAGTTACTTTGTACACAACCAACTCCCTCTAACAGTACGGGGCCAGTGTATACCGATTTTTTTTAGGAAATAATATTTGAGAGAGTGATATCAGTCATCTGGTTCACACGTATATCCATTAGGTAAAGATTTCTGCTACTCATACCCAATCTGGCCTCAATGTGATTCCAGAACCATGTAGTTGATTCTTAACTACGTCTTCAGCTCAGGGTTATATGGGGATGGTTGAAAAACAGGACGTGCCAGCAATGTGCACTTCCTGCAAAAGAAACAAGGAGAAAAAGTTACAAGAGAAAACTCTGCTGTTCTTTAACATAGAGTCCTTGTTATAACATTTCTACCTAAAATGAACAATCTTCAAGCAGTGCTCCTCTTAGTACAGGCTTTGATTGGTTTGGTTTGGGTTTTCTTTTGTTTAGTGTTTGTTTTGGTTTAGTGTAATGTTTGATTTTGTTTAGTGTTTGGTTGAGAAATACAGCATAGAAACAGGCCCTTCATCCCACTGAGTTTTATCAACCAGTGCCTCCAGTTCCTAGAATGGGACTTAAACCCAATTGTTACCATTTGTCAGAAAGTGGGGGCGGGGGTATCTTGCGGAGCTGCTGTGTTATTGCCACTTTGCTTTAATGATTAAGCCATATGGTTTTCAAAGTTAATGTCAATACAATTTTATAGTTGCATTAAATGTTCGGACACCACCCCAAACCACAGGAAGACATAAGCAGACTTGCGGAGTTGATAAATACAAAGTGCCATTCACATAGAAAAGTATGAGGTGAATTCGAAAAAAGAAAGAATAGAAAGGAGATATATCAGGAAGAAAATGGAAGCCACTGATGGATTGGAGAAAACTAAATAGGTAGAGCAGCAAATAGAATATCAATTAATAAAACTAACAACACAAAGCAAGAGAATGCAAACAAACTACTGGAATTAATTTTCAGTTGTATTGGATACAAATGAAGAGAGGTAAAATACAATTATTTTCTTCCTTGGTTAGAACATATTTTGTGTAGTTCTGCTTTCTAGGCAACTGGAAAGGATATTGAAACCTTGGGGAGAGTGAAAGACCTGCAAAGATGTTACAACATTTAGGAGGATTGAACCAGCAAGAAAGTTTTATCAAGAAGGGACTATTTTCCCTCAAAAAAGGTGAACTGAGGTCTTAAACATTATAAATGGGCTTGATAGGATAAATGTGCAGATACTATTTCCACTAGGGGTTGAATCCAAGATCAAGGGACCATAAATAAAAGATAGCTGTCATCAGAAATCCCTCAAAGATAATCTTTACCACAGATTTACTTATGACTCCTGAGACCAATCCTGGAACGGCAAACCCAGCTGCAGAAGGTCTAGACGTTTCCTCACTGGTCATCTGCTTGCTAGCAGAAGGGTTTTCCCCCTTCCCTTCCTGTCTTTTCAGCAAGGATTGAGTGCTGTTCCTTGAGGTGGGCCACTGACTGAAGGAGGATGAACTTTTGCTTGTATTCTCTCAGCCTTTCATGCCAACATCTCTACTTGAGATATGCTATCAGCAGATCTTTGTGGCGTTGATGTACTCAAGAGAGAGTTAGATTTAGCTCTTATGGCTAATGGAATCAAGGGATATGGGGAGAAAGCAAGAACGGGGTACTGATTTTGGATGATCAGCCATGATGATATTGAATGGTGGTGCTGGCTCGAAGGGCCGAATGACCTACTCCTGCACCTATTTTCTATGTTTCTATTTCTTCTGACCACCATGGGTTCTCTGACCATGAAAAATCTAAGTGTACACGGCTTGTTTAAGAGACCAAATTCTGGCCTGCACACAGGATATCCAGTTCAGCCGAGTTGATAAATGAAGATCTTTGCCTCAGTGCTTGTGCGATAGTGGCTTCAAAGATCTTCCCGGTAGATGTCTAGGATCTTAACACATTGTTTGTGGTACCTTTCTAGTCCTTTGTGGAATTGTCATTGGGTCATTTAGGTTTACATGAAAAGTTACCCACCACAAGATAAAATTAAAAGATTAAGGTAAGTTTCTTCACCCAAAAGAGGGTGCGATTGCGAAACTCATTCTCGTTGCTAAGTAAAAGAGAGAGCATTGATGCTTTTAAATAATTGCTTGATATGTATATAAAAGAGAATGGAATTAGAGTCATGGAAGGCAAAGATAATGAGAATGGAGGAGGAGTTTGAAATTCCAGCACAGACTGGTTTCGCTAAATGTGATATCTCCTTGATTTAAATTCCAATAAAAATATCAATATTTTTCTGAATTCACTATGTGATGTGGGTATCACTGTTAGACCAGCATTTATCCACCATCGTTTTTGCTCAGTACTGGTGAGCCATTTCCTCATCCTGCTGCAGTCTTTCTGGAGGAAACAATCCCATGATGATTTGGTACACTTATTTGGCACTTCTTCTATCCTCGTCGTTGAAACTGCGTGGGTCTCCTGATGAAAATTGCAGATTGAGGTTACAGGTTTTGCTTCTGCTGATGATGATCCATGGCTCTTCCAGGGTTTGCAGCCCCAGGCTGCTAAATATGTTCTGAATCTATTTAATTTAACACAGTGACACATTAAATAAAGGGGAATGTGCTCAGTGCGTGAAGGACTGGACCACAGTCTGCACAGTGATCAGCTCTACAAATACTGTCATGGACAGATCCAGCGCAAAGAAGAGTGATTGATGAAGACAAACACTTGTCGTTGTTTGTTGGTTCACACACCACCATTGGCAAGGCCAGGCCAACAACATTTTCCTGTGAGACCTAGCCAGCTCAAGGGAGGTGCTACCAAGCCGATCTTAGTGATGCAGTCTTCTATTCAGAGTATATTTCATGTCTCTGTATCTTCAGAGCACGGAGGAGTACTGATTCTCTATTTTCTTGCATTTTTATCAACTGAGGGATATGGTACTCAGTAATCTTCCTTGCCTGTGTGGGATTTTTACCTCTACACTTCATGAGGCTTGCGTTAATGGTGGAGACTTGCAAGGCTTTCCCTCCTGACTGTGCACCACTATGTCACCTGATGGCGGAATGATCACAGAGGAGCCTAGAATAATGGCCCTGAGTGTGACTCGAGTAACGTGAAGGGCATCCTCGCAGTTTAAGGACAACTGGGGTGGCACAGTGGCACAGTGGTAGAGTTGCTGCCATACTGTGCCAGGGATCCGGGTTCGCTCCTGAGTATGGATGCTGTCTGTATAGAATTTGTACTTTCTCCCTGTGAGAGCGTGGATTTTCTCGGGGTGTTCCAGTTTCCTCCCACATTCCAAACACGTGAGGATTTGTAGGTTAATTGGTTTCTGTAAGTTGTCCCAAGTATGTTTGATAGACTCGTGATTGCTGGTTGGCCTGGACTCGGTAGGCCGAAGTGCCCGTTTCTACACTGTATCTCTAAAGTCTATAGTCTAAAGTAAACTCCATGTATGTAATGTAATTGGACTGATTATGTCCTTGCTATTACAAAATCAGACACAGAGGTCAAAGCTGGGTAGTCTACTCAGTATTATTCTTATGAGTAGCAGTTTGGGCAAACTAATTTGCTATCTAGGCTTTTTCAGAAGTCATGGCCATGGATTTTAAGTCACATATTGGGTAAAGATAGCAAATTTTCTCTCTGATGGGTCTTTAGTGAACTAAAGGGACTTTCAGGACCCCAAAGACAATCCATTATTTCTTCCACATCATTAGGGGAACAAGAGAAACAGGATTAAGACATTCATCTCCTTGTGGCTACTCCGCCATTCCAAATGATCATGACTGATCATTTTTAACTCGGTGCACTAAATCCATATGCCTCGATACATAGCCATTATCAATTACAATTATTATTTTAAAATTGCAAATTATGTACAGAACTGAATAGCTGCTCATGATGCCACTTGTATTTATGTTGAGTGATCAAAAATACAGGCCTTTGGATCACAGTCCAGGAAATTCATTACTCCAAATTCATTACAGCCCTATGGATTACAGTCCAGGAATATAAAAGGCAGCTGGAAAATAGTGGAACAGTGTTCAAGATAGCAAATGGAACTCAATGTCATGAAGCACATAAACTTTAGTTAATTTTTTTTAATAAGAATTGTACCCTTGGTGGAAGTTGTTTTTTCAGTGGAAGAGCTGATGAATTCTCACCTACCTATTCCTAACAGATTAAGACAGAACCATGAGTTGATAAAACTGTAGCAAAACTATACTGATAAAACTGTTGATGCTTTCAGTCCCAGTGTCAGAGCAACCATAGTACAAAAGCCAAATATCACAGTTGAAATGAAACAGAAAATGCTGGAAATATCTGAGTCATGAAGTCACGATGTACCTCTACAAGGCTTTGGTTCAGCCACATTTGGAGTGCGCACAGTTCCAGTCATCCCATCACAGAAAGTGTTTGGAAGCTTTGGAGAGGGTGCAGAAGAGATCTACTAGAATGCTGCCTAGATTAGGGAATAACAGCTACAAGGAGAGGTTGGGAAACCTGGATTGTTTTTTCTACAATGGCAGAGGTTGAGGGGAGACCTGATTAGATTAGAGGGTATTGCTTCAAAGTTTAAAAAAGATGTGCAGGGCAAGTTTTTTCACAAAGCATAGGGAGTGCCTGGAACGCATTGCCAGGGGTGGCAGTGAAGACAGATATGAGAGAGGCACTTAAGAGGCTTTTAAATAGGCACATGAATATGCAGGGAATGGTGGGATATGGATCATATACAAGCAGATGAGATTAGTTTATCTCTGCTTTATGTTCGACACAGACATTGTGGGTCAAAGCGACTGTTCCCGTGCAGTTCTTTTTTATGTTCTATGATTCTTTCAGCAGGTCAGATAGCTTCTGAGGGTAAAGAGACTGAATTAGCACTTTTGCTCAATGATTTTTCCTCAAAACCCAGTTCTCTTAATGTCGCCTCACTCTCGGGGATCTACCTACAGGCCAGATCAAGGCAATTAATTGACATGCGCAATCCAGTTACGGTTCCATGATGCCACGGTTATGATGAGGACTGTGGCTGGATGTAGTCAAGTGTCCTCATGATTGTGCCATAGATTTCATACCAGCATAACAGCTCCACGCCTCCTTTCCTTAATGTTGTCGATTTTTATTACTTATTTCTTGAATATTATACAACCACTTCTTCTCATTCAAAAACAGTAGTTGCTTTAACATCATGAATTTCATCTTTATTTTATTGATTACAGAATAATTAGGGGATAGCATTAAGGTGACAGGAGCAAAGTTCAAAGGAGATGTGCTGGGCAACGTTTTTACACACAGGGTGGTGAGTGCCTGGGACGTGCTGCTGGGTATAGTGGTTGAGCCAGATATGATAGTGACATTTAAGAAACCTATGGATAGACATATGGATACACAAGGAATGGAGGGATATGGATTATGTGCAGGCAGATAAGAGTTGGTCTTGGTGTAGTGGCTGAAGGGCCTGTTCTTGTGTTGCACTGTTCTATGTTCTATATGTTTTATTATTTTTGACTCATCATCTTCAATGCTTCTCCTCCCACCCCCTCACTTCAGTTCCCACTTCACCTCTAGGTCATGTTGAAATTGATGCTGCAGTTTTTTTTTTCTCATTGCAATTTGCTTTATCTTTTGCAAAAACCTGTTGGGTTTTTGAAAGCAAGCAAAGCCTCTTTGAAGGAGAGAGGGTCACACTGATTGGTGAAGTTATTGTAAATAGGCCCTTCTGTAGGTGGATGGCAGGAAAATAAAGGAGAGGTTGATGGACATGTGAGAGGGGAAACAGATTACATGGAAATAATTGGGGTAATAGGGCTGAAGGGAATTCTGTGAGAGCCAGCAGAGGTTCAATGGGCTGAATGGCCTCCTCCTGTTGTTAGAGTTTAAGAGAAATATAGGAATTGCAAGGTTGCAGCTGAGCAGTTGTCTGCTTCCCAGCTGCTTTTTTCTGATACAATGAATGAGTGTGAGTGGTTAGGAGTAGGGTGTTTAACAGTAAAGAAAGGTGAGGAAATGTGTAGGTTTTGGTAGTTCAAAGAGCAAATAGCAATTTGGGAAGGAGAGTGGTTCCGGGAAGCTAAGTACATGTATTGGAAGTGAGTAACACGGTAAGTGCATCGGCAGGGGATTGTCTTCAAATATTTGGTAACTAAATTTCCCACTACAAAACATCACTTCCCATCCAAAGGACAATTGAAAGAAGGAGAAGATAAAGAGACAAGCAAAGAGAACACAGAAGCAAAGCACAGAGCTAGTTCAAAACAAGAGCCAAATTGTTATAATTCATTTTAAAAATGATCCTATTTTTCAAATCCCAACATGTCTTTGTGCCTTTCTCTTTATATCTCCTCCATGCTTAAAATGATCCAAAATTGTTGTATTCTCTTTGTACATAACTTGGCTCCGTCTTGGCAAGAAAGCTTTCAGTGCCAAGCGCCCAAGCTCCGAATTCTTCCTCACTGCCTTCACTTCCTGGCTTTGTATGGTGTGGTGTCAAGTTTTGATTGATGACACTCCAGTGAAATGTCTTGGGATGTTTTCTCCTGTGAAAAACATTATAAAAATGGAAAAGCTTGTCGATGATGCACTACTTCAGCAACGTGAAGGATGAACTTCACCATCACCAGAGTAGCAACGACAAGGAGCAGGAGCAGAAATAGGGTGAGAATTGTTAATAGTATTGGTTTATTATTGTCAGGCCTACTGAGGGACAATGAAAAACGGCATGCTATACAGTCAAATCATACTATCTCAGAAAATCATCTGCAACAGATCCTGACTGCCTTCAACAGTGCATACATGAAACTTGGACTTACCATCAACTCCAAGAAGACTCGGGACATCTACTAATCGTCACCAACTGAAACAAATCGGAAAGAACCATCAATTCAACTTGGTGGAACAACCCTGGAAAATGTGGATCACTTTCCGTACCTTGGAAGTCACCTCTCCTCCAATGTCGACCTTGATGACGAGATCCGACATCGTCTTAAGTGTGCTGGAACAGCTTTTGGAACTCCTCGAACGAGTCTTTCAAAATCGTGACTTCCAAACAGACACCAAAATGTTAGTGTACAAGGCAGTGGTGATTCCAATGCTCCTGAATGCATCAGAAACCTGGACAACATACCAACGCCATCTGAAAACACTTGAAAAGTTCCATCAACGATATCTTCGAAGCAGCTTAAATATCAGCTGGGAAGACAGAAGAACCAACATCAGTGTGCTGAATGAGGCAAAAACATCTAGCATCTGCCTACATAAAGAACCAACTAAGATGGGTCGGTCATGTTGTTCGGATGGAAGACGAGCGTCTACCAAAGCAAACCTTCTACTCCCAGCTTAAAGAAGGCAAACGTAAAAGAGGCGGACAAAAGATGCCTTAAAAGCCAGCATGAAGAAATGTGAAATTGGGATGGACAATTGGGAAACCAATGCCAAGGACAGGAAACTGGCGAACCATCATCCAAGAAGGAACAGCGACCTTAGAAGCCAAGAGATGCGCAGAATTAGAAGAAAAGAGAAGAAAACGGAAAGAGAGGCAGCAACAACCAAAGCCCGATCTGCCATCTGGAATTACCTATCCTGAATGCCGAAGAACTTTCAAAGCTAGGATTGGACTCATAAGCCACCTGAGAGTCCATAAAAACAACAGACAGTAAACCATCACCCTCGACCTTGAGGGATAGCCATGATGACTATATATGAGTACAACAAGCCACACACAAGTACCACAGGCAGTGCAAAGAGAAAATACCAGTATGTGGAATATAGTGTTACAGCGATATGATGTTGCAGGTACAAAGAAACTTGTGCAGATAAAGAGTATAAGGTAGGTTGGATAATCACGACTACACCCTTAACTTAAAAGAGGACTGTTCAGTTTTTTTGCTAACTACAGGGAAGAAGCTGACCTGACTTTGGTTGAACGTGCTTTCAAGCTTTTGGATGTGGAACATAAAACAGGCAGAAGAAATAAAAACATACCAAAGATGCCTTAAAGGCCAGCATGAAGAAATGTGAAATTGGGATGGACAATTGGGAAACCAATGCCCCGCCCCCCCCCCCCCCCCCACACCACCCCGTACCTCAACATCTCCAGAGCTCCTCGACAAGCAACCTCCATGTAAATCACATTTTCATTTCCCCCAACACACTTGCCTTTCTCCATAGGGCAAATGTTTATGGGGAATGGAAAGGTGGCCTTGGTGCTCCAATCAATTATCTCCCCTTCGCCGATGGATTTGGAGGTGACGGGCTTAAAATGAGGACGCCTCAAATTGCAGTAGAGCGTATCTGCATCTCAGGCATTTGGCTGCAGACTGCAGTATCCCGGTGTAAGCTGGACCAGCATGTGTGGCCCAAGCAAGTGTGCAATGCAGAGCGCATGGAGCAAAAACGGGGCGGAGCAAGCAAACCACTGCTGACTTCCCATATGACCCTGTCCTTGACATCCCTGAGTCAAGAGTGTTTTATTGTCATATATCCCACATAGAATAATGACATTTTTACTGGCAGCAGCACAACAGACTATATGTACACATAGTACACTGTAAACAATATAATAAACGAGAGAGAGAAAACAAGTTCAGTGTGCACACACACACACACACACACACACACACACACACACACACACACACACACACACACACACACACACACACACACACACACACACACACATACCTACGATAGCCGGATGCTTATTGACAAATGGGCATCTTCCTCCTCCAATGCAAGCTTACTACCTTGAATAGTGTTCAATGATTCCTTTATTATCATGTGTACCAATTTATTGTGAGATTTTTTTGCATACAGTTCAGTAAGATTATTGCCATTCATAACTACAATCCCCGGTTAAGCACCTAATGCATAGAAAAAACCCACTGAATCCACATGCAGTGGTCACCCAATATTTGACCTTCATTTGGATGAAGGAAAGCTCAAAGGCAAGAGTGTAAACTCAAAGCAAGAATGTACACAAGAGTGTAATTGAGGTAAAGCCACTTCCTGAACCAGCCAGAAACACCCAGTGTCCCACAATGCTCCTGCAATCCACTTCAGTCCGACTTGTAAAATATTGCTGAGAACACAATATGTAAGTGGGCATGCTTAAATTGCAATCTACAAATGGGCCACAGATGGGAAATTCTAGGGAAAAACAGCCCTTTGTAACAATTTCCATTTCACAGACAGAACTGGCAATAACACTGAGATCATGGCTGCATACATGTGGATTTGGCTACAGTGTAAAATGGCATTGATGACAATTAATTTTGCCAAGGAATCTTACTATCCCAGGATAAGCAGCTGACAGTCTAAATATAACTAATTCCTGATATCCACGGAGGATTTCTCTCCCTGCTAATTGGCCATGAAAATATAAGTCTGCTTGCAGTTGTCTTTTAGATTGAGAGATGCGGAATGTAAGTAATGTTCATCTTAGGAAAGCTGTTGAAAGTCGGGACTGCAAAATAAATGAGTTGTTAATTCTTAATTTTGTGCCAAGCTCTTTGTATGATGCTTGCTCCAATTAGTTGCAGCCAAAAGTAAGACCGTGCTTTCATTACCAATCAACACAATTAATGAAAGGCAGCAACTCTTACATCTTGCTCCCCAGCTTGATCAGATCATCACGTAGTTTTCTCTCTTCTCTTGAGGAGAGCCCCAATTATAGTTGACTTGATTCATAAGTAAATCCTTTCATCCTCCATGGACGCTGATTTTAGACCTGCACTGTAATCTTTAACTGATGTTGTTGCAGGAAATGACTGATAATCACATACAAATTCAAACTTGGGGATCATTATAAAGTTCTGAAATACAGAAATGTAAAATTAAAAAGTAGAAACATGATAAAGACGGTGCTGGAAAATATTTTAATTTACGTACTTCCACCCTCCCCTCCTGTCCCTCCACCCCCTCCGCCACTAAAACACGGTTAACCAGTCCCACAGTTTACAATGACGTATCTCACACGGGATCACACTGTCGCGAGCCCACAAATGGCATATCAGGGAACGACTCTGCCTGAGGTCAATTGTTGCCGGCTCTGATTTGTCCTGCTCATTCCTTGCTTCCAGTAGCTCTCTCCCCCCCCCCCCCCCCCAACACACACACAATCAGTCTGAATAAGGGTCCTGACCCAAAACATCACCTATCGATTTTCTCCAGAGATGATGCCTGACCTGCTGAATTACTCCAGCATTTTGTGTCTATCACTGGAAAAGACTGTTTTGTCCATTCTGCTCAAGCATTAGTGTTGGTCTTAATTTATCACCCTTTCCTCTTAATCATATTTTTTTTCCTTTGAAACTTTTATCCAAATATCTTTTACATTACATTATAGGCTCGACAATTTTCATTCTGCAATTTTCATTCTCATTCTGATATGCTTCCGTCACTATTTACCCCCTCAAAATCTCATTTGTTCACATATTTCACATGACATAGGAGGTCATTCAGCCCATCAAACCTATGCCAGCTCTAGAAGTAATCCCATCATTTGCATTCCCCTACCTGATTCAGTACAGCCCACACTCTTTCCTGCCACCCACCTACACTAGAGATAACTTACACAAACCAATTGACCTACCAGCCAATCTTGGGAACATGGGAGGGAACTGAAACATCTTGGAGAAGCCATGAAGTCACAGAAAAAAACATTTAAACCTCACACAAACAGCACTAGGGATCAGGATCAAACTCGGGTCATTAGAACTGTGAGACAGCCGTGCTAACTGCTGCGTCGCCATGCCACCTCATAACTGTTCAATTCCAGTGAAAAACTCCCATGTTTTCCAGCTTCTTTTATAACTTCTTAATTGATATCATTTTATGATCCTTTCAACCAAATACAAATCCTTTCCATTGCAGATCTCATTGTAATATTACTTCAGTGGGATTATCTATTTATCTTGTGTAAATTCTGCTCTAGTTCTGGCCTCTGGCATCAGCCAGGGATAACCAACACTTTTTCTCCCCCCATTTCGCAGGCAGATCTGGAGCAGACAGTAAGGTTGCTGGAGAGTGGTGTGCCGCATTTTTGTTCACCCCACCAGAGTCACCCCGAGCCCTCCCCAACCACCCCACTACAGTCACATCGGAAAAGTAAATCAAGCAGAATGCAAAACAAAATGTTGAGTTGGTATCACCCATTTTGCAGGGCCCTGCAAGATATTTTCATCCTGCATGACTTCTATGTAACACGAATGGATTAACTCACCGGGTCATCTCTGGCGAACATGGTTAGGTGATGTTTTGGGACAAGACCCTTCTTCAGACTAATTGAAGGGTTTGGGGGGGGTGGGGGGAGTGAGAGGGTGAATAAGCTGGAAGAGAGGAGAGGGCAGAACAAAGCCTGACAGGTAATCGGTTGAAACAGTTGAGGAAGGTTTTTTTGATAGACAATAGATGATTGGATAAAGGCCAGACACAAAAAAGCGGCAGGTGTGAGACAAAAGGATTGAAGAGTTGCAAATTGTGAAGCTAGAGGAAGAAATGTAGATGGAACGGGAGGGGGAGGGGTGAAATCACTCCGAATTGAGGGGGGATATACAGGGGAGAGGGTGGAAGAAGGGGATGGTATCTGTGGGAAGAAGGGAGAGAGGAGGGTTATATAGTAACCTAAATCTGGAGAATTCAAAGTTATTGCAATACTCTTGCTCTTCTCTATAATTTGTTTGATGCGACCAATCAAGGCTGAATTTCCAAACAAACCACGTTTGGTATTTTTCATATGAAATGGAATAAAGGCTGGCGTGGGGAGAGTGTTTGCGGTTGCAGCTTATGATTGACGCGTGAATCATAGAGCCACAAAATCATATTGGCATAGAATGTAGATCTTCAGCCTTTTGAGTCCATGCTTCAAATTAATTTTGGTTTATAACTCTGATTCGTGTGAAGATCAGAGATTAGCTTTTACCTCTGAAGAAGAAAGTAAGGCAACAGCATTAGTCACAGGCCAGAACACAACATAGTTCTAAACAGCTGAGGAGACTGTTATATACCACAGCTGATTTGCTTTATCGTTTACATAAATGGAGGTGGTAGAAAATAGGCTTCCTGTTTGTTATCAATTGTCTTTGACCTCTGCCCAAAATTAATTGCTCGTCCTTGAGCCCGAAACAGTCAGGCAGAGATCTTGCATTCTATAGGTAACACCAGTTGGTGCGTTGTGCTTGAAATTCATTCACATGAGTCCAAAATTAAAGTGCTGTAAAGTTGAAAGTTACATTGACCAGGAGTAGAACAATTTTGTCTGCATTTTTGGGTAACTCACTGGAAAATTTGTATCCATGTTTCTTGATAGCTTTTGCGCTCTTCCCAGCATTTTATTCTGGTGTGAAACTATTCCACATAATGTCAACAGTAGTGCAGCATGCATCGTTGGCTTGCATTGAGTTTTCAACCTCAGTCTTCTGGAAAACAGCAGCTCTTTGCCCAGAAATTAGATTGTGCCTTCTTTCAGAGCCACAAGAGCCTGCTGATGCTGGAATCTCGATTTAAAAAAAAAATGACTGGAGGAACTCAGTGGGCCAGACGTAGCTTAGATGGGCATCTTGGTCAGCCTCGACGTGTTAGCCGAAGAGCCTGGTCTCATGCTGTATTTATAAGTGCAAGCATTGGGAAACTGCATTTATGTCCTTAGAGGAAGCTGTCTGATGGGTGACTGCCACATGCATCTTGCTGTTGAACTGGAGGATCACCATGAACGCATCTATAAAGAACTTGCCTCCTCCAGGAATTGTTTTTCATCAACCAGTCCTTGGTATACGCGACAATACTAAACCAATACCAACACTTTCCATGGGAGCTTTCTCCTACTTTCATTATTGTGAAATGTATTCTTTCAGTAGCAACACTCCCTTTGTACTGGAAGAGTTTGCCTGTATTGTGATTTATCTCTTTAAGTGCGGCCTGCAAACTGTGCACCTGTTGTGTTACATTGTGATTACTGTGAGAACTTGCAAGCTAATAGTAGGGAAAGCCTGGCTGAAACTGAGACCAGGAAAGCCTAACAATGCTAATCTGCGAACCTCACCAGTGAATCCTGTGCTCTTTACATGACCTTTATGAACAGCTACAGGGTGTCACACAAAGCTTTTTTAAAGTCAGAAATATGATGTGGGGTAATTTATAAGCCTAAGACTAATTTGATCCATGACGCACAGAAATACAAATGTTTATTCATGAGGAAGAGCTGGAAAAAAGATATATATAATTGATAGGCTATTAACCTATTTCAAGTAAATATAAACCTGTTTTTTGGAAGCTTTTTAATCATCCTCCCAGATAGATCAGAGACGAGTTGCATAATATTGAATACACAGAACGAGAGCTGTCACTGTTAGATTTCCTGAGTTATACCATCATCTAATTAGAGACTGGCGAGATAGGTCCACACATGAGAGTAACTGGTGGTTTGGAATCCAAGAAAAAGAGTCACTGCTGCCCAAAATTTAAAACCTTAGCTTTTAAAACCATTCTGATTGTCATGCAAAGGAAAGCCTGCACAATGACTATGCATAAGCAGTATATATATATCAACCAACTCTGAAAAGAATGTATTTTAATCTCTACTTCCAACAGACTTAAAACACATGTTTGGTAAATTACCAATTGTGGTCAAGATTTTGTCCGTGTTCAGACATCAGGGTGGAAATAAGGTCAACCTGGAGCCATGCCAGTAGATAGTCTATAAACAGAAAATGTCAGAGGTCCCATTGTTTCCTCACTGTTAATTTTGCAGTCCATTCCACTGTAGCCTCCTACTGCTGCAGACTAGGGAACAACAATTAAACCCAGGACCACATGTTGGTCGACACTTTAAATATTTTAAATGCAAAACAGTGATTTATTCTATAGCTGCTTTTGGTTAGTTTTGTAATTTGTTATTTGCCTGGGCCATTAGACATTTTATTAATATTTCCCATAACTACAGGAATAATTGCTGGGTTCAGCAAGTATGAAATGATATAAAGTGAGCCATTTAGCCCAACAAATCTACCCTCAGGATTTTCGTGCTGCAATCCAAATACTCCAACTCCCCCGATCTTTCTCCAATGCTGCAGAGCTTTTTCTTTCAGATGGAACATAGAAAAATAGACCTCAGGAACAGGCTCTTTGTACCATAATGTCTGCCGATCATGATGTCAGGTTAAACTATTCTTTGCCAGCTTGCGATCCATATCCTTTCATTCTTGCATATCCATGTGTCTATCTAAAAGCCTCTTAAGCGCCACTATTGCATTTGCCTCCAACACTATCCCAGGCAATGTGATCCACCCATCCAGTACTCTCGGTATAAAAAGACTTGTCCCGTACATCGCCTACAAAACCACAAACATCTCCTTTAAAGGTGTTTATAAAATTCCCTTTTGAAATTGGCTATTATATCTACATCACAAATCCTTTCAGGCAGTACATTACAAATCCTAACCTATGGTTGAATCAGATATATTTTTCCTCATGAAACTTCTGGCTCTTTTACCAGTAACCATCACTTAGTGCTGACGTATTGACTCCTTCGTTATTGGCGCGTTTATCAACTTCAACTCACCGTGGCTGCAAAAATCAATCAAAGTTAGACCAAAGCCTGACTTCGGTGGTGGGAAAGATGCTGGAGTCAATTATTAAAGAGGTAATAATGGGGCATTTGATTAGCAGTAAAAGGATTAGTCTAAGTCAACATGGATTTATGAAAGGGCAATCATGCTTGACTAATCTTCTGGAATATTTTGAGGATGTGAGAAGTAAAATGGATGAAAGGGAGCCAGTGGATGTAGTGTATCTAGACTTTCAGAAAGCCTTTGATAAGGTCCTGCACGGGAGACTGGTGACTAAAATTAGAGCACATGGTATTGGGGGTAGGGTGTTGATATGGATAGAAAATTGGTTGGCAGACAGGAAGCAAAGAGTAGGAGTGAACGGGTCCTTTTCAGAATGGCAGGCAGTGGTGAGTGGAGCGCCGCAAGACTCGGTGTTGGGGCCGCAACTGTTTACCATATATATTAATGATTTGGAAGAGGGAATTAGGAGCAACACTAGCAAGTTTGCGGATGACACAAAGCTGGGTGGCAGTGTGAACTTTGAAGAGGATGTTAGGAGGTTGCAGGGTGACCTGGACAGGTTGTGTGAGTGGGCAGATGCATGGTAGATGCAGTATAATATAGATAAATGTGAGGTTATCCACTTTGGCGGCAAAAACAAGGGGGCAGATTATTATCTGAATGGGGTTTGGTTAGGTAAGGGGAAGGTGGAGCGAGACCTGGGTGTCCTTGTACACCAGTCACTGAAAGTTGGCGTGCAGGTACAGCAGGCAGTGAAGAAAGCTAATGGAATGTTGGCCTTCATAACAAGAGGATTTCAGTATAGGAGTAAAGAGGTTCTTCTGCAGTTGCATAGGGCTCTGGTAAAACCACATCTGGAGTATTGTGTACAGTTCTGGTCTCCTAATTTGCAGAAGGGCATCCTTGTGATTGAGGCAGTGCAATGTAGGTTCACAAGATTGATCCCTGGGATGGCGGGACTGTCATATGAGGAAAGATTGAAGAGACTAGGCTTGTATTCACTGGAGGTTAGAAGGATGAGGGGGAATCTTATAGAAACATTTAAAATTATAAAAGGACTGGACAAGCGAAATACAGGAAAAATGTTCCCAATAGTGTACAGAACCAGGGGCCACCGTCTTAGAATAAAGGGGAGGTCATTTAAGACTGAGCTGGGAAAAAACTTTTTCACCCAGAGAGTTGTGAATTTGTGGAATTCCCTGCCACAGGGGCAGTGGAGGCCAAATCACTGGATGGATTTAAGAGAGAGTTGGATCGAGTCCTAGGGGCTAGTGGAATCAAGGGATATGGGGAGAAGGCAGGCACGGGTTATTGATTGGGACGATCAGCCATGATCACAATGAATGGCGGTGCTGGCTCGAAGGGCCTCCTCCTGCACCTATTTTCTATGTTTCTATGTTTCTAAATGTCAATCTTCTCTGCATGCAAGATCTCCAACCCTATCCCTAAGAGTAGTGCAGAAAATCTACATTTTCACAAATTGTTTGCATGCATTCCGCAATACAAAATATTAATCTCACATTTTAAACAAGTAACTGGCAGTAATAAAATGCGCGTGTTTGCCAAGTTAGTTTTAGATGAGCCTGCCACTGGTGGCAATCAATCATTTAAAGTCGTGCCATTCTTGCAGTTAAGAAACATTTAGACAGGTACATGGATAGGATAGGTTTAGAGGGATGTGGGCCAAATGCAGGCAGGTGGGACTAAATGGGTAAATGGGCATGTTGGTCAGCGATGGTTAACTGGGCCGAAGGGCCTGAATTCCTACTGTACGAGTCTATGACTCTAATTAACAATGAGTGCGCTAACTACTAGAGTGCATCAGTATCTGGCTTTAAATTTTATTTATTTTTCTATCCATTAATCTCTCTCCATCTGTTCTACATCCTAAAGAATTGTCGACCCATTATTGAGTGGATTCCTGTTTTGCTTTTAATGGTTCAGTTATATAAAAGTCACGATCCAACACAGTGCTACTGACTACTGTAGCTTTGCTCAAATCCACTTATTTCGATAAGGACAAATATTTAACAATTCCAACTTACTCCAAAGTTATCCCACTATTTGCAAAAAGCTTGCACTATTTGTTATATAAAACATAGCTTTCTACTTGCATCTACAATTTTTTTAAACATAGTGACATTTGACCTTTTTATTGAAACACTTTTCTGCTGTAAGAAAAAGCTATTTTGCAGAGCACTGCTTTCAATATTTGTCTCCTATTTTCTTGGCGACTGTGTAAATGGGCCATCCAAGACTATTATTGGCCAGTTATTTATTACTTTGTTCTTTGCATTAGTTGGACATTGAGTTTGTGATATGTCAAGTTTTCCAAATGTTCTGAAACCTCTCAAGTACACACATGTGGTTCCCACATTGAAATTAAGTAACATTTCTTTTGATTTTCTTATCTTATTTTTCCTTGTATTCAAACACAACACCATAAAGGGAAAACCTTGGTCGGACAAGTATCCTGGTCTGGCATCACAGTGGCATAGCACTTAGGGGGTATATGGAAAGTGCACTTTCACATAGGCGGTAGCAGGTATATGGAACAAGCTGCCAGAGGAGGTACAGTGCCCTCCATAATGTTTGGGACAAAGACCCATCATTTATTTATTTATTTGCCTTTGTACTCCACAATTTGAGATTTATAATAGAAAAAAAAATCACATGTGGTTTCACCATGTAGAAATTACAGCTGTGTTTATACAAAGTCCCCCCATTTCAGGGCACCATAATGTTTGGGACATAGAAATGTCATGTAAATGAAAGTAGTCATGTTTAATATTTTGTTGCATATCCTTTGCATGCAATGACTGTTTGAAGTCTGCGATTCATGGACATCACCAGTTGCTGGGTGTCTTCTTTGGTGATGCTCTGCCAGGGCTGTTTTGCAGCCATCTTTAGCTGATGCTTCCTTTTGGGGACTAGTCCCCTTCAGTTTTCTCTTCAACATATAAAAAACATGCTCAATTGGGTTCAGATCAGGTGATTGACTTGGCCACTCAATTTTTTAGCTTTGAAAAACTCCTTTATTGCTTTAGCAGTATGTTTGGGATCATTGTCCTGCTGTAGAATGAACTGCCGGCCAATTAGTTTTCAGGCATTTGTTTGAACTTGAGCAGATAGGATGTGTCTATACACTTCAGAATTAATTATGCTACTACCATCAGCAGTTGTATCATCAGTGAAGATAAGTGAGCCTTCAGCAGCCATACATGCCCAGGCCATAACACCCCCACCACCGTGTTTGACAGATGAGGTGGTAAGCTTTGGATCTTGGGCAGTTCCTTTTCTCCTCCATAATTTGCTCTTGCCATCACTCTGATATAAGTTAATCTTCATCTGTCCATAACACCTGTTTCTAGAACTGTGGTTGCTCTTTTAAATACTTCTTGGCAAATTGTAACCTGGCCATCCCATTTTTGCGGCTAACCAGTGGTTTGCATCTTGCAGTGTAGCTTCTGTATTTCTGTTCATGAAGTCCTCTGTGGACAGTGGTCATCAACACATCCACACCTGACTCCTGAAGAGTGTTTCTGATCTGTCAGACAGGTGTTTGGAGATTTTTCTTTATTATAGAGAGAATTTTTCTGTCATCAGCTGTGGTGGTCTTCCTTGGTCTGTCAGTCCCTTTGCGATTAGTAAGCTCACCAGTGCTTTCTTTCTTCTGAATGATGTTCCAAACAGTTGATTTTGGTAGGCCTAAGGTTTGGCTTATGTCTCCAACAGTTTTATTCTTGTTTCTCAGTCTCATAATGGCCTCTTTGACTTTAATTGGCACAACTTTGGTCCTCGTGTTGATAAACAGCAGTAAAAGTTTCCAAAGGTGATGGAAAGATTGGAGGAAAGACTAGGTGCTGAGAGCTCTCTTATACCTACATCAAGGAGGCAATTAAACACACCTGAGCAATTGCAAACACCCATGAAGCCATGTGTCCCAAACGTTATGGTGTCCTAAAATGGGGGGGACTTTGTATGAACACAGCTGTAATTTCTACATGGTGAAACCAAAATGTATAAAAAATGTCTTTATTATTATCTGACAATGTGCACTTTACCACATGAGATTTTTTCTATTATAAATCTCAAATTGTGAAGTACAGAGACAAATAAGTAAATGATGCGTCTTTGTCCCAAACATTATGGTGGGCATTGTATGTAAGGCAGGTACTATTGCAACATTTAAAGGACATTTTGACAGATATGTGGATAGAAAAGGTTTAGACGGATGTGGGTCTAATGTGTGCAGGTTGAATTAGTGTCCACCCATCTTGGTCAGCATGGGCAAGTTGGGCTGAAGAGTCTGTTGCCATGCTCTATGACTCTAATGCTGCTGGTGATCAATTCTAGTGACTCAGGTTCTATGCTGACCTGGAGATACCTTCTCCCTGTGATGGTTTCTCTCTGGATATTACAGTTTCCTCCCACTTCTCAAAAGTTTAATGGCAGGATAATTGGCCATTGTAAATGGCAATCAGCGTAGATGAACAGCAGGGGAATTGATACCATCAATGGCCATGTGAGAGAGAGTAATTTGCACGGGTTAGGTGGAGGAATGGAACTGATGGGTGGGCTCTGGTCTTAATGAACTAAATCGCGTTGTGTCGTGGAGAAGTATGAGGGCATTATGTTCCAGGGTTAGGTGAGTTTATAGAATAACTCTCAGGATTGATGGAACAAAGGAGAGGAATGAAGTGGAATTTCATTCCATGGTAAGGACATGACGGAAGTTCTGACGGGAAGGATGAAAAGAACAGATATTCAACTTCAACCGCTTTCCTACCACCTCATGGTGCTCAGCATTGGTCTGGCAGAATCTCTATATTTCCTGGCAAAATTCTTCCCAATAGGTTGTGATAATGGCCTGAGCTAAGCATATAAATTACATCATGCACCCTGTGAAGGGTAAATAATCCAGGAAAGGATCAGTGACCCTACAAGGATTTTCATGGCTTTAGTTTGCTGAGTTAGTTTCTGGACCTCGTGAACAGTGATGGCATGGTGTCACTCTATCATTTCAGGCTGCTTAGGGTCATTGTATTTTTCTTAGTTGCTCCGCAAATGACGACCATGCTTTCAGCTGCAAGGGACCTTGAGAAAACCCCATAAAATCTATGTGTAGGAAGGAACTGCAGATGGTGGTTATACTGAAGATGGACACTAAATGCTGGAGAAACACAGCGGGCCAGGCAACATCTCTGGAGAAAAAGGATGGGTGACATTTCTGATCAGAACCCTTCTTCAGACTGAAAGTAGAATGGGGGGGGGGGGGGGGGCTGGAGGTAGGTAAAGGCAGAAACCTGGCATTTTCCTTCCTCCAGTTTTCTCCCCCTTTACCTTCAGTCTGGGGTTCCGACCTGAAACATCACCCATCTTTTTCTCGAGAGATGCTGCCTGACGTACTGAGTCACTCCAGCACTTTGTGTCTACTTTGCTCAAAATCTATTCCCATCTCAGCCTCGTGTGGCTCAAGTAAATTTTGTTTGATAATGAGTTGGTAAGGCAGCTTGGTACTTTTTCTCTGCTAAGTTGCTGATCTTGTCACGTGTATCACGCATTTCCCTAGTTTCACAATACTTGAGCCCTACCTGACCACTGTTTTTATGTTAGGAAATGTCATTCAACATCTCACGGTAATTTCACAGTAATGGAATGAGCCTTGACCTGACTGGAACTTGCTTGTCTCTTCCATCTGAAAATGTAGTCATGGATTTCTGGGAGGCTCCCATAGTCTCTGGATCCTGAGTTGTAAACTGCATTTTGCTGAAATCCTAATGTCCGTTTTTCCAACTTTTGTGAAGCTTTCGTAGGAATCTTATTTTTCTTCCATCATAGTATGTAGCAATCTAGTAGCAATATGACTGCTAAACCCTGATTTGTTGCTGTGCACAGTATCATCCACACCAAAAACATGTCTGGGCATCAATTATCATGAATTGTACACATTAAGGACAATATACTCATATTTCTAATCAATAATATATGGTCCCTTAAAGCTTGTTCATTCAGGACATGAATGTACCTACCACACCTGGGAAGCTCTTTCAAATAGTACAGCTGCTAAATACGATATTTGTCTCCATCTTAATCACGCTTAAAGGTTGATTTCTGATCCAAACTTTCATGTCTCTCTATATTTTGTAAGCGCCACATTGCTCAGTGTTTCCCAAGATCACAGTAGGTGCCAGAAGAAGACATTCTCATTCTTATGCCTGCTCTGGCCCTCAACAATGTTAAGGCTGTTCCTATACTTCAGTGATACTTTCTTGCACTAATCCTGTAAATATTCTACGCTATTCCCTTTATCCTGTATCAGTACACTGTGGGCGCCTAGGTTGTAATCATGTATAGTCTTTCTGCTGACTGAATAACACACAACAAAAATGTTTTCACAGTACGCGACAATAAACTAAACTGTAGATTTAAACATTTGTTGATCTCCGTCTTGAATATACACAGTGGTTAAGCCTTCATAGCACTCCTCTGGGGTCACGAATTTCAAAGACTATCTACCTTATAGCAAACAGAATTTGTCCTCATCTCATATAGTCCTCATCTCTATTTGTCCTCATCTCATATCATCTCTCTAAAGTGAGACTGATCCTTGGTTCTAGTCACGCCGACAAGGTGGAAACTTTCTTCACTGTCAAACCCGTTATGGATTTTGTATATTTCAATGAGATCCCTTCTTATTCCTATAAATACCAGGTGAGCAAGTGTAATCTCCTAAATCTCTGCTCATGTGACAAAGCCCTCATCTCAGAAATCACTGATTTATATACAGCAAGGTCCCACTGAAGACTAATACCTATCAATCTCTCACCTGACCATTTAAAAAATACTCCCTTTCTCTCATTGGGGAAATAATCTCTCCCACTCTTTTAGGACCATAGGTCAAACAGTACGGAAATAGGCCCTTTGGCCTAACTCACCCATGCTGACTAAGATGTCCATCTATGCCAGTTGCCCCTTCCCCACGTTTGGCCCATATCTCCTTACCTGTCACTACCATCTGCTACCTACTCAAAACCTGTTGAATATTGTGTTCGCTCATTCCTTTATTTGAAATTCAACTGGTTACTGTGCTACAAGTCCAGATCTACGACTAGTCTACACCAGAGGGCACTGCCTCAAGATGAAAGGACATACCTTTAGAATGGTGATGAGGAGGAATTTCTTTAGCCAGAAGGTGGCGAATCTGTGGAATTCATTGCCACAAAACAGCAGTGGAGGGCATGCCATTGGGTATTTTTAAAGCAGAGATATATAGGTGTTTGATTAGGAAGAGCATCAAAGGTTACCGGGTGAAGGCAGAAAAATAGTGTTGAGAGGGAAAAGTAGATCAGTCATCATCAAATGGCGGAGCTAACTCGATGGGCCAAATGGCCTAATTCTGCTCCCATGTTTTATGGTGTTATGGCTAATCCGAGGCCAAGTAACCGGTGGCAAGTGACTCCCAAAGACCTTTTACTATCTACAAGGTTCATTAGGAATGTGATACAAGATTGGGCACTTGCCTGGATCAATGCATTGCCAACAACACTCTCAAAACTCGACACCATCCAGAACAAAGCATCCTGAACATCCCGAAGCGTCTGAAGAAGGGTCTCGACCCGAAACGTCGCCTATCTCCTTCGCTTCTTAGATGCTGCTGAACCCGCTGAGTTTCTCCAGCTTTTTGTGTATTCCCGAAACATTCATTCCCTTAATGGCTGGCATGCAGTGACTTCAGTGATTGCTGTCTACAAAATGCAGTGAAGTTACATGCCTCGGTTCCTCTACTCGCACCTCAGAAAACCAACCACTATCATCAAAAGAAACACAAGAAGCGAGTGTATGGGATGCCATTATCTGTAGATTCCCCTCCTAGTCATACACCATTCCAACTTGAAGATATATTGCCATTCCTTCATCATCACTAGCTCCAACTCCAGGGATTGCCTACCCATGGATATTGCGGGAATACTAGATGTCCTGCAGTGGTGGAAAACAAAAGCCTAGGGACATTTAGGGATATTCAATAAATGCCGGCCTTACCAACCACACCCGAATTGCCAGTAAATGAATAAAACAGAACCTTCCCATATTTTCCTTCCTGGGGCCTTTGAGATTTTAAGTCTTAGTTTACTAACATTTAAACATGACTCTGATTTAGTGACTCTCTTTTGTCCGATTCATTTTGTGTAGTGTATTGTACTTACCAGCTTTAATCATTATTTCTCTGCAAATCAGAAAAACCGTTTAAGAATGAAATAGGAATTTAAAGTCCATAATCTGAGTTTATCATGTATATTTCTCCTGGACCTCAACAGTCCCACAGGCTTCCCTATTTATTTACCATCCTATTTATTTAATTTAGCTGAGGGCCAGTTAGAAATAACATTTCAAAGGGCATATTTTTTTTAAATGATATTTGACTCTGCTGATTTGCGATAATTTATCTTTTCATTTATTCTGTGTCTGCCATGTAAACCCAATGAAAGAAAATAATATGTGCAGGAAAGACCTGCAGATGCTGGTTTAGATCGAAGGTAGACACAAATTGGTGGGGTCACTCAGTGGGACAGGCAGCATCTCTGGAGAGAAGGAATGGGTGATGTTTCGGGTCGATGTCAGGGGAGTGGGCGGTACATAGATAAAATGTAGGGGACAGTAAGACTGGCAGGAGAACTGGGAATGGGGAGGAGATGGAGAGAGAAGGAAAGCAAAGGCTACTTGAAATTAAAGAAGTAAATGTTCATACCGCTGGGATGTAAGTTACCCAAACAAAATATGAGGTGCTGTCCTCCAATTTGCACTGAGCCTCATTCTGACAATGGAGGAGGCCCAGGAAAGAAAGGTCAAGTGTTGAGCTCAGTAAAAACAGAGTTTTGCAGAACTCACTGACTTTATCAACTTCTCGACTAATTTCCATCCTGCACACAAATTCACTTGGACCATCTATGACATTTCCCTACCGTTTCTAGATCTCACCGTCTCCATCACAGACTATCGACTGACATTTATTTCAAACCCACTGACTCCCACATCTATCTAGACTACACTTCTTCACACCCTGCTTCCTGTAAAGACTCTATCCCCTACTCCCAATTCTTCCGTCTATGCAGCATCTTCGCCCAGGATGAGGTTTTCCATACCAGGACATCGGAGATGTCCTCATTCTTTAGGGAATGGAGGTTCTCCTCTTCCATTATAGATGAGACACTAGGGTCTCTTTGATATCCCGTATCTCTGCTCTTACTCCCCCTCCCCCCATTTGTAACAAAGACCCCCTTGTCCTCACCTTCCACTTCATAAGCCGTTGCATACAGCACATAATCCTCCAACATTTTTGCAACCTCCAACAGGATCCCACTACTAACCACATCTTCCCATCTCCACCCTTTTCCGCAGTGACCGTTCCCTCTGCAACTCCCTGGTCAACTCGTCCCTTACAAGATCCATTTATTTGTCACATGTGCCAGTTGGCACAGTGAAATGTGATCACCATACAGCCACACAATAAAATAAAGAACATAACACACTTCTTCTTTCGTGTGGCGTGCACAGCCTAAAGTTGTAGGACAACGTGTTCTATTTGATCTTCCGTTTATGCACGTCGAGTTGATTGCATTAGTCGAAACAGGGCGGACCACGTGAAGATTGCATTCTTCCACCCCAGCACAACACACGATAGAGTTCAACATAAAACATCCCCACACAGCAGAATCAAAAGTTTCCCACTGTGAGGAAAGGCATCAAAGTCAGTCTCTTCCTCTGATGTTCACCCGTGGTCGTGGCCTCCGGAGCCCTCCGCGGTCGCCGCTACGGGCAGCCCACCGCTCAGGCCCGCTCGCCGGGATGTTGGCACTTCAACGTCGGAATGGGAGGCCAACCTCAGCGGCTTGGACCTCCAAAACGGCCGCTTCCCACCGGAGTCCGCAGCCCCCGACGTCCCCAGGCCGCGCCTGGCAGAGATTCAATGCTGGCGGCCCTCGGCAAATGGCCCCAGGGACTCCCCAGGGACACCGCCCCGCTGGGAGCACCGCAACCACAGCTCCACGAGGTTGGAGCAGCGGGCCCAATGCTCTGGAGCTTCAAACGGTGAACCAGGTAGGTATCGCCCGCTCCACGGTGAATACAGCTCTGGTCCGCTCCCCGGTCTCCGGTAGGAAAGTCCGCGCCAATCCATATGGTAGGCCGCAAGGTGGGGGGCGAGGATGCGACTCAGAGAAATAGTCGCATCCTTGCCAGGAAGCGACTGGGAAACAGTATCCCCCTTACCCTACCCCCTCCCCCACATAGAAAAACGATTCCCAAATCAAAACTGTTTAGACAAACTAAAATTTAAAAAAAATTAGGAAAAACAGACAGGCTGTAGGCAGAGGCACCTTCAATGCAGCGCCCCTAACGATTCACCCAAACCACCGCTCCCCAGGTACTTTCCCCTGTAACTGCAGGAGATGCAACACCTGTCCATATACCCCCTTGACTCCATCCAAGGACCCTGACAGTCTTTTCAGGTGAGGCAGAGGTCCACTTGCACCTCCTCCAACCTTATTTACTGAATCTGCTGTTCCAGGTGTGGACTCCTATATATCAGCGATATAAAGCACATGCTTGTCGATCATTCCACTGAACACCTCCGCTCAGTCCACCTTTTCCTCCAGGGACTCCTCCATTGTCGGATTGAGGCCCAGCGCAGATTGGAGGAACAGCACCTCATATTTCGCTTGGTTAGCTTACACCCTAGAGGTATGAACATTGGCTTCTCTACCTTCAAGTAGCCCTTGCTCTCCCTCTCTCGCCTCCCCCTTCCCAGTTCTCCCACCAGTCTTATTGTCTTCGACCACATTTTATCTCATCGCCCACTCCCCTGACATCAGTCTGAAGAAGGGTCTCGACTGAAAACTTCACCAATTTTTTCTCTCCAAAGATGCTGCCTGTTCAGCATTTTGTGTCTACCTTCGAAAGAAAATAATATGTTACTGTAAAAGCCTTTAGCTGGATGCTAGCCAAATTGAGGGCACTCATTAAGTGATAAATCATCACTGCTATTTCTAATAAGTCAAATATTTCTCATGTCACCATTGTGTACAGTCCCATTCCTTTTAAGTTAGATGTATATTATTGCCAAATAGACTACTAATCTGAATTGCATATCTTCCAAATGGCACGATTGAGTTTAATTTTGTATTAAATTAAAAACAGATTAATCTTTCTACTATTTGTATAAGTTTTGTACATGTTACAATAACAACCTGTGTAGACCAAAAGCAGGCAGAGTGTGTTATAGAATCATAGACTCATCCAGTCATAGTCACACAGCATGGGAACTGGCCATGAAGCCCTATTGTCCATGCCCAGCATGATGTTCCATTTAAGTGTGCCATTTGCCTACATCTGGTTAATATCCCTCTAAACATTTCCTATCCATGTTCCTAATCAAATGTCTTTTAAATGTTGTAATTGTACCTGCCTCAACTACTTTCTCTGACAGCTCGTTACATATATCCACCTAAATGTAAAAATTGCCCCTGGAGTTCCTATCAAATCTTTCCCCTCTCACATTAAACCTAAGTCATCTGGCTCTTGATTCCCTCACTCTGAGAAAACAATGCTGTGCATTTGCCCTATCTATTCCCCTCATAATTGTATGCACCTCTATAATATTACCCCTCAACCTCCTGCATTCTAAGAAATAAAGTGTTAAAGTAATGAGAGATAATGAGGACTGCAGTCTTTCTGCACTGGGTAGGGAGGATCTAGAGATGCTGGTTTACACCGAAGATAGACACAAAATGCTGGAGTAACTATGCGGATTAGGCAGCATCTCTGGAGAAAAGAAATAGGTGACTTTTCGGGTTGAGACCCTTCTTCAGACCCTTTCTGCATTCTTTGATTGGGTGAGTGGACAAAGTTGTGGCAGAAGCAGTTCAAGTCTAAGGAAGAAAAATCAGACTACACTCTATATCATAGTGTCCTACTGCACAGAAATAGGCCCTACGGCTCACTATGCCCGTGCCAACAATCACGCAACCAATGAGTGAAATTAATTTGCTGCTTCATGCCTGACACCAAAGAGTTTGCAGATGCCTGGCCTAAAGGAAACTGGACCATATCAGACTGCAGGAGTTGCTTTGATGCCCAGCATCTGCCCCTTGCGCACTACACAGCAGTGAAGAGTTCACAGATGGGAAGCAAAACGAAAAGCTGTCAATGATATCAAATTGACAAAACACCCCAAACTATACGGTACTTGAGTAGGAGCAATGAGCGAGCAGTGAAATTCAGATGAACATGAATGGAAGTCATTAGCTGCTAGCGCACACCCACAAACTGCATAACGGCACACTGCCAGAGCTGGGAGAACTGCTGCCTTACAGCGCCAGAGACCATGGTTCGATCTTGACCCCGGGTGCTGTCTGTGTGGAGTTTGGACGTTCTCCCTTTGACCACATGGGTTTCCTCTAGTTTCTTCAAAGGTGCAGGTTTGTAGGTTAATTGGCCTCTGTAAAAAATGCCTCTACTGTGTAGGGAGTGTATAGGAAAAGGTAGAACTAATGTAAATGGGTGATCCATGATCGGTGTGGACTTAGTGCTGTATTTCCATGTAAATCCATGCTGTATTTCAAAACTAAAATAAAGTAAACTACACTAAAGATTAAAAACGCTATTGGATAGTGGCCCCTACCACACAAGGATTGGACTCAGGGTGAAACTGATGGATTTCTAGGAGGATTCTGCTTCATTTGTACACAGTCTAAATTGGATACCATATGGAGCTCTGTATTTAGTTTTGGGCATCGTACCTCTGGAGGATTATTTTGATCTATAGGTTTGGCTGCCAAGCAATGTAAAATGCTGACTGCCTAGCAAACTCTCAATATAAGAGCCAGAAATTATATGCTCATTTTTGGCAGAGCTGGGATGAACATTTGCACAAAGGAACACTCACAAACAGTGTTAAAAGTGAACAATAATTTATATAAATTGGGCCCATACATCATGCAGAACCTATTTATTCTTCAATAGCCCCAGCGTGTAACTTCTTTATGCTACACTCCACATTACAGTATGTGGCTTATCAGTAGGAAGGTCCCCTCACCAGCCATACTGGGCGCCAATTATATTTTGCTTACAACCACAATAGACTTCAGGTCATTGTGGGGGGCACGGTGGTAGAGTTGCTGCCTCACAGCATCAGACACCCAGGTTGGATCCTGACTAAAGATGCTGTCTGTATGGAGTTTGTATGTTCACCCTGTGACCGTGGGTTTTCTCCGGGTGCTCCGGTTTCCTCCCACACTGCAAAGTCGTACAGGGTTTGTAAGGTTAATTGGCTTTGGTAATATTGTAAATCGTCCCTAGTGTATAGGATAGTGTTAATGTATGGGGTGATAGCAGGTCCGCATGGACTCGGTGGGCCAAATGGCCTGTTTCCATGCTGTATCTCTAAAAGTCAAAAACGTAATCCAATTTTCAAAAACAATCATGATCAAATTCTGTTAACATTAGAAGCACAGACTGATTACCCTACTCCACAATCTTTGTTACCGTTCTGTGTGTTCATTTGTCTATCCTGATTTTTCGGCAGCATTGCAACTTGGAACAAAGCCTACTGACCTCAGACTTTACTTCCATAAATCACATAGAACCCGCAATTGTAGTTGTCGTCCTTGTAGTCATAGTTGTAGTTATTCAAATATATCCACTCTGGGGAAGCTGATGTCCAACATTACACCGAGAATGAAAAGGGCCTTCTACAGTATAGTTAAAAATGCATACTAAATATTCATACATAATCATTTAAAATATTTATGGCCCAATGAGGACTGCTTGCCCTCAGCCCACTCAGTATTTACTGAATAATTTTCTCCAAGGCATTTCAACAAAAACCTTTGTTGTGTTATTGAATGTATCTCGGGAGTACAATAGGAGGGCTGCTGCTTTGTGGTGCCAAGTCAATGTTTTAAGGTGAGGGGGGAGATTTAATAGGAACCTGAGGAGAAACTTTTTTTACACAAAGGGCGGTGGGTATATGGAGCGAGCTGCTGGAGGAGGACGTTGAGGCAGGTACTATCACATTTAAGAAACATTTGGACAAGGACATGGATTGGATAGGTTGAAAGGGATCTGAGCCAAATCCAAGCAGATGGGACTAGTGCTGAAGGGCATTTTGGTGTGCATGGACAAGTTGGGCCGAAGGGCCTGTTCCCACATGGTTTGACTATGACTCTATTTCTTAAGAAGGTGACAGTTACCAGTACTATCAAGCCATGTTAGTACTCTGGGGACTAATGCAAACTTGCATTGGGAACTCAAGACGTTATTCATAATTCTTGATGTTTCACCCTAAAGGAGGCAAGAATTGTCCCATTCTCATGCACATTCATTCAACCAGCATTCATCAATGCTGAAGGCGCAGTTTAAAAAGAGGTAACAAGAAAATCATCGCAGTATTAAAAGTGTGAAAAGTAAAGGGCTGTTCTCACAAAATTGTGAGCAATCCCATCCAGCCAGTCTAGAAAATAAAGGCAAGCAACAGGCTGCATCAGTGATTGCATGAGATAGGTGCCATTTTAGTGACTGTGCAGCTGACACTACCTTGTGAATCAGTTGAATTCTTGTTGCAAGATATGTAGCCCATGTGCCAGTGAATTCCGGGTAGTTATGGTGATTAGATCCACAATGTTGCAAAAATGTATCCAGGTTCTGAAGACAGTTCTGGCTTCGAGTTTCACTTCATTGTTTAAGGAACTGCTGGGAAATTTTCATCTTGGACTCCTTAATTTGTTTTGTATCAGCAGTTTAATGTAGGAATACAGTTCATTTGCCAAGCATAGCCAATTCTTTCATGAGGAGATTGTGGTTGAAAGCTACCTACATTTTCCACGGGATTTGAAACATAACTACATTTTCATGGGATTGATGATGAGCTGTTTGCTAGCAATGTTGTTGCAGTTCTTTATATCAGGCCTCAAAGTCAGATACCAGTGGAACGATGGCATTGAGTTGGTGATACAGAACATTCTTCATTTGTATTGCAACTGTGACGGAGTGCTGAGGGTTTTGTCGATTTGGAGATCTGGCCTTGTGCAAATGTAACCCATTGATTAGACAATTAACACACATATGTGGAGATAAATTGATCTGGTCACCCATTACTTTAGCTTGCTGGATATCTATATATTATATTGATATATATATATTGTATTCTGAAAGTATTCAGAGCTCTTCACTTTTTCCACATTTTGTTACGTTACAGCCTTATTTTAAAATGGATTAAATTCATTTTTTTTAACATCAATCTACACACAATACCCTAGAATGAAGAAGCGAGAACAGGTGTTTAGAATTTTTTGCAAAGCAAATTAAAAAAAATACTAAAAAATCACATTTACAGTTTTGACTCTTTGCTATGGCACTCCTGTTTCCATTGATTATCCTTGAGGTGGTTCTACAACTTGATTGGAGTCCACCAGTGGTAAATTAAATTGATTGGACATGATTTGGAAAGGCACGCACCTGTCTATATAAGGTCCCACAGTTGACAGTGCATGTCAGAGCAAAAGCCAAGCCATGAAGACGAAAGAATTGTCCGAAGACCTCCGAGATAGGATTGTGTCGAGACACAGACCTGGGGAAGGGTATAAAACAATTTCTGCAACGTTGCATGTCCTGAAGAGCACAGTGGCCTCCATCATTCTTAAATGGAAGAACTTTAGAACCACCAGGACTCTTCATAGAGCTGGCCGCCCGGCCAAACTGAGCAATCAAGGGAGAAGGGCTTTGGTCAGGGAGGTGACCAAGAACCCGATGGTCACTCTGACAGAGCTCCAGAGTTCCTCTGTGGAGATGGGAGAACCTTCAAGAAGGACAGGTATACCTGCAGCACTCCACCAATC
The DNA here is from genome assembly GCA_035221665.1 of Okamejei kenojei. NCBI lineage: Eukaryota > Metazoa > Chordata > Chondrichthyes > Rajiformes > Rajidae > Okamejei > Okamejei kenojei. The sequence goes on along the minus strand of CM069131.1, from coordinate 48,389,697 downwards.
AGGCCTTTATGGTAGAGTGGCCAGACGGAAGCCACTCCTCAGTAAAAGGCACACGACAGCCTGCTTGGAGTTTGCCAAAAGGCACGAGAAACAAGATTCTCTGGTCTGATGAAACCAAGATTGAACTCTTTGGCCTGAATGCCAAGTGTCATGTCTGGTGGAAACCAGGCACCACTCATCACCTGTCCAATACAATACCTAGGATGAAGCATGGTGGTAACATCATGCTGTGGGGATGATTTTCAGCGGCAAGAACTGGGAGATTAGTCAGGATCAAGGGAAGGATGAACAGAGCAAAGTACAGAGAGATCCCTGATGAAAACTTGCTCCAGAGCGTTCTGGACCTCAGACCGGGGCGGAGGTTCACCTTCCAACAGGACAACGACCCTAAGCACACAGCCAAGACAACGCAGGACAAGTGACAAGTCTGTGAATGTCCCTGAGTGGCCCAGCCAGACGTCAGACTTGAACCCGATCGAACATCTCTGGAGGGACCTGAAAATAGCTGTGCATCGATGCTCCTCTTCCAACCTGACAGAACTTGAGAGGATCTGCTGAGAAGAATGGGAGAAATTACCCAAATACAAGTGTGCCAAGCTTGTAGCGTCAAGAAGACATGAGGCTGTAATCGCTGCCAAAGGTGCCTCAACAAAGTACTGAGTAAATGGTCTGAATACTTATGTAAATGTGATATTTCAGTTGTTTCTTTTTAATTACTTGGCAAAGTTTTCTAAACACCTGTTTTTGCTTTTTTGTTATGGGTTATTGTGTGCAAAGTGATGATAAAAAAAAAAAATAATTTAATCCATTTTAGAATAAGTCTGTAACGTAACTAGTGGAAAAAGTGAAGGGGTCTGAATACTTTCTCAATGCACTTTATATAAATATACATATACACAGACACACACATATGTCTACCTACCCTATCTAAGCTTCTAATAATTTTATATGCTCCAAGTCTGGAGTAGAGCAGTCTAGCGGCACTAAGGACCCGGGTTCGGTCTTGACTAAGGGCGCTGTCTGTATAGAGTTTGTAATTCTCCCTTTGACTGCGTGAGTTTACTCTGTGTGCTCCGAAGAAGGCGAGTTTCTCAGTTAAATGCTTTTTGTAAATTGTCCCTAGCATGTAGGATCGAACTAGTGTATGGGTGATTACTGGTCAGAGTGGGCTCTGTGGGCTGAAGGGCCTGTTTCCACAATGTATCTCTAAACTAAACTAATCTACCGGAAAATAGGAAACTGTTCAAACTGCATTGCCTCCTTTCAAAAACTAAGACTATCTAACACCTTTTTGTCTCATTTTTCACCTACACCACCCATTTGCCAATCAGACCCCCTCACCTGTAGCCACCAGTTACTTGCCAAACTTTGTCCCGGACCCACCTCTCTTTTCCAGCTTTCTCTTCTTATCTGAAGAAGGATCCTGACCTGAAACGTCACATGTCCATTCCCTCCACAGTGATAGTGCCGTGAACAATTAAATGTATAATATCTGTACATTTGAACAGTAAATGTATCAATGCCTCTGATGTGTCAGCCCAGAATTCTTCTTCCAATAGATCCCATTTTCACAAAGATTTCTATTCATTTTCTGTTAACTAGTTTTTGTAGCTGAAATCTTGAAGGAAAATTGTTTTGTTTTTTAAATTTGCATAGTTTGTTGTGTGCATCAGTGCAGTCTGCATAAAATCCATAAGAAACCATGTGTACGAATGATGACCATTCAATGGTACCAACCCTGTCAGCAAATCTATTCTGCACATCACATTCCAAACCAATTTGCAGCATGAGAGAGAAAGTTAAGGTCTTAACATGTGGTACGTATTTTCACACTTAATTCCACAATAAATGCAATATTAATGGGCTTCAGACACGAATATTGTCAACATTCAACAATGATCTTGAGCCAAACATGTTAAGTAATTCCATTCCTCCCTCCCCCTGTGTCTAGACAGCAGAACAGCCATTAATCACCATAAACGCGATTACAGAGTTTTTGGTTTGTGGTATAGATAACCAAAACTATTTGCAACCACTGCTGTCCCAATTAATTCCTGCTGCATAATTTCAGGAAAAAAAAAATTTACTAACTTCATTTATTCCCTTTTATCAATAATGTTGGAATCTTCTATTGTAACTAATGTGACAGTCTAAAATGTGACTTGTGCTACTGTCAATAATAGAACCCATTTTATGGTCAATATTGTGACCTACATCTCGGTCAATGACATAACTTGAATCTCTGTCAACAATGTTACCTGTACCCCCATCAATAATGTAATCTAATATACTGTTGATAACTTAAGGATAGATAGCTCAGTAACGTAGCTAGTCAAATTCCTTCCTCACAGCTGTAGTGACTCGTGTTCAATCCTGACCTCTGGTGCTGTCTCTCTGAAGTTTATATCTTCTTTCTCTGACTGCGTGGGATTCTTCCAGGTGATCTGGTTTCCTCCCACATACCAAAGATGTGTAGGTTGGTAGGTTAATTATCCACTCAAATTGTCTCCAGTGTGCTGATAAGAAGTATAATTTTGGTGAGAGTTGATGGGAATGTAAGGAGAAAAATAATTGGATTAGTGTAGGATTGTGTAGTGTAAATGAATGCTTGATGATCACCAGAGGCCTGTTAACTGACTCTAGAATTTGCACTGTTAATTGGGACAGAGAAGGACATGAGACCGCAGGTGCCGGGTTCTTGAGTAAAAAGCAGACTGCTGGAGGAATTCAGCAGAACAGGCAGCTTCTTTGGGACCACATGGTGGTGTAGGGTCAGCACGGTGGCGTAAAGGTAGAGCTGCTGCCGTATAGCACCTGAGACCTGACTACAGATGCTGTCTCTACGGAGTTTGTACGTTCTCCTTGTGACTGCGTGGGTTTTCTCCGGGTGTTCCAATTTACTCCCACGCTCCAAAGACATACACGTTTGTAGGTTAAATGGCTGTGGTAAAAAATAGTAAATTGTCCCTCGTGTGTAGGATAGTGTTGCTAAAGTCTAACGTCCATGAGGTAAATGGACAAACGGCGTTTCATATCAGGAAATGTATCATACTATAGACAATAGGTGCAGGAGTAGGCCATTCGGCCCTTCGAACCAGCACCGCCATTCAATGTGATCATGGCTGATCATCTCCAATCAGTACCCTGTTCCTGCCTTCTCCCCAATCCCTTGACTCTGCTATCTTTAAGAGCCTTATCTAGCTCTCTCTTGAAAGTATCCAGAGAACCTGCAGAGAATTCCACAGGCTCACAACTCTTTGTGAGAAAAAGTGTTTCCTCGACTCCGTTCTAAATGGCTTACCCCTTATTCTTAAAGTGTTGCCGCTGGTTCTGGACTTCCCCAACATGGGGAACATGTTTCCTGCCTCTAGCGTATCTAAACCGTTAATAATCCTATATGTTTCAATAAGAGCCCATCTCAACCTTCTAAACTCCAGAGTATACCAGCCCAGCCACGCCATTCTCTCAGCATATGACAATCCCACCATCCCGGGAACAACCTACGCTGCACTCCCTCAATAGCAACAATGCCCTTCCTCAAATTAGGGGACCAAAACTGCACACAATACTCCAGGTGTGGTCTTACTAGGGCCCTATATAACTGCAGAAGGACCTCTTTGCTCCTATACTCAACTCCTCTTGTTATAAAAGCCAACATGCCATTTGCTTTTTTCACTGCCTGCTGTACGTGCATGATTACTGATCTAATTAATAGTGAAAGTTTAGTAGTGAAGCCTATATTATTTGATAAATTCAAATGTAACCTACCATGTTTTTCAGTTTTCATTTTTGGATCAGTTACAGTGTGCCTCAATTGTACATATTAATGTTTGGCAAAGCTCGCAATTTCATTAAATAGATACATCAATATTGGGGAAACAAGGAACTGTAGATGCTGGTTGTCAATAAAAAGACACAAAGTGCTGGAGAACTCAGTGGGTCAGGAAGTAACTCTGGAGAACGTGGATAGGTGACCTTTTTTAGGCTTCTTCAGACTGAAGAAGGGACCTGACCCAAAACGTCACCCTTCCACGTTGTCCAGAGTTGCTGCTCTTTGTGCTTTTTAATATCAATACTGGTCTCATGTCGAGCAGTGTGTTGCGAACTTTTCCAAGGAATGTTGCTAGCGAGAGGGAATTGTATCCTTGCAGATTTCAATGTTGACCATTGCAGTGTTCCTCATTATTTTTGCTCTTGTCATCATAGAACATAAACTGGATATGTATAAGAGGATTTTTATTCATCTCAGAGCTCCCATCATTGGAAACAGCTGTGGTGTTCCTACCCACCATATGTTGCAAATCATTTCAAAATCCTCTTGCTAATACTTGCTGTAAAGTTGATGTCCTTGTGCCAGAGTCCTTCTTCCAGGTACTCTTCTACAAGGCAATTAACTTGCACAAGGCCGTCCACTTGCTTCAACATGATCGAGGGAAGGGATATCGTCTCAGGGGGCTACATTATTTCCAAGTACAACGCTACAACCAAACACAATGCTGATGAATGTATGTGTCGCCGCTGAGAATGTCAGATGATTTTTGCACAGTTCTTGATATATATATATATATATATACTTTTTATTCTGTATAAAGTTTATTTTAATAAAGATTACAAAAAAAAAAGAATCCCTAATCACTAAGCTGCCTCATGAACAAAATGAGTGATGTCCTCCTTTTCTTCATGATTTCTTTTCAGTGTAAATGATGGTTTCAGTTAGCTACATCTCTGGTATTTCAGATTGGAATTTTTTCATTATATTTGTCTTGCACCGTGAAGGTGTTTAGTAATCGAATAGGCAGTTGCACCAGTAACCACAGAAGTGACAATTCAGCAGTATTTTCTGTGGCACAGGTTGCCCCTTAATTTTTTTTTTAGTGGTAAAAATCACCATTATCTTTCTTCTAATTACTCACGCCTGTTATTTCTTGCCCAATTTCCACCCATCCATTTAAAATAGTTTTTGCCAGTCTCAAGCCACTGGGAAACACATCATACAGTAAAATGGGATTAGCGTGCTTTGAAAGCCACATGCAACTTTCTGAAACTAAATATCAATTCTTTATGGTTGACATTTATTGTTGGCAGAGAGTTTTATCAGAGTAAACAAAAAATCAAGTAGACCTCCAGGGACATTTGTTAAAAACCAAAGAAAAACTGCCCTAGTTATATCATAGCACTCACTATGTGTTAGATTATTTCCATATCTGTTGGTTATGTTACTGACAATAGTGTGGATTGCATTATTAACAATGATGTGAAGAACATTGTCAACAATGGTGTTGGTTGTATTATAGGCACATGGAGGAATAACTTTATTGAAAGTAGCATTGATTGCTTTGTTGACCATAGTGTTGGTTTATTTAACATAATCCTTTGATTACTTTGTAGATCAAGGTGATGGGTATAATTTTGGTAGTAATGTTAGCCATTGTTAAAAAAAAAGGGTACACAAAAAGCTGGAGAAACTCAGCTGGTGCAGCAGCATCTAAGGAGCGAAGGAGATAGGCGACGTTTCGGGTCGAGACCCTTCTTCAGACTCAAAAAAAGGATTGTTAGTTTGCTTTGGTTTAGCGATACTGTGCAGAAACAGGCCCTTTGGCCCACCGAGTCCTGTGCTGACCAGCAATCCGCGCACATTAACACTAACCTACACACGCTAGGGACAATTTTACATTCATATCAAGCCAATTAAGCTTCAAACCTGTGCGTGTTTGTAGTGTAGGGGTATACAAAAGATCTCTGGAAAACTCGCGCAGGTCACGGGGAGAACGTACAGACAAGCACCCGTAGTCGGGATCGAACCCGGGTCTCCGGCACTGTAAGGCAGTAGCTCTACTGCTACGCTACATATCGTTGGTGCATGGTTGGCTGTGATATCAGTCCATCACAGGTACTGACCTCCATGCCATTGAAGGGATTTACAGGAGTTGCTGTCTCAAAAAGGCAGCCAGCATCATCAGAGACCCACAATACCCTGGCCACACATTTATTTCACTCCTGCCATCGGGAAAAATATTGGGGTATGGAAACTGTAATGTTCAGGAACAGCTTCTTCCCTACAACCTCAGGATGTTTTCAACCTCCAAATGAACTCTGAACTACATATTTTGTCTGAAATTGGGTTTATTCTATTTGCGCTACGATTTCGCCAGGTTACTCGCCGTTCTCCTGTGCTGCGAGTGCAACAACTTTTGTTCCGATCAGTGGTATATTGTAAAAGTTATCGAGGTTTAAAAATCTTAAAAACCGCTCGTGTGCAGATTTTGTCAGTCAGCGCCAGGCAGATTGGTCTGTTCTCCTGTCAGTCAATGCCACAGCCGGGATGGCGATGCCCCTTCCTGTCCCGCCTCACTCACAAACTACTCTCTCCCCCCCCCCCCCCCTCACAATAACTTGTCTATCGTCTCCCCCACCACTGGCGGCAGCTGCAGGGGGGGTTCAGTGAAAGCCCTGGTCCCATCTTTCACCCCCTCATCACTCACCCCTCTCCTTCACCCGCCCTCTGCAACAATGGCGGTCTCATCTACCTGTCCCCCGGGTCCGTCTCCTCTGCCACCGCCGTTATGGTAACTCGCGCTCACGGCCTTCTCGGAGGAGATCTTCTCCACCAGCTCATCGAAACTCGTGGTGCCCACCGGGACAAACACCAAATCCAACCACACCCCCCGCCCACCCCCCCGTGGCACGGCGGCGGCAGCGAGCAGATAGGTGGGTAGGGAGGGAAGGGATGGGCCGAGCGGCAGCAGCGGGAGGGCAAGGACGGGCCGAGCAACAGCAGTGGGTGGGGACGGGCCAAGCGGCTGAGGGAGGGAGGGAGAGTTGGGTTGCAGGGTGGCCGAGCAGTTTGAGTAACTCGCACACGATACAAACTGACCCAATCGCCAAGTCAACAGGATCTAAACCACAGCTAACAATGAATGACCTGTGGAGGAAGGAACTGCAGATGCTACTTTTTATGGATGGAGGAAAGGAGTGACTGAGGGTAGGGGAAAAGAGAGGGAGGGAGGGATTGGGGGAGGGGAGGAGGAGAGGGGAAAGGAGAGGGAGGGTGAAGAGGGGGATGGAGTGCTGTGGGATGAGGGGTAATGAGCCGTGCCTGCGCAGTTGGGGGCTATGCGTGAGTGGTGCAATATTGCGTTGGGGGAACGGGTGAGTGGTGGAATATTGCATTGGGGAACGGGTTGCGTTGGGGGACCAGGCTTCCCATGTGACAGGGACCCAATGGGTCTCACTTAATCTAGTATGACAATAAAACTTTCTCGACTTTTGAATAATTGATGGTTGCACTGATGGTGGAAGTGTTAGCTGTTATTAGTTTGTGGACGGAATGTATGAAATCAAAGCCCCTGTGCTGTATCCATCCATCACTTGCCAGCCATTGCCACCTCCCCACCTCTCTTTTTCAGCTTTCTCCCAACTCCTCCATCAGTCTGAAGAAGTATCCCGACCCGAAAGGTATCCACCCATTCCCTCCACGGATGCTGCCTGACCCACTGAATTCCTCCGGCACTTGGTGATTTGCTCAAGATTCCAACATCTGCAGTTCCTTGTGTCCACACTGACTGCTAATATGCGTATTTGACCTCTTACTCTGCCCAGGCGTACCATTAAGTCACAGAGCCTTCCATAAGGTACTGAGCCAAAGAAGTGGATGTACCTGATATTTAGAACATTATCTTTACTCCAGGCTTAGCTGGCTGAACTAGTCTGGTCCTGCTCATTTGAATGGGAGAGCTAATCTTCCTTTAAGTAGTAAGTTAAGGTATGTAAACAGTAAGTAAATAGTAAGTTTTTTTTGTTTAGTTTTTATTAAAACATTATTTCAATGTGTTTGTCACTAATCAACCAGAACTAAATGTCTGTGCCCCTGGTTAGTGACGAACCAAGGAGCTTACTTTACTCTTGACTTTATGGATACAGCATGGAAACAGGCCCTTCGGCCCACCGAGTCCACACCAACCAGCGATCACTCGTACACTAGCACTATCCTACACACTAGGGATAATTTACAATTTTACCAAGCCAATTAGCCTACACTCCTGTACGCCTTTGGAGTGTGGGAAGAAACCGGAGATCCCAGAAAAAAGCCATGCGGTCATAGGGAGAATGTACAAACTCCGTACAGACGGCACCCGTAGTCAGGATCGAATCCAGGAGTCCGACGTTGTGAGGCAGCAACTCTACCGCTGCGCCACTGTGCCGCCCACTCAGACACCACTACACCCGAGTGCATTGTTGGTGTTGATCCTGTCATTGACGCACTGTTATGGGCACGCTGTGGAGAACAGAGGTACTCGGGCAACAACTTTCAGACTTTCATGTTGAAATCTCATCCAGCCTTCAAATCATAACGTCGTAAGAAATGGAAGGAGAGTTTGTCTATACAAGGCACTGCAGATGCTGGTTTACAAAAGAAGATACAAAGAGCAGGAGTAATTCAGCAGGTCAGGTCAGGAGTTTGTCTATATACCCTCTTGAGCCTTCTCTGCCATTCAATGAGACAATAGCTGACCTAAACCTTCTGTCTGATGCTTCAAATATACTTTTGTATGATGACTCACAATTACACCAACATCAGCCTCACTATTATTCTCAGCGTAACATCCAGACCTTTCCTGACAGTAGTTTTGCACACAGTCTTGATTATATTATTGATTGCTATGTAAGCAGTATTTATAACATTGCCAAGAAAAAGATATGCTCTCTGATATTCGATGGATCTGTCCATAACACTTATAAAATCCCAACAAATGCTTTATTCCACCCAATTAATGTCCACCCTACTCCCAACAACTGTTCATTCTATCACTGCATACACTTGCACGCAAAATGTTGTAGTTTGGTCCGTAGTGGTTAATATTCAACTGGATCCCGATCCTAAATTAATAACATTGGGCATATCTGAACAATACCTAAAACTGACAATAAACCAAAGAAATTTCCTGGATTTTAGTATAATAACTGGGAAAAAAATAATATTAAAATTTTGGAAAAACCCTGCATCCCCTACAATTAAAATGTGGATTATGGAGATGTCGGAGACCATAAATATTGAAAAAATTAGATTTGTCTTAATTGACAAACCAGAATTATTTATTAGAATATGGTCGCCGTTCATAGATTATTTGAAGGGGTAGAATGGGCCAGCGCTGAGGCTTGACGGAAACTTGAACCCAGGACTAGACGAATAGTTTTGTTTTCTTACCTACGGATCTATCTCCTAAGTTGTATTATGGATAGTTTATTTTATGTTTCGAAGTTTTTTTTATTTTTCATTATTTTTTTCTATATTAAAAAAAAATAATAATAATTAGATTCAATGTTAATATGTAACCGATAAATGTAGACTCCTGCTACATTGGTAGTGGAGTCCTTGGAATCCTGAATATTCAATATGTAACCGTTTAACAAAGTTTGTAATGGTTTGGACTAGGATATGTACATGCCTCTAATAAAAGTTAACTATAAAAAAGAAAAAAAAAATGTTGTAGTTTGGTGTTTACTTCCCCTGTGGCATGTAAAGGCATTCTTATAAATTTTGCTTAGCCCCTTGACTAGTTTAATGAAATGATTTCAGAACTCTCTGCAGAAATATGTCGACACCGCTATATTTACAGCATTTAAAACCAGACCATAAAGAGCCCCTTTGCCACATTGCTGTTAAGGTAAAAGGAGAGGAGGTGGGAGTGAGTGTAAGCCTTTTGGGGGCAATTTTATTTCAGATCTCCCAATTTATAAAATAAAATAATAACTTGTGCAAAGTTACTTGGGTTTATAAATAAAAATATCAAGTTTCTAACCACAGCCTCTTGGAATGACCATCTAGGTGGGGTCCAAGAAACCATGCTGGACTGAGCAATTTCCAACACCAGTATCACTACTGTACTTCGACATATAAAACTTTAATTTGGGGATATGCAAGCACGCAATATTTTTATAAATAGCACACTAGCATTTGTAACTCCTTCTCTGTTATAAAAACATAGAACCCTATTTTAAAGTAACCTGAACTCAAGATAAAGCCTGACTTTTCCATTTGATGGCGATCACATATTGCTGGCTGCTCGTGATGCTTCCATCTTCCCACTGACTTCTTGGGGGATTTCACAATGGAAATTATGCTAATTGCAACTTTTAAAAGGTCATGGTGTCCTTTACAGCAAATGTGGGATCTATGTGGACTGAAAGTAATGACATTCTATTATCCTGTACATTTTTTAAGAGTTTCAGAATCAAACAGTTTAATTTAGTTTATTGTCACGTGTACTGAGGTACAGTGAAAAGCTTTCGTTATGTGCTAACCAGTCAGTGGAAAAACAATACATGATTACAATTGAGCCATCCACAGTGTACAGTGATAAAGGGAATAATGCTTAGTGCAAGATAAAGTCCAGCAAAGTCTAATTAAAGATAGTCCGAGGGTCTCCAGTGAAGTAGTTAGTAGTTCAGGACCACTCTAGTTGTTGGTAGAATGATTCAATTGCCTGATAGCAGCTGGGAAGAAATTGTCCCTGAATCTGGAGGTGTGCGTTTTCACACTTCTATACCTCTTGTCTGATGGGAGAGGGGAGAAGAGGAAGTGGCCGGGGTACGACTTGTCCTTGATTATGCTGGTGGTCTTGCCGAGGCAGCATGAGATGTAAATGAAGTCAATGGAAGGGAGGTTGGTTTGTGTGATGATCTGGGCTGTGTCCACATTTCTCTGCAATTTCTTGTGGTCTTGGATGGAGCTGTTCCCAAACCATGCTGTGATGCATCCAGGTACAGATTCACCAATGACCTACAGTACATAGAAGATAGAACCTAACAGCACAATAACAGGCCCTTTGGCCCACATTGTCTCTGCAGCGCCTAATGCCTTCTACCTGCACATAATCCAGCCTAGATCAGATTGCACACTGGGTAGCTGGCAGTACATGCCTGCCCTATATAACCCATACTAGAGATAAACCTTAGCACCCTTATTCTTATGTTAAAGCTGTTCTTGTAGTCCAGGCTCAAATAATTCCTCAGTGTATGTGTCTGCTTTATTGTTGCAGCTATTGTTACCAAATTTAATTCATCCACCCAATGCGACATAATTCCAATTGGTATCTCTACTCCACTCTCAATGGCATTCATTTATAAGCGTGGCACAAACATTTAGGTTGGCACACGTGAGGTTGAGGGGAGACGTGATTGAAGTATATAAAATGATGAGAGGCGTATTTAGGGTAGACAATCAGAACCTTTTTCCCAGGGTGGAAATGTCAATGACCAGAAGGCAGAATGTGAGAGGGGAAAAGTTTAAAGATGAAGTGAGGGGGGAAGTTTTATGTTACACGGAGAGTGGAGAGTGTCTGGGAGGTGACATCAGGGTTTGTGATAGGGGCACATGCTATAGTGTCATTTAAAAGGCTGGATAGGCACGTGGATATGCAGAGAATGGAGGGATATGGATCATGTCCAGGCAGACAAAATTACTTTATCTTGACATCATGTTTGGTACGGCCATTATGACCAAAGAGCCTGGCACTCTGCTGTACTGTTCTATGTTTCATCTTCGATGGTAAGTATGGAGAACAATAAAACAATGTCACATTGTAGGCTTGGAAATGCTAATAGTATTCTCTGGAATTCAGGAGTTTGCGGGGAGACCTGATAGAAGTATATAAAATTACGAGAGACATTGATCGGATAGAAAAGTCAGAATATTTTTTCCCAGGATGGAAAAAACAAATACTGGTGCATAATTATAACGAGAGAGAGGAAAAGTTTAATGGAGGGTACACCAAATGCTGGAGAAACTCAGCAGGTGCAGCAGCATCTATGGAGCGAAGGAGATAGGTAACGTTTCGGGCCGAAACCCTTCTTCAGAGTTTAATGGAGTTGTGCGGAGAAATGTGCGGAGGGTGATGAATGCCTGGAACATGCTGTTGGGGGTGGTGGTTGATACAGATACGATAGTAGCTTTTAAGGGGCTATTGGATAGGCATATCAGGGCTCTCAATTAACTTTTTCCCCTGTTGCCAGTCGGGCAACCTAGGCAGCTTTTTAGGTTGCCGAATGACAGTTTAGAGGTCATTTAAGACTGCTTGCATGACGCGTGCGATAATGTGCTCAGACGAAGTGCATAGTTACCAGTCTGAATTATGCTCAATGAAGCATTCACATATAATTTCTGCTTCGAATAAAGTCACAAACTAAAATTCGAATAATTCGAATTAAACATATTCACCAATCAAGGCATGATATATACCACAATGGCATGCAACAAAATTATAATACAGTATCTCAACTTTTTTTTACACATTGCAATGAATGCAATTTATATTATTTCTTTCCACTTCCAAACAAAAATGTGTTTGGATTATTCAGTGTATGATCAACCTGTGTCAATAAATCCTGGACCATGGTAACATATATGCTTAACCATGCACACTACAGATTGATGCAAGCATGTTTTCTGTGAAGGACCGAAGATTATCATGACATGGCCATATGATGGGTCTTTTCCTCTTGAATCTTCAATCATCAATCTCTGTTGTGCCCAGTCACAGCAAGGTAAGTTGATAAAGAATTGAATCAATCCGTTTGACACCTTTGAAGGAAGACACAGTAACATCATCAATAGATACGTAATATATCCCTTCTGCTCTAGGATTTTGTAATTTAAAAGAAATAAAGAGAATGGAAGTGTACTTTGATTTTCTTTTACTTGTAACATACTTGTTACTGTATTATTATTACCTGACCAGACCTATACCATACTTTTGAATGTACATAGTACCTCTTTCACTGTGCACACTAAGAAGATGAGTCATGGAAGTAGCTGACTATATTGAATCAATCATGGAACTTGGCAAGTGAGACTTTTCTGCTTGATATTGAAACCATATCTTGAAAAGGAAAGTAAAGACAGAGCTGTTCAAATACATCTAAAAGTCACTTTAATTGTCATCTGAGTCGCTCTCGAGCAGAGCATCCTCCTCATCAGACTTGACACTGTCAGGGTGAGGTCCCGAGGCAGAGGCTGCAGCTGGGCCTTCTCCCGTGTCAGGCCTCCTTGCCCTCATCCCTCCTGCATGCCGCAAGCTGATGGCTGGCCGGTGATCAGAGTCCTTGATGTTACTGGCATGCAGCATGATGAGGAGCTGGTCCGTCACCTGGTCGTCCTGGAGGGAACTTCTGATGGTCGTCTTCACCTGCTTCAGCCGGCTGAACCCTCCCTCAGCTTCAGCTGAACTTGCCGGTATGGTAAGGGCGAGGTCAAGGAGAGTGCAGATGTTGGGTAGCTCTTCTGGTGTGTGACATCAGGAACACCATGCTGTATCACAACAAACCTTCCAGCAACATGGCTGTTACCTGGCACTACACTGGAGCATTAGGGGGAGCTTCAATGCCCAAATTTCGGGGTGGGTTTCTGATGTCTGAATAGTTCAGTTTTATTTCGTATTGGTCCGCTTCCAGATCCAAATCACCATCTCTAACTTTTCACAGGGATGGATTCAGTGAGTGTAGACTGTACTCCCCTCTCCCCTTCACCCCCCTGCCGCCCCATCCCTCCTTCTCCACTACCCCCTTACCCTTTTCCCTTCCCCTCTTCCCCCCCTTCTTCCCTTCCCCCTCTTCCTCCTCCCCGCTCCACTCTTCTCCCCTTCTCCACTACCCCCTTACCCTCTGCCCCTCCCCTCACACCCCCTTCTCCCCCTCTCCCTCCCTTCTCCCATTTTCCAATCCTCCCCCTTTCCCCAACGCCCCCCATTTGTGGACCCAGCCTGTGATAGCTATATCCCACTAATAGTACTGCACAAGGTCTACTACACATCATCTGCTTTAGTAACATTGACTATGGGATCAATGCAGACTTTGGGAACAACACCACCCCACCTCCCCCCCCCCCCCCCCCCCCGCCCCCCCTCCGCCCCCTCGCCTTGCTTCAAAATGGGTGCTGGGTATTTAGACTCAGTGGCCGGAGAAGGTGGGTGGCATTGACAACATTGCCTGTACCCAGTTGAAAGGCCCGCTGCCTCTGAGGGTTTGGAGAGACCATTGGAAGAGAGATCTGCCTCTGGGACAACTCGTGACTAACAATTTAGTTCCCATGCAGAATATCGGGGGTTCGAGTCCAACTCCTGGGGTCCCTGTCTCACATTTAGTTCAGATATACAGTGCCCTTCGGCCCACGAGTCCGCACCGACCAGCGATCCCCCGCACACTATCCCACACACGCTGGGGACAAGTTATAAATACCAAGCCTATCAGCCTAGAGTTAGGGTTACCTCCTGCACTCCAAAGATGCTCGGGTTTGTATAAATTGTCCCTAGCTTGTGTGGGATAGTGTGTGGGGGATCGCTGGTCACAAGCTGGGTCCACAAATGGGGGGCATCAGAGAAAGTGGGGGTTGGAGGAGGGAGGGAGAGGGGGAGAAGGGGATGGGAGGGGAGTGGGGGTAGAGTGGAGAAGGGGAAGAAGAGTGGAGCGGGGAGAAAGGAGGAAGAGGGGGTAAGGGAAGAAGGAGGGGAGTGGAGAAGCATGGGGGGGTGGAGAAGGAGGGATGGGGGCAGGAAGGGGAAGTAGGGGGTGTGGAGGGGAGAGGGGAGTTCAGTCTACACTCACTGAATTCATCCCTGTGAAAAGTTAGAGACAGTGATTGGATCTGGAAGCGGACCTATACATCTGTAAAACTGAACGACTCAGACATCTTTTCAATTGCACAATTGATTTTGTTATATTAATTTTAATATATTAATGTTTAAAATCCATGCATTAAAGGAAGAACATTTTACAGCATATCTGTGGTCCCTAACCCTATGCTTAACAAACCCCTAACCGGGTGTCACCCGCAGGAGAGTTATATCTGGACCACAGCGTGCAACTTGGACAACAGGCAGCCTGATGCAAACTGTGCCAACATTTCTCAGAGAGCTCCTGCCTTATCCTTGTTCCCTGCCTTGCCCTGTGGAGTTGCTGCTTGTTTGTGAACCAGCGGCTCAGGCAGCGGATTGGCGCTTGACACCGTTGGCAAATTGTTCTGTTGCTGTTGTTCCCTTTGAGGGCCTGTCCCACTTTGCGATTTTTTTTTTCAGCCACTGTGGAGCATCAGTGACTGACACCATTTAGAAATACAGCACGGAAACAGGCCATTCTGCCCACCGAGTCCGTACCGACCGGTGACCCCTGTACACTAGCACTATCCGACATACTAGGGAAAATTTACAATTCTTTCCGAAACCTGTATGTCTTTGGAGTGTGAGAGGAAACCGGATCTCCAGGAGAAAACCCACGTGGTCATGGGGAGAATGTATAAACTCAGTACAGACAGTACCCGTAGACACGAGCTTTAAGACAGTACCTTACCCGTGCACTGACTGATTCCGCACCTGCACTGTTACCACAAATGTCCACTTTTATATCTTTATAAGTCCCAAGAGGAAAAGCCTAATTACCGTGGAGGCTTTGGAGAGGTTGCAAAGGAGGTTTACCAGAATTCTGCCTGGATTAGAGGATTTCAGCTGCAGGAAGAGGTTGAATGGACTTGGATTGTTTCTCTGGAACCTTGGAGGTTGAGGGGATACTTGATCGAAGTATATAAATTGTGAGTGAGAGATAAATAGATAGATAGACAGACAGACAGACAGACCAGAACCATTTTTCCCAGGGTGGAAATATCCTTCATTTCCATAGTGTGAGGTGAGAGGGGGTATGTTTAATAGAGATGTGCAGGGCATGAGGGGTGGGGGCCTGAAATACATTGCCAGGGTAGTGGTGGAGGCAGATGCAAAAGTGGCGTTTACGAGGCTTTCTGATGGGGACATGGAAGTGCAGGGATAGAGAGATATAGACCACATACAGGCAAATGAGATCAGTTCAACTTGGCATCGTGTTTGACACAAACATTATGGGCCGTTCCTGCGCTGTACGGTTCTATATTCTATGTTCTACGCAAGAGGACAATCAGTTCTAAGTGTCTTTCTGTCGTATGCCACGGTGGCATAGGAGGAACAAGGTGCTGATGGTAGGAATCAACCTCTACCCAGCATCTGCGTGATGCTGCCATCTCTCAGGGCATCTGTATTAGACGTGTCTCCAATCTTGACAACAGAGCACTTACTAAAGGTGCACCAAGTAGCTAAATCTATGCCAGGAATCAGCAGTCACCCTTCCAATGTCATCCCAGTCCCATGTCCCTTCACTATTGCATGAGAACCATGGCGCCCAGCCTGAAGTGGATTCGAGGCTCCTGCTCGCCTCCGAAGACCGAGACTCTGTCCAATTCTTCAATCTGAAGCAAAGTATCCAGAGTGCCGCTGAGTTGAAGACCAGTCTAGGACGATGGTTGGGATATGGACCACGTATTCCATCTCACGCATCCCAGAGTACTTAAGGAAGTAGCCCCAGAAATAGTGGATGCATTAATGATAATTTTTCAAAACTCTTTAGATTCTGGAGTAGTTCCTGAGGATTGGAGGGTAGCAAATGTAACCCTACTTTTTAAAAAGGGAGGGAGAGAGAAAACGGGGAATTACAGACCAGTTAGTCTAACATCGGTAGTGGGGAAACTGCTAGAGTCAGTTATTAAAGATGGGATAGCAGCACATTTGGAAAGTGGTGAAATCATTGGACAAAGTCAGCATGGATTTATGAAAGGTAAATCATGTCTGACGAATCTTATAGAATTTTTCGAGGATGTAACTAGTAGAGTGGATAAGGGAGAACCTGTGGATGTGTTATATCTGGACTTTCAGAAGGCTTTCGACAAGGTCCCACATAAGAGATTAGTATGCAAACTTAAAGCACGCAGTATTGGGAGTTCAGTATTGATGTGGGTAGAGAACTGGCTGGCAGACTGGAAGCAAAGAGTAGGAGTAAACTGGTCCTTTTCAGAATGGCAGGCAGTAACTAGTGGGGTACCGCAAGGCTCGGTGCTGGGACCCCAGCTATTTACAATATATATTCATGATTTGGACGAGGGAATTGAATGCAACATTTGCGGCTGACACGAAGCTGGGGGGCAGTGTTAGTTGTGAGGAGGATGCTAGGAGGCTGCAAGGTAACTTGGATAGGTTGGGTGAGTGAGCAGATGCAGTATAATGCGGATAAATGTGAGGTTATCCACTTTGGTGGCAAAAACAGGAAAGTAGGCTATTATCTGAATGGTGGCCGATTAGGAAAAGGGGAGATGCAACGAGACCGGGGTGCCATGGTACATTGAAAGTAGGCATGCAGGTGCAGCAGACAGTGAAGAAAGCGAATGGTATGTTGGCATTCATAGCAAAAGGATTTGAGTACAAGAGCAGGGAGATTCTACTGCAGTTGTACAAGGTCTTGGTGAGACCACACCTGGAGTATTGCATACAGTTTTCGTCTCCTAATCTGAGGAAAGACATTCTTGCCATAGAGGGAGTACAGAGAAGGTTCACCAGACTGATTCCTGGGATGTCAGGACTTTCATATGAAGAAAGACTGGATAGACTCAGCTTGTACTTGCTAGAATTTAGAAGATTGAGGGGAGATCTTATAGAAACGTACAAAATTCTTAAGGGGTTGGACAGGCTAGATGCAGGAAAATTGTTCCCGATGTTGGGGAAGTCCAGAACAAGGGGTCACAGTTTAAGGATAAGGGGGAAGTCTTTTGGGACCGAGATGAGAAAATCATTTTTCACACAGAGAGTGGTGAATCTGTGGAATTCTCTGCCACAGAAGGTAGTTGAGGCCAGTTCATTGGCCATATTTAAGAGGGAGTTAGATGTGGCCCTTGTGGCCAAGGGGATCAGGGGGTATGGAGAGAAGGCAGGTACGGGATACTGAGTTGGATGATCAGCCATGATCATATTGAATGGCGGTGCAAGCTCGAAGGGCCGAATGGCCTACACCTGCACCTATTTTCTATGTTTCTATGTATTGGAAGGTCTTCACAAACTCAGAGTTGGTCGTGTTGTTGACCCAGAAGGAGGCGACACCGGCAGACGCTGGACAAAGGGCCGGGATGAAACCGGGGGCTCTAACTTTGCGCAACCATCAAAGCCGGCTGCGGGAGTCCCAGGCACAAAGGCTGAAGGCCTGGACAGGAGCTGGCGAACCAAATGAGGTGCAACAGGCCTTTATAACCAGCTGCAGCTTGGACGATGTAATATAGTGCCAAAATCAGGCGACTGTTGCATATGGACTCAGTTTGTCTGTTTCCATGCATGTGATACGTAATCGGGGATTGTCTTTATATATGCCAATAATCACACTGATCTATATGCAAAAAATATATTTTACTGTACCTTTGGGACACAAGACAATAAAAGAGTCATTGAGAAGTCGGCTGCAATCTCTCCTCGATGATAACTCCTGGAGAAGCCCATAGGAAATGCCACCTGCTCCTGAGTAGTCGGTGGGATCCAGAAAAGCAGCTGGCATATTACAATACCTTAGAGGCAGTCACAAAAAAGGGTTGGTATGCAGTCAAAAGAAAAGAAATATTTTGTGTCCTACAGAAATTTGAAGGTCTTCAGCCAATTTCCTCACTAAGGGTCCCGACCCAAGATGTCACCTATCCAAGGTTTCCTGAGATGCTGCCTGACCCACTGAGTTACTCCAGCACTTTGTGTCCTTACTCAGGAATTCGTCATTTTCCATTTGAAGAGCTGATTCTGATAGCTGACGCTGAGTGTTAATTGCCCGAGGTTTAACAGCTCTTTAAAGTCTGGAAAAAAACAAAAGTAGCCAGGAAGACTTTTGACTGAGTAAAGTTAATGATGCAAAATCATAGTTATAATTTTTAGATTGGTCCTTTTACTTGTCCAATGTTACTTTTAAAAAATTGCAGTAAGAAGCAAAACAAAATTCAAAAATCTGTGGGTAGAGTAGTCAGAATCAGAATAGCAATTAAATTTCTCCAATCCATAATAAAGCAAATTCAAAACAGATTCATTTGACCTTATTGGATCGTGTCAAAGATCATCCAGTTCATTATGAAGGAAACACACAACATTAATTAGTTACTTCTAAATGCCATGACTTTGCCAATGTTCAGAAACCCGTTTTATTTGACATCCTTAGCGAACAAGTTTCACAAACGTTGATCAATGTTGAAGCTTTGGTATTTAAATACCACATAAACATTTGCAGCGAAAGATTGACATTGGCCAAGATTGATCTGAATGGTATCATGTTTAAATGGTTTGCCTTTTATTTTTGCGACAAAGATCATTCTGGATTATCTTAAAACTAGTTCTTGATTGCACTGTTCAGATGTGCACAGTGTGCAAATCCAAGTATGTTTAGAAAAAGAAATCTTGTAAAATACCTGAGAATGTTAATAATGTGTCGTAGAATTTTACAGCACAGGAGGAGGCTATTTGATTCATTACACCTCTCTGAAAGAGTTCTCCATTAGCCCCTTGATGAATGCCACATTTTTCAAGTTGTTTTCTGTTTCACAGGCCCTCTGGCCCTGTGCTTCCAAACTAAAGTGCTAACACTTGCTTTTATGTTTCTGCTCTTCCTGTGTTGGGCTGCAATACCCAATTTTTTTTTAACATATTTATTTAAAGAAAATGGGTGTCACTGAGAAGGCCAGCATTTATTGCCGATCTCTAACCCTCGCCCAGAGCTATTGGCTTTGTTTTGAAATGCATTATTCCTTTTGGTGAAAATACTCCTACAATAAGGACTTGGAGCCAGTGAGGCTACAACAGACTAGTTCCAAGTCAGGAAGTTTGTGGGAAACACACAAAATGTGATATTTCTGGTCCTTGTCTTGGAAATTGCAGATCCGTTGCAGTATGTGGGTAAAGTAATTTTGCAAATAATACGCACTGCAGCCACGGCATGTCCACGATGGCAGGAGTGGATGTTTAGGGTGATGGATTATGTGCCAACCAAGCGAACTGCGTTATTCTGAATGGCATTGAACCTCTTGAGTGTCACTGGAACTGTGCTCTTCAGCCAAGTGCAAAGTATTCCATTACTCTCCTAACTTGTGTATGGAGATGCTGGAAAAGCTTTGGCAAGTCATGAGACGAGTTTAATGTGAATGGCATGATGGTGCATATATTAGTGCTGCTGCCTCGCATCGCCACCGACCAAGGTTCAATTCTAACCTCGGGTGTTGTCGACATTAACCTTTTCAGCTCATAGAGTGATACAATGTTGAAACAGGCTCATCGGGCCAACTTGCCCACACCGACCAACATGTCCCATCTACACCAGTCCCACCAGCCTGCGCTTGGCCGATAGATTGTAAAGGCAGTGCAATCCAAAGTGAATAGAGGAAGATTCTATTTGGATGAAGATGATCTTTGCCTGGCATTTTAATGTTGTCTTACATATCCTCCCTGTGGCAATGTGGGTTTGTGCCTGAAAACTCTATTCCTTGGAGCGCAAGGGGATGAGGGGTGATTTTATAGAAGTGTACAAAATTATGAGAGGAATACATTGGGTAAGCGCAGAGTCTTTTGCCCTGAGTAGGGGAACTGAGAACCGGAGGGCATAGGTTTACAGTAAAGGGCCTGTGCCACTTGGGCGTCATTTGCGCGTCAACATTTACGACGCGTGCATTGTGCCGCACACGTGATGCGCGCACGGTGCGTGGTGATGTAGGCAGTGACGCATGGTCGTGAGCGGCGCCCCAGTATTTTGGGATGTACAAAATCTTCGCATGCGATGCGCAAATGACGCCCACGTGAGACAGGCCCTTGAGGGTGAATCAAATAGTCTGTAGTTTTGTTTATTTTATTGTCACATGCACTGAGGTACCGTGAAAAGTTTGTGTTGCATGCTAACTAGGTACGTGGAAAAATAATACATGATTTACAATGGAGCCACACACGTGATTAAAAGCGTATAACATTTAGTGCAAGATAAAGTCCAGTAAAGTCCAATTAAAGGTAGTCCGAGTGCCTCCAGTCATGTTTTACATCCCGTGGAGTGTTTTTCCTACTTACTTCAATTGTACTGGTCAAACCACATTTGTTTAAAAAGTTGCTTTGATGTTAAGAATGGGCATTCTCACCCCAACTTTAGAATATGGCCTGTTTGGATTGTAAGTAATCGCACTAATTAGTTAATGACAATGGCCACATATTTGGTTGTATAGTGGGTAATGAAGAAAGGCAATTTAAGATTACAACAGAATCCAGATCAATCTGAGAGTGGACCAATGAAGGGCAGATGAATGTTAAGTGTGAAGTGATGCATTTTAGGAAATTCAACCAGGACAGGACAAACACAGTGAGTGGCAGGCCCTGTGCAGTTGTAAAACTGAGAGATCTATGGATAGATACATGGTACAAAAGTGGTGAACAGGGAGATAGGGTGATGGAGAATGCATATGGCATGCTTGCCTTTATCGCTCAAAGCACTGAGTTCAAGAGTGGCACAATACAATTGGAACTGGACAATTACTGCCCCGTCAGCCCACTTGCAGTCATCAGCAAATTGATGGAAGATGTTAATATGAAGCACTCACCACACAGTACCTTAGTAAGACAGCACCTAGAATATTGTGTGCAGTTCTTGTCGCCAAACCATAGCCGGAATGTGTTCAAATTAGAGAGGATGCAGAAACGATTCACAAGGAAATGTCATATCCAGGTGCAGTCTAACTAACGTCTAATTAGTATAAAAGAGTTAAAGAAGGAACTGCAGATGCTGGAAAATCGAGGGTACACAAAAGACTGGAGAAACTCAGCGGGTGCAGCTGCATCTAAGGAGCAACCGCAAGAGATGCTACACTTGTCCCTTCACCTCCCCCCTCCACTCCTTTTAGGGACCCAAGCAGTCCTTCCAGGTCCGACAGTCCTTCCAGGCACCTCCTCCAACTTCATCTACTGCATCCGCTGCTCCAGATGCCAGCTGATCTATAACGGTGAGACCAAGCGGAGGCTTGGTGATTGTTTTGCCGAACACCTTCGCTCGGTCCGCAATAACCAACCCGACCTCCCGGTGGCTCAGCACTTCAACTCCCCCTCCCATTCCGTATCCGACCTCTCGGTCCTGGGCCTCCTCCACGGCCAGAGTGAGCAACACCGCAAGTTGGAGGAACAGCACCTCATATTCCCCTTGGGGAGTCTGCATCCTCTGGGCTTGAACATTGAATTTTCTCAATTCTGTTAACCCTTGCTGTCTCCTCCCCTTCCCACCTCTCCCTCAGCCCTCGGGCCCTGGCATTCCCTCTCGCTCTATCTCTCCCCCACCCAAGTCGCACTAGCTTCTCATTTTCACACTACAAACAGCTTACAATGGCTTGTTCCCTTTATCATCGATACTTTTTTGCATATCTTTCATTCATTGTTCTTTATCTCTCCACATCACCATCTATATCTCTCGTTTCCCCGATCCCTGACCAGTCTGAAGAAGGGTCTCGACCCGAAATGTCGCCTATCTCCTTCGCTCCTTAGATGCTGCTGCACCCGCTGAGTTTCTCCAGCCTTTTGTGTACCGTCTAATTAGTATATTCTAGTTTGGAAACCCAACTAAAAATTGGGTGAGTGCTTCACTTTACCATCATCAACAACTACCATTAATTTGCTGATGACTGCGAGTGGGCTGACGGGGCAGTATTGTTCAGTTTCAAATTGCCCTACATTTTATGAACACCACACATTTAAACCATTTTCCACATTGTTGGATAGACACCATTATTAAAGCCATACCAAAACAGCTTGTGTTCATAATCCACAGGAATCTGTCTCATGCTTCTTCTTCTCATCCGAACATCACGCCCTTAGCATCCCATTCTCTCTCACGTTCCTGTCTAGCTTCTCTGGAAATGCAACAGTGGGAGCTGATATCATTTTACAATGTAGCAACCTTGGGGAGGAAGTGTACAGTTTCTATCCATTAATCACACACTGCCAATTTGTCACAATTTCCATCCCAGAATCCAGTTGTTCCACTGAAGTTCGGCAGAATAAAGGCAGCCGGCTGCCAATGCCAGTTTTATTCCTCTTATGTTTCAGTGAAGTACTTTTGCTGGGTTGCTTGGCCATTTCCAGGGAAGGTAGGAGTCAACCACGTTACTGTGAGTCAGGAAATACATGTGGGCGAAACTGTCCAAATAAGGATGCAGGTTTATTTTCCAAAGGATTTTAATGACCCAGATGATGGGTACATTGGTTCATCATCATCTTCCCTGGCTTAACTACTTATTTTAAATAGTTTAGTGGATCTCATCAACTGAATTTAAATTTTGGGTGTTTCAGCGAAAGGTTTGAATTGTAATGATGGGCTTTGGGCGAAAAACAATCTGCCAGAGGAACTCAGTGGGTTGTGGCATATCTGTGGAAGGAAAGGGAGAGTTGATGCTTAGGATCAAGACCTTGAATCGGGTCCCTGTTGCAGGGATAGACACAAAGTGTTGGAGTAACTCAGCAGGTCAGGTAGCATCTGTGGAGAAAAAGGATGGGTGATTTTTCGGATCGGGATCCTTCTTCACACCTGGGTCTTCACCCAAAAAACATCAACAATCCTTTTGCTTCCACTGATCAAATGATCGATCCACTGAGCTCCTTCAGCAGTTTGTTTTTTGCCCCAGACCATAACATGTGGAGAATCTTGTGGCTTCATGCTGGGCTTTGTATTTGTTAATAGTGTGGTTTAACCACAGCGACATCATTACTAGAGGGGGACCCGCTGCTGGGAGGAAATGACTCTGCCGTGCCCAGCTCTTGCTAGTCTGACACTGTAACCTGCTGCCAGTGAGTGACAACAACAATGACCCCTA
Organism: Okamejei kenojei; assembly: GCA_035221665.1. Taxonomy (NCBI): domain Eukaryota; kingdom Metazoa; phylum Chordata; class Chondrichthyes; order Rajiformes; family Rajidae; genus Okamejei; species Okamejei kenojei. The sequence continues at coordinate 48,366,002 of CM069131.1, read as the reverse complement.
ACAGTGTAGTGATGGTACAGTGTCAAACCAGACTATTAATCCAGAAACCTGGTCCAACAGATTCAAATTTAATTTAGTTTTAGTTTGGAGAAACAGGCCCTTCGGCCCACCGAGTTGGCACCGACCATTGATCCCCGCACATTGACACTACCCTACACATACTAGGGACAATTTTACATTCAGACCTAGCCAATTAACTTACAAACCTGTATGTCTTTGGAGTGTGGGAGGAAACCGAAGATCTCGGAGAAAACCCACGCAGGTCATGCGGCGAACGTGCAAACTCCAAACAGACAATCATCTGTAGTCAGGGTCTCTGGTGCTGTCAGGCACCACGGCGCTGCCCATCGCAACACAAATTTAAATTCAGTTCATTAAATAATCTGAACTGAAATAATATTTTAAAAAATCTAATCTCAGGATGATGGCCATGAAAGCACCAGATGGATGTAAAAACCAATTTGGTTCACTAACAAAAACCTATCTTCTAGAAAGGAATCGGCCACCATTACCTTGTGGGTTAGGCCTCACTTTTACTTCAGACCCACGGCAATATAGTTGACTCTTACCTGCCCTCAGAAATGACCCAGCAAACCATTGAATAGTATCAAAACTTTCACGTGGAAACGTGACAAGAATGAAACTTGACAAACTTTGATATTGATCTCCGTAGCAGAATCAAGCTGTTTACTAAACCTTCCAAATTCCTCTTACGAACAACTGGGTAATAGCACCTAAGCTTGAACAGATGGAGCCAGCGACATCGGGCGAGAGGCAAGGCCACGAGTGAAGGAGGGGGAACTGGGGTCGGGCCTAACCCACTCTTGTGGTCGGCTGTGGGAGGCACCCCCCGGGGAACAATGAATGGGCGAAGAGAGGGAGGGAAGGAAGGAGATGGATGGAGGCCCGCAACAGCCTGCCACTTGCCTGGAATGGGCACCGCCCATAAGAACTAGAGCATGGACTTTGAAAATGACGGCAAAACATGATGCCTCTTGCATGCAGGATCAGTAGACCTTTTCCGTGCACTTGCCAATCAGTATGGAAATACTCTACTGGACTGTTTGTAAGGAAAATTATTTCACTGTGTTAAAGCACATCGCACAGGTGACAATAAAAGTACCGTTCAACCATTGAGTTGTCCCACAGATTGAGTTGTCCCACAGATTGCCAAAGCAGCAGAAAGATGGAGCCACAAAATGTCACAAATTGTACCTTGATGCAACCCGCCAAACTCTCCAAGATAACTCCCGAGTATATCATGTCCCACCAGGAGGTAATCCCCGAGTATTTCATGTCCCACCAGCAGGTAATCCCCGAGTATTTCATGTCCTACCAGCAGATAATACCTGAATAGATCATGTCCCACCAGCAGGTAATCCCCGAGTATTTCATGTCCCACCAGCAGGTAATCCCCGAGTATTTCATGTCCTACCAGCAGGTAATACCTGAATAGATCATGTCCCACCAGGAGGTAATCCCCGAGTATTTCATGTCCCACCAGCAGGTAATCCCCGAGTATTTCATGTCCCACCAGCAGGTAATCCCCGAGTATTTCATGTCCTACCAGCAGGTAATACCTGAATAGATCATGTCCAACCAGCAGGATAGACCTAACTAAATGCAGTGGGAATAAAATGGTTGGGAATGGTCCAGAATATCCTCAATATGGAGTACAGAGTACGTAACGCCCTGTCAAACATGGCAAGCAAACCTTCTCCTGATTGTCACTAATTATTTTCTCTCAGCTGCTGAATCGATGCTCCCCAACGTTGAACTATATATGACATAAGAACTGGGCAAAAACAAAAATATACTCTGGCTGGAGGGATTTCCGTGTCCGAAAGAGACTCCCTAGCAGCACCACGGGTGACCATGTTTAACATTGCATTCCTCCACTTTCTATGATCTCAGCATATCCCTCACTACAATATTGTAAAGAGCCAGGGATCTACACTGGTTCAGTGAAGAATGAGGAAGAAGTGCGCTCAGTGGAGCAGTTGGTAGAGCTACTGCCTCGCAGCGCCAGAGACCTGCATTTGATCCTGACCTCGGCTGCTGTCTGTGTGGAGATTGCATGTTCTCCCTGTGACTGCATGGATTTCCTCCGTCCAGACGCTCCAGTTACCTCCCACATCCCAAAGACTTGCAGGTTTCTAGGTTAATTGGTCTATGTAAATAGTCAAAGTATGTAAGGTAGAAAAAAATGCTGGAGAAACTCAGCGGGTGAGGCAGCATCTATGGAGCGAAGGAATAGGTGACGTTTCAGGTTGAGACCCTTCTTCAGACTGATGTCAGGGGAGGGGGCGGGACAAAGATAGAATGTAGTCAGAGACAGTACGACTAGTGGGAGAACTGGGATGGGGAAGGGGATAGAGATACAAGTATGTAAGGAATGGACAAATTAGTGGGATAACATAGCACTGGTGTGAATGGGTGATCACTGGTCGGTGTGGACTCGATGGGCTGAAGGGCCTGTTTCAATACTCTATCTCTAAACTAAACTAGAGAAATAGGTCAGAGCTCCAGGCAGCAACTAAATATGAGATCAACATATGACAAACTGATGTCTGGTACTATATGCAGAATTATTTTGAAGTCCTGCAACATCTAGTTTTGAATGGCGGTGAGCAGTTAAACAGTTCATTGGAGGAAGAGGCTCTCTAAGATCATTCCATTCTCAGTAACGGTGTGGCTCAACATGTAAGTGCCAAAGATAAGTCTGAAGCATTTGCAGCCGTCTTCAGCCAGTAGTATTGACTTCTGGAGAAGGGTCCCGACCCGAAATGTTGCCTGTCCATGTTCTCCACAGATGCTGCCTGATCCGCTGAGCTACTCCAGCACTCTGTGTCCTTCGAAATATTGACTGTGGATATTGACTCCCACCATTTCAGGATTCTTGCACTGCAGGAAGAAATGTGACCTCCTTCAGCAAACATGGCAGAAAGGTAGCAGCACAACCATGTTAAGTTCTTCAGAAGGACCAGTAAATATAATGTTATCACCCATGTGTATTATCAGCAGCAGTCAGTGGGACCATGGTCCTGAATCTAGATGCAAACTGCCGCATTCAAGATTAGTGAGATCAGCAGCAACCGTTTGTTGGGTATCCAAGGAGTTTAAAAATTACAGATATATTGACTCATAAAATGTGGAGGTATTCCAATGAGCTTTTTGGATGAGAACCAGAGGACATATGTTTAAGGTGAGGGGGGAAAGATTTAATACAATTCTGAGGGGTAACGTTTACACGCAAAGGGTGGTAGGTATGGAACGAGCTGCCAGAGGAGGTAGTTGAGGCAGGTACTATCGCAATGTTTAAGGAACATAGGCAAGTACATGGATTGGACAGGTTTTGAGAGATGTGGGCCAAACACAGGTAGATGTGGGCCAAACACTAGTGTAGATGGGACATGTTGGCCGGTGTGGGCAAATTGGGCTGAAGGGCCTGTTTCCGTGCTGTGAGACTCCGTGACTATTTATAGAGGAGGGAAGCAGGAAGATTGGCAAAGGAAATGTCGAGAACATCCGGTTTGCAGATGACCAGCAAATGGACTAGGTTTTGGAAGTGGGATTGGGCAGAAAGTAGATAGAGCTTTGAAGAATTCATCAGCGACTCAATATCAAATTAATACATTTCAGATCAAATTAGATAAACTCGTGATTTTCTTCACAGTGATCCTGAAACATTAATTGTGCATCTGTAACTGCTTAAGCACATCTCTTAACTTCTCCTGCGGGGTTGGTTTCCTTCCCGCTTTTGCTTTCACTTACCTATTAACATATAGTTTGATGTCAGCAACATATGAAATCTATGTTTTTTTTTGGACCAGTCATTATTTTATCTTTGTCTGAAGCCCAAGCAAATTGGCTCATTTTTCATGCTTACTTTGGAAAAAAATCAATATTGTAAACGTTCTTGGTGCTGCTGCAAGATTTCAGAGGTACAACATGTTTCCAAAATAGATGTTATGCTTTCTTAGAATTACAGAAGTGCACTCATGTATGACCATAAAACTGCATTCATTTCTGTTATCTGCATGATCATGGGCTAGTTTAGAATTACATACAGGGCACACATAAAAATTGAATTTACAATGTAATCTGCTGAATGATGCTCATTATTATTATGATTATTATGTTTAAATATTATAACATGCATACACCTGATTTTATCAAATTCATTCACTAGTGCATTCAAGGGAATGGCAATCAATTTCCAGCACCGAAGCTAAAGTTAAAGGTAGACACAAAATGCTGGAGCAACTCAACGGGTCAGGCAGCATCGCTGGAGAGAAGGAATGGGTGACATTTCGAATCGAGGCCCTTCTTCGGACTGATGTCAAAGGAGGGGGCGGGACAGAGATAGAATGTAGTCGGAGACAGTAATGCGCCTGTCCCACTTAGGAGATTTTTTTAGGCAACTACAGGTGACTAATTTGTCGCCACATGTTCGCCGGGAGTAGTCTCCTAAGTCGCACAAAAAGTCATTGCGTCTTTCTGGTCGCCGCTAAATTTTCAACATGTTGACATTCTTTTGGCGACAGCGGGTTTGACGCCAATGAGTATAGCTTGACTTCTCCTGACGTAGGTACTGTCGTAGGTTGTCGCCAGGGTGACGTAGGTTGTCGGCGGTTTTTCGGTAACCTGCTACAACTATGCAGTTGCCTAAAAAAAATCGCCAAGTGGTACAGGCCCATTAGACTAGTGGGAGAACTGGGAAGGGGGAGGAGATGGAGAGAGAAAGCAAGGGCTATCTGAAGTTAGAGAAGTCAATGTTCATACCGCTGGAGTGTAAGCTACCCAAACAAAATATGAGGTGCTGTTCCTCCAATTTGCGCTGGGCCTCATTCTGACAATGGAGGAGGCTCAGGACAGAAAGGCCAGATTCGGAATGGGAGGGACAGTTGAAGTGCTGAGCCACCGGGAGATCAGGTAGGTTAAGGCGGACTGAGCGGTGGTGTTCAGCGAAACGATCGGCGAGCCTGTGCTTGGTCTCGCCGATGTAGAGAAGTTGACTCCTGGAACAGCGGATACAGTAGATGAGGTTGGAGGAGGTGCAAGTGAACCTCTGCCTCACATGGATAGACTGTTTGGGTCCTTGGATGGAGTCGAGGGGGGAGGTAAAGGAACAGGTGTTGAATCTCCTGCAGTTGCAGGGGAAAGTACCTGGGGGGGGGTGGTTTATGTGGGAAGGGACAAGTTGACCAGGGTGTTTCGGAGGGAGCGGTCTCTGCACAAAGCAGAAAGGGGTGGAGTTGGGAAGATGTGGCCAGTAGTGGGATCCCGTTGGAGGTGACGGAAATGTTAGAGGATTATACGCTGAATGCAACGGCTGATGGGGTAGAAGGTGAGGGCAAGGGGGACTCTGTCCTTGTTACGAATGGGGGGGAGGGGGAGCAAGAGTGGAGCTGCGGGATATCAAGGATATCTTCAATTTAAACCAGCATCTGCAGTTCTTTCCTACACAGAAATCCTGTCCGTTATTTGGACCAACATATCAATGTCATACAAGCCTCCTCCCATCTTATTTAATCTCACAATTCTCAGTAGACCCTTCTATTCCGTTCTCCCTCATTCATCGGGATATTTAGCTCAAGGTCAACAAGTGGTAGTGAGTTCTACATTCTCATCAATCCGAGATAAGCTTCTTTCTCGTTTATTGGCAACTTCTATCAAAATGTAAAGGCTATTATGATCAACATCCGGTGTGTTGCTATTTCAGCAACACTTCTAGACTTCAGACTTAAGAGATACAGTGTGGAAACAGGCCCTTTGGCCCACTGAGCAATCGTGCTGACCAACAATCACCCCGTACACTAGTACTATCCTACCCAATAGGGACAATTTACAAAAGCCAATTAACCTACAAACCTATACATCTGTGGAGTGTGGGAGGAAACCAGAGCATCAGGAGAAAACCCACACAGTCACAGGAAGAATGTATAAACTCTATAGACAGCATCTATAGTCAGGATCGAACCGGGACTCTGGCCCTGTAAGGCAACTACTCTACCGCTGCGCCACTGTTCTGCCCCCAACACCATCTCCATTCAGCTGAGTGCAATGTATGAGTTGGTGGAACCAGAGCAGTTTGAGAGCATCGCTTAGTAGAAGTAGAAGACTTTTTAACCATTCTTCTTCTTTTTGCGTATGGCGTGCACAGCCTAAAGTTGTAGGACAACTTGTTCTATTTGATCTTATTCGATTGTGCACGCCGGGTTGATTGCATTCGTTGAAACAGGGCGGACCACGTGAAGGTTGCAATCTCACACCCCCACTTTTTACCATTAAGGCATCCTTTTCCAGAAAGCATGTTAATGCCATACAGAGTACAGCATAGAATCAATAGGATGATGTCAGGGATAGAATGCAAATCATATGATGTCAAACAGATTTTTAAGGGAATTATTCCCTTCACCATAGTTATATTACTTATCTTCATGGAAATCTAATCTACAGAGAATCATTTCATTCTAACATTTCCAGATGGTTCCGCACACTCAGTCATCTCTTCGCTGCTCATTCCATCAAAGTTCTGCAGCTTTCATCTTCTTCTTCTTCTTGCGTATGGCGTGCACAGCCTAAAGTTGTAGGACAACTTGTTCTATTTGATCTTATTTGATTGTGCACGCCAGGTTGATTGCATTCATTGAAACAGGGCGGACCACGTGAAGGTTGCAATCTCCCACCCCATCATATCTATGATGAGAAAAATGTCATTACATTAATGTGGTGGCCAAAGAAAACCATTTCTGATATCATTAAAGCCCATTTAACTTCACAGAATTGTAATAAGTTTTTACATTCCCTCACAGTGAAGACAATGATTTTGTGACTAAAACCAAATACAATACTCCAAATGCAGGTGCCTTCAGCCTCTGTCTTCTTTTATTTTCTTCCGCTGTGACCAGCATCAACGTTTCATTGCTTGTCTGCATCATGTGGCCAAACTATCGTCTTGTGTCATTCAAATAATTCAGGATCATATACACATGTTTTTCAGCACTGTACATACATCTCCTGACATATATCATCATTGCGTCCCAGTCTATACAAATGGCTATGATTGCAATATACAAGGCTCAAATATTGTCCAGATTTCCCAAAGCAACAAGTTTGGGTCAGCAGTACGTTTTACAAACTGACCAATTGAAGGTAAAATCAGGTGGAAGACAACACAGATAACTAACCTGAAATCTCACCCTTCCCAGCAAATGTAGTAGGTGGTCGACGAGGAACAGCAGAAGCTGATTTACACACAAAAACACACAAAGTCCTGGAGTACATCAGCAGGTCAGGCAGCATCTCTGGAAGATTTGTTGAACTTTAAGGCTTGTTAGTGCTGCATGAAGGCAGCTTCGAGCAAAATAAAAACCACGCGTCAGTACAAACATTTTCCAGTGGTGCCAGCGACAACGTTACGTTACATGTTTAGCAAGGAACTGCAGATGCTGGTTAAAACAGAAGATAGACGCAAAAATCTGGAGTAACTCAACGGGTCAGGCAGCATCTCTGGAAAAAAGGAACAGGTGACGTTTTGGGTCGCGACCCTTCTTCATAGTGTGACGCACTAGCTTTTTGTGTCTATCTTAAGTTATGTGTTTCTGCTCAGTGTCAGCATGTAGAGTCACAGAGTCATGCAGTACAGAAACAGACTCTTCAGCCAAACCAGGCCATGCCAACCAAGATCTACACTAGTTCCACATGCCCCCTATAAACCTCTAAATCTTTCCTATCCATGTTCCTGTCCAAATGTTTTTTAAATGTTGTTATCGCTCTTACCTGAACAACCTCCTTTGGCAGCTCATTCCTCATACCCACCGCCCGCTGATAGGTTTCTATAGAATATTTCCCCTCTCACCTTAACTTCAGAGAAGCAGACAGGTTTAAGGCTAACAAGTGTAAAAGTGAAAGGACACATTACTGAAAAAAACAAGTGGCATTCAGAGTTTTATTAGTGGAGTCTTTGGACACAGAGGTTCAAAAGTCTCATCTGCATAAAGGAGGCTACATTTGGAACACCAGATGCTAGTAGATGAGTTTAGAGGAGGTGCATGTAAATCTCTGTCTCACCTGGAAAGTCTTCTGGGGATCCGGTGGATATGAGGGAAGAGATTTGTGGACAGGTGCTAAATCTCTTGCATCTTGGGAGCAGATATGGCACAGAAAGAGAAATTGAGAGTCTTTGCAAGAAACAGGGTGGGGGAAGGTGCAGTCCAGATCACGGTGGGAGTCTGTAGGTTTGTAGTAGGCATCAGTCAATGGTCTGTCTCCTGTGAAGGAGGCAGAGTGATTGAGAAAGGGAAGAGAGGTGTCAGAGATAGTCCAAGTGAATTTGATGGCAGGGTAGAAGTTAGTGGTGAAATTAATGAAATCAATGAGTTCTGTGCAAGTTGGGGGATGGTGCCCGTGTACGTTTGGAACAAGGACTGTTCAATGTAACTAACAAAAAAAAATGGCTTGTGTGTGCCCATAACTACATGTTTAATGAAGAACTTGAGAGGAGTCAAAACTAAAATTGTTGAGGCTGAGGAAAAGTTCTGTCTAGTGGAGGAGAGTGTTACTAGAGGGAAACTGATTTGGTCTCTGTTCAAGGAAAAACTGGTGGGCCCTTAGACCTTCCTTGTGGGAGATGGAGGTACAAAGGGACGAGAAAGCTATGGTAAAGATGAGGCAATCGCAGCAACTCTACCATTGCTCCTCTGTGCCACCCCAAAAAATTGAAAGTTGTTGAAGAGCGTGTGTGTTGTCACGGATATAATCAGCAGGGACCAGACAAGGGGGGATAGAATGGAATCAAGATATTTAGTGATGAGGTCTGTGGGACAGGAACAGGCAGAAACTTGCCCTGAGATGTCTCAGTGGGAAAATTGTGTTCGCAGTCCAGTATTTCACACCTAAACTAGTTGTCATGAAATGCTCACTTGGGATAAGTCTATCCATTTTACAAAGACCACTTCTGAAAGAAGTTTGGATGCCAACCGAATTGGCCCACTGAGTCAGTGTACACTAAGGTACATTCAACATTTTTGGCCATTTCTGTGATGAATCGCTTACCTGCGTCAACCATTTCCACAGCTCTCCAACTACTGTCCTACTCCTCTGGCCTGTTAAACTGTCAGCTGATAACTGATTGCTTGGCAGCAACTTACTGTCTGAAATCCCATTCCTGTGCCTTAGGAACCATGTACATTCTGCAATAGTGTAAAGGGTGTGAATGCCTCTTGGAACAAAATAATAGAGTCATACAGCAAGGAAACAGGCCCTCCAGCCCAACTTTCCCATGTTGACCAAGATGCCCAACCTATGCTAATCCCACCTGGCCACCTTTCACCCATATCTTCCAAACTTTTCCTATCCATCTAACTGTGAAAATGTTTTTTAAATGTTGTTATAGTATCCACCCCAACTACATCCTCTGGCAGCTCTTTCTATATAAGTTTCTGTGTGAAAATGTTGTCCCTCTGGTTTCAATAAATCTTTCTCCTCTCCCCTTAAACCTATGTCCTCTGGTTCTTAGAAATGTTCAGGGTCTGTTTCCTCCTCCCTTATACATCTTTTTTTTTTTTTTAAAAGGGTCCGACTAGTTCAGTTCAGCTTAGTTCAGAGGTACAACACGGAAACAGGCCCTTTGGCCCACCGAGTCTGCACCAACAAGCGATCCCCTTACACTAGCACTATCCTACACACTAGGGACAATTTACAATCTTTACCACAGCCAATTAACTTACAAACCTGTCTTTGGAATGTGGGAGGAAACCGGAGCACCGGGGGGGGGGGGGGGGGGGGGGAAACCCATGCAGTCATAGGGAGAACTTACAAACTCCGTGCAAACAGCACCCGTAGTCAGGATCGAACCCAGGTCTCTGGCGCTGTAAGGCAGCAACTCTACCGCTGCGCCACCATGTAGTCAATTTTGTGCTGAGGTTCATTAAGCTGCTGCAGCTTTCTGCCGGTGGATTACAATGGTTACGTGTATTACCGCTTCAGCACATCAACTGCCCTGCAAACTCTATCTTAATTTAATTAATGTATGTAATTAAATTAATTTAATTCAGTCACAAAATGTTGGAGTAACTCAGTGGATCAGGCAGCATCTCTGGAGAACATAGATAGAGGTGTCCCGACACGAAACATCGCCTATCCTAGTTCTCCAGAGATGCTGCCTGAGCTACTGAGTTACACCAGCACTATAAATATTTTTGGTTGTAAACTGGCATCTGCAGTTCCTCATGTCTAATTTAATTTAGTTATCTAATGTATTAAATATAAAATTATATTGTTGCTTGTACCTTGCCAAAGAGCCTTACTCACTAATGTCAATACTCCATAGACAATGCACATTATGTGCAACATGTAGTTTTGCATCATCAAGCTGAATTGCTAAAATTAAAATAAGATCATCTAAATATTTTTTTTCTACCCTGGCCAAGGCCAACATATTTGGCATCATTGCTAACAAAAATCATTTATTCTGGGGTAAAATACCCATATTCCATAAATAATTAAGAGTTAAATAAGAAGGCTGAACAATTAAAGGAGGCACAAGAAACTCCAAATGCTGGAAAATTGAAGGAACCAAGCCAAAGTGCTGGAGGAACTCAGTGGGTTCCTCCTACGGATGATGCTTGACCCATTGAGTTACTCCAGTACTTTGTGCTTACGCCAAACAATTAGTTTAACTCAGGATAAAGGACGTACCTTTAGAAAAGAGATGGGGAGGAATTTCTTCACTCAGAGATGGTGAATCTGTGGAATTAATTGCCACAGAAGGCAGTGGAGTATTTTTAAAGTGGATGTTAACAGGTGCTTGATTAGTAAGGGTGTTAAAGGTTATTGGGAGAAGGCAGGAGAATGGGGTTGAGAGGGAATCTAAATCAGCCATGGTTGAATGGTGGAGAAGACTCGATGGATCAAATGACCTAATTCTGCTCCTATGACTAGTGAACTCATGAACTTAATTGGCCAGGTGAACCAATAATCACCGACTGAACACTCAATTTGCCATCTCAGTTTCTGAAGGTTGATCACAGGCCACAGACATCCTAAGAAGGAGCTCGCGTCTGTCAAAGCAAGTGAAAGATGCTTGCTGTCACTTGCAATGTTGCTCAGCCCTGAAATTATTTTTGCACTAAAGTAAGATGCTGCCTATGGCTTGCAGAGAATTTATTAACAAAACTTTGAAAGTTTCTGTTGGCTTCCTCGATTACTCCGGGGAGGAAAAACATTCTGAGTAAGTGACGTCAACTCCTGAGTAGAGGGAGAAAATATGTTCTTTAACCTTGGTCTGTGTGATCCAAAAAGATTACCAATTAGCCATTTTGAGTGTTAGGAAATGTAAAGTTCTTTAGGTTTTTGTCATCATATACTTCAGTTTCAATAAGAATGTGTCTTAATGGAATGTTGTTAAGATTGTAGCAATAGGAACGGGCAAACACTCTGCTCAAGCTTAATTAAGATGTAAAATAAAACAAATCCACAGAGATAAACCCAAATCTGAAAATTGCAAATTCCCCAATAGAGAGTTTAGTTTTCGTTTTTGAGGCCCACTGAGTCCGCACCGACCAGCGATCCCCGCACTTAAACACTATCCTACTACTAGGGACATACGCATACACCAAGACAATTAACCTATAAACCTGCACGTCTTTGGACTGTGGGAGGAAACAGAAAATCTTGGAGAAAACCCACGCGGTCACGGGGTAGAACGTACAATCTCCATACAGACAGCAGCCATAGTCAGGATCGAACCTGGGTCTCCGGCGCTGCAAGTGCTGTAAGGCAGCAACTCTACCGCTGCGCCACCGTGCCGCCCAGGTTCTCATCAATTTATTTTACTGGATAGAAAATCCCAGGCTGGAGCATGCGATTTCCTCATCTGCACTCTGCACCACAAGCACCAGAGCAGATTTAGTGTTTCAGACAGAAAGAAAAACGCACAGCTGCTCTGACGAAATGATGTTAGAATGGAATAAGCTGTTTTGTGTAAAATAATGGAGTTTCTATTAAACGGAATCAGAAAATAAAAGGAAATGGACGTTTCCATTGATGATAGTACCCAGACAAGTCTGCTAGCATGAAGCTAATAGAGTAGGAGGTACGTTGCAATATGGTATATTGCAATATGGTAAATGCATTATGGGTTACATAGTAATGGGAACAAAATTGAGGATTACATTTATAGGCAATTTGCAGAGGTTTATAGCAATGATTATAACAATGGTGGTGAAAATTATGGGGTGGACAAGCACTTTAATAATCCTAAATTGGGAATTAGTTTGTGCTTAAATAAATGTTAATGGCTTGTACATATTTTGTGGTTGTTTCTTTAATTAGTGCGCAAATTGTACTCCAAAGAACCGACCAGATCCTGAACATAGTTTATTACGGATAATGAGGCACAGCCATCAAGTAACATAATGTTCTCAGGATATTTTCGAGTTGTCAACTTAGGAAGTGAAAATGCGATTGGGAGAAGATGGCAAAGGTGCTAATTATAGCAAGGAAACAAAAACTGTGTCAAATCATTGGAAATAAAAGTTAGCCTGTGATGAACAGAGGGTAAGTCAGGAAATAGTTGGTCAATTCATTTCTCCTACCTTGCAGAGAAATGTCTGGGTTTGAATGTTCTGTTTTGTTGGAACAATAGCCGGATTTCAAATGAGCTATAATTTGTCATAGTCGTGCAGAGTTTTCCAGCACAAAAACAATATGTTGGGACTACCACATCCACCAATTATCAAGAGCCCATCTGCACTAATCCTGCATGAATACTTCAAGTAGCCCTTGCTTTCCCTCCAAGTAGCCCTTGCTTTCCCTCTCTCTCCATTCCCTTCCCCATCCCAATTCTCCTACCAGTCTTACTATCTCCGACTCATTTTATCTCTGTTCCGCCCACTCCCCTGACATCAGTCTGAAGAGGGGTCTCGACCCGAAACATCACCCATTCCTTCTCTCCAGAGATGCTGCCTGGCCCGCTGAGTTACTCCAGCATTTTGTGTCTCTCTTCGATTTAAACCAGCATCTGCAGTTTTTTCCTACATATGAATCCCCTTTCACTCTCCCTACATTCTCTTCAACTCACCCACATTCAAGAGTCAAGAGAGTTTTACTGTCATATGTCCCGAAACGGAACAATGAAATTCTTACTTGGAACAGCACAACATATATAAACATAGTGCTCTGTAAACACCATAGTGTTTAATAGCCTGATGGTTGTAGGGATGAATCTGCCCCTGAACCTGGACATTACAGTTTTCAGGTTCCTATACCTTCTTCTCCATGGTAGCAAATGAGAATGCAGCCAGGATGGTGTGGGTCCCTGGTGATGCTGGCTGCCTTTCTGAGGCAGCAACTCCTGTAGATCCCTTTGATGGTGGGGAGGTCAGTACCTGTGATGGACTCGGCAACGTTCAACACCTTTTGCAACCTTCTTCGTTCCTGGGAATTAATTAGTAAGGGCATCAAGGGTAATGGGGAGAAGACAGGAGAGTGTGGTTGAGAGGGAAAGATAGATCAGTCACGATTGAATGGCGGAGTCACAGGACAGATATTCAGAGATATGTTCAAGAAGGAACTGCAGATGCTGGAAAATCGAAGGTAGACAAAAATGCTGGAGAAACTCAGCGGGTGCGGCAGCATCTATGGAGCGAAGGAAATAGGCAACGTTTCGGGCCGAAACTGTCTGAAGAAGGGTTTCAGCACTCTCTCCAGCACCATCCCGTCAATAAAGAGTTTTGTAGATCCTCGACCCTCCTCTTTCAAAGTCAACTTTGATTGATGTTGAGAGCAAGGTTGTTGTTCTGGCACCATTTGGTCAGTTGATCAATCTCCTTCCTATACTCTGATCTATTGTTATCTATAATTCCAACAAAGGTGGCGTCATCAACAATGATGATGTTCAAGCCCTGCCACAGCTTCAGAATGTCCGCCTCATCCTCCAGGTTGGAGTGAAACCGCTTGTTGCTTTTTTGATGGGCTTATTAATGTCAATCATCTACATACATACTAGAGGCAATTTACAGTGGGCAACTAAACAACCAAATGAAGATTTTGGAATATGGAAGGAACAGGAGCGCCCAGGAGAAACCCATGCTGTTTAGATTAGTTTAGTTTAGTTTATTTTCACGTGTACTGAGGCACAGTGAAAAGCATTTGTTGCGGCTAATCAGTCAGTGGAAAGACTATACATGGTCACAATCAAGCCATTCATAGATAAATGATAAAGGGAATACCCTTATCACGTACCTTTAGAAAGGATTTGAAGAGGAATTTCTATAGTCAGCGGGTGGTGAATCGGTCGAATTCATTGCCACAGGTGGCTATGGAGGCTAAGTCAATGGATATTTTTAAGGCAGAGATTGACAGATTCTTGATTAGTTAGGGGGCTATGGGGAGAACGCGGGAGAGTGGAGTGGAGTTGAGAGGGAAAGATAGATCAGCCATGATTGAATGGCAGATAGACTTGAGCCAAATGGCCTATTCTGCTCCTAGAATTTACGAAGTCATGAAGTAATGTTTAGTGCAGGATAAAGTCCAGTAAAGTCTGATTAAAGATAGTCGGAAGGCCCCCAATGAGGTAGATAGTAGCTCATGACCACTCTCTGCTTGTTGATAGGATGGTTCTGTTGCTTGATAACAGTTGGGAAGGAACTGTCCCAGAATCTGGAGATGTGCATTTTCACACTTCTACACCTTTTGCCTGATGGGGGAGGGTAGAAGAGGGAATGACCGGGCTGAGACTCATCATTGCTTATTTCACAGTGGCCTTGTTGAGGCAGCGTGCAGTGTAAATAGAGTCAATGAAGGGGAAGTTGGTTTGTGTGGTGATCTGGGTGTGCAATTCTCTACAATTTGTGGTCTGCATTCTGCGTCCACAAGTCTCTGGAATTTCTTGCAGCATTGGAAGGGGCTGTTCCCAAACCAGCTGTCACTGGGGGAATGTACAAACTCCAGAAAGACACCACCTGAGTTCAGGTTTGAACCTGGGTTGTTAGAGCTGTGAGACCAGCAGCTGTACTTTTCACACCATTGTGCCACCCAGCAGGATTACTCCCGTGTTATGGAGCCTACTCAGACAGGATAAATTGGACCAAAGATGGCTCAAGCTGTCTGTGCCACAGTAGTGTTTATTTTTAATGGGCCACAAGTACTTGCCAGCACCATACATATAAATCATCTGTTGCAAAGATGCCATATTGCTTGCAAAGACCTACGGATCCAAATTGATGAAATGATGCACAGCCACGGGACTTTTGTCAGATAATGTCATTGTATGGATGGAAAAGACAAAAGATCACCACTGAACAACTTAAAACATCTTAATAACTTATTTTATAGCAAGTTCAGCTATGGGTAATACGGGTTATAGGAGACAAATAGGTGGAGACAAGGTGTGGTAAAAAAGGGCTATTGTGAAAGTTTCTGTATAAATTAGGAGATGGAAAGGGATAGAGGGGAAGTGGGTTACCTGAAATGGGAGAATTCGATGTTCGTGCCATAGACTACCCAGTGGAAGATGAGGTGCTGTTCCTCTTGTTTGTGTTTTGCATCCGCCATTACAGTGGGCAAGCTGAGGAAAGACAGGTCGATATGAACAGAGGAATTAAAATGGCTTGCAACCAGGACGTCCATGTGGTTAAAATGGTTTGCGCTTGGTTTCACCACATGCACCAGGCGAGGTTGAAGGAGACACAAGCGAATCTCCGCCTCACCTGGAGGACTCTTTCAGTCCCTGGATGGTGATGTAGGAGAAGGTGTAAGGACAACTGTGGAGACAAGTGCATGGGGAGGGAAAGGGATGAACGAACCAGGGAGTTGTGAGAGTGGTCCCTGCAGGACGCAGAAAGGGGTGGGAAGGGCGAGAAACGACAGGTGGTGGGATCACATTGTGGCTGACAGAAATGTCGAGGAATGATGTACTGGAGGCTGGTAGGGTGATAGGAAAAGTCCAAGGGAACTCTATTCCTGTTCTGTCTGGGAAGGCAGGGTGAGATCGGAAGTGCTGGGAATGGAGGAAATGTGGTTACGGGCTCCAATTACCACTTTGCAACGTTTCTTGATGAAGGAGGACCTGCAAAAAGCCCCCTTTTAAGAACAGACACAATGGAGAGCGACACTAAGAGAAAGAGATGGCATCCTTATAAGAGACAAGACAGGAGGCAGAGTAGTCCTTTAGCTGTGGGAGTCAGTGGGTTTTGAGTAGATGTTACTGGTTCGCTCATTTACTGAGATGGAGACAGAGAGATGGAGAAAAAGGAAGGAGGTAAAGGAAATAGTCCAAGTCAATATGAGGTTGGAAGTTCGTAGAAAAGGTGTGCAATTGGGACAATGTATTTTGCCGAGGGGGGGAGAGAGAGAGAGAGAGAGAGAAGGGGGGGGGGGGGAGAGGGGGGAGAGAGGAGGGGAGAGAGAGAGGAGAGAGAGAGAGGGGGGAGAGCGAGAGAGAGAGAGAGAGAGAGAGAGAGAGAGAGAGAGAGAGAGAGAGAGAGAGAGAAAGAGAGAGAGAGAGAGAGGAGAGGTAAACTCGTCTGCACCTCCTGGCACTACAAGCACATTTTTTCTAAGAAAATATTGACAGTTCTTGTAGTTCGGATCCTCTTCCTGTTGGTTTAACTTGGCAGGAAATCCATTGCAGTTTCCCATTTCGACCACATGTTAAGTTTTGCGTTCAGAACCCTTTGAATTTATACCCACCCATTTCCAGGCAGGCAGAGCTGGGTCAATGTTGCATGTATTTGTGTGTGAGAGAGAAGGATTTTAATTATTGCTGGGCATTTAATTGTGAGAGAACACTGAACTAAATGGGTCTTACAACAGACTACTTTTTTACTACTTGCTTTCCTTCGCCGTTGACTTTCATCATCTCACCCCGTCTCTGATCACAATCCAACTAATTGACTTGCTGAAAGTGGATTGATATTCCCTCTCTCTCATATGCAAGCAAACCTTGAGGTGTAGCAAATAAATTGAAGGAACATGGAACTGCATGGAACAACAGAATTGGCCCTGGAGATGGATGCACAGTTAATGTTTTTTTTTTGCCATTGTAATAACAGTATCAACAGATAATAATTAGTATCACAATTCAATACTAATTTATTTATTGAGTGTGAAGCACTTTGTGAGGTACCAATATAACTTTGTTTGGTACTTTTTTTGGTTGAAAGCAAAATATAATTACCTGAACAGGAATAAAAGTTGTGTTGGAACACTTTTTTAAATCAATAGTATGTGATTATTGCTTAATAGTTTGATAGTGTGAAATCTGTGATATATTACTGCAGATTTGTGATATAGTTCCTATTTGAAACATAACCTTCCATACATAAAATACAGCTTAAAATTAATGAACTCACCCTAGAGTACCCACCGACCGAATTAGCATTGTGGCATTTCAATTGTTCCCTTATATTGAATGTCACTGTCATTTACACATTCAGAAATGTATGCAGTTTGTTGCTATAAACGTGTATATATGTGGTGTACTTAAAAACAATGGTTTATGTTAGGGATATTGGCCAATTGGCAGATAACTCCTACATTATTTCTTTAATATGAGATTCATAAATTCAAGGACAGAAAATAACGTTTTGAAACATGAAGTAGGTTTGTAGGCCAATCTTCGAAATGACAAGTAAGAAACTAAGATTTATTTTCATTTTGGCAGAGCAGTTGTATTGCAATTCTTATAGTCTTTGGTCTGTTCTAGGTCCCTGAGCAACTGAGGAATGCAGATGAATAGTTTTGATAATGGATTTTAGATGCCAAATACATCTAGTGCTTTGCATAATATAGCCTGGGTTTTGGAGTCTGAATACCTTCATCTCTTGGCCCTGCAGAAGATTCAGTGGTCTTAAATGAAGGCTTTATGTGTTGTTAAACTAACTTGTAAAATCTCTAACAACGTTCCATACAATAAATAATAGCCCAATATTTTGAAAATAGTTTCTAGTCACCGTCTTTAAAATGGAAATTCTGGCAAAACATAACAATGGGATGATGCTATAAATAATAGTTATGATATCTCATATTTGTCTTTGTTCCCTTGTCTAATTGTGTTGTTACTTGAGACAGTGTACTGGAAGTGTCCCAAAAAGAGTAAAACTAAGGTGCTGTAAAACATGCTTAGCATTTGTCATTTTCATATGACTTTCAGGAATCGCTGGGATACATAGCGAGCCCAATATCAGAATTTACCTCTCTGTGCTCTTTAGTTTAGTTTACAGATACAGCACAGAAACTGGCCCTTCACCATGTCCGCGCCGACCAGTGATCCCCACACAGCAGCACTATCCCATACACACTAGGGATAATTTACAATTAAACCAAGCCTATTAACCTGCAAATCTGCACATCTATGGAGTGTGAGAGGAAATCGGAGCTTCCAGAGAAAACACAGAGAGAACGTACAGCCTTCGTACAGACAGCACCCATAGTCAAGATCAGTTGCTGGGTTTTTTTACCTGCACTTTTAACTATTGTATTGTTTTTATCAGGGACTGGATTGTTTTTTATTGTTTTTATTTATGTGTGAAATGTTTAAGCTTTATGTGCGATGCGCTGGTATTTCCTGGGAAACGTCTTCTCTTTTTGCACTGTACAACTGTTGCTTTACAAGATGACAATAAGGGTTGATTGATTGATTGATTGATTGAAACCCGGGTCTCTGGCGCTATAAAGCAGAAACTCTACCGCAGTGTCACCTTGCCGCCCCTTGATAGAGTGCAGTATACCCCATTGTTTGACATTTGGCAACATCATTTTCCATTCCCAGTAAATGAACAACAGCACCGTCAGAACACAGTTAATTCCCACAGCTACCTGGACTACTGTTCCTCCCAACCTGCTTCCTGTAAGGACTCCATCCCCTATTCCCAATTCCTCCGTCTACGCCGCATCTGCTCCCAGGATGAGGTGTTCCACACCAGGTCATCACAAATGTCCTCATTCTTCAGAGAACGGGGATTCCCCTCCCCCACTATTGATGAGGCTCGCACCAGGGTCTCCTCCATACCCCGCAACACTGCCCTCGCTCCCCATTCCCCCACTCGCAAACAGGGCAGAGTCCCCCTGGTCCTCACCTTTCACCCCACCAGCCGGCAAATACAACATATAGTCCTCCGCCAGTTTCGCCACCTCCAACGTGACCCCTCCACCCGCCACATCTTCCCATCTCCCCCCCTGTCTGCCTTCCGCAAAGACCGCTCCCTCCGCAACTCCCTTGTCAATTCTTTCCCTCCCACTCTACCCCTTCCCCGGGCACTTTCCCTCGCAACACTTATCCCTTCACCTCCCCCCTCCACTCCTTTCAGGGACCCAAGCAGTCCTTCCAGGTCCGACAGAGGTTCACCTGCACCTCCTCCAACCTCATCTACTGCATCCGCTGCTCCAGATGCCAGATGATCTATATCGGTGAGACCAAGCGGAGGCTTGGCGATTGCTTCGCCGAACACCTCCGCTCGGTCCGCAATAACCAACCCGACCTCCCGGTGGCTCAGCACTTCAACTCCCCTCCCATTCCACATCCGACCTCTCGGTCCTGGGCCTCCTCCACGGCCAGAGTGAGCAACACCGCAAGCTGGAGGAACAGCACCTCATATTCCGCTTGGGGAGTCTGCATCCTTTGGGCTTGAATATTGAATTTTCTCAATTCTGTTAACCCTTGCTGTCTCCTCCCCTTCCCACCTCTCCCTCAGCCCTCGGGCCCTGGCATTCCCTCTATCTCTATCTCCCTCCCCCACCCCAGTCACACCAGCTTCTCATTTTCACACCACAAACAGCTTACAATGGCTTGTTCCCTTTATCACCGATACTTTTTTGCATATCTTTCACTCATTGTTCCTTATCTCTCCACATCACCGTCTATATCTCTCGTTTCCCTGATCCCTGACCAGTCTGAAGAAGGGTCTCGACCCGAAACGTCGCCTATCTCCTTCGCTCCTTAGATGCTGCTGCACCCGCTGAGTTTCTCCAGCTTTTTGTGTACCCACAGTTAATTCAAGACCATTTTCTTTCAGAAATATTACATGCAAGAAGCAACAAATTGCACTGATATTCTTTCAAAATGTATCTACTAAATATAATTGACTTGATGTCATAGAGCTTCCCCTCTCTTCTATATCCATTAATTCCCTTTTGATTCTCTTTGCATTTACCTACACTAAGAGGTATTTCCAAAAAGCAACTAACATATCTTGTGATCCTAGAATCATGTCTTACAGCACAAAAACAGCATTTCAGTCCACATTGTCAATGCCAAATCCCAAGCGCCCATCTACACAAACAACATTTACCTGAAATTGTTCTGTAGCCTTATATGCATTGGCGATTCAAAGTGCTTACTTAAATGTTGTGAGAACACTTACCTCTAACACTCACTCAGTATGTTCCAGATTCCAATCATATTCTGCGTTAAAATGTTCTCTCTCTATTTTGTGTCTTCCTCCTCTTAATTGCCTGTTCACAATATCAATAAAGAGCGGTTCTGCTGCAGGTATCCAGGCTCCCAATAAACAATCAAACCACTATTTATTTATTCTTCTCATGATTTTGAGGAGCAGTTCATATTTGCCAATTACTTGCACAAGCTTATGTTGGGAATTGAAATACAATGGGCACAAAATAATAACATTTCATAATTGCCATATATATGGTACCTTTCATATACTCAGGACTTCCAGACTATGTGTTTTGAGAAGGAGTGGTTTAGGTTTATTATTATTGTCACAAACAGGTATAGTGAAAAGCTTTATTTTACATGCTATTCAAACAGATCAGATATACCATACATAACTACAATCAAGTTAAGTAAGTTTCATAATACACTACATAGATCAAAGGTGAAGATACTTTCACAATATACTTCTCAGCATTATAGCACCAGTTCATTAGACAAAGTCCAATGTCCGCAGTAGAGTTGATGTGCATCGGACAGTACCTTATGGAAGGACTGTTGGGATGCCTGATAAAGGAGGGGAAGTAGCTGTTCCTGAGTCTGGTGGTGTGCGCTTTCAAGTCTCTGTAACTTCTGCCAGATGGGAGCAGGGTCAAGAAGGAATGACAGAGGTGGGACAAGTCTTTCAATATGCTGGAAACCTTTCCAAGGTAGTGTGAGATGCAGATGGAGTCAACGGGAGGGTAGTCTAGTTTGTGTGATGGACTGGGTGCATCTACAATTCTCTGTAATTTCTTGCAGTCTTGCGCAGAACTGTTCCAAGCTGTGATGCAACCCGACAATATGCTTTCTGTGGTGGATCTGCAGAAGTCTGTCAGAGTCACTGAAGACATGCTGAATTTCCTCAGTCTCGTCGGGAAGTAGAGGCTTTGTCGAGGATATTCATTGTCATAATCTAAGACACTTGGCAATAAATTAACTCACAACAAGGTCTCAAAGAACGCATTATATCGACTCTACACTAGTCCCAAATGATCATGTTTGACCCATATCCTTCTTAACCTTTCCTATCCATGTACCTATAGTGTAGAGTTGATATAATGCGTCACACAAACTAGACTACCCACCGACCCAAGTCTGAAGAATGGGTCTCGACCCATTCCTTTTCTCCACAAATGCTGCCTGTCCCGCTGAGTTACATCAGCTTTTTGTGTCTATCTTCGGTTTAAATCAGCATCTGCAGTTTCTTCCTACACTACCTGTCCAAGTGCCATTTAAATGCTGTTATAGTACCTGCTTCAACTACCTCCTCTGGCAGCTCGTTCCACGTACCCACCACTCATCCTCATGGACTTGAAGGAGGGGTTCCTTGTAAAACAGGATCTATGTGCAACATAATAACATTTGGTTATGACGATGGCCAAGTATCAGGTTGCTCCCTTTGCAGTCTCAATGGAGGCGTCCAAAGAGAGTTACGGTTCATGAATTATTGTTCTCCATGGGACGTTTTTGAATAACTATAATTGATGCTTAAGTTGCAAGAGTAGCTGCTTTCTCTGTGGAATCAAAGTTCTGGAAAAACAAATGTACCTCTGCAGACTTGCATCGAGGTCCCTCCTTTCCATGCTGATGTCGACATGCATCCAGACTGTGCTCCAGTTCTGCAAACACTCACATTCCAAACAGTGGCGGCTGGCCTGCAACTGAACCAGGTGTAAGTCATTTGCACATAGGTCTAGACTGGTGCTATCATTTATTTTTTCGAAAGCAGCACCTAGGGGAGAAGAGGTGACTGCTTTGTAATGGAGAGGAAAGAAACCCTGCAGACCTTGCAGAAGTGAGCTGGGGGAAATGTCCTAACCCAAACCATATTGCAGTTGCAAAAGGCAATCTCAGGAAATGTCCAACTGGCACATGACAGTGTGCAATCATGGATCACAAAAACAAAGACAGAATAGTAAAGGCAGAACCCCCCTGTAGCTAAACAAGTATTCAGACAACATCTAAAAAAGTCTTAAACAATGTGTGGCACTTGGTGCAGCTGGTAGGATTGTTGTCTCACAGTGCCAAAGACCTGGGTTCAATCCTCACCTTGGGTGCTGACTGTGGAGTTTGCATGTTTTCCTTGTGCCATGTGGGTTTCCTCTGGGTGCTCAGGTTTTCATCCACTTCCTAAAGACGTGTGGGTTTGTAGGTTAATTAACCTCTGTAAATTGCCCCCAGTGTGTAGAGAGTGACTGCGAACATTGGATAATACAGAACTAATGTGAACAGGCTATTGACGATCGGCGTGGGCTTGGTGGGCTGAAGGGCTTGTTCCGTCTTGTAGCTTTCAATTCAATTAAACCATTAGACCAGATTTATTCCTCCTCTCAGGGTGTTTAGGAAGTCCATGCATAGTAATGGGGAGGGGGGTTGTGTGGAGGAAGAGGGGTGGGTGTGTGGGTGGGGGAAGAGGGGTGTGTGGGTGGGGGGGGGGAGTGAGCTCGGAGAAAATACGGGGAAGGACCATGGGGGAGAGGGTGGCATCACGGGGGAGGGTGGGCGGAGCCAGCAAGGGGGACCAGAGGGGTAGTGGCTGGAATTGGCAGTGCGATGGGGACTCACAGCGGTCGCTGGTTGCTCTCCCCCTCCCGACACTGGGCCGCTGCTTGGGGCGGGGCCGCTGCTTGAGGCTGGGCCGCTGCTTGGGGCTGGGCCGCTGCTTGAGGCGGGGATGGGCTGGGCTGCTTCAGGTCCCTCCGAACGTCCGAGTGGAAACCTCCGCCGGCCATCCCAGCTCCAGTAAAGACGCGATGGCACAGGAAGGCGTGGACCGCCCCGCAGAGTGATGGGAAGGGACTAACTTGCGCGGTGCTGACTGGCAGGAGAAGAGATCGATCTGCGCATGCGCGGTTTTAAAGTTTTTAAATCTCACTATCTTTTACGACATGCAACCGATCGGAACGAAACTTGGTGTACTCGCAGCACAGGAGAACGGTGAATGGACTGGTGAAAAATCGTGGTGCTATCGCCAACCGTTTTTGCGCAAATAGAAAGACCGCCAAACCCGTGAAGATAACAAGATCAGAATTTTAGTTATGTATAGATAGATAAAGATTAGCCAAAGCAAAATGAGAAGCCCTCCTGCCTCAGTTTCTGGAGGTGTGGCTGACATTATTGCTCAAGCACTGAGTGCAAACATTGAGCCCCTCACTTTTGGATGCTACTTAGGGATGTTTGAACTGTCTAACACGTCATCTATCCGATTGTGGCTCCACCTGTGACCTCAGATAGACAAAAAGTATCCTGTGGCACTAATTGAAAGAAGAATGTCCTGGCCAATATCTATCCCACAATTTATCACTAACACACACTTTCTCATCACTTATCTGTGGGGGCATGTAAATATTTGTTGCCTTTCCTTCATGAGAATAGTACATGGCTTCAAATGTATTTCACTTTAATTGGCTGTAATGTGCTAGGTCGTGGGTCGTGAAAGGTGCCATATTATTATGCCATTATTTCTTATTCATGTAGAAAACATGAGATATAAATGCCAGCAAAAGAAGTAGCACTTATCCCATCGAACATACAATAGTACATCACAGGAACAGGACCATAGTATTAGTGCTGACTATGATGCCATTTTAAACTACACTCCTGTCTGCACATGGTCTATATCGTTCCATTCCCTGCTTATTCACATATCTGTTTGAATGCCTCTTGAACATACAGTATCAATCGTATCTTCTTCCACTACATTCCCCAAGCACTTTGCCCACTCTCTCAACCCTGTCCACGCCCTTCTGCAGACTCCCAGCTTCCTCTAAAATTATCTGCCCTCCACTTATCTTCCAATCATCAGCAAACTTGGCCACAAAGCCATCAATTCCATCATTCCCATCATTAATATACAACGTAAAGAATAGCGGACCCAACTCCAACTAGTAGTGTTGGTATCACTCCTCAAACATATTGAATGCACTGCCAAAGAAAGGCCAGAGTGAAGAAGTACAGCAGTGAGTCTGTTTATGTGTACTCTCAGGATAACTCTATATTGAACATCAATCCCAAAGAAAAGCTGGGAAAACTAAAGAGCCTGTTCCACTTGGGCAACCTAATCCACGAGTTCTGGCGAGTTGTCGCAGCATGGTCGACACGTGGTCGTAGGAGGTCACCGCGTTTTTTTCAATATGTTAAAAAATGCCCGCGAGTAAAAAAAGGTCGCTATGGAAAAAATCGATACTTTTTTACTCGTAGGTTTAGTCGTAGTAGGTCGGCATGTTAGTCGTAGGTAATCGTGGGTAGTCGAAGATAGTCGTAGATAGTCTTCATCATAGTCAAAGGGAGGTCGAAGGAGATCGAAGGAGACTGACTTCCAGCACTTTGTGTCCTTTTATATAAATGAGCATCTGTAGTCCTTTCTACATGGAGGCAATTTGACCTGGGTTTCAGAAGGCACCGATAAGAGATAAAAGGAAGTGAAGATGCTGGAAACTTGAGTAAAACAAGTAAAGTGCTGGAGTAGCTCAGCAGGTCAGACACCATCTATAGAGGGAATAGATAGGTAATGTTTCAAGTCGGGACCCTTCGTCAGACTAATTGAAGTAGGAGGATGAAGCTGGAATAGAGAGGCAGGGGCATGACAAAGTCTAGCAAGAGATAGGTGACTACAATTGAGGGGAGGTTTGTTTGGTTTGTGTGATTATAATGACTAATGTGGGAAAATAAGTATGCAGAAGGAATCTTGCAGGCAGCAGCTACAAGAAAAGGATGGAAAATGGATCTTTAAGCACTAAAGAAACTGTTACTCGTGATTTTAGTAAAGACACTACAAGACAGTTGAAGATGAGTAAAATACACTAAAAGGTCAAGGGAGGCAAGAGCAAGAAAATTTGTGGACCTATTTTAAACATACAGGCAGCACTGAAAAAGTGAACAACTGATGGACATCGGCATAGGACTAATTTACACAGAGCGATATAAATTAAGGCTTTGCGTTTGCTCAGATGTTTTCCTGAAGCAGTTACCGATGTTTTGAGGAAATTCAGGACCTACATCCTGTCATTAGGCTTCCAGTGTTTTTTCAAAGTCTCCAAGCGTTTGAAAACTGTGCACTGTACCATATCTGGCAGCCTACCAATCTAAACCCGCCTTGCACCAAAAGGGACAGTCTCGGAAACCGAGGGCAAGGTCTGTGAACCTGCCATTTCTGAATCACATGCATTAAATATCCGTCATTATTTCAGTAAGGATAAAAAAATAAGGCCAGGAAATCAGGTCTTTGCTGGGAACATTTATCCGGAAATGTAAACTCGTTTTATTACATTGGATTCATCGTGGAGATGTACCAATGGGACATATTGAGCATTAGCTGAGTTTAAATCAGTCTGGGCATTTTGAATCTGTTAAAGACGGTAAACACATTAGTTTGTGACCTGAAGGTGTGGACTTCCAGGATATCTGGGAACTGGGGCTGAAAATTATGTCAGTTTAAACTCCATTTGAGATTTCATTGGATTTCCAGTTCCCAAGAACAATGATTAATACGTGACATTGCCAATAAATTCTGCAGCTGGTTTTGCACCATATTTTCATAAATCTGGCTGACCTTACTAAACCCTGTCGAGGTAAACAGCCTCGTCAAGCGACAGTTTGTACATCTTGCCTGTAGCTTTTAAATTGTTTTGTAACATTATTTTGACAAAAATAAGGAGTTTAAAGAGAGGAAGGTGGCCTATTCTGCAACATGCTCCTAAACCGAAGTTTCACAGGTACTAGAATTCATCAATAGAGTACTTTTGCTAATAAATTCGGAATATGTATGGAAATGTTCCCGTTGATAGCAGCTTCCAGTTCACAATTCCATCAATTCCCAATCTGCCTGAAGCATTATTTACCATATATTTTTACACGTATAAAGTCTTACCCCAAATAACATACCTAAAATGGACTGGACAGTGAATTTACCTCTGTTTTACTCTGATTTCTTTCTCCCCTGAAAAAAAAAACACTTAAGGACTTGGTTTTCCTTCGTTACCCTGAAATCTCCAGGAAAATTTCCTAAGCACATGTGGAGGTCTGGCATCACCTCCCCACCTTGAACTATGATTTCTTCCTAGAACCCCATCAGACTAGGCACTAAACCCATTCTGGACTAGACCCATTACATCAACTAAACTTGATGGGTCAAATTCCTGATGATTCATTGTCAGAAGGCAAGCTGCTGACAAAATCTCTTAACTTGCAAGTTACCAGCAGAGAGATGTTCAGAATCTCTAGACCATTAGAAGCTCCTTAGCATTATGGGACGTGTTTCCCTGGAGTGTAGAAGGCTGAAGGATGAGCTTTAAGAGGTATATAAAATTCTGAGCAGCATAGATAAGGTGGATAGTCACAGTCTTTTCACCAGGGTAGGAGAGTCGGAAACCAATGGGCTTAGGTTTAGCATGAAAGGAGTAAGATTTAAAAGAGACCTGAGGAGCAACTTTTTCACATCGAGGGTGGTGGGTATTTGGTACAAGCCACCAGATAAAGCTGTAAAGATGGGAACAATTAGTTGGTTACAATTAGTCACCAGTTGAGGCAGCACAGTGGCGCAGCAGCGCTGCCTTACAATGCCAGAGCCCTGGGTTTGATCCTGACTATGGGGTGCTGTCTGTAAGGTAAGTAAGTAAGTAAGTAAGTTTATTGGCCAAGTATTCACATACAAGGAATTTGCCTTGGTGCTCCGCCCACAAGTAACAACATGACAAACAGTGACATTTGTACACTCTCCCTGTGACCACGTGGGCTTTCTCTAGCTGCTCCGGTTTCCTCTCACTTTCCAAAGACGATCATCTCTCCAACATTCCTCTGTCTCTTGGACTCTCCCGGACAGCCATCTACCATCTCTGGACCTTTTTATCTCTAACCGTCGACGAGACATCAAACGTCTTGAATTTTCCACTCCCATTACCCACTAATCTCACCCCCTCCATACGCCAAGCTCTCCTCCGCTCACTTGGCACTCTGAAGAAGGGTCTCGACCCGAAACGCCACCCTTTTTCTCTCGAGATGCTGCCTGACGCGGAGAATAAAATCCCGGAGGCGGGGCTGAGTCCATGAACAGTGTACGGGCAGCGAGCAGCATGGTGAGCCGGGAGCTGTTAACTTGAACCGGAAGCCTCTGAGTGAAGTCGGAGTGGGACCCGGCGCTGCTGCGTGAGGACGAAAGCTGAAGGTGCGGGGTGAGCAGAGTGCGAGTTGCACAGAGTGCGAGCTGCTTCTGCTGCGACCACCGCCCCTTCCCACACCCTCACTTCCCCTTCCCCTCCCACATTCCCCCCTTCCCCCACACCTCCCATTCCCCCACACCCCCCTTCCCCCACGCCCCCCTCCCCCACATCCACACAGTTGTGGAATATTGTTTGGGGGAAGGGTTGCGTTGGGGGAACAGGTGAGTGGTGGAATATTGCGTTGGGGGAACCAGGCCTCCCGTGTGACTGAGACCCAACGGGTCCCACTTAGTCTAGTCCTACACTAAACCCAGTTTAATCTCCCTACATTCCTACTAGCACTATGTTTTACTCAAGGTAACAGCATTTGCAGTTTCCTGTGTCTCCATGTGTAATCTGACTTCTGTTTTGTGTTGAAGTTAAACTAAGCAACTGAGGAAATTCAGATATGATTCATAATACAATGTTATTTAATTTCCTGTAATTGAAAAATGCGTGTGTATTGTTAGACTTTCTGTATTCATAAAAGCACTGACTGACCTGGCCAATTAAATTCCTCGTATGTTGCGAAACATACTTGGCGAATAAAGTGTGATTCTGATTCTGATTCTGAATCTGATTCTGATATACATTTGTGTATATTGAGTATATCTGTAGATGGACACAAAATACTGGAGTAACTCAGCGAGACAGGCAGCATCTCTTCAGAGAAGGGATGGGTGACGTTTCAGGATATTTCAGGTCGAGACCCTTCTTCAGACTAGAGTCCGGGGAAAGGAAAACAAGAACTAAAGACAGTGATGTAGAGAGATATAGAACAGATGAATGAAAGATACATATCTGTATGTGTCTGACTGTAAAGGTTTCTAAGTGTGTCTCTTTATGAATCGCATAACTGTGTGTCAGGGCCAGGTGCTCTTCAACCCACTGTGTCCATGCCAACTCATTCCTAGAGCAATCAAACTATTATTCCACTACTATCTTTCTTCTTCAAACGCAGATCAGTTTGTTAAATATATATTGGTTACCTCTTCTACTGCAGGGAGAAATTTATTATGTTCTTTCAACAATCTCTTGGTGATGGTGTTCATTGATCAATGCTTTAACATTGACAATTGGAATGTATTTTCTTAGACATGCTGTTGTCGAACTCAAGTCCTTCATTGGCCTTTTTTTCTCCATGGTTAGACATGGTTGAACGATACATTTTAAAAGATATTGGATAAAAAGTCAAGTGAGTAAGAAATACTTTGATGGGGTTAAATGAAGCAGCATATGGAATGTGGCCACATTTTGGCCAAATGATTTGTTCCGACTAAAATGCACTGTGACAGACTTCATTTAGCTGAAGATTCCACAAAATGATGAAAACTAGTGTGACCTGACCACATCACATGTTGCCTTTAGAGCATTCAAGCGAGCTTATTCAGTCCAAGATTCCACCACAGTTACAAGAATGAATTTCACCGGGTTGACAAAAAAGAAAAGGATGGTGGTGCAGCAGTAGAGTTGCAGCACCAAAGAACCGAGTTTGATTCTGATTACGGGTGCTGTCTGTACGGAGTTTGCACGTTCTCCCCGTGAAAGCCTGGCTTTTTCTTTGGGAGCTCCGATTTCCTCCCACACTCCAAAGACGTACAGGTTTGTAGGTTAATTGGCTTTGGTAAAATATTATAAATTATCCCTAGTGTGTGTAGGATAGTGCTAGTGTATGGGGATCGGTGTCAGCATGGACTCGGTTGGCCGAAGGACATGTTACCGCCTTGTACCTCTAAACTAAACTAAACTAAGCAAAACATAATGACCAGGGAGCCATACAATTTTTAAAAAAGTGATCCCACAGTGGGTTTATAAGAAGCATTGTTTACAAGAGAAAAATAGCTCCTTGTTCCTTGAGGAGTAGTCAAGCTGGTTGTCCAACATGTTCATCTGAAATTCCTATTGCTGTCCTAAAATGAAGTGTTAACCTGTTTAAGATAAATTAATTGACACCTGTAAATCACATCGGCAGAGACAAAGTCCAGACTGGTGCACTTATCAAGACCTATTCCATATTTTTAATTCTTCTTTTCCCTGCTCTGTTTCATTGTAGACTTTTGTAGTTTAAAGACTTCTAAAAATTGCTCCTATTATAAGAATCTGCACATGTGGTATTGCCATTAACAGCTGCTTTCCTGTCAGTCTACTTACGTACAATAACAAGCTGTTACGGTGCAGAGCTCTCAACACAACAGCTGTTACAGCTGCACTGTACTACTTCATCTCAATTCCAGCAGTCATCACAGAGGCCAGAAGCAATGCTCTACAGTAAACTCTCTTGTTTATACAAATCTTCCCTTGTACGTAGACGCTTAACACAGAGTCATGCCAATTTCAACCCACCCTTAATGGTGGGCCGTTAAAATTTACAGTGTGACCATGAGAATCACCAAATATTAAGTTTTAATCAAGAATTTTGTTCGTATTCGTAAGAAGTGAGCAGTTGCGTTTTTGCGTAAAAGTCACACTACACACATTCTCGGGATTTTCCGGAGCATTTTCACATTTGACAAAGTAATT
The DNA here is from genome assembly GCA_035221665.1 of Okamejei kenojei. Classification (NCBI taxonomy): domain Eukaryota; kingdom Metazoa; phylum Chordata; class Chondrichthyes; order Rajiformes; family Rajidae; genus Okamejei; species Okamejei kenojei. The sequence goes on along the minus strand of CM069131.1, from coordinate 48,335,846 downwards.
TCGGAAAATGGATTCATACTGTTTAAGAAAAACATGCTTGTGCAAAGGAAGGTCTTTCAATGGGTTAACCTATTTTTAATTACTTTAATGAATAAATATACCCCCTACATTCCTCTTTCAATAATGCCATGGTATCTGATCGACTAAAATGAGAATTAAAGCGAGAGTTAAAAGTGATGTCACTGAAAGAATGACCACTTCTGTGCAGAAACAGACTTCAACTTACATCTCTTTGAGTCATTGATGGTTTTGTTCAGTGTGTGATTCTTTATAGCTGATCAGCCCAAGTGAATGTTGCAACATTCAGGAAATTGCCGTGTAGAAATGAACTGCAGACGCTGGTTTATACCAAAGATAGAAACAAAGTGCTGGAGTAACTCAGTGGGTCAGACAGCATCTCTAGAGAAAATGAGAGGAATAGATCGGGTATATGCACAGATTTTCTTGCCCAGAGTAGGCGAATCGAAGACAAGACAACATAGGTTTAAGGTGAAGGGGAAATGATTTAATAGGAATCTGAGCGATACCTTTTTCACACAAAGGGTCGTGGGTGTATGGAACAAGCTACCAGAGGAGGTAGTTGAGGCAGGGACTATCCCAACATTTAAGAAACAGTTAGACAGCTACCTGGATAGGACAGGTTTGGAGGTATGCGGGCCAAACGCGGGCAGGAGGGAGTAGTGTAGCTGGGACTTGTTGGCCGTTGTGGGCAAGTTGGGCCGAAAGGCCTGTTTCTACACTGTATCACTCTATGACACTATGCCATTTTTGGCCGGGATCCTTCTGTATGTTTGCTGTGTGGTTCGAGGGACACCACATTCATGCAGGACGAATGTAGGAAGTTTTTCAGCATGTCCATTCGTTCGTGCATGTGTAATTGTGTAACAACATCTCAGCCAGACAAGTACAATGTTTCGCTGGGCCAAGTACTACAGCAAACGTGGTCATTCTGAGCGCTTTTAATTCAGAACTATAACATCTACCACTGACTAGTTTAGTTTAGTTTAGAGATACAGAATGGAAACAGGCCCTACGGCCTATCGAGTCTGCGCCGATCAGCAATGCCTGTACACTAGCACTATCCTGCACATTGGGGACAATTTACAATTTTTTTGGGAAGCCAATAAAACTACAAATCTGTACGTCTTTGGAATGTGGGAGGTTACCGGAGCACCCGGAGAAAACCCACGCAGGAGAACGTACAAAATCCGTATATACAGCACCCTTAGTCAGGATCAAACCCGGTCTCTTGCGCTGCAAAGCAGCAACTCTACCGTTGCGCCACTATGATATTTATAGTGGAGGGAGTGATTTACCATAATACGTAGGTGAGTTAAGGAATGCTCATGGGGAAATCTGTGCTCCTTTGACATTTAGTAAGGATTGCACAAATAGAATGGTCACAATAACGATTTATTGGTGCTCACCTGTTGGCTCCATTTATACAGGAAATCAACAACAAAGATAATGTCCATGTTAATTTGTGCTTTTCCTGGACTGATCCTTTAAACTAATGATCAGTCAAACTAAATCAAGAGAGTGTAACCCCAAGAATGAAGTTCCCCCCAATAATCGTGTAGGAAAGAACTGTAGATGCAGATTTACACTGAAGATAGAAACAAAATGCTGGAATAACTCAACGGTTCAGACAGCATCTCTGGAGAAAAGGAAATACGTGACATTTCGTGTTGAGTCTTTTCTTCAGACGGAAAGGTAGAGAAGGCCTGAGTCTGAAAAAGGGTCTCGACCCGAAAAGTCACCTTTTCCTTTTCTCCAGAGATGCTGACTGACCCGCTGTGTTGCTCCAGCATTTTGTGTATATCTTCCCCCAACAGTTAATATTTGAACCAGCAAAGCGCATATACTGGCGATAGACACAAGTTGCTGGAGTAATTCAGTGAGTTAGACAGCGTCTCTGGAGAAAAGTAATAGGTGATGTTTCCGGTCATGACCCTTCTTCAGACTGAAAGTTGAAGACCAGAACAAAACAGGGCCTGCAACAGATAACCTCAGGAAGGCTGGAGTCCATATTGGCCCATTGTTATCTGGGGAAGATGGGTATACAAGGATGCGAACAGTGAAATGTATAGAATGACTAGGTTGGGGGAGGGTGGAGAGAGAAGGGAAAAGAGTTACTTGAAAATAGAGAAGTCGGTGTTCATACCGCTGAGTTGTAAGCTGCCCAAGCGAAATATGAGGTGCTGTTCCTTCTATTTGCATGTGGTCCCACTCTGACAGTGGAGGAGGCACAGGACAGAAAGGTCAGTATGGAAATGGGAAGGGGAATTAAAATGTTTGGCAACCGGGAGGTCACGTACGCCAATGTGGACTGAGCATAAGTGTTCAGCGAAACGATTGCCAAGTTTCTGCTTGGTCTCGCTGATTATATAGGAGCCCACACCAGGAGCACGGGATACAGTAGATGGGGTTGGAGGAGGTGCAATTAAACCCCTTACAATGGAACACTGACAGTGCTGGAGTCATTCCACATGGCATTCAATTATCTTTCTAGTTAATGTGTTTACGTCTATGGAGAAGGACTTGACGATGACATGGTTCAGAGCAAATTTTGAATTGATCCAGTGAGATGAGAGCACCAGCAGCCCTCTTCAAATAGGGGTGGTGCAGCTGATGGAGCAGGTGCTTCAAAGCACCAGAGACCTGGGTTTGATCCTGGCCTCGGGTGCTGTTTTTGTGTGGAGTTTGCACATTCTTCCTGTGACCGCATGGGTTACCTCCGGGTTTCACCGGTTTCCTCCCACATCGCAGAAACATGCAGGTTTGTAGGTTACTTAGCCCTTTGTATATTGCTCCTAGTATGCAGAGACTGGACGTGAAAGAGGGATCACATAGAACTAGTGTGAATGGGTGAGGCAGCATCCATGGAGTGAAGGAATAGGTGACGTTTCGGGTCTCGACCCGAAACGTCACCAATTCCTTCGCTCCATAGATGCTGCCTCGCCCGCTGAGTGTCTGCAGCATTTTAGTCTACCGATTTTTCCAGCATCTGCAGTTCCATCTTAAACACTAGTGTGATTGGAGTGATTGATGGTCAGTAAGGTGGGCTGGCGAAAGACCTCTTTCCATGTTGTATCTTTCAATCAATCATACAATCAATCCTGGGTGAAAAGCATGAGAGCAGAGCTAAGCAGGTAAAGTACAAGCGGTGCCAAAATCAGCGGTGCCAAGTATTCCCAGGCCAGAGTTTGCAACCTTGAGAGTTAAATGACTTATGGGATGCAATCTGAACAGTTCTTCTTGGAGATGGAAAATATTGTGACATGTTGAATTGAACATTCTCCGTGGAAAAAAAAAACTCACGGTGAAACCAGTCTGGATTCTAAACAATGCAGCAGCTGTGGATCTGCTGAATAGTCTACATGATGCTTTGCATTGAATAAAAAAGTTGGTGTAGTTTTCTTTTATAATTGCAGGTTGGCATAAGGTAATCCTTTTTACCCAAGAAAATGACCTCAGTGATCACAGTGCCATGAGGCAACAGTAGAAATGGGAATTTAAATGTTTGTCTTGGTACGTTGTATGGAGATTTCATATCTTAAATGATTTCTAATGTTTCATTTGCTGCCAATAGCCAACATTCCCAGCTTGTGCGCCCCTCTTGTGTGCATGAAGTTGCATATGTGGCAAAAAATTATCGCAATTATCACTAAAATAATGCAGATTTTGATGTTAAGCCCAGGTTAGAACAAGGTTTTTATTTAGCAGAGAATTACAAGGCCTTAATTGTAGTCAAGGCTCTATTCCTATTGCTCATTTTGTACTGAAACTGTTCAAGATCAACAAGCTTTATTAAAGCTTGGGATGTCTTCCAACATTATTTCTTTGTCCCTGGCATTTATGTGAATCTTTAAGTAGAGTGCACCAGCAGTTTGGGTAGCCAATCTAAAATGTTATGTTTAAATTCCTACAGAGTTATATGAGTCTGAAGAAGAGTCCCGACCTGAAACGTCACCTATCCATGTTCTCCAGAGATGCTGAGTTTCTCTAGCACTATTTGTTCTTTGGAGCTACATATGGTTCTTTTTCCTGCACATATATCACTTTTCATGTGTAATCAGGTAAGGAAATAAAAAGATACAAGGAACTGCACATGCTGGAATAATGCATAACACACAAAGTGCTGGAGTAACAGCAGATCAGGCAGCATCTCTGGAGTACAAGGAAATAGTGAGATTTCACACCATTTAATATATCCGAAAGATCCAGCTCCTGCCTAAAGGTTCAATTTGCTGGTATGATGATTCTATTGATAAGCTGTCCTTTGGGTCAAGTCCATGGGCTGATATGAGCACAGTTGCACAGGTCGTTCATGTCAGCAGTGTATGATATAATGGTAATCTGTGACCCGACTGCATGAAAACGTAAGAAATAACTGAGCAAGGTTACGTCTTTTGATGCTGCAAACCCGTTTCACCATTCAGTACGGTCATTCAGGGTTGAGGTAGATGATCAACCAGGACATTACCGAACAGCAGCACAAACAAGAGTGGCACAAGGGTACTGCCACTCTTGCATGGGATAGTGGATGGCTTATGTATGACGTGACTGTATACATGTACAGTGTGATTTTTTTTTTGTATAGCACGCAAACAATATTATTCACCGTGTCTCAGTACACGTAACAATAATAAACCAATACCATAGTATGTAACAATTCCAATGATCTAAATTCTCTATTACAAAATGGAATATACTCATATACACTATTTGCGTATGCCAGCCCATTTATTGCATTGACAATAGCATCCCATCTATATTCAACTAACTTTTTTACACCCTTGTAATTCCCCTTTCTGGGTAAAATTGGTGTCATTTATTCCCGAGAGTTAAGATTCACCAGCTGCTTGTTGGAGTCAGTCTAACACAGTGGCATTTAAGAGACTTATGGACAGGCACATGGATGCAGGGAATGGAATGATATGGATGATGTGCAGGCAGATAAGAGTTGGCCTTGGTATCATATTCAGCACAGATATTGTGGTCGAAGAGCCTGTTCCTGTGCTGTCCTGTTCTACGTTCAATGTTCTAGATGCACAGTAAATACCACTTCAGTGAGCACATATGCATACACATGCCAAGCGCACCAGTGTGACAGCAGACATTATTTCTGGCTGATTTCTGGGTTTCTATACTATCAACAGCAGTGGGCCTTAGACATTAGACTATACTTTAGACTGTAGAGACACAATGCAGAAACAGGCCCTCTGACCGAGCGAGTCTGTGTCGACCATCGATCACCCAGCACTAGCACTATCCTACACATTAGGAACAATTTACAAATTAACTCACAAACCTGTACGTCTTTGGAGTGTGCGAGGAAACCGGAACACCCAGAGAAAACCCACATGGTCACAGGGAGAATGTACAAACTCCGTACAGACAACGCACATAGTCAGGTCCTCTAACGCTGTATGGCAACAACTCTACTGCTGCGCCACCGTCCTAAAGGTTTAACCTGGAGATGCAACATCAGTGTCCATGCTCATTATATGCATCACACTGCCCAGTGTCTAAAGATGGCCAAGGCCACACTTGCTTTGGCAAAGTGTAAGCCACAAATATTATAATTGTCATTTCATTAACTTTGCTCTGTTTATCCATTGAAACAAGAGTGCAGATGAAACCAGGCTCCATTTGTATTCACTAAAAGAAATGACACCAATCTAATATTGATTCTAGATGTGCCACACATCCCTTGATTAGTATAGGTGTCAGGGGGTTATGGGGAGTAGACAGGAGAATGGGGTTGAGAGGGAAAGATAGATCAGCCATGATTAAATGGCGGAGTAGACTCGATAGGACCGAATGGCCTAATTCTGCTCGTAGAATTTATGAACATTCCCATGTTTTTGAATCCCCAAAGTAAGGCCCCATACCAGCAAGACATGCACTTATTTCCCTGTCTGTTGTCATGTTGTGGAAGTTATTAAGCGATTCACCACTGCAGCAGTTTGCTGATTAAATAATCAGCGTTTGAAAGCTTGGCTGATCAGTTTGTGGCATTCAACCTCATCCCTCTGACTTTTCCTGATCATCTATTCTTGACAAATCCATCACAATTCTGCCCATACATGCTTTAGACTTTACTTTGCACTTTAGAGATGCTGCGTGTAAACAGGCCCTTCGGCCTACCAATTCCATGCCAACCAGCGATCACCCCTATACACTTGCACCATCATACACACTAGGGACAATTTTCCAAAGCCAATTAACCTGCAAACCTCTATGCCTTTAGAATGTGGGAAGTAACCGGAGCGCCTGGAAAAAACCCACGTGGTCACAGGGAGAATGTACCAACTCGGTACAGACTGCACCCATAGTCAGGATCGAACCCGGGACACTAGCGCTGTAAGGCAGCAACTCTGCCTCTGCGCCACTGTGCCACCCCTATTAATGTATGAAAAGGATTTATGCTTTCGCAACTCTTTTATGAGAACAGGGATATCAAAATGATTTTCATTCAATTCTACTTTTTGAAATGCAGGCAACATAGTGATATAGGAAATAGTCACAGAGTTCAACAGCACAGATATGAGCCCTTTAGGCAAACATCCATGCAGACCTTTCCATTTACAGTATTCCCACTTGTCTGCATTAGGTCCATATCCTCCAATGCCTTGCCTGTTTATGCCTTTCTAAACGTCTCCTAAATATAGTGATTGTATCTGACTCCATCTCCTGTTGCAACCTGTTCCAGATATCAGCCACTCTCTATGTAAAAAAAAAGTTCTCCTCGTATATCCTTTAGAACTCTCTCCTCTTTCACTTTAAACCCAAGCTCCATTGTGTTTGATACACCTACTATACAAAAGTTTGTCCTCAAGATCTTGAATTGGGGGATGTCTGATTTCGATAGGGTAAGAGTTGACGTGGTGAAAGTAGACTAGGAGCAGAGTGGATATGCACTCAAAGGGCATATATTAGTGCTCAGAGGGTGACATTTTAAAGAAGATTCGTACGGCAGGTATTTTTACTCAGCGAGTAGTACTACTAGCTACCTCATTGGGGACCCTGCACTAAACGTTATTCCTTTATCATGTATCTGTACACCGTGAATGGCTCGATTGTAATCATGTATTGTCTTTCCACTGACTGGATAGCTCGCAACAAAAAGCTTTCCACTGTACCTCGGGACTTGTGACAATCAACTGAACGCAACTAAACTAGTAGGTGCCTGGAATGTGCTGCCAGGGGAAGTGGTAAAAGCTGATGCAATATAAATGTTTAGGAGGCATTTCCACATACACAATAAGAGGCAGTAATACGGACCATGTGCAGATGGAATTAGTTTGACATTAGGGTCGGTGCAGACATGGCAGGTCAAAGGGCATGTTCCTGGCCTTTTCCTGTTCTCTGTTCTCACCAGAACATGCTCATCCTGACTTCTTACTAAATTTCTTTTAAGAGACTCCCACTTGTCAGTTGTTGTTTTACCCATGAACATCTGCTCCCAATCTCCTTTTGCCAGGCCCTCTCTTAACCTATTGAAATCAGCTTTTCCCCCAATTCAAGTCCTTGAGGAACAACTCTCTACAAATTGTCTCAAAAAACAAAGATACACTTAACAAATTCCATCCAAGCCCCAGACATTATGGTAATTCCAGTCAGTATTTGGGAAATTAAAATCCATCCACTATTATGTATTGCTCTTACACCTTTCTTACAGATCTGTACTTCTATTTCCTGCTGACGGCAGGGAGGCCTGTGGTATAATCCTAGCAGGTTGATGGTCCCTCTTTTTTCCTAAGTTCTCCTCATCTGTGCTCATTTAACAATCCCTCAATGAGTACTGCAGTTATGTTCTCTCTGGTCAGTATTGCAACTCCCCCTCCTCATATGCAATCCTCTCTGTTACAATCAAAACATCTAGATAAGGTTCATAAAATTCTGCACGGACAACGTCACTACCCACAAAGAGATAAAAACCTTCCCTAACCAGAAGCCGTGGATGAGCAGGGAGGTCAGACTCCTGCTGAAGGCTCGCGACGCCGCTTTTAAATCTGGTGAAGCTGAGGGATACAGCTCATCCAGGGCCAATCTGAAAAAGGGAATTAGGAATGCTAAACTCAATCACAAACGGCGGATCGAGGAGCATTTCCGAAACAACTCTGACCCCAGGCGCATGTGGCAAGGAATCAAATTCATTGCCGATTACCATAAAGTCAACACCCCCCTCCACCCCAGACAACGCCTCCCTTTCTGACGAGCTAAACCATTTCTATGCTCGCTTTGACCGGGACAACAAAGCTCCAGCCATCAAAGTTGCTCCACCCCCGAATAAACAACCCCTCAGTCTCTCCACCTCTGCTGCACAAGATGCACTGAGCAAGGTGAACGAGCACAAAGCTGCCGGCCCCGATGGCATCCCCAGGCGGGTGCTCAGGGCATGTGCTGGACAACTATCCCTGGTCCTCACTGACATCTTCAATCTGTCACTGGTCCAGGGTGTTGTCCCCACTTGCCTCAAGACATCTACCATTGTGCCAGTGCCCAAACAATCAGCGACAGGGAGTCTCAACGATTTCCGGCCAGTGGCACTCACCCCTGTCATCACCAAGTGCTTCGAGCGGCTGATCTTGGCTCACCTCAAAGCCAGCCTCCCCCCCACACTGGACCCCCACCAGTTGCCTACCGGACCAACAGGTCTACAGAGGATGCCATATCGGCGGCCCTACACTCTGCCCTGACCCACCTGGACAGTAATAACACCTACATCAGGTTGCTGTTCATTGACTTCAGCTCCGCCTTTAACACTGTCATACCCGCTAGCTTGATCACCAAACTCAGCGGTCTTGGCATCTCCACTTCCCTCTGCAATTGGACACTGGATTTCCTCACTAACAGACAGTCAGGGTCAACAACCTCACCTCCTCCACTATAACACTGAACACTGGCGTGCCACAGGGCTGTGTGCTCAGCCCTCTCCTCTACTCCCTCTTCACCCATGACTGCATCCCTAAGCATGGCTCCAACGCCATCATAAAATTTGCCGACGACACCACAGTGGTAGGACTGATCAGCGACAACGACGAGTCAGCCTACAGGGAGGAGGTCCAGCACCTGACAACCTGGTGTGCCGACAATAACCTCGTCCTCAACTCCCAGAAGATGAAGGAAATCATTGTTGACTTTAGAAAGAACAGAGGGGGCAGACACACCCCCATCCATATAAACGGGACTGAGGTAGAGCGGGTCTCCAACTACAAATTCCTCGGGGTACACATCTCGGAGGATCTGTCCTGGTCCCTCAACACCTCCAAGCTGATCAAAAAGGCGCAGTAGCGCCTTTACTTCCTGGGGAGGCTCAAAAAAACCCACCTGTCCCCCCAGATCCTGACCAACTTTTACCTCTGTACCATCGAAAGCATCCTGATCACCTGCTTTACGGTCTGGTACAGCAGTTGCACCGTAGCAGACAGGAAGGCACTACAACGGGTGGTGAAAACCGCCCAGTACATCATCGGTGCCCCGCTCCCTGCCATGGATGCCCTCCACCGAAAACGGTGTCTGAGACGGGCCGGGAAGATCATCAAAGACCCCTCCCACCCTAACCATGGACTGTTTGCCCTCCTACCATCGGGGAGGCGGTACAGGAGCCTCAGGTCCCGCACCAGCAGGATGAGGAACAGCTTCTATAACAACAGCATCACACTGCTGAACTCAGTCCCGCCGATAGATTTCTCCAGTCTCTCCGTCCGAATTGTCTGCATTCTGTATCTATTTATATATTGCTATTACTACGAACTGACGCTAAACTGCATTTCGTTGTACCCATATTTGTATCTGTGCAATGACATTAAAGTTGAATTGAATTGAATTGAATTGAATAAGTTCTAGGAGCAGATTTCGACCATTTGGCCCATCAAATCTACTCTGCCATTCAATCATGGCTGATCTATATTTCCCTCATAACCCCATTCTTCTGCCTTCTCCCTGATACCCGTACTAATTAATAATCTGTCAATCTCTGCCTTAAAAATATCCATTGACGACCTCCACACCTATCTGCAGCAATGAATTCCACAGATTCACCACCTTCTGACTAAATAAATTCCTCCACATCTCCTTTCACAATGGTACATGTTTTTATTCTGAGACTATGGCCTCTGGTCCTAGATTCTCCCATTAGTGGAAACATCCTCTCCACATCCAAGCCTTTCACTATTTGCTAAGTTTCAATGAGGTCCCCCCTCAACCTTCTAAATTCCAGCGAGTTTAAGTGTCCAACTTACCTAGGAGGCTTTAAAGTAAAAGGTGTTGAGCTTGCCAGTCCTGCCTAACTTGCTACTATCTGTTCTTCCCAATGCACCCATTTGATTTATTCTCCCTATTTTTCTCCCGATCTGCTGCACTACTTCTATGCTTCCCGCTAAATTAAATTAAACCATCCCAAGTAGCGCATTTACAGTGGCTTGCAAAGGTTTTCATACCCCTTGATCTTTTCCACATTTTGTCACGTTACAACCACAAATGTAAATGTTTTTTATTGGGATTTTATGTGATAGACCAACACAAAGTGGTGCATAATTGTGAAGTGGAGGGAAAATGATACATGGTTTCCAAATTTTATTAGAAATAAAAAAACTGAAAAGTGTGGCGTGCAAAAGTATTCAGCCCCCCTGAGTCAATTCTTTGTAGAACCACCTTTCGCTGCAATTACAGCTGCAAGTCTTTTGGGGTATGTCTCCACCAGCTTTGCACATCTAGAGACTGACATTTTTGCCAATTCTTCTTTGCAAAGTAGCTCAAGCTCAGTCAGATTGGATGGAGGGCGTCTGTGAACAGCAATTTTCAAGTCTTGCCCGAGATTCTCAATTGGATTTCAGTCTGGACTTTGACTGGGCCATTTTAACACATGAATATGCTTTGATCTAAACTATTCCATTGTGGCTCTGGCTGTATGTTTAGGGTCTTTGTCCTGCTGGAGGGTGAACCTCCGCCCCAGTCTCACTCTTTTGCAGGCTCTAATAGTTTTTCTTCCAAGATTGCCCTGTATTTGGCTCCATCCATCTTCCCATCAACTGACCAGCTTCCCTGTCCCTGCTGAAGAAAAGCATCCCCACAGCATGATGCTGCCACCACCATGTTTCACAGTGGGGATGGTGTGTTCAGGGTGATGTGCAGTGTTAGTTTTCCGCCACACATGGCGTTTTGCATTTAGGCCAAAAACTTCAATTTTGGTCTCATCAGACCAGAGCACCTTCCTCCACATGTTTGCAGTGTCCCCCACCTGGCTTGTGGCAAACTGCAAACGGGACTTCTCATGGCTTTGTTTCAACAATGGCTTCCTTCTTGCACTCTTCCATAAAGGCCCGATTTGTGGAGTGCATGACTAATAGTTGTCCTGTGGACAGATTCTCCCACCTGAGCTGTGGATCTCTGCAGCTCCTCCAGAGTTACCATGGGCTTCTTGGCTGCTTCTTTGATCAATGCTCTCCTTGCCCGGCCTGTCAGTTTAGGTGGACGGCCATATCTTGGTAGGTTTGCAGTTGTGCCATACTCTTTCCATTTTTGGATGATGGATTGAATGGTGCTCCATGAGATGTTCAAAGCTTGGGTTTTTTTTTATAACCTAACCCTGCTTTAAACTTCTCCACAACTTTATCCCTGACCTGTCTGGGCTTCATGATGCTGTTTGTTCACTAATCTTCTCTAACAAACCTCTGAGGCCTACACAGAACAGCTGTATTTATACTGAGATTAGATTACACACAGGTGGACTCTATTTACTAATTAGGTGACTTCTGAAGGCAATTGGTTGCACTGGATTTTATCTAGGGGTATCAGAGTAAAGGGGGCTGAATACTTTTGCACGCCACACTTTTCAGTTTTTTATTTGTAAAAAAAATTTGAAAACCATGTCTCATTTTCCTTCCACTTCACAATTATGCGCCACTTTGTGTAGGTCTATCACATAAAATCCTCATAAAATACATTTACGTTTGTGGTTGTAACGTGACAAAATGTGGAAAAGTTCAAGGAGTATGAAAACTTTTGCAAGCCACTCAGCGAGGACATTGGCGGCTCTCCAGCTTTGGATGCAACCCATCCTTTTTGTACGTCCCAAGTACTCTAAAAGCGAACCCAATAATCCAAGTACTTAAAGTCCACCTTCCTGCGCCAGCCTTTAGCATTGGGTCAGTTTGTATCCAGCAGGTATCCAGATAGCAATGTGATAATTTGCTTTTGTAATGTTGAGAGAGAGATAATTGTTGGGCAGAACTCGAGCTGCATTGCGTTTTGTCAAAATAGTGCCAGGATCTTGTGCAGCATCAAGTGACAATTCATCCAAACAGTGACACCTTCCACTTTGCAGCTGCTGATGGGTACATTGAGGACAAATGCTTGGGTAGCCACACCATTATGTCAGTTGATGTGCAGGCAAATTGGTCTGGGTACATCTGAGGAGGGAACCTGAACTCATTGATGAAAGGGATCATCAAGGAACTGTACTAAAAAATATGTAACCCCAAATGAGGACTACTTCAAGTCAAATCCCAAATACATGACTAGAGGATACAATTGGAAACTGGGAGAAGACATAGTCAAGTTAAGAAGCATTTTGTACAAAGATTGATTTGTTACTTGATTGTAAATACACACTGTACTGAGGAATTGTAACATTCTACGCAGTGGATAGGCGAAGAAAATGAGCAGCAGCATTACGGTTTATTTATTGGACTAAGAACCAGAGGCCTGGACTTTCAATTCATGTACAAAAATTTACTACAGCAGCTGAGGAATTTTTCAACTGTTAATACAAAATCTGGAATTAAAAAGCATGCATAATTTTTCCCTGGAAGTAGCAACACAAGTGAAAAGGGTCCTAAAGAAAGCATGTGGTAAGCTCACCTTCATGGGTCGGGACAATGGGAATAAGAGTCAGGGCATCATGATGCAGCTTTATAAGACTTTGGCTAGGCTGCATTTGGAGTATTGCACCCCGTTTTGGTTGTATAATTACAGGAAGGATATGGAAGCTTTGGTGAGGGTAGAGAAGATGTTTTAGAGACATTTAAATAGGCACCTGGATATGCAGAGAAGAGAGGGATGGAGATTATATATACAGTAGGCAGATGAGTTTAGTTCATCTGGGCATTATGTTCGGCACAGACATAGTGGGCCCAAGGGCCTGTTCCTATGCTGTAAATGTCTATGTTCTAATGATGATGGTGATGACACCTCTGCTGCTGGTTAAAGCCTACCTGTGTTCACTGTCTTCCTTACCCACCAAAGTGTTTGACTCTTAGCTGCCCTCTGAAAGTGTCTTGGTCATGGACACTAATGCCAACCTTGCAATTGACACCCATAGTTCGTTAATAAATTCATTAAAGAAAACTGCTGTTCTGTAAAACAATGAACATATCAACTCTCATTTTGTTCCCATCTTTATAGAGCCTTGGATGCGATGAGATACTAGGCTCAAACAAAGTTAACGACAGATGTGGTGTTTGCGGTGGTGACAACACCACATGTAAAGTGATATCTGGAATCTTCAAGCAGACCATCATGACCGTGGGATATCACAAGATCCTCGAAATTCCTGAGGGAGCAACGCAAATTAATGTCACTGAGATGACCAAAAGCAGAAACTACCTGGGTAAGGAACTAAGCCTCTCTATGTATCCACTGAGCTTGATCCATGCACGGGCTTCTCTCAGATTCCAGGCTTCTCCCAGTTTCCTATTACTCGACACAAGTGGAAAAACCCTTCATGTTTTATCTCTGGGCACTCAACAGATGTCCTGGAAAAATAAAAGGGGAAATCAGGAGCATCAATGCACATTTTAAAGTCAGGGTATATTTTCTTACTTAGTTTCAGTCAGTCCATCTTTAAATAGCCAAAAATGAATCCCCGTTTTACAATTAAAGGGATCACACCAGTTAATAGTTAAAGGGTTGTGATTTCATTCCAGTCTACAGTTGAAAGAACATAGAACATTACACCCCAGGACAAGCCCCCTTCCGCCCACAATGATCCTGCCGAACATGATGCCTAGTTTAAACTCTCATTTGCCCGTACATGATCCATATCCCTCTATTCCCTGCACTTCCATGTGCCTATCTAAAAGCCTCCTAAACGCCACTGTTGTACCTATCTTCACCACCACTTCTAGCAATGTGTTCCGGGCCCCCACCACTCTGTGTAAAAGAATGTGACTCCATTAAACTTTCCCCCTCTCACCTTATACATATGCCCTCCAGTGTTGGACATCTCTACCCTGGGTCGTAATGTTTTGCCTGCCTACCCTGTCTATGCCATTCGTAATATTATATACGTCTATCCCCTCAGCCTCCGCCATTCCAGATAAAACAATTCTCTCCCTGTAGCTGAAACTCTCTAATCCAAGCAGTAAGATTCTCATTGCTAACAATCTGTTTTAATATTGTCCTGGATTCATGTCACAGTTTATAATAAAGCACAGTAAATAATGGTGAGAGTATTTCAGTGACAGAAAGTAAATCTTCAGACTTTAAAGATACGGCACAGAAACAGGCCCTTCGGCCCACCAAGTCCATGCCGACCAACGATCACCCTGTACACTAGCACTATCCTACACTCTCGGGACAATTTACAATTTTACCGAATTAACCAAATAACCTACAAACTTGTGCGTCGTTGATGTCCAGTGTGGTAGGAGACCGGAGCACCCAGAGAAAACCCATGTGGTCACAGGGAGAACGAACAAACTGTACAGACAGCACCCTCTACTGCCACAGTGCCGTACCGAATTATCTTTGAAATGTGTGAATATGTGTTCTTTCTGTTTATTCAAGGATACCTCTGCATCAACTGATTGACTAATATGGGTACTTCTCTTTGCATTAGTCTGTATTATTGAATAATTGTCAAGGCTGCCATAAATTGCGTCCTATTAAGACCATTCATGGAAGCATTATATGATAGCAGAGGTCAATGTCTGTATTATTATGACAGTTGACAACTTGTCGATAATTGTTGCTAAAGTGTTATTTTGTCTGACTAATTAGGTCATCGTTTTCAAACTGTTCACTCCTCCCACATTCGTAGTTGAAACAGGGAGGCCACTTTCTGATCTCTTACAATTAGCTAGACGTTTTGCCAGTTGACTGCACATTGGGAGGTTACAGATATTCAGCCAACCATTTTCAATGTTCATTACCATCCCCAGAGGTAAGTAAATTCACTTAAGTTTGACAAGTGAAGAGCAAGATTAGAAGGGGTAGAATGGATCATTTTAATAAGAGAAGAAATATTAATTTAAACCAAATTGAAGCAGAGAGAAGCATAGCAGGAAGTCTGCCAACAGGAAAGAAAGTGGAGCCAAACATGAATAGGTGAATGAAATTGGTCTACAGCAGAAATGGGAAATAAGCTTTGAACAGATGGAGATGCATTGTACAAGATGCCTGATTTTTATCTGTTAGCTTCAATCGGGTAAAATAGGAAGTGTGTAAATTAGGCAACTCCCGGTTCATCGCATGGCCATTTCACACAATCTCTGGTTTACGCTGTGCTGTGTAAGCATGAAACAAGCAGGACAAATCTCTGCTGGGTTTTCTGATAACTATATCCTTTGATCCCTTTCACCCAAATCATCAACTCAATGGTTGTCCACGTTTCTCTGAGTGACTGCGTTATACTGTAATGCAGAAGAACCATGCAAAGAGCGATTTCTCCATATCAGGGTCTGCTGCAGTCAATGCTCTCAAACACTTCCTTCTGTAATTAGCATATGCCTTCTCTCTCTTAGTGTGTAGTTTCGTGTTCTGCCCGAAGAATGGGAATATGTTACTATGACCTATTGTCTATTGTCTATTGACCTATTGATTCGGTGATAACGGCAATGGAAGAGCAATTTGGGACCAGTGACTATGACTCTATTCGTTTCAAAGTAGTTATGGAGATGGATAGAACTGGCCCTCAAATTAAGGTCCTAAATTGAGGTAAGGCTGATTCTGGAGATGTAAGACAGACTCTTGCAGAGGTCGATTGGGAGAGGCTGTTTGCAGGTTAGGAAACGGCTGGCAAGTGGGAAGCTTTCAAAAGTGAGATAGCAAGAGTACCATGGGCAGCATGTTCCTGTTAAGGTGAAGAACAAGTTTAGAGAATCCTGGTTGATGAAGGCCCTAAGGCCCTGGTCAGGAAAAAGAAGGAAGCCTACATCTAACTTCGGCAGTTGGTATCAAAGAAATCTCTCTGAGTGTGGAAGGGTAGGCGTACACTTACAGAGGGAATTGGGAGGGAAAACAGAGGACATGAAATGGAGCTGGCAGGATAAAGGAAAATCCCTAGAGATACTCCAGGTATATTGGTAATAAAAACGTGGCCAAGGGATAAAATAGATCCCCTTAAAGATCAGCATGGCTCTCTTTGTTAGAATCACAGGAAATGGGGGAGATATTAAATGAATATATTTCAATGTTTTTTGCTGAGGAGAAGAGATCATGGACATGAAAGAATTATGACATGAAGGAATTGAGGCAGAAGAGTTGTGATCTCTTAGATCAAAAAGGAGGCATTGGTGGTCTAAAAGCACATTGAGGTGGAAAAATCCACAGGGGCTGACGGAATGCATGCTCGGACCTTGTGCGAAATTACAGAGGTCCTTGCAGAGATATCTGCATCATCTTTAGCTACAGGTGAATTTACGGAAGACTGGAGAGTTGCTAATGTTGTACCATTATTTAAAAAGGGCAGCAGGGTCAATCCAGGCAGACTAGTGAGCCTGACATCAATGCTGTATTGGCACTGCCGGCTATGGAGGCAAAGTCAATGGATATTTTTTAGATGGAGATTGACAGATTCTTGATTAGTAAGGATATCAGGGATCAACGTGGGAGGTTGGACCAAGGTGAAGGCAGGAGAATGGGTTTGAGAGAAGAAAATAGATCAGCCAAGATTAAATGGGGAGTCGACTTAATGGGCCAAATGGCCTTATTCTGTTCCTAGAACTTATGAACATGAAAGTTGTTGGAGGTGACTTTTAGGGATAGGATCTCTCTGCATTTGAACAGACTCATCAGGGATAGTTTTTTGAAGAGATCACCAAGAGGATTGACGAGGGCTGAGCAGAGAACATGGTCTACTTGGACTTCAGCAAGGTCCCACATTTAGGCTAATCTGAGAGGTTAGATGGCCTGGAATCCAAGGTGAACTAGAAATTTAAATTTAAAATTGACTTGTAGGAAGGAGTTGACTTGTAGGAAGGAGTCAAAGAGTATTTATAATTGGAGGCCTTTGGCCGATAGTGTACCGCAGATGTTATTGTTGGCTCCTTTGCTGTTAGTTATACATGATTTGAATGACAATGTCATTAACATTGTTAGTAAATATACAGATGTCAATATATATTGTCATTGTTGGTATATTAGACAGTGAGGAAGGATATCTGCATTTATAACAATAGACAATAGGTGCAGGAGTAGGCCATTCGGCCCCGAGCCAGCACAGCCATTCAATGTGATCACGGCTGATCATCCCCAATCAGTACCCCGTTCCTGCCTTCTCCCCATATCCCCTGACTTCGCTATCTTTAAGAGCCCTATCTACCTCTCTCTTGAAAGTCTCCAGAGAACTGGCCTCCACCGCCCTCTGAGGCAGAGAAAAAGTGTTTCCTTGTCTCCGTTCTAAATGGCTTAATCGTTATTCTTTAACTGTGGCCCCTGGTTCTGGACTCCCCCAACATCGGGAACATGTTTCCTGCCTCTAGCGTGTCCAAACCCTTAACAATCTTATATGTTTCAATAAGGTCTAGATCAGTGGGCCAAGGAATGGCAAATGGAATTTAACTCTGACAAGTGTAAGGTGTTGAACTTTGGTATGTCAAACAGGGGCAGGATATACTGTACACAATAAGTGGTCGATCCCTGGAGAGTATTGAGGACCAGGGAGATTTGCGACTACAATGATTCATTGTATCATTGAATTGAGTAGAATCTCAGCAGCCTGTTCACCGGGCACTCACCACCCATTGGTCGTTCTGCTGCCGCATGGTGCATCCTGGGTGCTTTCTGCTGCTGCAGGGTGCATCATGGGTGCTTTCTGTTGCTGCATGGTGCATCCTGAGAGCCTTCGCCTGCCACACGGTGTAGCACATCCCGGGAGCTTTCTCCCGCCGTGCGTTGCATCCTGGAGCAACAAAAATAGGCATGTGTGATCAGCAAACAAGTACTGAGTATTGGCCTTGTTCTCAAGTGGAAGCAGCAATTAGCTAGGTCTTTACAGCTGATGAAGGCAGGAGCACGGTTCACGAAATGTGGCAAGTTAGGTAGACATTGTGGTTAAAAACGTGTTTGGCCTGCTTGTCTTCATTGGGAAGAGTATTGAGTACAGAAGTTGGGACATTATAATGCTGCTGTACAAGTCATTGGAATATTATTGAGATGCAGAAGAGATTCACCAGAATGTTAACCTGTGCTTGCAGATTTGAGTTATAGGAAGAGGTTGCATCAGCTCCCGCTTTTATCTATGGGAAGTGGGAGCTTGAGGGATGATCTTAATGAGATGACAAGATCATGAGGGGCATGGATATCGTGAATTCTGACAGTCTTTTTCCCAGATTCTAAAACCAGAGGGTAAGATGTGAGAAGGGAGAGATTTAAAAGGGACCTCAAAGGTAACATTTTACTGGAGGGTAGTCCATATCTGGAATGGCCTGCCAGGGAAACCAATAGAAGTGGACACAGATACAACTTTTAGAAATCATTTGGATGCATATATGAACAGGAAGGGTGTTGAGATAAGATAAGATAAGATGAGATGCATTTATTTGTCACATGTGCCAATTGGCACAGCGAAATTAAATCACCATACAGCCATACATTAAAAATAAAGAACACAACATGGAGTAGATAGGATTCAACATAAAACATCCCCCCACAGCAGGATCAAAATTTCCTACTGTGAGGGAAGGCACCAAAGTCAGTCTCTTCCCCTGATGTTCCCCACTGTTCCCCCTGGTCGGGGCCTCCCCGAGCCCCCTGCATTCGCCGCTGCGGCGGCCCGATGTTCAGGCCCGCTCCCCGGGGTGATGTAAGTCCGACGTCGGGGCAGGAGGACGTCTTCAGCGGCCTGGACCCCGAGTCGGCCCCCTCCTACCGGATATGGGATATGGATCAAATGCAGGAAACTGGGACTAGCTCAGCGTGCCAACTTGGGCCACTTGGACAAAGTGGTCCAGAGGGCCTGTTTCCATGCTGTACAGCTCTACGGCTGTATGACTCCATGATGCTTATGCTGTGTGCATTGTGAGAGAAAGGTGCGTCAGGTATTGGAAAGAAATGGACAGCGATCGTGAGGGCAGAGGCAGAGACAGAGTGTGCAATAGAAGTGGGGTTTTGTGACCAAAGGGAAAAATCAAGGGACGCGGCTTGGTCTATCCTGAGTGTTCCAGGGGTGTTATGATTGCAAGAAAGCTAAACATGAGCCTCTTGCCCAAACACCTGCAGTGATGTCATTGAATTTAATTTTACTTTGCTGACAAGTCTATGATGTCAGATTCTTGGCACTTGCATTCTGAGCAATGCACATAAATCCACTTGGTGTATGTGACACCCTTGGGTCATACTTTTGGATCCCGAACCAATTCTTTGCATTTGCACAATCTTTCAAAAGGTCTTATGAATACAGTAGAACAATTAACGCTATGTGCTTTATTTCAATGTCAGTAATAAGTCCCTGTGCCAAGTAATTGTGCTTGCTAGTATAAATGTTGGTTATGTATAAATGTTGGTTATGTGCGTATTAAACTGTGCATATTTGGCGCCTGTCATTTATTAAATATGATAAAATTGCAAAGGGTAGGAACTGCTTATTGACTAAAGGGCCTGTCCCACTTAGGTAATTTTTTCGGTGACTGCCAACGACAGTCATAGTCGTAGCAGGTTGCCGAAAAAGCGGCGACTGGACCCTCTATGACAATGTCTAAGGCAACCTACGACAACATACCACCTAGTCGACGTCAAGCTACGGCAAGCTACCGACAACCGGCGACCCATTAGGACGTCCACTTACGACCACACCTATGATAACCTACGACCACACAGGCAACAACCTACGATAAACAAAGTCAACCTACGTCCACCCACGACAAGCTATGACAAGCAACGACCCTGTCGGCAACAACTGAAGACAACTGAAGACAATTCAGTCGCCAGTACCTGTCGCCGGTTGACGTAGGTTGACGTAGGTAGTCGCCAATGGAATTCACTGAAGACAGCACCCGACGACAACCAACGTCACCTGGCATCAACCTGCGTCATCCTGGCAACAACCTACAATAGCACCTACGCCAGGAGAAGACAAGCTACATCAAGCCCACAGTCGCCAAGACGTTTTGAACATTTCAAAATCCAGCGACGACCAGAAAAACGTTACGACTCTTTAGGCGACTTGAGGAGACAACTCACGACCATACAGGCAACACCTCGCAACCATGTGGCGACAGCCTAGTCGCCTGTAGTCGCCGAGAAAAATCACCTAAGTGGGACAGAGGCTTAAATGAAGAAGTTGGTTTAAACTAGGGTCAATAGCTGTGACGTTAATCCGACACTTGACCAATGCTTTGTGGAATGATCACATAGTAATTAAATGCCAGTCCTCATTTGTGCTAAAATTGCATGCTTGCCCTTTTCAACTTGTAGGTTGCCTCATCTAATAACTTCAATTACTTTCATAAGGCTGTCATTCTGTGCCTCTTTGGATGAGTCCCATCTATTACATCATCTCCTGATGAGTCAACACCTTCGATATGGAGTAAGATTAAGGGAAAACTGTAGGAATCTATACCTTCCGTAAGGAATACTGAATGTGCATAGCTTGGGTCTTATATCATCCAGCCTCCTTGCCAGAAACTATAGGAGGCAATTAACCTGCTGAAACGTTTTATTTAACTGCCATAAGTTTCTAATCTGTTGGAAATTGTAACACACTATTTTAGTAGCCTTGTAGCAGTTCTTGGATCCAGGTTCACTTGCAATTTGCATTCTTTTAGTCACGTTTGTTAACAGGTTTTCATTTTCATTTTTCTTTGCAGCATTGATGTCCTTTATGCTACACATCTCCATTTTTCTCAGAATCTGATTTCCTCCATGAATGGTTCATGATTGCTGGGAACCAGCGTTGACCAGGCAAATAAACCAGTCCTTGAAACAGATCAAAATATAAGATAGATCTTCCCCACAATGTCCCTGATTTTAATTGGCAAACTTATAATGTATCTACACACTGTGAATGGATTGATTGTAATCAAGTATTGTCGTTCTGCACGCTTTTCACCATACCTTGGTATACGTGACAATAACCTAAACTGAACTGAACTGAACTGATTTGTAAATAGAGGTATTTTGGTGTCTGTATAAATTTAGCCACCAGGGCCAAACAGCCAGATCCTGGTATTTTTAACCCAGTGATTCATTTACGTTGCATCAACCAGTGTTTTAGCCGCATGCGATGGGAAGTCAGTGCAAAAGGACACAAACTCCTGCAATGTGGAGACTGACACGAAAGTAAAGCCCAAAGTCAAATGAACATTCTTCCTGCCTTACAAGAAAAAAAAATATTTTAAAACTCTCAGTTTTCGGACACTTCTGGCACCAATTCACATGGTTGCTGGAATGGGTTGGTAGGAAACTCACTATCATTCACTTTCTAGGTTTCCCAGTAAAGGTTACCATCTGAACTCATTGGTGACATCGAGACCTGACACATCTGTGGTAAACAGAAGACCTCACCAGCATGAAACAGCGATCCCTATCTCCTGCAAAATATGAGGATAACTAATTTCAAGGTGGCTCATCAACTTTAGAAATATCAAATACCCACCCATCCTGCCTGTGATTAATAGTCACTTTCAACCTTTACTGTTAGATCCCATCTCAGAAGATGCACGCACTAAGTTTAAAAGGTGGGTTAAGGGCCTGTCCCACTTTCCCGAGTTATTCAAACTCGCAGAATGTTCGTAACGAGTCCGTAGGAGGCCGTAGGAGTCCGTAGATATATCGTAGCATTTCGTTATGCCAGCCGTAGGTACTCTGGGCATCAAGGAAGTCGGGATGTTTTTCCAGCCTGATAAAAAATGTCCACGAGTAAAAAAATAGCCCCGAGTACCTACGGCTGGCATAACGAGCCGCTACGATATATCCACGGACTCCTACGGACTCGTTACACACATTCTGCGAGTTTGAATCAAGGGGAAAACTCGGGAGAATTTGTGAATAACTCTGGAAAGTGGGACTGGCCCTTTAGCATCTTTAGGCAGCGCAGGATCACAGAATTGATTTATTAAAGGCAAATTGTCTCCAGCTAACTTTAGGTTTAGACAATAGACAATAGACAATAGGTGCAGGAGTTGGCCATTTGGCCCTTCGAGCCTTTGTTAGGAAGTAATAGAAAGTGCCAAGAAGGAAATGTTATTGATGTGGTACAAAAGGTTTCTCAAAAGTCATTTGATAGTGCACCACATAATAGCTTTGTTACCAATGTTCAAATCCCCATGGAATAAAATAAGCAGTAGCTCCACAGATAAGAAAATTGAGCAGCAGGAAACAAGGGTCCTGATTCATTCTTTTTTACAGGGATGGAGGGTTTCCAATGGAGCTCCTAGTGAACTGGTTCTGTGATTTTAGCTTGGATTACATTCTCAACGATGGCTCAGCAAAGGTCAAATTTGCCCAACTTGAGCACTGCAGTCTTGAACTTCATTAGGCAGAGGATCTCACGGTTCATCCCTGGTTTCCAGTTGGGGAACACTCGTATTGTCTTCTTTGCCATGTACCTCCTCTACACACTTACTGACGATGTCTGATGCTGATGAAGTTATAGCGTAATGATTTATTAAACAAGGGACATTAGTTATGGGGATAGACTGAAGTTGCTAGGGCTGTTCTCCTTGGAACAGAGGAGTTTACAAATATAGATGTATTTTAAATCATGAAGAGTATTGACAGAATAGATAGAAGGAATTTCCCATTGGCAGAAGTATCCTCTAAAGGTACATAGAATGAGAGTCCTGACCCCAAACATCGCTTATCCATGTTCGCCAGAGATGCTTGCTGTCCCGCTGAGTTACTCCAGCACTTTGGGTCCTTTTGTGTAAACCTGTACCTGCAGTTCCTTGTTTGAACAGGAAATTGAGGAGATTGGCTAAAGAAGCAAAAGCAACAGGATTTTTTTTAGCAAGAAGAAATTAGGTTCTGGAATGTACTGTTAGGAATAAGTGGAGGCAGATTAAATTGGAACATTTAAAAGGGAGCTGGGTAGGTCTCAGAAAGGAAAGAATCCCAGGACTGTGGGAAGAGGACCGGAGATTTCAACTGGCTGGATTGCTTTTCCATAAAGTATGAATGAACTCAGCAGGCTGAATGGCCTGTGTAGGAAGGAACTGCAGATGCTGGTTTAAACAGAAGATAGACACAAAAAAACTGGAGTAACTCAGCTGGACAGGCAGCATCTCTGGAGAGAAGGAATGGGTGACGTTTCGTGTCGAGACCCTTCTTCAGAGGCTGAATGGCCTCCTCCCATGTCGTTCTTTGGCTTTATGACACTATAATTTCTCCTGGTTCAGAAACAGCAGCACAAAAGGACATAAAGTGTTGGAGTACCTCAGTGGGTCAGGCAGTATTTCTCGAGAATATGGATACGAGACGTTTCGGGTCGGGATCGTTCTTCAGAACCCAAGTTTAAAGTTTTTACTCCAAACTCAAACTCTGTCTTTAACACTAAAGCATTGAAACCTGCCTTTCATCTAGTCTGAAAGCAAACCTTTTAACTCTCGTTACAAAACATAGATCTTATATCATCCCATCTCATTGCAATGCATCTTTTTTGAATTTTTGATGTTTAATGTTTCTATTTCACTTTTTTTCTCCTCACTAACCCCCATTCCAGGACATTTTACCATGATTCAAAACAGGGCTGCTTAAAAGTTTTCTAACTTTTGGCTAGGTTCCCACAGATTTTCAATCCAGGTGAAAGTTATATTTGACTTTTTTTATTTAACTGCAGAAAGTTCTGTTTTAACTTAACGTGTTTTTTTTCCCCTTCCTTTTCCCATTCATTTATTCTGACCAAATAAAGTTGTGTTTAGGAAATTTTCAAATACTTTAAAATCCATGATTGAATGGAAAGATAACATTAGAAACTAGTAAGACATTTTTCTATTAAAGTGTTTTTTTTTAATGAGTTCAGAACAACTCAAACTGTTTCAAAGCCAATGAAGTATCTTTGAAATGCAATCTCTGTTTAATGTAAGAAATGTGGCAGCAAATGTGCCTAACAGCAACATCCCATGTAAAAAACTGGTCAAATATTTTTCTGTAATGTGGTGAATTGATAAGTAAATATGATGTAAAATCAAGATAACCTGATATTTGTTCACCCTGCAACTAGCACCCTTGGTGTATTTACGGTATATACACTTGAGTGTGCAGACCAGGCTTCAGTTTGATATCTCATCCAAAGGATAGAACCTCTTATTCCTACAGGTAACACTGACCATAGAACTGTTCAACACAAGAATAGACCCTCTGGCCCTAGCTGTCTGTGCCTAACATGAAGCCAGAACCAACTCGTATCTGACTGCACATAATCCATATTCCTTCATTCCCATCATACCAATATGCCTTTCCAAATGTCCCTTAAATGCCATTCTCATATCTGCATCAACCATCGCCCCCAGCAGCACGTTCCAGGCCCTGCACATTGCCTTTAAACCTTGCCCCTCTCACCTTAAAGCTCGACCCTCTAATATTTGATTTTTCCATCCTGGAAAAGTGGTTTAGATTGTATACTCCATCTATGCCTCTCATAATTTTCTATATAATGGCTTGCACACCAGACAGGTCAGGAATAAAGTTGTGGAGAAGTTTAAAGCAGGGTTAGGTTATGAAAAAATATCCCAAGCTTTGAACATCTCACGGAGCACTGTTCAATCCATCATCCGAAAATGGAAAGAGTATGGCGCAACTGCAAACCTACCAAGACATGGCCGTCCACCTAAACTGACAGGCTGGGCAAGGAGAGCATTGATCAGAGAAGCAGCCAAGAGGCCCATGGTAACTCTGGAGGAGCTGCAGAGATCCACAGCTCAGGTGGGAGAATCTGTCCACAGGACAACTATTAGTCGTGCACTCCACAAATCGGGCCTTTATGGAAGAGTGGCAAGAAAAAAGCCATTGTTGAAACAAAGCCATAAGATGCGAACTTGTGGAGGAAGGTGCTCTGGTCTGATGAGACCAAAATTGAAGTTAAATGCAAAACGCTATGTGTGGCGGAAAACTAACACTGCACCTCACCCTGAACACACCATCCCCACTGTGAAACATGGTGGTGGCAGCAACATGCTGTGGGATGCTTTTCTTCAGCAGGGACAGGGAAGTTGGTCAGAGTTGATGGGAAGATGGATGGAGCCAAATACAGGGAAATCTTGGAAGAAAACCTGTTAGAGTCTGTTAGCAAAAGACTTGAGACTGGGGCGGAGGTTCACCTTCCAGCAGGACAACGACCCTAAACATACAGCCAGAACTACAATGGAATGGTTTAGATCAAAGCATATTCATGTGTTAGAATGGCCCAGTCAAAGTCCAGACCGAAATCCAATTGAGAATCTCTGGCAAGACTTGAAAATTGCTGTTCACAGACGCTCTCCATCCAATCTGACTGAGCTTGAGCTACTTTGCAAAGAAGAATGGGCAAAAATGTCAGTCTCTAGATGTGCAAGACTGGTAGAGACATACCCCAAAAGCTGTAATTGCAGCGACAGGTGGTTCTACAAAGTATTGACTCAGGGGGGCAGAATACTTTTGCACGCCACACTTTTCAGTTTTTTATTTGTAAAAATATTTGAAAACCATGTATTATTTTCCTTCCACTTCACAATTGGAGGTGAACAAAGGAGGACTGGCTGAACCTTGTTGCCTTCCACCACAGTGAAGAATGCTGTGGTGGATGTTTGTGTTAAATCTTATTGTGTATTGGGTGTTCTTTTTAAGTGTATCGCTGCTGGCAAGCTATCAGGCTTGAAGACCATGATTATCTGTGTCGGTGGCTGGGCAGGTGTGATTAAGGCTAATCATGGTTTTAATAAAGACTAACTTACTTCAGTTTCTGCAAGCAATCTTCTGATACAACAGCTGGAGTTAGCTGAATAATTGGCACATTTTTATTCTGACTATTTTAAGAATGGCTTTAACCTATGAACTCCAGTGCACATGAATCATTGACTTTTATTCATGTTAAAGCATCTAAAGAAGCTGAACATAGCAGAGTGACACAACTTGCAGAACTGCTGCCTAATAGCACCAGTGAGCCAGGTTTCATGTGGACCTCTGGTGCTATTTATTTGTAGTAAGCACATTCTCCCAATAACTGCTTGGGTTCCCTCTGAGAACACTGGTTTTCTCCCACATCCCCGCATGAGCTGCAGGCTGGGACTGTGGAGGCATTGGTGTGCTTTCTTGGCTGTAGATTTAATGTGTCTGGTCGATAACTGATTGGGGGAGATTTTTACCCCTAGGTACCTGAAACTCTTGGCCAGCCCCTCTTCTGTATCAGTGATGCTGACTGGGACATGTTCATCATCTATTTTCCTGAAGTCAATAACTAGCTCTTTTGTGCTGCTGGCATTGAGGGGGACGTTGATGCCTTGACACCAGGTGAATCTCTTTTGTACTCTTCCCATCTCATTCGCCTTGGTGTACGCTGATCTTATCATCGATCGAGATCCAACCCATTACATGGTGACGTCTGCAAACTTGTAAATTGAGCCAGAGCCGAATTTGGCTGCACAGGTGAACTAGCAAATTGACAAGTGTGAAGTGTTGAACTTTGATACGTCAAACCAGGGCAGGACCTGCACATAAATGGTAGAGCCCTGGAGAGTGTTGCCAAAGAGAGACAGCTGGGAGTACAGGTGCATGATTCCCTAAATGTGTTGATTCAGGTGGTTAATGTGGTTAAGAAGGTACATGGCCCGGCTTGCCTTCATTGGAAAGGGCATTGAGCACAAAAGTCGGGACATCATGATGCAGCTGTACAAGTATTGGTGAGACCATCCTTGGAGTATTGTGTGCCGTTCTGGTTACCCAGCTTTAGGATGAATGTCATTAAGTTGGAAAGGGTGGAAAATAAATTCACCCGGATGTTACCTGTGCTTACCTGACTCAGTCTAAAGAAGAGTTTCGACCCGAAACGTCATCTACAGTATTCCTTTTATCCAGAGAGGCTGCCTGACCCGCTGAGTTACTCCAGCATTTTGTGTCTATCTTTGGTGTTACCTGGGCTTGCAGGCTTGAGTTACAGGGATAAACTGGATAGGCTGTGACCTTTCTCTTTGGAATGTAGGAGGCTGAGGTGTGACCTTATTGAGGTGTACGACAAGACGAGGGGTAATGTATAAGGTCAGTGCTAACTGTCTTTTTCCCATGGTAGTGGATTCAAAAGCTGGAGGGCATAGGATTAAGGAGAGAAAGGGAAGAGATTTAAGAGGAACATTAGCAGCAAATGTTTCATTCAGTGGATAATATGTATCTGGGATGAGCTACCAGGAGAAGCTATAGAAAAGATACAAATACGATTTTTAAAAGAGATATTTGCAGAAGAAAGGGGTCATGGGATATGGGTCAAATGCAGGCAAATGGGTCAATATTACAACTAGGTCAGCATAGAGAAGATGAGCCAAAGGGCCTGCTTCCATTCTGTACAGCTCTATGACTCTACGATACAGTTACGAGTGTATAGGGGGGCATAGTAAGGGGCTGGGAACATACCATTGCAGGGCACCAGCATTTAAAATTATTGTGCAGGATGTTTGTGGTTGCAAGAAGGTTCGTCTCTAAATTACATTAAAAACAGCTGACATCTAAGCATGATTCCTAGAAGTTAAAATAGCATTGGCCAGGATTGCAGCAGGGTTAAGAAATGAAAATACCATGTCCCAACTTTAACACATCCTTCTAAACACTCCTCCTTCTGGGGATGGAAGACATTTAAAATCACAGCTCTGGTTTGCACAAAAGCATTCTGTCCATTTTGTACTGACTGGCAAATTATAACAGAAATATCTTAATTTTAACAACCTAATGTCTCCTTATAGTTTATCTTTTCAGATTATGCCCTCACTTTATCCTCTCTTCCAAAAAAGAGTTGTTAAAACATCTGACATTAAACTGAAATGTCATATATATAAAGCAGATGAGCATCATTCATAGTTATTGACAGCCTCACTGTTGATATCTTTATTGTCCTGTGTGGTGTTGGCAGTCCTGTCAACTCTGCTTTCTGTTTTCAAAGAGTACCATTTGATCTTTCTCCTGTTCATCTTTTAAATGTCTATAAATGACAATTCCCACCATGATGCATATAAACCATTGGCCAATATGCCAGCTGCATTGGAATAGAGTTGCTTGGCCCATTAATTTTACCATCCATTAAAGTAAGAACATAAAGTTTTGCAAATAAAGGCACTCCCCGACTTGCGTAATGGTTACGTTCTATGAACCCTTACAAAAGTCAGATTTTATGTAGTTGTAATCACCATCCCCATCCCCTGCCAGTAATAACTCACTGAGAGCATAAACTGTCTCATCGGTGTCCAGCTGTGTCTGGGGCTCATTTTGAGGCGCGCGGCCTTCTGGGTAATTACCGCCATTGCCGGCTTTTTTCCGACGTAGTCGCACAGTGTTGTGGAAATTACAAACAGTCTTGATTGCACTAGAGACTGAGGACAGAATTGTTTACGACAGCGCAAAGTCATGTATTAATTTAGTTAATTTAGATACAGCAAGGAAACAGGCCCTTCATCCTACCAAATCCGTGCCAACCAGCGACCCCCGCATATTAACATTAGCCTGCACACAGTAGGGACATTTTTTACATTTACCAAGCCAATTTATCTACATACCTGTATAACTTTGGAGTGTGGAAGGAAACCAAAGATCTCCGGGAAATCCCATGCGGTCACGGGGAGAACGTACAAACTCCGTACAGACAGCCCCCTTAGTTGTGATCAAACCCGGGTCTCTGGCACTGTAAGGTGCTGTAAGGCAGCAACGCTACCGCTGCATCACCGTGCTACCCATTGCATAAGTCGGGGAGTGTCTACCTTTTATTGCATACCCTGATGGAAACACCTACTGTGTCATGATTAAAAATGTCCAATTGATATCTGCAACATATATGAACCTCTCTCTTTCCCTGCACTATACAGAAACCAATGTCTAATTATTGAATCATGGGCCTCAATCTACCCCAAAACTACCAAACTACCTGATCTTTAATGTAAACCGATACATCCATCTGGTCTCCCGGATAAATATTTTTAAAATAATTTTTTATACCTTCAAAGAGCAGCCTGTTCTTCCCAAAATTGCTCCCTCAATCAATGGTGTATCATAATTGTGGATGATTTGAAAGGTGTGTGAAAGATGCTGCAGAATTGGAAGGTCTTTACCAATTGCTTGTCTCTTCTGTTTCATCCACCTCATGTTCCTATCTAAATATAGAAACAAGGATTCTTCCACTCCTGATTGATTATTATATCCTGTAACATCACCCCAATCCCTATTGATCTTTTGCCCCTTTTGATCCTTTATTTTAAAGACCACTAAAGGTATGATGTTCCAAATATATGGCCTCAGCACTGCCCACTGAGAGTCTATCGCAGGAAATCACATCCACTCAAAAAAAAGGCCAACATTTAATTTCCTTCTCGGAAAGAAAACATCAGTGGATGTTCTTAATAACTCTCTGATCCTCGATTTGCCTCTCAACATTCATCAATCCCGCTCCTTTTAAACATGTTGGTTGACTCCGAGTCAACGCCCTTCTGTGAGAGTTTGATCCTCACTTCCTTTCTCCTGTGGAGGAAAAACATTCTGATTTCTGCTTTGCTGAAGGCCTATGGTAAACAAAGGGTCTATTTAAAATAAAGCCTGCAGACCCCTCTTTTGTTTATTTAAGCAAGGAAGCAAGGTAAATATATTTTCAGAATTTGTGCACTCTGGGTTTAGTTCTGCAGCTTAATAACTAGGATTCTTACATCCACTTTATTTCATATGGAGCAGCTTTTTTTAAACAAACAGAAATTAACAAGGTACATAGTGAGAGTGCAGCTCAATATTAGTCACACTGAAGATAATTCAGCAGGTATTGTACATGGTTTTAGAGACCTCAGCCTGGTTCAGTATAGCATATAACTTCAGTACCTGTTTTACTATCCAACATAAAGTACCCAAGGTATTTAGAGCAATGAGCTGGTTATTTTTCTAGATATTAACTTCCGATGGATCTGCTCCCTACTGCTGTGAACAAGCAATTTTCCCACCTTCCTCCTTTTTTTTCCCTTCACATAGTCACCCACCTGGGGTTCATTTGGTCACGGCAGGGAGAGGGCATTCTGCAAGGGTTGCAATGAACTTTGCACTCTCCCTCTGTAGAAGAACTGAGAAATGTATTGGGATCAATGTTGTAAATGTTATGTGCTTGAGCCACAATGGGATTGAGAGTATCTGAAATGTTACACTGATTTCATGTTTTCAGTCAAAAATCAACTAAATGTCACAAACACGCAGGGGCAAGAGTGCCAAATCAAAGCATACACTTAAAAGGTGGTATGGTGGCTCAGCAGTCAAGTTGCTGCCTTACAGCGCCAGAGATCCGGGTTCGATCCTGACTACCGATGTTGTCCGTATGGATTTGTACATTCTCCGCATGATCGTGTGGGCTTTTCCCGGACGCACCACTTCCTCCCACGTTCCAACGACATGCAGGTTTGCAGGTTAATTGGCTTCGGTAAAGATTGTAAATTGTCACAAGCGTGTAGGATAGCTTTAGTGTATAGGGATCGCTGGTCGGCGCGGACTCAGTCAACAGAAGGCCGTGTTTCCACTGTATCTCTAAACTAAAGTGAAATTAACTAAACTAAACTAAAGTTGCAGAGGTCTGCTCAGTGGTTCAGTTTAATTTTAAAATGCAGCGTGTAAACAGACCCTTCAGTCCACCGAGTCCACACTCACCATCGATCACCCATGACATTAGTTATCCCACTTTCACATCCACTCCCTACATATCAGATGTAATTTAGGGAGGCGAATTAACCAACAAACATGCACAACATTGAAATTGACCGAATAATAGAAGGCCAAGTGGATGTGGAGAGGATGTTTCCAATAGTGGGAGAGTTTAGGATCAGAGGACACAGTCTTAGAATAAAAGGACATACCTTTAGAATGGAGATGAGGAGGAATTTCTTTAGCCAGAAGGTGGTGAATCTGTGGAATTCATTGCCACAGATGGTTTTGGAAGTTTGGTATTTTTAAAGGTTCCTGATTGGAAAGGGCATGAAAGGTTAGGGGCGAAGGAAGGAGAATAAGATTAAGAAGGGAAAATAGATCAGCTCTGATTGAATGGCGGACTGGAACTCAATGGGTCAAATGGCCTAATTCTGACCCTATGCCTTATGATCTTTGGGATGTGGGAGGAAACTGGAGCAGCCAAAGGAAATCCACACAATCACAAAAATGTGAAAACTCCACACAGACAGCACCCAAGGTCAGGATTGAAGAGTGCTATGAGGCAGCACCTCTACCAGCTGCGCCATTGTGCCACAGGCAATAGCATATGATGCTGAGTTTTTACTATTGTCGAGACCTGAGGCATGCTTTCAACTAGCAAGGATCCATACCAAGAACCTTCCTCACCAAATTACCCATGTTGCCTTTACAACTGCATACACATCCCCCCTCCTGCACTCTGATGACAACATTAGTTGACATATCGCCTGGCCAGTTCCCCCCCCCAATGAAATATTAGGTATCAAAGCAAACCATGATTATTTGTTCAATCTCTATCTGTAATTTTTTCAGCTAGGCTATAAAGACAAAAATGTCAGCGGCATCTGAAAATATCATTCAAAGTAATGAACTATTGAGTGTCATCTAGCTTCTCAAAGCTCGATGACTAATTATTGTTGTGGGAATACTCACACACCCGTTGAGCATCCTTTTGAAAATAATGGCTTATAGCCATGAATGGAACAGTTAGACTGAGTGGACGAGACTGTTTGATTTAGTACTGGTTAATATTTGTCCAACAAAAAATCTGAAGAAAAACCACATGAATCTTTCAAAATAGTATCCCTGTCCAAACTGAACAATGGTATCCTTTCTAATTATTTGACACTTCATTTGTCATTGAAGATCGTATTATGTTTAACAGTGATTTTCCAAACAATTTCTTGTTTGGTTAATTTCACCTAACATTCCACAAATATTTCAACCATTAACTGATTTTTGTATTGACATGATGATGGTGTGCAGTAAAACTGAGGTCTACTTCTTCTTCTTTCGTGTGGCATGCACAGCCATAGGTTGTTGGACAACTTGTTGTATTTGATCTTCCGTTTGTGCACGTCGAGTTGATTGCATTAGTCGAAACAGGGCAGAGCATGTGAAGGTTGCAATCTTCCACCCCGTAAAACTGAGGTCTGGGACTAGCACTCAGGCAACTGTACTTACAGTGCCAAACAGAGATCAAGGGTTTAAGCTAACCTTCTTCCTGGTCTTAGATTAGAGATACAGAATGGAAACTAGCCCTTCGACCCACCAGGTCCGCGCCGACCAACGATCATCCTTACACTAGTTGCATTTCATCCCATTTTTGCATCCTACACACGAGAGGAAATTTACAGAAACCAATGAACCTATAAACCCGCACGTTTTTGAAATATGGGAGAAAAACAGAGCACCCGGAGAAAATCCATGTGGTCTTTGGGAGAACATACAAACTCTGTACAGACAGCATTGGTAGTCAGGATTGAACCCGTGTCTCTGGCATTGTAAGATAGCTACTTTTCCGATTGGTCACGCATTGCCCCTTCTTGTTGCAGATGATTTTGTGGCATATTTGCTCCACCACAGTCATTTGCCATTCATCGAAGCATGGATTTTGTTCATAGATGTCGCTGTATATGATCATAAACTGCTGCATTGCAGTATCAATCAATGGTATCGATGGTTCTTTATTGTCACGTATGCATTGGACAGTGAAATGTTTGCACTGGTCCCCATAATTTAGTGCTATTTACAGAAGAAAAATCCCAAAGTATTGGTTAGATAGTGCATGGAGATACACACTCATCAGCAAATGGACAGACTTCTGACATTATGACAGAAATTATGACATTATTTTCCCTCCTGGGATAAATGAAGTTCTATCATATCAAAGGAGGCAATCTACAAAACTGTTAAAGATAATTTGATGTGAAATCCAGTCAAATGGGATTTAAAGTGGTAAGGGAAAATGTGGTAAGTATTACATAAATCTTGCTTAAACATAGCATATTCTGCCAATTTTACTTCGGAGTCACGTGAGTGATTCCGTGAAGAAGGCCCGCCAGGACGCCTGCGCAGTTTACGTCAACCGCATTGGCGCAAGCACCAGTCAGGCAGGACTGAGCTCCTGCCTGTGGTAAGTTAAACTTAAAGGTAAGTTTATTTTTACTTACCAGGGGTTTTAGGCAGGAGCCTCTTTTTACAGAGGTTTACTGCCAGTTTTGCAGCCCGACAACTTGCTGGTTATGGACTGTGGTGAAATTTCAGTCCGACCGCAAATGCGGAAAAACCGGCAAAATTGATCGGGTTGCGAGATAAGGAGCCGCTAACAGTGCAGTTAGTGGCTCCCCAGCTGCAGGAATGCCGTAAAAATGGCAAGAAATAAAGCAGAGTCGCTGACAGGGTCAGCGGCTCCCCAGCCTGCAGGAATGCCGTAAAAACGGCAGGAAATTAAGCAGAGTCGCTGACAGAGGGGTCAGCGGCTCCACAACCTGCAGGGATGCCGTGGGAATGGCAAGGAATATTAAACTGAGTCGCTGACAGAGGGGTCAGCGGCTCCAAGCCTGTGGGATGCCGTTGAACGGCAAAGAAGCAACGCTGGAGCCACTGACAGTGGGGTCAGTGGCTCACAGACGTTGGTCCCCAGTCAAAAAATTACTGGGACTAATTCAGCCCTCAGGTGAGTTGGGATATAAGGATTCTCCTTATAATTAAAAGTATGTATTTTATTGTGTTTTTTCTTTGAGTAAAAAAACTAAAGGAAAGTAACAAGTTATTGTTATATGATATTGTTCTGACAATGTTATTATTGTTTAAGCACAGGTTGCTATGATTTATATTTTCACAGGTAAAGCTGTACACTAAATGATGATTTAGTGAGCTTACACAGCAATAGCGCGGGCCTATGGGACAGGCCGCACCAGCAGCACCGGACAGGGCTGCTTCATGTGTAAAATGTGCGGGCCTATGGGACAGGCCGCACCAGCAGCGCCTGACAGGGCTGCTTCATATATGAAAGTGCCGGCCTACGGGAGAGCCGTGCCAGCAGCGCCTGATTCAGGGCTGCTTCATTTGTGACATTACCGGCCTATGGGAGAGCCGTATCAGCAGCGCCTGACAGGGCTGCTTCATGTGTGAAGTGCCGGCCTACGGGAGAGCCGTGCCAACAGCGCCTGATGCAGGGCTGTCCATGACAAAAGCGCCGGCCTTTATGAAAGGCGGCACTAGCAACGCCTGGCAGAGGGTTGCTCAAATTCACACATATCTGCTCACCCACGGAGTCGGGAGATAATTCTCCACCAGGGTTAGAGAGCAAGGTCCATGGAGTCGGGGGATAAATTCCTCACCGGGGCTGGATAGTGCGTTAAAACGACTATCCTATTACAGCAACTTTGTATACAGTGCTGCAAAGGTCTCCCTCTCAGAGGCAGAGACCAAGATGGGTCAGTATCCTGCTGACACTGAGTCTCAGGGTATGGCCGTGGGGCATACCCAAAGGGATGAAGGGCACGTGTCAGAGGTACCTTTCCGGACAATAAGTTGCCATCCCAGTAAAATATTCTATTGGGGTTATGCCAATGGGTTATTATCAGTATTTGTATCCTACGGTAGCGCCTGTTAGAGATGCCTACGAAAACCCTTCTGAGAAGGGAAGAGCAAAAGATCAAGATGACTCCGGGCTCTAAAGATGTCAATAGAACAGATTCAAGCACATATGTGCCGGCAGTGAACAACGCCAACAGGGGGATGTGAGAGCCAGCCGCTGAACCGGTTATTCAGGTAGGTCTATTCTACAGGGGAAGAAGCCTGGCAGATGAATTAATTCGGCCATGAACGGGCAGAAGTCATCGTTCAGAACGCACCCCAGGTGCTCATCGGCAGTAGCGGTTCACTGGAGCTGGGGGCAGCATGATAGCTCAGAAATCCCTGCACCTTCCAATCATGCTCAACTAAATGGGTCTAGCACTTCCAAAATTTGGGTAGTGCACCGTTCACAAGTTGTAATATTTACATTTGTTCATACAACACACAAGGGGTAAAATATTTGGTTGAGGCACAGCCGGAGCATTCCAAGCAAGTTGGATTATGGCCAGGGTTTGGAAATTGGGCTGAAGTTCTCATGCAAACCACCCATGCAAAAGGCAGGATTGGCATGTTATTATGAACAATGATGAGTATCTGGCATATGAACTTCTGTATGTAAAAAAATTATTCCTGACTTCAACAGGTTCATGAGGTAAGAGATTTATGTTATACAAATCCCATTACAAAGGTTATCAAAGACAATATAACTGTACAATATCAGTAAGCTTTGCAGTATGGGATAAACTGTTGTTGGTCATTGGGATTTACCTGTAATTATTATTAGCCTTGTCTCCACCTTGTGGCAAGAGATTGGGGTTATACCAATCTGTTACTAAACTGATTAAAGTAATTGGCAATATAGCAGCTGGGTTGCAGCTGAGCTAATCAAGGAACTGATATTGTGTAAGTAGCAATTAGATCATTGCTAACAACCTTGTGCTATTGTCAGCTGAGGCTACTTCAGCCACAATGATGAAGTAACAGTATTCAGCATTGCTGAACATGACAATACTCATTGAACATGAACCTATCTACAGTAGTGTGGTCAGTTGAATTCAGTTATTATGAACGGATGTTAGAACTCTAAGATGAGTAGTTCCAAATACCTACTCAAAGGTAGTGGAGATTGTATGAGTACCAATTCTTCAGTTGTTGGTATCAACTAAATATAAACACTTAATGCACCGTTGAGTAAGGTTTTGAGTGAATATACATATTCTTCATGCACAAAGTTAAGTTGCTGCTCTACAATGGTGACATATGTTGGTCTCATGGTAATTAGGAAGAATAACCTGTAATTAATCTCCTTACCACTGGTGTATTGTCCAGTTTAGATTGATGATAACACAGAATAAATGTTGGAATGTTTATGCATGTTCACTGTTTGCAAAAATATGTGACACAACAGTGCGGAGAAATATATTCTCGTTTCAATAGGAGGAATGGACTTTATGTCTTCCTCATTAGCTGGGTCTTAAAACAGTCAGCTAGACCTCGTTTGGATTCGTTCTATCGGACTGGCCAAGCGTCCATGTTGCCTGCTTCATCAGGCATTATGGCACAACGGTATACAGTTATGCCAAAAAGCAAGAACTTGCTGTTTTAAACTGTGGTTCAGGAGACTGGTCTTTGCACAGTAAACGATTATTGACTTACACATTTTTAATGGATTAACTTATGCCTCATGTTGTCACATTTAGCCATGAGGGTGTTCACTGCAGTATGCATGGATAGCATCCAAAAAAGCAGTACATCTCTATTGAGGGGATCAGGAATGTTGTTAAATATTATGATACATTTGATATGATACAAATTACTGACATTTCCAGTTCATTTTAACTGATATTGACAATAATTCAGTTATAGAGAAATTACAGCTGTAACATAAGGGAACTACATTGTCGGGTCCAACCCGGATATCAAGTTGTTAAAAAGATCTTGATACAAGTACTCACATCACAAGATTATGCAGTTGGTTATTGTAAATGTGTAAACATTATTTTGCCAAGGGGTTCCAGCTACATCCTTAGTCATGACTCTTATATCAGCACAACGACGGCAAAACTTTGCAAACGCTGTGGCTGGACAGGATGGAATTGGATGTTCATGCCATTACGTTTTCATTCTGGTCTACACTAGCAGAGCTGACCAGGGCTGGCATGGTTTTAAGATCATTTGAATACCCCACTGTCTCAATTTATGTTATCAAGGCCACCAGTATCCTTAGAAGTATGGATTCAGCACTGTGTATTTAATAAACAATTACACAAGAAAAGGTCGGTTCAGACTATTTCGAGGTGGCTGCAACAGGTATTAACATTGACGATTGTATGTCTCATTCCACCAGGTCAGCATCAACGTCAGTATATCATTTAGAGAGTGTGTTTACATCTCATTATACTAGGGCAGCAGCTATGTTGGCGGTCAAATGGAGCGATGTGTCCTTCGACCAAATTTTAGTGGCCGTCGGATGGGCAAATGAGCTTATGTTTCAGAAATGTATCATCGGCCAATTGTCAATCCAGGGCTGTTTTCCAATGACATTTTAAGTACCTAAATTTTAGGGGTACTACTGTTTGTTTACATTGTTAAATAAACCCTATCATTACATTGAATATAATGTTATTACTAATGCATTTATTTCTCTTTCGAGTTAATCAATGCAGTGGGATGCCAAGATTGTAATCTGCGGCATGAAATCACAAAGCTTTGAACTCTTCACGGAATCACTCATGTGACTCCGAAGTAAAATAGTAAGATTAAACGAGAACTTACCGGTTTTTGAAATTTGATCTTGATTTTTATGAGGAGTTACGTTGGTGATTACGTGCCCACCACGCCCAACCCTCTCTCATAAAAGATCATCTGGTAGTTCTCAAGTCACTGATCTTATTGTTTACTTCAGTGTTGTTTATTTGTGATTTCATACCGCTGCTTTGAAGTTTGCTGCGCATGCGTCCTGGCGGACCTTCTTCGCATAATCACCAACGTTCCTCCTCATAAAATCAAGATCAAACTTCAAACTGGTAAGTTCTCATTTAATCTTACTATTCTCCTGCATACCAGTCTTTCTGTAATTTGGTTGTAAGTATGGTCAAAGCTCCCCCTTAGTCATTTCCCTCCTTTATTATCACTAGCCTCAAGAATTGGAAACTCATCAGATCGATCTGACAACAGCTGCTGCTAATTTCAAATAAATTGAAATATGCCAGCCAGCATATGTCACTGAAAGTCGACATTAACTTTGTCTGTTGAAGCACATTGCTGTTTTTTAACCTATATCTCCCTGCCGTCCAATGAGTTTAATTGCCAGTGGGCAAAAACGCTCCTATAATCCCAAGACTCTCCAAAGCCAGAAATTCCAAACCGTAGCACTTCACAAAATGTAATCAGCCATTAGTTAGAAACCAAGGGAACAATCCCTCATCCATGTGAGTGAAATAATTCAAATTGATTACTGGATTATTTAGAAAAGGTTTCATTTATTAAAAATAAACATTAGTCCATTGTAAAGTATCTGCTGCTGATCCGAGATGTCAGAAGCATCCTGGAAAATCCATCACTTCTCCCATTTCAAACATTTGAATCTGTATTGCAGTTTAGGGACATAGATTTGTGATTGAGAGAACAGAAGAAGGCCTCTTAAGAATTTGTAAATGCTTTGTTATTTTTATCTTTACACTATTATTCCCTTTACCTGCTGGGTTATTTTGTTTTTGAATATCTTTGTTACACAATAAATCCAGTTTTCAAAATGAAGTAAAATATATCAGTTAATGCCGTGCCTGATTGATCCATTAGAGGGAACAGCAGGCACCTCATGTCCAAAGTATAATGTAAATAAAAAGCAAAGTACTGGAGTATCTCAGCAAGTCAGGCAGAGGCTCTGGAGGACATGGGTGGGAGATGTTTACGGAGAGGACACTTCTTCTTTCTGAAGAAGGGTCCCAACCCAAAACATAATTTATCCATGTCCCCCAGAGATTCTGCATGACCTGTTGAGTTACTCCAGGACTGTGTGGATTTTCTTTTGTAGACAATCATCTGCAGCTCCTTTTGTTTCCGTGTAAGAAACTTTGTTCAAACCTGTCGTCCACTGCAGACTCAAAGTGGAAATTTCCATATTAAATGAGCAAAGATGGAGAGTGTCTGCATTGTCTTTATCTGCATTGTGCATGTGACTCTATCCGTGAATGGTGAGGTCTCAGGGCCACTTTGATTTTGGCATTCCAACAATTCCCATTCTTTTTCACAGGTTTTAAATTGCTGATGGCCACATATTATAGTGTTTTTGACTCTGACCTAAATTTGCGGCGCAGTGGCGCAGCAGGTAGTGACGCTGCCTGACAGTGCCAGAGACCCAGCTTCAATACTGACCTCAGATGCTGTCTGTGTGAAGTTTATATGTTCACCCTGTGACTGTGTGGGTGCTCCGGTTCCCTCCCACATCCCAAAGACGTGCCGGGTTGTAGATTATTTGGCCTCTGTAAATTGCCCCAGGTGTGTGGAAAAGTGTGATAACGTAGAATTGATGTGAACAGGCCTGGAATTGGTGGACTGAAGTGCACGGCCTAAATTCCAAGCTGAAAATCTAAATAATTCTTCACTGATCAATCATCTGTGAGACATACAGATTCCAAATCAGAAAGTAAAATTAGAATATGCGATTCGTGGTAAAATCACAAATTTAATGCAAAATAGAGAGCGGTGTTAAAAAGTGTTCTTTCCAAGCTAGTCAGTTGATGACAAAAAGCAGTATTTGGAACAGAACTGCGCAAAGGCCAGAGTATGATGGAATGAGAGCCAAGTGTCGGGTCGCCTCCTTCAATTGATCTCTGGCTCCTCTTTGTTCTTCTTATTCTTATCATGGAGATGCAACAGTTAGCACTGGGTCTTCACCACCGTGAAGAGCCAAGTTCGATCTTTTGCAGAGTTTGCATTTTCTGAGACTCGGTGGTTATCCGCACTGCACTCCCAAAGACCTGCTTGTAGATTAATTGTCTGCTATGAATCAGCCTTTGTGTAAATATACATGACAAAAGAATCAAGGCATGTAATTAAGAATAATTTACAGGTCTGCAGGGAAATAAGTAGCAGAGAGAATGGGGTGGATAGGATTGTTCTATTGGAAGCAGCATAGGCTAGGGGCTCATTGTAATTCTTCTGTGTGGTCATAATAAGTATCTGCAGATGGCTCAGGGTTCATATTCAATTTCTCACTCATTCCATAGCAATCGGACGTAAAAACATAGAAACATAGAAAATAGGTGCAGGAGTAGGCCCTTCGGCCATTCAATATGATCATGGCTGATCATCCAAAATCAGTACCCCATTCCGGCTTATTCCCCGTATCCTTTGATTCCCCTAGCCTGAAGAGCTAAATCTAACTCTCTCTTGAAAATACATTGTGTTCTAGAACTGCATTGGATGCACAGCAATACTGTAACTGAGAGTGTTTGCGACTATTAATGCTATTATCCTGTGATCTGACCATTATTAACTGGCATGTATTTACAGCTTTGAGAAGTCACTTTGGTCAACCCATAATTAATGGAAACTGGGCCATAGATAGGCCAGGCACTTACGAGGCTGCAGGAACCTTGTTCAAGTATAAGAGGCCAAATGAGATCAGCACCACAGCGGGGGAATCCTTCATTGCCGACGGGCCAACGAATGATATTCTCAACGTCTACGTAAGTCTAAACTTTAGCTCGGAGCGGGCAGAAGGTTTGAAATGCCAACAAAGCTTCACAATACCCCTGTTCATAAATCAAAGGCTGCAATCCTCTGAGGTTAGAATAGAAAACTAACAGCAAAAAGAAAGCTGCATAAATCTGGCAATCAGTCAAGAATAACTAGGGGACAGTTGTAGAACTCCAGAAAAATAGAAATGAATAAGAAACTTAATGTGTCAATAGAGTATGAGTGATAGAAAAGGATATTGGTACAATATCAGTGATAAATTGATTGTCAGTAAGATGCCTTTGATAGGAAGGAACATTAATATAATTTTGGTGATTGAACAAAATAGTTTTATAATATTTGAGAGAGTGTTGAATTCATGGTCCGTGTTTTGTGGTTAGTGGGTGTTTGCCATTAATCAAACTGCCTGCTACCTACAGACTTTCATGAGCTTTAGAACAGAAAACTGTATAGTCACTTGAGATCTTTTTAACTTCCATGTCCAAAACGGGGGAACAGTTGAGCCAAGCAGCTGGGCAACGGAATCATGCAGAATTTTATCGTTGGATCAATGGTGGAATTGTGCAATGTATTGGTGTTTGTAAGATAGACTCTTGCTTCCAAAATTCAGCTCCAGTAAAGTCAATGTAAGCTATTATATCGCACATTTAGCAATACCAGTCTGAGGATAAATATCTCTCCCAACCACCATATTCTCATTAGCTCATGCAGGATGTAAACGAAGCGGGATAAGTTAGAACATTTAATTCATTGTAAAGTGGAATACAGAGCAGGATTAACAGAGATCACAGGCCATTTATTTTTCAAATTATCCAATCGTTTATTAAATTCAGAAAGAAAGAGTCTGCAGTTGCAAATTGTTACTGCCAGCACAATTATTTGGCAATAATTAAGACATGACACATTTTCAAATTCAATGCACATCTGAACTTGCCAACTCTAACATTGTGCAGTATGAAATGGGTGATGATGGAGAGTAACTGCAACTTCAACTGCATGCCTTCCCGTGGATTTCAGTATATAATTCCACCATCAGAGGGCAAGTTTCATGGCCACACATGTACGAGTTATGGAAGATGTGGGCCAATTTCCCCACAGTAAGAGAAAATGACAACATCAGCATTATTCATATCATAACATGCAGGTCACCAATTGTGATGAAAGTGAATATTAATATAAAAACTGTGATTGTGGATACTGCAAGCTTGACAGCACTTACAACTGTATTTCAAAGTGTCTCATGGGAGAATTTAAAGATCAAATTTAATTGTAATTAAAGATCTGTGGAGTCAGAGATCTTTACATATAACAGAGCTAAATGAATATTATTGCTACACTTATTGAGAAAAAGTAAGTGCACATTTCATAATTCGAGAGCAAGTTATTGGCATGGATTTTTTTCTTTCACAGGCAACCAATGCTTTCCACCATTAGATTTGTTGTTGAGGATAATAATATAATTTATTATCTCAGACAATGCTAAATAATGCCAGTGGCTATCACCACATTGTATATCTAGTTCTAAGTCCCTTGTTTAATTCTAAATTACATTAGATATCAGTATGAAAAAAAGTCTACAATTTTTATCTTTAGAAGTAAACAAAGCCAGTCTGAGGATAAATATTGTCAGTTCAAATGTCTGACCACTAAACAAGAGAACCCTAAACGTTATAGGACAAGGAGTTTATTAGCAATTCCTCTAAATTGCAGATGAGAGGTCAAAGAAAAACAACAGTTGATTGGACATCATGGACATTTAAGCAGAGAGAATACAAATATCAGAAAGTATTAAGTATGTAATGCTGTAAAATAATCTAATTTTCCGTCAGCTAATATTTTATGTTGCAGACCTCTTTCTGATTCATCAAACAATTCTATTTATTCTAGTATGAATGCATAATTTTACTTTATTTACATTTTTTGCAGGTGATATATCAACAAGCAAACCCAAAAGTGCATTTTGAATATGTTTTGCCAACTGACAACGTTGTCAGCAGCCATTCTCTGTCACTTACAACGGGGCGCCATTTAGGTAAAAGTCTTTTCTCCCTACTTCCTAGACTATTTAGCTTTTGGTATATTTTTTACTGTTATCCTAGTTGCATGTTCACCAAAACCAAAAGGAAATGTAAAAGGAAAAGGAAATGGATTGTGGTCATAATCACTGTCAATCTTCTTCTTTTCATATCCTTCTTGTTACAAGTGTTGACCTCGCTGTCATCGTCTGTCCTGTAAAGGACGCAAGCTTCCGGCGACAATCAGTGGAAGCCATCACTTGTCGCAGGAGATGATGGTGCTAGCAGAATTAGCTCAGGATACTTCCAGTTTCCAGCCCCGCGACGTGGACGCTTCTGCTATGGGGTCATCACTGTCAACAGCCCATGTAGAGATTTACAAGGGTGACTCTGTGGTTCAATGGTGCTTTATTGTCACATGTGCAAAGTACAAAAGCACAGTGAAATTATTTTCCTACAAACAGTCCAGCAGAGTATGGCCATACCATCCCCGATTAGCAATTGTACAGAAATAGTCTACTGAGCCCGCATGCGCTCATGTTTTAGCACCATTTTCCAAGTCCAGTTATTATGAGCCATGCCCGATTCAGGCAAGCCCCAAGCTGCTGCTGGCCTCCAGCCATCGCCTTCCTTGGTCGACCAGCAAACAACGACCTCTCCTTGCCCGTCCACCTTTGTGCCCTGGCTGCGCCTCCCACAGCCACTCCCTCTCACAAATGCAGAGGGAAACTTATATATATTTCGGATAATCATCATTCACTTAGCCTGTTTGCCAGTATACCCAAAGTTTAAAAAAAAAATCATTTTCCTTTCCCATAAAGAAAATGTGAATTCTATGTAGAATATAGTGTAGCGTGAGAGGCAATTTTTTCCACATAGAGGGTTGTGGGTATATGGGAATGAGCTGCCAGAGGATGTGGTTGCAGCAGATAAAATTACAATGTTTAAAACCTTTGGACAGGTGAATGGATAGGAAAGGTTCTGAGGGCCAAACACGGGTGAATGTGACTATCTTAGTTGTGGGGCCTTGGTCACAAAGGGCCTGTTTCTGTGCTGTAAGATTTTATGACTCCTTGACTCTTCTTGACATTATTTGTTGCGAAGGTAGGGGTAAGAAAGGTATACAGCTAAAAAACCTTGGGCCTAAACCTCTAGGGTGGCACAGTGCACAGCTGCCTTACTGCACAAGTGACCCTGGTTCGATCCTGACTATGGGTGCTGTTTGTAGTTTAATTGGCTTGTGTTAATTGCTGCTCGTGTGTAGGATGTGAAACCGGGATAACATAGAACTAGAACTAGACTGCGGGTGCTGTCTGCACAGAGTTTGTACATTCTCCCTGTGACCTGCATGGGTTTCCTCCATGATCTCCGGTTTCCTCCCACACTCGAGATGACTTGTAGGCTAATTGATTTGGTATAATTGTAAGTTGTCCCTAGGGTGTGTAGGGTAGCGTCAGTGTGCGGGAATCGCTGTTCGGCGCAGACTCGGTGGGCTAAACGTCCCATTTTCGCTCTGTATCTTTAAAATAAACTAAACTAAACTAATTGATTTTGCAGCTTCGTCCATAGCACTGGTAAAGTTAGTACATCATTGATGATGATTTATGTATATTCCTTTTTCGTTGACAGCTGAAGAATGAGTAGCTTTTCCCTCTTGGTTCCAACAACACGTTCACAGCTATTTATTCCTTTCTCAGAAATGGAGCATTGCTGACTAGGACAGTGTTTATTGCCCATCCCACAGTGCTCGAGTGCTAAGTGCTTCGCCAAACCATTTCAGGGGTTATTTTTAAGAATGCATCACATTGCTCTAGATGTGTAAATGTGGACCAAGACTGGAGAAGGATAGCAGATTTCCTGGCCGTCAGGACGAGGAAGAGCTAGTCAGAATTTTATGAGAAGACACAAAATATGGAATAACTAAGCGGATCCAGCCACGTCCCTGGAGAAT
Source organism: Okamejei kenojei (assembly GCA_035221665.1). Classification (NCBI taxonomy): domain Eukaryota; kingdom Metazoa; phylum Chordata; class Chondrichthyes; order Rajiformes; family Rajidae; genus Okamejei; species Okamejei kenojei. The sequence continues at coordinate 48,291,263 of CM069131.1, read as the reverse complement.
ATGGGGTCGGGCTTCTTCAGTTTTTTTCTCCTTGAGGAGATTTCACAGCGTCATAGAGTAATACAGCATGGAAAAAGGCTCTTTGACCCAACTTGCCCACACCAACCAACATGCCCCATCTGCATTAGTCCCTCCTGCCTGTGTTTGGCCCATATCCCTCTAAACCTATCCTATGCGGTGCCGGCTTGAAGGGCCGAATGGCCTACTCCTGCACCTATTGTCTATTGTCTATCCATAGTGGAGCAGTCAAAATGAGGAAACAAGGAACTGCAGATGCTGGTTCACCAAGGAAAGACACAAAATGCTGGAGTAATTTAGTGGGTCAGGCAGCATCCCTGGAGAACATGGATAGGTGACATTTCAGATCAGGACCCTTCTTCACATGAGGGTCCCGACTGAGCTATTCCAGCATTTTGTGTCTTTCCTTGGTGAACCAGCATCTGCAGTTCCTTGTAGCTGGGTTTTTATGGGAATCTGATAAGTTTATGGTTATCATTGCTGAGACATACTGTTTGTATTTTGTCCATATTAACTTAATTCCAATTCTGCAGCTACCATGGTGGATCTGAACTCTGGATTGTTAGTCCAGGCTTGTGGCTTGTGGAGTCCAAGAACCCAACAACTGTGCAACCAATGTACCTAGAAGCCCCACTCTAATGTACCATTCTGGATTTTGATTTAAAAAAAAAGCCCTGCCATGCAACTTTTGAAATCTTTTTGCGTCTTCCAGAAGAAGCTCTCAATGGTCAATTGGCGTACGGCGTCGATGGTGACGTGTACGTTCTCCGCGAAAGAGAAGTGGGAAACTTTGTAAGCGGGGTCCATGCGAATCAGCTGCAGTCCAGAGAATACCAGAAGAACCCTGAAGAAAGTGGGAACTCCTGGGGAGAAGGGTCACGGAAAAAGCGTGATTTCAACTGGAAACAAGTTGGAAGCACAGAATGCACCGTCACTTGTGGCACAGGTGAGAAATGGTTTCAAATTTACTATTATCCCCGAATAAAGCTCTAACTGTTCGCATCTCTGTCAGAATAATGTTGGCATAAAATGACCTTGCCATAGAGGGAGTATAGAGAAGGTTCACCAGACTGATTCCTGGGATGGCAGGACTTCCATATGAAGAAAGACTGGATAGACTCGGCTTGTACTCGCTGGAATTTAGAAGATTGAGGGGTGATCTCATAGAGACTTACAAAATTCTTAAGGGGTTGGACAGGCTAGATGCAGGAAGATTGTTCCCGATGTTGGGGAAGTCCAGGACAAGGGGTCACAGTTTAAGGATAAGGGGGATGTCTTTTAGGACCGAGATGAGAAAATCGTTTTTCACACAGAGAGTGGTGAATCTGTGGAATTCTCTGCCACAGAAGGTAGTTGAGGCTAGTTTGTTGGCCATATTTAAGAGGGAGTTGGATGTGGCCCTTGTGGCTGAAGGGATCAGGGGGTATGGAGAGAAGGCAGGTACGGGATACTGAGTTGGATGATCAGCCATGATCATATTGAATGGCGGTGCAGGCTCGAAGGGCCGAATGGCCTGCTCCTGCACCTAATTTCTATGTTTCTATGACCTATAATGATTTTCCATTTCTTGGCTTTCTGAAGCACTACGTAATGGTTGGAACAGCACATCTGATGCCTGTCACATAGCTTTATAACTGGAAAATCGTATAGAACCAGCAGCACCTCAGAGGCACACCAAAACTGGTGTTGCCACAGTTCGGACTTTGTTGTCTATCGTTCCCTTGCGGCTTGTACAAAGCTGAATTTTTTTTCAGGTTGAGTGTGGAGCCAGTCAATCTAGCAATCAAGCAAAGGGTTTAAGAAGGAACTGCAGATGCTGGAAAATCGAAGAGAGACAAAATTGCTGGAGAAACTCAGTGGGTGAGGCAACATCTATGGAGCGAAGTAAATAGGCAATGTTTCGGGTCGAAACCTAAAGAGTGTTGACCCGAAACGTTGCCTATTTCCTTCGCTCCATAGATGCTGCCTCACCTGCTGAGTTTGTCCAATCGAACAAAGGGGTAGCCTTTGAATTACCTGAGCTACCATCCATCTCATTGGTAACCATTGGACAACATTTAATTGTACTTTACTGGACTTTTTCTTGCACTGTACGTTACTCCCTTTATCCAAAAACTGTACACCAGGGGTCGGTAACCTACGGCCCCCGGGCCGAATGCGGCACGTAACCCAAAATCATCCGGCCCGCAGGCGGACTTTTTTTCCCGTAATCATCCGGCCCGCCGAGCCACCCGAGCAGCGGCAGAGCGCCCCGAGCAGCGGCCGAACTCTGGCTGTACCGCATCCTGCACAAAGCCGCCAGCACAGCCGCGTAGCTTCTGTGAACACGTTTAAGAAAGAACTGCAGAGCTGGAATAATCAAAGGTTGACAAAACTGCTGGAGAAACTCAGCGGATGAGACATGCAAAGATTGCATGAGGCTGCCCCCCCCCCGCTGAGTTTCTCCAACATTTTTGTCTCCCCGTGAACACGTGATTTGATGCCTGCCATCTGGGGTGGGATGGGGGCGGGATCCCTGTGTACACATGATAGATGTGGCCCGCCATCCGCTCACAGACATGCGTCCTGGCCCCTATGCAGAACAAGGTTGCCGACCCCTGCTGTACACTGTGGATGGCTCGATTGTAATCAGGTATCTCTTTCCGCTGACTGTATAGCACGCAGCTAAAGGCTTTTCGGTATACGTGACAATAAACTAAACTATAAATTGAGGAAATACTTAGACAAGTATAGATATAGGATATTGGCAAGGCTGTGAGAGAATATGCAACATGCCAAACTAACGTGTTCGTAGCTGAAGGGAATAACGCATGCATGCATGATAAAGCTTGATAGTTGGGGTAGAAAATAATTGGTGCTTTGTGAAGTTAAGATAAAAAAGTGTGGAAGGACATTCATGGGAAGCATAAACATTGAAAGGTCTGTTCCTACAGTGTAGATTTTGTGTTTTCTTTGGCATCTCTTGGGATTAAGAATGTCAGCACCCCTTCACACATTAATGCGCAGGCATGCACATTCCTTCTTACACTAATCCCACCCTCATTTCCCTCAGTCCCCCTAATAGTGACTCAATGCCCCAACCATTTCCTTCACTCTCCCACTTCCTCCACCTTCACACTTCGCGTTTTTCCTTCTTTCTTGCTGCTTCCTATTCCTCATGATTCCCAGGCACTCTTCCCCATTTCCCATCACCACAGTATCCCTATTTCTCCACCTGCCTGCCATTCACTCATTTGCAGTGTGAAGGTACCTCCAATCATCACCACACAGCCTGTTTCACAATTGTCATATGCCCAGGATCTCAACTCTAACCCATCTAGACCAAGCCACAATCATGTTGTGGGCAGTATCAAAGGCCGTTCCTCACAGTATTTGAACATTTTTAATTCTATATTTATTGTATGGCTCTTTGGCACTTAAGTAACCTTTGTAATTAATTCAACACATTTGGCCTTTAATTGATAGGTCTTTTTTTTCCAATGGTTTAAAAGGTTTTGACATAGGGAGAGGTTAAATGAATTGTATATAGAAGGAACTGCAGATGCTGGTTTAAACCGAAGATAGACACAAAAAGCTGGAGTGACTCAGTGGGACAGGCAGCATCTCGAGAGAAGGAATGGGTGACGTTTCGGGTCGAGACTGAAGAAGTGTCTGGACCAGAAACGTCACCCATTCCTTCTCTCCAGAGATGCTACCTGTCCCGCTGAGTCACTCCAGCTTTTTGTGTCTATCTTCGGTTAAATGAATTACTGTGCAAAGACGTTCATCGTGAGAAAAATTAATGTGGGAAGCACTTCGATTTTGCTCAAATCTGAATTATTTTTGACAACTCGAGGAAGGATGAGTGAAACCTGCAAGAATAAAAATCAGAGATAAAATGTTTTGGCAAATCCATTTGTGTAGCTTGTTACATTCTCCTTTGTCGGGCAAGGAATGAACCATTAGGCTGTGTGAAAGCTGGCTAGCTGGTGCATCTGAGTTAGACTGACCAGCAGTATTCTGTGGCAGGCAGCTGTTGGCATTGTACCTGACACACTTTAGATCTGGGAATCCTTCCAGATTCTAAATTCCTCATAGGGTGGCATTGTCTCCTGTATCTGCTTCCATATTTGTTTGCAAACCAAATGTCTGTGATACTTTAGTTTGTTCAGAAGCAGGCGGACCACAAATCTCTGCTGTCGATTCAGCATCAAAATGCAAACATATGCATGAGACAATAGCATGTTCTATGCTAACAGACATCCGTGCATCTTTAGAAGGGTGGAAAGTATAACTGTAGTGGACATGCTCTGATGCAGTAACATCTCAGTTTTGCACGCCAACGTATTGATCCTTCCAAACAGAGTAGGGCCGAGAAAGTCTTTGCATGCTTCATTGTTTTTATGTATTACGCAATAGAGTTTAATAGTAAGATTAAACGAGAACTTACCAAGTTTGAAGTTTGATCATTATTTTATGAGGAGTTACGATGAGGGATTACGTGAAGAAGTCCCGCCTGGCGCATGATCGGCATACTTCAAAGCAGCGGCATGTAAAACACAGAACCAATAGCCGGAGTAAGATAGTAAGGCTCAACATGGACTAGAACTACCAGATGATCATGTATTTTATGAGGGTTTGGAGTGGAGGGCACGTAATCCCTCATCGTAACTCCTCATAAAATAACGATCAAACTTGGTAAGTTCTTGTTTAATCTTACTATTTTACTTCGGAGTCATGTGAGTGACTACGTGAAGATTTTGTAGCTCTGTTTTTTATGTCGTAGATTCATTCCATACGACACTCTGGCTCAGTCAACACAGTAGTGAGTAAATAATACATCTTTTAAACATTGCTTCAATTTATGTAATAAGTCTTTTCATTATAAAAGAATGAAAGTAATAACCCTTCTATCGTAGGGGAAGATTTATAACCAAAGATATAAATCGATAATATAAAACAAAGCAACAATCAAAGAGAACCCAACACTGCGTGTCCAACCCTGACACCGTGAGAACTGGTTTCTCGTAACTTTGAAAAGTTTCTTTTACATCATCCTACGGCCTCTAATTTTTGATCGAGCGGCCCGTCCTTTGCCTTTGCCGTGGATGTACCTACCTCCCTGGTGGAGTGATTTTTAACACCTCAATGTCTACTCCTGCTGAGTCCCAAAACCTGTTTTAACCATTTAGAATGTAACTATCTAGAACCATCAGTTTGTACTGATACTTTTATGTGTTTTTTTGTGTGTAATAAATAGTGCTGTCTCACCACCACGGAGACTCTCGCCTACTTCAACATATTAAGTCAATGCTTAACCACACACAATTTTTGGTCGACAGGATATGCTTTAAAATTTACCTTGGTTCCAGCTCCTCCTGGTCTGCTTTGATTGGTTAAGTCATAAACATATAAGACAATGCATACAGTCTAACGTAACATTTGCAACGTTTGCACTCTTTGTGCTGATACTAAAGCCATGAGCATTATTACTTCAAATGTTAACTTCCGAAACAGTGATAGAGCCCATTGCCTAAGCAAAGTAAGAACTATGCTGACCTCCCAAACTTCTGTATTTCTACTTTGGGCAGATTTTTATATATATTCCTTTCCCATATTGGGATATTAACGTTTTTTTCACACAGAGAGTGGTGAGTCTCTGGAACTCTCTGCCACAGAGGGTAGTTGAGGCCAGTTCATTGGCTATATTTAAGAGTGAGTTGGATGTGGCCCTTGTGGCTAAGGGGATCAGAGGGTATGGAGAGAAGGCAGGTACGAGATACTGAGTTGGATGATCAGCCATGATCATATTGAATGGCGGTGCAGGCTCGAAGGGCTGAATGGCCTACTCCTGCACCTAATTTCTATGTTTCTATGTTTCTATGGATGAGACCTGATAGATTCATGGTCAGCAATTTGTCCTAAATAGGACGATAAAGCACTATGAGCCCTATTAATGGCCCTATCGCTTAGGTGCTGATCAAAATGCAATCCAGCAAGGAACTCCAATATATCTTATATGTTAGCAGTATGCTAAAATATCTTTGACTGTCTACCAGACTTCCAATTTCTTTATATAGACAAAATATTGTTTTTAATGCTATTTTCCCAAGCTGCAGTTAAAACATTCATGGTCCTATCCGACAGTCCAAGCTCTTGTAATGGTCTGGTCAGAACCTGCAGATTAACAAATTCATATGATCATGCCATGGATGAAATTCTGCAACAAATTACTGCAGCTAGGAATCGTCATAAATGGTTCAATTATCATTCTAAACATCAATGAGAACCATGATCGTGTCCAGTTTAGGCCACCAAACCGCCCGTGGCAGAGTCTTGCTATATTTTCATCATTCATTGCCTAATCAGACAGAATGGGGAACATAAAAGAACATATTTCCCCCCCCCCAATGTAGTGAGAATGCATCCACAGCTACTGCTCCTGGGTTGGGTTCCCATGAGACCTATTTGGGCAATTAGTGATTTAATCTAGACGCAAACAGATCAATGTCAGGTAATCCATACCACGGACGATGTTTTTCAAACGTGGATTTAATATCCATTCTGTATTGTTTTTACATTTTCGTGATCCGTTGTCTGCCACAATATTGTCTCTCCCTGAGATAGATAGCTGAAAGCCAAATATTCTTAAAGATACACCAATGCCACATCTGGTTAACCAGATAATCACATGATAATGATCTTACTCGACCCATGTGATTGATATATGCCACAGCTGTGGTATTGTCTACTTGTAATTGATCATGCAAATCTTTCATAGTAGAACAATAAGCTTTTAATCCATAAAAGCTCCTAACAACTCCAAATAATTAATACCAAATGTTTGGAGAAATAAGTTTCTTGGACAATCCATCTGCCACCACCTGGTGTTATTGTCCGTAGCCCCCTAGATAAGGGACGTATCAGAGATTAACCTGATAAGAACAGATATTACACTTTTCTTAGCCCAAAAAGACGAGAAGCTATCCACCATCCGAGAATACTTGTTTCAGTTTGCAATGACTGCTGGCAGCTGAGCTAATATGTTTTTTAAGCAGCTTGTGGAACATTCTCAATCCACCACTGTAATTCTGATAAAGCTTCCTTTGGCAATTGCATAGGCCTGTCAAAATGGCCTGCACACTCTTCTAGTGCTTGTGTTTTTGCCCTTTGGAGCGTTTTTGGTAATGCAGTGGACCAACTCTACTGCAGAAATAGTGTTACTAATTTACCTAAGCTCCTTCTCGGATGGAGGGATAAGGCTTGTCAACAAGGCAACGACACACATTTGTAATATTGACACTTTGTCTCTTGGTAAATTTACCGAACATGGTACTGAATCACTCACAAACCCCAAATAGTAAATTGTTGGGGATGGCTGAAGCTTAGATTTTGTTGGATGGATCAGGACCCTAGCCTTTCAACAGGCTTGTAGTTGCTGCACTAATTTTTCAGCTGACTCCTGATCAGCATTGCCAATTAAAAATGTCATCAAGATAAACCATGACCATGTGTCCTTATCAGTGCAAGTGCTGGTTTCAACCATTGTGTGAACAGCCTAGAAGCTGAGCTTAATCCATTAGATAATGCCTTAAATTGCCATAGCAGACACATCTAATTATGTACCTGTGAACATGATGATAAATTGGTACTAAATCATACGCATCCTTTAAGTCTACAGTGACCAATTAACAACTTGTTGATAACAACTGCCTTGCAGTGTTGAAGGTGTCCATTTGGAAATGTTTTATACTGGACAAATGTATTAAAGTGTGTGATGTCTAGAATGACTCTACAACCACCATCTTTCTTCTGCCTGGGGAAATTATTTGATACAAATTGTTGTGGATGCTTACTCCGTATTTTCCCCATTATACTTTCCCTAAATAAATTTCTTACCTCTTCTTTATTTGAGATTTTTCAGGTGCAGAAACATAAAATAGGATTACGTTTATTCTGTACAGGTGGATCAACTCCTTCTACAAATTTTATTGTAGATCCTTACACAGTAACTAATATAAACCGATCAGCTGTTATGCAATATCATTTATCATAACACACCTGTAATCTACCACCAATCGGAGGTTCAACGAAAGCTTCCTCTGTGATAGAATAAAGTTTTTGTACCTCTCCAAATGCACGTGATGGCCTTCTTTCCCCAACAATATGGGTTTACATAAGGCTGTGCTGGATGAAAATACTTCCTCACCATACTCCTGCCTCTGTTTGATCCAATATCAAATCCCCTTCACATTGGACCAGCCAATTTTGCAAAGGTTTTATGAGGCTGATAGTCTTTGCCTCTTTATCAATGTCTTTGATGTGTTTTTAGGCAGGTTTACTCCGTAAGTAACCAGGAGTTTGAACATAGCTTGATCTGTATTGACCTGCAAATCTAAAGTGCAAAATGGTCCGAATGGTAATTTCCTGTCATACCATTGAGCTCAACATATGAGCTATAAAACAATGACAACTTGTCTTTTTTAAATTTTGGTCATTGCACAATCTTTCACTTGCTTCCCACAAGCAGTGATGCCACCCGCAAACTTGAAATTCTTTGGAATCGTATTCCCTGTGCCTCCGCACTATTGAAGACATGGGTGCCCTAATCGGATTCACCGTTGGCACCCGAGTAAAGCACAAGTTTTTTCATATAAATCTGCTGTTTTCAACCATAACAGCCTCCTGAAGCTGGTGAGAAACCAATTAATGTTGGCCACCATGGTTACCTTCCATTGCCTCACCGCTTCCTTCAGGTATTGTACTTTGTACCCATTAAGTACACCTGGATTTATACTTGTGCTGTGGTGGGTACTTATGACCAAAAACACCACTTTCAGGGTCAGTTTTTTACTGCCCTGGTACTCCTGAGACTTGCTCAAGGAGACTACCTTCAGCCCAATCCGAGGTTCATATTCCCACAGTGGTAAAAGCACCATATACTTGTATATGGAAACCCTTCAGGGCCTGCCTGGGAATATTCTGGGTTTTTAGACCCTTGGTTGAAAAATAATCTGGAGTATTTCTCCATTTAATTCATTCTGAGCCATAAGGCTTTCTTGTCTGGAGGCCTTTCCTTATTAGAATCATCTAAAACCACGGCCTCATTTTCCTCCCCACTGGAGATTCTTCCCGTGGCTTTTGGTTTGTGGAGCGACTAAAGGCTCCCTACGGTTAATTTCGACGGCCACCGGTATCGGAACCGGCTCCGCACTAATCTGCCGTCCCAATCGCTGTGCTTCTACCCGGGACGCATTTTAACCTCCGTTTTTCCTCCGGAGTTTTTTCCCTTTTACGTTCAACTCCTGCTGGCTCTGCACGCCAGCACCACGGAGTTTGAAACACGCCCTGTAAGTAATTCTATCCACTTACCTGCGGGCCTGTTCCTTACCGCTGGTGGAGCTGCGCTCTGCAGCTCTTTGCCTACCGACAGCGTCGACGTAATGCCGGCCGTACGCCAGGCGGGACTTCTTCACGTAGTCACTCACGTGACTCCGAAGTAAAACAGAAATTGGACTGCGTGTTTATGTTCAAAGCTTATTTGCTTTGGTTCCATATGCAAGGTGATGCTTGGTTGTGTGTAGTGAGGTTCAAAATGTCAATGTGTATTTAAGCAGTAGAATATTGCATGGATGCACCCAAGAAGAAAGCATGTATCGATTGCCCCAATGCATCGCACATTTAACTTATCTTTTGAAGTGCAAAAGAACTCTTGGGGCCCCTGTTCCATGCATCCAGGTTGGAAACTTTACATGCTTAGTGTTAACACTTTCTCTCCTCTACTGGGCCTGTAAGATTTAGGATTAGAGCTGAACTTTCTGTACAGATTATCCTCACAGGCTAAGTATTTCAATGTTAATTATTTCACATGACCAAGTGATCTGTTTTTTGAGATATTATGATGGTGCCTGGAGCAGGTCAGCTTTGCTTTGAAGAATTACTATTTCATTTATCAAATTACTCTTGCTATACACCATCTAGTTTGGGGGTTTTACCACTGCAGCTATTCTTCAGGACGAATTGGTTGACTTGGAGGTGCATTCAATATCCTGAGATCATGAAAAAGCAATGTCAATATAATTACTAGCATCCTCCTTAACTTGCCATTTCTCAATGCACGAATGCTTGGGCAGCTCAGCACTTGGGAATCTAGCCTCCAGGTTAAATCTAAGCCTGACTAATAAATGATGTGTTCAAGTAAAATGTCTTCAGTTATTGACTAATTACTTTGCAATGAATCGACTGTAGAGCCAGGTTTATGACTAATACCCACACCCACCTTCTTATGTTTATGGTGAATTTAATTGTGCCTAAATTATCTTCCTGTTTGCCTTAACTAATCAAAACCAAACTGCAGCCCCTTCCCTATGCATATGTTTCAGATTTCCGCTGTCTTTGTACATTTTATCCTCATTGATTCCTTCCTACATTCCTTGGCCCATTCGTTAAATTTGTCCAGATTTTTTGTCTAACCATCTGCCCAACACAACTCACTCCTGAACAGAGCGAGCTGTCGGCGACAAGTTTTACAATCTTACAAGAAGTCTCTCTGCTGTATTATTTATGAATAATGTGAGTAAGAATGGATCCAGAATTGTCCCAATAAAAATCTAGTTGCCCTTCATTTTGAGCTTATTTCCTCCTATCAGTTCTTCCTCCTGTACAAAACCAATTTTTCATCCAGCTGTCTAAATTTCTCATTAATTCCGTGTCCTTATTTTCAAGTAAAGCTCCATGAATTCATGACAAAGTGTATCGCTTCCATTGCATATCCAGTGACCTAGTGCTGATGTCTGCCTCTGGAAATCAAACTGGTGCCAAGGTGATTATATGGTCATTCACGTTAATGGGTGTAAAATCACAGATTAGGATACCAGGATTTGCAGGGATCACATAATTATGGATGAGGAAAGCCATTTGGCCCATCTATAATTATCCTTCCAGAGTCATTCTTGCAGCTGTTTCATTGGAGACTTTTTTTTTCTCGACTTACCTCATATGCTCTTTGGAACTAAATTATAATTGGATAAATCTGGCAATAACAAATTCAGTCTCGTACCTTCACACAGTCAAGTTAGATCTTTAGTTTGAAGAACATTTATTAATGGTCACTCATGAAGTTATATTTACTAATCTGATAATTTTCTTGTTCAACATTACTATTGAATTTAAATATACATGTCAATTTATTTCAGTACTTTTAACAACTCTGCACAAACACTGCATTTCTAAACCTCCCATTTTTCTTTATGTCCCAGGTTTCTAGTTCTAGGAACATCATTCTTTGATCTTTTTCAGACCATTAATACTTTTCTTTCTTGTTTACCAGAATGAGGAAAAGTATAAAGTTGGCTCACTACCACCTCTGATTTATATTCTACTGTTCAAATTGTGAGTTACATTGTGTTGCCTTTGTTAATTTCTGCTGATAGGGTGAATAGATTAGCAGGAAAGTCTAATAAAACCGCTAGGTCGCTTTTGACTTTTCAAACCTTTTTTTCACGTTCTTTTAAGATTTATTTTCGTTCTTCACCATTTATATAGCATTTTACATATGGCTGTATAAAGTTATGCCTTGCTGTTCATTGAAGTTTCTTTTCCAACACATTCCGCGAAGCAACCTCAATAGACTACAGCAGCATTAATAGCGGGAAAGACTGGTGCCAAGGAAGATCAAGTGACTGCCCTCTTGTTGAGGTTGTTGAGGTCAGCAGGACTTCAAAGCCCGAATGAGATGTGCAAAGCAACTTTGTAAAGTTTACTGCCTGCCATAAAAAGCTAATTTTAAACAATAGAACAGCTATCTTTCACTGCTCCATCTCTGATGCGGCTGCATCAAGATGCTGACATTTCTTGCATCTGGAGACTCGAGATGGTGCTTGCTGGGCAATAAGTTGTTCTTTAGCAGTCCTGCAGCACATCGCTCCACTCTAACAATGTAGAGTGATGAGAGCAGAAATGTTCATGTTAACCACCCAGTGATAATCAGTGAATAACCCTACAAAGAGGGGTAGGATTAAGAGGGTATGAGAGGAAAATTAAGAGGGACATGATCGGGGTCCACCGAGAATGAAGAGGGACCTGTGTCCATGGGCGACAGCAGGCCTGGTTCGTCGTTGCGAGAAGATAAGACCGTACTAAGAACTTTTGAATCTATGTCAGCGCCTGAAATGTGGCAACTCTTTGTGTACTCCCAAGGTGAAGTCTGCAGTGTGATTATACCGGATTACATGCAAAAAGCAAATAATTTCACTGTACCTTGATACATGTGACAATAACATATAATTGAATAATTGAATGAGACAACAGTAAACCTAAAACTAATTGTCTAATGTCTCAAATAGACACAAAAAAGCAGGTCAGACAGCATCTTTGGAGAAAAGGAATAGGTGACGTTTCGGGTTTAGATCCTTCTTCAGACTGACAGTCAGGGGGATTAGTTGGAAATTAGTATTTAGGACTTAGTATTAGTTTACTGATTTTCTAATTTGCAATTGTCTAATATCTGTTCATTCATAGAAGCCAGTTATATTTTCAACACATTTATTGAAAATTGTATTTTAACCTGGTATGTGGCCATATATTTGCAACAGATTGTTGTAAGTGTCAATAGGACTCATCGCTGGCAGGACAGTGATCGGATGGAGCAGATCATCCACTTATTGTAGACCCCACACTATTTTCATCCAATTGAGATCTTGTCTACCAGTGACAACTGGTTGAACGTTACCTTCCATGTCTTTCCGCAGGGGTACTCTAGAGCAGAACCATAACACACTTTTATCACACAAGTACTTTCTTGAGTAACTGATGCAAGAAATTGTTTCGGCATCTCGAGATAGCCACAGCACAGCAAAATAACATTGTGCATTGTGCATTTGAAATGGGTTGCATTAGACAAGCCGCAAGGTCGGAAGTTGACAGCCACACTTAGCCAAATGCCAATGCAGGTAAAACTCCCTGTAATAGGGACAGAGGCCCACAGGAGCCGTTGGAGGAAGTGAAGGAGGGGGAGGAGCGACACCCGACCGGTAGGTTTAAAATCTAGCGCGGGGCTTGTGTTTCAGAGGCCCACAGGAGCCGTTGGTGGAAGTGAAGGAGGGGGAGGAGCGACACCCGACCGGTAGGTTTAAAATCTAGCGCGGGGCTTGTGTTTCCAGAGGCCCACAGGAGCCGTTGGTGGAAGTGAAGGAGGGGAGGAGCGACACCCGACCGGTAGGTTTAAAATCTAGCGCGGGGCTTGTGTTTCCAGAGGCCCACAGGAGCCGTTGGAGGAAGTGAAGGAGGGGGAGGAGCGACACCCGACCGGTAGGTTTAAAAATCTAGCGCGCGGGGCTTGTGTTTTTCCAGAGGCCCACAGGAGCCGTTGGTGGAAGTGAAGGAGGGGGAGGAGCGACACCCGACCGGTAGGTTTAAAATCTAGCGCGGGGCTTGTGTTTCCAGAGGCCCACAGGAGCCGTTGGTGGAAGTGAAGGAGGGGGAGGAGCGACACCCGACCGGTAGGTTTAAAATCTAGCGCGGGGCTTGTGTTTCCAGAGGCCCACAGGAGCCGTTGGTGGAAGTGAAGGAGGGGGAGGAGCGACACCCGACCGGTAGGTTTAAAATCTAGCGCGGGGCTTGTGTTTCCAGAGGCCCACAGGAGCCGTTGGTGGAAGTGAAGGAGGGGGAGGAGCGACACCCGACCGGTAGGTTTAAAATCTAGCGCGGGGCTTGTGTTTCCAGAGGCCCACAGGAGCCGTTGGTGGAAGTGAAGGAGGGGGAGGAGCGACACCCGACCGGTAGGTTTAAAATCTAGCGCGGGGCTTGTGTTTCCAGAGGCCCACAGGAGCCGTTGGTGAAGTGAAGGAGGGGGAGGAGCGACACCCGACCGGTAGGTTTAAAATCTAGCGCGGGGCTTGTGTTTCCAGAGGCCCACAGGAGCCGTTGGTGGAAGTGAAGGAGGGGGAGGAGCGACACCCGACCGGTAGGTTTAAAATCTAGCGCGGGGCTTGTGTTTCCAGAGGCCCACAGGAGCCGTTGGTGGAAGTGAAGGAGGGGGAGGAGCGACACCCGACCGGTAGGTTTAAAATCTAGCGCGGGGCTTGTGTTTCCAGAGGCCCACAGGAGCCGTTGGTGGAAGTGAAGGAGGGGGAGGAGCGACACCCGACCGGTAGGTTTAAAATCTAGCGCGGGGCTTGTGTTTCCAGAGGCCCACAGGAGCCGTTGGTGGAAGTGAAGGAGGGGGAGGAGCGACACCCGACCGGTAGGTTTAAAATCTAGCGCGGGGCTTGTGTTTCCAGAGGCCCACAGGAGCCGTTGGTGGAAGTGAAGGAGGGGGAGGAGCGACACCCGACCGGTAGGTTTAAAATCTAGCGCGGGGCTTGTGTTTCCAGAGGCCCACAGGAGCCGTTGGTGGAAGTGAAGGAGGGGGAGGAGCGACACCCGACCGGTAGGTTTAAAATCTAGCGCGGGGCTTGTGTTTCCAGAGGCCCACAGGAGCCGTTGGTGGAAGTGAAGGAGGGGGAGGAGCGACACCCGACCGGTGTTTAAAATCTTAGCGTTAAAATCTAGCGCGGGGCTTGTGTTTCCAGAGGCCCACAGGAGCCGTTGGTGGAAGTGAAGGAGGGGGAGGAGCGACACCCGACCGGTAGGTTTAAAATCTAGCGCGGGGCTTGTGTTTCCAGAGGCCCACAGGAGCCGTTGGTGGAAGTGAAGGAGGGGAGGAGCGACACCCGACCGGTAGGTTTAAAATCTAGCGCGGGGCTTGTGTTTCCAGAGGCCCACAGGAGCCGTTGGTGGAAGTGAAGGAGGGGGAGGAGCGACACCCGACCGGTAGGTTTTAAAATCTAGCGCGGGGCTTGTGTTTCCAGAGGCTTACCGAAAATCCATAACGTTCCATTTGGAGGTGGGTTTTTTTTTTTTTGGGGTTTTTTTTTGAGGAAGCCGCTGATTGGTGGAAGAGGACCCGAGGGAAGCAGCTGATTGGGTGCAACCCCGGGGTTTACTATTTTACATTTCTGCCTTCTGGGAGTTAGGGATTTAGTATTTAGTAGTAAAGTTTAAAGGATAAGTTTTTGTGTTTTTTTTTTTTTTTTTTTTTTTTTTAGTAATTTGGGAGTAAGGTATGGCAGTAGAGATTGGCCCCGTGGTTTGTTCAGCCTGCAACATGTGGGAGATCAGGGAGATGGTCGGTGTCCCTGGTGACTACGTTTGCAGGAAGTGTGTCCAGCTGCAGCTCCTGGCAGATCGCATTGAACGATTGGAACTGCGGCTGGATTCATACTGGAGCATCCACGATGCGGAGAAAGTCGTGGATAGCACGTACAGTGAGTTGGTCACACCGCAGGCAAAAGGTAGGAGGACAAGAAGGGAACGGGTGGCCAATAGCCAGCAAAGCAGTAGGCAGGTAGTGCAGGAGTCCCCTGCGGTCATCTCCCTCCTAAACAGGTATACCATTTTGGATACTGTTGAGGGAGATGGCTCATCAGGGGAATGCAGCAGCAGCCAGGTTCATGGCACCATGGGTGGCTCTGCAGCACATGAGGGGGGAAAAAAGAGGGGAAGGGCAATAGTAATAGGGGATTCAATTGTCAGGGGAATAGATAGGCGTTTCTGCGGCCGCAAACGAGACTCCAGGATGGTATGTTGCCTCCCTGGTGCAAAGGTCAGGGATGTCACTGAACGGCTGCAGAACATTCTGGAGGGGGAGGGTGAACAGCCAGTTGTCGTGGTGCATGTTGGCACCAACGATATAGGTAAAA
The DNA here is from genome assembly GCA_035221665.1 of Okamejei kenojei. Lineage (NCBI taxonomy): Eukaryota > Metazoa > Chordata > Chondrichthyes > Rajiformes > Rajidae > Okamejei > Okamejei kenojei. The sequence continues at coordinate 48,275,526 of CM069131.1, read as the reverse complement.
AAAGGGATGAGGTCCTACAAGGTGAATTTAGGGAGCTAGGAGATAAACTTAAAAGTAGGACCTCAAAGGTAGTAATCTCCGGATTACTACCAGTACCACGGGCCAGTCAGAGTAGAAATAGGAGGATAATGCAAATGAATACGTGGCTTGAAAAGTGGTGCAAGGGGGAGGGATTCAAATTTTTAGGGCACTGGGACCAGTTCTGGGGGAGGTGGGACCGGTACAAACAGGACGGTTTGCACTTGGAATGGAATGGAACCAATGTTCTTGGGGGAGTGTTTGCTAGTGCTGTCGGGGAGGATTTAAACTAATGTGGCAGGGGGATGGGTACAAGAGCAGAGAGGCAGGAGGGTGTAAAAATGAGGGTAGAAGCATTAGGTAGCAAGGTGAAAGGTAAAAGTGGCAGGCAGACAAAACCAGGGCAAAAATCAAAAAGGGCCACTTTTCAGCAAAATTGTATAAGGGGTAAATGCGTTGTAAAGACAAGCCTGAAGGCTTTGTGTCTCAATGCAAGGAGTATTCGTAATAAGGTGGACGAGTTGAACGTGCAGATAGATATTAATGATTATGATATAGTTGGGATCACGGAGACATGGCTCCAGGGTGACGTAGGCTGGGAGCTGAACATCCAGGGATATTCAATATTCAGAAGGGATAGAGAGAAAGGAAAAGGAGGTGGGGTAGCGTTGCTGGTTAGAGAGGAGATTAAAGCAATGGAAAGGAAGGACATTAGCTTGGAGGATGTGGAATCGGTATGGGTAGAGCTACAAAACACTAAGGGCAGAAAACGCTGGTGGGTGTTGTGTACAGGCCACCTAACAGTAGCAGAGAAGTTGGGGATGGTATCAAACAGGAAATTAGAAATGCGTGCGACAAAGGCAAAACAGTTATAATGGGTGACTTCAATCTACATATAGATTGGGTTAATCAAATTGGCAGGGGTGCTGAGGAAGAGGATTTTTTGGAATGTATGCGGGATAGTTATCTAAATCAACATGTACAGGAACCAACGAGAGAGCAGGCTATTTTAGACTGGGTTTTGAGTAATGAGGAAGGGGTAATTAGCCGTCTTGTTGTACGTGCCCCCTTGGGCAAGAGTGACCATAATATGGTTGAGTTCTTCATTAGGATGGAGAGTGACATTGTTAATTCAGAAACAATGGTTCTGAACTTAAAGAAAGGTAACTTTGAGGGTATGAGACGTGAATTGGCCAAGATTGACTGGCAATTAATTCTAAAAGGGTTGACGGTGGATATACAATGGAAGACATTTAAAGACTGCATGGATGAACTACAAAAATTGTTCATCCCAGTTTGGCAAAAGAATAAATCGGGGAAGGTAGTGCATCCGTGGATAACAAGGGAAATCAGGGATAGTATCAAAGCAAAGGATGATGCGTACAAAGTAGCCAGAAAAAGCAGCATACCAGAGGACTGGGAGAAATTCAGAGACCAGCAGAGGAGGACAAAGGGCTTAATTAGGAAAGGAAAAATTAGATTATGAAAGAAAACTGGCAGGGAACATAAAAACTGACTGCAAAAGTTTTTATAGATATGTGAAGAGAAAGAGGTTAGTTAAAACAAATGTAGGTCCCTTGCAGTCAGAAACAGGTGAGTTGATCATGGGGAACAAGGATATGGCGGACCAATTGAATAACTACTTTGGTTCCGTCTTCACTAAGGAAGACATAAATAATCTGCCTGAAATAGCAGGGGACTGTGGGTCAAAGGAGGAATTGAGTGAAATCCAGGTCAGTCGGGAAGTGGTGTTGGGTAAATTGAATAAATTAAAGGCCGATAAATCCCCAGGGCCAGATAGGCTGCATCCCAGAGTACTTAAGGAAGTAGCTCAGGAAATAGTGGATGCATTAGTGATAATCTTTCAAAACTCTTTAGATTCTGGAGTAGTTCCTGAGGATTGGCGGGTAGCAAATGTAACCCCTCTTTTTAAGAAGGGAGGGAGAGAGAAAACGGGGAATTACAGACCAGTTAGTCTAACATCGGTAGTGGGGAAACTGCTAGAGTCAGTTATTAAAGATGGGATAGCAGCACATTTGGAAAGTGGTGAAATCATTGGACAAAGTCAGCATGGATTTACAAAAGGTAAATCATGTCTGACGAATCTTGTGGAATTTTTCGAGGATGTAACTAGTAGCGTGGATAAGGGAGAACCAGTGGATGTGGTATATCTGGACTTCCAGAAGGCTTTCGACAAGGTCCCACATAAGAGATTAGTATACAAACTTAAAGCATACGGTATTAGGGGTTCAGTATTGATGTGGATAGAGAACTGGCTGGCAAACAGGAAGCAAAGAGTAGGAGTAAACGGGTCCTTTTCACAATGGCAGGCAGTAAACTAGTGGGGTACCGCAGGGCTCAGTGCTGGGACCCCAGCTATTTACAATATATATTAATGATCTGGATGAGGGAATTGAAGGCAATATCTCCAAGTTTGCGGATGACACTAAGCTGGGGGGCAGTGTTCGCTGTGAGGAGGATGCTAGGAGACTGCAAGGTGACTTGGATAGGCTGGGTGAGTGGGCAAATGTTTGGCAGATGCAGTATAATGTGGATAAATGTGAGGTTATCCACTTTGGTGGCAAAAACAGGAAAGCAGACTATTATTTAAATGGTGGCCGATTAGGAAAAGGGGAGATGCAGCGAGACCTGGGTGTCATGGTACACCAGTCATTGAAAGTAGGCATGCAGGTGCAGCAGGCAGTGAAAAAAGCGAATGGTATGTTAGCTTTCATAGCAAAAGGATTTGAGTACAGGAGCAGGGAGGTTCTACTTCAGTTGTACAGGGTCTTGGTGAGACCACACCTGGAGTATTGCGTGCAGTTTTGGTCTCCAAATCTGAGGAAGGACATTATTGCCATAGAGGGAGTGCAGAGAAGGTTCACCAGACTGATTCCTGGGATGTCAGGACTGTCTTATGAAGAAAGACTGGATAGACTCGGTTTTATACTCTCTGGAATTTAGGAGATTAAGAGGGGATCTTATAGAAACTTACAAAATTCTTAAGGGGTTGGACAGGCTAGATGCAGGAAGATTGTTCCCGATGTTGGGGAAGTCCAGGACAAGGGGTCACAGCTTAAGGATAAGGGGGAAATCCTTTAAGACCGAGATGAGAAAGACTTTTTTCACACAGAGAGTGGTGAGTCTCTGGAACTCTCTGCCACAGAGGGTAGTTGAGGCCAGTTCATTGGCTATATTTAAGAGTGAGTTGGATGTGGCCCTTGTGGCTAAGGGGATCAGAGGGTATGGAGAGAAGGCAGGTACGGGATACTGAGTTGGATGATCAGCCATGATCATATTGAATGGCGGTGCAGGCTCGAAGGGCTGAATGGCCTACTCCTGCACCTAATTTCTATGTTTCTATGTAATACAGAGCAAGTTGTTTGGAACCTTTTTTAAAATAGGATCAATGGATGGTCTATAATAAGAGATATACTTTTACATTTTCAAGCTGCTGCCTTTCAGACAGTGGCTCCTTCACATTCCCTGGAACAATGCGCCTGCTCACACTTTGCCAAAAAAAACAGCCAATGGTTTTTAATAACTGGAGATTTCTCTTCTTCTCCAGTATTCTAATAAACCATTCCAAAATACATGTCAGATATGTGACCTACAAAATAATAATAGGCCTGTTTGTACTTGGTCCTTGAAATGCAGTGCATTTCACAGCATTTACTTCATGTTATGACTTTCTGAACTGTGAAGGAATACCGAAATGGTAGATACTAAGCCTGCCGAATGGGTTAATGTGTGCAAAGACAGGAACATTATCAAGCTTATCACTGATGCTGACCAAAGTCTTCGAAGCAGTGGATGAAAAATGCTGTTCTAAGGATGTGAAATACACGCAATGGATGAAATAGGTTTCTGTCTGTGAGAGGAGATATTAAACTGAATCCTCATTGTCCTGAGATTTAGCTCTTAGGGCTAAAGGAATCAAGGGATATGGGGAAAAAGCAGGAACGGGGTGCTGATTTTGGATGTTCAGCCATGATCATATTGAATGGCGGTGCGGCTCGAAGGGCCAAATGGCCTACTCCTGCACCTATTTTCTATGTTTCTATGTTTCCTCCAAGATAGACAGAAAAGCCCCCATGCCACCTTTTGGCATGGAGTCCTTCCAAATCCCAGACCGCAATATATCCCTCAATAATTCCCATTGTTTACTTATCACCTATGATTAGACTTGACTTTAGACTTTAGAGATATAGCGTGGAAACAGCCCCTTCGGCCTACCAGGTCCGCTCCGACAAGTGATCACCTCCTACACATGGACTATCCTGCACACCAGGGACAATTTACAAGTTGTAAATTTGTAACTTGTAACTCCGGAAACCAGAACACCTGGAGAAAACCCATGTGGTCACAGGGAGAACGTACAAACTTCATGCAGACAGCACCCGTAGTCGTAAACGTACCCGGATCTCCGGTGCTGTAAGGCAGCAAATCTGCAGCTGCACCACTGTACCGCCCTAAATGATGGGCCTTGCTCTGCACAATTTACATACTATGTTCCCCTACCTATTGAAAGTCCCAAAACCACAGAAGTGCATTATCAGAGAAATAGATTGGACTTCATAAGATCACAAAAGATGCAACATGAATGTCAGTCTTTTTTTGCTGGCAGCAACAGTATTTCTGTGCTGCCTGCACCTGTATCTAGGACAGCTGACCTTGTCTGAGAATGTGAGATTTATTCATCACAATGTGTGTCAGGTATTTCTGGCATGTAACAAGAGAAGAAGGAGTGCCTTGAGAATGGCTGCCAGCTCATTCAGGATAGCCAGAAGCTGTACTTTGGGCATTGGAGTAGAGGAAGGACCTGATTATGGGAAGGCCAGGTGAGGGTGAGTTTATGATTAGCCAACAACTAAAAATCTTTCATTTTAGAATAACTGTCCTTCATGAGCCTCTCCACACAATCACAGACCCTGTAACCGTAAGGTCTCGCTGAGTTATTTTACTCAAGCCAGTATCCTGACCATTTACATGATAATATTACATGGCAATATTATGATTGTAGGGAATGGGAAGGAGTACATTTATGTAAGATGAACAGTATTGTCTAAGGTATCTGTGTCCAACAACAGGATCTAACTGTGTAATTGTAATTATTTTCTCCCTCCTCTCACTTTGCCTCCAGAGAAACAAACGTTTTCCATTTATTCATTTCAAGGGCATAAAATTCTTGATTCTTTCATATTATGAGATTCCTGTAAGATGGATCAAATTTCCGCATCCAGTCATTACATTTCTATTATCTACTGACGTGTAACTACTGGCTAGAATGCAACTAAAATCCACCCTTCTTGCATTACTTGAACTACCATTGAATCTACATCAATTAGTGTTGAACCATACCACAGTGCACTTCATGTAAAAACATATCTCCAGTACTTCAGTAGAAAGAGCAAGCTAAAATTTAATATGTGTTAATTCAAATTCTTTACAGCACATAATCAAGTTCTTTAGCTGAAGGAGTTTGTGTGAACCATCAACCACCCATTTATACTAAGCCCATTCTATTTTCTCCATACTTCCATCAACTATTCCCCGAATCCTCCTCTCTCTTACACAATTGGAAACAAATGATGAAACACACTACAGAGCGGAAGTGCAGAACCGGGCGGACTGATGTTCAGATAACAACCTCTCCCTAAATACCTCTAAGACCAAGGAGCTGATTATCAACTTCAGAAGGACACATAATGGGGAATACGCTCCAATCTCTATCAACGGGGACAGTGTGGAGAGAGTGTCCAGCTTTAGGTTTCTGGGCACACACATTTCTGAGGACCTCACATGGTCCACCAACACCGCTGCGCTGGTCAAGAAGGCACAGCAACGACTGTTCTTCCTGAGAACACTGAAAAAGACTGGTCTGCCCCAACAGCTGTTGACAACCTTCTACCACTGCACGACAGAGAGCATACTAACATATGGCATCTCTGTGTGGTATCTCAGCTGCACGGAGGCGGCGAGGAGAGCTCTTCAGCGCGTCATCCACAGAGCGCAGAAGATAATTGGGACACCGTTACCAGCCTTGGAGGGCATCTACTATACACGGTGCCTCAGGAAGGCCATCAGCATTCACAAAGACCCCTCACACACTTGCAATAGTCTGTTCGAACTTCTACCTTCCGGCAGACGTTACAAGGCCTTCTACGCCCGCACCTCCAGACTTAGGAACAGCTTCATCCCCAGAGCTATAGCTGCTCTGAACTGTCTCCCCCCCCCCATGAACTGTCTCCCTCGGATGGTCACGTCGCACATCGACCCGGCACAGACCTATTTGCACTTTATACTGTTTTACTGGAGGTTTTTTTAATCTTGTTTCTCTCGGTGTCTAAATTTTTAGTTGATTAAGTTATTACATCGGATGGAAGTTGCATACCAAATCTCGTTGTACCTCTGTGCAATGACAATAAAATATGTTATTATTATTATTATAAATTACACTGGTTGTTCAAACTATGATCGGGCTCGTCTATGGGGTGTGGTGGATAATAATCCACCATTGCAGAGTTCCAATTAATCCAATTAATCCTGGCAGCGCTGATATTTTTAATACAGTTGTTGTGCTTAACTTTGGGCTGCGTGAGTCCATGGGAAGGAAATGTGTCCCTGGTTCAGTCAAGAAGTTAAGATCTTATTGCCTTTGCCGGCGGGCCCGACCTCCCATGGCCAACCTGGAAGACCCTCAACAGATTACAAGTGGAGCAGGGGAGGTGCAAAGCACTTATGAAAGCATGGAACTGCCAGGCAGAAGACGCATGCAGCTGTGGAGCAGTACAGACAATGTCCCACCTACTGGAGTGTGACGACGCCCCCCGGTGCAGCCCCCAGGACCTGGCTGAACCGACCCGACCAGCTGTGACCTGCGCCAGATACTGGCAGAACGACATCTGAGATTGCAACGGACTCGAAGAAGAAGAAGCCCTTGAGAATGCTGCCTGACCTGCTGAGTTCCCCCAGCACTTTGTGTTTTGCTCAAGAATCCAGTGTCTGCAGTCATCTATTTGCAAATGCCCAACAACTGCAATTCTGCCGTGTTGCAAATAATGTGAATATTCTCATTATTTCTAAGAATTACTCTGAACATGAAAGCAATTTGTACGCTGAAAATTATTTGCTACATTCGCATTCAAATTCAGATTTGACAATTGTCCTGCACCATAGGGTGCAGTGAAATTCCTTCTTCACATGAGTCTCACAGTGTAAACAGTAAAATGATAATAATAGGTACAATAGTAAATACTAGTGTAAATAGTGTAAAAATAATACTAAATTGTATCCATTAAATAACTGTATTAGGTAGAGTTAAGTGTAAAGGGGCGCGAAAGAAATGATTTTGTTTTGGGGTCTGTCAACAGTGGAGAAGACGCTGTTCTTAAATCTGGATGTCCATGCTTTCAAGCTACTGTATCTTCTCCCAGAATGTAGAAAAGAGAAAAGGGAATGGACAGGGTGGCAGGCATCCATGATGATATTCGCAGCCTTCCTGATGCAATACTCCTTGAAGATGGACTAGATGGAAGGAAGTGATGAGCCTGTGATGGATTGGGCAGCGTTCACCACTCTGTAGGTTCAGGCAGTCAAGAGCAAAGCAGTTACCATAACAGGCTGAGATACACCATGTCCGAATACTTTCTACAGCACAACTGTACACATTCGAGAGAATTATCTGGAAACGTAGACAACTAAGAAAGTACATACACTGATTTATTTTCTTGATCACGGTATCAGTGTGAAGAGACAAGGATAGGTTGCCAGTGATGTTGTTGCCTAGAAACTTGAAGCTGTTGCAGCTCCACTGATGAGAACCCAGTTTCAACCCAATTTGAAGTGCAGCTGAGTCTATGAAGAATGTATTTTCTCCCCTTTAAATGAATTAAACAAGACATATGGTCTGGGAAACAGAAACTAGCAACGTTGTGATGTTGACACTGCATGTTGTGTTGCTGCCAGTTATTGAAACCCTGTGTCATGCTTCTCCATGGTTGAGTAAAATCAGATATTTCCATTAAGCATAGCCAATGTAAATCAGGTTTGGTAATAATGCAACCGACCCAATTGTGATTGTACAAAAAGATTGTAAGTGAAAAACTTTGAGTGAAGAGTGAGAAACTGAAATAATGCTGAGAAAAGCTTTATTATTACATTTCAGATCAGAGGATTGTAAAACACTAAGGTGATCAGTTCTTCGTAACTCACGCTGCACACCACTGTATAATAAACACAAATGGCCATTCAGAGCCGTGTCTATTATAAGATGATAGATGCAAAGTAACTACAGGCTGAAAATTGGATTGCAACCTCATCGCCCATTTCCATTAATCTGATGTGATTCCATTTGTAATTCCTTAACTTTACCCATTCGTGTTCATGATGGAAGTTCATGTTGTTGCAACCAATTGGAAATTGGGGCTCAAGATGCTCTTGACTTTACTTTAGACTTTAGAGAAGCAACATGGAAAAGTCTGACCCAACCAGCAATCACCCCGTACACTAACACTATCCTACACATGCGGGATTGAACCTGGGTCTCTGGCGCTGTAAGGCAGCAACTCCACCGCAGCGCCACTGTGCTGCTCTTTATTGGTGGTTAGTGGTTAGTTAGTGGTTGGAATTTCCAAGACGTATCCTGCCAATTCGACATGCTCATCAAATTATGAATGAAAGAGAATATATGCTCATATAAGAGCTCATATAGGCTCTCAAATTTGTTCCGCCATTTAATTGGATCATGGTTGACAAATACCTCAACTCTCTGGCTTTTAACAACCTAGATTAACAAAATTTAACCCCATTAAATGGAAGTCCTGATACATTGCTTATCGCTAAAGCTGAAAATGTTTGTTGACTGCTTAATTTTTGCTGCATTGTATTCATTAAGAAGTTATGCAGAAGTAGGTGGTGCCCTTGTTAATAATGAATATCCTTTCTTGATTTTTAGGGAGCCGTGTTCTCATTTTTAAGTGTGTTAACAGGAATACACATGAAGAAGTATCTGAAAACTTGTGTGAAATTACAATGAGGCCAACACCAGAGGAGGAAGCTTGCAACATCCAGCCATGCCCAGCTTAGTACGTTCACAAAGACATTGCTTATTACAATAACTGGTCTGAACCAAAAATATACCTATTTTGTATTTATCTGCAGTTGATCTGAAGGCGAAATACAGTGCAATCACACACAGAATAAACTTTACTCAATTTTGTTTTAAATGGAGCCCTTCATAAACCTGGAGAACAGTCTCCATAGTTTGGATGCAATCCAACCAGGGGCCAGCAGAAACAGAGACTTAATCAAAGCCCCATGGAGGCTATGAAATTGCAATGTAATAACAAGTAACCACTGGAGATTGAGCAGATGCAGTAAAAATGGAAGCAACGTTTTCTGCTTAAACGTATAACAAATGTTCTTCACTGGTGGCTTTATTGAATGGCAGTGATCATGATAGGAACAATTTTGATCTGATCTTTTAGGGTGGCTTGCTGGTTGCTTGTCAAGATGAGGATTTATAGGTTGGTTAGGGCAGACATGGAAACTTGCTTTTCCCAGCATAAGCACAGGGTGGGTTGGTGGGGGTACAGAATTAAAGCTCTCTCTTGTAGTCTAGTAAAATACTTTAATTCTAGCCAGCAGCCCATTTGAAGAGTTTCCATTTCCCCCACCAGCCATAATCTGAAATTAGAATAATGTATTTAGCATCTGCAAGGGCACACATTGCAGAAACTTTGCAGAACTTGTCCACCAGCAAGTCGTAACTTCATGAAGGTCATTTAAAATTATTTAATTCTATTTGAATACCCTGCTTTTAGTTTTTTAATCTCTTTGTTGTTTGTATCACTCAGCGGGTTTCAGGGAATAAGGAAAAAACGCTTTCCTCTCTTTGATTTTGCATGTGACATGAAAGTTAAAGACACTGTGGATGGATTACATGCATGCTTTTTCCAATCATCTGCAAAAGTCATTGAAGTCATAGTCACACAGCATGGAAACAAATGCTTCAGCCCAAATTGCCCATGCAGATCAAGATGCCCCATCCAAGCTAATCCCCATTCCCTCATTTTGGCTATATATCCCTCTAAACCTTTCATATCCATGTACATGTCTAAGTGTCTATTACATTTTGTTTCAACTACCTGCTCCGGTACCTGCTTCCATGTACCCACCAATCTCTGATTGAAAAAGTTCCCATTAAACCTTCACCCTCTCATCTTAAACCTATGTCCACTGGTTGTTGATTCCCCCACTCTGGGTAAAAGAGTCTGTGCATTCACCCTATCAATTCCCTTCATAGATTCATAGAGTGATACAGTGTAAAGACAGGCCCTTTGGCCCAACTTGCCCATACCAGCCAACAATGTCCCAGCTACACTAGTCCCACTTGCCTGCACTTGGTCCAGATCCCTCCAAACCTGTCCTATCCCTTTACCTGTAACTGTTTCTTAAACGGTTAGTTTAAGAAACAGCCTTAACTACCTCCTCTGGTAGCTTGTTCCATACACCCACCACCCTTTGTGTGAAAAAGTTACCCCTCGGATTCCTATTAAATCTTTTCCCCTTCACCTTGAACCTATGTCCTCTGGTCCTCGATTCTGGGCAGGAGAATTTGTGCATCTACCCGGTCTATTCCTCTCATGATTTTGTACACCTCTATAAGATCACTCCTCATCCTCCTGCGCTCCAAGGAATAGAGACCCAGCCTACTCAACCTCTCCCTACAGCTCACACCCCCTAGCCCTGGCAACATCCTCATAAATCTTTTCTGAACCCTTTCCAGCTTGATAATATCTTTCCCATAACATGGTGCCCAGAACTGAACACAATATTCTAAATGCAATCTCACCAATGTCTTATACAACTGCAACATGAATTTATATACCTTTGTAAGATCACTCCTTAGCCTCCTGCACTCCAAGAAATAAAATCCTAGGTTGCCCAAATTGTCCCTATAGTTCAGGCCCTCAAGTCCTGACAACATCCTGAAAATCATCTCTGCTCTCTTTCTAGCATAATGACATCCTTCCAGTAGCAAGATGACCAAAACTGAACACAATACTCAAAATGTGGTCTCACTAATTTCTTGAACAACTACAATGTAGCATCCCAACTGCTAGACTCAGTTCCCGAACTGATGAAGACCAATGTACCAAAAACCTTCTGTACCACATTTTCTATCTGTGATGCCATTTTGCACAGAATCCCTGGAAATTGTGATGTAAGGATGAATTTTGGCGAAAGGACCTCCTGTCCGGAAAGCAGGGGCAAATATTGAGCTCCACAAGAAGCCACTTTGTTCAAAAGTTTTTAATTCAACCATTCAGTTTTAGAAACTACAGGACAACAGAATTTGTGTAAAGAGTATTTTCGTAATGTCCATTTACCTTTTTTTCCTGTTTTTGCTTTTTATTCTTTCTTTCCTAATTGCATGATCTTCACTGACAAGTGTAAGCTAGAAATATTAACAAAGAATAAAGTCGCAACATCCTGGAGTAACTCAGAGGGCCAGAGCATCCTTGGAAAACATAGATAGGTGATGTTTTGGGTCATGACCTTCTTCCGACACAGTGACACCGTGGTAGAGGTGCTGCAGTACAGCACCAGATACCCGAGTTTGATCCTGACTACGGTTGCTGTTGGTACGAAGTTTGCATGTTCTCTTTGTGGGTTTTCTCCAGGTGCGCCGGTTTCCTACCACACTCCAAAGCTGTACAGGTTTGTAGGTTAATTGGCTTCAGTAATATTGTAAATTGCCCCTAGTGTGTAGGATAGTGCTAGTGTATGGGGATCGCTGGGCGGCACGTATTTGGTGGGCCGCAGTCCCTGTTTCCTCACTGTATCTCTAAAGTCTAAAGTCCTCAGACAGGAGAAGGGTCCTCTCCCGAACATCACCTATCCATATTCTTCAGCGATACTACCTGACCTGCTGAGTTTCCTCCAGCACTTTGTGTGTAGTTTTTGCAAACCAGTATCTGTGGTTCCTTGTTTCTAAATATTAACATGTTTATTCACACAATGATGCACTTGCACAATGTTATTACAATGTCAGAAGTATCAGAAATATTAGTCAAGTCAAGTCAAAAGTCAAAAGAGTTTATTGTCATGTGTCCCTGACAGGACAATGAAATTCTTTCTTTGCATAGCACAACGGAACATAGTAGGCATTGACTACAATTACATACGTAAATACACACATGAATGAATAAATTGATAAAGAGCAAATAACAGATGGAGGGGTATTAATGTTCAGAGTTTTGTCCGAGCCAAGTTTAATAGCCTGATGGCTGTGGGGAAGTAGCTATTCCTGAACCGCGTCGTTCAGAAGTATCAGAAATATTAGAAGTTCTTTCTGATAGTTTCCCACTTGGAAGGATCTCACGTATGTAAACCCATATTCTTACTTTTCTCAAAGCTGGGACCTGGGTGAATGGTCTGAATGCAGCAAGACATGTGGACCTGGGATACAACATCGGCAGGTGCTTTGCAGGCAGGTCTACACCAATCGAACGACCAGTGTGCAGCCGGAAAGATGCCGGCACCTCGAGAGACCTGAAACGACAACCACTTGCCAGTTGAAAATCTGCAGTGAGTGGCACATCAGGACAGAGTGGAGCGAGGTAAATCAACTCATGGGAGCATTGACAGAAGCAATTGGCATAAATAGAGACCACACACAGTCTTACACTGACATCATCTCTCTCTGAACCTCTGTGGTAGAGTAACCGAGGAACCATTGCCTTTCATCAGTTTTGAACATTAGTCAATACAAACTTCGAGTAATCAGAGGCCAAGGCAATGATTCACCTCCCATGTGAAGGGTATTTTATCTGAAAGCAGCAACAAAACAATTAGTATTCTGGTGAGAGGGGATTGATTTAATAAGTTCAGAGGGTGGTGGGTTTATGGAACACGGTGTTGTCTGAAGAAGGATAGGTGACGTTTCGGGTCGTGACACTTGAGTTGAGTTTAGTTTATTGTACACGTGACAATAAACTAAACTCAACTCTATGGTCACCAGCCAAAAGGTCACCTATCCATGTTCTCCAGAGATGCTGCCTGACCTGCGGAGTTACTCCAGCACTTTGTGTCCTTTTGCGGCGCGAGAGGAAGTAGTTGAAGGAGGTACAACAACATGTAAGACTTGGACAGGTACATGGATTGGAAAGATGTAGAGGGATGTGGGCCAAATGCCGGCATATGTGACTAGCTTAAATGTGGCATCATGTTTGGCATGGATGAGTTGGGCTGCAGGATCTGTTTCCATTCTCTACGACTCTATTAATCAAATCAGTTGCTTGAACTTGGTAGCCATGCATCCAGTAACACATCCAGCACACCCCAGGTCCAACTCATGCCACAACTTACTCAGCTTGTGGCAGTTCTAGGTCTGATTTTGAGACATCAATCCAGTAACAGACTGGCATCACCATCCCACAACTCACCTTACAGATTTCATGGAAGCCAGTATCTTCACAATATTGGAAGTTCATAAGTGATAGGGGAAGAATTAGGCCATTTGGCCCATCACGTCTATATCATTCAACCATGGCTAATCTACCTTTCCCACTTAACCCCATTCTCCTGCCTTCTTCCCATAACTCCTAACCCCTAATAGTGAATGCCCCTGAGTGAACCCTCAGTGTGCTCACTAGATCTCCCAGCAGCTGAAATGCTTTGCTAGAGAAAACAAGCGGTGTCGACTATACGCCCAACAGAAAGACTTGTATCAAAATTTGGACAGGCAGCGGTTGAAATTGTAAAGGCTGATCCTTAATAATTGTTGCAATAATTTGTTACGGCAATGGTCGGGATCTTTTTAGTTTAGAGTACAGCTGGGAAACAGGATCCTTGGACCCACCAAATTCATGCAGACCATTGATCACCCATTCACACACTAGGTTTTATGTCATCCCTCTTTCACATCCTATCCCTGCACACGGGGGCAATTTACAGAGACCAGTTAATTCATAAACCCGTGGATTTTTGGGAAACCGGAAAGGGGGCATGACATGAGAATTAAGGGACAGAAGTTTAGGGGTAACGTGAGGGGGAACTTCTTTACTCAGAGGGTGGTGGCTGTGTGGAATGAGCTTCCAGCAGAAGTGGTGGAGAAGTAACGGACATGTCGTCGCTGGGGGACGGGACTTGTCAGCGATTGGTCCAGACCCCCGCGTCCATCACATAATTGGCCGGGGGAGATGGGAGCGTTATTTGGCTTTTTGGCACAGTGGCCTTTGGGCGAGTTGGCTTCTAGGCGATGTGGCCTTTCAGTTAGTTGGCCTTTCGGCATAGCGGCCTTTGGGTGAGTGGGCTTTTAGGCGTCCCATCCTTTCGGTTAGTTGGCGTTTCGGCTTCGTACGCTTTTGGTTATTTGGCGTTTCGGCTTCATTTCCATTCGGTTATTTGGCTTCCACTTCTTTGCTTCGGCTTCTCGTCCTTCATCGTCACGTCCACACACGGGCCAATTGACTGGTCAGACAGCTGTAGCTCTAAACTTAAAAGGCAGCTACCTGTAGCTTTGCTATCCAGATAGTCATTCTAATACACTTGGCTAACCCTGAACAAGGAGTAACCCAGCCGGCTCGCACATCATCCCCACCAGCAGATCTGCAGGTTTGGACGTATCTGGGTATTTCACATGCTGGGAGCTCAGGATGACAGCAGACAGTCAGAACAGTGGCGCAGCACTAGAGATGCTGTCTCACAGCGCCAGGATCCAGGTTCAATCCTGACTACGAGTGCTGCCTATTCAGAGTTTGTACGGTCTCCCTGTGATCGCATGGGTTCTCTCCAGGCATTCCGGTTTCCTCCCACATTCCAAAGACATGCAGGTTTGTAGGCTAATCGGCTTGTGGAAATTGTCCCTTGTATGTGGGATAGAACTAGTGTGCGGGTGATCGCTGGTCAGTGTGGAATCGGTGGGCTTTTTCCATGCTGTAACTCTAAATTACACCAAACTATATAATTATCCTCATCCGGGAGAAGCCCTATTGGTCTCACTGACCAATATTTCAGATATTATATCAGATATCATTTTGGGACCGATCATTGTGATTGTGGGTAAACTGCATGATTCACCCAGTCGGCCCACAAAACCACCAGAGGACCCTGGTTACATTGTACAGGCTGCATTTTCCAAGATTAACAAGGCTTTTTCTTGAATCTGGCAGCCGTCTCGGCAGCTCAGCATTTAAGAGGTTAGGTAAGGTTGACTATATCATTATGGCTCCATTATCGTGAGCTCGAGTATTTTACAGAAGGCATGTGCAGACCAGGCATTAAGCATAGTATTTTACAGGATAATTACCATAACTCTACAGTTCGGTGGATCGACTAAAAAAAACTGTATCATGAGGTACAATATTCACTGAGAAATATAGAATTAACAAAGAGAGTTAAATACCTTAGGTGGACACAAAATGCTGGAGTAATTCAGTGGGACATGCAGCATCTCGAGAGAGAAGGAATGGGTGACGTTTCAGGTCAAGAACCTTCTTCAGAGTTAAATTCCATCTTGTATTTTCATTACTATGTAATTTGTTTCATTGTGGGTCCTTAAATCTTTTGATGTAGGTCCCAAAATCAATAGCTCATTGCCTTATAAAAACTAACAGTATATTTGACTGGTCCATTTCCAACCAACCAATTTTAGCCATAAGCTGGCTTTCAAAATTTCAATGACATAATTGCCATTAGTGGCTCTAATAATATGATCAATTATCAAACAGGAAATAATCAATTGCTACAGGAAATTTAGGATTCAGTTTAGTCTATGAGAACTCCAGTTTGGTTTAATGTAGAGATACAGCATGGAAACAGGCCCTTCAGCCCACTGAGTCCACGATGATCAGCAATTGCCCGTACACCATCCTACTTACTAGGGACAATTTACAAAGGCCAATTAACCTACAAACCTGCAAGTCTTTGGGATGTGGGAGGAAACCGGAGCACCCGGAGAAAACTCATGCGGTCACAGGGAAAAGGTACAATCTCCTGACAGACAGCACCTTCAGGCAGGATTGAAGCCAAGTCTCTGGCGCTGTAACTTTACCGCTGCGACTCTGTGCCGCACCTCTTCTGAATGAAAACCTGCAGACATTATTGGTCAGCAGGAGCAAGAATGGGGAGTGAAAATGAACATTTGGGCAAAACAAACTACTCTTTCTTGCTATCTTCCACATTCACCCATCTATTAGTCACCTTCCAATCACAATGCAGCCATTTGGATAGGAAAGGTTTAGAGGGATATGGGCCAAACGCGGGGAAACTAGACTGGGTTAGAAGGGGCATCTTGTTCGGCATGGACCCATTGGGCCTAAGGGCCTCTTTATGTGCAGTATGACTCTATGACTCTAATCCCAAAGCCCCTTACTCCATCATGCCCCCTGCCTTTTGAAATGACAAATTGAAATGGAGTTTAATTGTCTCATTACACAAACAAACCATTTACCCTCACCGAGACTGCACCAACCACCAACCACCTACTAGCTAATCCAAAACCAGTTACAATTTATTCTCGACATATTCCCATCACCTGCTTCTCAATTCTACAACTTACCTATACACTAAAGGGAACCTATCTTGGCCACGTAATGATAAAATGAGTGATTTGGGATGCCCACCCCGAGTCAAAGGGAGATGTTGTCTCCACTCTGCCACATTTATGTCAAAGAACTCTGCCTGAGGAGTTACACGGTCTTCTCTAATTACAACAAACATAAAATTACAAACAGTCGGTCAGAAGAATGAGAACAGAATGGTTCCGTTCTGATATTGTTTGTTTTCAAGAAGTTATTTATCAGTTTATTTACACCTTATTTTTCCTCTCACCCTTGTGACAGTGCTCGGTGCCTTGCGGAGTGGGGCAGCGTCTCCGGGATGTAAAGTGCATCGACAACCTTGGTGACATTGTTGATGATGAAGAATGCAACATGCAGCTGAAGCCTGCCGATACCGAAAATTGTGACAGGGGCCCTTGCGCAAAGAGTTGGTTCCACACAGATTGGAGTCCAAGGGTAAAGAACATTGTTATGTATTTCACATAACTTCAGACTACAATCGTACCATCAGGCAGATGGAAGACTTTTGACCATCACGTTAGTGCTGGTCAATGACAAAGCTAACCAACCTAAATCCCACTCACCAGCACTAAATCTGGAGCCCTGCAAGTCATGGCATTTACCATGCACATCCCCTTGATTTGGGGAACTGGGTACCAGAGGACATAGGTTTAAGGTGAGGAGGGAAAGATTCAATAGGAACCAGGGGGCACCTTTCTCACACAAAGGGATGTATGGAATGATCCGCTGGAGGAGGTAGTTGAGGCAGATACTATGATGTTAAAAAAACATGTAGACAGGTACATGAATAGGATATGGGCCAAACACAAGCAGATGAAACTAGTTTAGATGGGGCATGTTGGTCAGCATGGGCAAATTGGGGAAGTGGCTGTTTTCACGCTGTATGATAATGCCTCTGTGATTCTATGACTATACAACCACTTTGTTCATGTGATGAGAGAACAACCTCCACCACCCTCACAGGCAATGAGTTCGACATATTAGGCATCCTCTGTTGAAACGTTTTTGCTGATCAACCCCAGTTTTTCCAAATGTACATGAATCCTATCTCTTAGGACTTTCTCAAAAATTTCCATACCAGTGAAGGAAGGCTCACCGGATTTGTTACCTGACTTATCCCTGCAGCTCTTAAAAAAGGAACCACACCACTTATCCACCATTCTTCAGGCATCATATCTGGGATGCAAAAATAAAGGTGCAAAAACGTCTGTAGGAGCCCAGCCAAGTTCCTGATCTCTTACTTCAGAAACCTTCAGGATCCTGTTGTGCACAAAATATCCAATGTGCTTTGTGATAACAATAAATTAATACATTTTCTAAGATTTAAAAGTTGCAATATGCGGCTCCCTATGTGTTATTCCAGTAGGGGGTTTATTGTACTTGTGTAAAGTGTGATTTGAATGGATAGCAAGCTTCTCACTGCATCTTGCTACAAGTGACAATAATAAAAAACTAAACTATAAACTAAACATCTTGTAGGAGACACATGCCACTGCCCTAGCTTTCATATCCTTTATCCCCTGTCCCAGTTGAAAAAAGAAACATGGCTTCTATGTGACATGATTATTGTAATTGATAGGTTGCTAATTTTTTTTAATTTTTGTCCTACTGTAGTGTTCTGCAGAGTGTGGGAACGGCATCCAAACGAGATCAGTGGTGTGTTTGATGAATCACATCAGTAGTTTACCTTTAGAAGGCTGTGGAAATGAAAAGCCAGCCGATGTCCAAACTTGCAACATTGGTCCATGCAATGAGAACTTTAGCTGGTTTACTGGGCCATGGAGCCAGGTATGATGCAAATTTATTGAATTAACACATCATGTCAATTGAATTATCACTGAGTATTGGTATAATTAAAAAGTAAAGTGTTGCCACATTCTGATACTTGCTAGAGTCTACCACAAGTCAGAGTTAGTGAGAAATTCAAAATTCACAATTACTCAGTCTTTTAACTAGAGTTGGGAATCAATAACCAGGGGACAAAGATTTAAGGTGAGAGGGGAAATGTAGGGACCCGAGGGGCAGTTTTTTCACACAAACGGTGGTGGGTATATGGAAAAAGCTGCCAGAGGTGGTAGTTGAGGTGGGTAAAATAGCAATGAGCCTAATGGGTATTTTGGTTGGCATGTGGCCGAAGGGTCTGTTTCTGTGTTGTATGACTATGACTCTAATGCCCCTGTCCCACTTAGGAAACCTGAACAGAAACCTCTGGAGACTTTGAGCCCCACCCAAGGTTTCCGTGCGGTTCCCGGAGGCTTTTGCCAGTCTCCCCAATGGTCGAAAGTGGTTTCCGCTTCTTCTGTGTTCCGGCGATTATTTCAAAAAATTCAAAACCGGCCGCACCTGAAAATAGGTTTCCGTTTTAAAAATCGGTGATTTTTTAGTCGAAGCCAGTTGCGATGCTAGTTGAAGGTGGTTGCTGGAGGTTGTCGAAGGTAAGACCTTCCTGGTGGAATAAAACTGGGTGAAAAAAAGGTTTTACCGATTTTTAAAACGGCAACCTATTTTCATTCGCGGCCGGTTTTGAGTTTCTTGAAATAATCGGCTCCAAACTACATAGTCATGTGGCATTATTTTTGACTTTGCAGTGTTATTGATCTTTTTCAACATATGCGGAACTTTTTGTTGTTGTTTATTACGGGTTTTACAGACTGCTACGTTTACATATCTGTTGTGCTGCTGCAAGTAAGAATCTTGGTGTTCCGTGTGGGGACATAATGACAATGAACCACTCTTGACTCTGTGCTTCTGGTCCTTTCCAAGTGCTCGGCAGACTGCAGCAATGGAACACAACTGCGCAGTGTGGTCTGCCTGGAAAAGACCGATGAAACAGTTATAGTGGCGGAAGACATTCAGTGCTCCCACTTGGTGAGGCCAGCCTCGGAACAGACCTGTCACCTGAGGAAATGTGACGTCAAATGGTACACAACAGAGTGGAGTGCAGTAAGTATAATTATTAAAGGTTCCTGTCTGTGGTGGGTACAGTGTGGCATGATGGCGCAGCGATAGAGTTGCTGCCTTACAGCACTAGAGACCTGGGTTTGATCCTGACTATGGCTGCTGTCTGTTTGGAGGTTGTACATTTTCCTTGTGACTGCGTGGGTTTTCTCCGGGTACTCCGGTTTCAGGTGATCACTGGTCGGCATGGACTCGATGGGCTGAAGGCCCTGTTTCCATGCGATATCTCTCAAATAAACTAAAATAAATTCTATTTATGCTGAATGCATTAATTCCATTAAGAGACAGGAATTCCTGATCATAAGATGTAGGAGCAGGATTTGGCCTGTCAGCCCATTGAGTAGCTCTGCCATTCAATCATGACTGGTTTATTTTTTCTTCTCAACCTCGTTCTCCTGCCTTCTCCACCTACCCTTTGTTGCCCTTACAGATCAAGAACTTATCAATCTCCACTTTAAAATTAGCCAACGGCTTGGCCTCCACAGCAATGAATTCCACAGATTCACCATCCACTGGCAAAATAAATCTCTCTTCATTTCCTTTCCAAAGTAAAGTATGTCATTTTATGCTGAGGCTGGGCACTCTGGTCCTAAACTCTCCCACTATTGGAAACGTCTCTCCACGTCCACGCTATCTAGGCCTTTCATTATTCAGTGGATTTCAACGAAACCCCCCCCCCCTCATTCTTCTAAACTCCAGCCAGTACAGGCACAGAGGCCCATGATACAGGTTTGGTTAGGCTGCATTTGAAGTATTGCATACAGTCTGGTCACCCCATTACCAGAAGGATGTGGAGGCTTTGGATAACGTGGACAAGATTTACCTGAATTAAAGATCATTAGCTACAAGGGGAGGTTGGACAAATTTGGATTGTTTTCTCTGAAGCATCAAAGGCTGAGGGGTGACGATGGAAGCATATAATATTGTGAGAGAAGAGATAGGGTCGTCAGATTCTTTTTGCCAGTGTGGAAATGCAAAGATGAGAGGCCATAGCACTGTAAAAGGGTTAAAGTTTAAAGGAGATGTGCAAGTTTTTTACAAAGAGGGTGGTGATCATGAAATGTGCTGCCAGGGGTCATGGTGGAGGAAGATATATCTTGTGTGGGCTGATGAGATTAACTTAGCTTGGCATCATGTTCAGATCAGACATTGTGGGCCGAAGGACCTGTTCCTTTCCTATACTTTTCTATGTTCTATGTTCCACTCATCTGCAGGGTGATATGTAAATTGCAATTAAAAATCTATCTTTTACCAAAGCTGCAATATTCTAAATGAGAGGTTACAGTTATTAATCCAAGTAGCAAAACACAGTGTAGTTTCAGAACCAAAAAACATTTAGAAGAGTGAAATGTTTACTACAGGTACAAGGCTGTACAGGAGCAGAATAGATTAAATAAAAGATCTACACAAGACTGATTTTGATAAATACCAAAGCAAAGAGCGCCTCATGTACCAAAGGTCTGGTTGTCACCTACCGCTGGAAATGGTGCTCTCTTTGCTGGC
This sequence comes from Okamejei kenojei, assembly GCA_035221665.1. NCBI lineage: Eukaryota > Metazoa > Chordata > Chondrichthyes > Rajiformes > Rajidae > Okamejei > Okamejei kenojei. The sequence continues at coordinate 48,254,458 of CM069131.1, read as the reverse complement.
AATTCCCATAAATAACCCCATTTACAGGCAATTACAGCCAGTATGAACACCAAATGTCGTAATGCTCAGCCTTCTTCAGCTTCAGCTGTAATAAAGGGTCTTTTCAAGCCCTTGTATGAAGCAATTGTTTTATTGAATTACCTGTTGAATTCTTCCAAATTTGAATGAAAGGAAGCTCTCACATTACATTGTGAAATGTTACAAAACACTACATGCCATTTACTGGTGTAACTAGAAGGATTGTTGTCTCACAGCACCGATAACCCAGTTTAATCCTGACCTCCAGTGCCATCTGAGCAAAATTTGCATATGCTCCCCATGATCGTGTGAGTTATAACCCCAGTGCTCCAGTTTCCTCTGACATACTAAAGACGTGAAGATTGGTAGAATTACTGGCCCTTATAAATTGTCTCTGGTGTGTTGTTGAGTGATCGAGTCTAACGAGGCGATGGGAATGTAGGAAGAAGTAATGGATTGATGTAAAGGACTTACAGTGCCCGCCATAATGTTTGGGCCAAAGACCCATCATTTATTTACTCCACAATTTGAGATTTGCAATAGAAAAAATCAAATGTGGTTAAAGTGCACATTGTCAGATTTTAATAAAGGCCATTTTTATTCATTTTGGTTTCACCATGTAGAAATTACAGTTGTGTTTATGCATAGAGCCCCATTTCAGGGCACCATAATGTTTGGGACACGTGGCTTCCGGGTGTTTGTAATTGCTCAGGTGTGTTTAATTGCCTCCTTAATGCAGCTTCAGAGAGCTCTCAGCACCTAGTCTTTCCTCCATTCTTTCCATCACATTTGGAAGCCTTTATTGCTGTTTATCAACATGAGGACCAAAGTTGTGCCAATGGAAGTCAACAAAGCCATTATGAGACTGAGAAACAAGAATAAAACCGTTGGAGACATCAGCCAAACCTTAGGCTTATCAAAATTAACTGTTTGGAACATCATTAAGAAGAAAGAGAGCACTGGTAAGCTTACTAATCGCAAAGGGACTGACAGGACAAGGAAGACCTCCTCAGCTGATGACAGAAGAATTCTCTCTATGATAAAGAAAAATCCTCAAACACCTGTCCGAGAGATCAGAAACACTCTTCAGGAGTCAGGTGTCGATTTGTCAATGACCACTGTCCGCAGAAGACTTCTATTTTTATTTTTTTATTTTTTAGAAGTAATGTACATTACAGTAGTATAAGCCAAAAATAACATAATACATTTTGTGTACCAGTTCTTGTTTTAAACTTTAAGAAAAATAAAAATAGAGAAAGTTAGATAAGATAGTAAGTGCGTGAAAAAGTGATCAGGAAAAACCCATAGAAACGTAGAACACGAGAAAGAATTAAAAGAAAACAAAAGAAAAAGAAAGAGAAAAATAGCAAAAAGAAGATATAAGGAAGTAAAATAAGATAAAAGGGATGTACCTACTTCATATCTTTACACACCCCTCACCAGGTCCTGAAACCGTTTATTTTCAGAGTTATGTTGCACCCTATGCTTGTAATAAGTCGATAAATGGAGACCAAATCTTTTGGAAATGGTCTGATTTGCCTGCTAGGATGAATCTCATATCTTCGAGGTGTAACATTTCGGACATATTTGAAATCCACATTTTTACCGTTGGTGTGGGAGCGTTTTCCAGAATTTAAGTATGAGTTTTTTTGCCGTTATTAAGCCATAATTAAGGAAGCTCTTTTGGAACGAAGTCAGCTCAAAGCTGACTTCCATTGCTCCAAAAAATAATCAATTCTGCGTTCGGTTTCAGTTTTATTTTAAATAATTTTGTAAAAATTTCAAAGATTTCATTCCAACATTTTTGGAATTTTATGCAAAAAAACAAAGGAATGTGCTATAGTTGCTTCTTGAGATAGACATTTATCACAAATGGGGGAGACATTTGGAAAGAATTTACTTATTTTAGTTTTTGAATAGTATAATCTGTGTAGGGTTTTAAATTGGATTAGAATATCTTACATTGATCGAGCATTTGTGCAAATGTTTATCCCAACTCTCTTTCGAGATTTTTATAGCTAGCTCTTGTTCCCAATCTCTTCTAATTCTATCGAATGATGAAGACTTCATGAACAGAAATACAGAGGCCACACTGCAAGATGCAAACCACTGGTTAGCTGCAAAAATAGGGTGGTCACGGTACAGATTACCAAAAAGTACTTAAAAGAGCAACCACAGTTCTGGAAAAAGGTCTTGTGGGCAGATGAGACGAAGATTAACTTATATCAGAGTGATGGCAAGAGCAAAGTATGGAGGAGAGAAGGAACTGCCCAAGATCCAAACATACCATCTCATCTGTGAAACACGATGGTGGGGGTGTTATGGCCTGGGCATGTATGGCTGCTGAAAGTACTGGCTCACTTATCTTTATTGATGATACAACTGCTGATGGTAGTAACATAATGAATTCTGAAGTGTATAGACACATCCTATCTGCTCAAGTTCAAACAAAAGCCTCAAAACTCATTGGCCGATGGTTCATTCTACAGCAAGACAATGAACCCAAACATACTGCTAAAGCAACAAAGGAGTTTTTCAAAGCTAGAAAATGGTCAATTCTTGAGTGGCTAAGTCAATCACCCAATCTGAACCCAATTGAGCATGCATTTTATATGTTGAAGAGAAAACTGAAGGGGACTAGCCCCCAAAACAAGCATGAGATAAATATGGCTGCAATACAGGTCTGGCATTCATGGACATCACCAGAGAAGACACCCAGCAACTGGTGATGTCCATGAATCGCAGACTTCAAGCAGTCATTGCATGCAAAGGATAACAAAATACTAAACATGAATACTTTCATTTACATGACATTGCTGTGTCCCAAACATTATGGTGCCCTGAAATGGGGGCCTATGTATAAACACTGCTGTAATTTCTACATGGTGAAACTAACATGTATAAAAATGGCCTCTATTAAAATCTGATAATGTGCACTTGAACCACATGTGATGTTTTCTACAGAAGTAAATAAATAAATGATGGGTCTTTGTCCGTTATGGAGGGCACTGTATTTGATGGTCAGTAGCGTTGCGTTGTGCAGAAATGCCTGTTTCAGGGCTGTAGCACTCATTGACTTTATGATTATATCAATGTGGAAAATTGACTCGGGTGATGCTGCGGTATAGTTGCTGTTTTACAGCGCCAGAAACCCGGGTTCGATCCTGACTACGGGTGCTGTCTGCATAGAGTTTGTACGTTCTCCCTGTGATCGTGTGGGTTTCCTCCGGGTGCTCCAGTTTCTTTCCACATCCCAAAGACGACGTGCAGGTTTATAGGTTAATTGGCTTCTGTAAAATTGTCCCTAGTGCGTAGGATAGAACTAGTGAACAGGTGATCAATGGTTGGCATGGACTCGGTGGGCCGAAGGGCCTGTTTCCATGTTGTATTTTCTAACTTAAATTAACCTACTCAGAATCTGTTGGTGAGAATGTTCTTTTCTCAGTACCCGTATTAGAAGATGAACATCATTTGCCCGCCACACATTTCCATCTTACTCCAGCCAGGTTTTCTTTTTCAGTGCTCTAAATCATGTGAAAGTGGCTACCGGGTTCGGGAAGTTCGATGCCTTGCCGATGACATGACACAAAGCGACAATTGTGATTCCTTCCTAATGCCAGATGATAAAGAAATTTGCAATACCCACACATGTATACCAGAGATAGGTATGATATCTGTCCGTAACCTTTATAAAATGTTTTTTTTGTGTAAATTGATTTTTTTAAATACAATTGCTGTGCCTTTTTCAGTGAACTTGCTGCTCCATCTATATACTGTGTATAACTAAAAGTCTCGTAATGTATGAATGTTTGTCTGTTCATGAAATACAGCCAAAACGGTACACGATAGCGCAACAATTTTAGGACCCCCTTACTCACCATTCGCTTGGGATGTGCAGTAGCAAGTTTTGTTCAATTTGACAAAATAATTCCCTTTAAAAAATTTAATTTACTTTCTACCGCGAATGGCACAGCGCTCCCACTTGCCAGGCCCACTACCGTGCGCAGTTGTGGGAGTGTCGCCGGGCCTACTATCCGCGCATGCGCAGTTGGGGGAGGGTTGCTGGGCCTGCCGCCATTTCAGATCGCCGTTTTGACTGCCGTCACAACGGGGATCTCTGGCGTCACCCCGGGGACCCAAGTACTTTCTAGCCCCCCCGGGCCCGGCGGCGGTGCGCTCCTGGCCCGTCAGCTGCACCTGCGCAGTTGGGGAGGGTTGCCCGGCACGGTATCCGTGCATGTGCGGTTGGGGGAGGGTTTCCGGGCCTGGCGCCATTTTCAGATCACCATTTTGGTCTGGCGTCACAACGGGGACCAACGGGTTCATGGGTTGTCTAGTATATTAATAGAATATTGACTGGCCTTGAGGGGGATACGACATATATGTGAGACCAGGGGAATATAAGACTATATTTACCGCTGTTTTAACACGTAAAGTCCATAGGCGTTCGCAAGAAAGGGCAATACAAGAAAATATTCCCCTGTTAACCCTGCTGGCACTCAAAACGAAGGGAATACAATTTTGTAAAAGCATAGCTCAGATGTGTGATATGGGTAATAATAAGAATTATTACCCATATCATCCATCTGAGGTATGCTTTTACGAAATTGTATTCCCTTCCTTTTTACTGCCAGCAGCGCTAACAGGGGAATATTTTCTTATATTCCCCTTTCTAGCGAACGCCTATGGACTTTACCTGTTTAAACAGCGGGGAATATAGTCTTATATTCCCCTGGTCTCACATCCGGGAACTTGGCAACGTGACGCTGCGTGACGGCAACGTGACGCTGCGTGACGGCAACGTGACGCTGCATGACGGCAACGTGACGCTGCGTGCGAAATTTAAAATTTATTCTCAAACAAACAAAATGGCAGCCGGTTGCGAGAAGAAGTTCGCGATTTAAAAGTTCGACCTTCACATTGTCACATAAATGAATTACATAAATTACATAAATGAAACATAAATGTTACATTCTTTTAGTACCCTTATTTACAATGTTGGAATGGTTTTAGTACCCTTATTTACAATGTTGCAATGCATATTGCAAAATGTATAGATACATTCATATCATATGAGATGTTCAGATTTTCCTCTAGATGTCTGATAATGGGTAATAATAACAATATTGACTGTCCACTTTCGGGAGATACGACATATATTGCCCTCACTAGATCCATATTGCCCTCGTCTTCGACTCGGGCAATATGAATCTACTTCAGGCAATATATGTCGTATCCCCCTCAAGGCCAGTCAATATTCTATTAATATTTACTTAATATATGTACCTAGGAAAATCAATAGCTTAGCACTAAGAAAAAATAATGCTACATGATCATGGTCTGAAGAAGGGTCTCGACCCGAAACGTCGCCTATCTCCTTCGCTCCTTAGATGCTGCTGCACCCGCTGAGTTTCTCCAGCTTTTTGTGTACCCTCGATTCTCCAGCATCTGCAGTTCCTTCTTTAAAACTACATGATCAAATGTGGATTTTACATGGAATACACTATGTTGGAGATTGGATAGGACGGGACTGTTTACCCTGGAGCAAAAGTGGTTGAGGGGTGAACCTTTAGAGGTTTATAATATCTGAGGGGATTACATAGTGCAGATAGTCACAGTCTTTTTCTCAGGGTAAGGGAGTCTAAAACTGGACTACATAGATTTAATGGCGATGGCGGAAAGATTCAAACGGGACATGTTTTTTGTACAGAGGGTGGTGGGTATATGGAACCAACTGCCAGAGGAGATGGTAGAGACCGATGCAATAACAATGCTTAATAAAAACATTTGGATAGCTATATAGTTTCGAGGAATATGGGTCAAACACAGGTAAGAGGGGTTATCTTAGATAGGCGTCTTGGTCAGTGCGGAAGAGTTGAGACGAAGAGCCTGGTTGCATGTTCTGTGAATGTATGAATCAATGAGCATATCTGATTGTAATCCATGCAAGTGTGCCTAATCTGCACCCTGCCTCAGGTATGCACCTGAAGAAGTCACTGTACTTGCTCATGAAGACATGAAAAGCTCAAAACACCACACTAGAACTTTCATGGAGCTCTCTCTCAATACATTACAAGCACAAAGCAGTAGTTTGTTGCTTTTGTTACCTAAAGAGGTACAGCTGATCACTGGGAGATCTGATTGAGCTGTTTGGACTGCAGATTGCTCAAACGCCTTCCAAAATCCAAGAGGCATCTTAAACTAACAGTGAGAGTTTTTTGCAGCATTTAGCATCTGAATTGCTCATTCTCTGACTGGAGAAGGCTTGACCCGAAACATCACCTATCCACGCTCTCCAGAGATGCTGCCTGACCCGCTGAGTTGCTCCAGCATTTTGTGCCCTTTTTTGAGATTAACCAACATCTGCAGATCTGCAGTACAGGAGACAATTTTATCCACTTTAATAGGATGGAGAGGTAGCAGCACCTCAAGCACAGGGAGAAACCAGAACTGCTGGTTTCCCACGAGTACAGGTGGTCATTGACTGCACCCATGATGCTAGTTAGGATCCTAATAGCAACCTAGACCATATCATGCCAAAACCAGGAATGGTTTCCAGCAGCTCGCTGTGAAGCTTGTCGGGAAGAAATGGAAACATTTCCTGATCATGAATTCCATCTCTCCAGGAACACAGGGGACTCCTTCGCACTGGGTGTCCGCACTGTTGGGCATTATCAGTGGTTGGCAATTCACCTGAGAGATGAAGGTTAGGGAAGAAGAGCTACCCTCTGTTTCAGTCATTACTGACATGGGCAGAGCAAAATTCACTAAAGGTCCAGGATCACCATGGAAATTCTCACATTAAATCACATTGAAAGGCAATAAATGAGTAACTCAGTAAGTCAGGCAGCATTTCTGGAGGGAATGGACAGGGAACATTACGGGTTGCGGACTGAGCAAGGGTCCTGACCCAAAATAGCACCTGTCCATTCCCTCCAGAGATGCTGGCAGACCCCTCGAGTTACTCCAGCACTTTGAGTTTTACTCAAGATTCCAGCATCTGCAGTTCCTTGTGGCTACATTGAATGCAGAACAGGCTCAAAGGGAGAACTAGCCTACCCTTGCTTCTGATTTATATCTTTCTGTTTCGTAAAGAGAAGGATTTTCTTGCCTGCATTAATCTGGGAGTACATTGTTGTATTCCCCACCCTGGTGAGGAGATTTTATCATCCAATGCTGCAAATGGCATAACATTCCAAGAGCCAAGAGGTCATCCAGTGTCTGAGGAAGAGCAGAAGGATCTCCACAGCCCTGAGGACCATGAAGCAGAGCCTGAAGAGCAGAAGAACCAAGAGGAGGAAGAGGAAGAAGACAGTAACATGGGGTGTTTCTGCTTAACAGCTTCATCTCACAAATGAGGAGGCAGAGGTTGGATATAAGAATTATAAGGGACTTCCTGACACTTTTAAGAAGGAGTCTTCAAAATAATAGTCGGAAGTGCAAGACGCGTGGCCTTGAACCCATGCCAACAGGATGGTATGCCAATAATCAAATGGGGGAGCACAGATAACACACAATATTCCCTGAAGTTCTGCTTTTCAGGTGCATCTGCACTGATCGTAACATATGAAATAATACATCTCAAGTCAAGCCATGAGTGTTTAATTGTCATAGTTATGAAATTCTTAATTGCAGCATCATAACAGGCCTGTCATTACAATATATATAGGCAATATGTGATAAACAAAAAAATCAATAATTTAATAACCACAGTACCAGTGAAAAAAACAAAACATATATTCGTACAACCAAAGACTTCACAGAAGTTTACAGTGAAGGTTAGTATTGTGTAGTGTTCAAGAGCCCGATGGCTGTTGGAAAGAAGCTTTTCTTAAACCTGGAGGTTTTCAGATGCCTATACCTTTTTCCTGATGGAAGGAGTGAAATGAGAGTGTGGTCAAGGTGGTCCTTGATGATGTGTCTCAAGAAGGCTCTTGACCTGAAACGTCACCCATTCCTTCTCTCCAGAGCTGCTGCCTGTCCCGTTGAGTTGCTCCAGCTTTTTGTGCCTATCTTTGGTCCTTGGTGATATTGGCTGCCTTTTTGAGGCAGCGCCTCCAAGAGATTTCTTTGATGGTGGGGTGGGGAGGTCAGTACCAGAGATTGACCAGGCATTTTCTATCACTCTCTGTAATCTCCTTCGTTCCTGGACGTTCGAGTTGCCGAACCTTGCCGTGATGCAAGCAGTAATATGCTCTCTCGCGCACAGGACCAATTTTACACCCCTCTTTCTGGGTGTGGAAGCACAAGATAATATTTGTCAACATATCAAATCTTCTCAATCTTCTAAACTAAAGGCATTGATGAGCTTTCTTTATGATTGCATCGATGTGATCTTTTTACAGAAATGGCTTAGTGAAATATTCTTATGCCCCTGTCCCACTTAGGAAACCTGAATGGAGACCTCTGGAGACTTTGCGCCCCACGCAAGGTTTCCGTGCGGTTCCCGGAGGTTTTTGTCCTCCGGCAACCGCCTTCAACTAGCATCGCAACCGGCTTCGACTAAAACAATACCGATTTTTAAAACGGAAACCACTTTCGACCATTAGGGAGACTGACAAAAACCTCCGGGAACCGCACGGAAACCTTGGGTGGGGCGCAAAGTCTCCAGAAGTTTCCGTTCAGGTTTCCTAAGTGGGACAGGGGCATTAGGTTTCCTGCGAAGTAGTATCTCATTTGAAGAAATCTGACCTCCACATAAATCATGCTTTCTGTGGCGCATCTCCAAACTGCAACCTTTAAAATCTTTGAATGCTTTGGACTTGCTGTTCTACTTGACAATGGCTATGCAACATTGCAGCTAATGCAGCTGTGAGCAATGCACATCGCCATCAGATCAGACTTGCAATAGTTAAGGATGTGCCTGGAGGGACCAGTATTTCAGGCCAATAAATTCCACACTCATCCAGTGATGGGAAATCACTCATGAAACGCCGGGTAAGTTTCTTTTTCGACCAAGATAAAATCAACTAGGTCAAGATGCACTGGGGAAGATCTAATGAAACCTGAGTAGCAGTAAAATTATCACATTTCACTCTGTTCACAATGATCGCAAGTGATTCGATGTGTTATCATACTTTTTTTGCCTTCTTATGGCTCTCATGGGTCCATTCAGCCCACTTGATATCCCTCTTTGCATATATCCCACTGATAATGACTTCCATGTTCCATAAGGTGAATTTGGAAGTTCTCTCCCTCGCCATTATAGCCTGTCTCCCCTACATTACTGCCACAGTATGTTGTCGTTCTCCCACACCCTGGGGGGTATATGCTTCTGTGAGGGCACATCTCGCAAGGTGAGATGTCAGAAGCAGCATTCAGTTGAGCCTGGCTCCATTGGAAAATATGCAGGACCTATTTGACAACCCCTCTTTCTGGGTGTAAAATCTATAACTGTTTCAGATTTCATTTTGGAAATTTCAACTCAGAATCAGCATTAGTGTTAAATGCCATGACAATTTAACAGGCCATAAAAGGCTTCAATCTATTTTTTATGTCCATCTGAGCAAAGTCTGTTAATTATCTATCTTCATAGACAAAAATAAGTAATCGAAGCAAGCAACCCAATATCACCCTGCAAATTAATTCATTCCATGTATGTCTCATGACATTTCATCCTAAGTAATGAATGTTATAATGGCAGTTTTTACAACGTTCTCAAAGTCCAACTTCAATAGCTATTAATTATCGGAGATAATGTGAAGGTATAGCCCAACGCACTCACGACACACAAAAGACAGCAAAGATTAATCTTCCTGACGTCGTTTCTTGATTAATTGTTTTTTTATTGCAATAATACGAAACAAAGAAATAACTCATAACTTTCTGTTCTTAATCGCTGTTCCATTCACGTCATATAAATCACATAAAAGCTTCTTCTTATAAAGGTATGTCGTCTCATAACATGTGTGTGTCGTGATCATGGTAGAAATCTATTTCCGCTCATTCTCTGACACCAAACTGAAACTTCTAATCTGCGAGTCTGCGCCAGACACCTCGAACAAAAGAAAACACCCCCCACTATGTATCAAATTCCACCTACAGAAATGCAGGCAGTTAAAAACTAAAACTAAAGATATCAGACATGATAATAATACTGACTTAAGGTTAATGGCTCCTACAAATGTGGTTCTTTAAGCATATGTTAAAACAATCACTAGCATAGTGGTTCAAGATTAGAGAACCTGCAGAAGATTAAAACCATTTTCTCTTTAAAAATGATTTCACAAATATCATGGATCAAGAACACGCTGAGTTGTGAAGAGAAAAATATAGGTTTCCATGCTCAAAGTTAACTGCAAAAATAGACCTTTGTTTTATTATTATTTCCCCCAGCCATGAATTTGTTTTCAGGACAACCAATGTCAAAGGTACAATCTGCCCCACTCCCCTGATACACACGAAAGATCAGTGCTTGCACTAGCATGGGGCGGCATGGTGGCACAGCAGTAGAGTTGTTGCCTTACAACGCCAGAGACCTGGGTTCAATCCTGACAATGGGTGCGATCTGCACAAAGTTCATACATTCTCTCTGTGACTGTGTGGGTTTTCTCCAGGTGCTCCAGTTTCCTCCCCCACTCCAAAGGTTTGTAGGTTAATTGGCTTCAGTAAAATTGTAAGTGGTCCCCAGTGTGTAGGATAGTGCTAGTGTACGGGGTGTTTGCTGGTCGAGGCGGAATCAGTGAGCTAAAGAGCTTGTTTCCGCGCTGTATCTGTATCGCTATTGCTATATCTCATAAGAATTGCATTTGGTCAGTTTCCACATATTCACTGTAAAAAATGCTGTCTCATTTGTTTAAAACCACATGCACTTTGCAGAGTATCCGAAGAACACTGCCAGCGAAAACATTGAGGTTAACAATTTGAAATATGAGGAAGGCTGGCTTTCAAACAATAGAAGCTCAAGCAGAGATTGTTATCTGGAATTGACTTGGAGCATAACAAATATGTGGAAAGATCTCCAAGCTTCAAAATGTGACAGCTAGGATGATGGAAAATAAGTGTATTGGCAGCTGAGGGTGAGAATTTGCAGAAGATCCCAATTCTAAAAGGGGCTCCACCCTGTTTTATCAAATGCCCTGAATTCCAGTGGTCAGAAAGGCTAATTATTAGCCAACATTCTTCACTTCAAAGGATTATGTACAACTCTCAGGATTAGGCACCACCTCAACAGAGTTCTCTTCTGCTAAGTGCTGGCATGAGTTACAAAGAGGCCTTGCTAAATTCCCAAAGGTAGCTATGACAAACTGTTAAACAGAAAAATATCTTAGAAGTCTCTCTCTTCCACCCTTCCTGGACCTTGGAAGATCGAAGGCTATTTTTACCACACTTGTGAGAGATTCAGGCTGATAACTTTGAATCACAGTTGGAATCTAGCCCTAAGATTAATGAGTTCAATATTTTTTGCAATGAAAATAATCCACCTGCTGTCTTGTGGTACTTCATTGGTATGTGTAAGGTGATAGAATGGCCATTTTATTTTTGCTGGAAAGGCTGACATATAACTTCTTTGATATCAGTTCTTAAAACTGAAACATCAGTCCATGATTATTTGCTCAATAATTCCTCATGGAGTATCTACCCTTCTTGGACAGGTAAAATGGACCTTGAAATCCCACAGCAATCTCCTGCCACAACTGACGCTTCAAAGAAAATAACTAGCGGCTTTGATTTTTCAGCCACATGTAACTATTTCCACAGGAGTTATGCTGATCAGTTCTCAGTTTATTGCACCCCCACAGACTTTCAGAACCGAGCTGAATGCGAGACTGACAATCATAAGGGCGTTTACTCTTTGACATAGAAAGGATAAGCCTGAAAGCAATCATTTTCATTCAGATGTCAAGTCAAAAATTATGACTTTTCTGTGGCACAGAAACTGATTGTAAACCTTTGCAAAATATTTTGGTATGATTTAGTAATTAGAAAACAAGAGATTGCTGGGCTCATCTCCAATTACTATTTATGAAATAGTGATGTTTTAGTCATTTATATTTGACCTCACAAATGAATTTATGCTTGGTCATAAAAATGTAAGAGTCAAGAGCGTCTAATTGTCATCTGCACTGACAACAGAGCAGTGAAATTTTTTATTTGCAAAAGCAATGTACACAATAATATATAATAACAAAAAAAATTCAATAAATTAATCACCATAATACTAGTGCAAAAAATCCATAGTCTTTAGTGCAACAAAAACAATCCATAGAAGTTAATTGATGAGGTTAGTGTTGTGTAGTATTTAAAAGTTTGATGGTTATTGGAAAGAAGCTATTTTTTAACCTGCTGGCCACGGTTTTCAGATTCCTATATCTCCTTCCTGATGGTAAGAGTGAAATAGGAATGATACGGGACTTTGATGCAATTTTGAAGCCTCATCTCCTATAGATCCTTTCAATGGTGTGGAGGTCAGTACCTATTCGAAGTGCCGACTCAGATTGTAATGCCAGTCAATATACTCTGAACTGTATATCTGTAAGAATTCAAGAGAATATTTGTCGATATACCGACAACTCAATCTTCCGTTGAGACATTAATGGGCTTTCTTTGTGATTGCATAAATGTATCGCTCGATGCTGTTTTCCTTTTAGATTAATAGGTGCCCTACAATTAGATTCAAGTCCTCACATAGAAATATTAAACCAGACCTTCCTTCCTGCTGTTTTACAGCTGAGCTGCGAGGCCTGCACTGTAGCATCTTTGATGCAATCCTGCATGGGAAACCTCTCATTTGCCTACTTCCATTGCCCCACCTGCTGTGAATATATACTCACTTATAATAGTCATCAAACAGATATGCCTCAATGTCTGGATTAATTGCATTTGATGGGACCATTATGCTGAATATGGACTAGGTAGCAGTGAGCTGCTGCAGTCCTTCCAATGAAAATAATGCTTTTGGCGAGATTTAGACCTAGGAACGATGAACAATAAAGAAACAGCAACATTTCCAAAGGCATTTCCACAGGGACCATATTCAAGAGTGCCAGGTTTTGGAGCCATTTTCAAAGTCCAATCTGCAGCTGGCCATAAAGGCCCTTGCAGCCAACATCTCCATCTCCGTTTGTTTCAAGGTTTCACTTAGTTCCGGGATGTTACTACATCCAAGACATTGTTTGTTGTATACCCTTTGACCTATCCAAGACTGGCAACTATTTCTTGATATCATATGGGGAGAAATTAATTCCCTGAAGACCACCTTCAGTGATGGTGGGAATTTCAGGAGGAAGCCAAGATGCATCCTCTGCCTGGCACTTGAATGCTTCAGCTATCATTGAGGATGAGGATACCATTAGAGGCTATTCCTCCCAGTATTTGTTTTCCTGTCCACCACCATTCATATGTGACATTTCTGCTGAGCTTTGATGTTGATCTGTTGCCCATGAGATCAGTTACCTCTGCCTATTGCATGCTGCCTTTGCTGTTTAGCACATGTGTGGTGTTGTCTTGCAATTTCACCAGGTTGGCACTTGCTTTTTCGACATGAACTTGACTGATGACCTGGATGTTGTCCAGAGGTCAGGTTCACCTAGCTGGCAAAAAGCAATGAATGCCCCCCTCGACTACAACAAGCAGGTGTTGTCAGTCCTGCTCAAGCCGTTTAGTCCAGATTGGACTGCATTATTTTGAGACCATTTGTTAGTGTAATTGAACCTGTAATTAAAATAACATCCACGTACACCATGGCCTCATTCATATCTCCCAGCAGACATGTAAATTCAGCTCACATTGCATTGTTCCATGGACCTGGCTGGGTGTAGGCAGGGGAGATGGTAATACTCAAGCCAAAACTGGTAGAATCTGCCTCGTAAGAGATTTAGCCCTATCTGGCACCACCTCATGGTAGGTATGTTACAAAACTTACCTTTAGCGGCGCTGCAGTTCTGCCACTGCCCGTGTGCGCAACTTTGGCGCCTTTGAGAGGGGGGCGGGTTTAAAATGCCGTTTACTCCAGACTATTCAAATCGATTAATCTCAGGGGGTTTAGTTGCTGAAGAGAAATCGCTCTGACATTTGTTTTATGGAGTTATTTTTAAACTACGCTGGATAATGTATTAGCAGGAGTAAATTAAAAATCATCTTGTAAAGCCGTGAACGCCGACAACGGGACGGATCTCACGTTGGGGACAAAACAACGTACATAGTTTATTTTTACATAAAAACGTGCTTCTTAGGAAGCCTTTAATCAAAATTTCATGTTGCGAAAAGGTGAATTAGAAAATATACGAATCGGCAGTATTTTTCCTGCCGACTGGGGTTAAATTCACCTCAACCGCAACGTTCCAAACGATCGCGTTCCACAAAAACCCACTCGTAAGATGATTTAAATGGCCATTAATTTACGGGAATTAAACACTAAATTCCTTCAATTTGGCCTATAAATTCATGACAATGAGATTTAAAAATCATGTTATATTGTGAATTCTTGTGTGAATATTATTTGGACAGGGTTTTTAAAAATGTTAACCTTTTCTTAAGAAATGGATAGATGTTTAGATCTAGTAATTGAATTTTGTAATTAGCTACAATTAGGTAACTAACTAATTATATGCTTTAATTTCAGGTCATCCAAGTAAGATTGTTTCATATTTGTTTCAAAATGCTTCAGTCTATAATAACTGAAAATTTCATTCAGTTCTCTTAATTTTTAAGAAAGTTATGGGCTTTTGACTGTCCTTGATCTCAGCTTTTGTGTTAAGTCAATGGAAAAGCAATAGGGAACAAGATGCTAATTTCTTAGTATGAATATGGCCATAACCTTTTTAATACTGAAGATATGAAAGTGAATTAGGTGACAAATTAAACTTCGTTTTATGCTTTATCTGATGGGATAAATTGCAGAGTTGATTTTTAAAATCTCAAGATTTTGTAACATTAGTACTCATGGTAGTGCAATGGGTGTGAGCGTCAGGCACAAGTCCTGAAGTTACAGCAAGGTGCCCGCAATAACCATGAGACATGAAAGTGAATTGAGGAAAAACTGGAACTGGCTGGAGTGAATTGTACCAGTAAGATCCTAACGAGCTGAATGCCCTTCATCTTCAGTATGCCCTGGTTCTGTATTGTAATCTTACAGTCATTTTATGACCTTTTGGTCTCATGCTTAGTGTATGTGGGAAAGCAAAACAAGCTGAAGATCTCTAGAGATCCAAGTGACATGAATAAGGTGCTGAAGAGGAACCATTATCAATAAAAACAATTGAAGACAACATGCTCAGTATGAGCTGAGCAAAATCCTTCAGTCAAGAATGGATATTGGCTTGTTCAACTTGACAGGAAGAATTTGTTTCTAATAACTTTCAATACATCTTTTGGGGAATATTGGAGAGGCACCCATGAGCAAAAATTCCAATAAATCAAATTAAAGATGATAATACAGCCAGTGATATGCGAATTCAAGGACCAAAAAAGCTGACATAACTCACAGATGCCACAGATAAGTTAATAAGAACAGCAACCATGCAAGATGGGCAACCAACAGCACACGCATGAGGAGCCCTGATTGATACCCAGACATGATACACTCTGAAGAAGGGTCTCGACCAGAAACGTCACCCATTCCTTCTCTCCAGAGATGCTGTTACTCCAGCATTTTGTGTCTACCTTCGATTTAAACCAGCATCTGCAGTTCTTTCCTACACATGATACACTCAAATTGTAAAGTAGCTGTTGCCTGCGACATTTGGGCTTGAAATATTGAACCTGTATCCACATTGGAAGTAAATACAATGCAGACAGATCACAGACCTTAAAGTGATTGTAATGAATCTCCAGTAAGCTTAAAGGATATATGATACTCAGAATGTCTTACTATCTAGATGAACAACACTGACACCCTTCCATCTGTATCTTACTACAGAAAAGCGATTGTAGACACATGGAACTGCAGATGCTGGTTTACACTGAAGATAGACACAGAATGCTGGAGTAGGGTCTCAGTGGGGCAGGCAGCATCTCTGGAGAGAGGGAATCGGTGATGTTTCGGGTTGAGACCCTTGTTCAGACTGAGAATCAGGGGAGAAGGAGTCATAGAGATATGGAAAGGGTAAGGTGTGAAAACACAGATGAAAGGGGGTGAAGAAAAAGAAAATCTAGAATAGTTCATTGTTAGCTGTGGATAATCCTCTCTAGAGATGCTGCCTGTCCCGCTGAGTTACTCCAGCATTCTGTGTCAATCTTCGGTGTAGACACAATGGAATTGGAGAAGGTGAATATGCTGAAGGATCAAACTATTGCAAAGCAGTTTATGGAGAACATCACTTCATTACCTCAATTAAGGCATATCAATTCAGTATTGTCTCCAATTGTTCTGACCCTGATGGTAAAATAAGCAGCCGGAGCTCTCAAACAGTCCTTCCCTGTACTTCCACATTCTGGATGAGTTCTATATTTCTCAGAGGCGAGAGAGTAGTGGTCTCAAAGTCCTCGAAGAGAAATGCTCATCCAGCCTGGGAACGAAGGGCAGTTTGAGGAAAACCCATGGATCACTGTACTGCCCAAGATAAACACAGAAATCAAAGACCACACAGAATTGTGATGGTTGCAGATCTATGGACATACCCAGCAGAGGGAACCTATGCTTGGACATTGGGGAGTTAAATAGACCTTGGGTGAAGCAGACTTCTTCATAGTTGAGGCTTAAAAACCACTTGGTGATTGTCAATTGTTTTGCAACTTACAGAACAATGTGCAGATCAAGTTACTGATGCCTTAAGTACTTGAAAGCCCAGAATGTGGCTATCCTCCATCTTGGCAATGCCGTCGACTGAAAAGTTTGCCTTATTATGTATTCAACCACATCCTCAGCTGGCCCTTACAAGCTGAAGAATCATTTTGCCAGATGTTGTATTTCGGGCAAGGTTGCAACAGGCAATGGCCCAGAATTTGCTGCAAGCGAGTGTTCAAAGTTAGTGGCTAGGTGGCAATTGACCCATAGAACATCATCTATGCACCATCCAGAATCCTGCCAGAGAAAGCTGTAAGAACAGCCAAGTCGCTTCTGAGAAAGGGAAAGCAAGAGTAAATAGACACATGGCTCAGGAGAATATGTCTATGCCCATCCCAAATGATCTGTCGAACCGGAACAACATTGCAAACAGTTGCAACATTACTGAAGCATGAACTTCCAGCTGGAGTATGTGGTGGGAGGGAGGAAGAGAGGGATGGAAAGGAGGCCACAATCCAAATTTAAAACAATTATCCGGGACTGACCCATGATACCAACAAGAAAGAAGGCAGAATGTTGCACTCATCAAGGAACGAGTACGGCCCTGTGAAGGATAAGCCCAGGAAAAATGCAACATGCCAAATGGAATAGGAATCATCTGAAAAAAGCTGCAGGAAAGGTGCAGAAAATTGAGGCCAATGAGCAGCCACAATGGGATGTGCCACATCGCTCATCCAGACCAAAATGAACAGCAGCCAGTGTCTAGAAATGGGAGAGTTTTTCTCCAGCAATGAGGAGAGAAATGCTCTTGACTGGGGCGAATTGAGGATTTTACACTGGAGTAGAAATGTATACATTACCACCAGGTGGCGCCGTCAGTGATGGCAGCCTCGCCAACAGTGTCTGTTTTTTGTCTTTTTTCTTATTTTTAGTGTGTTTTAAAAGTTTGTATTAATGTTCTCTGGTTTGTTTTATGTGAGGAGTAGGGGAGGGGTCGAGGGAAACCTTTTTTCAATTTCTTACCTTACTGGAGATGCGATTGTTTTCCGGATTGTATCTCTGGTCACTCTGCAGCCTAACATCATGGAGCTGGCGGCCTTGCTCGAGACTGACTTTGAGCGCCACCGCGGGGACGTGAACTTACCATCGGAGCCTACGATCGCTTGCCTGGGATCGATGCACCAATCGCGGCCTGCAGATTCCAACACCGACGAGCTCGCAGTCGCTCCAGTCGCAGAAGGTTTCGACCAGCCCCGACCCGGGGTAGGTCGCCCGTCGCGGGGAGCTGAGATTCCCCCCAGACGCAGGAGCTTGATCGCCTCGACACGGACGTCCCGCCGCCAGCTACAGGAGTTAAGATTGTCCCGTCAGCAGAAGGCTCGCGGCCACCGACCGCGGGAGAACAAAGAAGGGAAGAGATTGAACTTTTTTCCCCCTTCCATCACAGTGAGGAATGTGGAGGAGATGATGTGGTGGATGTTTATATTAAAAAGTATTTTGTGTGTTTTATTGCTTTTTATTGGTATGCCTGTACGGCAAATCAAATTCCTCGTATGTTGCAGAACATACTTGGCTAATAAAGTATGACTATGATTATTATGATGATTATGATTAAATGCCAGTCTATTAGAAATCTAGTATGAACTTCTATGCTGGAAGTTCAGGAGCATATTAAGAAATAACTAAATAAATAACATGGACAGTATTATATGTCGATTTGGGGTTATCAGATCACTCATGAACAAATGTGAAATGAAGGATATGAGAGATGTAATACAACAGATGTAAGTTTCAAATTTTCTAGAGAAGAATGTTACTAAGATGGAAGAGGATCACATTGCAGACTTGCAAAGGCTTCAGTATCTTGATCTGCAAATTGTAAACTCTTTGGGATAAGGCTGATCTGGGAATTTCAGATGGTCATTTAACTGCCTATCATTGGGTGGAACTGTGTTGCAGCTGGTAATGCTGCTGTCTCTCAGTGCCAGTGACCCGGATTCGATCCGGACCTCAATGCCGTCTCTGTGGAGTTTTCACGTCTCCGCTCTGTGACCGCATGGGTTTCCTCTAGGTGCTACCTCGTCCAACAATCCTGAATGGGTTTGCCAGATAATTAGCAATGTTCCTGATGTTGGGGGAGTCCAGAACCAGGCGCCACAGTCATTCAGAACGGAGATGAGGAAACACTTTTTCACACGGAGAGTTGTGAGTCTGTGGAATTCTCTGCCTCAGAAGGCGGTGGAGGCCAGTTCTCTGGATACTTTCAAGAGAGCTGGATAGGGCCCTTAAAGATAGCGAAGACAGGGGATATGGAGAGAAGGCAGGAATGGGGTACTGATTGGAGATGATCAGCCATGATCACATTGAATGGCGGTGCTGGCTCGAAGGGCCAAATGGTCTACTGCTGCACTTATTGTCATTTGTAAATTGCCCCGTTTATATGGTGGAGAGAGTCAAAAACTTCAAATTCTTGGGCGGCATATTTCCAAACATCTGTCCTGGATCCAGCACACTGATGCAATTATAAATAAAGCACATGAACGCCTCTACTTCTTGAGAAGATTATGGCGATTCGGTATGTCATAGAGGATTCTCTTGAACCTCTACGGGTGTACAGTTAGAGCATATTGTCTGATTGCATCATGGCCTGGTTCGGCAACTTGAGGCAGAAAAGACTGCAAAAAGTTGTGAACACTGTCCAGTCCATCACTGGCTCTGACCTCCCCACCACCAAAGGGATTTATCGGAGTCGCTGCCTCAAAAAGGCAGCCAGCATCATCAGAGACCCACACCAGCCTGGCCACACACTTATATCACCACTGCCATCGGGAAGAAGGTACATGAGCCTGAAAACTGTAACATCCAGGTGCAGGAACAACTTCTTCCCTACAGCCATCAGGCTGTTAAACACTACCTCAAATAAGCTCTGAACTACAATAGACTATTATTATTATTATTATTATTATTATTATTTTTATTATTATTGCACTACTATTGTTTGTTTTTTGAGTGTATGTGTGTGCATATATGTATATGTGTATATATGTATATATATATATATATATGTATATATATATATATATATATATATATATATATATGATATATGTATGTATATATGTATATATGTATATACATACATACATACACACACACACATACACTCAAAAAACAAACAATAGTAGTGCAATAATAATAAAAATAATAATAATATAGTTATTATAGTTATAATATATATAGTTATAAAACTCTGATCTTGGATGTGTGTGTGTGTGTTTATTTATTTGTGTGTTGTCACATCTTCTCGAAAAAACAACTCGCTAATGGTAACATTTTTACATATTCTGGTAGAGATTTATACCCTGGAGTCCGAAATGGCCTTATCTGAAAATGTTGTCCTTTATTTCTCCAGTTGTTATTGGAAATGTTGACAAATCCGATAAAACTTTGAAATCAAAAAGCCTGTCTTTCGCTGATGACGTCACAATGGATCTGCATGCCTGCGTCTGCTCGTGCTGCGTCACCCGGCCACCTCTCCCTCCTCCCTCCCATTATTCAAAAGTCGTACCGTCGACTGAAGACCAAAGATCAGAGCTGAAGACTGCGGCAACCCAACCCGCGGTCCTTTGGTCGACGCACGCTCGCGCCTCGGTCGGGTCCTCGGTTCGCCTCGGCTCGGGTCTGGTCCTCAGCTCGGCCCGGGTCCCCCCACATCTCTCACCCCCCCAACCCCCCCCCCACCCCCTCTCACTCCTCTCCCCTCTCTCTCCCCCTCTCTTCCCCCCCCACATCCCCCCCTTTCTCCCCTCTCCCCCCTACCCTCTATCCCCCTCTCTCTCTCCCCGCTTTCTCCCCCCCCCTCTTCCCCCCACTTACTCCCCCCCTCTCTTCCCCCTCCCTCTCCTCCCCTCTCTCTGTCTCTGCCTCTCTCTCTCTCTGCCCCTCTGTCTCTGCCCCTCTCTAACCCCCTCCCTCCCTCTCTGGATGCATCTGCGAGTTGGGGGCTCTCTTCCCCCCCGGCCTCACTCCCCCTGGGCTTTCTTCCATCATTCCCCTGGCCTCTCTTCCATCCCCCTGCCTCACCCCTTCTTCCCCCACCTCCCCCCTCTCCCCCACAGCCAACCCCCCCCCCCATCCTCCCCCCTCTCTCTCCTTCGGCCTCTCTTCCTCCCCCCTCTCCCACCCTCTCCCCCCTCCCTCTCCACCACTCTCCCCCTCTCTCTCTCTGCCCCTCTCTTTGCCCCTCTCTCTCTCCACCCCCCTCTCTCTCTCTCTGCCCCTCCCTCTCTGTCTCTGCCCCCTCCTCCCCTCTCTCCGTCTCTGCCCCTTCTCTCTCTGCCATCTCTACACCCCCCCCCCCCCCCCCCCACCTCTCCCTCTCTAGACGCTCCTGCGAATTGGGAACTATTCGTGAGTGGATAGGGCTAGGATGGGGTAAAAGGAGCCAATTAATAATATTAATATCATATCGGGGGGGGGGGGGGTTAGTATATGTTCAACGCTGCAGGCCGCCCCCCCTGCAACTGCTCGTTGAGTGGACGGGACCCAACGGGTCCCACTTGGTCTAGTATATATATATATGTATATGTGTGTGTGTGTATATATAACTGAACTTTTTTTTTGTTTATCATATTGTTTACAGTGTACTATGTTTACATATTCTGTTGTGCTGCAAGTAGGAATTTAATTGTTCTATCTGGGACATATGACAATAGAACACTCCTGACTCTCTTCACAAGTGTGTTGGGAGTAGATGAGAAAGTGGGATAACATAGAACTAATGTGTGAAAGGGCGATCGATGGCCGGAGTGGATTCAGTGTGCCCAAGGGCCTGTTTCCATGCTGTATATCTAAGCTAAATAAACAAAATTAAAAATGACATTCAGTGGGACACTTATAAGCCCCATATTTTGGCTGAGTGTAACCAA
This sequence comes from Okamejei kenojei, assembly GCA_035221665.1. Classification (NCBI taxonomy): domain Eukaryota; kingdom Metazoa; phylum Chordata; class Chondrichthyes; order Rajiformes; family Rajidae; genus Okamejei; species Okamejei kenojei. The sequence goes on along the minus strand of CM069131.1, from coordinate 48,232,846 downwards.
AATCAAGCCTCACTTCATCCATCACATTAAGCTTTCCAAAAAGCAGTTAAAATTAAAACTCCAATTCTCTAAACGGTGAAGGGAATAGGAAAAAGTAGTGGCCACACACACACTGAAGAAAATAAATAGACAGAGACACAAGAGACTGCAGATGCTGGAATCTTGGGCAAAAAGCAAACAGTTGGAGGAACTGAGTGGGTCAGGCACCAGCTGTGGACGGAGCGGACAGTTTTGGGTTGGGACCCTTTGTTGTAGTTAAGCATTTAGATCTGTCGATTAGGCCTTCAAGAATGATTTTTATGCGGAAAAATGTGGTGGCTCCTCTTGTCTTTCATTTACGTCATTGAGAGAGAGCCATTCCAAAAGGATATATGCAAAGAATTCTCACTTTAAGGGATTGACTTGTGTCTGACTATTGAACTAGTTTCTAGCTCAGTTTATTAAAACTTAAAACTACTTGCTCCTGAGTGCTCCTGAGCACCTTCCCGAGCTACCATTCCCTTCATAATTAATGTCCCTGTCAAGTCTGACCTAATAATCAGGAGCGCCTTTTAAATCTTACTCTATTTTAGTTTAGTTTGGAGATACAGCGTGGAAACAAGCTCTTCAGCCCACCAAGTCCTCGCCAAACTGCGATATCCTACACACTAGGAACATTTTACCGAAACCAATTAACCCACAAACCTATATATCTTTGGAATGTGGGAGGAAACTGGAGCACCCAGAGAAAACCCACATGGTCACAGGGAGAATATACAAACTCCGTACAGACGGCACTCGTAGTCAGGATCGAACCCTGGTCTCTGGTGCAGTAAGGCAGCAATTCTACTGCTGTGCCACTGTGCTGCCCCATTCTTGCTCATGTTCCTGCTCGTAGTATTGAACTATATAGATAGTACTGGGAGAGCCCTGAGGTATATATCCCCGAGTCTGGGCAAAATAAAGCCATAATGTTGTGGTGAGGCTCAATATTTTATTCTTGTGAAATGGATTATATAATTGTACATTGTCAGTATGTTCAGGGTGCTTGCAAGCAACTCACATTTTTTTGCACACTTGGATTGTTTTCTGTGGATCGTCAGAAGCTGAGGAGGCACAGAGGTTTATAAAATGATGAGGGGCAGGGATAGGGGAGACAATCAGAACCCTCTTCCCAGGCGGAAATGTTAAAGAAATTGTAAAGAGCATTGCTTTTAGGTGAGAGAGGCAGAGTTTAAAGAAAATATGCAGGGGAAAATGTTTTACACCATGTTGGTTGTCTGGGACCAGCTGCCAGGGATGGTGGGGGAGGCAGATACGACAGTGGCATTTAAGAAGCTTTTGGATAGGGGCATGGATATTCAGGGAATGGAAGGGCATGGATCACCTGCAGGCATAGTGATCTTTTAAATCTTACTCTATTTTAGTTTAGTTTGGAGATACAGCATGCAAACAGACTCTAAGATTTTACTTGGCATTATATTAAACTGATTAGTAATTTGATTGATTAGTAAGGGTGTGAGGGGTTATGGGGAGAAAGCAGGAGAATTGGGTGGAGATAGAAAGATAGATCAACCATTATTGAATAGACTTGCAGAGTAGACTTGATGAGCCAAATGGCCTAATTCTACCCCTGTAACTCATGAACTTATGAACTATGAAAATATGTTTGGTGTGTGTGTTGTGGGCTGAAAATGTAATATTTCACAATGTTCCCCAAATCAACAAACCGTGATATATTTGGGCGGTTGAATTTGCTGATCATTTAGTCGCTTCTTTTATCATTGCAGATGAAAATTGCAGGGACATGTACTTCAACTGTAATGTTGTGGTCCAAGCCAGACTCTGTGTCTATACATACTACAAGACAGCGTGCTGTGCATCCTGTGCCAAGGCCAGAAGAAGAGCTGCCCAACTCAGGAGATAACTGCCCTTTCTCAACAACCAGACTCCCTCACAGATCGTGATGCAGTAACATTAACCGTAGGAGCACTTGCAGACTCTACTGTGTTGACAACATCATAATTGCAACAAAAAAGATGGTCAAATTTAGTCAGATGCGGCTAGTTTATAAAGAGGAAATATACTGTATAGTATTAATATAATCTTACACCATTTTCATGCTGGTCTTTGGCAAAATACTGATTTTCTTGTTAATTTACTGTTTTAGAAATATGAAATGCATTCTACAAATGAACAAAATGTATTCATAATAGGTTTTTGGGGGATCTCCCTTTGCAGAAGAAACGACTACAAGCATTTGCATTGAACTCTTTTACTGAAATTTCGTCCCATTGAAGTACCAGGGACCAAATATTGCATATTTAATACAGCGCAAGATAATTCTCAAAATTTAAAAGGCTGGTTAGAGAAAGCATGCATCACATTTCAAGAGCCTCTTGGCCAAATTTCATCTTTAGTATAATTCTCAATTCAAGGTTCATCTGTAGATTTATTTTTAATTTACTGATAAACAATTTGTTCACATGATATTAATGCAGCATCTTACAAATATTGACGTGAATTGTGCCACTAAAGCAATTTTTCCAACTCTTATACAGTAGAATTCACTTCGCTAGGTTCATGTGCTCATTCCATCTATTAGCATTTAACCTCCTATCTGGACGTTCATCAGAAGATTACTAACATTGGCTTGCAATTGCTTTGTCAGGATCAATAAGTTCAGTTGGAGACGGAGCTGACAGATGTTGGAACCAAACCTCCCACTGTTTACAAAACCATGCAAAAAAATGAAGTGATCAAATGGTTTCTTTGCTCATTATTCCATGCATTTATTGAATTGCTAAATGTTGTAGGAAGTGAGATATAAAAGCTAATGATTACTTAATTTAAAACAAATGTCTCTGGCGAAGTCATATTTGGGATTGAAAATGTCCCATTTTTTTCATCCTTGTGGCACATTATATCCCATAGTCCATCCTCCACCATTACCCTGACTTTGTTCATGTGCACAAGAGTTTTAATGCTGTAATTAAACTGTCAACCATGTAGTAAGTCCCCTCCTGATGTCCATCTCGACAGCATATGATTTCTTCGACCAAAACCCATGTTGCTGATACATTAACCCTCTCATTATGTCATTCAATGGTTATCTGACCAGTTGCACTATTGCAGCTTTCATTTACCTTGTTTAAGAAATGTTTTATATAATTTGTTATAACTCCACAACTTTGCATTAAATCTGAAGAAGGAGATTAGAAAAAAACGAACAACATCCCTAGCGAGAGATATTATATTAGGGAATAAAGTCGTGCCAGAGACATTAATCATATTCTTTAAGCCTGTCTTCACAGTTGGGAATTAGTTGCAACATCTACAGTGCAAGCCAGAGATAGAAGAAAATATTATTTGTAATAAAATAGTACAAGAAAAATTAATGAACAAAAAACAAGCAGTTCCCTGGATATGATGGCCAATATCATGGGGTTTGAGAAAAGATGTTAGATATTTAGAATTGTAGAGTTAGACACAGACACAGGACCTTTGGCCCATCACTACAATACTGACTTTTTGGCCCAAGATATTGGTTCTATCTTTCAGAATTCCCTGACTTTTGGAGAGATTCCCAAGGATTGGAAAATAGCAAACATAATCTCACTTATTGTGAAAGGAGGGCAAAATAAAGCAAAATTACAGTCCAGTATGTGTGATGCCAATAGTAAGGAGAATGCTCAAGTTTTTCATTAGGGGCATAATAACAACACCTTCATTCTTCATGTGATTTCATGGTCAATGTGGATTTATGAGAAGTAAATTGTATTTGATTCATGTGTTAGAACTTTTTGAGTTTGTAAATAATGGGGGTTAATAAAGGGAAATCAGTGGACATGATGTGTTTGGATTTTCAAAAGGCTTTGGATAATGCGCCACATAAGAAGTTCTTACACAATTTTTTCCTCGTTGATCTGGGCATAATGTACAGCGGAGAGTGAGAATTGGTCAACAGAAAACAATGAGTACATCATTTTGGGGTTGGCAATGTGAAATTCCAGCAACTTGAATGAGAATAGAGACACAAGGAAGTGCAGAAACAAGGAACAGCAGGTGCTGATTAACGCGCAAAAGGACACAAAGTGATGGAGTTACTCTGCAGGTCGGGCAGCATCTCTGGAGGACATGGATAGGAGACATTTCAGGTCAAGACCCTTTTGTAGGGGGTCGGGGAGAAGAAAGCTGGAAGAGGAACTGCAGATGCTGGTTTACAAAAAAAAATACCACAAAGTGTGGGATAGAAGGGTGAATTTGATGTGACGAATTCTGCCCACAATGCAAAGGTAGAGGGAGGGTAAGAATATAAAAAGGCTGCAAGAAAAACTTAGACAGGTTAAGTGAGTGGAAATGAATGTGGCAAAAGCAGTATAATACAGGAAAAATACAAAGTTATCCACTCCCAATAGGAAGAATTGGATTCCTTTTGAAAAAAAACGATGGAAGACTGGATAATGCTGACATTCAAAGGCACCTGGTTCCAAAGGAACTTAAAATGCAGACACACCAAATAGTCTGTGACTTTTATTACAAAATAATAAGTATAAACATTAAGCAGTGTGGCTGACACGATATAAGGAGAACAATATATATTTCTGTTCTCACGTATGTAAGGATACATTCGTCCTTAAAACTCTTAACAAAAAAATCATTGGGATAATTTCTGGCATGAGATTGTTCATTGAGAAGAGATTGTGTAGTCTAGCCTGTATTTCGCAAAACTTTGAAAACCGTGATTTGTTTGAAATGCGTAAAATTCTTTAATAGGCTTGACAGATCAAATGTTTTTAAGATATTACCCTAAGGTGGTGGGTCTGGAACAGTTTCAAAATCAGGGGTTGCATATATATTACTAAGAGGAAGATAAATTTCTTCATTCAGAGGATTGTAAAGTAATAACGTTTTTTCCTCAGAGGATGACACATGTTTAGTCATTGAGTATTTTCCTAAAGAGAGATTTTAGAACAGGTAGAGAATAGGGTAACCATCGAATCAGAGAATGGTTATAGCAGAGAAGGAGACCATTCGACCCATCATGTCCTCGACAGCTCGTTTCTAGCATGATTCACTAGTTCCAGTCCACAGCTCTTTGTCATCAGCTTTACAAATTTTACTTTAGCAAACTTTTAACCATTTCTTTCTTGAAGGCCACATTGGATTCTGACTCCACTGTATCTGCAGGCACTGCATTCTAGATTACAGACACACATTGTATATAAAGGTTTTGCCTCACTTAATTCTCTTTTATACATTTGGTGCTCTGGAGGACATTGACGACGGAGATCAACCAAGTCTTATTGAATGGTGGAGCACATGCAAAGGTCTACTCCTCCTGATTCCAATTTTCCAATGCAACAATGCAATTATCAGGTTCAAGAAACAAACTGCAGGAGGAACTCAAGAGGGTCAGGAAGGAAATGGATGGACAATGTTTTAGGCCAGGACCCTTCTTCAGTCTTCAGATTGTCAGGCTCGCGTTTAAGTCATATGGATGTGGTTACTGGTCTCAGAGTTATATTTTTCATGTCTTAGTTGTAACAATGACTTGAGATGATAAACAGGAGAGTGACATATTAGAACAGTTTAAATCACTAGCCTTGAGGATGCTTTAAGCCACCATACAGTTCCATTGTGTCACAGAGTGGACAAGGAGAAGATTGGAAGGCTATTCTTGCAAATCTAGAGGAAATCCTCTATTATTCAAATAGATTAGTGATCCATGTAATGGGGAAAGGCTCCAGTAAGGAGGAGTGAGAAACAAAAGAGTATTGGAGAGGTATTATAGAAATGACCTTAATTGATTAGACCAGGTCTTTGATTCAATTTAGTAGAGTAAATATCTGTAGACATTTACAGATATCCATCTGTAGACATCCATTGTTTAATTTGAATGACAGCTATTTTATGCAAAGGAGAGAAATATCCGTTGTGCTGCAAATGTTAAACAAAGTTGATAGTATCGGTTGTCTATCCCAATCCTTTCCAGTATTCAACGTGTTGTGTAAGGTTGGGGAAGTATCTAAAGCCCCTGGCTAACCATAACACATCTATCCTGCTGTAACACAAGTCTTCTCCCCCAAACCAGAACCACTGCATCTTTGAACCCCAGGATATCACTGGAAGGCTCTCAACATTACATTCCTCCATTGCTTTATTCCACCTCACCCACATGACCTTCTTCAGCTGTGGATTCCAGCCCACAGCCACACAAATCCTGTACTGAATATTCCTACTGCCATTTGCTCACCAGGGAGCCCATTAATTGAGCCATTGCACCTCTCCCTTCTGAAGCTACTCTGCAGCCTTTTATCCTGCCTTCAAAAATCTCCTATAAATCTTTATTTTCCTCTGTGGCCACTAACGCTTTCCCCCCATACATTTCCTTAAATGCTTCAAGGCAGATTTCTGCATAGGGGATTCATATGAACGTAGGCTGCTGTTCAAGATATGTTTGCAATATGCGGACGCAGCCCTCAATAAAAGTAGGCAGGGCGAATTATTTATGGCAATGCAGATTGATGAAGTGAGCTGATGTGATGTTTTTATTAGTATTACAATTAGGGAGTAAGATGCCACAGCCAACAGAATCAATGGTGAATATCAGGAACTGAAGTCTGGCTCAGCAGATTTGGCAGTAAGTTTGAACATTTTAATTTCTAAAACAGTGCTTTTTGTTCACTGAAATCTCCATATCTTGATGGTTTGTGCTCAAATTGGTTCTCCTATGGAATGGAAAGGAACAGTTAATCACAAAGCACAAAGACTATTTCCAATACCAGTTATATAAGATATTCTTACTCACAACTATGACACACTGACTTGAGGAGCAGGATGGGATGAATTAGTAGAGTAGGTGAGGTAACAAAATCCCCTAAGAAACTCAAGCCCGGGACACTTTATCAATGACTTGGCACAACATTAGTCTGCCCAAAGCTGACTCAAGCGCTTTGATAGCAGAGGGGCCAGGTGAATGAAGGACAGCAAGGTTGGTGATTTTCCATTTACGAGAAGGAAGAACAGACTGGAATGGCTTAAGTTCATCTGGAGGACCAGAGAAAGATGCGTCCTCTGGTCCTCCAGATATTTCTGGCTTCTTCCTACTGACTGCCCACTAACGTGTGTGATGCCAATCGAGCCAGACATTGTTTAGTTAAAATGCCAGTGCAGTGCTAATGATGTCTTTGGGCTGTGATATTGGAAACCCTGGCCATTTCCTGGAAGGAGCTGGTAGTAGGTAGGTAGGAGGAGGTAGAACTATCCAGTGCCTTTTCTTGAGATGTGTTGAAACGAGGAAATAGGAATTATCAAAGCAGAACCATTCCATTTTAGCCTGGTATCTATGCCATTGTTCTGAGCAGGCAGCGTTAAAACCAACACTGTCAAAGACTCATGAATTGGCTGGATTATGAAGAGGTTTGGATGTCACAGTGGAGCAGCAGTAGAGTTGTTACCTTACAGCACCAGGGACCAGGGTTCGATCCTGAGGACGGGTGCTGCCTGTATACAATTTGTACATTCCTCCTGTGGCTGCAAGGGTTTTCCCCGGGTGCTCCTATTTCCTCCCACACTCCAAAGACATACAGGTTTGTAGGCTAATTGGCTTGTGTAAAATTGTAAATTATCCCTAGTGTATGGGCGAGTCCAGAACCAGGGGCCACAGTCTTAGAATAATGGGGAGGTCATTTAAAACTGAAGTGAGAAAAAACGTTTTCACCCAGAGAGTTGTGAATTTATGGAATTCCCTGCCACAGAGGGCAGTAGAGGCCAAGTCACTGGATGGATTTAAGAGAGAGTTAGGTAGAGCTCTAGGGGCTAATGGAGTTAAGGAATATGGGGAGAAGGCAGGCACGGGTTATTGATAGGGGACGATCAGCCATGATCACAATGAATGGCGGTGCTGGCTTGAAGGGCCGAATGGCCTCCTCCTGCACCTATTTTCTATGTATAGGGCAGTGCTCGTGTAGGAGGTGATCACTAGTCGGCACGGACACATTAGGCCTTAGGGCCTGTTTCTGCGCTGTATCTCTAAAGTCTAGAGTAAAGACTGAAGTCATGTTGGACATCTCTCTGCACCATATTTCTGAATACTATTGTCATGATCATTAGGATGTGATTCATCCGTTGTCATCTGGTTTCCCAAAGCTGTGAATATGTTCACAGCTCAAATATTCAGATGTCTGATGATAAAGAGCAATCGGTGACTGTGCAAATAAGCTGAGCCAAATTAGTTCTCAATATGTATTTCATTTTAATGTAATCACTGTGCTGACACCAGTTATTGACTGGAACCCTTTGATTAAAGCAGGCAGTTTGAGCAGTCTAAATGTATTCCAGACTGTGGTTTGTGAAACATGTTCTGATTTTAATGGTGTTGCCTTATTAGGATTTAATGCCAAGATGTGTTGCTTGCATAATTCTCTGTGCAGAGATACATATGCTAGCTTACTGCGGGAGCTCAGAATACATTTGGAAGCATTTACATCAAATCAGTATTTTAATCAATGTTATTGTGGTGTTTAAATCAAAAAAATATCAGTGAAGGGAGCTTAAAGATTTTTTGTTTCTGAATTTTTTTTTATCTTACCAAATGGGCTAAGTTCCATCCAGAGATAGTCATACTTTACCCAAACATGATCTTCTTTAGGTAGACAAAAGTGCTGGAGAAGCTCAGCGGGTGAGGCAGCATCTATGGAGCGAACGAAATAGGCAATGCTTCGGGCTGAAATCCTGACGAAGGGTTTCGGCCCAAAAAGTTGCCTATTTCCTTCGCTGCCTCACCCGCTGAGTTTCTCCAGCACTTTTGTCTACCTTCGAATTTTCCAGCATCTGCAGTTTCTTCTTAAACATGATTTTCATTATCTGGGTTTGTCAGTGTTTCCCCTGAGTATTACTCAGTTTACCGGATTTTGGTGCTTGTTATTGTAGCAGAGACCACAAATTTATTCTATGACTGTGCTAGTTCACCTAATTCCTTGTTTCCTCGGGCATATTGTTGATGTTCTCCCGTGTCAATGTTACTCAGTATTTCCTGGAATTCTGTGGTCTGAGTTGCGTGCAATTCCCTGGTCTTGTTCTATGGTGTCAGACCACAAAGTGAAATTATTCAATGAGCCATTCAGGCCATGGTATCAATTACTATTTTATATATCACTTGCCAATTCACTCACTTCCTGTCCTGAAGATGCTTCCTGTTGCTGTGAGGCAGCCCCACAGCTGCAGATTAACGTTCCCGAATCCCCATCATTCACACGAGTGCTCAGACAGTGGGCGAAATGAAGGACTGCTGTACTTTTTGTAATCGCATAGAAGAAGCCAAGTGCACACACGCACACACATTCACCCACACGCACAAACTCTAACTCTTTCACGCACTCAATCACTCGCACACATACAAGCACACACGCACACAAGGAAGTATTGAAGCCACTCATTGCTGCTCAGCCGCTACTTTGGCTGAGTTTAACTAACTAGTTACGACTAAAAAAAGGCATAAAGTGCTGCAGTAACTCAGCGGGTCAGCCAGCATCTCTGGAGAACATATTCCAGGTGATGTTTCTGGTCAGGACACTTCTTCAGTCTGAAGAAAGGTCCTGGTCTGAAACGTCACCTATCCTTATTCTCCAGAGATGCCACCTGACCCACTGAGTTACTCCAGCACTGTGTGTTTTTTTTTTGTAAACCAGCACTTGCAGTTCCTTGTTTCTACTCTCTAGTTATGGCTTCCTAGCTTTCTGCTTTGTATGGTTTAGCTCGTGATTGGCCCACATTGTCCTAGATCAATTATATATTCCATAATCGTAGCAATCCACCTTGGAATTTCATTGCCACTAAACTCCTAAGGGTTGTCTCCTTTTCCATTCAGACTAAACTGTGACGCAAAAGCATTGAGTATAATAGTCCAAGCAAACGAAAGACTGAATAGTGTAAATTATTAAAACTGTCATTTGCATGAAGCTAATGATTAGTACCTAGCAGAAGTGATACTCTCCTAACCTGATCTTGTCTCAATGGAACCAGTAGCATGGTTCGATTTACAACCCCTCCAGTCTCCACCCCAGTCATCTAATTTTGTTTCTCTCCCCCCACCAATATGTTTATTAAAAAGCAATCTTTTATTAAAAACAACTAAATCTATCAGCTCTGGATCACATCACAGCCCACACTTGATCTTGGGTACACAAAAGGCTGGAGAAACTCAGCGGGTGCAGCAGCATCTAAGGAGCGAAGGAGATAGGCGACGTTTCGGGTCGAGACCCTTCTTCAGACTGGTCAGGGATCAGGGAAACGAGAGATATAGACGGTGATGTGGGGAGATAAAGAACAATGAATGAAAGATATGCAAAAAAGTATCGATGATAAAGGGAACAAGCCATTGTAAGCTGTTTGTAGTGTGAAAGTGAGAAGCAAGTGCGACTAGGGTGGGGGAGAGAGATAGAGAGAGAGGGAATGCCAGGGCCCGAGGGCAGAGGGGGAGATGGGAAGGGGAGGAGACAACAAGGGTTAACAGAATTGAGAAAATTCAATGTTCAAGCCCAGAGGATGCAGACTCCCCAAGCGGAATATGAGGTGCTGTTCCTCCAACTTGCGGTGTTGCTCACTCTGGCCGTGGAGGAGGCCCAGGACCTAGAGGTCGGATAATGCGGACCGAGCGGAGGGTTCGGCGAAACGATCGCCAAGCCTCCGCTTGGTCTCACTGATATAGATCATCTGGCATCTGGAGCAGCGGATGCAGTAGATGAGGTTGGAGGAGGTGCAGGTGAACCTCTGTCGGACCTGGAAGGACTGCTTGGGTTCCTGAAAGGAGTGGAGGGAGGAGGTGAAGGGACAAGTGTAGCATTTCTTGCGGTTGCAAGGGAAAGTGCCCGGGGAAGGGGTAGAGCGGGAGGGAAGGGAAGAATTGACAAGGAAGTTGCGGAGGGAGCGGTCTTTGCGGAAGGCAGACGGGGGGAGATGGGAAGATGTGGCGAGTGGAGGGTCACGTTGGAGGTGGCGAAACTGGCGGAGGACTATGTGTTGTATTTGCCGGCTGGTGGGGTGAAAGGTGAGGACCAGGGGGACTCTGCCCTGTTTGCGAGTGGGGGAATGGGGAGAGAGGGCAGTGTTGCGGGGTATGGAGGAGACCCTGGTGCGAGCCTCATCTATAGTGGGGGAGAGGAATCCCCGTTCTTGATCTTCATTATTTTTAATCTAAAATGAGGTAAAAACCGTCAAAAGCAAAAGAGATTGCCATTGTCAAGACAGTCAAGGGTGTTTAATTATCATATGTTCCGACAACAGAACAATGAAAAACTCACTTGCAGCAGCATAACTGGCCTGTAAACACAATACGCAAGAAATGGCATATAATAGACACAAATTCAATAAATGAATAATCCTAATATTAGAGAAAATTGTCAGTGCAACCAAAGACAGTCCGTACTTGATAGTTGAGGTTAGAGTCGTGTAGAGTTCATTGGTTTTAGCTGAGGTGGAAGTTGGTGTTTTTGCTGGTGGTCAACAGCAAATGATACCGTAAATGAACAGCACAAGTGAAGGTTTTAGACATTGCACTGGTCAAGGATCCTATCTAATAACATCACAGAGGAGGCTGGAGCGACAACAGTTTAGTGCTATGTTCAATCATTTAGGCAAATGACAACTAATCTTGCCATAACTCTCTAGATCATATCAAACAATTAAATAGGTTGCAGCAGTCATTGTAAAATGATTTAACATCACTGGATTTTATACAGGGCACTTCTAACAGTTTTGAAGGGGGCAGAGATTTGTATGAAGCTATAAAGCAGGTACATTGCTACATGGCCACTACCCTCATATGGCCAGGGACTGTGAAAACATATGATATCAATACCTGGTAAAAGGTGCTTTGATTGAAGTCTTATTTCAAAAGGAGCAGAGGGATTTGCTACTGATATTGGTATTGGCTTATTATTGCCACGACGGAGTGACAATCTTTGCTTTGACTGCTATCCAGGCAAATCATACCATACATGAGTACATTCATATCATACATGAATACAGCAGGAAGTGCAAAAATAAAAAGGAAACAGTGTGCAAAATGTAGCGTTTCAGATACAGAGAAATGCAGGTAAAAAGAGCAAGGGCCCCGCCGAAATAGACTGGAAGATTGGGAATACATCCTTGCATATGAGAGGTCCATTTAAGAGTCTGAGAACTATGAAAATACTGTGATTGCAGTTTGATGTGTAAAAAATTGTAATTTTAATCGAATCACAGATTAAAATATCCCTTTGGGAGATTGTAAAATGTGTCGTGCATTTTTCTTTGAAATAATTTATTTTATATGTAGTTGATCCTCCCAATTAGACAATAGAATGTGTACAGGACTGCTATAGACATCTACCGCTATTTTGTTATTTGTTTTGTATTTAGCTATGAGTGAAGTCACATTTCCACTAATTCCCATTATCTGCCTGGAAAGATAACAGAAGGTCTGTTTAGGGCTGATATGTGTGGACATCTCTATCTGTACTGATAAGTGCACAATAAGGTTTATTCCTTTAACACTGTTAAATAAAAGGAAGTTATGTACTATTACTTGTGCAAAGTACGTTTTTTATTAGTAATATAGAATTAGGGATTTGGTGCACAATATTGAGTTGACACACCATTTCAGGGCTGTTGAGTTTAGTTTAGAGATACTACATGGAAACAGGACCTTGGGCCCACTGAGTCCATGCCGACACTATTTCTATGTAGTCCCACTTTCGCATTCACTACCACCCACACTCTAGGGACAATTTACAGAGGTTAATTAATGTACATACCTGCACATCACTGGGATATAACCATATAACATATAACCATATAACAATTACAGCACGGAAACAGGCCCTCTCGGCCCTTCCAGTCCGTGCCGACCATTTGTTTTCCCCTAGTCCCATCTATCTGCACTCAGACCATACCCCTCCATTCCCTTCACGTCCATATACCTATCCACTTTACTTTTAAATGTTAAAATCGATCCTGCCTCCACTACTTCTACTTTTATTAAGCACACGTCATACATAGCCCTGGCTGTACGTGGTCTGTCACGAACACCAGAGAGCGAGCTAGGGGCGTGTGGGTTGCAATTATACTAAATGGTGGGGGGAGTGGTTAGCATGGACATCGTTACTATCAATTAAAGGTGTACACACATATCATCTACAATCATCAAGCTATTAAACACCAGAAACTCCAAGTAAGCTCCAAACTATATAGACCTGAGGCATTGTTTTTCTCTTTGCACTATTATTTTTTGTTTTACACACATTTTTTTGTTGCACACTGAACATTTTTTGTTGTTTATTATGCTATTTACAGTGTACTGCATTTACATATCTGTTGTCTTGCTGCAAGTAAGAATTTCATTGTTCCGGGACATATGACAACAGAACAAATGTGTACGAAGGAACTGCAAATGCTGGTTTAAACTGAAGATAGACACAAAAAGCTGGAGTAACTCAGCGGGACAGGCAGCATCTCTGGAGAGAAGGAATGGGTGACGAAGGGTCTTGACCCGAAACGTCGCCCATTCCTTCTCTCCAGAGATGCTGCCTGTCCCGCTGAGTCACTCCAGCATTTTGTGTCTATCTTATGACAACAGAACGCCCTTGACTCTGGACTTCATTGCAAAAACACGGTAACTGCTTCAGCAGAAGCGGCAGTTGCTTCCAGAGCAGCATCCACTGCTGGTGGGTCATTGCCTGGACTTGATGAATGTTTGTGAGCACCTTTGTCATTTAGCAAACTTCCAGTAATACTTGCGACTCCAAAAAAAAAATCATGAGGAAAAAGTAAAAATACTGAATTTATTAAAATATCAACAAATTAAATAAATAACAAAAATTAGATTTCTGTCAGGACTTGATGTCTCTCATTTATTTATTGAAAATAGAACAGTACAGTGCAAGGACAGGCCCTTTGTCTCACCCTGTCTGTGAGAAATATGATGCCAAATTAAATTAATCTCTTCCGTCTGCATTTGATTGGGATTGCTGCCCATTTGCTAGGCATAATTCTGCACATCTCATGGATATTCTACTCCATGAAGATCCATTGGCTCACCATGCCAGCAGAGCCGAAGGTGTCATTGTCAATTTCACATGAAGCCCTTGTTCAAAAACAGAGAGAGAGAGAGAGAGAGAGAGAGAGAGAGAGAGAGAGAGAAAACATAAATAGCCTTTAACATGGAAATAATCTTTTGCCACAATCTTTGTCCTTGTGTCTCCAAGTGTGTTTTGACCCTGTTTTAGAAGGTGAAAGGGCAGCCTGAGAAGCGCAAGAGAGAATGACAAAATAATATATAATAAATCAACTGCTCACTTGTTCCTGGCCCTTAATATTTAACAAAACCTAATAATATGAGACCATCAAACCATAGGACAGGAGCAGAATTGGGCCATTCAGCCCATCTAGTCTGCTCCCCCATCTGATCAGGGCTAATCTATTTTTCCCTCTCAACCCCAATCTCCTGCCTTCTGCCCATAACTTTTGACACCTTGCTAATCAATATATCAATTGTTGCTGTAAAAATATCTAATCACTTGACCTTCACCGCCGTCTGTGACAATGAATTCCACACATTCACCACCCACTGACTAAAGAAATTGCTTCTCATCTCCATTCTAAAGGTACATGCTTTTATTCTGAGTCTGTGCTCCCTGTGCCAAGATGCTCCCCCTACTGGAAACATCATCTGCACATTCACTCTCTCTAGGCCTTTCATTATTCAATAGGTTTCAATGAGACACCCCCCCCCCCCCCCCCCCTCCCCCTCATCCTTCTAAACACCTGCAAATACTGTCCCAGAGCTTTCAAACGCTCCTCATACATTTGCCAAATCATACCCGGGATCATTCTCGTAAACCTCCTCTGGACCCTCTCCAAAGCCAGCACTTCCTTCCACAGATATGGGGCCCAAAACTGCTCATAATAACTATTGTTTTATGTTGGTACATTAGCAAAATCACAATGTTTATTTTTAGATTCATAGCGTTATACAGCATGGTAACAGGCTTTTTGGCCCAAGTTATCAGTGGCAACCAATATGCCTCCCCAAAGATAGTTCCATTTGTTTGTGTTTGACCCACATCCCTTAAAACCGTGGGGGGGGTAGATTGCAACCTTCACGAGGACTGCCCTGTTTCGACGAATGCAATCAACCCGGCGTGCACAATCAAATAAGATCAAATAGAATAAGTTGTCCTACAACTTTAGGCTGTGCACGTCATACGCCAGAAGAAGATCCCTTTAAACCGCTCTGTTTCTGTATTAATATTTAAGAGTTCATTTTATAGTTCAACATATAGTTTCTGTTTTATGTTTAAGAAATGTATAGTTCATTGACATTTTGGTTCCCATTCTCAGTTTGTGCTGATCATTTTAAAATGCAGTTCCCCTGTTTCTATTTTGTTTCATTCCACTGAAAATGAAAGCCAGGACTACCAGGAATTCTTATTCATTGCTTCTCAGGTGAACAGGACAAGGCTAAGGAGGGAAATTATGTGATGCACAAGTGATTGACAAATCAACCTTAACTTCCTATCTGGTATTGATATTGGTTTATCAATACCACGTGTACCAGTGTGGAGTGAAAAACATTGTTTAATGTGCTGTTCAGGCAAAAATAAATCCACTTAAGGTTTCAATCAAAACCGTACCTGAGTACAATAGGTCGTCCAAATAGAAAGGAACCAGAGTGGAGAATGTAGATTCAAGGAGCTATAGAAGTCCTGGTTTACTTAAAAAAAAAAGACACAAAGTGGTAGAGTGACTTAGCGGGTCAGGCAGCAACCCTGGAAAACATGGATCAGTGACGTTTCAGGTTGGGACCCTTTTTCAGACAGATTGTAGTGGGAGAAGAAAGCTAAAAGAGAGAAGAGGCAGAACAACGCATGGCAGGTAATAGGTGAACACAGGCAGGGGGGGGGAGGGTGGTTGATAGGCAAAAGGTTGGACACAGGCCCAAGAGAAAAACAAGGATGTGAGACATTGAAGAGCTTGCGAAGTCAGAGCAAGAAATGTAGGTGGAGTGGGGGAGCGACGGGGAAAAATCTGTGCAAGTCTTGGTGGAGGACAGGGGAGGGATGGGGAAGACAGGGAGTGGGGGGGGGAAGAGAAGGGGAAGAGGGGGTTGCTAGAGGTTACGTAAAATTGGAGAATTCAATCTTCAATGTAGTGTTACAGCTACAAAAAACGTGTAGATTAGAGAAAAAATGAATGGAGCCAACGGCCATCCACACTTCAGTAGAAATTGCAATCACTGTCGTACATAGCATCGTAAGGCACCGTGCCCGTTGATGTTTTCAATGATGATGATGAGAGTCAATGTTTTCACACAGAGGGTGCTGCGTATATGGAACGAGATGCCAGAAGAACTGGTTGGGCAGGTACAATAATGACATTTAGAAATACATTTGGACAGGCACTGTGACTGCATCCCCTCCCTCGGATGCCGCTCTGATCCCTATTACAGGCTGACAGGCCAGGGGAGGCCCATCCCAGTATCATTGCTGGCAGCTGGGTCCAATTAGATGATATTGGGGGGGGGGGGGGGGAGAGCTTTCACAGTGTTTGGGGAGTCTGGCCCGGGGTAAGGTTGCGGGGAGGGCACAAATGCGGGGATTGGGATAATGCCACTTGCGATGCTCCTTGCACGGAGGCGTGGAAAGCCACCGCATTGAGGCCGGGGGGGGGAGGGGGGGGAGAGAAGTAGCTCGGGTGGCTGAGCGGCCGCCAGGCCGGACAGCGGACCCAGCCGCCACCTTAGCTCCTTCTGCCGGTCCCCGCTCACCTCTGGCAGCTCTCCGTCTACAAACCACTCTCCTGCCGCTCGCTGGCCTCACTCATGTCCTTAAATTCCAACAGCGCGATTGAGGTTACTCGGCTGTGGGAATTTAAGGATTTGCAGGAGGCCGCTGACATGAGCGAAGTCGGCGAACGGCAGGTGACAGGTGTTCCGACGGAGAGCACTGCCAGAGGTGAGCGGGCCGGCAGAAGGCACTGAAGTGGTGGCCAGTTCTGCTGTCGAGTACCGGCGGCTGCTCGTGGCTACCCGAGCTGCTTCTATCCCCAGCTACAGTGCGGGGCCTTCGTGCCCGGAGAGCTGCGGCAGCGGTGAGTGAGTAAGTTGCTGGCATTATCCCCGACACCCTCCTTCTCAACACTCGTGCCCTCCCCACAACTTTACCACTGACACAGACTCTCCACACGCTGTGAAAGGAAACTATTCCCCCAATTGGTCTAGGACTAGGAAGCCTTGGGCAAATTGAAATGTCACTGTCTTATTTATTTATTTATTTAACGGAGCGAACAATCTGCGCATGCGCGGTTTAATATTTTTTTTAGCGGACTGAGTGCCTACTCTGAGTAATTACTCACGGCACGTGCCTGTCTTAAGGGAATGATGAACTACAGGGAGAAGCCAGAGATCGCCAAGCCTCCTCCTCCAAAACCAGGACTGAACAGCGGGACAAGCCCCAGATCGTCAGTGTCACTGCACATGGGGCTGGATGGTGAAGGACAGCGCCCCCATGTGGCCCTGTGTATAAAATATATACAGTAGTACTGTAGTAGAGTTCACCCTACTGTGAGTGTTGGAATGCTGAACCTGGTGTCATCCCAAACACTACAGTACATAGACAGGAAATGTTTAGAGGGATACAGGCAGACGGGACTAGCTTAGATGGGGTGTCTTGGTCAACATGGACAAGTTGGGCCAAAGGGCCAGTTTCCGTGCTGTAGGACTCTGTGGCAGCAACAAGGTAGATTTACAATGCTAAATGCAATAAAGGAAGAGCCATGCAAAGGAGCAGCAATATTGCTGGGCAGGGAAGGGGTAGCGGTCTCAAACATGAACATTCTGCTAAGTATTATATGTGGGCATCGTTCTTTAAAAATGTTTCAAGCCTTAGCAAGCGTATACTGGAGATTAACTGTATTCATAAATTCATTCAGAAGATGTGGATGTCACTGGCAATCATTCACCTTGAACTGAATTAAGATTCTACCATGTTGGTGGATCTCGCCACCGGTCTGTCTCGGCCTTTTCTTCTTTTGTTGTTTTTAGTCTGTTGTTAAATGTACGTTTTAGTGAATCTTTAGTTTTGTATTAAGTGGGGGATGGGGGAATTTTTTAAATCTCTTTTCTCGACAGAGATGCAACTTTTCCGTATCGTATCTCCGTCCGCACTGCGGCCTACCATCGTGGAACTGGAGCTCCTTTTGCTGGGAATCGACTACGGGAGCTCAAACAGCTGGAGCCTGCGGACTTAACATCGTGGAGCTCGTGGTCCCTTGGTTAGGCTGCGGGAACTTCGATAGCCCCAACTGTGGATGGTTCAATTGCCCCGACCGTGGGAGAAAAGGAGGGAAGAAGATAATACTTTATTGCCTTCAATCACAGTGCGCTGTGGTGGATGTTCACAGTAATGTTTATGTAGTTGTGTGTCTTGTTGCTTTTTTGGTATGACTGTATGGCAAATCAAATTCCTTATATGTTTTTACATACTTGGCTAATAAATTAATTACAATTACAAAACAATACAATCTGGAGTGCAGCCTAGACTGGGTAAGTCTGCAGATTTTGTTCTTGGAAAGACATTAGTGAATTATGGGTTTTTACAACAATCCACTAGTTTTACATTTCGTTACTGAGACTAGTAGTTTTTTTTAAGTTCCGTATATAAGGACATTAAAATAAAAATAGAAACACACCATAAATCAGGCAGCATCTATAGAAAGAGAAAAAGAGCTAACAACTTATTTATAGATCGATAGATAGCTGGCCAGTTCTGATGCAAACAAGGAAAGATAATTATTGGAAACTGATGAATTCGATATTGAGTTTCAAGATCTACCACATGGCAGGATGGAAAATGAAGTATTGTTCCTGGAGCTCAGGTTGGGCATCGTTGGAACAAAACCATTGACAAAAGGGTACAGGAGCATGGAAACTATGGGTTCAAGAATACTTATTCCCAGCAACCATCGTGTTCTTGAACACTACATGCACTCACCTCATCAACCATGAACTTCTATGGTGTTTTGGTTGCACTACAGATTTTTGTCATTTTGCACTGGTATTTCAGTTATTCATTTATTGAACTTTTTAATTATTTTATATTACTGCATGTATTGTGTTTACAGTATTGTTAAGCTGCTACAAATAAAAAAATATATTTTTCCATTGCTGGTACATATGACAATTGACCTCTCGTGAGTCAAGTACAGAGAGTTCAGTGTGGGAGTGGGATGGAGAATCAAGGTGGCAGGTGAATAGGTGCTAGACAACGTACTTGTGAACTGAGTGGAAGTGTTCTGCAGGGTTGTCACCCTATCTCCAATCTACCTGTGACTCTAATGGTTTCTAATGGACTCTAGTGGATGCTCTTGTTGCCTCCCACATCCGAAAGACATGTGCGATGGTAGATTAAATGGCCGCTGTCAAGTGCCTGTCCCACTTTCACGACCTAATTCACGACCTAATTCCCAACCTTTTTTCCTCGTGGACATTTATCATTATGTTGAAAAAACGCCCCGACCTACTTGATGCCACGAGTACCTATGACTAGCACCATGACCTGCTACGACCTACCTACGACCTCTTACGACCTACCTATGACCTCCTACGATCTTGTGATGACCATGCTGCGAGTATGAGTCAAGGGCAAACTCGGCAGAGGTCGAGAATTAGGTCGTGAAAGTGGGACAGACCCTTCAGTTGTCCATAGTGTGTAGGTGAGAACAGTTGCTACAATTCCTGCTGGGAAGAATGAGTGGAGGATTGGTGTGAATGGGTTTTTGATTATCGGCATGGATTGGATGGGCTACAGGACCTGTTTCCATGCTCTATAAGGCTATTTTTTATCAATAGCATTGTGGATGATTCTATAACATGAAATGCAAATATGAATTATAACAGAGACGAAATGAATTCACTGCACGGATGTTTGCAAATGAAGAGAGACTTTGGTCCTGAACATTCTGACCGCTGGCTGTTGAGTACACAGAGAACTATCTACAGCACACAGGAAATGAAAGGGTCCCCACACGAAGAGGCAAGCATCGTTTTTCTCCAGAGATGCTGCCTGACTGCTGAGCTAAGTTTAGTTTAGTTTAGAGACACAGCGCGGAAACAGGCCCTTCGACCCACTGAATCCGTGTTGTCCAACAATCGCCGCACATTAACACTATCCTATGCACGAGGGACAATTTACAATTTTACCAAGTCAATTAATCTACAAATCAGTACGTCTTTGGAGTGTGGGAGGAAACCGGAGCTACCGGGGAAAACGCCATGGTCATGGGGAGAACGAACAAACTCCGTACAGCCAGCACCCATAGTCAGCTTCAAAACTGGGTCTCTGGCTCTGTAAGGCAGCAACTCTACCGCTCGGTCACAGTGCTGCCCAGGTGGCCCAGGTTACTCTGGCACTTTGTCTACCTTTGGTGTACAGCAGCATCTGCAGTTCTTTTGTTTCCACATTTTGTCTGCTTCATTGCAAAATCTCCTCAAGGTTTGCCTATTTTAAAGTTCTCTACCTCTCTCCGATAGGAGTTCTACAATACCCTCTCCTCTTGGACTCCTCCAGACAGCTGAAGAAGGGTCCTGACCTAAACCATCACCCATCCTTTTTTTTTTCCAGAGATGCTGCTTGACCCGCTGAGTTACTCCAGCACTTTGTGTCTATCTTTGGTATAAACTGGCATCCGCAATTCTTTGTTTCTGCACAGGAAGTACATTGCAGATGAATTTCCACAACTGTGTAAGAAGAAATTGCAGATGTTGGTTTAAACCGAAGATAGACACAAAAAGCTGGAGTAACTCAGTGTCTCTGAAGATAAAGGATGGGTTACGTTTCTGGTCGAGACCCTTCTTTTGAAGACAGGACCTGTGCCCATGCTCCATAAGGCTACTTTTTGAAGAAGGGTGTCAAGCCGAAATGTCACCCATTCCTTCTCTACAGAGATGCTGCCTGTCCCGCTGAGTTACTGCAGCTTTTTGTGTCTATCTTCCGCAACTGGGCCTGGCAGCATCCGAGTCAAGAACAGACCAAACTTTATGCTGGACACAGTTGGTGCATTCAGCACAGTTCCATTTGATTGCAAACTGTTAATTGAAATGTAAATGTAAGTAAGTTTTGTAATTTCTCTGTTTCAATGTTTTTATTAACCATGGCGTAATGATTTTAAGTAAATTAGTAATTTTAAATATTTACTAATAATTATTAATATTTTAGTTAACTGTTTCCATGCGTCTCAGACCATCAGATACAATGAAAGCTTGGACAAGGGCTTGCTGTGAGCTGCGGCCTCACTTTGCTGTGCATTGAAGCACATGGCTGCAATAATTTTGCACTGAAGAGGAAGACTAAGGTCCAATCCACTTTAGCAAACCTGAGATTGCGTTAAGAGCCCCTGTGAAGACAAAATATTCAAAGTTACACTAGATCATATAGTAATATGTAATGAGAATTCATTGGAAATATATGTGGCAATAACAATGTATCAACGAAATGTTGCCAAGTCAGGTTTGTTTTGTATCTGTCCAAAAGTTAAGACTGAACATCATAAAAATGGCAATTACCCCGCGTTTTAGTATAATTTATGACCAAGCCTTAAGAAACTTGGTTTTCCCCTCCCTCAGACAATTGCTAATGTTCTCATTAGCTCTCCTTCAGCCACAACTACTATAAGCTGGGTATTTCCAAAAGGCAACCAGTAAGTGGATAACTGGAAAGAAACCAAGCCTGAATCTTTATAAATCATTCCAATTCTGAATTGGACTCTAGCGATTTCACTTTTATTCCTGAACCAAGAGTATTTCAGTTTTAATTATCTCACCAGTTAACAGAGAGCAAATCCCCTCACTACTTATTTGAGAAACTTTAAGGCTCTATGAAATCTATTTAGCATTCTCCACTCCTTCGTTTGCATTTTCTTCCCACTTTGTCGCAGCCAAAACTCCCCAAATCAAAGTGATTGATTATAGCTCAGTATCCTGATGAATGTTAGAATAGGGAACATTTGACCATAACAAAGTCATCTTTTTGTTTATGGTGTTCTGCTTTCCTTTCAAAGAACTGCAAATCAAAGCAGGCAAATCAAATGGAAGCAAGGGTACAGATGCAGTAAAAAGTGCTATGAACTGGATCGTACCTGTAGAACAGTGCAGCACAGGAACTGGTCCTACGCCCACAATAGTCCGTGCAGAACATGATGGCTTTGTGGCCAAGTTTTCAGATGATGCAAAGATAGGTGGAGGGGCAGGCAGATGCCAAGGAAGCAAGGGGTCTGCAGAAGAACTTGGGATAGTGGAAAGAAGAGGCAGATGGAATACAGCGTAGCAAAGTGAGCGGTCAGCATTGCAAGGCAATGGTGCACCAAGCGGAGCACCAAGGCAAATTCCTTGTATGTACATACTTGGCCAATACACTTATTCATTCATTCATTCATTCATATAGGTGTGTTGCACTCTTAGACCAAGACTGGTTTGGCTGCTTGGATAGATGCTGAAAGGCCCATCGTGTCATTAGATAACAGCAGTGAGATTGCTGGATCAAAGGAGCAGGCTGTATCGTTTCATGTATTGTATAAAAAAACTATCATGAATAAGCTGAATGTATAATAACTTCTAACTCCCAGGGAGATCAAAACACAGCTCGTCTGATCATTCAAGAAATCAAAACAAAATTTCAAATGCTGGAAATCAGAAATAAAAGCAAAGTATGTGGATATACTTGGGCTGTATCTGTGGAAAGGGAAAAGAGTTATGTTTCTGAACAAGGACCCCTTGTCAGAACTGGAAAACAGAGAAAAATAAGTTAGTTAATTGGTCATTCAACCTGTTTGTCATTCATGGGATTTTGTGGTGGGCAGTTATGTGTTCTAAGCATCAACATAAGAACATTAAAAGAAAAAATCTTGATTTTGTTGATACAGGTCCACCACCTGGTTGCTGTCCCCCTCCCATTCCCATACTGAACTTTCCGTCCTGGGCCTCCTTCACTGTTAGAGTGCAGCCCAATGCAAATTGGGGGAACAGCGCCTCATATTTCGCTTTGGGCAGCCCAGTTGTATGGATATTGATTTCTCTAACTCCTGGTTTGATGGTACAGCTGAAGGTAAGTTGGGTTTGTCCTATCCTAACTGATTTTGGGTACCACACTGTGAAGAAACTTGCTTCTAGATTGTTTTCTGTTACTTTGGTCAACAGCTTATTCCATTCCTAAACCCTATCTCACTCAACATTAACAACACATGCTATTTTACTTCGGAGTCACGTGAGTGACTACGTGAAGAAACACGTCCAGCCGCACGAGCGTCATTACGTCAGATGCATTGGTGCAGGTCGACCGGTTGGAGCAGCAGAGCTCCTCCAGCGGTAAGTTTAAACTTCAGGTAAGTTGTATTTCTTACCTGTTTTAGGTCTCCTGCAGGAACCTCGGTTTTCAGAGGTTTTTGCCGGATGCTTCGCGACGGCCGTCGAGGGATCCAGCTAAGGGCTGTGAGGAAACCCTGGTCCGACCGCGGACGTGGGGAGCTGCCGAATGTTGGGTTTTGCGATCGGAGTCACTGATAAGACGGTCAGTGACTCTAGACGTTGGGTTCCCGGGGAGGGGAAATCCAATAATATGCGGTTCCCAGACAGCAGTAGTCCCCAGGATATGGGGTTAGACTGACCTGAACGGTCAGCCCGGGTGCCGGGAGGGTTACCGCGAGTAGCTATATGGATTCCCAGGGAGGGGAAATCCAGCAGCAAAGCGATTCTCAAACCCAGGATATGGGGACAGCTGACAAAAATAGTCAGCCCGGATGCTGGGAGGTTTCCCCTCCGGGAATGTGAATCTAGATACACTCCTACTGCAGGAGTTAGGCTAGCGTGGGTCAATGTGAGAGCCCGCGCCAACAGCACCTTTTCACAGGGCTGCTTCATGGGGATGCCACGTTTATGGCAGTGCCAGCCTATGGGAGAGGCTGCGCCAGCAGCACCTTTGCTCAGGGCTGCTTCATGGGGATGCCAAGTCTATGGCAGTGCTGGCCTATGGGAAAGGCCGTGCCAGCAGCACCTTAGACGGGGCTGCTTAATGGGGATGCCAAGTCTATGGCAGTGTGGCAAATGATGGCAGGCGTGGCCTGTTAATTATGAAAGATGGCTGATTAACAATTGATTTTATAGTGTATTCCCATTTATAGTGATCATGGGGGATATTTGAGGAGGCATTGCTGTGACAAGGCAATATAACAATGATGACAAGAAAGCATTTAAAGAGTTCAAAAACACTGGTTATGTATTGTCTCGATTATATTTTAACTGTATTTTGCTAAAATCCACTGTTAAAATCCACAGTTAAGATTAAGTTGTTATCAAATAGACTTGTTTGGCATTGGGATTTACCTTTAGCTATTCAATTGGCCATTGATGCCGGCCTGGGCAACAGATTGCAGTCAATAGACTCCTGTAACAGCCTTGTTGTTATAAAGCAGCCTTCTCTATTCATTAAGACTAATTGGCAATATAATAGATGTGATTCAGCTGTGCAAGTGGGAGAACTGTCATCCTGCTAAATGGTAAACTGTAAAGTGCCATGTAGGTCATTGTTAACACAACTTTGTTATTACCAGCTGAAGCTACCAAAGTCACAATGGTGGACAAACAGTATTCATTATTGCTCCAGTAGTTTGTTGGGTAAATATTTCATTATATTGCTAAATTATGCTAATGGCCCTAAAATGGGAAATTGCGCCAGCAACACCTTGTAGCAGGCCTGCTTAATGTCTTCCTCATGTAAGAAGAGAGCATGCCGCGTCAGTGTTAGTCTGACGCCTGGTCCGTGGCAAAGTCGGCGTATTGCTGAAGCCGCGCCAGCAGCGCCTTGTAGCAGGGCTGCTTAATATCTCCCTCATGTAAGAGGGGAGCATGCCAGGTCAGTGGAGTCTGAGTCTGCGGCTATGGCCGTGGAGCATGCCCAAGGGATGATGGGCACGTGCCAGATGTACTATGCCTGGCAGCAAGGTTGCCATCCCAACACATATGCAGTGAACACCGCTATCACGGGGACATTAGAGCCGGCCGCCGAATCTTCTATTCAGGTAAGACCTATTCCATAGGCGATACCTGGAGGATGAAGCACAAGCTATTTAACGAGTAAGGCTTCATAGTTTCGGCGACAACGCACCCCACAACTTCATCGGCAGTAAGCGGTTCACTGAAGCTGGTAGCAGCATGAAAGCTGGCCAGAGGTTCCACGCACTCTACCTGTGCTATTCTACAACTAAGGGACCACTTACAAATTGGTAAGATGTACACTTGATTGTACAATACAAATGATTGAGATATTATCATCTACTTCGAGGGGTCTAACCATGTAAAACTGGACATTACTAGCATTCCAAGCAGGTTAGAATTGGGCAGGCTCAGTATAATGGCCAGGATTGTCTTGCAAGACTGGCTTGGAAATTGGGCCAGAATTGCTGTTCACGGCAGACCCGAAATTGCGAAAATCATCTCGAGTTTGGAGGTGGAGCAGATTTGCATGACTAACCAAATCTTCACTTATTTACTAACCATGTAGGATAGTGTTAATGTGCGGTGATTGCTGGTTGGTGCGGACTCGGTGGGCTGAAGGGCATGTTCCCCCCCCTGTATCTCTAAACTAAACTAATCAGTAACTAGAGAGCTGCCCTGAAGTACCATCTACCTCATAGGAGACCCTCAGCTTAGATTAAACTAAACTAAATGATTGTTTTCCCCGTGATTGCCCTTTGTCATCATCGCAGGCCATCGGTTGGATAATCAGTAGCAGGAACATTGGCCTGCGTCAAGGCTTCACAAACCATTCCCAGTTACGCACAACTTCAAAATAGGATCATCATAAGATCATGTGATAGGAGCAGAAATAGGCCATTCAGCCAATCAAGACTACTCTGCCATTCAATCATGGCTGATCTATGTCTCCCTCCTAATCCCACTTTCCTGCCTTCTCCCCATAGCCTCTGACACCCGTACTAATCAAGAATCTATCTATCACTGCCTTAAAAATATCCACTGACGGCGTCCACAGCCTTCTGTGGCAAATAATTCCATGGATACACCACCCTCCTCATCTCCTTCCTAAAAGAATGTCCTTTAATTCTGAGGCTATGACCTCTAGTCCTAGACTCTCCCACTAGTGGAAACATCCTCTCCACCTACACCTCCTCTGGATCCTCTCCAGAGCCAGCACATCCTTCCTCAGATATAGTGCCCAAAATTGCTCACAATATTCCAAACGTGGTCTAATCAGCGCCTTATAAAGCCTCAGCATTACATCCCTGTTTTTGTATACAAGCCCTCTCAAAATAAATGCTAGCATTGCGTTTGCTTTCTTTACTACCAATTCAACTTGCAGATGAACTTTTTGGGAATCCTGCACCAGCACGCCCAAGTCCCTTTGCACCTCCGATTTCTGGATTCTCTCCCCATTTAGAAAATAGTCTATGCCTTTATTCCTACTAACAAAAATGCATGACTTCACACTTTCCTACACTATATTCCATCTGCCACTTCTCTGCCCACTCTCCCAACCTGCCCGTCCTTCTGCAGAGTCCATGCTTTCTCTACATTTCCTGCCCCTCCACCTATTTTCGTATCATTAGCAAATTTGGCTACAAAGCCTTCAATCCCCTCATCCAAATCATTAATATACAACCTGAAAAGCAGTGGTCCCCAGCACTGAGCCCAGCGGAACTCCGCTAGTCATTGGCAGCCAACCAGAAAAAGCCCCCTTTATTGCCACTCTTTGCCTTCTGCCATCCAGCCAACCTGCTATCCATCCATCGGCCCTTTGAAACCGTGGGCTCTCCTCTTCCTTAGCAGCCTCTCGTGTGGCAGAATCAATTTCAGGGAGAATAGTTCCCACTACAAACATCTCTCTTTCCTGCATCATCAACAAAATCTACAAACTTGCCTTTTTAGTTTTTGCACCCCGCCCTTTGAATTTTATCACTTCCTGCTAATGGGCTCCATCCCCAGTTTAAAATATCTGTGCCATTGAAACCATGGAGAATAAAGGCTGGAGTGCTGGCGGCTGCACATTTAGCAATGTCAGCAGTCACATGATCCAAATTTAATATTAGCCACATACTCGATCCATGTCCAATGGCCCAACACTAACCCAGGTAAGAGTTAAGGAAAATCTTGATGATGGAATCTTTAGAAACCATAGTTCTCCCCCATGCACGATTTGTTTCCCATGTTTCAAATCATTCACAGACTTATTGAAAAGCACAGAAGATGAGCTAGTCAATTGCCAACCATAGCGCCTTTTAATGCAGCTAACTGAATTAGGCAAGAGAAATTGCTATTGTAAATTAGGGCCATAAAAATTCCAACAAGTGCAGTCTCTTGTGTCAGGATAAAGCAGAACCAGATTGCAGAGTTCTAGGTATTGTGAAGAAGGGTATTATGAAGCTGAATGCACACTTACTTGGAACTCCCACAGAGACTGCATTAGCCATCACATTCCATCTGCTGCGCTCTACATAATCTTGAAGTGACTGTTGCAAGACAATCAACATTAAAGCTAACTGGTTTTAACGTTTTGCTGTCTCCAAAAACTGCTGACCATAATAAGGTCCTAAGCCGTAGAAATTGAATACCCCTCCAGTCCCCACCACCTCTTCGTTACAAACTGGTTCCTGTAATATTTGTGCCAGAGTTCTGCAGGAAGGCAGTCTGCCTTCAGATTATTTTTTTTCCCCTTTCTTATTGTTAATTGTTTCCTATTAAACATCTTATCTTCTAATCTTTGGAATAAATAATACATTGAGTATTAGAGACAGGAAGTCATTTTGCAGCTTTTGGGGACTTTGGTTGGGCCGTATTTGGAGTATTATGTGCTGTTCTGGTTGCCCCATACAGGAAGGATGTGGAGGTTTTGGAGAGGGTGGTGAAGAGGTTTACCAGAATGCTGCCTGGATTAGCGGGTATTAGTTTGAAGGAGAGGTTGGACCAACTTGTTGTTTTCTGTAGGTTGTCGGAGTCTGAGAGGAGACATGATATAAGTACATAAAATTATGAAAGGCTTTAAATTGTGCAGTAAAATTTAATTATGAAATTATCATAGGTTTGACAGGTTAAAGAATTAATTATCCTTAGGTGGATATGTCAAGCAGCAGAGGGCTTAGCTTTAAGGTGAGAGCGGCAAAGTTTAAAGAAGTCCAGGGCAGGTTTTTTTTTACACAATGTTTGCAACATCCTCGTAAATCTTTTCTGCATCCTTTCAAGGTTAACAACATCTTTATTCAATGGGAACTGGATGAACAAATATGCTGATATAGTGCAGCCAGCTGCAAGACTAATAGGGTTGTCATATTAGGGGATTTTAACTTTCCCTACATAGACTGGCATTGCTGTAGTGTCAAGAGCTTAGACGGGTGGAATTTGTCAAATGTATTCAGGAAAGTTTCCTCAAGCAATATATAGAGGGCCTTAATGGGCTGTCCCACTTGGGCGACCTAATCGGCGAATTTAGAAGAGGTTAGGAGAGTTTGAAAAAATGTCATGTTGAAGACCTCCTTTGACTATGTAGAAGACTAGCTTCGACTAGCTCCGACTACTGAAAATTGGACACCGAATAGTGGAGAGTGACGATTACCTCCTTCGATCTCCTTCGACCTCCCTTCGACTATGATGAAGAATATCTACGACTACCTTCGAATACCTTTGACTACGCTCGCTTACCTACGACTAACATGCCGACCTACTACGACTAAACCTACGAGTAAAAAAAGTATCGATTTTTTTCCATGGCAACCTTTTTATACCCACGGGCATTATTCAACATTGAAAAATACACCTAGCTGAGGCCTCGAGTACACGGGGACTACTATCGAGCATGAAGGAGAGTTACAAAGACCTCCTACGACTTAGTGTCGACCATGCTGCGAGTATGCGTCGAGGGCAAACTCGCCAGAACTCGCGGATTAGGTCGCCCAAGTGGGATAGTCCCTTAACAAAGGAGAGGGCAAACCTTGATCTTAGAAAATCAGGAAGGGCAAGAATCCATGGGCGAGCCTTTTTGGAGAAGCAAAAACTGTTCTATTAGCTTTAAAATAGTAATTGATAAAGACGGGGCGGGCCCACAGGCTGAAGTTCTGAATTGGGGGCAAAGCCAGTTTTGATGCTGTTGGACAGGAACCTGCTAAAGTTGATTGGAGCAGGTTGTTTGCAGGCAGAGGAATGTCTGGAAAGTGAGATGCCTTTAAAACTGTGATGAAAAGAGCTCAGGGCAGCCTGTTCCTGTTGGAGCAAGGCAGGTGGGAGTAAAGAAGCCAGGGTGACAAGAGAAATTAAGGCTCCTGTCAGGATTAAAAAAGGAGGCATGGGACAGGTATATGCAGCTGGGATCAAGTGTATTTGTGGAGGAATTTCAGGAACTGCACTCCCTCAATAGAAAAAATGTCCTTCCTCAAATTTGGAGAGCAAAACAGCACACAATACTCCAGGTGTGGTCTCACTAGGGGCTTGTATAACTGCAGAAGGACCTTTTTGCTCCTATACTCTTTGTGTCATCTGCAAATTTTCTAATGTAACTTTGAATCCCTTCATCTAAATCATTGATGTATATTGTAAATAGCTGCAGTCCCAGCACCGAGCCTTGCAGTACCCCACTAGTCACTGCCTGCCATTCTGAAAGGGACCCGTTAATCCCTACTCTTTGTTTCCTGTCTGCCAACCAATTTTCTATCCATGTCAGCACTCTACACCCAATACCATCTGCCCTAATTTTGCCCACTAATCTCCTATGTGGGACCTTATCAAATGCTTCCTTAAAGTCCATGTACACTACATCACTGGCTCTCCCTTTCCCATTTTCCTAGTTACAATCTCAAAACATTCCAAAGGATTAGTCAAGCATGATTTCCCCTTCGACGTGAGATGCTGATCTCACCTACCACTGATGTCAGGCTAACTGGTCTATAATTCCGTTTTCTCTCTCCCGCCTTTCTTAAAAAGTGGGATAACATTAGCTACCCTCCAATCCACAGGAACTGACCCTGAATCATGAGAACATCAGAAAATGATCACCAATGCATCCACAATTTCTAGAGGCACTTCCTTAAGTACCTTGGGATGCAGACCATCAGGCCATGGAGATTTATCAGCCTTCGGTCCCATCAGTCTACCCAACGCCATGTGAATTTCCTTCAGTTCCTCCGTCACCATAGATCCTCTGGCCACTAGTACATCAGGGAAATTGTTTGTGCCTTCCTTAGTGAAGATGGATCAAAAGTACTTCTTCAACACGTCTTGTTCCCCATAATAAATTCACTGGTTTCAGTCTTCAAGGGTCCAACTTTGGTCTTAACTAATTTTTTCCTCTTCGCATACCTAAAGAAGCATTTACTATCTATATAACTAAAAGTCTCATCTTGACCACTTCCTGTGTGCTGTATATTGATTTTAGAAAAATCGCTACCATATATCGCTATGATTTTTGGCCATCTTACTCACAGTCCTCCTCCGCTGAGGCAGCCCCAAGGGTTTTTCTGATTGATGAAAAATAAAAAAAGTTATGAATGTTTTAAAATGTTCAGATCAGTTGATTGGTCCACTCGCCTGTCAATCACCATGATGAAGGTAACACCCCTTCTGGGGGGGGGGGGGGGGGCAGGACTATAAAACCCTGGATACCTGGACGTGAGTCAGTCACTCTGGAAGATTGCGAGGGAGAGTCCACAACTGTGATTCTGCTGTGAGTCTACTGAACTGTGAGTCTACCCTTTATGTGCTTAATGTGGTTTATGTGGTTATATAACCATATAACCATATAACCATATAACAATGACAGCATGGAGACAGGCCCTCTCGGCCCTTCCAGTCCGTGCCGACCATTTGTTTTCCCCTAGTCCCATCTACCTGCACTCAGACCATACCCCTCCATTCCCTTCACGTCCATATACCTATCCACTTTACTTTTAAATGTTAAAATCGATCCTGCCTCCACCACCTCTGCTGGAAGCTCATTCCACACAGCCACCACCCTCTGAGTAAAGAAGTTCCCCCTCACGTTACCCCTAAACTTCGGTCCCTTAATTCTCATGTCATGCCCTCTTGTTTGAATCTTCCCTACCCTCAATGGGAAAAGCTTATCCACGTCAACTCTGTCTATCCCTTTCATCATTTTAAAGACCTCAATCAAGTCTCCCCTTAACCTTCTGCGCTCCAAAGAATAAAGACCTAACTTGTTCAACCTTTCTCTGTAACATAGTTGCTGGAACCCTGGCAACATTCTAGTAAATCTCCTCTGTACTCTCTCTATTTTGTTGACATCCTTCCTATAACTAGGCGACCAAAATTGTACACCATACTCCAGAATTGGTCTTACCAATGCCTTGTACAATTTTAACATTACTTCCCTACTCCTATATTCAATGCTCTGATTTATAAAGGCCAGCACACCAAAGGCTTTCTTTACCACCCTATCTACATGCGATTCCACCTTCAGGGAACTATGCACAGTTATTCCTAGATCCCTCTGTTCCACAGCATTCCTCAATTCCCTACCATTTACCATGTACGTCCTATTTTGATTTGTCCTGCCAAGATGTAGCACTTCACACTTATCAGCATAAACTCCATCTGCCATGTTTCAGCCCACTTTTCCAAATGGCCCAAATCTCTCTGTAGACTTTGAGAATCTACTTCATTATCCACAATACCACCTATCTTAGTATCATCTGCATACTTACTTATCCAATTTTCCACCCCATCATCCAGATCATTGATGTACATGACAAACAACAGTGGACCCAACACAGATCCCTGAGGCACCCCACTGGTCACCGGCTTCCAACCTGACAAACAGCCATCCACCATTACTCTCTGACATCTCCCATTCAGCCACTGTTGAATCCATCTTGCTACTCCGCCATTAACACCCAAAGATTGAACCTTCTGAACCAACCTTCCATGGGGAACCTTGTCAAAGGCCTTACTGAAATCCATATAGACAACATCCACTGCTTTACCCTCATCAATTTCCCTAGTAACCGCTTCAAAAAATTCAAGAAGGTTTGTCAAACATGACCTTCCAGGCACAAATCCATGTTGGCTGTTCCTGATCAGACCCTGTTTATCCAGATGCTTATATATATTATCTCTAAGTATCCTTTCCATTAATTTGCCCACCACTGACGTCAAACTAATAGGTCTATAATTGCTAGGTTTATTCTTTGAACCCTTTTTAAACAATGGAACAACATGCGCAGTACGCCAATCCTCCGGCACTATTCCCGTTTCTAATGACATTTGAAATATTTCTGTCATAGCTCCTGCTATTTCTACACTAACTTCCCTCAATGTCCTAGGGAATATCCTGTCAGGACCTGGAGACTTATCCACCTTTATATTTTTTCAAAAGTGTCTGTACTTCCTCCTCTTTGAATCTCATAGTTTCCATAGCTACTCTACTTTTTTCCCTTACCTCACAGAGTTCAATATCCTTCTCCTTGGCGAATACCGAAGAAAATAAATTTTTCAATATCTCCCCCATCTCTTTTGGCTCTGCAGATAGCTGTCCATTCTGGTTCTCTAATGGTCCAATTTTATCCCTCGTTATCCTTTTGCTATTAATATAGCTGTAGAAACCCTTTGGATTTACTTTCACCTTTCTTGCCAAAGCAACCTCATATCTTCTTTTAGCCTTCCTAATTTCTTTCTTAAGATTCTTTTTACATTCTTTATACTCCTCTAGCACCTCATTTACTCCATGCCTCCTATAATTATTGTAGATATCTCTCTTTTTTCGAAACAAGTGTCTAATTTCCCTTGAAAACCATGGCTCTTTCCAATTTTTACTATTTCCTTTCAACCTAACAGGGACATAAAGATTCTGTACTCTTGCAATTTCCCCTTTAAATGTCCTCCATTTCTCTTCTACATCCTTCCCATGAAACAAAGTGTCCCAATTCACTCCTTTAAAATCCTCACGCATTCCCTCAAAGTTAGCCTTTCTCCAATCAAAAATCTCCACTCTAGGTCCTGTTCTGACTCGCTCCATAATTATATTGAAACTAATGGTATTGTGATCACTGGTCCCGAAGTGCTCACCAACGCATTCCGTCACCTGTCCTGCCTCATTTCCTAACAGGAGGTCCAGCACTGCACCTTCTCTGTCGGTACCTCTATGTACTGCTGCAAAAAACTATCCTGGTTGCAATGTACTGCTGCAAAAAACTATATGGTTGTGTGCTTTATGTGGTTAACCCTTTATGTGCTTGCAATACATGATTTGTCAGCCATCAATATGCTTGCAATGAATGATGATTTGTTAACCCTTAATGTGTTTGCAATAAATTATTTGTTAGCCAACAATGTGCTTGCAATGAATGATGATGTTTTAACGATTAATGTGCTTGCAATAAATGATTTGCTAGCCCTTAATGAAATAAAATGAGTTGTTTGGCCTGCCCTGTGCTTGAAAATGAAATGGAAATGGAAATGAAATGAAATTTGTTGCTGGGCCTGCCCTGTGCTTTTGTTTTTACTTTGCCTTTGCTTTGCTTGAGCTCACCTGAAATGAAAACACATGGATTGTATTGTTGGCTGGCCCCGCCTGCCCTGTGCCTTTGCTTTTGCTTTTGCTTTGCATTTGCTTTGCTTGAGCTCGCCTGAAATGAAAGCAAATGGATTGTATTGTTGGCTGGCCCTGCCTGCCCTGTGCTTTTGCTTTTCCTTTGCCTTTGCTTAGCTTGACCTCACCTGAAATAAAAGCAAATGGATTGTATTGTTGGCTGGCCCCGCCTGCCCTATGCTTGACTTGACTTGAATTTACTTGAAGTGGATTGACTTGACATGAAATGGATTGAAATGGATTGTTAGCCCTGCACTCACTGTGCTTGACTTGACTGGACCCACAACACCCATGCTAGCGCTCCAGAACAACTGGCCACCAATATTGGAATTGGTGGAGAGGTGGAATATTGCGTTGGGGGACCAGCCCTTCCATGTGAACCTGGGACCCAAGGGGTCCCACTTAGTCTAGTCCTTTATCTTCTTGGCTAGCTTACCTTTGTACCTCATCTTTACTCCCCTTATTGCCGTTTTAGTTATCTTCTGCTGCTCTTTAAAAGTCTCCCAATCCTTGGGCATCCTGCTCATCTTTGCTATATTATACTTCTTCTCTTTTATTTTTATACTTTCCTTAACTTCCTTTGTCAGCCACGGTTGCCCCTTGTTCCCCCTGGAATCTTTCTTCCTATTTGGAATTAACCGATCCTGCACCTTCTGTATTATTCCCAGAAATACCTGCCACTGTTCCACTGTCCTCCCTGCTAAGGTATCTTTCCAGTCAACTTTGGCCAGCTCCTCCTGCATGACTCCATAGTCCCCTTTGTTCAATTGTAATACTGACACTTCCGACTTACCCTTCTCCCTCTCAAATTGTAGATTAAAACGTATCATATTATGGTCACTATCTCCTATTGGTCCCTTTACCTTGAGTTCCCTTATCAAATCCAGTTCATTACACAACACTAAATCCAGAATTGCCTTCTCCCTGGTAGGCTCCAGTACAAGTTGCTCTAAGAATCCATCATGGAGGCACTCCATAAACTCACTTTCTTGGGGTCCAGTGCCAACCTGATTTTCCCAGTCTACCTGTATGTTGAATCTCCCATGGCAACTGAAGCATTTCCTTTGCGACATGCCAATTTTATCTCTTGATTCAACTTGCACCCTATATCCAGGCTACTGTTTGGGGGCCTGTAGATAACTTCCATTTGGGTATTTTTACCCTTACAATTCCTCAGCTCTATCTATACTGACTCTACATCTCATGATTCTATGTCACCCCTTGCAAGGGACTGAATTACATTCCTCACCAACAGAGCTACCCCACCCCCTCTGCCCACCTGTCTGTCTTTTCGATAGGACGTACACCCTTGAATATTCAGTTCCCAGCCCTGGTCCTCTTGCAGCCATGTCTCTGTAATTCCCACAACATCATACTTGCCAATTTCTAACCGAGACTCAAGCTCATCCACTTTATTTCTTAGACCATGCATTCATATAATACTTTTAATCCATTACTCCCCTCACCCTTCACATCGATTCTTATTTCACTTGGCAATACTCTCCTATCCCTTCCTGAGCTTTCTGTCCTGTTAATTCTGGTGCTTTCTTAACTTTTCTTATACTCTCTTTCTCTTTAACTCCATCCTTATATCTCCAGTTTATCTTCTCACTCCCCACGATTTAGTTTATGCGTGGAGCCACAGGACACATGTCTTGTACTCAATGAGTATTTCTCTTCTGTTTTTACCTTGGAGAAAGGCATGAAGATTGGGGAACTTGGACAATTAATGGAAATGTCATGAGGACAGTCTGTATTATGGTCGAGGAGGTACTGGATGACCTAAGTCACATGAAGGTGGATAAATCTCCTCAGTCTAATCAGATACAGTGTATCCAAAGACACTGGAGGGAGTCTAGAGAAGAAATTGCAGGATCCCTGGCTGAGGTATCTGAATCATCATTAGGCATGGGTGAGGTGCCAAAAGACTGGAGGGTGTCTAATGTTGTGCCTCTAATTAAGAGCTGCAATTAAAAGCATGGAAATAGAGTCCTGTGAGCCTAAAATCTGTGGTGGGCAAGTTACTGGAGTGGATTCTGAGTGATAAGATATATATGCATTGGATAGACAGTGTTGATTAGGATAGTCAGCATGGTTTTGTACGTGAAGATCGTGTCTTAAAAATCTGATTGTTTTTTGAAAGAGTACTCTTCAAAAATATTGGTGAGAGCGAACCCATAGACATTGTCTGACTGGAACAGAAAGGAATTTGATAAGGTTCTGCATGGCAGGCTTCATTAGAAGGTTAGATCGTATGGATAGAGAATTGGCTTCATAAAGGATGCAGAGGTGAAGGTGGAAGATCGCTTTACGGATTGGAGGCCTTTGACTTGTGTGCATCAGGGATCAGTGCTGTTGTGGTTTATTGCTGTTTGTTGCTGTTTGTGGTTTATATCAATGATTTGGATGAAAATGTAGAAGGGTAGATTAGAAAGTTTGCAAATGACTAGAATGGATGGTATCGTCAATAGCGAAGATGGTTTTCAAAAAATTACAGCAGGATCTTGATCAGCTGGGCAGGTGGCAGAGGAATTGTTAAAGGAGTTTAATATAGATAAATATGTGATGTTGCATTTTGGGAAGTTATGCCAGAGCAGGACTTTCCCAGTGAATGGCAGGGGCCTAGGGAATGTTGTACAAGATATTGGTGAGGCTGCATTTGGAGTATTGTGCTCAGTTTTGGTCACTCTGCTATGGGAAGGGTATCATTAAGCTTGAAAACGTGCAGAGAAGATTTACAAGGTTGTTGCCAGACCTTGTGGGCCTGAAATATAAGGAGTGGTTGGGTAAGCTAGGACTTTTTTTTCGTGGAGTGCAGGGGGCTGAGGGATGATCTTATGGAGGTATATACAATCATGAGGGGCATGGATAGAGTGAATGACATTCACCCAGAGAAGGTGAATCAAGAACCAGTGAACATAACTTGAAGGTGGGAGGGAAAAGATTTAAAAGGAACCTCAGGGGCCACTTTTTCACACAGAAAGTGGTGGGTTTATGGCACGAGCTGCCAGTGAAGGCAGAGACAGGTACTATAACAATATTTAAAATGCATTTGGGCAGGTGCATGGATAGGAAAGGTATTGGAATGAGTACATTTATCTACAATACATACTGAAACAAATACCTTGGACACTTAGGATACGTCTTAATCTCACTGGGAGTTACAGGAATATCAAATTATAAGAAAAATGTTTATGACTTTAGTGATAAAAATATAGAAATTGCGCCATCTGTTGTTAGAAGACACTTTTTTTCCAAGCAATTTTATAAAGTCATAGTTATACAGCACATAAACTAGCCCTACTGTCCAACTCGTCCAGGCTTACCAAGGTGTATTCTTGAACGAGTTCCATTTATCTGCAATCGACCCATATCCCTCTAAATCTGTCCTATTCATGAACCTGTCCAAATGTCTTTTAAATCATTGTAATGGTACCTGCATCAACCACTTCCTCTGGCAGTTTACTGCATATACTCAACACCTTCTCTGTGAAAAGCATGTTGCTCAAGTTCCCTTAAAATCTTTCACCTTTGGATAGCAACCCAAGTACACGACGAACCATCGGCTCTAGAAGGCGGCGTCTTGGTGGGGGAGGCGCGAGTCACAGGGTGGGTATCTGGGTTGGTATTTAAGGCTGGGCAACGCCCGTGTCAGGTGAGGAGTAGGGAGCTGTATTACAGAAGAATAAACACGTTTAGTGCGCACAACTTGTGGCCGACTAGTTTTTGGCTGGACTCCTGCGAGTCCCCGCCACAATTGGTGACCCCAGGAGTGAGCCTACGGGCGCGAGCGTGGAGTGGTGGACCCGATGACAGAAGGCCGTGCTAAAGGCTCATCTCACAGGCCCTGGGTGGATGGACGAGTTGTCGTGCGTGCTGTTGGGGATTCGGACGGCCCCCAAGGAGGATCTGTCAATGTCCTCCGCGGAGTTGGTGTATGGTGCTCCGCTCACCATCCCCGGGAAGTTTGATCCTGCTGCTGATGGGTCCCAAGGAGCCCCGTCATCGGTGCTGATCCGCATGCAGGAGAGGGTCGGCACTCTATCTCCCATCCCAACGTCGCTTGATGGAGTGGCCCCGTCCCACGTGCCACTGCCACTGATGGGCTGCCCATACGTTTTATGCGCCGTGACTCCCACAGGTCACCCTTGCAGCGCCCGTATGAAGGTCCCTTTCGCGTGCTGTTGCACGGGCCTACTACATTTGATTTGGTCATGGGAGGACGGCGTGAAACGGAGTCTGGGGCTCGTTTGAAACCAGCCCACTTGGATCTGAGCGGCCAGTCCATGTGGCTCAAGCTCCCCGTCACAGGCGTCCGCCGTCCCGGGCTCCTGGAGATTCTTCCGAACCGAGCAAGCCCCCTGTGGCACGGGTTTGTATCGATGCATTCGGGCCGCCTCGTGCGGCGTCCTTGTGCGGTTTGGTGCCTCTGGTTCTGGGGGGGGGGGGGGGGGGGGGTCATGTGGCGGCACCTGATAGCAACCCAAGGTAACGACGAACCATCGGCTCTAGAGGGCGGCGTCGTGGTGGGGGAGGCGCAAGTCACGGGGTGGGTATCTGGGTTGGTATTTAAGGCCGGGCAGGTGAGGAGTAGGGAGCTGTATTACAGAAGAATAAACATGTCTAGTGCGCACAACTTGTGTGACTAGTTTTTGGCTGGACTCCTGCGAGTCCCCGCCACAACCCTCTTGTTTTAGACTCCCTAATCCTGGGAAAAAAGATTGTGATCATCCACCTTATCTGTGCCACTCATGATTTTAGAAATGTCCGAAAAATAATTTCTTAATCCCATTAGTTCCAGGGAAATCAGTCCCAATCTAAGCAGTCTCTCCTTATAATGAAGCCCTCCAGTCCCAGAAACATGCTTGTGAAACTGTTTTGGATCCTCTCTACCTTAACGACATGCTTTCTATAGTATGGCAACCAGAACTGCACATAGTATTCCAGGCACAATCTCACCCACGTCTTGTACAGCCATGACATGCCATCACAAATCTGGTGATCAACACCCTGTACAAGGTTGCCTTAAGCCTTCTTCTCCACCTCGTCCGCGTTGCCATTTTAATGGACCCATGTACTTTTACCCTTGTGTCTCCCTGTTCTACAACTCTCCCCAGGGTTCTGTCATTTACATGTGTATGTCCTGTCCTGGTTTAACTTACTGAAATGCATCACCTTGCACTTGTCCAAGTTGAATTTGCAAAAACAAATGTTACTTGTGTCTCAAAATTATTTGATAAAGGTTGTAAAGGGTCTTTAATGGTGATAGACACAAAATGCTGGAGTAACTCAGCGGGTCAGGCAGCATCTCTGGAGAAAAACGATAGGTGACCTTTCAGGCTGGAAGCTTTCTTCAGACTGTAGAAGGATTCTGACCCGAAACGTCAACTACTTTCTACTTCAGATTGTCTACTACAATCTACATTCTGCAGTGCATGTGTAGAGGTTTGTTAGAGTATTTGGTAACATGCCAATTCTCTTTTTGTTCTAAGAATGTAGAGAT
Source organism: Okamejei kenojei (assembly GCA_035221665.1). Classification (NCBI taxonomy): domain Eukaryota; kingdom Metazoa; phylum Chordata; class Chondrichthyes; order Rajiformes; family Rajidae; genus Okamejei; species Okamejei kenojei. The sequence goes on along the minus strand of CM069131.1, from coordinate 48,193,732 downwards.
GCTGGCACACCTAATTTGTGGTTACATTAACATGCTGGTCCGAAGACAGGTTATGCAATATGTTAATGTCCTGGAATTTGAAGCTCCATAACGATCTCTCAGAGCGAAAGCCTGTTAGAAGAAACTCAAGCTAGGATTTAATGTTTCTTTTTGTGCATCTTAATAAGGCATTTCCTTCTCTTCCTGGCCTTATTCTCTTGTTCACACCATCCCTCCACCCACCTCTTTCTATTTTCTGTGAGTCAGCCCAGCAACACCTGTCCCTACAGACAGTACTGAAGGGAAAGATAGGGTCACCTGAACTCCACTGGACACTTGTCACCTCTATTATGTACATCGAGGAAAGAACAAATCCTGGCCAAGGTGCATCTGACATCTCTTCTCCTTCTTCCTTGTCTCCAAAAAACTGCAGCAGGAATTGTAGTATTCTTTAAATAGAGTGTCTATATATTGCTGGAGTCACGGACTGTGAGGAAGGCTGTCAAACTTAACAGTTCACTATAGATTAGCACAGAAGTGGGCAGAGAAATAGCAGATGAAGCTTAATTTCAGCAAATGTGAGGTGTTACATTTTGGGAGGTCAAACATTATTGTTAATGGCAAGGCCCTTAACAGTACAGAAAGATCTTGGGGTTCAAGTCCATAACTCCATGAAAGTGGCAACACAAGTAAACAGAGACACATTGAATTGAATTGATTTTCTTAATTTATCTTTCAAAAACAAGTTTCAACAAAATGTTGTTGCCATGTAGTCATAACAGTAAGAAAGCAACAAAACACACAATTTAACACAAACATCCATCACAGTGACTCTCCTCCAGGCACCTCTTCACTGTGATGGAAGGTAAAAAAAGTCTTTATCTTGACCTTGCTTCTTGTCCCGCAGTCAAACGGCTGCGCCAAGGCGATTGAGGCTGCCGATATTGAAGTCCCCGCCAGGCGATGGAAGATCCCGCGGCCGATCTTAAGCCTCGCCGAGCGATGAAAGGCCCCGCAAACTGACCGATTCAAGCCTTATGATTCAGGGCGGACGAAGCTGTTGTTGCTGGAGCTCCTGAAAATCGGTCACCAACCAGGGACATGCGAGCCCCCAATGTCACAGTCCACAGGACCCGCAGCCGAAGCCTACGAAGCCTCCAAAAACGGGTCGCAGCTGCAGCACCACCACAGTCTCCTAAATCAGCCAGCTCCATGATGTTAGGCCACAGCGCGAACGGAGATACAACACGGAAAAGGTTGCATCTCCGTTGAAGAAAGAGATTTTAAAAAGTTTCCCCAACCCCCCACCCCCCACATAATACACAACTAAAACTAGACGATAACATACATCTAACATTAACAATAAGAAAAAGAAGAAAATAACACAGACGGACTGCAGGCGAGCCGCAGCTGTAACACAGCACCGCCGCTATTTCTGAAAACATTTAATTGCAGCTATTTCTAATGCTGCTGATGTACTTCATCTTGCTCAGATGCTGGTTTTGTACAGGCCTGGCTTCAATGTTCCTATTGACATGCACAATGTTAATCCCTCACTCTCTTTCTGTTTCCACTGCTACCACCACCTATCTGAGATCAGTGTGTAATGCTCGATAACTAGGTCAAGCTATTGACCAGTTACACAATAGAATTGAGCATGTGCCCATTTATAGGTAATTAGTCAACTTTGAAAGACAAAAGGTTGTATCCTCTCAAAATTGATCAGCAGGTTTCAAGCTTCTGCAGAGCATATACATAGGAAATAATAAAGTGCTTGAGGCATGTATTATAGGAAGCCAACAATTCTATAGGAAATTAGGATAAGAGTGATTGTGTATTCAGTTATTGTCTGAAACAATACAACTCCACCAATTACCTCCACCAACCTGAGTTTGAACACAAGAATGACCTTGGATGTTGTCTACATGTTCTTCCTATGAATGTGTGGGGTTTTTCCCGGAATTCCAGTTTCCTCCTGCATCTTAAAGTCATGGCGGTAGGATAACTGTCTACTGTAGATCACCACAGGTCTTGGAAGGAGTATCGGGGAGGGTGTGGGAAGAGTATGCGGGGCAGAGTTAATGGTATATCAGTAATAATAGGTTGTATAGTAGGTGGAGAAATGGAACTGGAGGGTGTGCTCTGAGAGCTGACCTGGATTCAATGGGCTGAACGGCCTCCTTTTGTGTCATAATGAGATATGAGCACATGCACTCCAGTACTATGTTAACAGATCTTGGAAGGTACATGTCTGCTTTAGGTTTATGTTTAGGTTTATTATTATCATGTGTATTGAAAGCTTTTTTCATGCTATCCAAACAGATCAGATTGTACGACACATAAATAAAATCCAGTCAAACTCAAGTACAATAGAGAGAGCATGATGGAAGATGCAGAATGCTGAATATAGTTCTCAGCATTGTAGTGGACCAGTTCCATAGACGAAGTCCAAGTCCTTAGTCGGGTAAAGGTGAATTGGACAGTATCCTATCTTATGGAAGGACTATTTAGAAGCCTGGTAACAGAGGGGAAGAAGCTGTTCCTGAGTCTGGTGATGCACTCTATCAAGTTTATGTACTGTCTACTTCATGGTAGCAGGGAGAAAACGGAATGACTGTGGTGGAACAAATCTTTGATTGCCTTTCCGAAGCAGCATGAAGTGTTGATGGAGTCTATGGTGGTGAGTCTGTTCTGTGTTGTGGACTGGGCTACATCCACAACTCCCTTCAATTTCTTGGGGTATTGGGCAGAGTCACTGCCTCACAGCACCGGAGACCCAGGTTCGATTCTGACCTCTGGTGCTGTTTGTGTGTGGTTCCATGTGACCACAGGGGTTTGGTCCAGGTGCTCCTGCTTTGCGCCACATCTCATGGACGTGTGGGTTTGTAGGTCTGTTGCCCATCCCGTGTAGGGAGTGGATGAGTAAGTGGGATAACATGGAACTAATGGGAACGGATGATCAATGGTCGGCATGGAACTCGTTGGGCCAAAGGACCTGTTTCCATGCTGTACCTCTAAGAAAAATATGATTTAAAAAGTTGTACCAAAAGAAAGCCATAAGGAGATATACTGTATATGGAGACCTCATAAGTTCATAAATCATAGGTGCAAAAGTAGGCCATTTGGCACATCGAGTGTACTCCGCCATTCAATCATGGCTGATCCATCTTTCCCTCTCAATGCCATTCTCCTTCCTTCTCCCCATAGCCCTTGACACTCTTAACAATCAAGTACCTATCAATTTCCACCTTAAAATTACCCAATAACTTGGCCTCCAAAGTCGCCTGTTGAGTAAAGTGTAAAATTATTTTTGTGAGGTCACGATAATCAGGAGATCCCATCAGAACTTCACAAAATAAATCCGTTTACTCCTCCAACACTGATTAGGCAGCCATTTATGCGACGGATCCACTTTCTGCTTCCCTTAATGAAGCGCAAGGAGTCAAAATTACTGCAGCTCTTTGATGTGGGAACAGGCTAAATCCTCCAGTCCAATGGCCAAAGGTTAATACTGATGCAAGCTGACGGTAATGATGCACGCCTCCATTTGTTCGCCCAGTATTAATGGATTTTATTTCTGTCAGAAACCGTGGTGAGGCTACAAGTGCAGCCAGAACAAAGTTGAGCAATGTCATTAAAATCCCTCCTGCTTTCAGCCTTAGTTGATCACTGCATATTAATTGCTGCTGCAAGTCACAGGGAGCAAGAACCAAATGAATAATTCAAATAAAGTAAATACATAATTACATTTTGAATAACCTGAGAAAATGTCTTTAAATTGCAATAACCATAATCAACTCTATGCAGACAGCAACCTCTAGGTGTCACCATAGAGCCATACACATCACCTGGCGATCTCAGCAGTAGAGTCCCAGTGAAAAACTGTTTCAGTGACGATTAAATGTATAATGGGCCTGTTCCACTTAGGCGATTATTTTGGCGACTGCCGGTGACTGTCATAATCATAACAGGTTGCCGAAAAACCGGCGACTGGACCCCATTGCGACAATGTCTACGACAATGTCTACAACAACCTACCACCTAGTCAACGGCAAGCTACGACAAGCTACCGACAACCGGCGACCCATTAGGATGTCCAGCTACGACCACACCTACGACAACCTACATCCACCCGCGACAAGGTACGACCCTGTCGGCAACAACTGAAGACAACTAAAGACAATTCAGTTGCCGGTACCTGTCGCCGGTTGACGTAGGTAGTTGCCAATGGAATTCACCAAAGTCAACACCAGCGACAACCTACATCATCCTGGCGACAACCTACGAAAAGCCAACTGTCGCTGAAAAGTTTTGAACATTTCAAAATCCAGCGGCGACCAGAAAAACGCTACGATTCTTTGGGTGACTGAGGAGACTACTCACGATCATACAGGCGACACCCCAGCGACCATGTGACGACTGCCTAGTTGCCTGTAGTCGCCTAAAAAATCACTTAAGTGGGACAGGGGCATAAGAAGGAACTACAGATACTAGTTTAAACCGAAGATAGACACAAAAAGCTGGAGTAACTTGGCGGGACAGGCAGCACTTCTGGAGAGAAGGAATGCATGACATTTCAGGTCGAGACCCTTCTTCAGACCAGTGAAGATTGTTTGATTGAATTAAAATATGCAGCAGGGAAACATGCCCTTTGACCTATCAAGTCATCTGAGCATCAATCACCTGTTCACACTAGTTCTATGTTATCCATCTTTTGCATCCACTCCCTACTCAATTTAAAGAGGCCAATTAACCTACAAACCCGCACATCTTTGGGATGTGCAAAGAAACTGGAGAACTTCGAGGAAACCAATGTGGGCACATGGAGAACATGCAAACTCCACACAAGCAGCACCCAAGGTCAGGTTTGAGCCCGGGCCTCTGGCGCTGTGAGGCAACAGCTCTACCAGCTGCATCACTGTGCCGCCCCTATGATGAACTGGAAGGTATTGTAACCGTGAAAGAAAGCAGTGATTTTGGAGAGGTGAGGCCCTGGAGAAAATACATGGTGACTGAGAAAGGAAGGAAATAATGTAAAATGGATAGATAGAAAGTCAGCTCGTGTAAATTGGACTTGCCAATTAATAGTAAGATTAAATGAGAACTTACCAGTTTGAAGTTTGATCTTTATTTTATGAGGAGTTACGATGAGGGATTACGTGAAGACCCCGCCAGGACGCATGCGCGACATTCTTCAAAGCAGTGGTGTGAAATCACAGATACCAGACTAGACTAATATAGTAAGATAAGAGAGAACTTCCATACCAGTTGAACTTTATAATAGAGGGTTTTGGGAGCGGAGGGCACATAATCCCTCATCGTAACTCCTCATAAAATAAAGATCAAACTTCAAACTGGTAAGTTCTCATTTAATCTTACTATTTTACTTCGGAGTCACGTGAGTGACTACGTGAAGATTTCAAAGCTCTGTGATTTCATGCCCTGGAACGAGACCATGCTCACACACTGCCATTCTGGGACGGAGGATGAACGTATTTCACACACGACACTGTGCTGAAAAACAGTAAAGGTATTATTCATACCTAAAATAATATGCCCCACATTGGGTAATTTATTTTACAGAACTTAATTTTTCCCTGCAAACGTCTCAGGATCGGCCACGGGTTTATTATAAAGCATTGAATGCGTTCATTGCTCCACCCCGCTGTGGCAAGGATGTGGTCCATAGGAACTCCCATCATCCTAGCGTCCGATGTAGATGCAGCCCTGTTGGAGTGAGATTTGAAACATTAGTATTCACCACTGCACATAATACCACCCGAACCATCTGGATATGGTTTGCACTGTGACCTTAGGTGAGGGCATTTATGGCTAATGAGAAAGCTCTCTCCGTGCCCATAAGTGTCTTGGTGACTATATATTGGAAAATATGTGTCACTATGCAGGGCCGACTATCTGCAGGGTAGGACAGTACTCTAATATTGGCCAAAGGAACCGGGTCAGTCTTGTTTAAGTACCCCTGTATGTAGCAGGTTATCTGCCATTTGTGACAGACATGACGTCCTATTCTAGCTTGTGTAAGGACTGGACCCGTTGTGCTGATCCAAGTGCCATAATCATTCCCATCTAGGATATTAGTTTGTCCAGAGTGAGCCCCGATATTGGTGTCCATCCTCGTAACATGGTGTACTACCTATGTCCCATATATGGGTGTATCTGGGCCTGGGGGGAATAGAGTACAAATACCCCTCATTCGTTTAGGTACTAGTGGGTGTGATCCTATAGCCAGGTGATCACTCCCTCTGCCCAGATATTAGAAAGGGCACTCCTTGCACAATAATGGCACTGTAACTCAATCCTTCAACGAAATGAAGGGTGGCCAGAACTCCAGCACTTCAGTGTTGGTGGCTGAGTCATATGTAGTGTTCGTCCTGGTGCAGAACACTTCCCATTTCCTGACATATGTCAGGTACTGTCTTCTTGTGGACTCCCTGCACGACGCTGAGATGGCATTGATCGTCCTGTCGGAGAGTCCGTATCCCAGAAATGGCCTGTTCAGAAACTGCAAATCAACAAGTTCATACAGTCATGGCACGGTACTTTCCCGCACGGGGTGTGCCAACCTCCTTGGCCGTTGTTGATCCAGATGCAGGGTTCTGAGACCATCTTTGTACTGTTGGGAACCATGGTACCCGTTGCGGCGTCTTGTTTAATTATTGTAAGACTCGCCTGATGAGGCAGAAGGGGAAAATGCATAGCAAAACAAATCCCCCCCCCCCCCCCCCCCCCAATGCAGCGAGAAATCGTCCATCGCTGCTGCCCCTGGGTCTGGTTCCCAAGCAACATATGTTGGTAGTTGGTGAATTAGTCCGGATGGAAAAAAGGTGATATCTGGTGTCCCATACCGGTCTATAATATCTGTAAACACTTTTCCGATCCAACATCCATTTAATGTTGTCGTTGAATTTACGTGACCTGATGTCTGCCACTGTATTTAGCTTACCTGGAAGGTAAGTGGTTGAGATCCAAATCTCTCTCCCAGACACCAGTGCCAGATATTATTAGGCAATTCATCACATGATATCGACTTTATTTCACCCATATGATTATATATAGGCCCCCAGTGTGGTATCAATCTGTACCGTACATGCAACTGGTGCTGATCTGAGCAGTAGGCCCTGAGTCCATGAAACGCTCCCAGCATTTCTAGATAATTAATTCCTAGTGCTTTAAACAGAATAATTTTTGTGCACTCATCTGCCACCACAACTTGCGGTGGTATTAGTTGCTCCCCAACCTTTAGCACTGGCATCAGTCTGTAATGTACCCTAGGGATATAGAATGGGGTGATGGGGTTAGGATAATATGGAACATTTCTATCCACCAGTTTAATTCTAATTTACTTTCCCTGGTAGTTGCATAGGCCTATTGAAATGGCCTGTATGATTTTTGAGAGCTAAAATTTCCCTCTTCCAGGTTTTAATAATGGAGTGGTCCAATTGTGCTGCTGGGAACGCAGCCACCAATTCCCAATCACTCTTGCTCCTTGCCGAATGGATGGTTCCCTGATGCCAGTGAGGCTTTTGCATACTCCCATCAAGTCTGTCACTTTGTTTGGTGGCAAGGTGATAGACATATGAACAGAGTCAATAGTGAACCCCAAATAATCCATGGTAGTGGAGGGTTCCAATTTTGAGTTATCTGGATGTACGTTAAACCTCTCTGTTGTGGCTGATACCACCAATGTAGCCAGCTCCAATTTTCACCTACAATGAGAATATCATCAAGGTAAGCCATGACGATATGGTTATGTTTCTTTAAGTATGCTAAAGCTGGTTTTAATAAATTTGTAATAGCCTGGGTGCTGATGACAACCCATTGGATAAGGCATACTGCCATTGCTGTCCCATCCAGATAAATTTCAGGTATTTACGATGACCCTGTGTGTGACAAACGTGTCTAATTTGAAATGGGCATACTGAACGGAAGTATTTAGTTCGGTCAAATCTATAATGATACGGCAACCACCATCTTTTTAGTTTTTTATAAATATATTTGATACGAACTCTTGAAATTCTCTGATTGTTTTCTCAATCCCTTTTGTGTTTAGTCTTAACAGTTCAGCATGGCCTGCTGTTCTCTCTTTTTGTGAAGTATGAACTTCCTGCTAGGCGTATGCTGAACTGGGACTGTAGTTCGTATACAAATTCAATTTTGTAATTCTGAATACTTCCGAGTATGTAAAAGTTCAGAGGTAAAAGTGCAGCACACATGATGAAACAAGTGCAACCGTCCCCCAACTTTAATGAATCGGACATGCAATGTTTTTTTAAGACAACCAGACCCACCTACCTCCATGGTTACCGGTGTTGTGTGGGTTGTCTCCGCAGTTGTTTCTTCTGGTATTGTGTTGCTGCGTTGTGGGGTTGGCGCGTTTTCCATGAAGGCCAGGCTGGGCCATGGTCTGAAAGAACCCTGTGCAGGTGGGCCGGCCTTCGAGCTTTCACCACCAGATGGTCTTCCATAGCACCGATGTCTGGTGGGTGTGTAGGGGTGCTGCCGCTGTTGATAGGGGGTTTTAGAGGTGCTTGGCACCTTGATCAGGCCTATAGCCTTGGCTTCCTCATGCAGGTCTTTCACCTGCTTCGGGAGGTCCCCCAACAGCAATTTTGGCGCCTGTGTGCTACTTGTCTTGCATAATTCCGCACTTCTTGATGATGCTCTTCCTGTAACTGTAAATCTCCACTGAGTATTACACAGTCTGCTAGAGCATCACGTAACTCTTCAGGCAAATCAACCCCATCAGTTGTCCTGGTACTGCTGTGATTTTAGCAGCCAGCAGTTTCCTCTGGAGCTTCACCTCCTGGCTCCTTATAGATGGGCTCCTGTTGCCCCAGATGGGGTCATGGACTGCTGGTACTTTAAGAGAAATGGAGTTCTCTGGAGCAATGTACTTCCCAGCCATAAAGTTAATGGCTTGCTCCTGTAGCTGGTTTTGTAGCCATGTATTTTGTACTGGCTTGCAGCTTTGTATAGGCAGTCCTTCTTGAGTTGATACAGCATGTGTCCCACAATCTTCTGCTGCTCTCTCTTCTGGCACCCCTCACAGTTGACTGTTCAGCCATTGCCCCTTCTTCAGGGTCAGCCCAGCTCTGACCCCTAATGCTCCCCTGCGAAGAGGGTGAGATATTTGGCAGTCCTTTGAAAGGATGCTGCCGTGGGTCTGCGAGGAGACCCACTGTGACTCTGCCCCTGCATAAGCAGGTCACGCTGGAGCACTGCTCCCCATCCGCTCCCGCGAGAAAGACGCCCGCCGTCGCTATCCGTGAATGGGGTGTCTTCAGGTCCGGACCCAGCCGAGTCAACGGACCTGTCCGACTTCCGGGTGGTTTTGCCGCCGCCCGCGGCGCACCTGCGGTCTGTAGCGGCGAGAAGCCGGCAGCTGCTGGCAGCACCTGCAGCTCTGGAGAGACGGCACGCTGCTGGTTGCTTCCACAGCAGCGGTATCAGCTGCTGCTCTCCCTTGGCGACTCCATGGTGCTTCCTCCGTTCTGAAAAAGAATCACACCGAGTCGCCACGCTCACCAGAAAAGGTAAGACTTACCTTCCGTAATTTTTCAAAACTCGCGCTGGAGGAGCGGCGCTCCTCCCGACTGTCGCTTCCGCAATGCGTTCGACGATATGTCGCGCATGCGTCCTGGCGGGGTCTTCACGTAGTCACTCACGTGACTCCGAAGTAAAATTCAATTCAAATACCTGGGTGAAATGAAGGGAAGAAGTCTCCACGTATATATTGTAGGTCTGTTTCCAAAGGAGGCAATGACTCTCCTTGGATTTTCGCAGAAATCCTTTTATCATTTTATCATTGAAATAGCATGTTTGCAAATGGTGTATCTTTCATGACTAAGGTAGACTAATGATTATTAAATTAATTTAATCCAAGGTTTTGGATAACTGGTGAACCATAAGGTCTGGTAGGGAGGAAAGTTGATTTAACCGTTGGGATTGCAACTCTAGATGCTAAAATAACCCTTGCCACATCAACACCAGGTCCACCCAAGTACTCTGCTTCGCACTTTGCAGAGCACAGATTCACCATAGTGATTTTGATGCCTGCACCTGGACACTTACAGGTGCGTAAGGCACGTCAATATAGTGGGGAGACACAAACTTAAACTCAGAGAGACAAGAGATGCAGATGCTGGAATCCCAAGTAAAAGGTAAACGGGTGGTGGAACTCTGTGTAGGAAGGAACTGCCAATGATGGTTTAAACCAAAGATAGACACAAAAAGCTGGAGTAATTCAGCGGGTCAGACTAGAGTTGCTGTCTGACCTGCTGAGTTACTCCAGCTTTGTGTCTATCTTTGGTCGAGGAACTCAACAGGTCAGGCAGCATCCATGGAGGGAAATGGACATCTCAAGTCGGGACACTTCTTCAGACTGAGTCCTGACCCAAAACATTGTCTGCCCATTTCCCTCCACAGATGTTGCTGAGTTCCTCCAGCAGTTTGCTTTCTTGCATAAACTTAAACTTGATTACGGAAATCATATTACACTGTCACTGCGTCCGTGCATCTCTGTTACTATTGTCCTTTATCTTTTCAACCCGCTGCTTTTCATTTGAGTGTGTTTTTTATTGTGTCGTTCCCTATTGCACTCAGTCTTGAGCAGATATTTGCATGAAGGGAATGTTTTGTTTTGTATCAACAGTGTTCAGTTTTGGTTTCCTTATCTCAGAAAAATATGGCCTCCTTGAAAACAATGCAACATTGGATTATGAACTTGTTTCCAGGGATAAGAAATGTGTAGGAAGGAGTCGCGGATGCTTGTTTATATGGAAGACAGACACAAAATGCTGGAGTTACTCAGCAGGACAGGCAGCATCTCTGGTTATTAGGAATGGGTGACATATCAGTTCAAGACCCTTCTTCACACTGAAGAAGGGTCTCGACTCGAAACGTCACCCATTCCTTCTATTCAAGTCAGATGTGTGTGTTTTTTGTTTAAGGATAATCGCTAAAAGAATCTACTAATTGAACTTTGTAGGGCAAATGCTCCCCCAATATCTAAAGACCTGAGGTATGGATGCACCGTAAGTTACACAGGTACTAAAACCACTCAAAATGCAAGACGATAAACTAAAGAAACTGGGAGGAATCTCGTTCTGCAGCTGGAATATAAGGGGTGTTAATAAACGCATTAAAAGGGGTAAGATATTAGCTCAGTTGAAAGCATTCAACACAGACATTATTTTCTTACAAGAAATGCATCTTAAATTCCAATATCAAGCTAGATTGAGGGCGAATTGGATAGGCCAAACCTTTCACTCGTCATATACGTCGAAATCTAGAGGTACGTCAATCATTATTCGTAAAGGCATACCATTTAAACCAAAAACTACCTTAACAGATAAGGATGGGAGATATTTGATAGTTACCGGTGAGATCCATGCTACCCCAATCCCTTTGTAAATATATATGCGCCCAACTTTGACAGTTCTCATTCTTTCAATAAAATCTTGAATACAATCGCAGAATATAATTACCAAAATATCATAATCGGAGGAGACTTTAATTGTGTTTTAGACCCTTACTTAGACAAATCTAGCCAAAAACAGAGAAGTAATACGAAATCTAAAACTAGTGAACTTTTAAACACATACATAAAAAATAAAAATATAACAGATGTTTGGAGGATCGCAAACCCGACCGGCATGGAATACTCGTTTTATTCAATGGTACACAAGACATATTCACGTATAGATTATTTCCTGGTGGATACCAAATTAATTCCTTATACTTCAAACCCAAAATACCATACAAACACTATTTCAGATCACTCTCCACTAACTTTCTTTTTAAAACTGGAAGGAATATCTAAGAATAAATCGTTTTGGAGGTATAATCCTCAAATTTTAAAAGACCCGCAAGGGAGTACATATTTAAAACAACAAATGGATCTCTTTTTCGAAGTAAATGATGCTCCAGACATATCGCCTACATTAATATGGGAATCTTTCAAAGCATTTATTAAAGGTGTTATAATTTCATACCAAGCATTTCAAAATAAAAAAAGGAACGAACAAAGACAGTTAGAAGAACAAATTAGACAACTGGATATAGATAATGCTAAAATCCCAACTATGGATAAACAAAATAAAATATTAATACTGAAATTTAAATTAAATAAATTATTATCAGCTAAAGTTATAAGGTTATTCCAAATCACAAGACAGGAACATTTTGAATTTGGGGATAAGCCCCATAAACATTTGGCATGTCAGTTAAAAAAACGAGAAAAAGAACACACGATCCCAAAGATCAAATCAGATAGAGGGGAAGTATTAACTTTACCGAATGATATTAATAAAAGATTTGCGCACTTTTATGAGAATTTGTACACATCTAAAATGACAACGGACACCAATAAAGTCACAGAGTTCTTGGATAATTGTAATCTTCCAAAATTAGTGTTGCAGGAACAAGAGGAATTGGGAGCACGAATCTCAATTAAGGAAATACAAGAAACAATAATTTCATTAAAGAATGGAAAAACACCAGGACCTGATGGATTTAGTTATGAATTTTATAAATGTTTTTACGACATAATTACACCACGCCTACAGAAAATGGATACATATGCCTTTAAAGAACAAATACTACCTGAAACACTAGCAGAATCAACAATTACATTAATACTTAAGAAAGATAAAGATATAGAAGAACCCGGATCACATAGAGCTATTGCGTTGTTAAATGCAGATCAAAAAATATTAGCAAAAATATTAGCTAGAAGATTAAGTAGCTATGCTAGTAAATTAATACATCCGGATCAAACGAGGTTTATCCCTAAGAGACAATCATTTAATAATTTGAGACGTCTGCTCAACATAATGCATTCACACCAAATTGAAGATCAAGAATTATCAATTATGTCATTGGATGCAGAGAAAGCATTCAATCAGGTGGTATGGGATTATATGGTTAAAGTACTGCAAAAATTCCAACTGGGAGAGAATCTCATCCTATGGATTAAATTACTATATAATAAGCCAACGGCTAGAATATTAACTAATAACATTTTATCTACGAAATTTCAATTGTCAAGGGGTAATAGACAAGGATGTTCACTATCACCACTGTTATTTGCTTTTATAATCGAACCCCTAGCGGAAAGAATTAGAACTCATCCGAATATCCATGGCTACAATACAAAATATTAAAATAATAAAATATTATTATACGCTGTTCATATACTACTGTACATCACAAAACCGCATATCACTAAACCAAATATATTAAATTCATTTGAGGATTTTGGATCATTCTCAGGATACAGAATAAATTGGAACAAAAGTGAAATCATGTCAATAAAACCAAAAGACTCAACACACCTCTTAAAGTTTCCTTTTAAAATAGCTACAGAAAAATTTAAATACTTGGGTATTGGAATTACCAGAAGATATCAAGATATGTTTATCGCAAATAATAATCCTTTGCTTCAGAAATTATATAATTTAATTAGATTCTGGAAAACGCTTCCGATGTCTTTAATAGGCCGAATAAATACTATAAAAATTATTTTTCTACCACAGATTTTATACTTGTTCCAATCAATTCCAATATACCTACCAAAAAAGTTTTTTTTTTAAATTGGATTCAGACATTACAAATTTTATATGGGATTATAAATCCCATAGAATACAAAGAATACACTTGAATAAACCCAAAACAGTAGGGGGATTCGCACTCCCTAACATTATGTATTATTACTGGTCTGTAAATATTAAAAATATGATTCAACTGCTGGACAATTCTGCCCAGCAGCTGGATTGGATTATTATGAAGAGAGAGGACTGCTCCCCTTGTAATATTGGAGCGATCCTTCTCTCACCAATGAAGTTGAATAATACAAACTATAACAAAAATCCAATTATACATAGTACAATTAGAACTTGGAAACAAATAAAGTATAACTTAAAATTAAGAAATTTATCTCTCTTATCTCCAATAGTTAATAACCCTTTGTTTAAACCCTCAATTATAGATAAATCATTTATACAATGGGAAAGAGCAGAAATTAAAACGTTGGGAGACTTGTATGAAACGGGAAAATTACTATCATTCAAACAACTACAACTAAAGTACAATTTGGGAAACAATCAGTATTTTAAATATTTTCAAATATGTGACTATCTGAAAAAATATGCACAAGTGTATTACAATATGCCATTAGATCTACTGGATGAAGCAATGAAGACAAAGGCTGAATCAGCAAACTTAATATCATATATATATAATATTATTCTAAATGCAGAAATACCAACAATTGAAGGTATTAGAGGAGACTGGGAACAAGAATTAGCTATCAAAATTTCAAAAGAGAGGTGGGATGAACATTTACTAAATGTGCACAAATGTTCAATTAACGTAAGACACACTTTAATCCAATTTAAAATCTTACATAGATTATACTGTTCAAAAACTAAAATAAGTAAACTTTTTCCCAACGTCTCACCTATCTGTGATAAATGCCAGTCTCAAGAAGCTACTATAGCGCACTCATTTGTCTTTTGTATAAAAAATTCAAACATTTTGTACTGACATTTTTGAAATCTTCACAAAATTATTTAAAATAAAACTGACACCAAAAGCAGAATAGATTATCTTTGGAACAACGGAAGGTAGCCCTGAATTAAATGTGTTTCAAGATAATCTATTTGAATACGGGTTAATAACTGGAAAAAAGCTTATTTTTAAATTTTGGAAAAACACTTCTATACCAACAGTAAATATGTGGATTTCAACTATGTTTGAAACACTACATCTGGAAGATATGAGACTCCGCCTGGCAGGAAAATCAGATCGCTTTTATAAGACGTGGTCTGCATTTATAGATTTACTACAAGGATAGGGTGCAAGAGTACCTCAAAAAGGTACCGGCGTCAGGTCTTGGTAAAGGGGGATGAAAAATTGTCGAGTTGGTAAATTCCTTTTGCGTGATGTTTATAATAAAGTAACTGTCTTTTCCTTTTTTCTTCTTTCTCTCTCTTCCTTTCTAGGGTCTATCTCTTAATCTCCTTTCTCTAACCCCTCGACTAAGGGTTCTCTCTTCTTTCCCTTTGTCACGCTTCTTCACTTTCACAATTCTCTCTCACTTTCTCTACTTTCTCTATTTCTATTCCTTTTTAATAGCTTTAAAAAACTAAGGGGTACAATAATATATACGGGACGTACACTGTTGTAATTTACTGTACCTCTACTAAATTTTTAAAAATTGTAAAATGTAATTTTTTTTTTAAATTCCTTCTATTCCAGATATGCTGCCTGTCCCCCTGAGTTACTCCAGCATTTTGTGTCTGTCCACGGATAAGAAGTGGCCCTCTGACGTATGAGTGGATACAATTGGTCATTTTTCAGAATCCGGAAGTATGAGGGGAGACCTTGTTAAACATGTGAGATTTTAAAAGCTTATTTCCCTTGACGGAGGAATCTAGAACAATGGCCAAGGGTTCTGGATGAGGAATCTAACCCGGAGAGTTCTGGATGAACGAACAGGCAATTCCCACATTTTTGTAAACAAATTTTCAAAGAGGAACAAATTCATTCTCTATGGACAAGATCAAGAGTTTCCAATTTTATGCCACTTAAACCTGTAGAGCCCTTTATTTTAATGGCACTAACCAGCATATAACTGAGACACCTGAAAATACCTGTAACCAGACAGGCCAATCACTGAACATAGATTATGTCCCATTTAAAGAAAATTGATGTCTATTGTCATCAATTTGATCCAAGTATATTTTAAAAGATTTTATAAGAATAATGATTTTTTTTTAAATAAACCACTTCAATCTTCCCTGATTCCAAATTAAAGATCAATTTCCACAGTAAATGTTTCATTTCTATGAAACGGGGAAGTGATTTTTGATCGTGAAGTAAACTGAGATATTTTGAAAAGATTGAAACCTTTTATTGTTCCTCAGTAACATTTAGGAATCTATTATCATACCATGTCAGATATTTTTTTTATGACATGAAAGGAGGTCATTTGGTCCATTGTGCCAATGTCAACATCTAGAGCAATCCGATTTTCTCTGCAACCTGCCACCTACACTAGTGACAACACCCAAGGTGATGATTGAATGTAGGTCGCTGCAGCTGAGAAGCAGCAGCATTACCTGCTGCACAACCGTGCTACACACACATACAAATGGACCAACACCAAACTTGAAACTGGTTAATGACAGATTAAAACCAGCAAATCAGCTAAAGAATACAAGGGGTGAGTTGAGAAACTTACAATTATTACAGATAAAAATGAAAGGGAGACTTGACTTTATATAATGCCTTTCTTGACCTCAGTGGTCCCAGTTCTTTCCAGCTAATGAGTTACTTTTGAAGTGTAACCATTTGTATTGGTACTGGTTTATTATTGTCACACATACTTCTTTTCGTGTCCATCTTGTTACAAATGTTGACCTCGCTGTCATCGTCCGTCCTGAAAAGGACGCAAGCTTCCCGCGACAATCTGTGGAAGCCATCACTTGTCCCAATAGATGATGGTGGTAGCAGAATTAGCTCAGGATACTTCCAGTTCCCAGCCCTGTGACGTGGACGTTTCTGCTATCGGGCCGTCACACATACTGAAATATAGTGAAAAACTTTGTTTTGCGTGCTGTGCAGTCAAATCATACCATACATGAGTACAATCAAACCACACACGAGAACAGGTAGTATAAAGAGAACCTTAGCAGTGTGCAAAATATAGTACTACCATTACAGAGAGTAGCATGCTTTTGTGAAGGGGAGATCCTGCCTGACAAAGCTATGGCATTCTTTGAGGAAGTAAACATGCAGAATAGACAAAGGAAAGTCAATGGATGCTGGATTTTCAGTACACCTTTGATAAGGTGGCACATGTGAGGCTGCTAAAGATCAGAGCCCATGGTATTAGAGGGACGATACTAGCATGGATAGCAGATTGGCTGAATGGCAGAAGACAAAGAGTGGCAATAAAGGGGGCTTTGTCTGGTTGCTAGTGACTAGTGGTGTTCCACAGGGGTCGGTGTTGGAGCCTCTACTATTCACGTTGTGTATCAATGAGTTGGATTATGGAATTGAAGGGTATGTGGTTATGTTTGCACTTGATACGAAGATAGGTGGAGGGGCAGGTATTATAGAGGAAGCAGGGAGTCTACAGATGGAATTGGATTGATTAGGAGAGTGGGCAAAGGAGTAGCAGATGGAATACAGCATAGCAAAGTGTATGGTCATGCACATTGGTAGTAGGAATAAAGATGTAGACTATTTTCTAAAGGGGGAGAGGATTAAAAAATCTGAGATGCAATGGGATTTGGGGGTGCTGGTGCAAGAATCCCAAAAGGTTAATTTGCAAGTTGATTCGGTAGTAAGGAAGGAAAATACAATGTTGGCATTTATTTCGAGAGGACTAAAATATAAAAGCAGGGATGTAATGCTGAGTGTTTATAAGTCACTGGTCAGGCCCATTTGGAGTATTGTGAGCAGTGTTGGGCCCCATATCTGAGGATGGATGTGCTGGCATTGGAAAGGTTTACGAGAATTATCCCGGGGGTGAATGGGTTAACATATGATGAACGGTTGATGGCATTGGGTCTGTACTTGCTGGAGTTTAGAAGGATGAGGGGAGACCTCATTTAAACTTACCGAATAGTGAAAGGCTTGGATAGAGTAGACATGGAGAGGATGTTTCCACTAGTGAGGTATAGGACCAGAGGGCATAGCCTCAGAAATAAAAGGATGTACCTTGAGAACGGAGATGAGGAGGAATTTCTTTATTCAGAGGTTTGTGAATGTGTGAAATTCATTGCCACAGACGGCTGAGGAAGCTGTCATTCGGTATTTTTAAAGTGGAGATTGACAAATTCCAAGGGTGTCAAAGGTTATGGGGAGAAGGCAGGAGAATGGGGTTAAGAGGGAAATACTAGAATAGTCATTATTGAATGGCAGTCGACTCAATGTGCCGAATGGTCTAATTCTGCTCTTATGACATGAAATTATGAGGGAGTGCAGATTAAAAAAAGTACAAGAGCAATGAGGTAGGATGGGAGGTCGACAAAATACCCTTACCTTATGAGAGGTCAGTCTGATAACAATGAGGAAGGGTGTACCTGAATAGCTTGGTAGGAAATGTGGCAATTAATTTATACACTATAAACTCCCACATTGTCCAACTATTCAGAAATCCCGATAGTTCAGCATCTGGCTCACAAAGTAATGTTTCTTTCACTCCCTTTATACTTACAATGAGGCCTGGTTTCTATGCTTTCCATAAACGGACCAAGCCCCAATTCTCATGCCCCTTTTAAACTGCCCTGGGATCTGTTTCCCACGATAGGTTTAAAGATTTTCTACAAAATGTTAAGTACTGTATAATTTTGTTTTTAAATTGAGGCAGGTGTGTTGGGACATTAATAAATGCATTGATAAATTTGTCAGTGCAACTCCACCAAAGTCCTGAGTGTGGGTTCTTGGAGTTCTTCTGTAATCTGTTCTTAGTGATGTATGACTGTCCAGGAATCTGGAAATGAGCCCTTCCCATCTTCAAGGATTTGCACACTTGAAAGGGCAGCTATTTAATGTTTAATTCAGCTTAGTTTAGGTCAGGTTGGGAGGAGTTCCCCCCGCCACGGGTACCACGACTCCGAGTTAAATAGTCGGCGACTAAACCCTCTCCCCCTACCTGGTTTGCCAGGTGAGGAAGGGGCTGTGGACCCCCAACAGGGCTAAAAACAACACCTGTCATAGGGCAGATGAGCTTCTAGCGAGCCAACAGCCATCCACACTTCAGTAGACGTTGTGGTCACTGTTGTACATAGCATTGTACGGAATTATGATAAAGCACATGCACCAAAATCCGATACTTCCAGCGGCGGAAGTCCGCAGGAGCTGGAGGACAGAGGTGTGTGGTGTGTCCGTCACCGTTCACGTTGGAAGCTAGCACCACTGCGTCGCTAATGTTTTCAATGATGATAAGTGAACAAATTAATTAGTTTAGTTTAGTTTAGAGATATAGCACAGAAGCAGGCACTTCAGCCCACTGAGTCCGCACCGACCAATGATCACCCCATACCCTAACACTATTCTACACACTAGGGCCAATTTACAATTCACAGAAGTCAAGTCAATCTACAAACCTTTGCGTCTTTGGAGTTTGAAAGGAAAGCGGAGCTCCTGGGGAAATCCCACTCGGTCAACAGGGAGAACGTGCAAATTCCATACGGACAGCACCTGTAGTCAGGATCGAACCCAGGTCTCCGGCACTGTAAGGCAGCAACTCCGCCACTGCGCCACCGTGCCACCCCATAATGTCCAAAAGATGGTACCTCCAGCAGTGAAGCACTCTCTCAGTGTTAGTCTGGACTGTTATCCTCAAGTCTCTGGTGTTCAAAATCATGAAATTTAATGTCAATAATAAAGGAAAAGGAAGGCAACAAGGGGAAAAAAATATCCTTGAGTTGTTTTAATCGAGGATCTCCTGCCTGTAAAGGTGGCAGAAGCAGATTCAATAATAAGCTTTAAAGAAAATTGGATAAAGTAGTGGAAGTGGAAAAGGTTCCAAGGCTATGTTGAAAGAGCGCGGGAGTGTGACTAATTGGATCGTTCTTTGAAAGTGGCATAATCCACATTGTCCATTTACTCTGCCATTCATTTCATGATTCTGCCATCTATGCACAGCAATCTTTGTAGGTGATTACAAACTAATTATCTCGGAGAGCATAGGACTAGGAAACGTCGGATTTTTCATCTAATTCCACCTTCGGCCCTGAAACTTTTTTTAAATACATCATAAAACTATTTATCTCATACTTAAATGTAATACCTGATCCAGCATCAACACTCATTGGAAGAAGAAAGTAATACTTTTCTGCCATCTTTTGCAGTTAGATGTTTCTAACTTCACCTCTGGAAGAAAAGACACAAAGTGCTGGAGTAATTCAGCGGGTCAGGCAGCATCTCTGGAGAATATGGATAGGTGGCGATTCGAGTCAGGACCCTTCTTCAGACTGCGTGTGAGAGGGAGGGTGAGAGAGGGGGGGAAGCTGGAGGAGAGGAGGGACAGTACAAAGTCTGGCAAGTAATAGGTGAATATAGATGAAGAAAGTTTTTGATAGCACACACTATCGACTGACACGTACTACAAACCCACCGACTCCCACATTTATCTGGAATACACCTCCCCCACTAATTCTTGCAAAATCACTATCCCCTACTCTCAATTTTCGCATGAGGCTTCCTATTGTCCTGCATTCTTCACTTCTGGAAGGTTTAGATTTAATTTTGTTGTCTATTTCCCCATGTCCAGGAGTCTACAACCAACATTTTATTTTCTCTCAATCTATCCTTTCAGATTTCCATATTATCTCTAAAAATTCATCAACTCACTCATTAATCTCCTAACTTCCAGTGAATGCTACCCTAATTCATGGCATCTCTTCTCATAATTTAACCCTTTCAGTCTGGGTAGCTTTCTAGTAAATCTGCGCATGTAGTGCCAAATATTCATACTAAGCCATGCGGTCCAGAATTGAATACAACAGAGCTGCCAACTCTCATGCATTGAGCATGAGACTCATGCATTTCGCCAAATTCTCACGCTCTCACGCTGATCACAGAATTTCTCAAGCTCTGTCGTGAGAAATTCTGTGATCAACGAGAATTTCAAAACTAATATCAACTGCATGCGCCGCTGGTGTTGGAGAGCCAGGGCGGAGGGAGGGATGGAAGCAGAAGCAATGTAATTTAGCCTAACCTTATTCGTAGCTAATCCAATTAAAAGCATAAAAATTGCATTCAATTGTAAGTTAAAAGACTCGCTACAGTATGCACCATATTGCACAATTTCAACCTGAAAAATGCAAAAGGCCCGTACTCCTTCCCCCCCCCCCCCCCCCCCCCCCCTCAGTCGCTACACTCCCTCGGGCTTGGTCTCTCACAATTTCTCACTCCCAACTCTCACCCAATGTTGTTACAATATGCCATGTGTGTCTCTCAAGTGTTCTCCTTGCCACAGCATGACTTTAACCCTCTTATACTCCAACCTCCGTGGTGTACAGGTCAATATACCATTCACATTTTAGATTATTTTATCTATCTGCTCTTGAAATGCTCCTAATTGATTTGAGACAATTAATACCTTTAGTGATTCTAGTTCTCCACCATTTAGAAAGTATTCGGTTTGATTTGTTCATGATCCAAAATGAATGGTTTCATGCTTTTCTGTGTTTTAGTCACCAGATAGATCTGGCACTCCAATAATTAACCAGAATCAGTTTCAGTTTCAGTTTCAGTTTAGTTTATTGTTACAGTGCCTTCCATAATGTTTGGGACATTGGTCATTTCATGGGCTCAGGGCATTTACAAACTTGGGTTTCCTCTGTCTTTCCCCGGCTGTTGCAATCAAAAGGGGACACGGAGTTTCCAAAAGTGAACTCTTCCCCAAGCACATACAGTGCCCTCCATATTGTTTGGGATAAAGACCCATCATTTATTTATTTGCCTCTGTACTCCACAATTTGAGATTTGTAATAGAAAAAATCACATGTGGGCATTGTCAGATCTTAATAAAGGCCATTTTTATACATTTTGATTTCACCATATCAAAATTACAGCAGTGTTCATGCATATCCACCCATTTCAGGGCACAGTGTTTGGGACACAGCAATGTTATGTAAATGAAAGTAGTCATTTTAGTATTTAGTTGCCTATCCTTTGCATGCAATTACTGCTTGAAGTTTGTGAATCATGGACATTACCAGTTGCTGGGTGTCTTTTCTGGTGATGTTCTGCCAGGCCTGTATTGCAGCCATCTTTAGCTTATGCTTGTTTTGGGGGCTAGTCTCCTTCAGCTTTCTCTTCAGCATATAAAAGGCAAGCTTAGTTGGGTTGAGATCGAGTGATTGACTTGACCACTCATAAATTGACCATTATCTAGCTTTGACAAACTCCTTTGTTGCTTTATCGGTATGTTTGGGATCGTGATCTGCATCCCAGGGTCCTCAGGGAGATGGCTCTAGAAATAGTGGATGCACTGATGATCATTTTCCAATGTTCAATAGATTCAGGATCAGTTCCTGTGGATTGGAGGATAGCTAATGTTCAAGGAAGGAGCGAGAGAGAAAACGGGGAATTACAGACCAGTTAGCCTGACTTCGGTGGTGGGAAAGATGCTGGAGTCAATCATTAAAGAGGTAACAATGGGGCATTTGGATAGCAGTAAAAGGATTAGTCCAAATCAGCATGGATTTATAGAAACATAGAAATTAGGTGCAGGAGTAAATCAAATCAGCATGGATTTATGAAAGGAAAATCATGCTTGACCAATCTTCTGGAATTTATGAGGATGTGACAAGCAAAATGGATGAAGGGGAGCCGGTGGATGTAATGTATCTAGACTTTCAGAAAGCCTTTGATAAGGTCCCGCATGGGAGACTGGTGACTAAAATTAGAGCACATGGTATTGGGGGTAGGGTGTTGACGTAGATAGAAAATTGGTTGGCAGACAGGAAGCAAAGAGTAGGAGTGAACGGGTCCTTTTCAGAATGGCAGGCAGTGACGAGTTGAATGCCGCAAGGCTCGGTGTTGGGGCCGCAACTGTTTACCATATATATTAATGATTTGGAAGAGGGAATTAGGAGCAACACTAGCAAGTTTGTGGATGACACAAAGCTGGGTGGCAGTGTGAACAGTGAAGAGGATGTTAGAAGGTTGCAGGGTGACCTGGACAGGTTGAGTGTGTGGGCAGTTGCGTGGCAGATGCAGTATAATATGGATAAATGTGAGGTTATCCACTTTGGTGGCAAAAACAAGGGGGCAGATTATTATCTCAATGGAGTTAGGTTAGGGGGAGGTACAGCGAGACCTGGATGTCCTTGTACACCCATCACTGAAAGTTGGCGTGCAGGTACAGCAGGCAGTGAAGAAAGCTAATGGAATGTTGGCCTTCATAACAAGAGGATTTCAGTATAGGAGTAGAGAGGTTCTTCTGCAGTTGTATAGGGCTCTGGTAAGACCACATCTGGAGTATTGTGTACAGTTTTGGTCTCCTAATTTGAGGAAGGACATCCTTGTGATTGAGGCAGTGCAGCCTAGGTTCACGAGATTGATCCCTGGGATGGTGGGACTGTCATATGAGGAAAGATTGAAAAGACTAGGCTTGTATTCACTGGAGTTTAGAAGGATGAGGGCGAATCTTATAGAAACATAAAATTATAACTGGACAAGCTAGATGCAAGAAAAATGTTCCCAGTGTTGGGCGAGTCCAGAACCAGGGGCCACAGTCTTAGAATAAAGGGGAGGCCATTTAAGACTGAGGTGAGAAAAAACGTTTTCTCCCAGAGAATTGTGAATTTGTGGAAATCCCTGCCACAGAGGGCAGCGTAGGCCAAATCACTGGATGGATTTAAGAGAGAGTTAGATAGAGCTCTAGGGGCTAGTGGAGTCAAGGGATATTGGGAGAAGGCAGGCACGGGTTAGTGATTGGGGACGATCAGCCATGATCACAATGAATGGCGGTGCTGGCTCAAAGGGCCAAATGGCCTCCTCCTGCACCTATTTTCTATGTTTCTATTGTCTTGCTGTAGAATGAACCGCCGGCTAATGAGTTTTGAGGCATTTGTTTGAACTTGAGCAGATAGGATGTGTCCATACACTTCAGAATTCATATGGTTCTATCATCAGCAGTTGTATCATCAATGAAGATAAGTGAACCAGTACCTTCAGAAGCCATATTTTCCCATGCCATAACACCCCCACCACAGTGTTTCACAGATTAGGTTGTATGTTTTGGATTTTTTAGGCTAACCAGTGGCTTGCATCTTGCATTGTAGCCTCTGTATTTCTGTTCATGAAGTCTTCTGCAGAGAGTGGTCATTGACAAATCCGCACCTGATTCCTGAAGAGTGTTTCTGATCTGTCGGACAGGTGTTTGGGGATTTTTCTTTAATATAGAGAATTCTTCTGTCATCAGCTGTGGAGGTTCTCCTTGGCCTGCCGGTCCCTTTGCGATTAGTAAACTCACCTGTGCTGCCTTACTTCTTAGTGATGTTCCAAACAGTTGATTTTGGTAAACCTAAGGTTTGGCTGATGTCTCTAATAGTTTTATTCTTGTTTCTCAGACTCATAATGGCTTATTTGGCTTTCATTGGCACAACTTTGGTCATCATGTTGATAAACAGCAATAAAAGTTTCCAAAGGTGATGGAAAGACTGGAGGAAAGACTGGGTGCTGAGAACTCTCTTCAACCTACATTAAGGAGGCATTTAAACACATATGAACATGTATGTATGAACACTGCTGTAATTTCTACATGGTGAAACAAAACTGTATAAAAATATTTAAGAAGGAACTGCAGATGCTGGAAAATCGAAGGTAGATAAAAATGCTGGAGAAACTCCGTAAATGCGGGTGAGGCAGCATCTACGGAGCGAAGGAAATATGCAATGTTTCGGGTCGAAACCCTTCTTCAGACTGATGTGAGGGTGGGGGGGGGGGGGCGGTTAGAAGAAAGGAAGAGGTGGAGCCAGTGGGCTGAGGGAGAGCTGAGAGGGGGAGGAGAAAGTATGGACTACCTGAAATTAGAGAAGTCAATGTTCATACCGCTTGGGTGCAAACTGCCCAAGCGAAATATGAGGTGCTGTTCCTCCAATTTACAGTGATCCTCACTCTGGCCATGGAGGAGGCCCAGGACAGAAAGGTCGGATTCAGAATGGGAGGGGGAGTTGAAGTGCTGAGCCACCGGGAGCTCAGGTTGGTTATTGCGAACCGAGCAGAGGTGTTCGGCGAAGCGATCGCCAAGCCTACGCTTGGTCTCACCGATGTAGAGCAACTGACATCTAGAGCAGCGGATGCAATAGATGAGGTTGGAGGAGGTGCAGGTGAACCTCTGCCGCACCTGGAAAGACTGCTCGGGTCCTTGAATGGAGTCAAGGGGGGAGGTAAAGCGACAAGTGTAGCATTTCCTGCGGTTGCAAGGGAAAGTGCCCAGAGAGGGGGTGGTTTGGGTGGAAATGGATGAATTGACCAGGGAGTTAAGGAAGGAGCGGTCTCTGCGGAAAGCAGACAGGGGAGGAGATGGGAAGATGTGGCCAGTGGTGGGATCACGTTGGAGGGGGCGAAAATGTCGGCGGATTATTTGTTGTATGTGACGGCTGGTAGGGTGGAAGGTGAGGACAAGGGGGACTCTGCCCTTGTTATGAGTGGGGGGACGGGGAGTGAGAGCAGAGTCACGGGCTATAGAAGAGACCCTGGTGAGAGCCTCATCTATAGTAGAAGAGGGGAACCCCCGTTCCCTGAAGATCGAGGACATTTCCGATGCCCTGGTGTGGAATACCTCATCCTTGGTGCAGATGCGGCGTAGACAGAGGAATTGGGAGTAGGGGATGGAGTCCTTACAGGAAGCAGGGTGGGAAGAAGTGTAGGCCAGATAGCCATGAGAGTCAGTGGGTTTATAGTGGATGTCGGTCAGTAGTCTATCACCTGCGATGGAGATAGTGAGGTCAAGAAATGGTTGGGAAATGTTGGAAATCGTCCAGGTGTATTTGAGTGCCAGATGGAAGTTAAATAATATTTTATAGATAATAATATAAAAATAATGGGTAAAAATACCCTTTAATAGAATCTGACAATGTGCACTTTAACCACATGTGATGTTTTCTACTACAAATCTCAAATTGTGGAGTACAGAGGCAAATAAATAAATGATGGGTCTTTACCAAACATTATGGAGGGCACTGTATGTGTACCGAGGTACAGTGAAAAGCTTTTTGTTACGTGCTAATCAGTCAGCAGAAAGACAATACATGATTACAAGCAATCCATTTACAGTGTATAGATACATGATAAGGGATTAACGTTTAGTGCAAGGTAAAGCCAGCAAAGTTCGGTCAAGAGGTAGATAGTAGTTCAACACTACTCTCTGGTTTTGGTAGGATAATTCAGTTGCCTGATAACAGCTGGGATGAAACTGTCCCTGGATCTGGTGGTATGCGTTTTCACACTCCTATACCTCTAAATCTTCACAGGATTTATATGTATGCACATCCTAGAGGCCTAAACAATCCTTCATCTCATCTCATTGTCAGTCAAACATAAACCACTTCCCAAAATACTTTGGAAAGCAGCATTTCTTCAAATTCCCAACCGACCTACATTTATTCAAAGTGCCCTGAAGCCATTTATTTGGGTCAAATTACCAATGTTCGTTTCAGTTAATGGTGACGAATTTGGTCTTAGCTGGTATTGCAAACTGGAAGTATATTTTCATCAAATCTTCTCAATAATTGACTTCAATTAGAAATATTCTGGCAGGCAGTGGGGTGGGTTTAATTGGCAAAAATGACTAGCCTGGTATTTTAATGACTTCCCCTGTGGAATATGTAACTTTGACATTGAACCAGCACACTGTATTCCTCAGTGCACACGGCTCAATGCTGGAAAGTAGTGATATGGTTGAGGAGGATTTCCAATCCATCCATGAAAATACCTGGGACTATGGGTGTGGTGAGAAATGAAGCAGGTATATCAACACAATTTGGTCTTTTTTTTAAATTATTTTTTCGTTTTTGTCTTTTTATTTTTTTTAAGGTTTTACTTACTCACTTTGTGACTACACTCTTTGGTAGTTCAGGGGTTCTATTTTTACACATTCACTATCTCTTTCACTTTCTCTCTTTCTTGCTCTATCTCTCTTTTTCTATTTCATTTTTGTCAAAATTTAAATGGAAGATGTACAATAAATGTATTTGTCCTATGCCGCGTTTTATACTACTGTACACTGCTTCTAATAAAAATATTAATTAAAAAAAATAAAATACCTGGGACTCTATCCCAAATGGAGATGAACTATTTCCTCTTGCATTTCTCATTCTCAGACACAGAAAGGATATAATCCATCGAACGGTACAATTGGCAATGAGATAATAGAACAGACTAATTCAAGCAGAGACCTTTACCTGACAAAATATGTGGAGCATATTCTTGACACAGCCGACACCTGCTTTGAATGATACAAGCACAAGACATGTGCAGGAAAGAACTGCAGATGCTGGTTTAAATCGAAGGTAGACACAAAATGCTGGAGTAACTCAGCGAGTCAGGCAGCATCCCTGGAGGGAAGGAATAGTGACGTTTTGGGTCTGAAGAAGGGTCTCGACCCAAAACGTCACCCATTCCTTCTGTCCAGAGATGCTGCCTTCCCACTAAGTTACTCCAGCATTTTGTGTCTACAAGCACAAGACATTTTGGCAACAACCCTGATCAAGGCAGCTGTTCCTATTAAATTACTCTTCACTGTCCAAGTGAGAGTCGACTAGGATATCTGTACCATGGTTGCCAGACAATTCCACCCGTCTTCTCTACGTATCTGACCCTTTTGTTTCCTTGTCATTTCTAGCCTTTGTCACTTCTTCCACACATCTGCCATTCAACCTCCCTCACCTGTATCCTCCTATCACTTGTCTGGCTTTGCCCAGCCCCTACCTCTCTGTTCCACCTCCCCTCCTCCATCACTACAATTTGAAGAAGGCACCCGACCCAAAACGTTGACTCTCCATAGATGCTGCCTGACCCGTTGAGTTCCCCCAGCACTTTGTGGTTTGCCAAAGATTGCAGCATCTGCAGTTCCTTGTCGCTCCAGACTACCCAATCCTGCAGGACCGCTGAAGGAGCGATTTTACAAAAGCCAGTGAGAACAGGTAAGCAGGGAACGTCTCCAGGCTAGACGGGATAGGGTGAGGTTTTTCAAACCAATAGTGCATAAGATTTAGTTTGGTTTATTTAGTTTAGTTTATTGTCATGTGTACCGTGGTACAATGAAAAGCTTTTTTGTTACATGTTCCAGTCAGCGGAAAAACGATATATAATGACAATCAGACCATCCACAGTGCACAGAAAGAGAATAAAGGGAATAACGCTTAGTGCAAAATAGTCAAAAAATGTCCAATTAAATATAGTCCAAGGGTCTCCAATGATGGTAGGTCAGGATGCTCTCTAGTTGGTGATAAGATGGTTCAGTTGTCTGATTACAGCTGGAAAGAAACTGTCCCAGAATCAGGAGGTCTGCGATTTCACACTTCTGAATCTCTTGCCTGATGGGAGAGGGGAGGAGACTGGGTTGAGACTTGTCCTTGATTATGCTTGCAGAGGCAACATGAAATGTGGATGGAGTCAATGGAAGGGAGGTTGGTTTGCGGGATGGTCTTCGCTGCGTCCTCAATTCTCTGCAATTTCTTGTGGTGTTGCAAGGAGCTTTTCTGAAACCAAGCTGTGATGCATCCTGAGCTCAGGAAGCGATAGCAGGAACTAATCCAAGCCACTGGAATGTAGACCATAGAGCATAAAACAGTACAGCGCAGCAGCTGACTCTTCAGCCCACAATGTCTGTTCCGAACATGATGCCGAGATGAACTAATCTCATCTGCCTGCACGTGATCCATATCTCTCCATTCCCCACATATCCATTTGGCAATCGAAAAGCCTCTCAAATGCCACTGTCATATCTGCCTTCACCACCACCCTTGGCAGTGCATTCCAGGCACTCACCAGTCTATTATAGTGAGTGACACAGTACAAGGCAGCCTCGCCAAAAGTTTGCCTCATCCTTTTCTTCTTTTGTTGTTTTTAGTCTGTGGTTAAATGTATGTTCTGGTGTATCTTTAGTTTTGTATTATGTGGGGGGTGGGGGAAACGTTTTAAAATCTCTTTCCTAGACATAGATGTGACTTTTTCCATATCGTATCTCCATCCGTGCTGCGGCCTAACATCATGGAGCTGGCAGTCCCTTTGCTGGGGGTCGACTTTGGGAGCTCCAACCACGGGAGCCTGCGGACCTAACATCGTGGAGCTTGCGGTCCCTTTGTCAAGGATCGACTTCAGGAGCTCCAACCACGGGAGCCTGCGGACTTAACATCGTGGAGCTGGTGTCCCTGTGTCAAGAATCGACTTCGGGAGCTCCAACCGTGGGAGCTTCGACCATCCCGATCGCGGGAGCTTCCATCGCCCCGATGCGGGATCTTCGATTGCCCCAATGCGGGAGCTTCGATCGTCGGCTGCGGGAGCTTCGATCACCCCAACTATGGATGCTTCGAATGTCCCGATCACGGAAGAAAAGGAGTGAAGAAGATAATATGTTAATGCCTTCCATCACTGTGTGCTGTGGTGGATGTTTATGTTCATTTTTATGTAGTTGTGTGTTTTGTTGGTTTGTTGGTATGACTGTTTGGCAAATCAAACTCTTTGTATGTTTTTTACATACATGGCTAATACATTCATTACAATTACAATCTACAGTGTATGTATAAAAAAAACTTGTCCCACAAGTCCTTTAAACTTTGCCCCTCTTCCTTAAAGCTATGCCCTCCAGTCTTTGACATTTTCACCCAGGCGTCAACTTTTGTTCTTTGATAATGGGTGGCACAGCTGTTAGACCTGCTACCTCACAGCGCCAGAGACTCAGGTTCAATCCTGCCCTTGATCACAAGGGGAATGGATAGGGTAAAGGCATGGAGCCTTTTATCCAGAATAGGGGAATCAAGAACCAGAGGACCTTGGTTTATGGTGAGAAGGGAAAGATTTAATAGGAATCTGATGGGCAATATTTTCACACAATGGTGAGTATATGGAACCAACTGCCAGAAGACATGCTTGAGGCAGATGCTATAATTACATTTAATGGCATTTGGACAGGTGGGAAAGGTTTAGATATGGGCCAAAAGTAGGCATGTGGGACTAGTTTAGATAAGGCATCATGGTCAGCGTGGACAGTTTGGGCCAAGGAACCTGCTTCCATGCTGCGTAACTCTCTACCGTGCGAAATACACTCTTAATATAGAAAGCCTATAGCACACCCAATGTATTGTGGTTAACTTGCTTAAGAAACCGCGCACCCCAGCAAGGTGGGCGCTCCGCTGACGGGGTGGTGGGGTGGGGTGGGGGGGGGGGGGGGGGGGGGGGTGAGGTGGTAGTGGGTTTAATGTTTTGCCGGGAGAGTGAGTGGTGAAGTTAGTGGACGCCGGGCAGCGGCTGAGGAGGAGTTCAGGTGCGATTCTCGAACTGTTGGTTATTTGGGAAAGGCGGTGAATCACAGGCTGGGAATTTACTGGGTGGGATTGTTGGATCCGGACCTCGCCAATGTACAGAGCGCAGGCTGGTGGGGGAGCGGGAGCCTATGAATAATGAATGATGTGGGACAGCGTTAGCAGCGGCTGAGATCCAGAGCGGGTCACTCTCCCGGCGAGGCGCGAACATGCAGTTTGCTCTCTTGGTGTGGGCGCTTGGCGGGGTGATTTGGGGCAGCGGGGCGCAGACTGGCTGCTCAGACTGCCAGCTCGCCTCTTGCCCGGCCGTGCTGTGCAGAGTGCCCGAACTGCTGGCCGAAGACGAGTGCGGCTGCTGTAAGCGCTGCTTGGGAGTCCAGGGAGAGCGGTGCGGTGGCCAGGGGCTGGAGCACGGCCGCTGCGCCCCGGGCTATGTGTGCCTGACCTCGGCGGACGGGCCGAGGGACGAGGGGGAAAGGGAGGAGGGGGAGAAGGAGGAGAGCGAGGATGAAGAGGGAACCGGCGCCTGCGTTTGCAAGCACGACTACGCGGTGTGCGGCTCGGACGCCAACACCTATCCCACCATCTGCGCCCTGCACTTGGCCAGCTGGATGTCAGTCCACCGACAGGAGGGCAAGATCCACAAGGCACACGACGGCGAGTGCAAATACGGTAAGGGAATTGGAGGGGAAGGGGTGCAGTGCAAATGGGGGGGGGGGGGGGGGAGAGAGAAAGAGAGAGAGAGTGAGAGGGGAGGGGGAGAGAGGTGTAAGGGGGGGGGGGGGGTTCAAGGAGATGGCAAGGGACCGGAGGAAAGAAAAGGATCGAAAACAAAAAGAAGGGAGAAGGATAGGGAGGAGGGGGGAGAAGGGAGACGGAGAGGGGAGACTTAGAGATAGGACGTGGAGATGCAAGGCAAAGAAGAAATGGGAGGGGGGGTGAGGGAGGTGCAAGAAGGAAACGGGGAACAAGGAAAGAGGAGGGAGAGGCTGGAAGAGGCAGGTGCCAGGTGGAGGAAACAGAACAAGGGAAATGCAACGAGACGGACTGCTAGCATTGCGTGGAATAGTTGAGCACTTCGCGCTGCCCTGACCACTTGTCCCTCTCGCCCCTCTTTTCCCATTGCCTGCCTCTACCCCCCACCCCCGTTCTCCGTGTTTATACATCCATTTCTCCTCTCTCCCACACTTTTCCCCATCTCTCTCCCTCCCCCAACCCCTTCACTCTCTCCCTCTCTCCTCCCATTTGCGGTGCCTCCCGTTATCCAACCGAGGGAGAAAGTGAGTGCGGAGACAAAGGAGGGGGGGGGGGGGGGGGGGGGGTTGTGGAACAGATGTAGAGAAAGCAAGCAGAAGGATGCAGGGGGAGGCGAACATACAAGCCTCGGAGATGGAGAGACGGGACAAACGCTAGAGTGAGACTTTCTCAGCCCCTTCCTCTGCCCCGCTCACTGTCTGCCCGTGTCCGTACGCAATTTATCTCCTCCTCCGCCCGCCTTTGCCCCCTTTTTCACGCGGTTCTCTCCGCTTTGTCAGGAGTGCTGTGAAAGACGGGCAAATAAAGAGCAGCGGGTTTCAAGCAGCCGGCGACCGAGTCCCGGCCATGTGCATCCGAGCCGCCACCTGCAAGCTCCCTCGGGGCTGCTGCTGCTTCACGCTTTTCATTCGGGGCACTGTGCTCTGGCAGATATCCCGTCTTCGCCCAGGCCGAGCGTGTGTCGGCCCCGAGGCGGGGCAGCTGAGCGCCGCGGGTCGCTGCTGCCCCGGCCTCAGTGGGAGATGCCGCTTGTGCGGACGGTCGCGGGAGACACCCGCCGCCCGGGCTAGGGCGATACTCGAGGCTCCGTGGCGATCAGAGCGACCACGAATCAGACACTCGGGCTATAAACTTTAGTAAAAAGCAGGGATGAACTTTATCATGGCGAAAGGCCATTTATCATGGAGACCTCCCCGGTTGCACTCTATCGAGCGACCCACACGCGTCCCGCACGCGTGTATCTATCTATCTGCCAGCTGCAAGAAGCGGCAAACAGGGGATTTCGCTCATTTAATTTGGCTAGAATTCCCGAATTGGTTAGAATTGGTTATATTCGGGCCTGGGCCGTTGACGTGGAATTTTAACCCAAGACTCATTTCATTGCATAATGAATGGATTCCGTGTGAATGGATAGGGAACCCGTTAATTCTAACTGTAAATTGAAATGTTCGAGGACTAGAAAGTCCAGGCTAACTCAGTCGGTATAACTTGTGATAGGGGTTTGAGGTATTTGAATTCCTTATGTGTTCCGTGAACAAGTGCTAAGGAGCTCTGCATGTTTATGGGTTTTAGAACAATTTATATTTATGTAGAGCGAGGCGCATAAAGGCACTTCACCGAAACTGTCCAACAAAATATGCCATCCACTCAGACGTTATAGGCAGCTAAACGGGGTATCTTACAGATACAATAAAAAAAGGTGACATCTACGGATGTTTATCAGGATCGGTACCGCCTTGGTACAGTTGAAGCGAAGTGAGGAAAATAAACTAATCGTTGAAAGACACAACGCGCTGGAGTAACTCAGCGGGTCAGGCGGCATCTTTGGCGAATATTGTGATGCAGCTTTATAGGACTTCGGTTAGAGCACATTTGGAATATTGCGTGCAGTTCTGGTCGGCCCATTACAGGAAGGATGTGGAGCCTTTGGAAAGGGTGTAGAGTATTGCCCGGATTAGTGGCTATTAGCTACAGGGTGAGAGTGCACAGACTTGGATTGTTTTCTCTGGAAAAGCAGAGGTTGAGGGGAGACCTGAGAAGTGTATACATTTATGAAAGGGGGAACAGTCAGAAGCTTTTCCCCAGGATGGGAACAAATCTAATACTAGAGGGCATAGCTTTAAGGTGAAAGGAGCAAAGTTTAAAGGAGATGTGCGAGGCAGCTTTTATACATAGAGGGTGATGAGTGTCTGGAACGCGTTGGTCATTGAGACACATACAATAGTGGCATTTTAATGTTTGGATAGGCATATAGATATGCAGGGGATGGAGGGATGGAGGGATATGGATTATGTGCAGGTAGAGAAGAGATGGTCTTGGCATCGTGTACGGCACAGACATTGTGGGCCGAAGGGCCTGTTCTTGTGCTGTGCTGTTCTATGGATAAATGACGTTTTGGGTTAAGACCCTTCTTCAGATCCAAAGTGTCCGTGTTCTCCAGAGATGCTGCATGACCCTCTGAGTTACTCCAGCATTTTGTGTCCTTTTTTGAAAACCAACATCTGCAGCTAACTGTGTCCAAAAACAATCTAGGATTTATTCATACTTTTACTTTCAGGCTATAGTGCATTTACATTTTTATAATTATTCTAAAGTACAGTTATGATTTTGTGGTGCTGTTTTTGCTAGAAGATCTGTTAGGACTAGTCAAGAAATCTCTGAGATCAATTTAGTTTATTGTCACGTGTACCAAGGTACAGTGAAAAGCTTTTGTTGCTTGCTAACCAGTCGGCAGAAAGACAATACAGGATTATAATCGATCAATTTACAGTGTATAGATGTGTAAGAAGGAACTGCGGATGCTGGTTTAAAGCAAAGATAGACACAAAAGCTGGAGTAACTCAGCGGGACAAGCAGCATCTCTGGAGAGAAGGAATGGGTGACATTTCCGAAATGTGTATACAGTATACAGGATATAGATACATGATAAGGTAAAAATGTTTAGTGCAAGGTAAAGCCGGCAAGGTTTGATCAAGGATAATTTGAGGGTTATCAAAGAGGTAGATAGTAGTTCAGCACTGCTCTCTGGTTGTGGTAGGATGATTCATTTGCCTGATAACTGGTGGGAAGAAACTGTCCCTGAATCTTGAGGTGCGCATTTTCACACTTCTGTACTTTTCCCTGATGGGAGATGGGAGAAGAAAGAGTGGCCAGGGTGCGACTCGTCCTTGATTATGCTGCTGGCCTTGACGAGGCAGCGTGAGGTATAAATGGAGTCAGTAGAAGGGAGGTTGGTTTGTGTGATGGTCTGGGCTACGTCCACAATTTGCTTTGTTACACTGTGTGGAGATTTAAACCATAGAGCAAAATAGCACAGGGATAGGCCCTTTACCCCATAATGTCTGTGCTGAACATATTGCCAATTAAAACTAACCTCCATATCCCTCCATTCCCTGCATATCCATGTATCTACTGTGTCTTAAAAACCCTCCTAAACTGTATCCACCCCCACCGCCAACCCTGGCAGCACGTTCCAGGCTCCCACCACTCTCTGTGTAACAAAAACTTGCCCCATGCATCTCCTTTATACTTTGCCCCTCTCAGCTTAAAGCGACACCATCTAGTATTTGAGGAGATTTGAGGAAGAATTTGTTTATCCAGAGGGTGAAATCTGGCATGTGATGCCTGTGAGATTGGAGGAGGTGGGTACACTCATATGTAAGATGTATGAATAGAGACAATGTTTCAGGTCAGGGAACATTCTTCAGACGCTATTCCCAGTATGTTGTCATTAACATTTTTATCTTAATTCAGATATTCCTTCACCTGTAACATCTTTCAACCTTAGATACCCCTGTGCTCTTCTGACTAAATCATCCTGTTCCTTTCCTTCACTCGTCACGTCATTATCAGTGCATTTGTGTGATGAGTATTTGCTTAATTAAAGAAGCACCAGTCGGCTTGGGTCAACTGCCCTATATGCCTGCGCAAACAGCAGATCAGCATCTAGAAATAGAAAGAGAATGGGATAAGAAGGGATAATGATGCTGCCTTGCTTTATTTGCTGCTCGCCACTGGTTTCCATCTCACATTGAATAACAATCATGCGATGAAAACATTGGATTATTGTAGCAATACAATTCTGACTTCACATATCATCTTTTAAAGTATGAACTTTGAGTGGTGATAAATACATTTGTGCAATAGAATTGAAACACCGATTAGTTTATCACAGGGGTCGTGTAGCTTCATGACTAGTTACACATGGAAAGGTGATAGTTTTTGCTAGTAATGATACATAGAAGTGTACTTTTATGTAGGTGTATCAAATGTTATTGTTCATGTTAACATTTACAAAGCATGTTTATACGTACATCAAGAAACGATTTATAGTTGAAGCATTTCTATCGATATTTAAGTACCTGCTGGAAATTTAATGATCGTGTTATGCTGCTGCTGAATTAAATTATTATTTTGTATTTTTTATTATATTGATTTGCAGCTCTATTGATGTTCATTAAAAGCATGCCATTTACTTATCCTCTTACTGAAGCTTAGTCTGTGAATGGGTATGTCTGGGTGCTGAATCAGTCTGCATCTCTGAATAGAGAAGGGTGAATAATTTAACCACAATAGTCTTCTGTGACAAATCTCTGGGAATACTGCTGTGTTTTGCATCCAAATCAATCAGTATCTAAAAGTAATCCTGGGCATTTTTCATATTAAATATCTTTTCACCAAAATGCAAGTTCTTCAATGCATTTCAATACTGACAACTTCAAAGCATAGTCCTCAAGGCAGTAATTATCCGCTTGTGCTGAAAAAACAATTGATCAAATGTGTGTTTATCTATGTTGATGAATAAATAGTATTTAATTGCTCAATATGCCCCGTTAATCAATTCATTTTATTTTTTTATTTTTGTGCAAAGCCAAGTAATATGCTGTTACCGCTCTTTGGAGAAGCAGCATTCCTATTAACTGCACTGAGTAAAACCTTTACCCTTTCTTCATTCATTCCGCACACAATAGCCAACCGAGAAAACTAAAGGGACACCGGAGCCTTTTAAGGGATTTTCCAGCCACTAATCTCATGGTTTCAGCTTGTCCCATCTGTACAGTCAGAATACACAATTTCTGTCCCTCCGACCATCAAACAGAACAAAGCACACCCTTCGCGAAGGGGTACAGTTGAAAAGCACATTGCTCCTTTTTGAAGTTATTCAGTGCGCTTAGATTTTAGAATGCTGCTTTGTTTCAAGATGCTGACAAACTGCAGCAACCATTCAATGACAGGTGCAGAATGACCCCGGTGTCTTCCTCAGACTGTCGGTAATCTTTCCGCCAATTCAGGCCAGCGTTTAAAAGGTAGACAAGATTTCCCCATGATGTAAATAGCCAATTAAATCAGGGGAGCAGAAGCAGCCAAGTACAAAGAGCTTAATCTCTGGTTTCTGTGCACAGCATTATTAACTGCAGGGGAGCGAAGATGAATTGTAAAATTCCTCCAAACTGGCACCAGCATGGGGTACAGTCTCCAGAACCACCTCAGGGCAATTAAAGCTACTGATGTGGCATGCAAAGTAGCACCTACACTTCTCTTTAATGCTTGGCACCTGAAGGAAGGCTTGGAGCGATCATGCCAAAGTGGTTAAAACTGCTAATACTTGATATTGCAGCTGCAAGCTGTGTCTGTATCAGAATCTGGCTCACAGTTCCCGGGATCTGCCTGTGGGAATGCTCTCTACGATTAACAAATGAGGAGGAATGGCCAAGAATGTAACAGATGGAAGGAAATGGTTCGTACTTGTATTGCATACAATAGTAAGCAACGGACAAACAAACCAACCTCATCACCACCTCTCTTGACCAAGTTCACTGTCCCTGAATTGTCCCTGTTCATCTAACATCCCTGTACTGGCTCGGGAGAAAAATTCCTCCAATTAAACAATAGAAAGACCAAAGTCATTGTCTTTGGTCCCCATTGCTAGCTACTAATTAAACCTTTTTAATGGAACCAGTCCAATGCTGAACTGGACCACAATGCGACCACAATGCCACATGTGGCCCCAGGTTTATTTCCAAGTCTGCAACACCAAACCTTTCAGCCTGCCTGTATCATTTCCTTATTATAACAAAGTGGGGTGTTCAGCAATGCTGATTTTCTGAGCGATTGCAACAATTTCCACAATCCTATCTCTCTCATATACACATTTACTCATGCCACCCATTTTCCTGCCACCCATCTACACAAACGGAAATCTACAGTTGCCTATTAACCTACCAATCAATCAGTGCATAGCTCATCTCTTTTTGTACATTGACACTGAAAGAGACTGTTCGGCCCACTGAGCTAATGTTGGCCCTTTAGAGACATTCCCACATTTATTTCCATGAAACCTATTTTCTCCCTCAAGCTCATCAACTCCACCCTGATTTTTCTATAAACTGCCAACACGAGGGATAATTTGAAAACTATTTACCGATTTTGGGAAACAGGAGGAAACTGGAACTTCTGGGGAAAACCCAATGCAGTCAGAGGTAGAACGAGCAACAACCAGAGGGCAGGATTGAAACTGGGCTATAGGAATGTGAGGCTCTTCATCTCTCGTCACCGGTCACATGTCTTACTCGTCACCTTCTGAGTTTTATTTTAAATGGATCCTGCAAAGAATCTTAATTTTTTCACCATATAAATTGCCTTTCTTCTATTTAAACATTGGAGACAAACAAAAAGGTTACTTTGGTCACGTTTCATTTTATTGTTCATGGTATCAAGATTGATATTCAGTCCTCCTTTTTAAGTAATTACCAGTATCCCAGAGGATTTGTGCAGGGGCCTGAGCTATTCACTGTATAAGACACAAAAAGCTGGAGTAACTCAGCGGGACAGGCAGCATCTCTGGAGAGAAGGAATGGGTGACGTTTCGGGTCGAGACCCTTCTTCAGACTAGTCCAGATCCGGCACGTTTTGTTGTACTCAAGGTTCCAGCATCTTGTGTCTTCATAACACAATATTTAGGATATATCCAAGTTTACCACAGGCTCAATTAGGTAATGCTGAAACTGTATGGCATAGGTACGTTATTAAATTAAGTGTTCATAGTTATTGCAGACAGAAGTTCTGTGGATCAAATGCAAATAAATCTTATTTAAAAGATAACTAACAATGGTCTGAGATCCAAGGATTCTTATCCACAGCTCATTAAAGTGTAGTAGAAAGAATAAATAATAATCGGAACAGGTATTAATTTATCTATCTGGTCAGAATAGATAAAAAGCATTTTCTGTTTCACTGTTGAGAGTTTCTCGGACAAGGAGAGACAGACCCTGGCCGCACAAGAGAGATACAAAATATCACCATGATAAACGATGCAAATGTGGGACTCACTCCTACAACAAGCAACACCTGCTAGCTCTATTAATCATTTAAAATCGGACTTTGATAGATTTAGTTTAGTTGAGCTGAGTTTAGTTTAGTTTAGTTTATTGTCACGAGTACCGAGGTACATTGAAAAGCTTTTGTCGAGTGCTGCCCAGTCAGTGGAAGGACGATGCAAGATTACAATCGAGCCGTGCTCAGTGTACAGGATACATGGTAAAAGAAATAACATTTAGGGCAATGTAGTGCCATGTTGCGTATAGGTCTTGTTACTGTCAGAAAAGGGTATAAAAGGACAGATGACAAGACGGATGGATAGAATTAGGGTACTGTGATTGTGCTGAATGGAACTGGTTTGAGGAACAGAAAGGTCTCTTCCTGTTCATGTGTCACTGCGTATAAAGACAGTAACTAAATACGGTGAAGTGTTCAGCAGTTCCGGCAGTGCATCTGATATCAGCAGAGTTTCTATGTAAAGGACCCATCCAGTAACACATTCCAAAATATAAGGAAAGGTCATCTATTTCATTTTAAGAAATGATTTCATGTCAAAGAACTGGAACAAAATGTGACAGGTGTTTGAATATAGAGATTAGTTTGATTGAGAAGGAGGGTAAATCCACATCCTGCATTGTAAAGTAAAATTTGCATTTAGTGTAGTTTAGAGATATAGTGTGGAAACAGGCCCTTTGGCCCACTGGGACCAGCGATCCCTGCACATTAAGACTATCCTACACACACTAGGGACAATTTGTACATTTACCAAGCCAATTTACCTACAAATCTGTACATCTTTGGAGTGTGGGATGAAAACAAAGATCTCAGAGAAAACCCACGCAGGTCACAGGGAGAACGTGCAAACTCCGTACTGACAGCGCCCGTAGTCGGGATCGAACCTGGGTCTCTGGTGCTGCAAGCGCCGAAAGGCATCAACTCTACTGCTGCGCAACTGTGCATTGTAAATATTATATTCTCCTTTATTAGTTAGATGTATCCATTCACATCAATACTTTAACAGATTACTTTCTTAAAGAAGGATCATATTTTTTTTTTCAATTTGGCGATGTATGAAGTGAGAATATTTCTGAAAAATATTCCACAGCTATGTAGGTTAATTGTTAGTTCAGGGATACAGGAGGCAATTACCACATCTGATGTTAAACAGTGCAAGCTGTTATATCGTTAGCTATTGGAACTAAATGCTCTGTAAAAGATCCAAACCTTAACAGGTGGGTTTTAATGTGAGATTTAGTTTGCTGCTTCCACATATATTGGAGAAGGATTAGGGATTTCATTTCACCTGTTGGCATCAAGAAATATCACACTTTTGATCATAAACTCTGGCTAATTCAGTTCAGTTTCAGTTTAGTTTATCATCACATGTACCGAGGTACAGTGAAAAGCTTTTTGTTGCGTGCTAACCGGTCGGCAGAGAGCCGATACATGATTACAATTGGGGAGCCTGTGTAGAAGCTGAAACCAGAGCCTCACGGGTTGGAGCCCACAGCTGATTGAGTCGACAGAGCCCACGGCTGGGGTCTGGGTCAGTGGCACGGAGGCGTCCGGAGGGGACCTGGCACCAATAGTGGAGAGGTCGGTGTGGTGGTCGATGATGCCACTGAACGATGGACGAAGACTGACCACGTGGAGGGAGGACGTTGCTGCCGGGGGAAGGAACAAAGGGGGACACAACGTGGGGGGGGGATCGCCTTGAAGGAGGGGGGGAAGAACAATGAACTCGGCATGGGGGGATCACTGTGAGGGAGGGGGGGAGAACAAAGGAGGACCTTTGTGTATCCCGTGCCCTTTATGTGGTGTTTATTTGCATACCTTGGGTATGCAAGCAAAGAGTTTCACTGTGACATCACATGGGACAATAAAGTATACATTCATTCATTCAATTGGGCCATTTACACTGTATAGATACATGATAAAGAATAACATTTAGTGCAAGGTAAAGCCAGTAAAATCCGATCAAGGATAGTGGAAATGGAATAACTGTCCAAATTAATTAAAGAATTTTGACTTTAATCAATCAATGAATGTCATCATAGACTGACATTTCTGAAGATTACCAAGATCTGCTGTGTTGTCAGAGGTCCACTTTCTCAGAGAGAAATAACAGCCTATAGGTGAGAAGGTGACAAGGACTGGGGCAGATCCTTGGAGGATTTATTGGGTAAAAGTGTGGGAAATATAAATTGTTCCAGATGATTTTCTGCCTAGAACTTGCTATATTAGAATTGAAGCATATATGCTGTTATTCCACCCACCACTCACAACTATTATCAAATGTCTACCAAGCAACCCAGAGTCTTTATAAATAATCCAGTGGGTCTTTTGTTGATGGTCTCTAATCGATTTACGACTTACCATCGTGGAGCCCGCGATCCCTTTGCCAGGGATCAACCCCTGAGCTTTAACATCGTGGAACTTGTGGTCTCTAGTCAGAGACCAACTTTGGGAAATCCAAGCCACAGGAGCTTCAATCGCGGGGGCTTCGACTTTAGACTTTATTGCCTTCCATTACAGTGAGGAATGTGGGGAATCCACTGTGGTGGATGTTTATGTTTACTTTTATGTAGTTGTGTGACGTTGCTTTTTTAGTATGGTCATTCACATATCATTGTACCTTAATTGGTACACGTGACAATAAAAGATCTTTGAAACCTTTGAAGCCTTTGAATATCTATTTTTAATTGTCAGCTCATTCAGCTGAAATCAACAGGAGATCATTGATACTGTAGGTACATCCCAAATTATGCACTCCAACAAGATGACATCTGTAACGTCGGTTGTGAAATGTCTTAATGAAAATAACCAAATGAGTATTGTTGATCTTTGCCAAGATTGTTTTCTCATTGGTAATCAATTTTTGAAAAACTAATTGCCTCAAACGAAACCAAGTGTAGACTAGGCACTTGCACTGGGTCCACCAAGGCCTGCAGGATCTCCCGGTTGCTAGCTATCTTAATTCTTCTTTCCATTCCCATAATGACATTTCTGTCCTTGGCTTCCTCTATTGCCAGAGTAAGGGCATACACAAACTGGAGGAACAGCACCTCATATTCTGCCTGGGAATGGTATGAACATTGAATTCTCCAATTTTAAGGGATACCACCCCAGACTCTCTCTCTCTTTCCTGTGCTGCCCCACCGCACACCAATTTATCTCACTAACCTCCCTAGGTTATTTCCTTACCTCTCCTTTAACCGATCCCTGAGTACACTCAAACCCCATCCACAAGTCCATATTTTCCCTTTCATCACCCCTCTTTCCCCATCCTCCTGTCCCACCCACACCTCTCCCTCTGGCTTTACATTCCGCTCTTATCTCCTCTTTTGTCTCCTTTTCATCTCTAGCCTTTCACACTTACTCCATTCATCTACCAATCAAGCCCGCCTCATCTGCATCTACCTATCGCTTGCGAGGCTCTGTCTTGCCCCCTCTCTTTACCAGCTTTCTCCCCCCGACTACAATCAGTGTCAAGAAGGTTCCCAACCGGAAACAATGCCAGTCCATTCCTTCCACAGATGTTGCCTGACCTGCTGTTCCGACAACACTTTGTGTTTTGTGAAACTACTAATGAATATCACAACATTACGCAGATCCATTTCTCTAAATTTTGTTGAATAAATAACAATTTCTTAACTGATTTTTGCTGTGACTCCATCAAATCAATTAAAAAGATTAAACCAGAGTATTAATAGATAATCTAAATATAACAATGAATATCTATAAAAGCATAATTCTTACTGTAGGTTAAATGCCAATGTGCGGATTAGAAACACTATAAAATAAGCAGAGTACTTAATTGCATTAGATTTTATTACCTAAACCATTAAAGTATGTGGTAATGTAGATAACTGGTATAGTACAAACTCTAGCTCGTCACTAATTTTCTATTCAGCTGTGAAATAGAGAAGCATGGCCCACATGAGTTTGTTTTTTTTTTTTTTTTTTTTTAATATTTTTTTATTGTAGAAACAGTATATACCAAGTACACTCTTATACGACATTGAGATTTATACAATGTGTAAAATTATAACGTATTGATTATTTAATTGGTACTATTTATGATAATTGTAGTATTATCCATTATACATTCCGTTATTATTTATTTTATATAATTGGGAGTATATGTAGTATATTCCTAATATAAGTAATACACTTAGATTTCTCAAATCATAGATATTCTTCTAATTACCAAATAGAAATCCCCGCTAATTTAACTACGTAGTACCCAATCTTAAACAACATTTTTTTTAATATTCATAATGTTATCAAAATATTAATAATGTTTGTATTATTGTTAATTTTATATTTCATAGTTATTGTATAGTTGAAAGTACATAGTTTTATATAATTACAAGTTTAAGACATCTATAATCGTTTTCATACAAACAGAAAATAAGTGTGTACATATTAAAAATTTATATAGTATGTTTCTATAATTTTTTCCTTAATTAAAGATAGAGAGATAGAAAAAAGGAATAGAAAATAGAAAAAGAAAGTGTGAAAAGTTTGATGGAG
This sequence comes from Okamejei kenojei, assembly GCA_035221665.1. Taxonomy (NCBI): domain Eukaryota; kingdom Metazoa; phylum Chordata; class Chondrichthyes; order Rajiformes; family Rajidae; genus Okamejei; species Okamejei kenojei. The sequence goes on along the minus strand of CM069131.1, from coordinate 48,151,109 downwards.
ATTGAAGTATTACTAAGTAATCCAATCTTGGAGATACATTCATGATTTGTTATGTGTATTTCTTCATCCACTCAGATATTCAGGCCTCAGTCAAGTCCCTGCGCCGAACCGTTGTGACCCTGTAGATATTTAATATAGGGAGACCATATCTCCTTGAAGAGATCTAACCTGTCCATGAGGACAAGTCTCAATCTCTCCAAGTGAAGTGTCTCCGTCATTTCTGTATTCCACATTTTAATTGTTGGGGATACAGGGCCTTTCCAAAATTTTAATATTAATTTTTTCCCAATTATTTAAAGAATAGTCGATAAAAGTTCTATGATTCCTTGTAATTATTTGTTCCATTTCCGGTATTCCAAGTATGATTAACTTTGGGTCATAAATCATAGTAATATTAATAACTTTCGAGATTATTTTGAATATTTCATTCCAATATTGTAAAATCTTCGTACAATTAGTAAATGAGTGTGACAGAGTTGCTTCCATGATTTGACATTTATCACATATAGGTGATAGTTTTGGAAATATATTATGTAGTTTAGATTTAGAATAATGTAATCTATGTAAGATTTTTAAACTGTATAAGTGCATGTTTAGCGTTTAAAGAGCAATAATGTATATGTTGTAGGCTTTCTTCCCATATTTCTGGACTTATTATTTGACTTAGTTCATTTTCCAGCGCTGTCTATGTATTTCCGATGATGGGATATCACTTTCCAACAAAATATTATAAATGTATGATATCATTTTTTCTGTATTTGGGTGTTTATTCAAGCATTCATCTAAAATTTCACTCTTTCTATTTCTAAGTTCTTGTGTATTTGCGGAAATATAGTTTCTGATTTGTAAATATCTGAAATATTCATTATTATGAAGCCCGTAAGTTTGTTGTAATTCTTGAAATGAAAGAAATGAATTATCCTTATAAAGATCCCCTATGTTTAGAATTCCTTTATTTTTCCATTGTATAAAAGCTTTATCCATCATTGACGGTTTAAACGTAAAATTATTGGCAATTGTAAGAGCTAGCGGTATAAATTTTAGTTTTAGTGTTTTCTTTATTTGTTTCCAAATACGTATTCCACTTTCTATTATCAGATTTTCACTATAAGTTTTCTTAGGTACATTAATATTAGCAAATATTATAGAGCTAATTTCAAATGGAAAACAGTCTTCTCTTTCCATTTTTAACCAATTTGGTTTATTATCTATTTCTCCTAACCAAAAATTCATATTTCTAATATTAACTGCCCAATAATAGAACATAAAATTTGGTAAAGCTAAGCCCCCGTTTATTTTAGCTTTACATAAATGTTTTTTATTTATTCTATGATTTTTGTAGTCCCAAATAAAGTTAGTGACTATTGAGTCTACTTTTTTAAAGAAATTTTTAGAAAGATATATCGGGATTGATTGAAATAAATATAATAATTGTGGGAGGAAAATCATTTTTATTGCGTTTATTTTACCTAACATTGAGATAGGTAAGCTTTTCCAATATAGATATTTTTATTTAATTTATTCAATAATAACGGGAAATTAGATTTAAATAAAGAATCAAATCTTTTTGTAACAAAAATACCAAGATATTTAATATTTTCATTTGTTATCTTGAAAGGAAATTGTTGTAATATCTGTAAATTATTCATGGTTATTGGCATAAGTTCACTTTTATTCCAATTGATGCTTATATCCTGAAATTAAACCAAATTCCGTTATTAGTTTTAACAAATTACAGATACTTATTTCCGGTTTTGTAATATAAAGTAATATATCGTCCGCATATAACGAGATTTTATTCTTAGTATCTTTAGTATCGTATCCATATATTTCTGGATGTAGTCTTACCCTTTGAGCAAGGGGTTCGATTGCTAACGCAAACAGTAATGGTGATAAAGGACAGCCTTGTCTACAACCTCGAGATAAACTAAACTTAGTTGATAACATATAATTTGTTATTATTCTAGCTGTTGGATTTGCGTATAATAATTTAATCCAAGTAGTAAACTTATCACCAAGCTTAAAGGCTTCCATCACCGAAAATAGATAAGGCCATTCCACCTGGTCAAAAGCTTTTTCTGCATCCAACGAGATGACTACTAAGTCTTTTTTATCACTTCTTTTCGAGTATATAATATTAAATAACCGTCTTAAATTATATGAAGAATATCTTTTAGGTATAAATCCTGTTTGATCAGGATGAATTAATTCATTAACAATTTTGCTTAGTCTTTGTGCAAGAATTTTTGTTTAAAATTTTTTGATCGGTATTTAATAAAGCAATTGCTCTATACGATCCTGGATCATCCAAATCTTTATTTATTTTGGGTATAAGTGTTATAATAGATTCGTTCAATGTGTCTGGTAATTTCTCTTGTATATATATCTGTTCATATAATGATTTTAAATATGGGACCATTTGGGCATGAAAAATTTTATAAAATTCCGAGCCTATACCATCTGGTCCTGGAGTTTTACCATTTTTTAAAGATTTAATAGATTCTTGGATTTCTTTTATTGAAATATCGGCATTTAAAAATTCTCTATTTTGTAAATCTAATTCTTTTAAGTTACATACATTTAAAAAGGCATCTATTTCTGTTTTATTTACTGTTGTGTTACCAGTATACAAATTTTTATAATATTGCATAAATCTTTCATTAATATCCTTGGGTTGTATTAATAATTCACCGTTTTTGTGATTTAATCCTATGTATAATTTTTTCCGCTTCAATTTTCCTTAATTGTCGAGCCAATAGTTTTTGTGGTTTGTCTCCAAATTCAAACAACAATTGTTTAGTATGTTGGTAGTATTTTAAACTTGATCAGTATATATTTTATTTAATTTATACTTCAATGTTACAATTTTATTATGTATTATTATATCTGATTTTGTTGCATTCTGTATATCTAATTGTTTGATCTCCCTTTCTAAGTCATGTTGTTCCTTCCGAATCTTCTTATTATGGAATGCTTGTGAAGAAATCATAATTCCTCGAAGATATGCTTTAAATGTTTCCCATAATAAAGAGCGAGATATTTCTGGTTGATCATTTATTTCAAAAAACATCTTAATCTGAGTTATGATGTATTCCTGAGTTGTTTTATTTTTTAAAATTTGTGGATTAAGTTTCCATTGTCCTAGATTTCCTGTTTTACCATTTATTTTAATTTAAATGTTAATGGTGCGTGATCTGAAATTATAATATTATGATATTTGGATTCGTAAGTAAGTGAGATAAGCTTTGCATCTACTAGGAAGTAATCTATTCTTGAATAGGTTTTATGTACTGGCGAGTAGAAGGAATATTCTCGACCAGTAGGATTTTCTGTTCTCCAAACATCTTTAATGTTAGATGTTTGAATGTATGCGTTTAATAAATCACTAGAGTGCGATTTAGTTTTCCTTTGTTTTGAAGATCTATCTAAATAAGGGTCTAATGTACAATTAAAATCTCCTCCAATTATCAAATTGTAGTGTGTTAATTCTGGAATATTATTAAGTACTTTCTTAAAGAATAAAGGACTATCAAAATTTGGACCATAGATGTTAACAAAAATCATTTTTTCCCTATTTATTTCTCCTATTACAATAATGTATCTGCCATCTTTATCAGATATAGTAGATATATGCTTAAATAAAGTACCTTTACGAAATAATATTGCTACGCCTCTTGATTTGTGTGTAAAGGAAGAGTGGTATATTTTATCTATCCATTTAGCTTTCAGCCTATTTTCAGCGTCTTTCTTTAGGTGAGTTTCTTGAATGTAAAATTACATCAGCTTTCATTGCCTTTAAGTGTGTCAATATTTTTCCTCTTTTTATTGGTTCATTGATACCTTTAACATTCCAACTGCAAAAGGTTAATCCCTCGTTCCCCATATTTCTTTTTAAATCCTGCATTTTAGATTTGTGGGAATCTAGAATAGGGTCCAAGGGTCCGCGCAGTAGACTTAACCTTACACCCGAACACCGAGTAGATGAGTTTTTAGATCTCTCTTATGTGCTTCACGAGTGTATCTCCATTGTTCCAGTATATAGCTCCATTCAAACTGAAAGATATAGTGAACATAAAAACATAATGAGAAGTGAATAAAAAGCTTAGAAAGGTGTATAAAGAATAGAAGAACTACAAATAAAATATTTGTAGTTTGTGAAAGCCAAGTAGTGTTGGCCATTAATCTAAAGGCTTCCGGCATTGATGTTATTAATTTAGCCAGCTCCTAATTTTAAGGAATTATTATTCCATAGTAATATTTTAACGGGGAATATAGTATTAAAGAAATGAAAAGAGTGATATTAAACATCATAAAAGTATATATATCTAAGGTTAGTTTTAAAAAAATCCAATTATAAAGCCACAGTTAAAGAATTTTTTTTTTTTTTTTTTTAAATACAAAAAATAGAAGTCATTATTAAAAAAGGGAGAAATATTATTGAGGGAGGGATATCCCCATATGTAACAGGACATAAGATATTAATTATTAGTAGTATTAATTAGCGATGGTGCAGAGTCTTGGTTAATAACAGTCATAGTAATAATAAAACCGCGTTATAATTTTAGTAGGTGTGTTATTTGTTTATGTTAGTTGTATATTATGAATAATTGTCAATGTTCGGTGAGCTTCTTCCAATCCGGGAAAACATTTCGTTCCATACGACATTGTCCATTCCTTCTGATTTCTTCTAATTCCATGTTGTCGTATAAAGTTTCATAAAATGTTAAGAGACCGTACTAGGTCTTTAAAAATAGAAAAAGGCAGTATATTTGCTTGTAGATGGTTTTCAAGTGTCAAACTGCTTTGCAAATTCCATTGCTTCTGTTGGAGTCTTGAAAAAGTGTTCCACGTTGTTATAAGTAACTCTTAAGATGGCGGGGTAATTCAGACCGTATCTCAAGTTTTCTACACCCCTCATAAGGTTTTTGGCTTCGTTAAACGCTTTTCGTTTTCTGGCAACCTCTGGGGGATAGTCTCGATAGATACTGATTCTTTGTCCTTGAAACATCAGATTCTTTGTTCTCGAGGCTCTTCGCATAATGTCCTCGAGGGTGAAATCATATTGTAACTTGACAATGATTTGTCTTGGGGGGGCGTTTGTACTGGTCTGTCTTCTGCCGACTCGGTGTGCACGAGCTAAAACAGGCATATCATCCAAAGATAAAACAGCTTGCAGTAATTTAGCAGTGAATTCTCGAGTGTCTTCGTGTTTCTCTAAACCTTCAGGAATCCCTGCAATCCTCAAGTTCTGCCTTCTTTGATAGCCTTCCAGCTGCGTGCATTTATCTGTTACTTTGGATAACAACTCCAGTAGACGTTCTTGTTCTGTTATCAGCTTTGCTGTAGACACAGTACTAGCCTCCGCTATCTTTTCAAGGTTTTTAATGCCATCAACTTGTTGTTCGACCACTTTTGCAATAGGGTCATGGCCCACATGAGTTTGTGATGAGATGTAGGGAAATAGTCCTTAAATCAAGTATGCATTGTCTCAGGCTTTTGATCAATGTTTCTTGCCTCAACATCTTATTTGACCATGGGTTGAGCTACCAAATTAAGTGTGACCATCTTCAAATCCATCCTATTCTTACTACTGTGCCCCAACCCAACCAGATCCTAGCATCAATATTCCATCTGAGATCATCACCTGCTGAAATCCACCAGGGTAGTTCACAGAAGGTAGTGGAGGCCAATTCACTGGATGTTTTCCAGAGAGAGCTAGATATAACTCTAGGGCTAACGGGATCAAAGGATATAGGGAGAAAGCAGGAATGGGGTACTGATTTTGGATGATCAGCCATGATCATATTGAATGGCGGTGCTGGCTCGAAGGGCCAAATGGCCTACTCCTGCACCTATGTTCTATGTTTCTATGTGGTATATTTTTATGGTGTGCTTTAGTTTGGTTTAGTTGGAAACAGGCCCACCATATGCACTGACCATCGATGGCCATCAATTGATACTAGTTTTATGTTATCTCTCTTATTCACCCACTCCCTATACACTAGGGACAATTCAGAAGCCAACAAACCTGCACGTCTTCGGGATGTGGGAGGAAACTGGAGCACCTGGAGGAAACCCATGGGGTCAGAGGGAGAACATACAAACCCCATATATATAGCACCTGTAGTTAGGATCAAACCTGGGTCACTGGCATTGTGAGGCATCAGCTCTACCAGATGCACCACTATAAATCTTTTAATCTCTATAACTGTAGGTTTGAACAACTTTAGATATCATAATAAAACCTGCTATAATTTAAAATTTGAAGGTGCTCCAGGTGAATTTTCTCTAAATTATAAAATCTTATCCAAGTATTAATGTGTTGATTTGTACTTTGTTCTAGTGCTAGATTCAGCATGATGGTTTTATCTCTTCCCTTTTGTTCATGGTACAGCTTGTTTAGCATAACATCTTTGTGAACAGGCTGGATACAAATGTACAGCACTGTCCTATAATTTGATGAGATATTTAGGTTTCCATTTTGCAGACAAATTCTTTTACTCTGCATCTATTGCTTGTTAAGATATTTAAAATCAATAAAGAGCAAAGTAATGCAGGTCCTGGAAATCAGAAACAAAAGAAGAAGGTATTTTAAATGTTACATTTCTCAGTTTTAACTTTCACTTTTCATTGTTCTGAGCATGAGCACGGGAACTGGGTAAAAATCGAATCGAGCACACCAGTCAGAGAAATATAACTGGGTCGAGGGAAGTGCTTAGTAGAATGCCACAGGGATTAATGCAGGGGCTGGACTGTTTCTAATCTGTTGACTATACAGCAATGGCGAAAAATTTTACTGTTGATGTATCTCTGGAAACCTGTTGAAAGCCAAGCTCATTTATGCAATTCATTTACCCTCCCCACATTATGCATGATTAAGTTGTACATGGAGCATCTTTAAAGATGTGGATGTTCCTGTTTTTTTCCCTTTTTCCTTCTGTAGTTAACTACTTGTTTTCTGTAATTGGAACCATGACAACATTGGCCTGCATTCTCTCCCCCTCTCCCTGCTGCAACTCAAAACATGCCCCGATTTCTCACCTTCCCAGTACCGACGAAGGGTTCTTGACCCAAAACGATGACTCTATTCTATTTCGGTTCTTCAAGGGCGGCAGAGTGGCGCAGCGGTGAAGCTACTGCCTTACAGCGTCAGATACCCGGCTTCGATCCTGATTCCGGGTGCTGTCTGTAGGGAGTTTGTACGTTCTTTAAACCTGTGTGGGTTTTCTCCAAGATCTTCAGTTTCCCCCCACACTCCAAAGACGCACAGTCTGAAGAAGGGTTTTGGCCCGAAACGTGGCCTATCCCCTTCACTCCATAGATGCTGCTGCACCCGCTGAGTTTCTCCAGCATTGTGTGTACCCAAAGACGTACAGATTTGTATACAGATTGGCTGAGGCATAAACGTAAAAAGGTGCGGACTCGATGGACCGAAGGGCCTGTTACCACGCTGTAACTCTAAACTAAACTAAACTAATAAATATTTATTCATCCTGAAGAAAGCAAAATAAAGATTGGATTATGGATATGAGGTTAAGTTAGGAAATGAAGTAGCGAGAGAAAAACATTTAAAGTTGAGGGAGCCAATACAAAGCTTACGGAGGGTCAGACTGGCATCTGATCTCTCGCATGTTCAGCGCTTCGACCCGGCAGGTATGTAAGTTATGAAGACGCTGACCTGCAAAAGACATTGCCTGCAATTCTCCTACACGCCGCCGGCAAGGATGATTAAGCCCATTACTTTCACAAGAGAATATGTAAAAGCAGACATCTGATCACTGATATTGATACTATATTGAATAATCACTATACATATATGTGGCACAGCGGTAGAGTGGCTGCTTACAGCGCTTGCAGCACCAGAGACCCAGGTTCAATCCCGACTACGGTGCTGTCTGTTCAGAGTTGGTACGTTCTCCCCGTGACCAGCGTGAGTTTTCTCTGAGATCTTCAGTTACCTCTCACACTCCAAGACGTACAGGTATGTAGGTTAATTGGCTTGGTAAATGTAAAAATTGTCCCTAGTGGGTGTAGGATGGTGTTAATGTGCGGGGATCGCTGGTCGGCGCGGACCCGGTGGGCCGAAGGGCCTGTTTCCACGCTGTATCGCTAAACTAAACTATATTGATTGTGAAGATTGAGACAGCACTTCCTATGTTGGGGTAGAGGATCTTTGATAGCAACTCACATCTGGCTCTGTTTAACTGTAGATGTGCAGGTATTAGCAATTGAGATAAAAACAGAAATGGCTGGAAACACTCAAAAAGTCGGGCAGAATCCTCAGAAATAGAATCAGAGGTAACATTTCAAGTCAAAGACTCCTTCACCAGAACTGGGAAAGTGTAATGGTTTTATGTCGCAGAGAGCATGAGGGAGGAATGGATGGGGTAAAAAGAATAATTCTATTCTCCTATCCATGAACCTGTCGAAATGTCTTTCAGACATTGTAACTGTACCTGTCTCCACCACTTCCTCTGGCAAATCTACAGCATCAAAGCAGGCTGGATCACGGGTATTGCCAGACCATAGAATGCCAGAAACCTCTACTTCCAATTTCATAAATTCATAAGTGTGAATTCATAAGAGCAGAATTAGGCCAATCGGCCTATCAAGTCTACTCCGCCATTCAATCATGGCTGATCTATCTTTCCTTCTGGACCCCATTCTCCTGCCTTCTCCCCATAACCCCCGACACCCGTACTAATCAAGAATCTATCTATCTATCTCTGTCTTCAAAATATCCATTGACAGCTTCCACAGCCTTCTGTGGCAATGAATTCCACAGATTCACCACCCTTTGACTAAAGAAATTCCTCCTCCTCATCTCCAACCTAAAGGAATGTCCTTATATTCTGTGGCTATGACCTCTGGTCCTATACTGTCCCACTAGTGGAAACATCGTCAACTACTCCATATGAATTGCTACCACATTATTTTACTCTTCATTATATTCACCTACTGTAGTCCCATCAGAAGATTCACTTCCAGGAGCCTTTTCAAACTTTAATATATAATCTACTCTTACTCCAGCTAAACAGTACTCTATGCTGATAAAAAATGTTTGAATTCTATGCCTGGACAATTGGAATGACTATTCATAGTATTGCCATCTGAGAGAGGGAAACTGTTTTTCTCAGTCCCTACCTGGTCGGAGATGCGGCTTTTCTCCGTATCTTCGCCCTTTCCTTGCGGCCTACCAACGGGACTGGAGCAGCGTTTCCTGCCGGGAATGGCCAGGACTTCAGCTTCGATGGCGGCACAACACTGAAGCACCATCACGGAGCGGGCGATGCCTTACCTGGGTCGCCGTGCAGTGGGCTCAGGAGTGCTGAGACAGCCGACTCCAACATCGCGGAGCTGCGGTCTGTGGAGGGTCCAGCTGCGGGGCGGTGCTGAGTTTAAACACCGCGGCGCCTGGGATCTCTCGCCGAGATCGGCAGTGTTGGAGCTCCGACCAGCGCGGTCTCCGGGGAGGAAGCGGCCGTTCCAAACACTCCAAGCCGCTGAGAGGGTTCTGCCGACGCCGGAGTTCCATCATCCGGCAAGAGGGCCTGCAGCATCGGGCTGCCGTAGTGGCGACTACGGAGGCCTCAATAGGCCCGGCCATGGGTGAACAAGGGATAGGACTGGACTTTGCTGCCTTCCCTCGCAGTGGGAACCATTGTGGGGGAATGTTTTTATGTTTATTGTTAAATTCTTTAATGTTGTGTCTTATTTTTATGGGTGTGCTGCAAATGGCAAGTCAAATTTCACTACACCAATTGGTGTATGTGATAATAAATGTCCTTTGTAATCTTTGTATCCTTTTGATAAATCCTAAATTGGACTAGCAAGCTGCTTTAAGGTACAACAGCTTGTATTTACATCCTCCTGGTTTGCTGTAATGTCACATGCAAAAGTGAGGTGCTGCCTGAAAGCGCCAAAGTCCCGAGTTCAATCCTGACTATTGGTGTTGTCCGTACAGAGCTTATGCAGTACATTCTCCCTGTGACTGGTGCTCCTGTTTCCTTCCACATTCCAAAGATGTGCAGGTGTGTAGGACAATGTAAATCGATTTTTGGCACGGACGAGGTGGGCCAAAGGGCCTGTTTCCATGCTGTAGCTCTATATTAAACTAAAAAAAAAGTGTAACATGATTGGATTTCAAAGTAATTAAAATGTTTAAGGAGGAACTGCAGATTCTGGAAAATCGAAGGTAGACAAAAGCGCTGGAGAAACTCAGCGGGTGCGGCAGCATCCATGGAGCGAAGGAAATAGGCAACGTTTTGGGCCGAAACCCTTTTGTCTACCTTGAATTTCAAAGTAATGTGGATTCCAGGACTTTGCATGTGATTCATGTGTTCAGCCTAATAAACTGAATGTGCCCAGGCATTCAGCTAATTATAGGCGGAAAGGTAATGGGTTGGAGGTTTCGCAATGTCCTGTTTTGCAATATTAATGCTGTCCTGCAGGTCACCTTGTTTAACAGGAGTTTATTGAGGAATTCTAAATCACTGCTCATTAGTAAAAAAAGCAACTAAGTTGTAGGTGAATAAATGCATCTGTTTGTTTCAGTGTAAATAGAGCTGCACGTCCCTGAGGTTTTGTGCATTCAGTTTAGTTTGCGTGACTATTTCATTCTTGGCCGTGCATGTGCTCACTGACGGATTCATATTTAGCAGTGGTTGGGTGACTTGGCAGATAAAGTGAAACAAGTGAATTGGATGAAAGATTTGTTCTGGATGAGAGATGACCCACAAAATGTCCTAGCTTGCAAAATCACATGTAACAACTGGTCAATGTCCTCAGTGCTGTGTCAGTTTAGTTTATTGTCATGTGTACCAAGGTACAGTTAAAAGCTTTTGTTTGCGTGCTAACCATTGTATAAACAATACATGATTACAATCGAGCCATTTACATGATGAGGGAATAACGTTTAGTGCAAGGTAAAGCCAGTAAAGTCTGATCACCCACCCCTCGCCTAATCATCCCCCTCTTTCCCATCCACCCACCATCTCTCCCTCTGGTTCCACATTTCACTCCCCATCTTTCTTTCTTATCAAATTCCATCATCTGCAGCCTTTGTTGTTCTCCACTTATCATCCCCAGCCATTGTGGCTTTCTCCATCCTTCTCTCCCCCGCTTGACTCATCTCCCAATTACACCCTCCTTACCTGGACCCACCTATATCACTTGCCCGTTCTTGCCCCACTACTCCCTCTCTCCTTTTTCTCCCAGCTATCTCTCCTCTACTCCAGTCTTGAAGTAGGGTCCTGACCCAAAACAACATCTGTTTATTTCCCTCCGCAGATGCTGCCTGACATGCTGAGTTCCTCCAGCAGTTTGCTTTTTAGGTAACCTGCTAGTTTTCGTCATTCGCTGAGTTAAATTAAAACACATGGCAACATAAAGCCTGGATAAAAAGGTTGGGTCAATGTTTTTCTAAATTGTTATTAAGATGTGGCAGCAAGTTGCCCTGAGGCCATTCAGAGTTAACCACACATGGATTCGAATGGAGACGCGTGTAGAGTAGAATGGGCTGGGGCAGGCAGGTATGTCCCCAAGGGACATGAATCATCTGGTTGGATTTTTATAAAAGTACAAATCATTCTGCTGATTATCTGGGCCAGCCCACGTACATTGGTTCAATGGTTACTCACTGAATTATATCCGCTGATTACCCACCATTGGTGATCACTGAGCTGTGTCGTCTGGTGTCAGCAACACAACTTGTCTTTTGGTTTTGCCGTTAATATAGAGAAATATCCCAAGGAGCTTCATAGCAAGAACTTCAACAGTACCTATACTGAGCCACATCAAGGAATGTATCAAAAATCAACCAAAAGCACAGTCATAGTCATTGAGAGTCATAGAGTCGTACTGTTTAGTTTAGTTTAGTTTAGTGTCACGTGTACCGAGGCACAGTGAAAAGCTTTTTTGTTGCAGGCTGGAAAAGTAGCAAGCAGAGGGAAAGGCGAATCCACGAACGGATTTGAAAACAAGAATGAGAATTAAAAATTGGTTTATCAGGAACCAATATGGGTCAGGTTAATGGATGAACAGTACTTGAGCAATGTAGGACATTAGTAGTTTTTGCTGATTAAAATGAAATATAGAAGGCAAGCCAGGAGTGCATGTAGTAGACCAGAGCACACTGGTTGTTCAATGAATGTTAAACACTGGTTTGTCACCAATCTACATTAGTTGGCTAGCAGGTCGTAGACTAGTACAGCACGGAAACAGGCCCTTCTGCCCAATGTAAGCCGACCAAGAATCCCCATCTAAACTAGTCCCATTTGCCTATATTTGGCCCTTATCCCTCTAAACCTTTCCTATCCATATATGTGTCAAAGTGTTTTTAAACACTGTTTAGTACCTGCATCAACTACCTCCTCTGGCAACTATTTCAATCTACCTATGCCTCTGAATGAAAAGGTTGTGGGTCAGGTTTGTATTAAACCTTGTCCTTCTCACCTTAACATAAACCACGTGTTTTTGATTTCCCTACCCTGAGTAAAAGATTTGTGCTTCCACCCATAATTCTTCCCATCATGAGTGTTGTACACTGCTTGTTCAATACATTGTACACATTGTGTAGGAAAGAACTGCAGATGCTGGTTTAAATCGAAGGTAGACACAAAAAGCTGGAGTAACTCCGCGGGACAGGCAGCATCTTTGGAGAGAAGGAATGAGTGACGTTTCGGGTCGAGACCCTTCTTCAGACCAAAGCTGCCTGTCCCGCTGAGTTACTCCAGCATTTGTGTCTACATTGTACACACTGATTTCTCACTGAATGGTGTACAGTGAACACTTACTGAAATGGGTACAATGGTTGCTTGCCCATTGAATAGTGCTCTCTTTTTAATTCTTCAGTCCTGTTGCAATGAGGCATATTTGTGATTTCAGAAAATGATTCACGTTTCCACAATCTGGAAGAAAACTGTAGAAATCATGCCTCGTTCCACTACACGTCAGATATTCAGAATATCGATGATGTAGTATGGAAACATCACAACATTTTAAAGCAATGGTAAATGCCAATAGATTGGACCATGTTCGACGGAGCTAAAATCCTGCTCCCAACATTAGCACAAAACTGAATACCGTTTTTAAAGGATGTGTTCTATAGTGCAGAATAATCTTCAATATAATATATATCCTTCAATATATCTTCAATATCATACAAAATCCTAAAGAAAGTTTTCAACTCATAACATCACCTATTCCTTTTCTCCAGTTGAGTTACTCCAGCTTTTTGTGTCTATCTTCGGTGTAAACCAGCATCTGCAATTCCTTCCTAACACAGAAGTGTTCTTTTTATCAGAATTGATTGAAAAGATTAGAGCCTTTCAGTTCAAGTCACCCGGTCTTGTTATTCTAACTGTCTTAAATGCTTTCAGATATATATTCACATGCCTATTATTTTCTAATCATGTCTGAGCAAGCTAGCTCTCATTTGGACCGGCTCTTCATGGGTAAATTGCCCAAACTAGTAGCTTGCCACTTGGTTGCTACAGTAAACACACAGAACTGCACCCTTCCTGCCTGTGGAAGGAAGGAGGCTCCAAATACTGAATTAGTGATGTTGAAACGATGTGGCAGCTGTCTCTGCCTTGCACCAGTTCCTCTGGCTCTCTGCTCAGTGGTTCCAGTGGATTATTTTAAGTTAAGCTTCTCAATGCACAACATTAAAAATAGGGGGAGCATTAGTGCAAAAAAAAGCAGATAGACTTTGGATTGGGGCCAAAAATTAGAAGGTCATAAGGAATAGGAGTAGAATTGGACCATTTGGCCCATCAAGTCTACTCCCCCATTCCATCATGACTAATCTATCTCTCCCTCCTAACCCCATTATCCTGCCTTCTCCCCACAACCTCTGATACCTATACTAATCAAGAATCTATCTATCTCTGCCTTTAACATTTCCACTGACTTGTCCTCTACAGCCTTCTGTGGCAAAAAATTCCACAGATTCACCACCCTCTAAACTGACTAAAGATATTTCTCCTCATCTCCTTACTAAAAGAACGTTCTTTAATTCTGAGGCTATGGCCTGTAGTTCTAGACTCTCCCACTAATTGAAACATCCTCTCCACATCCACGTTATCCAAGCTTTTCACTATTCTTTGCCTAATTTAAGAATTAGGCATATCAAAGAGAAGCCTAATTTATTTTATTAATGAATCTTAAAGTTTGCTGACTACCGTGGATGTTTATTATACTACTGGTGTTCACATTCCCAGGAATTAATTTATGCTATGATAATTTGCAACAGCAAATCGGAGTAATGGTTGCAATGGTAGAAGTGGAATAAGATACGATCAGGAGTATACGCAAAGTGCTGGTGTAATTCAACGGGTCAGGCAGCATCTCTGGAGAATGTGGTTAGGTGACATTTTGGGTCGGGACCGTTCTGTGTGAAGAAGGATCCCGACCTGAAACCCGTCTGAAGATGGGTCCCGATCCGAAATCTCACCTCACCAATTCAGTGGGTCCAGCAGTATTCTCCTCAGATACTGCTGGACCCACTGAATTATTCCAGCACTTTGTGTCTACTTTGTAAACCAGCATCTGCAGTTCCTTGTCTCTACATACAGTTAGAAAGGTTTTTGGATGAGCTCCACTGCATGCCAAACAAAAAAATAACAAACTGCAGTAGTTGCTAGAAATTTCAAATACGCTGGATAGAAATACACCATGGGTCCAGCAGCACCAATGGAGCGAGAAACAGAGTTAATTGTTCAAGTGGATGACCATTCATCAGTTTAGTTTACTTTAGGTTTAGTATAGTTTAGTTTAGTTTAGAGATGCAGTGCGGAAACAGGTACTTTGGCCACCGAGTCTGAGTCGGGACCTTTCCTAGACTCTGTACGTTCTTGTTTCCACATTCGAACTAGTTATGCATCTGTGTTGCTGCACGTATTTGGCCATTGTTTCAGGAAATAGTTTGGATGCAAAAGTTGTTTCAGCCTTTCTACACATCCGACAAGAACATTACTTTGGATGTTACCCTCTTCATAAATTTAGTGACGGAACATTGTTAGCAGATGGGGATGCGTGGATCAATGTGAAATGTAACAGCTGTCAAAACCAAATCTTTCAGCGATCCACGGGAATCCAGATTTCCTGCAGACGACTCCAATTCTCTCATAATAAGAGGGCATTTGGCAAATGTTCAGGGGCTTCCTTTCCAATGGCTCTGTCACTCCGTTAATAAGAAGAATGATTGACTATGGACTCAATAATAGAGGCTCCTGCAGAGGCATTCAATCGGCAGTTTTTATTCAGATCTCGTTAGCCATCGCTTTATGAGATTGTAAATTCTACCACCTACATCTCTACCCAGTTCCATGCTGAGCAAAAATAAATTTAAGGGATTTTGAATCAAAAGCCTTTTTAACTTGGTGCTAACTTCCAGCTTTCCACAGTGAATAGCTACATTTGCTTGACTGTGCAATTTTGGTGCTGTTTCCGGAGCCGAGGATTTTTTTTGCTGATGGAAGTGGAATTATTTAGCTTCTGTTCGAGTTCACCCCTAGATTGCAATGGTCTTGTTTAGTTTAGTTTAGTTTAGTTTAGTTCAGTTTAGTTTAGAGATACAGCGTGAAAACTGGCCGTTCGGCAAATATAGTCCGCGCCGACCAGCGATCCCCATACGCCAGCATTATTCGACACACTGAGGGCAATTTACAATTTTTACCGAAGCCAATTAACCTACAAACCTGTATGTCGTTGGAGTGTGGGAGAAAATTGGAGCACCCGGGCAAAACTCCCACGCAGTCACAGGGAGAACTTCCAAACTTTGTACGGGCAGCACCCTTGGTCAGGATGAAACCCAGATCTATGTCGCTGCAAAGCAGCAATTCAACCCGTGTGCCACCATGCCGCACAACCATCAACATTGCAGAGCGTGGCAAATACATAGACCGCTGTGGAGCCAGCACAATAAAGTGAGCTGGAGACACAAGACACTGCAGATGCTGGAATCATGATTAAGAAAACAAAAGGAACTCAGTGAGTGAAGCAGCATCTGTGGCTGGAATGGACAGATGATGTTTGGGGGTCGAGACCCTTCTTCAGACTGACAGAGCAGAGGGGAGAAAGCTAAAAAAAAAGAGATGCGGATGGAGCAAAGCCTGCAGGAGAGGAGGAAAGATGGACAGATGGGAGGAGTAAGTGATAAAGACTAGAGGTGAAAAGGAGACAAAATATTGCAGGATAGGGAGAAGGGGAGTGAAAAGCCAGAGGGGGAGGTGTGCGTTTTCACACTTTTATACCTTTTGCCCAATGGGAGAGGGGAGAAGATGGAGTGGCCAGGGTGTGACTCGTCCTTGATTATGCTGCTGGCCTTGTTGAGGACGCTTGTGATACAAATGGAGTCAATGGAAGGGAGGATGGTCTGTGTGATGGTCTGGGCTGCATCCACAATTCTCTGCAATTTCTTGTGGTCTTGGATGGAGCTGCTCCCAAACCGAGCTGTGATGGATCCCGATAAAATGTTTTCTACGGCACATCTGCTAAAGTTAATGAGAGTATTTGGGGACATGCTGAACTTCCTAAACCTTCTCAGGACGTAGAGGCATTGGTGGGCTTTCTTGGCCGTTGCTTCAATATGGGTTGGCCAGGAGAAGTTGCTGGTGATATTTACTCCTAGGAATTTGAGGCTTTCAACCATCTCTACTTTGGCGCCATTAATGCAAACTGGGGTATGTGTATCGCTTGCCTTCCTGAAGTAGATCACCATCTCCTTTGTCTTGCTGGCATCGAAAGGTTGTTGTCTCGACACCAGGACACGAGGTTCTGAATCTCCTGAATCTTCTGAATCTCTTTCAACCATCCGTATAGGAAAGGGGCTGAGAACACATCGTTGCGGAGCACCAGTGTTGAGGATTATCGTAGAGGATGATTTGTCCCCTATCCTCACCGATTGGGGTCTGCTGATCAGGAAGTCAATGATCCAGTTGCAGAGGTGAGTGCTGACTCCAGGTCCCGCGAGTTTGGACTCAGGGATGGGAGATGAGTGCACAGAACAGGAGAAAGAAACACAGTTACTTGGATGGTGGGAGAAATGTGCGGGCACCGGAAGAGGGGGGCTGAGGCAGAGGAAAGGGAGGAGTGTAACTTGAAATTAGATAATTCAATGAATATGAATAAACACATGTCTGAAGAAGGGTCTCGACCCGAAACGTCGCCTATCTCCT
This sequence comes from Okamejei kenojei, assembly GCA_035221665.1. NCBI lineage: Eukaryota > Metazoa > Chordata > Chondrichthyes > Rajiformes > Rajidae > Okamejei > Okamejei kenojei. The sequence continues at coordinate 48,133,929 of CM069131.1, read as the reverse complement.
TCGCTCCTTAGATGCTGCTGCACCCGCTGAGTTTCTCCAGCTTTTTGTGTACCCACATGAATAAACTATTAGATTGTATGCTACAAAGTGGAATATGAGGTGCTGTTCTTCCAATTTGAATGTTCAAGCTCAAGTGAGTTTATTGTCATGTGTCCCTGATAGGACAATGACATTCTTGCTTTGCTTCAGCACACAGAACATAGTAGGCATTTACTACAAAACAGATCAGTGTGTCCATATACCATATATAAATATATACACACATGAATAAATAAACAAATAAAGTGCAAATAACAGATAATGGGTTATTACTTATCGGAGTTTTGTCCGAGCCAAGTTTAATAGCCTGATAGCTGTGGGGAAGTAGCTATTCCTGAACCTGGTCGTGGCAGTCTTCAGGCTCCTGTACCTTCTCATTGAAACATATAAGATTGTTAAGGGTTTGGACACGCTAGAGGCAGGAAACATGTTCCTGATGTTGGGGGAGTCCAGAACCAGGGGCCACAATTTAAGAATAAGGAGTAAACCATTTAGAACAGAGACAAGGGAACACTTTTTCTCACAGAGAGTGGTGAGTCAGTGGAATTCTCTGCTTCAGAGGTCGGTGGAGGCAGGTTCTCTGGATGCTTTCAAGAGAGAGCCAGCTAGGGCTCTTAAAAATAGCAGAATCAGGGGATATGGGGAGAAGGCAGGAACGGGGTACTGATTGGGGATGATCAGCCACGATCACATTGAATGGAGGTGCTGGCTTGAAGGGCCGAATGGCCTACTCCTGCACCTATTGTCGATTGTCTATTGTCTAAAGACAAAAAGGATGGTATGGGAATGGGAGAGGGGGAAGGGGGGAGAGGTGGTGACGTTTTACTGAAGATAAATAACATCTAGGATGTACCTGAACATAAAGCATCTTGGAAGCAGATGCAACAGAGACAGAGATATTGAGAACAAGTGATGACATCCTTGCAGGAAACAGGGTGGGAGGAAGTGTGGTCAAAGTAGCTACTAGTAGGTTTGTAGTAGACGTCAGTTGATAGTCTGTCTTCGATAGAATACAGAGCGATCAAGAAAGGGGAGAGAGGTGTCAGGGATAGAACTAGTGAATTTGAAGGCAGGGTCTTGAGCTGGGTCTTGGACAGATCAAAGGCAGAGAATTCCCAGCAGAGGGAGCCCTGCTCTTGGCCCTATGCCCATTGACTCTGAAGCCCTGGAGAACGATCCTCCCTGCAGCTCACATCTGTTTTAACACACAGCACAGGCCTGTTTCCCAACCCTTCCGCTGCACTCCTCCCAAATACTAAAACTGTATTTGTGGAAACAGCTGCAACCAAAGATTGTCCCATTTCCAACACTGTGCAATGTTTGTGATCGAAACAGTGTTATCCTAAGAGACAAACTCTAGATTATGTAGGAGGTCAGTATTGGCTTGTTGTGACTACATGGATGTTTTGTTGGTGATCATTAGACACACCACCTATTTTTATTCATTCACTGGCAGTATCAACATTTGCTGTCCATCCTTAACGGCACTGAAGGGAGGATTTCTAAAGTCTATAATATTGGTGATTCTGTAGTTACAGATGGGTCGAAATGACAGATTTTCATCAATGAATTAAACAGTTTTAACAATGTTGTAATAGTGTCATGGCTACTCCACTGGGATCGCTTAAAACAAATACTTGAATTTAAATTTCCCAGCGGCAGTGAAGGGATTGGAGCCGAGAACTCTGGTTACCAGACCATTTACTTAACCATGAAGTTACCGTACCTGTTATTTGACAATCTCATCTCTTATTACAGAATTGTTTATTTACCCTGATGAAACATGCATTCCTAAGTTTGTTCTGATTCTTCTACTTTCCCTTGGCAGTGCAAAATTGACTTTAAACCACCCCACTCAACAAAAAAGGGTTGTCCACCTCTCCAAAGTGATAGCACTGGCTACCCATACACATTAAATTGCTATTTATAACAACAGGTTATGTTTTTAAAGTTGCAGTTCGCAGTCATGATGCAGGGCTATTCCTTGGCGATTATGGGTTTCTGCCTCAATTCACCTAAGCTAAAAGTTGCTTCAGGAATAAGGATCCAAACATGAGCAGCACTCAAACAACACATTAAAGAAAACAAATCTTATTCATAAATAAGGTATATTGCGTCAACGAATGATGATGTGAATGCATCTAATCAAACAATACGCATCTGCATACACAAGTTGACTGACCATTTTCTTGCATAAATGGTTAAGTCAAGTTGAGTTTATTGGAGAAATAAAACTGCAGATGCTGGTTTACAAAAAAGTGCTGGAGTAACTCAGTGGGTGAGACATCTCTGGAGAATGTGGGTAGGTGATGTTTTAGAATGGGTCCCGTCTTCAGACTGATTGTGGTGGGGTGGGAATGTTGTAAGTGAGATGGGGCAAAACAAATCCTAGTGAGTGATAGGTGGTTACAGGTGAAGGGGGGGGGGGGGGGGGGGGGTTAATAGGCTGATGGTTGGACAAAGGCTGGAGATAAAAAAGACAAAATGTGTTTGAAAAGATAGAACTGTGAATTGCAACGATAGAAAATGATTTAGATGGAAGGGGAAGGGAAGGAGAGAAATTGTGTTGTATCCAGGTGGAGAATTCAGTGTTCATACCATTGGGTTGTAAACTACTCAAGCGGAATATGTTTTTTCTTGTGGCCTCAATCTGGCATTGGAAGAGGGCCAGGACAGAAAGGTCAGTGTGGAAGGAATGGGAAGTGGAGTTAAAATGGTCAGCAAGCAAGAAATCCAGCAGGCCTGGGTGGACTGGGAGCTTCAGCAACCAATCACTGCTTCTATGCTTGGTATATTTTCTTGGATTATTGTCATATGTACACATAGGGTGAGGTACAGATATTTTTACATTATCGCAGGCACATACACTCAGACAACACAAAAAACAAAGGTTATAGATACATTATATACAAATTACTCAAGACAGTGAAAAGGAAAAAAAAACTGTGAAACAAGATAGAAGTTCATAAACATAATTAGAAACAAGTCCATGGTTATTCAAGAGGTGGTCCATAATGTTCCATTACTGAAGTAGAATTAGGCTTTTGCAGGTTGGTCAAGAATCTTATGATTGTAGGAAAGAAGCTATTGCTGAACCTGGTAGGGTGAGATTTCAGGCCTCTCTACTTCCTGGCTGATGGCAGCAGTGAGAAGAGGTATGGACTGGACAGTGGGGATACTTGATGATAGATGTCATCTGAGATGTTAACACCCAGGTATTGGAAGCTACAAACGCTCTCCACTGCTGAGACGCCAATGAGGTTTGGCACGTGGTCTCCCAGCTGCCCCTGTCAGATCAGAGAGCAGGAATGGAACAAGACCACGTCCGAGCACATGGCGAGTTTAGCTCAAAGCAGATGCTGACATCTCTTCCTTTTCCTGATGTTGTCGTCCAGTCCATATGGTGGAGAAACCTCTGGGCTGGAACGCCACATACAGAGAGATGGGGGTGAGCCATGTCACGGTGAAACTCCATCATGTCTCACTTGTTCTCCAGTGACTGTACTTTGGCTTTCTGCAATATAGTAGTCTTGGTAGGGGAGGTGGCATTCCCTGATGCTTCAATCTTACCTGAAGGCCTCTGTGTTGACCATGTTTCCCAGCATAATATAGGCCTTCCCAATTTCCCGGATGCTGTACTTGCATTGCAAGGGGTTAGGTCCATTAAGTCTGTCAGGCAATCATACGTTCAATCATGAAAAAGTCCATTACTTGCTACTGTAGATCTGGCTGCAGATTTCTTCTTTAAAAGGTCAAAACATGAGTATACAAGTATTCTCCTTTATACTGTCTGCAATATATCACCTTTCTCTGTTGCCATTTTGTAAAATAAAAATTTCATCAAGGAACACACAGTGGTGCAGCTGTTAGAGCTGCTGCCTCAACGAACCAGTGACCTGAGTTTGATCCAGACTTCGGGCACTGTCTGTGTGGAGTTAGCACGTTCTCCCTGTGAGCATGTGGGTTTCCTCCAAGTGCTCTGATTTCCTCTGATAATTGTAGGTATGTTACAAAACTTACCTTTAGCGGCGCTGCAGTTCTGCCACTGCCCGTGTGCGCAACTTTGGCGCCTTTGAGAGGGGGGGGGGGGGGGCGGGTTTAAAATGCCGTTTACTCCAGACCATTCAAATCGATTAATCTCAGGGGGTTTAGTTCCTGAAGAGAAATCGCTCTGACATTTGTTTTATGGAGTTATTTTTAAACTACGCTGGATAATGTATTAGCATGAGTAAATTAAAAATCATCTTCTAAAGCCCTGAACGCCGACAACGGGACGGATCTCACGTAGGGGACAAAACAAGCTACATCGTTTATTTTTACATAAAAACGTGCTTCTTAGGAAGCCTTTAATCAAAATTTCATGTTGCGAAAAGGTGACTTAAAAAATATTTACGAACCGGCAGTATTTTTCCTGCCGACTGGGGGTTAAATTCACCGCAAACCGCAACGTTCCAAACGATATCGTTCCACAAAAACCCACTCGCAAGATGATTTAAAAGGCCATTAATTTACGGGAATTAAACACTAAATTCCTTCAATTTGGCCCATAAATTCATGACAATAAGATTTAAAAATCATGTTATATTGTGAATTCTTGTGTGAATGTTATTTGGACACTTAGGCTTTTTAAAATTTTTAACCTTTTCTTAAGCAATGGATAGATGTATAGATCTAGTAATTGAATTTTATAATTAGCTACAATTAGGTAACTAACTAATTATATGCTTTAATTTCAGGTCATTCAAGTAAGATTGTTTCATATTTGTTTCAGAATGCTTCAAACTATAATAACTGAAAATTTCATTCAGTTCTCTTAATTTTTAAGAAAGTTATGGGCTTTTGACTGTCCTTGAACACAGCTTTTGTGTTAAGTCAATGGAAAAGCAATAAGGAACAAGATGCTAATTTCTGAGTATGAAAATGGCCATAACCTTTTTAATACTGAAGATATGAAAGTGAATTAGGTGTCAAATCAATCTTCTTTTTATGCTTTATCTGATAGGATAAATTGCAGACTTGATTTTTTAAATCTCAAAATTTTGTAACATTGCTAATAATTGGCCTCTGTAAATTGCACCTAGTGAGTAGGCAATGGATGAAAAAGTGGGATAACATAAAACTAATGTGAACAGGTGATCGTTGGTTGGCATGGACTCGGTTGAACAAAGGGCCTGTTTCCACACTGTATCTCTAAACTAAACTAAATGATTTTGTTGTTAATTGAAGTGTGGTACATTGCTTTGTGGAATTCACAGATAATCTTACTTGCTGCACATACTGTAATCAACTGTAATCCAGTCATCGAGGAAAATACGAGATGGGAGGGACAGTAATTACAAGTGCACGCAATACTTGTTTTCCTCATGGGGCAATTAGATCTGGTAGATTCCACAGAAAATTTGTACAAAGAAGCCAATTATTCTGTTTTTGTTTCTGAAAAATAAATTTCTCTATTTTGCTCTCTTCCAGCTCCCGTAATCATCCTCTCCCCGAAGTCGGTCCTGAACGTGACTGGTGCCCAAGTGTACTTGGCCTGCGAAGTGAAAGCTGTTCCAACTCCCATCGTCACCTGGAGGAAGGTAGGACTCCAGCCAACTGCACGGTGACTGCTCCGTTTCTTAGGGAAGTTTAGAAAGCAAACAATAATGATAGTTCACAAAGGTATCAATTTTCAGAATTGTTACGCAGCTAAAAACCTTCCGTATAACTTTTTAGACCCATATTAACTGTTTTATATTTTCTATTCTATAAAACCTAAATTATCAACATGACAGCAAAATCTGTACTCCATTTATATTCTGATTAAAGAGCACTGACATAGATAGGAGCATTTTGATGTCATAGCACATTCCATGAGCACCCCGATCTGTATACTGGCAAGTCTATGAGAGCTGGAAACAATCAATTCACACTAGTAGTCACAGAGAAATATTCAGTAGACAACAGGGCAGCACAGCAGAGCAGCTGGTAGAGCTGCTACTTCATGGTGCTGGAGACCCAGGTTCGATCCCGACCTCAAGCGCTGTCTGTGTGTGGAGTTTGCACATTCTCCCTGTGACCCAAGTGGGTTTCCTCCACATGCTCCGGTTTCTTCCCACATCCCAAAGACAAGCAGGTTTGTAAGTTAGGGGGTACACAAAAAGCTGGAGAAACTCAGCGGGTGCAGCAGCATCTAAGGAGCGAAGGAGATAGGCGACGTTTCGGGTCGAGACCCTTCTTCAGACTGGAAGACAGGGTTTGTAAGTTAATTGGCCTCTGTAAATTGCCCCCTAGTGGGTAGGAGGTGAAAGAGAAAGTGGGATCATAGTGAATTCATGTTAATGGGATATCAAGGGTTGGCGTGGACTCAGTGAGACTCAGTTTCCACACTAAACTAAACTAAACTAAACATTCAGCAACTAAATAGTAAGTAATGATGATCTCTTTAAAGAGCACAGATAGTGGCGAGGAGGAAAGTGTTTCTTCCCTGAAGCAGGATGCTTCATCTATGTTAATGTCATATGCACGCCAGTAGCTGCATTGCTGAACTCCAATTTGCTAGCACTGATCAGACTCTTCTGAAATGGGACCTGGCATGGCTCATGTGCACATGTGCGGGTGCATATTGTATGCCAAACATGGTATTTATAAAACAAAACGACCTAACAATTTATCTTTATCCTCAAGTAAATTCTTTAGTCCTTTAGTCTTAATCCTCAAGGGTATCGGGGAGTAGGGGGAGAAGGCCTTTAGAGGAAAGATAGATCAGCCATGATTGAATGGCAGCGTAGACTTGATGGGCCAAATGACCTAATTCTGCTCCTATAACTTATCAACATGGGTATAGTAAAAGTGTACACTATCTGCAGTACATTGTATGTCAAAATTTCATAAGAGGCAGATTCAGAATAGTTTATTTCATATACACCAAGGTGCAATGTAATTCCATGCTCTCATGAAGTTCATAGAGTAAACAATGTACGATAGTGATAGATATAACAATAAATACAGGGAATTAACAGGAAATTAACAAAGAGAAGAATAGGCCATGCAGCCCTTTCCACAGGCAGGAAAGAGTCATGTCAGGGAATAGTTCCCAGTATATTGTGGACTAAAGTCTTCGGAGAATCAAAGAGAAGGAATAGTCCATGATTTTCTAATGGATTGTTATTATCATTAGTTATTGCATCATGAGAGTCAAACTCAAAGTATAGGCAAGAAGATAATTGTTGGCAGTGACAATGCCTTTCCTGTAACCAGATCCAAAATAAATACCTGTTGTTAGTTGTAAATTATAATTTAATTCTTATTTTAATCTGAGATGCACTGCCGAGTGTGAACGGTTGCCATACTGTATATACTGTGTAACATAGAAACATAGAAACATAGAAATTAGGTGCAGGAGTAGGCCATTCAGCCCTTCGAGCCTGCACCGCCATTCAATATGATCATGGCTGATCATCCAACTCAGTATCCCGTACCTGCCTTCTCTCCATACCCTCTGATCCCCTTAGCCACAAGGGCCACATCCAACTCTTAAATATACTGTGTAGACTGGTGTACAACCTTCTGTTGGTTTATTACTGTACTTCACCATTATATTGGTCTGTATAATATTAGTATTTATTATTTTGTTTATTGCTTCTTACCAATTCAGTTAATATTCATCCAGTTAATATTTACACTTTGGCTGTGAGCAGGTCATAGAGTCACCCAAGGGAGTAAAGCTTTTGGAAGAGTTGCCTGGAGATCGGGTGAATGTTGCAGTTCAGGTTCGTGGTGGACCATCGAAATATGAAAGCACTGGATGGGTTCTGGTAAGTCATGAGTTTGACACATGTAGAGATTGGATGCCACAGTGGGGCACACACACACACACACACACACACACACACACACACACACACACACACACACACACACAGGCAATTGTAACTAATGCTTTTTTTTCACAAACAGGTTATAGTAGAGCACGAGAAAGTGCATCAGGCACTAATGCATGGCAGAATTCCCCACAGGATACAACAGTATCCTCAAGAGGAAGACAAATCAATAGAGGCATGGACTGGGGCACACTACCACTTGTACTGTTCCTCCTGCAGTCTTGGAGGACTGCATTGATCTTTATCTCGGAGAGCAAGTCCTGCTTTTTATCTTGTATTTTATGTAGATTGTTTAGAAATTGAATGATCTTAAAGTTATCAATTGAAGGATTAGGGAATCCACGGGAAAACAAAATGCGTACTCAAATCCTAGCTTTCCCATCCTGCTTCAGTATTGGCATAGACGTCTTCAAACTGGAGAAATTTATCTTCCACGCATTAACATTTAATCAGAAAAGGAGGGATCTGAGGTATTTATCAAAATAGGCCATTTAAGGTATAATTTATTTGGTAAAATGAGTTGCATTTGAGATCCAGCCTTTCGGTTTATCTTTAAACTTGGTTTCTATGTTATTATTGTTAGTATTATTTTTAATGAAAGATAATATCCAGTATTTCTGCTAATAAATGTCATGGCTAACGGTGGTTTCATTCATGTATAGACTATACACAGTGCTCATAATGAATTGACTGTGACCCATTGAGAAGTCCCTGCATGTTTACAGTTCTATATCCAACCATTGTTGATTCCACATATTATATTTGTAACTTAAATGCTTTTATTTCCTAATTCCTCCCTATAATTTAGATAAATCCACTGACAAAGGAAGATGAAGGTGTTTATCAATGTCATGCCAGCAATATCCTTGGAGAGGCACAGACCGAAGGCACAATCAAGGTCACGGAGAAGGTCATGGTGACTAAAGGTGTGGTTAATACTTAGGAATATAGTATCTGAGAAACAGCCTTGTGGGATATTATGTTCATTGGATCTGCAGAAAAGTAATGGGGTATGATTCACCCAAAAATTCATGAGCAGAATATTTCAATTAAAGCATTCAGAGATGGAGTTAACACCAACCAGCGCCATTATTAAAGATGTCCTGTATTATTTATAACAGTGTATACACTTATTGCACTGTATGATTGTTTGCATGAATGCCTCTAGATCATGGAGTCAGAAGGATGGGATGTGGAGTCAAGAAGGCATGTTTTTGAGCGTTCTTCTTACATAGTACTGACTGGGGTTGGTGGGTTTTCCTGGCTTAATTGAAGGTCTATGCATTACGTTTAGCATACACACAAGCCGACCATAGTCTTACTCTGGGAATAGTTATATTCTACCATCAGTATAATAACATTTATGATAGATCTGAATTTGTACAAAGGTGACACAATTTAAATACCAATTGTGATATTCTGCATGGGATTTCAAAGAAGATCCCTATTTGACGGCAGTAAAATACAAACCTTTTTTAGCATTGGCCCAAACCAACAGTAATTCTTTTCACTTTTCTTTTGTCCACAAATTCACTTGGACTCTCACTCTGACACCTCTCCCCCTTTCTTGTTCTCACTGTTCTCACAGGAGACAGACAATCAATTGACATTTACTACAAACCTACCAACTCACACAGTTATCCGGACTACACTTCCTCCCACTATGCCTCTGACAAATTCACTATCCCCTACTCTCAATTTCTCCGACTCCGCCACATCAGCTCCCAAGATGAAGCTTTCCATTCCAGGAGATCCGAGGTGTCCTCTTTCTTTAGTAAACATAGTTTCCCTCCTGCTGTCATAGATGGATCCCTCACCCGTGGCCCGTCTGTGTCCTGCAGTTTTGTTCTTGCTCCCCCTCCCCCACATAGAACCAGGATAGACTTCCTCTGATCCTCATCTTTCGCTCCGCCAGCCTCCATGTTCAACACATCATCCTCCGACATTTCTGCCACCTCCAACATGTTCTCCAGAGATGCTGCCTGACTGACTGAATTACTCCAGCACTTTGTGTCCTTCTTTTGGAAACCAGTATCTACAGCCCCTTATTTCTACTAGTAAGGTTATGACGTCCCCATTGCATCAGATACCTAATATAAACTAGAGACTGCCTTAATTTTTTAAGTTATGGTTTCAAATGTGTAATAACGAGTTTGATTTTTTTCCCTTCAGTGTCCTCACATTAAACCTTTGCAACATTTTTTTTCTCTCTCACTTCCCTCTCCTTTACCATTGCTAAACTTGAAGATCTTCTCCCTGGAGCTATTTTTCTCTATCCATCTAGTTTCCTTCTTTTTATCTACTTTTGTTTCATCCCAAATGTCTGTATTTCTGGCGCATAAGTCCAAGATTAGTTGCAGGAAATAAAATAGAATCATAGAAATATGCATCACAGAAATGGGCTCCTCAGAGTTGAGTGACCTGAATTTTTACTTACAGGATCAAAGTCCACACTTCCATAATGTTCATAATCCAACTAATTATATATTTTAAAGCTGATCATGTCCTGTGGGATAGTGCACCTTCTATGGTGAAAGATAGGGAAGTACTAAATCAAAATATAATTGTTCATTCTCTCGTGAAGCCAAAAAGCAAGAAGATTGAAATATGAGATTTCTGGTAATATTACAAAGCATTTCTACTTCCAAAGGACCAAAATCAGCTCTTCGCAAAACAGAGACCTTGAAAACAATACTGCACTGAATTTTAGATCTTCAACATTGTCTGGGAATTTTATTTTCCTGCCTGTTTCTTTAGAATGCAATTTAATTGGCGGTATTGTCATTTCTTTCAGATAAGGAAGAAGAGGAGCTTGAAAAGAAAGAAAATTAAACCATGGACTTCTCCATGCTGATACTTCGACGTTTTCAGAGTTAGACAAAGTTGAAACTCATCAAAACAGAATAGAAAATTATGTATTTTGTACCATTTTCTTCTACTTTTGTAAAGTTTTTATGATGATGTTAGTAGGTTCAGGATAAAATGACTGCCATTTGGGTAACCTGCACAGCATGCGATTGCAAATGCCTGAGGTGTTTGTAGAGAGGAGACGATTGGGGCTGCATATGTTTGAAGCTCATGGTGACTGTATGAACCGTGCAGACGGAGTGCTGTACCGTAGCACCATAACAAGGATCATTCAGGCTACGTTAATCTAAAAGTTTTAATCCTTCAGCAAAGCTCCTGGTACAATATTTAACTCTTAAACTCTATATTAGTTGTGTTGTCTTCAGTGCTAATAAATAACTAGTCATTGAATAGATTTCTCTACAGATTGTGCTTTTATACTTTTTCACCTTCAACTTTATCGAACAGACCTGGTGGAACTTGCGCAGCTACCAGATTTCCATACGTCATTTTACCAGAAACCATTTTTCTGAATCTCTGGGCATTGCACAGCTCTGTTCATTGCTGGTGTAACTAATGTAGAATGGAGGTTTCCAACAAAAACTGCAAAATGTAACAGCTGTTGTGTATTCTTTTACAAGGTGTTTTAATAAAGATGATTGTTTCCTTTCAGAATTATTTTCTTATATTTTAAATCTTATTTTTCAAATACATTTGGCTCCCACCTTCTCACCATTGTTTAATACATCCATTTGAGGAAGTAATACAAAGGAAATCTTAGTGCTTTGCTGGTTTGGCAATTATCAATTCAGCATGTTTAGCCAAAAACATTTTCTCAAGTGCGGTTATATTTCATTGCAAAAGGAGCTTACTGCAAGATATGGTCATCACAGAATTTGGAAAGAGAAGTTGTAGATAGGAGTAACAAGAGACTGCAGATGCTGGAACCTGAAGTAAAAAGAAATCCACTGGCGTGACTAGTTTATGGAAGGACCATTCAGAAGCCTGATAACAGGGAGGAAAAGCTGTTCCTGAGTCTGGTGGTACACACTTCCAAGCTTATATCTTCTGCCTGATGGTAAAAATCATTACTTGTCCCTAGTGTTTCGGATAGTGCTAGTGTACGGGATTCGTGGGCATGGTGGACCGAAGGGCCTGTTCTCGAACTGTATCTTTAAACTAAACTAAACAAATGGAGCACAACCACCTAAAAAAATGGCCTGCGGCCTGTTAGCGTCTCCTCCTCCTTCGCCGTGGGAATACAAACTGCAACTCGTGACAACTGTGAAATAATGGGTTGGATGCCTGTCAGCTTAGCTGGCTAATCATAACAATCCTGCATTAAACTAACATTTACATTCAGCTTTTATTATATCTTGCTGTCCAGCCATTATAAGAATGGTACTAGATTCACAGCATCTCTTAGAGGAACACCTCCCACAGTTTGTGAAGTAACACTTTAAATGCAGGGTAAATGTTCTTGCGTTGTATACATGTCTGCCCACAGCAGAGGTTATCGGAATCCTATGACTATGCTTTGAAGAGCAAATGGATTCTCCCCAGTGACCTGGTCAATAAATCTCCCTCAAACAGCAACTAAAATCTGATTATTTCATTGTCATCTAATGTCTTTGCCGTTGCCCTATTAAATGCTAAACTTTATATGGGCTTTAACTGGGCGCAGCTGGTACAGTCGCTGCTTTACTGCCAGAGACCTGGGTTCAATCTAGACGGTGGGTTCTGTCTGCACGGAGCGTGTGTACATTCTCTCCGTCACCTTGACTGTGGGGCGGCACGGTGGTGCATTGCCTTACAGGAGAGATCCCGGTTCGATCCTGACTATTGGAGCTGCTTGTCCGGAGTTTGTATGTTCAACCTGTGAGCACGTAGGTTTTCCCCGGGTGCTCCAGTTCCCTCCCACTTTCCAAAAACGTACAGGTTTGTAGCTTAATTGGCTTCTCTAAATTGTCCTTCATGTGTCGGATAGAGCTAGTGTACGGGAATCACTAGTCTGCACGGACTCTGTGGGCAGAAAGGCCTGTTTCCACTCTGTATCTCTAAACTAAACTAAAAGAGGCAAAAGTGGGACAAGATAGAACTACTGTGAACAGGTGAGTGATGTTCGGCATGAACTCAATGGGCCGAAAGGTCTACTTCCATGTTGTATCTTTCTATTCAATGCTCTGGCATCTGACTCAAAAGGTTTGTTGTCAATTCTGCCATGACACATAACCGAGGCTGTTATTTCCATGCTGCATCTCCAAATTAAACTAAACTTAATATGGCCTACGTTGAATTGACAGCACATAATGAGCTCATTAAGCTCAAATAGTTTATCCTCTACAAAAGTTTCCTCACATCCCATTTCAACCAACCAGATCAGATGATCACGCAATTTATTCCTCGGTAATAAAGTTACTTGAGTAATGACTGCACGTCAAAATTAATTCATTGACAGATGGATAACGTCCTGAAAATTGCTACAAAAAATATAATTCTGCCTTTCCAGTTCTACTGCACTGAACCTTTGAATTAAGATAATGATATGTTATCAGCAGCCTAGCTAATTTTTTTATTTTAACAAGGATTTTGGAAACATTTAAAGACTGAGTGCTGTGAAACAGAGTGCCTGTTCCCAGTTTATCAGTTCTCTCCATTTCAAGGGATACTGGATCTGTATGATGGCCTAACACCGCAGGTCAGTAGACTAACAGCATGGGGAGGAATGTAGTGGATATGTGCAAACATTGCCTTGTTGTCTACTTAACTTTACTGCTCCAATTAGTTCCTGAAGCAAAACACTTGATTGCGGAAAAAGAATGGAATGCAAAATTGTTTAATTGCAAAACAAGCCTACAAGACTAAACAAGAAAAATAATAATTCAGTTCTGATGAAGGATGTGAACTCGGTGGACCAAAGGGCCTGTTTCCGCGCTGTATCTCTAAACTAAACTAACCTAAACTAAGTCAGGAAAGACAAAAACGCATGACATTTAATCCAATTTCACGGAATGCCCCCACCGCTCCCCCACATTGGTAGGCATTGATTTCTCCCACCATTTCTCCCCCACCACCACCCCCCACCCCCCCCCCCCCCCATTACCCTATTCCCTTCCCCTCCTTTGTACACATCCATCCCCGAGTCCCCATTTCCCTTTTATGCTCCCTCCCTCCCCTCCCTTGTCCTTTCCACCCGTATTCCTTCCTCCAGCTTTACACATCAGTCTTCTTCTCTCCTATCTGACACCCTTTTGATCCTTTTTCACCTCTGGTTTTTGTCACTCATTCCACCCATCTGCCAAACAACTTCTCCTTCAACTGTATCCACCTATCACTTGTCAGGTTTTATCCCACCCACACCTCTCTGTTCCAGCTATCTCCTATCGGTCTGAAGAAGGGTCCTAACCCGAAATGTCGTCTGTCCGTTCCCACTACAGATGAATGAATGAATGACTGAATACGTTTATTGGCCAAGTATTCACATACAAGGAATTTGCCTTGGTGCTCCGCCCGTAAGTGACAACGACATACATTGACAGAGAGGAGTGACACATGAACATTAATAATAAAGCATTATTGATTAAAAATGTGAATTAAGTAAAATACCAGAGCAAAAGGAGGCTACAGATTCGTGGAAAAAAGTTGTTTTTATGTCTGGCTGTGGCAGCTTTGACAGTCCAGAGTCGCCTTCCAGAGGGAAGTGATTCAAAGCGTTTGCGGCCAGGGTGAGAGGGGTCAGAGATGATCTTACCCGCTCGCTTCCTGGCCCTTGCAGTGTACAATTCATCAATGGAGGGAAGGTTGCAACCAATAACCTTCTCAGCTGATCGGACGATTCTCTGCAGCCTCCGGGTGTCGTGCTTGGTGGCTGAGCCAAACCAGACCATGATGGAGAAGGTGAGGGCAGACTCTACGATGGCCGTGTAGAATTGGACCATCATTCCCAGTGGCAGATTGCGCTTCCTCAGCTGCCGCAGGAAGTATATCCTCTGTTGTGTGATGCTGCCCGACACACTGAGTTCCAACGGGATTTTGTTTTTTGCTCAAGAATAAACAGTTAATATTTTGGGTCAACTTATACCACGCCAGTCAACCTAAAAAACCTATCATCTTTGGAGAGTGGGAGGAAACTGAAGATCACAGTAAGGACGGTACGGTGGCGCAGTGTTAGAGTACTGCTTTACAGCACTTGCAATGCCAAAGACCCGGGTTCGATCCCGACTACGGGTGCTGTTTGTATGGAGTTTGTATTTTCTCCCTGTGACCGTGTGGGTTTTCTCCGAGATCTTTGGTTCCCTCCCACACTCCAAAGGACTACATGTATGTAGGTAAATTGGCTTCTTAAAAATTGTCTCTAGTGCGTGGAGGGTAGTGTTAATATGCAGAGATTGGTGGTCGGCGCGGTTCTACGCTGTGTCTCTAAACTAAACTAAATCTCAGGGGAAACCCATGCAGGTCATGGGGAGAATGTACAAACTCCATACAGACAAGCACCTGTAGTCAGGATTAAACATGGGGCTCTGTCATTGCAAAGCAGCAACCCTACTACTCAGCCACCGGCTGCCCACCAGTTGTTCCAGTCTCTGCAGTTTTATATGTTTCCAGCACTTGGAGCGGGCACTGAAGGGTACCCTGCAGCAACTGTCTAAGGCTTCCACAAAGCCACCTCCAAAATCCATGATATCTACCACGCAGAAGGTCAAGGTTACCCAGCACCTCCAAATTCACCTTAAGTCACACTCCGTTCTAACTTGAAAACATATTGTCAACCTTCAGAAACCTGGAACTCCAGACTTTTTAACCACTGTGGCAATACATCAACTACACTGACTATAGTGGTTCAGGAATACAGCCTTTCACAACTTAGCCATAGGAAAATAGAAGTAGTTCCGTTTGGAAATTTGGTCGGCATTGTTGAGTTGGCCAAAGGACCTGTTTTCATGCTGTATAGATCTATGACTACTACTCTGATGCTGTAATATCCCAAACTGTACATAATTATTTGGCAGGGCCCGATGTCACATACTCTTACTGTGCCCTGGAGTAGTTTTTATACATATTTTCATGTAATGAGGTGACCATTGATGAGGACATGCCCATTTAACATTTAACATCATATCCAGAGTGAATATTTTCGCTGTGTAAGTACAGGATTTTAAAGAATGGAATGTTTTGCCAGAGGGAATAGTTTAGGCAGAGCTGGTTGTTTATTTGAATGGGAAATAAAATGTAATAATATTTAAAGAGAAGTCGTTTCTATTGCTGTCGGGAGAAAGCAGAAGAGTGAGGATTATTGATGGGCTACTAGCATTCATGGGTCAGTGATAGTCAGGATGGGATGAATGATTTCCCTTTGCACTTCAATGTTCATGGTTTTGTGAGGTGGAAACAAATGTTTTGTAATTTAAACAGTTACTGCACCTAACATTCTTTCAATTGAAAGAATAGGACTTAAATGCGCACAGGGCAATCTAAATAGAACTTAGAACATAGAACAGTGCAGTGCAGGAACAGGCCCTTCAGCACACATTCTTTGTGCCAAACATGTTTCCCAGCTAAACTCTCATCTGCCTCTAGTTGCATTTTTTGCGAGAGAGAGAGAGAGAGAGAGAGAGAGAGAGAGAGAGAGAGAGAGAGAGAGAGAGAGATATTGTCACAGGTACCAATTGGTACAGCAAAATGTGTGGTCTATTAACTATAAATAATTTATGGCAATGATCTTAATCATGGCGATGCCATGAGAACACTGCTAAGGCAACCAAGATGGTGTAGTGCCAGTAATATGTTTGTAGCTGCAGGAGTCAGTACTCTAGAAGCTATCCTAAGACACCACATGTATAAATTCATTTGCAGGATAAATGACTCTAAAAATGTGCTTATTGTGGCCTTGACAAACATAAGGGTTAGCACTACACGCTACGAATCCCAGTTGTGGAGACACTGGTATCGTTGTCTCGTTGTACGACATTGATTTTTTTTTTTACTCTGGATTTTTAACTTAAGTATTATGGGTCTTTTTTTTTTTTTTATATATAAATTATGATGTTTTTATGTGATTTACCTTGATTTTATATATATTTATGATATTTGAGATGCAATGCATTTTTTTAATGTAATGTTGCCCCTTGTCTGGACCATGAGTCCGTAATAAAGTTATTATTATTATTATTATTATTATTAATCATTGTTAAACTCTGCTTGTAACCTGTTGCCATGATGATCCAATTCAATTCACAACCAACCTTTACTCTGTTTAGCCACATTTCCGCCATTTCACTTTTTGAATCTAATCTCATGTTGACCTGTAGCATAAACTGCAACTATAATAGCAGGCCAGGTTCATTGAGTCCGCCCACACACTCTGGATGATCCAACATAACTCCCTAACATCATAAATCCATGTAATCACTCGGGAGAGGTTACAAAAACACAAAATCTTGGAACCAAAAGGGAAAAGTCCTCTCTAACTGCCTCACTCCAGCAGATCACATTCATCTGTGTTACAGAGAGATACACCATGAAAACAGGCCCTTTGGCCCATTGAATCCACCCATGGCACCCAGTTAATCTGTAAAGCCGATTACAGTAAAATTCAGACTGAACTCCCTCTTGATGATTGAAAACATGTGTAATCACCTAAATATGTCTAGGCTGCCTAATTATTCTGTTGTTAGTAACTTCCATCACTTTCTCCAGTTGTTGTGCACTCTTGCTCTCTTGTGATGATTTGCCTCTGCATTCTAAAACCCCAGTCTCACGGTGCGAGTTGGCCCACGAGTGACCCCGAGTTTTCACTCGTGGTGATCACGTATCACGTAGCGGCCACTCGTGGCGCTAACGCCAGGTACCCGTGAACCTTGATAACTCGTGAAAAAAACAAACATGTTTGATTTTATCCAGGAGTCAAATTCACTGTTCAAGATAAAAATTGAAACATTTTAACTCGTTGTAAGAACATAGGGCCCATGCGTTGACCTTAGTGAGTCTAACGTGTTAACCCGTGGGCACTCTTAAATCGGCAGCTGGACAGAGTAAAAAAAAGGTGAGTAAAAAAAAGGTGATTTCAAAAAAAGAACATGACGATTTTTCAACACGTCATCTTGCCAGAACGGGCCACATCTCCACTAATTCTAAAATTGGGATTTCTCCGGGCGTGGAGCTACTGCATTGTGGCCGGGGAGGGAAGCGGCTCGCGTGGCTACGAGCGGCCTCCATCACCGGACAGCGGAACCGACTGCCATCTCAGCGGCTTCTGCCGGCCCGTCCACCTCTGGCAGTGCCCTCCGTCTGAACAGTGGAGGGGACCAGCTCAAGAGCAAAGATCATAGAGCGGAGTGGGTCAGCGGGCGATGGATAACATCCCAGCAGGCGGTGGAGCTTACTCCTGTGTCAGCGCGAACAAGGGATCAATTGAGGTTACTTGCACTGACATATGGAGTCAGCTCCACCGCCCGCTGTCCTGTTATCCATCGCCCGCTGACCCGTTTTTGTGCTGGATGACCCTCTCCCCAGAGCCCCTGCCCGTCCCGCTGAGCCACCACAGACAGGGAGTTGAACGTAGACACAGGGGAGTCCACCTTCAACTTCACAGCCAAACAAAAAACACAGAGTGCTGGAGGAACTCAGCGGGCAAGGCAGCACCCGAGGAGGGAACATATCACTTATCAGGAGCCGTCACAGGCCAGGACTCTTCCCCCCAACAGAAAGGAAGTGCAGATGCAGCCATCACTGTACCATCTCTGTCCCTATCTTCCAATTCCCACTTTGAAATAAAATAAAACTTTCAACAAAAATTTCGCAATTGTGATGTACTGTATCTTTAAAAAAAACTACATCAACCAGGTGTGAAAATTACACCGAATCGATGATTGAAAATGCGTGGGAATCGACGAATCGTGATCCTGCTGCGAAATGTTTAAGTCGAAAACTGTATTTTATTTCAAAATGGGAATTTGAAGATAGGAACAGAGATGCTACACAGAGATTTTAAGCTCTTGGGTGAAGTCGCACAGTGGGACAGGGCTTTAGGCAGCATCGATGGAGCGAAGGAAATAGCCGGGTCTGAAGAAGGGTTTTGACCCGAAACGTTGCATATTTCCTTCGCTCCACAGATGCTGCCTAAAGCCCTGCCCCACTGTGCGACTTCACCCAAGAGCTTAAAATCTCTGTGTAGCATTTCTGTTCCGATCTACAAATGTAAATGTAACAAAAAATGTAAATTGACCCTCGTATGTAGGATGGTGCTAGTGTCGCTGGTCGGCGCGGACTTGGTGGGCCGAAGGGCCCGTTAGAAACATTGTGTCACTTTTCAGGAGAAGTTGTCAGCTCAAGAGTACGTCAGGAGACGTTGGCAGCTCGGGAGACGAACTTGGTTAACTCTGGAGACGAACTTGGAACATCGCAGTAAACGGCAAAATACCATACCCGTGGGAACTCGGTTCAAACACTTGAACATCAACTTGGGATCTCGTGCACAACCACGAGTCTGTCACTCGGGGTCACTCGTGGGTCAACTTGCACCGTGAGACAGGGCCATAACAGATCAACATCTGCAGATGGTGTTAAAGTAGAGAACAAGATAAATATGGATACAAGTGTCAGGCGCAGTTGTAGATTAGATCGGTAGTCGGATGAAATTTAAAGCAGAATTGTCAGAAAGGGTGAAGGAGAAGATACAGTAAAGGATAAAATGTTGCATTTAATTAAAGCAGGCGAGAGTTTAAATATTTAAACTTTTAAAGCATGTAAAATGTTATAATTGTAAATATAAGTGTATGTTATCCTAGATTTAATAAATGTGGTTGGTGCTGAGCCAAAGATTGTACGTCTGAGATTAGAACATAAAAATATAAATTGATATGACAATATCAGATGTGCTCAAATAAATTCAGAGAAATGTAAAATATATAGTGGAACTATTCTGAAGATGTGGATGGCTCAAATGTAATCATGTATTGTCTTTCCGCTGACTGGTGAGCTTGCAACTAAAGCTTTGCACTGTACCACAGTACACGTGGCAATAAGCTAAACTCAAACTCAAAATGAAGACGAGACAGAGTATAGAAGTGAGATCGACCGATTGACCTGGCTCTCAACACCAGCAAAACCAAGGAACTGATTGTGGACTTTGGAAGGGATAGGATGGGGACCCACAGTCCCGTTTATATCAACGGGTCGATGGTGGAAAGGGTCAAGAGCTTCAAATTCCTGGGCGTGCATATTTCTGAAGATCTCTTCTGGTCCCAGAACACTGAGGCAATCATAAAGAAAGCACATCAGCGCTTCTTCTTCCTGAGAAGATTACGGAGAGGTGGTTTGTCAAGGAGGACTCTCTCGAACTTCTACAGGTGCACAGTAGAGAGCTTGCTGACCGGTTGCATCGTGGCTTGGTTCGGCAACTTGAGCGCCCAAGAGCGGAAAAGACTGCAAAAAGTAGTAAACACTGCCCAGTCCATCATCGGCTCTGACCTCCCTACCATCGAGGGGATCTATCGCAGTCACTGCCTCAAAAAGGCTGGCAGCATCATCAAGGACCCATACCATCCCGGCCACTCACTCATCTCCCCGCTGCCTTGAGGTAGAAGGTACAGGAGCCTGAAATCTGCAACATCCAGGTTCAGGAACCGCTTCCTCCCCACAGCCATCAGACTATTAAACTCAACTCAAACAAAAATCTGAACTTTAATAACCTTTTGCACTTTATCTGCTTATTTATGTGTGTGTGTGTATATATATATATATATATATATATATGTATTCAATGGGGTATGGACACACTGATCTGTTCTATATTTATTTATGCCGACAATATCCTATTGTGCTGAAAGCAAAGCAATAATTTCATTGTCCTATCTGGGACACACAATAAACTCTCTTGAATCTTAAATCAGGGACGCTCTCAATCTACACAGACTATCTGGTTATTATCATATTCATCCATGTAAAATCTGATGTCACAATTTAGCTCGTATTGTAACTGGGATTAGACTTCAAGTAGTACTTGAGATGGTCAGGAGTTTGGGGATATGAAAAGCACTATGAAAATTGAAAGTCATTTTTACTTGTACAAAGCTAATACTTTGTAAATTATGTGAAAACCTTCAATGAAGCCACTGGTAAAACATTGGTATGTTATTTAATGCCAATACCCATCTACCACTCCTTCCTGCAAAATAGCTGGACAGATAAAGCAAATTGGAAGTGATATTGACATGATGAGATTGCAGAGTTGTGGATATAGCCTGGTTCATCACAGAGGCGAGACTCCCACCATCTACACTTCATGCTGCTTCAGGAAAGCAGCCAACTTAATCAAGAACCATTCTTACCCCATTCATTTCCTCTTCTCTCCTCTCCCATCATGCAGAAGATAAAAAAGGTTGAAATCACATACCACCAGACTAAGGAACAGCTCTGTTGTCAGACTACTGAATGGTCTTCCTGTAAGGTGTAGTCCTGATCATCCAATCTGTCTCATTGTGGACATTGGACGTTCTCTGGAACTGTAACATTGCAAAGCTATATTCTGCCCTCTGGTATTTTGCTCTTTACACCTCCTGTTCTACTTATAATTGGCTTTGTTGCACTCATGTATAGTATTTTTTGTCAGGTATGCACTGTGCACTGAAATTCTTGCACTCTTCGCCATAATTTGGCACCCTTTACAAAAGAAAAATTCCAAAGTGCGAAGACCGGCCCACTTGCTGGATGTACTGGAGTGCCCCTGATCCAGATAAGCCCAAGTAAGCCCCAGACTGCTGTAGAACCTTCTCCGTTGCCCTTGACTGGCTCAGCCCACTAACCAATATCCCTGTCCTGACTGCCTCTGTGTCCCGGGGGTGCACCTACTACAGCCGACCTTGCAGGCGCTGGAGGCAGTAACCCGGTCCCTCCCCTACCGGCCCACTCCTTGCATCGGTCGTTGCCATCTGAGTTAATTGGATAGCACGCAATCATTCACAATGCAAGCACGTGACAATAATTAAACCATTATCAATATCCACACAGATGCGTTTGAATATTATGGAACTTCTTATAAGCACAGATCATTAACATATCCCTGTCCCTTACCATTTAGTAATGTCAGAGAGATAGGTAGGGAAATAGGTTGAGAAAGGGCATATGGAGACTAGATAAGGACACAGGTAGGTTAGGATAACCAGCAAAGAGCTGGGAAATAGGAAAATGTGAAAATGTTCATTTGGTAAGGAAAAGAAAGGAAGCATGTTCTCTAAATGTTGAGAGAGTTGCCGACTTTAAAGGTACAAAGGATTATTGGTGTTGCCGTCCATGATTCGCAAAAGGCTAATGCGCAGCAAGTAAAAGTACAGCAAGGTGAGCGAACAGAATGTTTTGATTTTTTTATTACAAACGTATTGAGATTATGTTTTAGTTATATAGGACAATGCAGAGACAACATCAGGAGTACTGTGAACAGTTTTGGGCTCCTTAATTAATGATGGATGTCAATGCACTGGACCATCACACATCCAACCTCCCTTTTATTGACTCCATTTACATTTTACGCTGCCTTGGCAAGGCCGCCAACAGAATCAAGACCAATCACACAATGGTCACTCCCTTTTCTCCCCACTACCATCAGGAAGAGGTGTAGAAGTTTGAAACTGCATACCTCCAGATTCAGGAATAGTTTCCATGCAACTGAATTGTCCATTCGCCAGCTCGAGTGTGGTCCTGACATCCCATCTACCTCGTGTCATTCTGAAGAAGGGTTCAGACCCAAAAGGTCACCTATTCTTTTCCCCAGAGATGCTGCCTGATCTGCTGAGTTACTCCAGCCTTTTGTGTCTAACTCATGGAGACCTTTGAACTATCTTTAATCAGACTTTTTTGGTCTTTACCTTGCACTAAATTATATACCCTTTACCTGTATCTGTACTCAGTGGACGCTTGATTGTAATCATTTATATTATTTTCGTGAACTGGATAACATACTACAAAACAACTTTTCACTGTACCTTGGTGCATGTGACAATAATAAACTAAACTAAACTAAGGTTCAGTAGACTTATCAGTCAGAGTATTGAGTGTAGAAATTGGGAGGTCACATTACAGTTGTATAAGACGTTGGAAGGGCTGCATTTAGAGTATTGCGTCCAGTTCTGGGAACCATGTTATAGAAAAGATGTTGTCAAACTGGAAAGGTTACAGAAAGGGTACGACGAGGATGTTGCCAGGGCAAGAGTGTCTGAGCTTTAGAGAGAGGTTGAGTAGGAGGACGTGGTGTAGATCCGGCAGTCTCTGTACCCAGAGTAGGTGAATCAAGGACCAGACGACGTAGGTTTGGAAACATAGAAACATAGAAAATAGGTGCAGGAGGAGGCCATTTGGCCCTTTGAGCCAGCACCGCCATTCATTGTGATCATGGCTGATCATCCACGATCAGTAACCCGTGCCTGCCTTCTCCCCATATCCCTTGATTCTGCTAGCCCCAAGAGCTCTATCTAACTCTCTTTTAAATTCATCCAGTGAATTGGCCTTCACTGCCTTCTGTGGCAGAGAATTCCACAAATTCACAACTCTCTGGGTGAAAAAGTTTTTTCTCATCTCAGTTTTAAATGTCCTCCCCATTATTCTTAGACTGTGACCCCTGGTTCTAGACTCCCCCAACATTGGAAACATGTTTCCTGCATCCAGCTTGTCCAGTCTTTTTATAATTTTATATGTTTCTATAAGATCCCCTCTCATCCTTCTAAGTTCCAGTGAATACAAGCCCAGTCTTTCCAATCTTTCCTCATACGACAGTCTCGCCATCCTAGGGATTAACCTCGTAAACCTACGCTACACTACCTCAATAATAAGGAATTCCTCAAATTATGAGACCAAAACTGCACACAATATTCCAGATGTGGTCTCATCAGGGCCCTATACAACTGCAAAGGACCTTTTACTCCTATACTTAAATCCTCTTGTTATGAAGGCCAACGTGCCATTAGCTTTCTTCACTTAAGGTGAAGAGGAAGGGGAAAAGATTTAATAGGAATCTGAGGGGTAATTTTTTCACTCAAAGGGTGGTGGGTGTATGGAACAAGCTGCCGGAGGAGTTAGTTGAGGCAGGGACTATCTCAACATTTGAGACACAGTTAGACGGGTACATGGATAGGACACGTTTGGAGGGATATGGACCAAATCCGGGCAGGTGAAACTAGTGTAAGCTGGGAAATGTTGGCTTGTGTGGCCAATTTGGGTTGAAGGGCCTTTTTCCACACTGTATCATTCTCGGCTCAATGACTAATACCAGGAAGGGGCAAATTGTATTATTAGAAAAGGCTGGACAGGCTGTGTGTGTATCTACTAGGGTTTAGGAGAATGGGAGGTGATTGAATGAAACGTATATGATCCTGAAGAGTCGTGACAGGGTAAATGTGGAGGATTGGTCCTCTTGTGGAACAATCTAGAATTAAGTGTTACCATTTAAAAATAAGTGTCACCCATTTAAAATAGACAAAAGATAGAACATAGAACAGTACAGTACAGAATCCAACTGGACACAAATAGCTGGAGTAACTCAGTGGGTCAGGCAGCATCTCTGGAGAAAAGGAATTTAGAAGGATGAGAGGGGATCTTATAGAAACATATACAATTCTTAAAGGATTGGACAGGCTAGATGCAGGAAAAATGTTTCCTATGTTTGGGGAGTCCAGAAACAGGGGTAGAATAAGGGGTAGGCTATTTAAGACTGAGTTGAGGAAAAACTTCTTCACCCAGAGAGTTGTGAATCTGTGGAATTCTCTGCCACAGAAGGCAGTGGAGGCCAATTCACTGGATGTTTACAAGAGAGGGTTAGATTTAGCTCTTAGGGGTACGGAATCAAGGGATGTGGATAAAAAGCAGGAACGGGTTATTGATTTTAGATGATCAGCCATCATATTGAATGGCGGTGCTGGCTCGAAGGGCCGAATGGCCAACTCCAGCACCTATGTTTCTATGTTTTGGCGGAAACACTTCTTCAAACTGAGAATCAGGGAGAGGGAAATGAGAGATAAGAAAAGAAACATAGACAAATGAATGAAATGCATGTAAAAGGCCAAATCAAAGCCAAATAAAGAAAAGGCGGAGCTCACAATGGTCCATTGTTGGCTGCGGAGAAGGTGATAATGTGAAACAATCAGTGAAATGCAGCACTAGGCAATAATGTGAAACTAGTAAGGCGACTAGGATGGAGAAGGGGCGGAGAGAGAGGGGATGCCAGGGTTACTTGAAGCTAGATAAATCAATATTCATGCAGCAGGGTTGTAAGTTGTCTGAGCGAAATACAAGGTGCTGTTCTTCCAAACACAAATTGGAGCAACAACAGCTCATATTTTGCTTTTGTTGCCCTATGCAAAGCTTTGTAAGAAAACCACATGACTCACTGAAACTTTTTGGGGCGCTACTGTGGGTTCAAGAAAATTGAACTGATATGTGAGGGTTAAAAATATTCCTCCTCCAACATCAAAAAGATGACCCTGTCCTCCCCATTCCAAATCTGATAAATCTAGAGCAATATAAAGGGAGAATCTAGGTTTCCTCGCAAGCTATGTTTTTCCCCTTACAACCAGCGAACTGTCGGCACATCACAGCCAGTGGAGAGAACAACAGCTGTGTCATCGTGTCCAGTTTTGGGCTGATTATTTTAGGAAGGAAGCTAATGCCATAAATAGAAGATTGAAGTGATTTTCTAAATCTATCCCACGGATAAAAGGTGTTGTATGAGAAAGTCCCCTCAGGCCCCCCTTTCATCATATGAGATAAGTGGAATATTAACTCCTCCCTCACCAAAGTAGTAAACACTGCCCAGTCCATCATCGGCTCTGACCTCCCTTCCATCGAGAGGATCTATCGCAGTCGCTGCCTCAAAAAGGCTGGCAGCATCGTCAAGGACCCACACCATCCTGGCCACACACTCATCTCCCCGCTACCTTCAGGTAGAAGGTACAGGAGCCTGAGGACTGGAATGGCCAGGTTCAGGAATAGCTACTCCCCACAGCCATCAGGCTATTAAACTTGGCTCGGACAAAACTCTGAACATTAATACCCCTTTATCTGTTATTTGCACTTTATCAGTTTATTTATTCATGTGTGTATTTACGTATATAATGGTATATGGACACACTGATCTGTTTTGTAGTCAATGCCTACTATGTTCTGTTGTGCTGAAGCAAAGCAAGAATGTCATTGTCCTGTCAGGGACACATGACAATAAACTCTTTTGACTTTGACTTTGACCAACACCAGCACCCACCCATGTAGAATATTAACTCCACCCTCACTCCACCCAATAGTCCATGAAGCCTTGTCTGAAGAAGGGTCCTGACCCAAAATATCATATATCCATGTTCCCCAGAAATGCTGCCTGACCTACTGAGTTACTCCAGCACTTTGTGTCCTTTTTGTGTAAACAAGCATCTGCAGTTCCTTGCTTGTACATGAAGCCTTGGCTGCAGATGCTTAATTATCCCTATTTCTCATGACACATGATAGAAACAGCCTCCCCTTGATGTGCACAGTCTTGTGTTTTCCTCAGTTGCGTGCAATGCAAATGCTGGTTATTTGCCAAGTCCAAACTCTTTTGAAGGAATGAGAAGGCTACCAGTGTGCTCTTTGGAAATAAATCACGCTGTTTGAGTGTGCTTGCTCTGATTGCCTTTCAGTTAATAATCTTCCTTCCCCCGCTTCAATCTGTGCCAAGAGGTTGGACATTCTATTGCAGTTCAGTCTGCTTGTCTGAACATCGAATAGGCCGTTCAAACATGCAGTCATTATTTCTGGAGCTATGCTTCTGTTCAAACAGAAGAGATTCCAGTACCAGTAGTACCAAACCACTCCTTGTCAGCTTACAGCAATTCTGCTATCCGTTTAACTTATGTAAGGAACTGCTGGTTTCTAGCGAAGAGAGAAGTGCAAGAGTAACTCAGCGAGTCAGGCAGCATCTGTGGAAGAAAAGGATGAGTGACGTTTTGGGTAGTGACCGTTTGAAAAAGGGCTCTGACCTATAACGTCATCCATCCTTTTTCTCCAGAGATACAGCCTGACCCACTGAGTTACTCCAGCATTTTGTGTCTGCCTTATGGCGACCTTTGAACTATCTCTAATCAGACTTTGTCTCAGTTTAGTTTAGAGATACAGCATGGAAACATGCTGACAACATCACCCCATACATTAGTTCTATCCTACACTAGATGGGCAATTTACAGGATCCAATTAACCTGCGAGCCTACAGGTCTTTCGAATGTGGGCGGAAATTGGAGCACCCAGAGAAAACCCATGCAGTCACAGGAAAAACGTGCTAACTCCATACAGACAGCACCCATAGTCAGGATTGCATCCAGGTATCTGGTGCTGCAAGGCAGCATCTCTACCGCTGCACCTCTGTGCTGCCCAAAGTTGTCCCCCATTATTCTCTTAATGTTCATCAAATCATGGGTTCATTGGCAATGTATTGTTAAGAATCTTAAACTGATGAGTTTAAACAATCGGGAATAAAAATATATATCATCAGTAAAGATGGCCATTACATCACCAGTTCATACCACCTGACACACTAAGAAAGGAAATTTGTCATCTTTACCTGGTTTGGCATGTATGTGACTCTGAAACCATGTCATGGTGATGTAATCTTAGATGCCCATTTGAAATGGGCCAGCAAGAATCTTGCAAGTTAAAGGAGAGGGTGCTAACTGTGGATTTGCCACGACAGTCACATCCCATGAACGAATTATAAAATTAAAGAGCAAAATAATGCAGGTAGTGCTTCTGAGAGCATAAGAGTAACACAAGGTCCTTGTGGGCGGTTTTAGAGATGTGCGTACCATTTCAACAATACCTATGGCACCAGTCCAACATGACAGTCAATGGGCCTCACCCACTTTCAAATTCAGGCTACATTTTTTGTTGAACTGCAAAGCTAAAAGTTGCATATACAGTAAACCCTCGCAACAACGGACCTCTTCTTCTTCTTTCGTGCACAGCCTAAAGTTGGAGGACAACTTGTTCTATTTGATCTTCTGTGTGTGCACGTCGAGTTGATTGCATTAGTCGAAACCGGGCGGACCACGTGAAGGTTGCAACCTTCCACCCCAACGGACCTCTAAACAACGGATTTTAGTTATGGCGAATATCCTTTGCACCACCTCCCCATTTCTGCCAGTAATCTAATGAGCTGACACCACATGACAAACTTCCGGATGTGGGAGCGGGGAGATGAAACAATATGAAAGTGGCGTGAGTACTGGACCCGTCCCTGGAGCACTGCATGTGGGATCGGGAGCTCTGCGGTACCCCAGCCTGCAAATTCCCACTTATTTAACCCCCCCTCACCCCCAACATGGAGTTTCTTTCCACCTGGCCTTGGGTTAAACTTTACCCCCTCTCACTCGGTTATTTCAGGCAACCAGCCATCCCTCCATGCTCTGTTATTGTGAGATTTTACTACACATTAGTTCAGGTCTTTTTTTGTAACTTTCACCTAAGTGCCAGCGGGATAGCATTTAGGGAATTGGTATGCTCCTCCTGCTGGTGTGGAATGTCAGGCCAACCTCCAGTGATCCTGAGTATAGTGAGGTGGTCGCACCTAAGGTGGAGGCAGAAAGTAGATGGGTGACCACCAGGAAAAGGTGAGTGTAGGAATGTCCTGATGCCACTCCCCTCAAGAACAAATGTACCCTTTTGGATACAATTGGAAGGGATGACCATTCAGAGGCCATTAGCAGCAGCAGTCAGGTCTAACTCTGAGGTACAGCAGGGAAGGGCCCCGGTGATAGGAGACTCAATAGGTGTGGGGGGGGGGTGGGGGGTGGCAGACAGGAGATTCTGCGGCTGCAAACACTATTCCAGGATGATGTGTTGACACCTTGGTGACATGGTCTCTGAGCGGTTGCAGAGGGTGAGGGTGAGCAGCCAGAAGTCGTTGTCCACATTAGCACAAATGACACAGGTAAGAAAAGGGATGAGGTCCTGCAGAGGGAATGTACGAAGTTAGGTAAAAGGTTAGAAAGCAGGACTTCAAGGGTGGTAATGTCAGGATTACTCCCAGAACCAAGTGGTAGCAGTAGGGGGGATAGGACAGATGCATTTGTGGCTGACTAGTTGGTACAGGATGCAAGGAATCAGATTTTTGGACCACTGTGATTTCTTCAGGTGACATGTACAAGATGGAAGGGTTGGACCTGAACTGGAGGGGACCAATGTCCTGACAGGCAGATTTGCAAGTGCTGCTCGGCAGGATTTATACAGAATCCAATGCAGTAGTGAGGCAGGTGAGAGATTGGAAGTTAATACAGCAGGCAATGACAACAAGTTCTATAGATAGGCCAGGTAGTGCAGGCAAGACTTAGACAGGATGGAATTTGTCAAGTGTATTCAAGAAAGTGGCCTCAGGCAATACACAGAGGATGCTACAAGGGAGAGGCCAAAGCATGACCTCATCTTAGGGAATTGGATAGAGCAAGTGACTGAAGCATCAGTAGATGAACACTCTAGGACTAGAAACCACAATTATAGTCATAGAGGATGTACTTCCTGCGGCAGCTGAGGAAGCACAATCTGCCACAGGCAATGATGGTCCAATTCTACACGGCCATCGTAGAGTCTGTTCTCACCTTCTACATCATGGTCTGGTTTGGCTCAGCCACCAAGCACGACACCTGGAGGCTGCAGCGAATCATCCGATCAGCAAAGAAGATTATTGGCTGCAACCTTCCCTCCATTGATGAACTCCATACACTGCAAGGGCCAGGAAGCGAGCGGGCAAGATCATCTCTGACCCCTCGCACCCTGGCCACAAACTCTTTGAATCACTTCCCTCTGGAAGGCGATTCTGGACTGTCAAAGCTGCCACAGCCAGACATAAAAACAGTTTTGATCCACGAGTAGTTGTTCTACTCAACAGCCAAAAATCTGTAGCCTCCCTTTGATCTGGTATTTTGTTGGTTCACATGCTTGATCAATGGTCTTTTATCATTAATGTTTTATTATTATTAATGTTTAGTGTTTTCTGAGTCATTCATAACTGTCACTATATGTCATGTTGTTACTTGTGGGCGGAGCACCAAGGCAAATTCCTTGTATGTGAATACTTGGCCAATAAACTTACTTACTTATAGAGTCATACAGTGTGAAAGCAGGCCCATCGGCCCAACTTGCCCACGCTGACCAACATGCCCATTATACACCAGTCCCACCTGGCTGCATTTTCTCCATGTCCCTCTAAACCTATCCTGTCTAATTGTTTCTTAAACATTATGATAGTACCTGCCTCATCTACCTTCTCCGGCAACTCGTTCCATAACCTACCACCCTTGGTGTAAAAAAGTTGCCCATTATATCTTTCCCTTCTCACCTTAAACCTATGTCCTCTGGTTCTCGATTCCCCTTGTCTGGGTGAAACACTGTGTGCATCTACCCTATCTATTACTCTCATGATCTTCTACATCTCTATAAGACTATTTGCTTTTAAATAGTTATGGATAAGGATGGGGCTGGTCCACAAGTAAAAATTCTAAAAAAGGAGCAAGGCCAACCTTGATGGTATTAGACATGAATTTTCAAAAGTTGATTGTTTCTGGGAAAAGGAACATCTGGAAAGTGGGATGCTTTTAAAATTCTGATAGTGAGATTTCAAGGTATGCATTTTTGTGTTGGAGTGAAGGCGAGGTATGTAAGAGGAAGGAACTCTGAATGACGAGAGAAATGAAGCTCCAGTCAGAAAGAAAAGTGATTAATAGAAACCTGAAGGGCAACATTTGACAGAAAGGGTGGTGGGTATATAAGTAAGTAAGTAAGTTTATTGGCCAAGTATTCACATGCATGTGGCATCACGTCGATAGGGTGGTCAATAAGGCTTTTGGCACATTGGCCTTCATCAGTCAGGATATCGAGTCTGGAAGTTGACAGCTGTTCAAGATATTGGTGAGCACACATTTGGAGTATTGTGTTCAGTTTTGGTCACCCTGATATAGAAAAGATGTTCAGCTGGAAAGAGTGCAGTGAAGATTTACGAGGATGCTGCCAGGACTTGAGGACCTGATCTACAAACATAGATACATAGAAACATAGAAATTAGGTGCAGGAGCAGGCCATTCGGCCCTTCGAGCCTGCACTGCCATTCAATATGATCATGGCTGATCATCCAACTCAGTATCCTGTACCTGCCTTCTCTCCATACCCCCTGATCCCTTCAGCCACAAGGGCCACATCCAACTCCCTCTTAAATATGGCCAACGAACTGGCCTCAACTACCTTCTGTGGCAGAGAATTCCACAGATTCACCACTCTCTGTGTGAAAAACGATTTTCCCATCTCGGTCCTAAATGACTTCCACCTTATCCTTAAACTGTGACCCCTTATCCTGGACTTCCCCAACATCGGGAACAATCTTCCTGCATCTAGCCTGTCCAACCCCTTAAGAATTTTGTAAGTCTCTATGAGATCACCCCTCAATCTTCTAAATTCCAGCAAGTACAAGCCAAGTCTATCCAGTCTTTCTTCATATGGAAGTCGTGCCATCCCAGGAATCAGTCTGGTGAACCTTCTCTGTACTCCCTGTACAAGCAGAGGTTGAGCAAGATGGGACTTTATTCCTTGGAGTGAAAGATGGACAAAGGGTGATCTTATAGAGGTGTATGAGATTGAGGGGAATAGAAAGTAAGTAAGTTTATTGGCTAAGTATTCACATACAAAGAATTTGCCTTGGTGCTCCGCCCACAAGTAACAACATGACACACAGTGACAGTAACAAATTCCTCAGAAAACACTAAACATTTATAATAATAAAACATTAGTGATAAAAGACCATTGATCAAGCATGTGAACCAACAAAATATCAGATCAAAGGGAGGCTACAGATTTTTGGTTGTTGAGTAGAGCAACTACTCGTGGATAAAAACTGTTTTTATGTCTAGTTGTTGCAGTTTTGACAGTCCGGAGTCGCCTTCCAGAGGGAAGTGATTCAAAGAGTTTGTGGCCAGGGTGAGAGGGGTCAGGGATGATCTTGCCCGCTCGCTTCCTGGCCAAATGGAACAAACTGCCACAGGTGGTTATTGAGACTGGTACAATAACAATATTTAAAATACAATTTGACAGATGCATGGATAGGAACGACAAGCAAATGGGACTAGTTTTGTTAGGGCATATTGGTCGGTATGGATGACTTAGGCCGAGGGGACTATTTCCATTCTGCATGAGCCTATATTTCTATCCCATTGAACTTGTTTCATCTCCCAAAATCCTATGGTAATTTCACACAGGATCTGGTGGGGCAAGGGGAGGGGAAATGGGTGAGAGGTCTAATGGGCAAGGGGAGGGGGGAAGAGAAGAGTGGCAGAAAATTCCAAGTGTGTGGGAAAGCAGACCAGAAAATGAATGAAAACCTTTAGTGGACCTATCCCATTCAGTTCTTCAAAACCCACAAAAAAAATCCTACTTATTGGGAGAAGTTTCCAGCACCTCCATGATTAAGAACCATACGTTAGGTCTCCAAACTGGCATCATGTCCCAACAGAAAGCAACGAGTAAAGGGCCTTGAAATGAATACGTAAACAAATTAATAGGGAAGTTAAAAAGATGCCTTCCCAGAGGAAGAAAGTAGAGGAGTTATACAAAAGTTGTACTGAACTTTGGTTAGACCACATGGACTAATGTTGTTAATAATTCCATTCATCATATGTTAAAAGGCATAGAGAGTCATGTAGTGAAAAGTACGGAAACAGACCCTTCGACCCAACTTGCCCATGTTGACCAAGAAGCCCCATCTATACTAGTCCGAATGCCCACATTTGGCCCATATAATACCTCTAAGCCTTTCCAATCCATGTATCTGTCTAGATGTCTTTTAAATGTTGTTATAGTGTCTGCCTCAACTACCTCCTCTGGCAACTCATTCCATATACCCATCACCCTGGTGAAAAATGTGCCCCAAGGGGTTCCTACTACATTTTTCTCCTCTCACCTGAGCTATGTCTTCCGATTCTTGATTCCCCCACTCTGGGTTTAAAAAAAATGCAATGTATCTACCCTTTGTATTCCCCTCATGATCTTAAATACCTCTATAAGATCGTCCTTCATCCTCCTTTCACTCCAAGGAATAAAGTCCTAGCTTGCTCAACCTCTCCTTGTAGATTAGGTCCCCAGGTCCTGGCAGCATCCTCATAAATTTTCTCTGCACTTTTTCCAGCTGAACAACAAATTTTCTACCTCAGGGTGACCAAAACAACACAATACTCCAAATGTGTCTTCGCCAATGTCTTGTACAGCTGTAAACTTCTCTATTCAATATCCTGACTGATGAAAGCCTTATTGACCACCCTGTCTACATGTGATGACACTTACAAGGAATAATGTACCTGCACTCCTAATCCATCTGCTCTGCAACTCTCTATGCTTATTCTGATGGACTAAATCTGAAATAAGATTGAAATTTCACTTACATTTCAGTTTTAGTATTACCACCTCGTGTTCAATTTACCTGTATTAATTCTAGTTCAATTTGTCTAAATTGCCGTATGTATAGAAAGGAACTGCAGATGCTGGTTTATGGCGAAGATGGATACAAAGTGCTGGAGTAACGCAGCGGATCAGGCAGCGTCTCTGGAGAAAAAGGACGGGTGACCTTTCGGGTCTGAACCGCTTTGGGTTTGAAGAAGGATTCCGACCCGACAGGTCATCCTGTCATTTATCCACAAGATGCTCCCTGACCCGCTGAGTTCCACCAGCACTTTGTGTCTAAATTGTAATTAAGCATTTGTGAGTTGCTCTCAATTGTATTTTGATTTGGTTCAGCTTATATTAAACGCAGTTTAAACTGCATGGGAGTTCGGTTTGGCTTCTAGTTCATGTTCAGTTTTTATGAACAATTTATTTTTTGTGACTCGTAGTTTATTTTGGATATATCTTTTGTTAGCATGAGTGGATGGGGGCTTCAGTTTTGTGATTTATTTTCCAGTCTCTGCGAATTGTTTTGTTTCTGTGAGTTCTGGTTTAGCTTCATTCAGCTTGTGCTAACATGAGGAGGTTAAGTTTTTTGAAAGTGGGACTTTAGTTTGAGACGAGATGGTTCTGTTGGGTGGAGCCTGCGTTGCTGTATAAGGGGGCGCGGGTCTCACAGGCTGAAGTTATTCGCGATGCTGGGCGTCCAGTTACTGGGTGGGTTTCTCCTGCTGTGCCTCCCGGCCAGCGCCGAGCTGAAGCAGGGCTCGGCTCCGTGTCCTCCCTGCGTGTTGTCGGAATGCCCGGCCCTGCCGCCCGGGGGCTGCCCGCTGGGTGAAGCGCCCAGTCAGTGCCGCTGCTGCGCCGTGTGCGCCGCCGGCCCGGGAGAGCCTTGCGGCGGCCGCGACTTCCAGCACGGTCGCTGCGCCCAGGGCTATGAGTGCGACCGCTCGGGCGGCAAGCGGAGGGGCCGGGGGCGCTGCGTCTGCAAATCCCCCGAGCAGGTGTGCGGCAGCGACGGCGTCACCTACAGCAACGGCTGCGAGCTGAAAGCCGCGGCTCGCCGGGCGCAGGAGCAGGGAGGCAGCCCCCTGACCAGGGGGCGCAAAGGAGCGTGCGAGAGAGGTGAGGGGCGCGGGACTGGCGTGGGAATGGGAATGACAGTGGGAGGGAGGGAATGGGATGGGGATGTGGGGGAGGGAGAGGATAGGGGATGGGAATTCTATGCATCTGCCACAGCCAGGCATAAAAACAGTTTTTATCCACGAGTAGTTGCTCTACTCAACAGCCAAAATTCTGTAGCCTCCCTTTGATCTGGTATTTTGTTGGTTCACATGCTTAATCAATTGTGTTTTTATCATTAATGTTTTATTATTATTAATGTTTAGTGTTTTCTGAGTCATTCATAACTGTCACTGTATGTCATGTTGTTACTTGTGGGCGGAGCACCAAGGCAAATTCCTTGTATGTGAATACTTGGCCAATAAACTTACTTTATTTCTATTCCCCTCGATCTTATACACCTCTATAAGATCACCCTTCGTCCTCCTTTCACTCCAAGGAATAAAGTCCCATCTCGCTCAACCCCTGCTTGTAGATCAGGTCCTCAAGTCCTGGCAGCATCCTCGTAAATCTTCTCTGCACTCTTTCCAGCTGAACATCTTTTTTATATCCGGGTGACCAAACTGAACACAATACTCCAAATGTCTTGAACAGCTGTCAACTTTCAGACTCAATATCCTGACTGATGAAGGCCAATGTGCCGAAAGCCTTATTGACCACCCTGTCTACATGTGATGACACTCACAAGGAATAATGTACCTGCACTCCTAATCCATCTGTTGCTCTGCAACTCTCTATGCTTATTCTGATGAACTAAGGATTAGTACTTGTGATTGAAATTTCACTTTACCTCTGGTTATCAGAGTTCAGTTTTAGTATTACCACAGTGAGTTCAATTTACCTGTATTAATTCTAGCTCCATTTATGTAAATTGCCGTATGTAAAGGAATGAACTGCAGATGCTGGGATAGGATATGGAGGGAATGGGAGTGTGGTGTTGGGAGGGAAATGGGAGAGGAAGAGAATACGGGAGAGAGGGAGGGAATGTGGGAGGGAGAAAGGGAGTGGGAGATGGAAGATTATGGGAGGAAAAATGTGAGGGAGAAAAGGGTGAAATGGGGAGGGAATGTGTGGAGGAGGAAGAGAATGTGAGAGGAGGAAGTACCGAATGTGAGAGGGAGAAAGGGAATGGAAGAGGAAGGGAGGAAGATAATCTGGGAGAGGAGGATGAGGTAAGGAATGTGGGAGAGCAGGAGGGAGGGAGAGAATGTGGGAGAGAGAAAGCGAATGGGAGGAAGGGCGGAATTTGGGAAGGTACGGTATGTGTGAAGGAGGAAGGGGATGAGGGAGGTTAGTGATAGCGACAAGGAAGATAAAAGAAAGGGAGAAGGTGGGGACAGACAGAGATGGGATTAAGCCATAAAAAGGGTAAAAGGCAATGGAGACAGCAGGATGAGGGAAAGGGTATGGGAGTGGCATGGAGAGGTGCAGCATGAGATAAAAAAAAGATGATGGGAAGCATAAATTCAAATGAAGAGATGGAGAGGGGTGGGTGTATTAAATAGAAATGAGTAGAGAAAGGGAGAACGAACAGCATTGCCAGAAATGGAACAGAAAAACATGGGATAGAGCAGTATATAGAATAGAGATGCCATGGAAAGAGATAGAATGGGAAAGAAGGGGCAGTGAAGCCAGATAGAGGAGGGAAGGCAAAAACTGAGATGAGGGGGAAATGTATGGGAGATGTATGGGAGCAAAAAAAAGTATTTGTTTGTGTCAAGGAGCATGGTTCTGGATGGAAGGAGTCTATGGAGAATAGTGAAGAGACAGAGGGGTTGGAGCAAAGATGCACATGGTCCATTTTATGTGATATCCTGGCACTCTTGCATTCAGTAGAGCCTGTTTTAGATGGGAAATTATTGAAAGATGCGCATCACTTGTACATTGCATGAAAAGTCACGTAATACCATAGGGTTGCCAAACTCAAGACATCAAAGAGAATTTGAATGTCAAGAAAAATCCTGAATTTCTGGAGCATATTCTATCTTACCAAAGTAATTTAGTAATATCCTCACATTTTCCCATGTTATACTTATCAGTCTATTTCCTTCATAGATTCTGGATCTTCCCACCTTATTTCGTAACGTCAACAGACATGGGCACGATATACTCTTCCCTTTCTGACTGTCATTAATGTGGATCGGAGTGCCCATTATGACACCTTGTAGCACTCCACTTGCAACAGGCTTCCAACCAGGGAATAGCTAGTTTGTTCCTAATCTCTTTCCCGTACTGTAGCTAATCCTCTATGCATGTCACAACTCAAAATACAATGAGCTCATGTTATGTCACAACATTTTTTTAAAATGGTATCATCAAACGCCCTTTGAAAATCTAGATACAGAAAAACTCAAAAATCCTTTAACGCAACAGAGCTTAGGTTCCCACACTCCCTGTAAACTCATCTGGTCCACTGGAAAATTTACTGTGTAGCATCTGAAAAGAAATGTTGGAGTATGATTTAGAGCAACGTTCAATAGTCCAGGAAGACCAGCACCACCAAGTTTACCCTGCATTGCTGGATATGCTACATCCACTGTTAAGTTTAGAAATACAGTGCGGATATAGGCCCTTGCGGCCCACCAAATCTGTGCCGTCCAGCGATCCCGCACACTAACACTATCATACACATCCCAGGGACAATTTACAATTTTACCGTAGCTAAATGGCCTATAAACCTGTACGTCTTTGGAATGTGGAAGGAGACGGGAGCACCTGGAGAAAACCCACGCAGGTCACGGGGAGAACGTACAAACCCCATACCCGTGGTCAGGATCAAACCGTGGTCTCTAGCGCTTTAAGGCAGTAACCCCACTGCTGTGCCTCCGTGCTGATAGACACAAAATGCTGGAGTAACTCAACAGGTCAGGCAGCATCAGTGGGAAAAAAAGAATAGGTGACATTTTGGGTTGGAACCTTCAGAACCGAAACATTACCTATTCGTTTTTCAACAGAAACACTGCCTGACCTGTTGCGTTACCCTAGCATTTCGTGTCTGTCTTTGGTATAAACCAGCATCTGCAGTTCTTTCCAACATCCATTGATTCCTTCGTATCTACCCTGCAACCTGAAATGCTGTGGTATGTGAAATCATGTATTTTAAGGGCCTGTCCCACTTTGCAATTTTTTTGGGGACTGTGGAGCGTCAGTGACTGACACCCATAAAACCGTCAAGTTGCACGACATACACGCTGACCTATGCTGCCCTGCGGGTGACGCCCAGTTAGGGATTTGTTACGGTTAGGGTTGCTGCTACAGTTAGGGTTAGGGACCACAGATGGGCTGTAAAATATTCTTCCTTCAATGCATGGATTTTAAACATTAATATATTAAAATTAATACAATAAAATCAATTGTGCAAGTGAAAAGATGTCTGAGATGTTCAGTTTTATTTACAGATGTATTGGTCCGCTTCCAACTCCAATCACCTTCTCTAACTTTTCACAGGGATGGATTCAGTAGGGGTAGATTGAACTCCCCTCTCCCCTCCACCCCTTCTTCCCCCCTAACGCCCCCATCCCCTCTCCACCCTCCCCTACCCTTCTCCCCTACCCTTCTTCCCTCCCCTCTACTTCCGTTCCCCCTCTTTCTCTCTCCTCCCCGCTCCACTTTCTCCCCCTTCTCTTCTCCCCCCTTCTCCACTGGGGACAGTTTTTACACCCCCGGGAGGAAATCCCCCCACATCCTCTTCGGGAGATCCCCCTTTGGGCCCCCTCCCTGTACTCGAACCCCCACCCCATTCTGGATACGGGCAATGTGTCAACCCCCCCCCCCCCCTGAATCTAAATACCCCCCCATTTGTGTTGTTCCCAAAGCCTGCATTTATCCCATACTAAATGTTACTAAAACAGATGATGTGGCCTTTGTGCAGTACTAGTAGTGGGATCTAGCTGTCACAGGCTGGGTCCACAAATGGGTTGGGGGGGGGGGGGGGGGTGGGGTGGGGGGGGGGGGGGGGAGGGGGGGACGGGGGAGAAGGGGAGGGGGGATAAGGGAAGAAGAGGGAGGGGAGGGGGGGAAGGGGAGTAGAGAAGAGTAGGGTGTTGAGTGGAGAAGGAGGGATGGGGGTGGGAGGGGGGGGTAAGAGGGGGGTGGAGGGGAGATGGGAGTTCAGTCAACACACACTGACTCCATCCCTGTGAAAAGTTAGAGACGGTGATTGGATCTGGAAGCGGACCAATACATCTGTAAATAAAACTGAACGACTCGGACATCTTTTCATTTGCACAATTGATTTTATTGTATTAATTTCAATATATTAATATTTGAAAACCATGCATTGAAGGAAGAATATTTTACAGCCCATCTATGGTCCCTAACCCTAACCCTAACTCTAACCCTAACCTAACCATTTCAAAATCCTGGGCTGGCAGGGAGACACCGTGAGTCACCCACGCGTCACTACATGCGTCGTCACGATCTGACCACGACGCGACAACCTCTTTTCAGGCTGTCGCCTAAAATGTCGCACGTGGGACAGGCCCTTTAGTGCAGAGAATAATTACTCCCTAAATTAAAGTATTTCTAGTGAGATGGACTAACAGAGACATAGGAAAACAAACTCAAGTTCATTGTTATAAACGTAGTGAGCTTTAGAATAAGGCAGTCATTTTATTTATTGAGGCTTGAATGTAAAATCATCAAATTATTGTTATATTTACAAAAGACAAATAGAATCAGAGGAATCTTTGTCATTTTAGGCATACATTTTCGATAAGATATTAAAACTTGGGAAAGAACAAATATTTACTGGAATTATATCAGGTTTGACAGACATAGTTGTGCATGAAAATCAGTGATTGTAGTTTCAGCCTTCATCATAGAGATGCCAATGATAAACAGATAACAAAGCACAGTAATGGTAAAAGAAAGATACATCATAAAGTGTTGAGGATAAAGTTCCTAGAGTATAATTTGAGGAACAGAAAATCATCTTATTCTTTTTTTCATTAGTTTTCAGCTAAAACAAATTGTTAGTCCATCATTCATCCCGCACATTGCCTACAAGTTATGTTCAGCTACATAATCACGGCATCACTTACAAAGTAATCTATTAGGGTAGAACAGTGGCACAAAGCTGCTGCCCCACAGTGCCAGGTACCCAGGTTTCTGACGTCCGATTTAGTTGAATTTATTTAGTTTAGAAAGACAGCATGGAAACAGGCCCTTCGGCCCACCGAGTCTGTGCCAACCAAAGATCACCCGAACACTAGTTCTATCCTATACACTAGGGACAATTTACAGAAGCCAATTAACCTACAAACCTGTGTGTCTTTGGAATATGGGAGAAAAGTGATGCACCCAGAGAAAACCCATACGGTCACAGGGAGAACGTGCAAACTCCATTCAGACAGCACCCGTTCACCCCGGCTCGAACCAGGGTCTCTGGTGTTGTAGGGCAGCAACTCTACTTCTGAACCACTATGCTGCCAGGCTGTCTGTGTGTCGTTTGCACATTCTCTCTGTGACCATTTGAGTTTCCTCCTGGCACTCCTGTTTCCTCCTGGCTATTTGGCCACCCTAAACTGCCCCTAGTTTGTGGGTGAGAGGTAGAATCTGTATGGAGGTGAAGCGAATAGAGGGAGAAATTGGGATTAGTAGCATTAATATAAATGGATGTTTGATGGATGGCATAGACTCGATGGTTGAAAGCGCGTGTTTACGTGACAAATGACTCCAGGTGTAAAGCCTTTCAAAGTTGTGATAATTGGCTTGGTTATGTGTATTTGTTTGTTTTTACAGTTAATTTTTCAATTGTTTTTAATCGTTGTAAACCAGTAATTGTAATTTGTGAAAGACTGTTTCCATTGAAACGATGAATTATTGACAAAAGGGAAGTTATTCAAGATTATCTACAAACGATTGAAGCCTGAGATTAGGGGCGTTTGCTCACATGAAGGGAACAGATTTTTTCCCCATGCAGGTGGCTTTCAAAATAGAGGTTGTTTAAAAGGGAATCAATAGAATATTTTAAAAGGAAGAAGATGACATTGTATGGTAACAAGATAATGGCAATGGATGGATAACTTTAAAGTACAAGTACTAACACAGGACAATGGGCAACATTTCTCCGTTGAATTTCATGCTATGAATTCTACATCTGCTAGAATAACAGCTGAGACACATTGTGCACTTAAAGAACTTTTCCACATACTTGACATAATTCAATTAGTTTGTACATGTTCAGAACAGTATATGCAGGATCTATTTTTGAATGTCATACATTGCATCCAAATGAATTATGGTCAGTGCATCAATCATCTGATCTCCATAAATGGAGAATCTTTTGGAAAGAGATTTATAAATCCAAAAGAAGAAATATATTGGTAATCATTGATTATACAAGACTCGCTTTACCACTGGTATATTCACAGAAAAATGTAACAATCCTTGCCAAAGTAGTACCGATGTTGATGGCAACATTAATATATTAAAATTAATACAATAAAATCAATTGTGCAAGTGAAAAGATGTCTGAGACGTTCAGTTTTATTTACAGATGTATTGGTCCACTTCCAGATCCAATCACCCTCTCTAACTTTTCACAGGGATGGATTCAGTAGCGGTAGACTGAACTTTCTTCTCCCCTCCACCACACCCTCCCCTACCTTTCTCCCCTCCCCTCTTCTTCCGTTCCCACTCTTTCTCACTTCTCCCCGCTCCACTCTTCTCCCCCTTCTCCACTCCCCTCGCATCCCCTTCTCCCCCTCTCCCTCCCTTCTCCCATTTCTCCCATTCTCCAATCCCCCCCCCCCCCCACTTTCCCTATTTGCTCATTGCTCATAATGAAACGGTATAGTATCTTTAATTCTTTAGTTTCTGCTTCACATCTCTCAGCCCATGTTTAATTTAAATGGTTTAATTTGTAATGGTTTTTAGCACGAACATGGTGTCTTCCAGACTCTGCAAGAGTTTTACAGCTGGAAGTAGAAAACTTGGGATGAGATTTTCATCAGCTCAAACTTATTGACTATATTCCAGACAGCTTGCTGGCATACAGAGCCAACCTTGGAAAGTGTTAATTCTCTAGAATTCTACCCCAGAGGCCGTGCAGGCTTGATCAATGGACGTATTTAATGAGGTTGATAAATTCTTGAAAGGAATTTTGTGGCATTGAGTGCAATAGGGAACTAGCACACAGCATGAAAGAATGAAGTGCTGGAGGAACTCTCACAGTGAACGCTCAGTCTATTTGCCCGCATAGAGCATTCTAAAACTAAAGGGCATAAGTGAGAGGTAAGATATTAAAGAGGGACCCTGGGGACAACATTTTCACATGGAGGGTAGTTCCTATCTGAATGAAATGCCAGAGGAAACAAAGAAACTTCGAAAAATAGGTGCAGGAGTAGGCCGTTCGGTCCTCCAAGCCAGCACTGCCATTCGATATAATCATGGCTGATCATCTAAAATCAGTACCCTGTTCCTTCTTTTCCCCCATATCCCTTGATTCCGTAAACCCTAAGAGGATTTGAGTTTAGGAGCAAGGAGGTCCTACTACAGTTGTACAGAGGCCTGATGAGTGTGCAACTGGAGTGTTGTATGCAATTTTGGTCTCCTAATTTGAGGAAGGACATTATTGCTATTGAGGGAGAGCAGCGTAGGTTCACCAAGTTAATTCCCGGGATGGCGGGACTGACATACGATGAAAGAATGAGTCAACTGGGCTTGTATTCACTGGAATTTAGAAGGATGAGAGGATATCTTATAGAAACATATAACATTCTTAAAGATTGGACAGGCTAGATGCAG
This sequence comes from Okamejei kenojei, assembly GCA_035221665.1. NCBI lineage: Eukaryota > Metazoa > Chordata > Chondrichthyes > Rajiformes > Rajidae > Okamejei > Okamejei kenojei. Next base: position 48,091,888 of record CM069131.1, on the reverse strand, counting down.
GAAAAATGTTCCTGATGTTGGGGAGTCCACAACCAGGGGTTACAGTTTAAGAATAAGGGGTAGGCCATTTAGGACAGAGATGAGGAAAATCCTCTTCACCCAGAGAGTTGTGAATCTGTAGAATTCTCTACCACAGAAGGCAGTGGAGGCCAATTCAATGGATGTTTTCAAGAGATAGTTAGATTTATCTCTTGGGGATAAAGGAATCGAGGGATATGGGGGGAAAAGCAGCAACGGGGTACTGATTTTAGATGATCAGCCATGATCATATTGAATGGTGGTGCCAGCTCAAAGCCTGCTAATCCTGCACCTATTTTTCTATGTTTTTATGTTTCCATGTTTCAGGTTGAGACCCTTCTTTAGACTGGCTCCTATTGACATTGATTAAAGGACAAATATTGATCAGTCCACATCAAGGACTCAATTTTTTCTCTTCTTCAAGTGCGTCACCCTTGTAAATGGACGAAAAGGCCAGAGTTTCATATCTTGTGCAATGGACAGTATCCCCTGGGAGTGCAATGCACCTTCAACAGAACACAAAATTAGTTTAGTGAACCCAAGAAAGAAATTATTCTCGACCTGAAACGGCCTGATCCATTCCTTCTCTCCAGAGATGCAGCCTGTCCCACTGAGTTACTCCAGCATTTTGTGTCTATTTTTGGTTTAAGCCAGCATCTGCAGTTCCTTCCTACACAAAATTAGTTTAGTTTACTGTCACATGTACCGAAGTACAGTGAAAAGCTTTTTGTTGCATCCTATCCAGTCAGCGGAAAGACTATACATGATTACAATCGAGACATCCACAGTGCACAGAAACAGGATAAAGGGGATAACACTTAGTGTTAGATAAAGTCCAATTAAAGATAGTCTGAGGTTCTCCAATGAGGTAGATAGTAACTCAGGACCGCTCTCTGGTTGGTGATAGGATGGCTCGGTTGCCTAATAACAGCTGGGAAGAAACTATCTGTGAATCTGGAAATATTAGCTAATCAATGAAAGGGGACATGAAGCAACAACTCTCTGGCCCAGAGGCAAAAGCAGAGGCCCTTGGAGATCCAAGCATGACGCCTGTAAGTATTTTTATGGACTGGGCTCCAACTGAGAAGGAGAATCAATTCCACAATCTAAAACTTGTGACCTCCCATAGAGATAGTATTCCTTACCTGGGGGCTAATGGAGGAGAGACACTATCTTTGTATTGGCAATAAATCAATTTTGATTGCCAGCAACTGTTCCACAGTGATTCTTGATTGATTTTCATTCTAAGGGTAGGTCATTTGATCGCCATCAATGGAAATTTGCAATTTGCAGACAGGTTCTGTCTGTGCCATTATTTTACCTTGTGAATTTTAAAGTTTTGAAGAGATCCCCAAGAAAACCTGGTGACATTTCATTGACAGTCACTATTTCTACAAGAGCCCAAGGGGTGGAAAATCTGCAGCATTCCATTCTCCTTCTGTCATTAACGTGACAGCAAGAAGACAAATCGCTTGGGAAATTATGTCAGGGGAGTTTCTGTGGGGCATTGTGAAAGGTAGAGCAGAGATGCCCCACAAGATAGGGAGAGTAGCAAGGGTATTAGGCCTCTCTATCAAGAGGAACTAAATATGCCAGCATATCTTTACAACAAAAGGGGAGCCTTGATGACAATCTGAAAAATTAGAAATAATTTTCAATCCCATGATTGAACAGTACTGGAGTAGTTATGGATCTTTGGCATTGAAGGAGGTGACTGATATGTGGTGGGAAGACTACTAATATTTGCAATACAAGCAAAGACAGCTGGTGTTTTTGAATCTTTTGATTTTTTTTTAAATGGACATAAACAGTTAATGGAAGATTTTTGTTGGACTAAACAATTCATGTCGGTTCTTGTTTGCAATAAGATTAACATTCCAAATTCAAGCACATTTAGTCCCATTCTAGACGAAGAAAAGCTTAGATATGCATTATGCTTTTTATAGCCAGTGAGGTAAGTTAAAGGGCAGCCACTGTTGCAAGAAGTGCATCAGTGAACTTGTACTCAACAAGTTCTGACTGCGAGAAATAATATTTTGTTCAGTGATGTTGAATCAGGAATAAACGTTGGTTTATTCTGCTTTAATTCTTCAAGTTAGTTCTTCAAGTTAGTTCTGCTGTTCTTCAAGTTAGTGCAATTAAACTTTTAATGTATACTCGAGGAGAAAATTTTGAGCGCAGATTAATATCTCAACAAAAGTTGGTGCTTCTAAAAATACAGCTTGCTCTTGTACTGTGCTGGTCTGCCAGACTAAACTGTTCACGTCTCTGGAGCAGAATTTGAACTTAGCATTCTTTTTTCTCAAATCAGAAGATTGTGAGATGTAGCTAATCCAAATATAAACTGACTCCTGTTACTAATTTGCATGACCAATTATGCAGTAAAGAAAGGCTTTGTTTATTTAAAGTATTTTCCTTTGCGTAGTCTAACATTCAGAAATTAAGTACCACAGACTTTAGAAATCCTGAAACACGTATCAAATACTGAAAATACTCAGTTGGTGTAGAGAGAGAAAAAGTGTTTAAGAAGGAACTGCAGATGCTGGAAAATCGAAGGTACACAAAAAATGCTGGAGAAACTCAGCGGGTGCAGCAGCATCCAAGGAGCGAAGGAGATGGGCAACGTTTCGGGCCGAAGGGTTTTGGCCCTTAGAGAGAGAAAAATATGGGTACCCTTTCTAATTAAGAACATTTAATATGTTTTAAGAATATAGAAAGAAGGGGCTCGACCCGAAACGTCGCCTATTCCTTCGCTCCATAGATGCTGCCTCATCCACTGAGATTCCCCAGCATTTTTGTTTAACTTGGAATAGGACAAGGTCACTTGGCTTCTCATGTCTCTGTCATTAATTGAGATTGTGTTGATCTGTGACTTGCGTACCTGTGATACCTTTAGTAAGCTTAAAATAAGTCTCAGATTTAACATTTACACTTGTTTTAGAATCATTAAGCATTCATGGGTTGGAGTACTTCTGCATGCTCTGCATTTTGAAGCACTTTCCAGCTTCACTCTTGAAAGATCTGGTCTTAATGTATAAGTTACGCACTGTGGTACCAAGAGTTTCCAGCCAATGCATGTTTTTCACTGCCATGAATGCCATTTCATCTGCACTCACTGGAGTGTTGCTAGGGACAGGACATTGTGCTTTTTAAGACAATGCCTAATAAACTAGAGCTGTGTAGTTAAACCTAAGAGATTTAATAAAATTCTAAAAACACTCAGTAGTTTCATAAATGGATAAGTTATAGGAGCAGAACGAAGCCATTCAGCCCATGAAGTCTAATCCACCATTCAATCATTTTGATCGATCTTTTCCTCCCATCCCCATTCTCCTGCCTTCTCCTCCTAACCCCCGACACCTGTATTAATAAAGAATCTGTCATTCTCTGACATAAAAATATCCTTTGACTTCGTTTCCACAGCTGCCTGTGGCAATGAATTCCACAGATTCACCACCCTCTGACTAAAGAAATTCCTCCTCATCTCCTTTCTAACGATACGTCATTTTATTCTGAGGCTATGGCCTCTGGTCTCAGACTCTCCCACTAGTGGAAACATCACTCTGCAGTTCATAATGGTCCGGCAGCATCTGTAAAAATAGACCATTTCAAATGGACCCACTACCACCATCTCGGACATCCATGAGTAATCATTAAAATCCCTCCATAGCTAAAGAACGAATAAGTTGAGGATAGGGTTGCCAACTGTCCCGTATTAGCCAGGACATCCCGTGTATTGGGCTAAATTGGTTTGTATGGGGCCGTTACTACTCGAGTTGAGAAGACTGTTGGGTCGGAGCGCCGTGTCCGGCCCCGCCTCACCCGTCCCGACGTAGTGCAGCCCATGGAATACAGCAGCAGCGCCTCGAAAGTAGGTCGGCAGCCCAGCCAGCACTCCGACCTTCGCTTACCGCCGACACCATCACCCCTCCTTCTCATGGCCAATCATCGGTTCATGAGTTGGATGGGGTGCCGGACTTTGTCTGGGCTAAAACTCCTCAGCTGGCCCTTTGTGTGCATTGTGTGTAGTCCAACACCCGGGCCAATTCATCATTCACCCAGCCACGGCCGAGTCGGTCAACAAATTGCCGCCGGGAATTTCTCCCTTAATTTGACCTTTGTCCCTTATCTGAGAGTGAGAAAGTTGGCAACCCTAGCCACAACCAACTCTCTCTTGAACACATCGAGTGAATTGGCCACCACTGCCTTCATACTTCAGACTGAGAATGTGCAAACTCCACACAGACAGCACCCATAGTCAGGATCGAACCTGGATCTCTGGCATTTTAAGGCAGCAGCTCTACTGCTGCGCCACTACGCTGCCCTGTCTCTGGTCTCGACTTTGATCTCTGATCACATGTGACAAACAGGAGCGCCCAACAATCGGCACCAGCAGCCATATATGGCTTGTGTAAACAATTATTTTACATTAGATGTTTAAGCCAGATAACTGTATTAGCTGTTGTAGAGGATCACTACAATACCAACTTTATTTTATACACTTGGAGGAAATCCACACAGTCTTAGGAATGAATCTGTAATCTCCACACAGACAGCACCTGGGTCTCTGGCATTGTGAGGTAGCTGCTCTCCCAGCTGCGCCACTGTGCTGCCCAAATGCTGTTCCAAAGCGGGGAACGTGGGTCTTGCAATGAACGTTTGTTTGTGGTTTCCGGTTATGGTCAACGTCTGGCAGCTCACTAAGCCAAGCGAGAAATCATGATGAACAATATCAACTTGGTGACCAGACCAACATCTAGTCCGCAATCCACTATTTCCCATTCCAGACAACAATGGCTTGAAGAATTGGCCACTTGTAAGATTGGAGAGAATGGGATAGATGGTAAAATACCTCCTCTGCAGAAAAAGGCAGAAAATGGCATGAATATGTTATAAAATACTCCCCAATAGCATTCATATTTCATAAGTGGTGAATCTGTGGCAATATTTGTTATTTGTTATTTAATGAAAAGCAGGAATACATTCCTAGTCACAACATCATTGTGCCCCTAGCAAATGTTTGCTTAACCAATGTAGCTTTTTCAGCCGATCAACTTGACAAAATATTTATTTTAATTTAAAATTTCATAAGTACGATCATGCACTTACATGTGCAGAATGTACTATGTATGGCAGGATTCCTGAGTTGAATTCCAGACATGAAGTGACAATAACTGCCGTTTACGTCAAAGCACCATTCAACTGAGTGGGGAGCTGCGGTAAAATTGGAAATAAATGTAGAATGAGGAGAACATTCTGATTGCACTTTTTCACTCCGAGAGAGGTGGGTGTATGGCATGAGCGGCCAGAGGAGGTAGTTGAGGCAAGTACAATAACAATGGACAGGTAAGGATAAGAAGGATATGGGCCAAATACTGGTAAATGGGACTAGCTTAGATAGGGCATCTTGGTCAGCATGGAATGAGTTGGGCCGAAGGGCCTATTTCCATACCCTCGTGATTCTATGCAAGAATATGGTTGTGATTGGTGAAGTGTAATCCACCTGCAGTCCAGGATGTAGGCGGCCAAGCTCTAAAACCAGTATCCCAGCCATAATCAGCTACTCATCAGAAGATAAGATTCAGAGCTCTTTGCTGGCATTGTTGTTTGCAATTCCTTGGATAAACCAGCAGTTGGTGCCTGAACACAGAACTTCAGCATCCAGGTTTGTGTTAATGTGGCAGGAAACATCTATGCCACAAAAGTACTTGAAAAAAATCAGTCCTTCTATTAATTTCAATATCCATACCTGGATAAAGTGGATGTGGGGAGGAGGTTTCCACTAATGGGAGTGTCTAGGACCAGATGCCATAGCCTCAGAATAAGATACATACCTTTTAGAAAGGAGATGAGGAGGAATTTATTTGGTCAGAATGTGGTGAATCTGTGAAATTCATTGCCACAGAAGGCTGTGGAGGCCAAGTCAATGAATATTTTTAAGGCTGAGGGATAGATTCTTGATTGGTACGGGTGTCGGGGATTATGGGGAAGGCAGGAGAATCTATTTGAGAGAGAAAGATAGATCAGCCATGGTTGAATGGCAGATTAGACTTGATAGGCCCAATGACCTAATTCTGCTAAATTATGAAACTTATGAACCCTCCATTGTTAATGCCTTGAAGATCAACAGTGATCATAGAATCAGTCACATTAAATACTGTCAGAATGAGAGCAAATCATAGAACCGAGTAGTTCACTTCCATACACTCAAATTTCCAAGGTGCCACAGAGCCAAGAAACTCGACATTGTCCAGGATGAAGCAGTCCACTTGAGTAACAGCCCACCCACCATCCTTGATCAGTCAGAGGATAGCAGGCACAATGTAACATCACCTAACACAAATACCTCCCTCCCCTCCCCAACTCCCAATGTCACACATTATCTTAATGTCAACGTATATTACCATTCCTTCTTTATTGCTGGATTGAAATCATACAACTCATCATAAACTAGCAGTATTGTGGAAGGTACACAAAAGGTTGGAGAAACTCAGCGGGTGCAGCAGCATCTAAGGAGTGAAGGAGATAGGCGACGTTTCGGGTCGCGACCCTTCTTCAGACTGAAGAAGGGTCTCGACCCGAAACGTCGCCTATCTCCTTCGCTCCTTAGATGCTGCTGCACCCGCTGAGTTTCTCCAGTCTTTTGTGCACCCTCGATTCTCCAGCATCTGCAGTTCCTTCTTTAACAGTATTGTGGAAGGGTCTTGATGAAGTAGAGTTGTTCATTGAAGTAACATTGTTCAAGAAGAAGGTCTACTGCCTACTTTTGGAGAGAGACGACTCCTTGATAAACAATTACAATCCTTTTTTGCTGGCAATTCTGATATTTGAACTTCCACAGTAAACATTATTGGTCTTATAATTGCATGGTCACTTTCATTAAATGTTATAAATGCTACCAAAGTGGTTTATAATTAAAACATTAACATAATACTGGTCACTTTTAAATCGAATCCACGTGAGAAATGACTGCTCAAAGAGCAGTGTATTCATAAGCTAATGTTAACTTTATGTTGGATTACTCAACTTGGTTTTAATTCACCTTAAACTATGCAGCAGCATGTCTCATCTTATTAAAAGTCCACATGCAGTGACATGTCAGGCTAGTTTTGTTCAATGGTTGAACTCTATTAATTTTTTGCTGAGCCTGATCTATCAGCAGAAGTGGCCGTTAACCATTGGTTCTTGTATAGTCCGGTTAAGCACTGGATTAATTATAGCACAGCCGAGTGAACCGATTACCCTCCTGAAAGGTTTTGCTGCTTTTGTTGAACTGTCCCATGGTAGGTATTCTGCTCCATTATGAATAAGTGTTTTCACAGTGTCTGGGTTTTTTCTAACTCTTGCATAGTTTTCGCACTGTTGACTCCAGTTGCTGGGTTGCATACATTGAAAGCTATGGACCAACAGATTTAGAAAAAGGCCATGCTTAGTACCATTGCTGCTCTCTGGATAAATCCCAAATTCCAAGGGCCAGAACATTTATAGTATGTCACTTTAAAATGTATACTTAGCACCTAAAGCTCTCATATTTTACATGCATGTATCCTGTGACAGGAACAGGCTTCTATGAACCTACCTAGTGAGATTAAAGAGTAAATGTTAGTCTGAGCCTTTGACAGGAACTTTTAGCAATAAATTACTGATGGGTGGCGCAGTGGTGCAGCTGGACCCAGCATCAGCGCCAGTCATCTTGGTTCAAATCTGACCTCCTTTGCTGTCTGTGGAGTTTGCTAATTCTCCTTTCAATGGCATAAATATCCCGAGTGCTCTATTTCCTCCCACATCCCAAAGATGTGCAAGTTGATAGGGTAATTATCTATCACAGTCGCTGCCTCAAAAAGGCTGGCAGCATCATCAAGGACCCACACCATCCTGGCCACACACTCATCTCCCTGCTACCTTCAGGTAGAAGGTACAGGAGCCTGAGGACTGCAACGACCCGGTTCAGGAATAGCTACTTCCCCACGGCCATCAGGCTATTAAACTTGGCTCGGACAAAACTCTGAACATTAATACCGCTTTATCTGTTATTTGCACTTTATCAATTTAATTTATTAATTCATGTGTGTATTTATGTATATAATGGTATATGGACACACTGATTTGTTCTGTAGTCAATGCCTACTATGTTCTGTTGTGCTATGCAAAGAAAGAATTTCATTGTCCTGTCAGGGACACATGACAATAAACTCTTTTGACTTTGACTTTTGACTAATTATCCATTATAAATTGCTCCCAGTGTATAGATGAGTAGTTAAAACAAGGAGAAGTAGATGGGAACGGGGAAAGCAATTGGAGAACAATTAGTGAAGGAATGGGATCGCTCTGTGAATCGGCATGGACTCCATGGGCCGAAATGGTTCCTTTCAAGTCATTAGAAAACATACTCGTACAAAGATTATAGAGACCCAATTCCTATTCACCCATTAATTAAACTTTAACTCCCCCTCCCATTCCCACACTGACCTTTCTGCCCTGGGCCTCCTCCATTGTCAGAGTGAGGCCCAGCGCAAATTGGAGGAACAGCACCTCATATTTCGCTCGGGTAGCTTACACCCCAACGGTATGAACATTGACTTCTCTAAGTTCAAGTAGCTCTTGCTTTCCCTCTTTCTCCATCCCCTCCCCTTCCCTGTTCTCCCACCAGTCTTTTTGTCTCTGACGACATTTTATCTCTATACTGCTCCCGTCATCAGTCTGAAGAAGGGTCTCGACCCGAAAAGTCACCCATTCCTTCTCTCCAGAGCTGCTGCCTGTGCTGCTGAGTTACTCCAGCGTTTTTTGTCTATCTTCGAATTAAACTTTGGCTATGGATTCTTTAACAGGCTTTTAATCTCTCAACACATATTTAGTCAAGATTCTAGTGTTTTATTGTCATGTGCCCCAGATAGAACAATGACATTCTTCCTTGTTGCAGCACAACACAATATGTAAACATAATACACTGTAAACAATATGATAAATGAGAGAGAGAAAAAAAAGTTCAGTGTGTATACATGCACACACATTATATACTCAAAAATAGTAGGTATCTACTTTTGGCATCTTCTTTGAAATGTCATAATGAGGCCAGTGCATTTGCAGATTCCATTTGTTTAGCTCCATAACTTCTTCAACCCTTATGACTTTTCCACAATCTGGCTATCTGAAATATTCAAAATTCCAATTATTTAACATCTGACTCGTAAGATGATGTTTCCCATTCTCCCTTGAAACACACTGGGGCCCCATTTTCCACATTTTCCCACTGAGTTACTCCAGCATTTTGTGTCTATCGTGTCTAACAAGTGTTCTTCTTATGCTCCCACCTGCCTGTATATTCAAATATACTGGTCAAATTACACGCGGCTCTCTAATTGTAACTTCCACATGAAACAATGTATAGCGGAGTTAACCTAAGAAAACTACCAGATCTCATGAGGAGAAGCACTGTAGACACACTTTTTTTCTAAATGCGACAATTGTGCATCCTGCTGCTCCATTGGATTTCTATCTCGGTCTCTTCTTTCCTACCAGCATCCCAAAACTTTCAGGTTGAGGAATTCCATTTGAGACATTTTTAGAACCAAGTGCCAGCCTTCTAAAAGATTGCAACTGTTTCCCTCTTTAATCCACAACCCCAATATAGAGTTCTTAACTTGGCCATATAGGCCTGTTGTCCTGGCGTTGTTGCAGCAAAGTTGTTGGTGTCCTCCATCGCCAATGGGAAATGATCTTCATTTAGCAGCATCTTGTTGCACGTTTTTATTTGTGGAGAGTTGTGTTGCATAGTAAGGCAGGTGACCTGTTGATTGCTCTTTTGGCAAGGCCATGTGCTTTGCATGCCCAACCACAGAATCCTGGAATAGTCTTTCTCCGGGAACAGTCACCATGTTCTGAACTCTGACATGGGTGTTGTAACTTGACTACTGAGGTTTGGGTGTCCTTGGTCCTGGGGTGCAATTGCCGTAGGTCCAAGAGCTTCCATTAGTCCTGACGGTCTGGGATGTTTGTGAGAAGTGAGTCGCAGCATAATGACAAGAAATATTGGAAAAAAGTGTCAGACAGAGACACAAGAAACTGCAGATACTGGAATCTTGAGCGAAACACATCTCCAGTAGTAACTCAGCGGGTGCAGCAGCATCTAAGGAGCGAAGGAGATAGGCGACGTTTCGGGTCGAGACCCTTCTTCAGACTGGGAACGGGTTTGTGATGTTTTGGGTCAGGACCCTTATTCAGAGCAAGAATACAGTTTTGCTTGGCGTTGGTCTTCACTAAGATAGGTTCAGTTTGGGACTGTACATTACTTTAGACTTTAGAGATACAGCTTGGAAATAGGCCCTTCGGCCCACTAAGTCCACGGCAACCAGCCATCACCCCGTAAACTAGCACTATCCTACACACGGGGGGGGGGGGGGCAATTTCCAATTTTACCAAAGCCAATTAACCTATAATCCTGTACATCTTTAACGTGTGGGAGGAAACCGGAGCACCCAGAGAAAACCCATGCGGTCACAGGGAGAACGTACAAACTCCGTACACACAGCACCTGTAGTCAGGATCGAACATTGGTCTCTGGTGCTGTAAGGCAGCAACTCTACCGCTGCACCATTGTGCCGATCCTGGATACCATCATCAGAGCAATGCTACTCCTTTTGAATAAATGACGACAACATAGGAATCAAATAGAAATTATTTTGTCTTTAATAGCTCCAGTTATTGTGACACAACCTCAGGAGATTTGGAATGTCAGTGGATCACAAGTTTACCTCAGCTGTGAAGTTATCGGAGTACCCACCCCTGTACTCACCTGGAACAAGGTTAGCAAATATCAAACTGTTTTATTTACTTCACAAAGTTTATTAACTTACATTAAGTTTCTCAGTGTTTCAGAATTGCATTGTGCATGTTGAAGATATTAATTGAATTTCATAATTTCTTCCTGATTGAACCAATCATTTTATGAATATGAATCTATGTATATTAATACTTAACATGTTAAAATAAAATACGATCTTCAGTAGTCTCTGCTTAAATTTAGAGCTGTGGTATGTCAGTAACAACATCAATTCAGTACAGTCATGAGACTCTATCTGCGCATGGAGCATACAGTAAGACTATTCATCCCACTATATCTGTGTCATAGTCATACAGCATGGAAACAAGCACTTTGGCCCAACACATTCATGCCAACAAGATGTCTCATCCACGCTAATCCCATTGTGCCTGTGTTTATCCCATGGAACTCTAAAACTTTCCTATCCATATACATTTCCAAATGTTTTTAATATTTTGTTATTGACCTATCGCGACAACTTCCATATATCCGCCACTATCTGCATGAAAAAGTCACCCTTCAGGTCCCTCTCGCCATAAACCTGTGCTCCTGATTCCGCTATCCTGGGTAAAAGACTCATTCAAAATTACTGTAAGTTGACGAAAGATTTTCACTCACTTCCTCAACTGAACAAAACGGATATTATGTACTGATTTTACCAAAAAACATTCAGAATTCAAATCAAAATATTCTGCCAGACATTTCTGTTTCGATAGAAAAATGGAAACCAGGAAGAGGCTATTCAGTCATTTAAGCCCGTTTCATCATTTCCTTTTACTGCATGACTAATCTGTACATGAACTGCAGTTAACCTTTTCCCCCTTTAATACCTACCCTCTTCTAACAAAAATATATATTGATGGCAATCACAGTTATCTACTACGCAGTAAAAGGTTATTTTATGATCACACCTGGAACTGCCTGGGTCTAACTTTAAGACTATATGCACCCTTGTTAGAGAAAATCAGAACAAAAGTAGGCTACTCATGCCTCTGTCTGCTTCATTATACAACAGAGTTATAGCTCATCATTCACTTCAATTCCCTATTCCCAACTTCTCCCCATATCACTGCATACACAAGCCATTGAGAAATAGATTTCATTTCGGAGTCACGTGAGTGACTTCGTGAAGATCCCGCCAGCACGCATGCGCGCCATATCGTCGCTCGCAGTTGCAGTCGACGGCTATGGGGGGGGGGGGGAGTGTGCTCCTCCACCGGCCCTTCAAAAAGGACCGCTCCGGTAAGAGGAGCTAACCTTGAGTTGGTTAGTTCCTGCGGATAGATTTTTTGTTCACAGGGACGATGGAAAGGAGTTCGAAAAATACCTCCAGCCGCAGGACTTCCGACAGGAGTCAGCGGCTGCATTCCCCGGAGCTGCCCGCTACAACGGCAACACCCGCTCGTCGGGCCGGGAAAAGGACGCGGAAGTCGGTGAGCCCTACTCAACCAGGACCCGGCTCTCCACCACGGCTGTCCATGGAGCCACATAGTGGTAGGAGCACCGCGCGGGAGCAGGATAGGCAAGACCCTGACTCCCTAGCACTGTCACCTAAACAAAGGGACAGTGGGAAAAAGGTGCGTAAACGTGTTACCCGCTCTGCGGCACGTTCTGTCTCCCCTCCTATACAGGTCACCAGAGGGCGGACCAGGGGAAGAACCGCACAAAAGTCGAAGAGCCCCGCTGCAGCGGCCGGCATCGACGTGCCACCGGCGCAGTCCGCCAGATCGTGTACCGGTGAGTGATCGAGGTCTGAGTCTGGGAGCCCCGCAGGTGCGGCTGGCGCAGACTCACCACCGGGGGAGCCTGCCAGATCGCGGGCTGGTGGTAAATCATCTCGGTCACCGCACCCCGCGTTAGCGGCTGGACGTGACCGAACGTTGCCTTTGTCCCAGGGGAAGACAGGCGGCAAGCCCGCGCGAACATCGGTGAACCCCGCTTCGGCGGCTGGAACCGACTCCTCACCGCTCATGTCTTTCCAGACAGGCGGGCCGCTTCAGTCCGGAAGACTGCGGACTAGCGGCATGTCCCCGCGGGAGCCGCAGAGCCCCGCTGGAGCGGCAGGCAGCGACATCCTGCCTAGGCATCCTAGACATCACCTCGACAAGGTGCGGGCCGATGGCATCAGTAGTTCAGGAGAATCTGAGGAAGTTGACTTGCTGTCCGCAGATAGCGGCGGCGGTCGCATGGCCTACATGGAGCGCGTGATGGAGCGACTCCTTGAGCATAATCTCCCGCAGCAGGACCGGATGTCCTCTAGTTCCAGGAGACATGCATCTGGGCCACCCAGCATGTCCCCGTCATCGGTGGGGAGTGGCAGGAGTCAGCAGCTGGCTGACGTTGAAGAAGGGTTGGCGCAGGAACCAGCAGCACCTGAGAAACCCCAAGAGGAACTTCTGGATGTGGTTTCCAAATTAACCCAGCCAAGGCACTCAGGACAGCCATTGCAGCCCAAACTAGCGGCAAGCATTGACTTCCTCACTACACACCAGCTGCAGGATCAGGTCCTGACCGAGGCAATGAACAAATACAAGGCCCCGAACAACTGTGTATCACTGAATGTACCGACAGTCAACATGCCCATCTGGGGCAACATCAGTCTAGGAATAAGGGCACAGGAACTCAAACTACAAAAGATCCTGAAACTGTTGACGTCGGGAATCACTGCCTTTGCCAGGTCGGTTGACGGCACGGAGATGACGGAGGAGCAGGAAGATGCTCTTGCGCTATTGTGTAACACACAGTACGAAATTATCGCTTTCCGGAAAATCTCCATCAAACCTACTCTCAACCCCAAGTTCGCGGGGTTGTGCAAGGCATCTGCGATGCCGCCACCGAGACAGCTGTTCGGTGAGGACCTGTCCAAACAGGTCAAGGACCTGGACGAGGAGGCGAAGGCAGTCGGCTTGATGAGCAGGCCGGCATCTCGCAGACAAACTCCATATGTAAGACCTCGGGGGCCACCTGAAAGAACATCAAGGACCTACACGCCTTTTTTAGGGCAGGGCCAACAGTGTACGTATCCAACATTTTTACCAAAACCAAAAAAGATGGTGGATGTCGGATTATTATTGATTTAACCCATTTGAATACTTTTGTAAAATATACCCATTTTAAAATGGACACATTCGAAACAGCTAAATCACTGATTTCCAAAGGATGCTTCATGGCATGCATCGATTTAAAAGATGCATACTATTCAGTATCCATACGGAAACATCACCGAAAGTTCTTAAAGTTTGTTTGGATGGATCAACTACGGCAATATAGAGGCCTACCTAATGGGTTTACAACAGCTTCTAGGTTATTTACAAAAATTTTGAAACCAGTATTGGCATCCCTGAGGAAACAAAACCATATTGTCATGGCATATTTAGATGACACCTTGATTGTGGGAAAGACTATGGAATCGACAAATTTAGCAGTGACAGCTACTAAAACATTGTTTCAAAAATTAGGTTTTGTCATCCATCCAGACAAATCTAAGCTACCCTTCACAGGTCATGAACTATCTGGGATTCACAATTAACACCAATCAGATGATTGTTACCATCCCAGATAACAAGGCAATGGATGTTATTGAAGCATGTAACAACCTTGCTTGCGCCAGGAAACCAACAATCAGACATGCTGCCAAGGTAATTGGGAAACTAGTAGCTACATTCCAGCTGCACGATTTGGCCCTCTACACTATCAAAATTTGCAAAGAACAAAAATTTCTACATTAAAAACAAATGCTGGACATTTTGATAGGCCTATGCAGCTGCCAATCAAGACAAAAGTTGAGTTACATTGATAATATTCGTGAATCATTCAATCCCATTATTGTACCAAACCCGTCAGTCGTGGTACAAACCGACGCAAGCGCCCAAGGCTGGGGAGCTACCGACACTACTTCCAGTTGTGGCGGTAGATGGGATTTACACGAATCTACCCTTCTATTATCACAAGGGATAAACTATTTGGAGATGCTAGGAGCATTTCACGTGCTGCGAGCCTTTTTCATGAATTTACATCATACGCATGTCTGTCTTCAAATAGATAACACCACCGCGGTGGCATATTTAAAACAGATGGGTGGTATCAAGTCAATATCTTGTGATGAATTGGCAAACTCAATCTGGCTCTGGTGCATAGAAAGAAATATTTGGATATCAGCTACCTACCTTCCAGGTAAGCTCAATACAGTGGCGGCACCAGGTCACGCGTATTCAATGATAACATCGAGTGGATGTTAAATCCCCAAACATTTGCTAAAATTATAGCCAAATTTGGAACACCAGATATCGACCTTTTTGCGTCCAGATTGAACCATCAGATACCAACATATGTATCTTGGGAACCAGATTCTGGGGCAGTAGTGATGGACGCTTTCTCGCTGCACTGGGGGAAATGGTTTTTCTATGCATTTCCTCCATTTTGCCTCATCAGTCGGGTGTTGCAGAAAATAAAATCAGATTCTGCAACAGGCATCTTAATAATACCCGACTGGCCTACGCAACCATGGTATCCGGTGGTCCTTGAGATGATTAAAGAACCATGGGCACACATTAACAAGTGCCCGGATTTGGTGACTAACCCCACAACAGGGGAATACCATCCATGCCATGGTCATCTGAACCTGTTGGCTTGTAGGTTCTGAAGAGGCCACTCCTGCAATACGGACTAACACCAAGGGCCATGGACACCATTGCAGCATCGTGCAGAGAATCCACTAGACGACAGTACCTCACCCAAATCAGGAAATGGGAGGCCTACAGCAGCCGGATTAACATCACGTATGACTCTGCCACGATCCCCCATGTGCTGGAATTCCTTCGCGGGGCTGCATCATGATGAGGGCCTCAACTACAGCGCCATCAACAGTGCCAGGAGCGCACTGTCATCCTACCTTTGTATAGGAGTAGGATCTCACCAGCTCGTGTCCAAATTGATGAGGGGTATCTTCAATTCGAACCCTCCCCGACCACGATACAACATCACCTGGGATATAGGGGTTGTATTGACCCTACTCAGGAGTTGGTCGCCAATGATTGGACTACCTCTGGATAAACGCACCCTGAAGATGGTGATGTTAATGGCGCTAACCTCGGCTCAACGGGTTCAGACCTTGCAAAAGATCAAATTGGATAACATGGTCTCAACCCCTGAGAGAGTAACTTTCTTCATTGATGAGTTACTCAATCAGCACAGACCTGGGACTACAGGGCTGCAATTAATATTTCCAGCATACCCCGTTGATGTGAGGCTCTGCATAGCCACCTACATACGTCACTATATTAAAGTGACGCATACCAACAGGAAAATGGAGAAAGGCCTGCTGATCAGCCATAAGAAACCTCATCACAGGGTGACGGTGCAGACGATCGCCTGGTGGCTCAGGGTGGTATTGGATGCAGCAGGTATTAATACTAATATCTTTAAATTCCATTCTACCAGGGCTGCATCCACATCAGCGGCGAGGACCATGGAGGTTCCCATGGACCATATCCTCGCAACAGCGGCCTGGGCCAGCGAAGCAACGTTCCAGCGGTTTTATAATAAACCTATGGCCGTTCCTGCTACGTTTGCGGAGACAGTGTTAAGTACTGGTCCCCAAGAAAGGTTTATCCCCGAGTGAGGGGTTTTTGATTTGTATTAATAAATACTATATTATTTTTCAGCTTGTCAAGTCTGAAATACGTTAACATACTCCTTCCATCAGAATTGTGGCAGTGTGTGAGCATGGACGTGATCCAGGGCATGTAGTCACAGAGCTTTGAAATCTTCACGAAGTCACTCACGTGACTCCGAAATGAAATAAGATTAAACGAGAACTTACCAGTTTGAAGTTTGATCTTCATTTTATGAGGAGTTGCGATGAGGGATTTCGTGCCCTCCGCTCCCAACCCTTTACTATAAGGTCAACTGGTAAATAGAGTCTCTTCAATCTTACTATATTTGTCATTGTTGTTTAATCTGTGATTCCACACTGCTGCTTTGAAGAATGTCGCGTGCTGGCGGGGTCTTCACGAAATCCCTCATCGCAACTCCTCATAAAATAAAGATCAAACTTCAAACTGGTAAGTTCTCATTTAATCTTACTATTCACCGCTTTCTTCCATTTAATGAATTAGCCTCTACTGCCGTCTGTGGTGGAGAATTGAACAGGTTCCACCAAGCTGTGGGTGAATAACTTTCTCCTGATATTAGTCCCAAATGGCATACTTTTTTTTTCTAAAACTGGAAGTCCTGGAGACACAGGGAACAGAAGATGCTGGAATTTTGAGAAAAAAACAAACCGTTATAGGTTATTCAATGGATCAAACAGAATCTGTGGAGGGAATGGACAGACACATTTTTCAGGTCGGGACCTTTCTTCCGACTGATGGAAGAGGGATGAGAAAGCTGGAAAATAGGTGGGGGTGCAGCACAGCCCAGGAAGAGATACTTGGATACAGATGAGGGGTGGTAATTGGCAGATTGGTGGAGTAAGTGACAAAGGAGACAAAAGTGTGTCAGGCAAGGAAAGAAGAGTGGATGTGAAATATGAGGAAGGGATTTGGATGGAAGGGGATAGGAGAGGAACAAGGGGCGATAAACTGGGAAATATGGGACTCGGGAATGGGAGATGAGCATACAGGGGAGGGGAAAGCCTCAGCGTGACTAGGGTGGTGGTAGATGCTGAGAGAAAACTGTGAGGGCAAGAGAAGTGGCACTTGATTTTGGAGAATTAAAGTTCATGCCATTGTGTTGTAAGCTACCCAAGCAGAATATGAGATGTCGTTCTTCCTGATGGTGTGTAACCTCACTCTGGAAATGAAGGAAGCCAAGGTGAGAAAGGTTGGTATGGGAATGGGAGTTAAAATGTTTAGCAGCCAGAAGCTCCAGTTGGCCTTGGGAAAGAGAGCATAAATGGTTGCCTGGTCTTGTGATGTAAACAAGGTCACATAGGGAGCACTGAATGCATTGCACGAGGTCGGAAGAGGTGCATGTAAGTCCTGGTTCGGGAGTCTCCAGCTGTTGGGGACATCTTGCCTATATATAGTCTGTCCAGGAACTGCAGATGTTGGTTTACACTAAAGATAGACACAAAATACTGGAGTAACTCAACGGGACAGGCAGCATCTCTGAAGAGAAGGAATGGGTGATATTTTGGCTCGAGACCCTTTAGTTTAGTTTAGTTTAGAGATACAGCATGGAAACAGATCCTTCGGCCCACCGAGTCCCTACCAACCAGTGATCCCTGCACATTCACACTATCTATGCACCCTAGGGACAATTTTCACATAGCAAGCAGCCAATCAACCTCACAAACCTGTACGTCTTTGGAGTGTGGGAGGAAACCAATGATCGTGGAGAAAACCCACGTCATCACAGGGAGAACGTACAAACTCCATACAGACAGCGCCTTTTTTCACCCAGTTTTATTCCACCAGGGAGGTCTTACCTTCCACTACCTGCAACCTCCTGCAACCACCTTCAACTAGCATCGCAACCGGCTTAGACTAAAAAATTACCGATTTTTAAAACGGCAACCTATTTTTAGTCGTGGCCGGTTTTGAATTTTTTGAAATAATCGCCGGAACATAGAAGAAGCAGAAACCACTTTTGACCATTACGGAGACTGACAAAAACCTCCGGGAACCGCAGGGAAACCCTGGGTGGGGCGAAATGTGTCCACAGGTTTCCGTTCAGGTTTCCTAAGTGGGACAGGCATTATCCTCTTTCTAGTGTACCATTTGCCTTTCTGCTTATTGCTGTAACTACACTTTCTTTGCGTGCAAGGCCACCCAGCCTTTGTTACACATTCACTAATATCTTGCCGTTCAGATAATAGCAAGTCTTTCTCGGTTCTTACAAACCAAAGCTTTGCATATTTACATTTAGAGCAACTGTACTAACTTTATCAAAACATTTTATCAGTCCTGCTTCTCAGAGCTACTGTAGCAACCGGAACAAACCTATTTTATTATTGTTTAAATGTTGATTAGAAACACACTACCCTTCAAACAACAACCTTTTGAACTCAATGGAATGTAAGCCAAGTTTATGTAGTCTAATTTCGTCATTCTCTGAGCCTTGGGAACATTGTGATAACCTTGGGAATAATCTGGTGAAATATTGAAATATCTACTTGAAGGTCAGTATCTCTCTTCTGAGCTCTAGTGGCCAAAACTGAACTTGCTACTTCATCGGGATCTGCAAAAAAACCCTAACAAATGAAACTTAATTTCCTTGTTTTTGTATTTCAGATTCCTTGAGAGGAAAATCCATATTCCTTTTCAATTACTTTTTGTCCAGTACAATTCTAGTGATCAATGTGCATGGACATCCAAATCTTTTTGCCGGAAAGCATAGTTTCTGATTATTACTCTGATTTGCCTTTCACAAATCCAAGACCTGACAATGAATGTTATCTGTATTCATTTATCCATTCATTCCATTCCTTTGTTGACATCTCTTTTGCCTCGTAACTTGGGTTCATCCTCAAGCTTGGAAATACACCCCATTATTACATGAACATAGAATTCTCTCAATTCTGTTAACCCTTGCTGTCTCCTCCCCTTCCTACGTCTCCCTCAGCCCTCGGGCTCCTCCTCCTCCTTTTTCCTTTCTTCCCCCCGCCTCCCCCCACACCCCCTCAGTCTGAAGAAGGGTTTCGGCCCGAAACGTTGCCTATCTCCTTCGCCCCATAGATGCTGCTGCACCCGCTGAGTTTCTCTAGCATTTTGTGTATCCCCCTTTATT
The DNA here is from genome assembly GCA_035221665.1 of Okamejei kenojei. Lineage (NCBI taxonomy): Eukaryota > Metazoa > Chordata > Chondrichthyes > Rajiformes > Rajidae > Okamejei > Okamejei kenojei. Next base: position 48,072,321 of record CM069131.1, on the reverse strand, counting down.
ACTTCACTGATATCACTAACTGATAAATTACTGAGGCTCAGTATAGATCCCTACAGCTGATCAGTATTCACATTCTGCCCATTGTTAAATGTTCCCTCATTTACTCTTTTTCCTGCTTTCGCCCTTCCAATGGAGGTTACATGACCAACACCAATTCTCTGCATATGAATAACACTTTTTGATCAGCTAATAATTGTCTAAAAACTGTGACAATAATGATAGATTTGAATGACTCTCCCAACCTGACAGCTTTGTACAGCCTGGACTCTTGGAAAATGTACAAATGATTGAAAAGGTAGCAATGTAAAAATATATTCGAACTAGCATAATTTCCTTATTTTGCTCCATCCTGGAATAGAATCTGTTTATTTTTCCTTCTTGCGAACAATATAAGGCAATTATGGAACAATAATGTCCCATTATTTCTGTAATTATCAATTTTAACATATTAGATTCATTGGGTTTAGGGTACAGAAATAATAAACTGTTGTTGTTAATTCAATATTTCACTGTTAGAGCTTTTGAGGGATTCAAAATAGGGTTCTCTCTTTGTGCTTTTTGGGAGTGACATTCAAAAGAGAACAGATTGATATCCCGCTTGAATGTGACACTCAGACAGGTACATGGATAGGAAAGGTTCAGAGGGATACAGGCGAAATGTGGGCAAATGGGAGCAGCTTAGATGGGACACTGTGGGCAACATGAACGAGTTGGGCTGAAGGAGCTGTTTCCACGTTGTATGACTCTTTGACTATATGACCCACTTGGGATATCTCAGAATATTCCATATCTACAGAGCCTTCTCACAACTGAGCACAAAGAATATTCTCCAGGTGGTGCAGTCCATGCATCTAAAATCCTATTTTTCTATCAAGATAAATGATTTGCCGATTTCAAACGATAGGTAATGAAAACCAAGACTGGTGTGGAAAAGGTCGAGCTATTGCCTGGTGACCGTGACAACCTTGCCATCCAGACTCGAGGTGGGCCGGAGAAGCACGAGGTGACAGGATGGGTGTTGGTAAGCTTTCAATCCAGATGTGAGATTTTTAGCTAGTAAGTTGCATAAGCTTTATAAAAGTAAGTGTTAAAACATTTATTTTGCATTTTAGTAGATCTTGTACACTAACCAATCTTCAGCCTGTCCGCTCCACCACAGGATATATCCTTTCAAACTATTTCATTGGCTGCAAAGTGATTTGGGCTATCCTAATGTTGAGATTAGTGTTCAATACAGTATATTCTTCCTTTAGTTACCACCAGGGGCACTACATGAATGGCAGCCCCGCCAACAGCCTGCCTTTTTCTTTGTCTTTTAAAAAAAAAAAATTTAGTGTCAAAAGTTTGTGTAAATGTTCTCTGGTTTGTTTTATGTGGGGGGAGGGGGTCGGGGAAACTTTTTTCCTTAGTTTCTTACCTTGCCAGAGAATCGATTGTTTTCCAGGTCGCATCTCCGGTCGCTCTGCGGCCTACCATCGATGGAGCTGGAGGCCTCCTTGGCCTGAGCCCCACCACGGGGCGTGGACTTAACTTCGGAGTTGATCCATTGCCTAGGATTTGCTCCAACCGCGGCCTGCGGACTTACCATCAAGAGCGCGCAGACTTGAGAGAGGCCAAGTCGAGAAGCTCCAACGACGCAGAGGCTCGGCCAGCCCCAACCCAGGGGAGCTGACATCCCCCCCGATGCAGGAGCTGATCGCCCTGATGCGGAGTGCCCAAATGCTGCCAGCTACAGGAGTCAAGATCGTCCTGTCAACGGAGGGCTCGAGGCAGAGCAGGGAACAGATTCACCTTTCATCACAGTGAGGAATGTGGAGGGGTCACTGTGGTGGATGTTTTTGTTAAAATGTATTTTGTGTGTTCCATTTTTTTTAATTTGTATGACTGACTTGGCAAATGAAATTCCTTGTATGTTGCAAAACATACTTGGCTAATAAAGTATTATTGTGATTGTGATTGATTTAATAACATGGATACCAGTGAAGAAAAACCTTTTCAGCTCCACTGCAGAGGTGAAGACTTTTTTTCTCTGAGCCTCCGTTGGATTGATCATCCAAGTCCAGAATTTGTGCGTAATGAAAATACAAATTTCTAAAGAACAAATTAACCAAAATGGAAATTAAGTGTATACCACATCACCACAGTAGCATTTGCTTTCCCCACACTAACTTGTGACAGATTCTCCAATTGTGGCTGCACATTTTGTGTCTTACCATGCTTAGTTTTGTGCTTAATTCTGTCTTCGAAAGGGTGAAAAAGCAGGGTTGAAAAACCCCCATGCAGTCTCCTCTAAAGAGACGTTAATGTTACCACTTAAGTTTGCAGTTAGCTTGCAGCAGTCAGTGGCTTTTACATATCTATGTTTATTAAAAAAAAACATAATAGAATCCTCTAATCAAAGAAAAAGCAAAAGTTTCTTCTTATCTATTCAGCAAATGTAATTTTCTCTTAACTTCATTTGTTAATTTTATCTAAGAGTGTAAATACAGTTGAACTGCAACATGTTGCTGCCTTGTTACAAATTTAACGTGTATATCACAAAATGCAACTAAAATATTTGAACAAAGGATTTAAAAAATTCAAAATATTCTAGATTAAATCACCCAAACCCAAGTACTAACGGTATTAAATTTGTGAACCCTCTGATGCAGATTGGTTCATTAATTTCTAATTTTTAAATAGTCAATAGTTCATGTCAGATTAGTATTAGGCTATTCAGCCCATCAAGTCTACTCCACCATTCAATTATGACTGGTTTATCTTTCCCTCTCAACCCGATTCTCCTTCCTTCTCCCCCCCCCCCCCCCCCAAATAACCCTTGACTAACCAATAATCTATTAATCTCCACCTTAAAAATACCTAATTGATTGCCCTCCATATCCGTCTGTAACAATGAATTCCACTAATTCACCACCCTCTGACTAAAGAAATTCCTCATCTTCTTTCTAAAGGTACATCCTTTTATTCTAAGGCTGTGTCTCTGGTCCTAGACTCGCCCACTATAGAAACATCTATGGTTTTTACACCTATAGAGCACACAAATGACACGCATCTTTAAGGTATCATGGTCTTCTTCCTCTTTATTTTTATTTAATTAGATATCTCCGCTGACTCAAGGGGATGCGGGAGAGTATGAATGTCATGCATCAAACACCAAGGGAGAAGCTGCTGCTACTGGAAATATACATGTGGTTGATAAACTAAAAAGTAAGTGCAGCGATTTGTATAAGTAACATAGACGTATCACATGTTACTAGATGCTTTCAAGATAACTGTATAACTGTACTATGGTGGTTTTTTGATAGTTGTACTTTTTTTAAAAATGCATTGTTTATAGATATGGTAGACAGTCCTTTTTTCCAGGTCAGAAATATCAAATACTAGAGGGCGCAGCTTTAAGGCAAGTGGGACAACGTTTAAAGATGTGCAGGGCATTTTTTATACAGAGGGTGGTGAGTGCCTGGAATGCACTGCTGGGGGTGGTGTTGGAGGCAGATACAATGGTGGCACTTAAGAAACTTTGGATAGGCCTTGGGATCTGCAGGGAATGGAGGGAGGCATATGGATTATGTGCAGGCAGAGATAGAGTGGTCTTGGCATCATGTTCAGTACATTGTGGGCAGAGGAGGCTGTTCCTGTGCTACACCGTTCCTTGTTCTATGTTTATGCATAAGATCTAGTAAATGAAATCAAAAATAATGAGAATTACATTTCATATTTGATTTTAAATGTATTACACAGGTTTGTATTGCTGAAAATATGGGAAAACAAATTACACATAGTAGGGCTGTGATCCCATGCTTTACCCATTGCTGAATTAACAAGTTCTTTGTCCTCTGAGGGGGGGGGGGGGGGGTGAGTGCTGAAGATGGGGAAGGAAGATGAGAAAGGAAATTAGCAGAATGACGCATTAAAGAAAGTCTTTGGAGAAAATACACAATCAAACAAAAAAGGTGTTGCATTATACTGTAGGATTAGATGTTAGAGATTGAATGATAAGGGGGAATGCCAGGCTGTATTACATGATTTTATCATGAGAATCTTCAATGGGCATCAGTAGTTTGAGGACAATGCTGGACAGTTAGATATGATGGGTGCAAGATAGGACGGGAGAGGTTTAACATGCAATGAGATTTCCAGAATGGAAGTTAGCCTGAAGGGAGAGATGAAACACCTCATTGAATGGTGCCAAAACAAACTCTTGCTTGTGTCAACCAGACCAAGGAAGTAATGTGCATATGACAACAAACTCTATTTGAGTTCAATATTTCACCTTTTCAAGACTGTAATGACAGCTTAGCTACGTCAGGAGAACAAGTCTTCAGCAGTACAGCTGTGTGGTTCCATACTTTTTTGTTGGATTTAAGGCTTGCAACCAAAGTGGGTCTCTGTGGCAATGGGGACCTTGGCAAGAATGAATCACACACTTGGTACTTCTGGCTGAACTTGGTTGCAAATGCTTCACTTTAGTCTTCAGAATTTACATGCTGGGTTCATCCACTGATGATATTTGTACTTTTCTACTCTTTTTTAATGGGTACACGATAGGCCAGTATATGAATATAGTACATAAATCAAGCGAGGGCAGGAGAAGCTGGAAAGCAAAATGTATTGGACAAAACTTAGTTAATGACTGCAGCGATCAAAGAAAACCTACAATGGCAGCAGGATTTCAAAATGACCAATATCGCAAGATGGGGATGGGTTTGGGCGGTTGGTAGAGTCGGAGAACTAGTATGGGGTCGGGATGAAGAGAAAGGGAAAACAAGGGTTTCTTGAAGTTAATATTCATACAGCTGGTTTGTAAGATGCTCAAGCAAAATATGAGGTGCTGTTCCTCCAATTTGTGTTGGGCCTAACTCTGACAGTGCAGGTGGTCCAGGGCAGAAAGGTCAGTATGGGATTGGGAGGAGGAGTTGAAGTATTTAGCAACCGGAAGATCACGTAGGTCTAGGCAGACTGAGTTGAGCTGTTATTAATTTTTTTCACCAGGTCATGAACCAACATGATATCATAATTTCTTCAACATCGCTAGGTTCAAAGCTTTAAACTTCACTGCCAATAGCATTTTGAACTATTGTGCTTTGCTTTCAAGGGTAATTAAATTCTAGTGATCATTCCAGCTCCAATACCATCAATACATAATACTAAAGATAGATAACCCACGATTGCGGTGAGGTGGGTGGCCTTGGTACTGGTGAATAAAGTCTGCTATTATTTGGAAATGTAGATGTTATAGAATAGTTCTTCCAAACGTTTTTTCTTGTAGGCTAGTTATACTCATTCACTGTTGTTCTTGCTCTCTTTCCTGGCTCTCTTGTTTCAAATTGAATTTAAAGTTGCGTTAAGTCAGCAACAGCCTTGCAGTACATGTCAGATAAGCCAGCACTGTGTGATTCCTGAGGAAGCATTATGTTTAGAACAAAGACTGCACATTGTTGTGGGAATTATATTCTGATACAGCAGATGCTAACTAATACCGATGGATGGTTATTCAAATGATCCACTGAAAAAAACCTACAATAGAGAAATTAACTCAATGTGGAAATTATTTTGTCCTTTCATGTTTTGTTTTGCAGAGAAAGCATGAGTTAAAATGAAGAATTAACGAGACTAAACCATGAGCTCAACTACCTGCAGGGAATTCTGTGAATGTGCAGAATCTGGGAGGTGTTTCTTTTCAATATATTACAAATTAAGTGTTACTGGGATCTTTCTCATTCTTGTATGCTGTATTAATTCAGTGATTTGTGGCCTTATGTATTTTTATATTTACTCTGCTTGCAATTAAATACTATAAATCAATAAGAGGAACAGAGCATTGTGTAATCAAGATGCAAAGATATGAAATAAAGTTTATACATAGCTTAAAATACAACATTTTATTTGTTTTCACAACAAAACCAACTTACAACATTGGCAAAAAATAAATTTACCATTGAGAACATACAAATAAAAGGCACAGAGCAAGTGTGGTTGAAATTCCAGACCGTGAGTACCCTTTTCTGTACCATCTGGTGCACCCTGTCCTGCAGATAATTTTGCCAGTCACATTTTACTTCAGTATTTTGTCACAGTTCGACTGTGTGAAGATCATATTTAGTTTATGAAATCATCATTCGTGGTGCAATACTCATTGACATCAACTCCTGGAAGAGAAGTTTGCAGGCATAGGGCATCCGTACCAACGAAATCTGCAAATCAAATACCAAGACAAAAAAAAAAAAAATCAAGATCAAGGAACTGCAGATACTTGTCTACCAAGGAAAGACACAAAATGCTAGAGTAACTCAGTGGGTCAGGCAGAATACCTGGAGAACATGGATGGATAATGTTTCAGGTCAGGACCCTTAACCATTATTGAAATTTTGTTCCCTTAATTATAAACATTACTGACATTCCTAACAGTTTACAGCCTATCATTTAAAATCATATTTGTGAATGAATCCTTTCTCAACGTATTTAGTCATTTTTGAGAAAACGGAGCCACGTTCTTCACCCAAACCTAGTCTATAAACTACAACTATATTGTAATCTTTATGAAGGGATAAATATTTAAGGTGGATGAATTCCAATCTAGCAGGCTGCTTTGCCCCAAACAATGTTAAATTGTTTTAAGGATAAGGGGGAAGTCTTTTAGGACCGAGATGAGAAAAACATTTTTCACACAGAGAGTGGTGAATCTCTGGAATTCTCTGCCACAGAAGGTAATTGAGGCCAGTTCATTGGCTATATTTAAGAGGGAGTTAGATGTGGCTTTTGTGGCTAAGGGGATCAGGGGGTATGGAGAGAAGGCAGGTATGGGATACTGAGTTGGATGATCAGCCATGATCATATTGAATGGCAGGCTCGAAGGGCCGAATGGCCTACTCCTGCACCTATTTTCTATGTTTCTAAACTTCTGCAGTGATGTTGGAGCTGCACTCATCCATGCAAGCCAAGAGTTTTCATCCACCTTTGTGATGGGAAGTTTTTGAATGTCAGGAGGCAAATTACTTGCCAGCAGAAATCCAGTTTCTGACTTGCTGTTGTAGTCACAGAATTCAGGTGGCCAGTGCAGCTGAATTTCTGATCAACGGTGACCTCTCCCATCTAGAATGTTGATGGGGACTCAGCCATAATAATTCCATAGAGTGCAAAGGATACCCTTTCTTTAACTGAACTTTATCAGATTTCAATGTTATATATGTGTATTAAATGTTGCACCCTTTGTCCTTTATCTGTGCACGTCTTGATTGTAGTCATGTAAAGTCCTTTCTTTGTCTGAATAGTATGCATGCAAAAGCTTTCCACTGTATCCCAGTACAATTAACATTAATAAACTATACTTAAAATGGTTAGGTGGTCTTTTATTGGAGATATATATAACATTTGCAATCAAACAAAAAATCTAGACATGCTGGAAATCCAATAATAACAGGAAATGTAAGGACCATTCCACTGGTCAAGCTGCATCTGTGGAATGATAACCAGCTAAAACAGGTCAATGAACTATACTTTAGTCACATCTCTCCAGAAACTAAAGTGGGAGAATTTAAACAGCTTTTGGAAACGGCTTTTTGTAATGGAGATTTCCAACAGCTTTCCTCTACTGAATGTAAAATTTTGAACCGGGGGGGGGGGGGGGGGGGGGGTGTTATTCATGCATTCTGTATTAGATCATTGCTTTCTTTGTGCATGATCTGTCTTTTATACGGGTGGAAATACTTCAACTAGGACGGCAATACAACACATATGCTGAATGTTCTGTATGTCCACAAATCAAAATATATTTCACTTCAACCAACAGAACTTAAGAAAGTACAAGTGCTTAAATTGCAACATAATTGTCCGATCTTCAGAAAAATCACTAAGTAGAGTTTGACACACACCTGAGTTTTGTTACGGCATCCTCTGCATTCGTAAGTGTGTGTTCTAGTATTGGCAATTGCCATGAGCCCGCATAGGTTGCATACGTGCACCTGATATGGATCAGAAACCTCAAATAGCCTCTCTTTCAAAAACTGGGCTGCACCATGAGCAATCTGACAATCTCGTTCCATCTCCCCAAAACGTAGACCACCGTCGCTGAAGGGAAAATCAAATCAAACTTCAAACTTTACTGCTGGGAGTCAAAGGCTTGAAAAAAGGTTTGTAAATGAAAGTCATTTGTCTTTCTGAAAGTTTTCCCAAATCGTGCTTGAAGTTTTCCCAAATCGTGCCTCATCCAGATACCTGCCCCATCCCAAGACGCTTATGTACAATGGTCTTAGGTGATAGAAATGGAGCCATGCCTGGACTTCAACATGATTATCATTCTTCCAAGACATTAAGCATTTATTCCATCCACTCTTAATACATGAAAACATTATTTTCATTTTTTAAATTCACAATTATGAACCATCTACAAGATTATTGACCGTGGGTATTTTGAAGTTAACTCACAAACCCTTATTCTTTCTCATCCAGGATAATGCCTGCAAAGCATGGAATAACTCTGACCTAAGCCACACCATGCAACAAGTAAATATATTTGTTTATCTATTATTTACGGGGGAAAAAAAATACTGGAATTACCCAACAGAATTTTGTGAATACTTACACCACAGAAACGTGATCAGTTCATGGTATTTAAGCATTTAAAATGAAAACATATTCAATTATACTGGACACAAAGTGCCGGAGTAACTTAATACGTCAGGTAGCATATCTGGAAAAAAGGATAGGTGCCGTTTCGGCTTGGGTCCTTTCTTCAGACTTCCGTGTCTGACGCAGGATTCCGACCCAAAATGTCATCTATCCATGTTTTCCAGAGATGCTGCCTGACCCACTGAGTTGCACCAGCACTTTTCTGTTATTATAAGCCAGCATCTGCAATTCTTTGTATCTTCAATAATACTCGGCCAGTTACATCTTCACCATTACTGCCGAAATTGTCTCAAGAATTTGCAGATTAATTTAATAATTTAAAACAATTTAAATTGAAAAAAAAAGGTTTTGATATTCAAAATATCATGTAGCAAGGAATTCATATAAGATCATAAATAGCAGGTGGTCCATGTGACATTACACTGGAATATTACTCAAAACTGCTACAACAAGTGAAATACATGCCAAGTTTCAGCTTACCGAGATCTACCCTCCATAGGTTGTCTATTAAGGATCTGAACAGGTCCTCGTGCACGGGAATGAATTTTGTCATCCACCATATGTTTCAGACGTTGGTAGTAAGTAGGACCAATAAAGATCTGTGATGTGAGTTTACGCCCTGTGAATCCATTGTATAAAACCTAAAATGAGAGGGAATAAGTTATTAAATGTAAACATTTTGCTTTAGTGCAAACAAAGGCAGCTGGGAACTCTGGTTTCCTCCCAAGGTCCCAATGATGTGTGGGTTTTTAGATTAATTGGCCTCTGTAAATTGCCCTAGTCTGTAGGCAGTGGATGGAGAAAGTGGGATAACGTAGAACTATGTGTGAACGGGTAATCGATTGTTGGTGTGGACTCGGTGGGCTGAAGCACCTGATCCATGCTGTATCTCTTAACTAAAGATGTTGAACATGCTAACTAGAATATGGAGGATTATCAAATAGCTTGTAAAAGATCTTTCTACTGGAAATATCACCTTGTGGGCGGAGCACCAAGGCAAATGCCTTGTATGTGAATACTTGGCCAATAAACGTACTTACTTTGTGGGCCCCATGTGACTAAAATATTGATGAATCCACATTTCCAAAGCAAGTCTTTTGCATTTAAAAAAATCAAGTATGGCATATTTAAATGTTTTGAATGAAAGTACTCAATCATAATTCATTTCATATTAAGGACAAGAAAGAGTTGATTCATTTGATTAATAATAGATATCCTAACGGGAAGTTGGCATGGAAATTAGTGGTTAGATTTAAATGGAATCTTTAATTCAGTCTGAAAGGCTGAATTAAGGATTAACTTCTGTTCATAAATTTGGGGTTGAAACACATTCAGTGAAGAAATTTAGGTGGTGTTCTTTGACGAATATTAGGATACCAATCTTATTGTCGTGTTATACATATTCAGAAAGTGATGCTGCAGCATGCCTAGAACACCATGCCACAGAGCTTAGTGCCACATTTGTAGCTATCAGCATCTTGGACTGATTTATCCAAGAGACCTGTTTTTTTAAAAAGCACTGTCAAAAATCTCAGATGTGTGTGGTCAAGGGCTGCATGTCTTTTGTTCTGTGAACTTTTAAGAAAACTTCTACTAGTTATTGTTGATTTTTTTTGGACTGCACTGGAATGATTCAAAACATCTTCATTCAAATTTTGACCAAAACCTGTCATGGAAACTTCATCAACTGCCAACAATACACAAAGAGAAGGAGTAAATGTTGATTTAGAGGATGTCAAGTTTCAAATAAAAAGACTATAGTTTCCTAGAGGCCTCTCTGTTCATTAAGTGTCAGGCTGTTTTAGTCTATGCTTAGAGGCAAATACAGAAGAGAGGCAAATACAGAAGAAAGGCAAATACAGAAGAAAGGCAAATGCATTTAATAATACTCAAATTGTGAGACCAGAGGGTTCTGACAACGTTTGTATACAGCTCATTAAAAACTTGTGCGAGGTTGTACAAATTATTTTCCGTGTGCATATATACACAAAGGGACAATTACCTCATTGCCTCGGAGGTGGTACCCATAGTCCGATAATAGGTTAGAAATCTTCTGCACATTAACAGCATCATTGAAAGGTGTTGCGTCACCAATTTCACCCTTATTTGCTGATACCTAAAAGCATATCAAATGAATGAGAGTGTAAACAATTGTATTTTTATCAAAGCAGTTAATTTCTGATCGACTTTAAACATACCTTCCCTTGCAGACACTCAATCAAGTGACCAATCGTCATTCGAGAAGGAATGGCATGTGGATTGATTATAATATCTGGGGTGATACCTTCGCAAGTGAATGGCATATCCTAAAATGAAAATAACTGAAGCATTAGTAACTTATTGATGGGGAGGAATGGTTGAAAGCATTGCAGGCACAAGAGACAGCAGATGCTAGAACCTTGAGCAAAACCAAGTGAAGAAGGAACTCGGCACACAAGGAAGCATCTGGGGAGGGAAACAGACACAGACAACATTTCATTTCAGGGACCTTTCTTCAGACGGATTCAGAGGAGCATTGGTCTGAAGAAGGGTCCCAATCTGAAATGCATTGGTCCACTTCTCTCCACAGATGCTGTCTGACCTACTGAGTTCAACACCTATTCTTTATCGGTGTTTAAAATAAATGGTATACAGTAGAGTATTACAAGATGCTTCATAAGAAAGATACCAAACAAAATCTGACATAATACTACAGGATATATTAAGGCAGAAGTCTTAAACGTAAAAAGGTACAACCTCCATTCTAGTTGCAATGGAAGCAAAGTATATGTCAAATTAATCTTAGCCCCAATCATCATGATTGCTGCCCACTCTAGCTCCACAGTTCCAATAAGTTTCTATAACTGCTTGGCTCCCAACACATTGCAAGTAAGCCACTGCTACCCTTCTGTAAGGCACTTGGTCATAGTTGCCAGGAGATTAGGCCCAACCCATAAGCCAGCTTAAAGGTATTTTGACGGTGTCATATTCCGGATGGCAGAATGATTAACAACTTACATGCAGGTTGCCTGGATCACGAGAGAGAGAGATTACCCAACATTCCCTGCTTACATTGAACACCAACTCATTAACATGTACATGAATATGTATGAATACATTATACACAGTTTGTATCATTGGAAGGTAATTTCATTATTCCGCATCTGCAGATAGTTTAATTTTTTCAATAAATTAATTAAAATATAAATATAATGAAAACAAGAGCTATTAATTAATAATGCACACACATTGAATTGAGGAAAATAAATCAAAGGGTGGCATGGTGGCGCAACGGTAGAATTGCTGCCTTAGAGCGCCAGAGACCCGGGTTCAATCCTGACTACGGGTTCAGTCTATGGAGTTTGTACTTTACCTGTGATCTGCGTTGGGTATCTCAGAGATCTTCGGTTTCCTCCCACACTCCAAAGGAGTACAAGTTTGTAGGTTAATTGGCTTGGTATAATTGTAAATTGTCCTTTGTGTTTGTAGGATAGTGATAGTGTGCAGGGATTGCTGGTTGGGGTGAACTCTGTGGCCCAAGGGCCTGTTTCCGCTCTGTATCTCTAAACTTAAAAACACCTACCTTTTGATGGTCAGTAACCCATTAAAATGCATAGCTATGATTGCTGTGAAGTCGAGAAGCCTGATACAAAGTGCATCAGGCCCCTCAGTTCAGCAATTTACCAACTTTTCCCCGACCCAGTCATGGGTTTAACTGCAGGGAAAAAGGTTAGTCAGCACATTTAGACTTCTATGTTGCAATGTTCTGAAATGGAAACCTAAATGGAACATGCTGATGAGTAGTGTGGCAAGACATCAGCACCCTCCTGTTCAAAATATTAACCATATACCAATTACAGCACGGAAATAGGCCCTCTCGGCCCTTCCAGTCCGTGCCGACCATTTGTTTTCCCCTAGTCCCATCTACCTGCACTCAGACCATACCCCTCCATTCCCTTCACGTCCATATACCTATCCACTTTACTCTTAAATGTTAAAATCGATCCTGCCTCCACCACTTCTGCTGGAAGCTGATTCCACACAGCCACCACCCTCTGAGTAAAGAAGTTCCCCCTCACGTTACCCCGAAACCTCTGTCCCTTAATTCTCATGTCATGCCCTCTTGTTTGAATCTTCCCTACCCTCAATGGGAAAAACGTATCCACGTCAACTCTGTCTATCCCTTTCATCATTTTAAAGACCTCAATCAAGTCCCCCCTTAACCTTCTGCGCTCCAAAGAATAAAGACCTAACTTGTTCAACCTTTCTCTGTAACATAGTTGCTGGAACCCTGGCAACATTCTAGTAAAATGTTGCCAAAGTACAATTAAGCAAATGAACTATAGGCAATAAAATCACATGCGCTCACTGGTCAAAGGTAGAAGACAATCTAATTAAACATTTCTATTAATAGTGAAACAGAAAACTTGATTCTAAAACATATGATCAGAGACTATTTGTCTTTAATTACTGCCTGGCTTGCTGAACAGTTCCAACAATTGCACTTTTAATTTAATAATCCCAGAGTCTGCTGTTCAAATGTTGGCACTCAACTATATGCCCAACAATTCAGATCCATTTTCTGAACGCATATCACATGAATACCTCACCTCTTGTCTGTACTGGATACCGCATGTACCCTTCTGGCCATGGCGACTGGCAAATTTATCTCCAATTTGTGGAATTCGGACAGACCGCACCTGCACACAAAGAGCATGTGGATTATGCATGACTAATAAAGTGAGAAGTGATATAATTGTCTTTTCAATTTTTTTCTGCTTGTACCTTAATGGAAAGGCCAAAATAGTGCAATATCTGCCAGAATTATATCAATGGTTTACAAACCAAAATTAAACAGATTGATCCAATTTCAGTTTTCCTAGTCCTTTCTCTTTTCAAGTATCCAAATAGATATTTTATTCCCCCAAATTTAAAAGCACCGTTTTATATTTTATAACATTAAAAAACCGTCTAATTTAGTGAGAATGTGGCATGTTTTAGACACATTGAGATGGTGAAAACAGCCATTCCATTTGAACCACACCAGTTTACATAAAGAAGTTACTCCAACGATACCTTTAGACTGGATATTCCATGATTTTGACTCATCAGTGAAATAGTGGTACTAAATATCCCAGCCGGAATGGGGTACCACTTGCTGCAGTATATTCTATACCGAAATACACATTGCATCTACGGTATGGCAATGTATATTTAAAATGGTGGAAAGGATGCTGCCTGGCATACATTTTCTTTATTTTTTTGAAGATCTATTAATACAGCAATTGGAGATATTTTATTATCAATTCCTTCCCACATCAGTGGCCAAAATATGTGACAACGCAAATGAATAGTTATCAGGATGTTGAAGCTGGAGAGTTACAATGTAAGCAATTGTCAAGAGGTGACTAAACTCCCTCTTGATGGAGATGATCAGTGTCTTGCAGCTGTTTGATGCAATGCATCTTGCAATTTACTAGTGTGAACATAGGTAGGGCATGAAAGTAGGGAATTATAAAATTGAGCTAACACTGTGCAATCAACTGTAAATAGTGAATACTCTGACCAAACGTTGGATGGAAGAACACAAATGAAATATCCAAGGACATTTGGGTCTAAGACTTAGGGAACTGAAGGAACTGCAAACATGTCCTCGGTTGAAATAACTGGTCCCCTGTTCCCCTTTCCTGGAGAGTCCCTCATATCCAATCACCAGGGGCTTAAATAAAAAACCAAGAAAGCTGGAAACAACATCTTTAGAAAGAGAAACATAACTGACATCACATGTCAAAGACTCTATGATCTGAAACAATAATTGTTTCTCATTCTACAGATGCTGCCCGACAAGTTGAATGTTTGTAGCATTTTGTTTATGTTTTCGATTTCCAATACCGGCAATATATTCATTTTCATTCACTATTGATTTAAGGGCTCCAAGGTGACATTTTTACTGAAATATTACTTGATGTCACAGGTGGTCATTTTCTCCTTTGGAATTTTGTTTCTAACCATGTTTGGTCCAGAGTTGTAATGGATTTAGTGGACCTGTCCGAATCAGGTATCAGCGAACAGCTATGTGCTGACGGGCAACCATTACTTCTATTAATTGGGAATAGATCGATATGGCTGTTTACATAGGTTTAATTCCTCTTCCTAACACAGATAAATTAATATCCTACATTTATAATAGCCTGTTAGATACTGAGGTCCCGTTGACAGAACCACACAGACAAGCATGGGAAAATGAATTGGCTCAATCCATAACAAAGGATATATGGGATGTAAGTTTACAACATATACATTACTGTTCGTTAAACGCCAGACATTCTTTAATACAATTTAAAGTATTACATAGATTATATTACTCCATAACAAAATTAAACAGAATTTTTCCAAATATCTCACCTATCTGTGATAAATATCAATACCTAGAGGCCAACTTAACTCATACCTTGGTAAATTGCATAAAAAAAAAAAATAAAATATTGGGAATATCAGAACAAAGTATAAAACTTACAACAAATCAAATAATTTTTCTTGATTACAGTATGATTACTGAGAAAAAATTAATACTAAGATTTTGGAAAAATCCAACAACCCCCACAATCAAAATGTGGATTACAGAAATGTCTGAGACCTTACATTTGGAAAAAAATAGATTTGTCTTAATTGACAAACCCGAATTATTTGTTACAATAGGGTCTCAATTTTTTAAAGAGGTAAATTGGTTCAACACAGGAGCTGGACTGAAACACAAGCTCAGGATTGGATGAATAACTATGCCTTATAATCTATGGACCTATCTCCAAAACTGTCATTGATAATTTTGTTGTTTTTTTCTTTATCCCTTCCTTTCTATTTATAGATCTTTCTTTTCAGTTCTATCTCTTAAAAAACTTCTATAAAAACAGGCTTTGTATGAATGTAATTGATAAACCATGTTGCTATCAAGTGTTTACACTTCTAATAAATTTATATATTTATTATTATTATTTTTTAAACAACAGAAAGGCTGAAATAAAGTCAATGACAATATAAATTAGTAAAATAATGTGGCAAAATGCTGTCATTTTAAGATGTTTATAAGTGTGCCAGCAAGGGTTTGATTTGTAGGTGGGCTTGTAGGTGTTGATAATACATTGGTATTTCAGACAGCACTAATTTTAAATGGAGATGCAGTGCATAAATATCTAGAGTAAAAAAAAAACAATAAATATTTTTAAGCAGTACAAATGTTTTCTAAAAATCCCTTCAGCATTAAAACTCAAAACAATTTTGCCTTGAGTAAAAAGCCCATTAAAACATGCGCTGACATCTTTGTGTGTCAGAAACAAGTTGCAACAGTGTTACAGGTAATGCCAAGACACATTCTTATTTCATTTTGTAAACTGTTGTGAAGGGATGATACTGCTGGTTTTGAGAAACCGTCAATTCTCCCTATTACTTCGTATTTGATCTACATAAATTTGTGGTGTGAAATTCAAAGTCAGCACGAATCTTTTCAAAGGGAAGTTGCTGACAAAATCAAAACTTTGCCAAGATCTAAAATATGTAAAGATTCAGATCATCCTCCATGAGGGTTCGTAATTCAATCTCACAATGAACACGCACCAAAAGTGCTCAATTCAGAACTCCTATTGGATCATGGGCTCCAAAACGCAGTCTATTTATGGGATTGTCATAACAGCTTGGATATTAATGCTTGGTTCTTTATTGCATATTATCAGGATGAGAACACACATTGAGTGAACTTTCATCCATGTTTGAACTTTGCTGCAATTTGTCGAACTTGTTGGGAATGTTTGTACATATCTCTGCTGAGATTCTTTCACAATATGCTATTTTTTCTTGTTTAGATATTATGTCCTCAAATTTCTACAGTTGATCATGGCCTTTAATTTGAGAATCATTTATGCTACTACAAAATCAATTAAATTATATTTTACATCTTTAAGTCTTTGGTAGATCTTTTGCAAGCTTTAGAAATTGAAAACATCACTTTTTTTCTCTTTAAAAAAAACTGTGCTTCTTCACCATCCTCAACACAGATCTGAAAAGCCTCATGGACTGGGCCAAACATTTCAAAGAAATGGATGTTTGCTAATTGGAATCACGGGTGCAACACTTGATAGATGACGAAACCAGAGAAAGGCAGACCATTAGAAATACAAGTTTAGACTGGGGAACACTTTAGAAGACATCTGTGCACCACCATTATTCCACACTTCACAAAACACTTTAAAAAAAGAAATAAAAGCAGATGTATTCTGATGCATTACCCTAATTTTGCAAAATTTGTACCCCTCCTGGTTTAACGTCACCATGACCTGGTCCACAATGCCAGTCTCACTTGTCCGTAAGAAGGTGCTGCAGTCTCGTTTTGTGTACCGCCGGTTTATGCAGTCAAGCTCATCTTCATTTTCCGGCAATGTTACAGTTTTACCAATGATCACATCATCGCCCGACACCCTTACACCAGGTGCTATTAATCCATCTTCATCCAGCTTCTCATAAATAGCATGCCTCATACCTATAAAGATAAAGGATACATCACAACAAGAGTAATAACTAACTTTTTAGTTAAACTTGACTGGCCAAACACAAGTCAGGAATATTTAAAAAAACCTCACTTGTATAACATCCAACTTCATTTTCCACAGCAGTTTTAGTAATGAAAGTTATAAAATAAGTCAAAAATATTTCTAAAGATATCAACGGATATATTTGTGATAAAAAGTGATCAAAGTTTTGTTTATTCAGAAGCACCATACAAGATGCTAGTTTTATCTTACATAGGATCTGATTGCTACTTAAGTTAAGTGAAATTAACTTTTGAAAAATCTACCCTTCAAGGAATGGATGCAGAACAATTAATAACTTTCAATCATCTCAATAATAGTTTTAAATTAAAAACAGTCCAAACAAATACTGCTTATTTGCAGACTTATTCTTGTTGATCTCTGCAAAATTTCTGATCGAAGCAATGACAAGATAGACAGGTGAAAAAGTATGGGTGCATCATTTGTTCGATTGGTACAGAATGAGATATATCTAACTGTTACAAAAAGGGAAAAAATGAAACGTACTCAAACAATTTTTCATTTGTTCACTGCATATATTTTCAAGCAGATTTTCTACAAACTAGCTCGCTCTGCCAGCATGGCATGCACGTGTACATTTAGGTTAGGACAGGAACAGACTGAAATGCCGCACGTTTGTGTTTCATTGCTCACATGTGCATGAGAGGTTTAGGGATGTCACCAGTCATGACATGACTGCACTCCAATAAGGCGTGAATGCCATAAGAGTAAAGAACAGATTTGTAAGTAAACTAGAAGTGTAACCCCCAGACTTAGAGAAAAGTGTATTATAGAAATGAAAATCTCACCATATCTTAATGAAGTCGTTAATCAAATCTGCACAACAATCCAAAACATTAAAATGTGAATAGGCAACATTTTACAATTCAGATCTAGATTGACAATTAAAATGAATTCTGGCTTACCCTGGCAAGTTTCTCTTGTAGGCCTCTCAAATACCTCCTCCTGATCAAAACCTTTTTTGGATTCTTGCTCTTTATATGAACGGTAAAACACAGACCTAACAGGACACAAATGTACTTATTCAGAAAACATAGGAAAAAATGGTTTAAATAGTCCAAAAATTAAAGGCTTACACACAAACATCCAACACACCTGAAATAGCCTCTGTCCACTGCAGACCGATTCATGATGACAGAATCTTCTTGATTATAACCAGTGTAGGAAGCAATTGCCACTATAGAGTTTATACCTGAAATACACAGAATATGAACGTTTCCTCAAGATTCAAAATAATCTCGTTATTTTTCAAACCTTAGAAAAAATGTTAAAGTTCACTTCAGTGCTTGACTAGGGAACTCATGCAAGTGAAAGATATGTAATAGAAAGTAACATTAAATTTTAAACACATTAGGTTTAAAGTGAAATGTTGCCATATAGTCATGATAAAGACGATGAATGCTTTCAAGATAATTCTCAGTATAAAAAGATTACACAAAATAACCGAAGAAGCGTCTCGACCCGAAACGTCGCCTATCTCCCTCGCTCCTTAGATAACCATATAACAATTACAGCACGGAAACAGGCCATCTCAGCCCTTCAAGTCTGTGCCGAACACTTACTCTCACCTAGTCCCATCTACCCAACCCGCTGAGTTTCTCCAGCCTTTTGTGTACCCCCCCCATAACTACTAACCATCAGCCAGGAAAGATTGAACATCAAAGGACTTGATATTTCCACAACCCTAATAGTATTCAAATATGTTATCAGATACAACACAATGGAGAGATCGGGATTGAATACAAAGATACCATCTACAGTGATTCCATATTACCGGCAACATTTCGAATGTTTATTTTATTTATCACTCACCAGCTGGCAGCTCCCTGAATCGCAGGTACTCCATGGAACGTGTTGTAACAAGGGGCTTTTGTGGGTAGTACAGTACATGTGCTAGAGTGTCCATTCGCACATGAAAGTTGGTAATATAAACTCCCATAGCTTGTTTACCCATAGCAGATTGATACGTATTTCTGGGAGACTTGAACAATAAAAGGATAAAGGTAAACAGACTGGAAACTTACATCAATCAATACTCATATGAATAGCTACTTTCACTAGAAACCTGACAGAATCTATACATACCTATAAAAGTCTCATCTTGTGTGTCTGTCTGTATGTTTTGTATCTTCCTCAAAACGCTATGCGTTATCGCTTAAATTTTTACATATTCTGACTCACATTTTTACTGTCCACGCCATACTCAGGTTCACTTACAATTTCACCATATATTTCACAAGTTATTTGCGATTAAAGTATTAAAAAAGCCAAAAACCGCTTCCCACAGAGCCTTTTTCCAGCAACTTCAAATGATGATGTCACAATCTCACTCACAATTGGCTCTCAAGCTGCTGAGTGGCACAATGACAACGGAAACCGCAGCGGGGGGAGAGAGGGAGAGGGAGACGGAGAGGTGCACAGTGTGAGTGTATGGAGTTTGTGAGGTTGCTGTCCCTCTATGAATATCTGAAGGGGCTGCTCCTCAAGCTATGGTTGGAATTTAGTCCCACGGTCCTGGAGTTTGGACACAAGGCAGGGAGTGGGGAGGGCTGATCGGGGGGGGGGGGGGGGGGGGGGGGGGCTGTTTAGGGAGGAGGATCTCCCTATCGGTTTGCCCCTCGGCCTGGATAACATGCCCATTCGTGTTTCCCCCCTCCCCTCCGGCTCCTGCCCTCCCCCTCCAACCACCCACCCTCCCCCGCATTGTAATTGGCTCCAAGGGGCGCCTGTCTTTTGGGGGGGGGGGGGTATGCATTCAAAAATTCTATTCAACTTAACTACAAAAAATGATAATGCAACTAGAACTGATATAAGGCTATTTATGATAAACAATATTTTTTTTTAACTTCCAAAGACAGTGCAGAACAAAAGATCAGGCTCACGCTTTGAGCGTGAGAATCACGCATTTGAAGAAACTCTTACGCCCTCACGCTGATCAGAAATTTCTCACGCTCTGTGGTGAGATCAACAAAAATGTCAAAACTCAGATAAACTGCATGGTCCGCGGGTGTTGGAGAGCCGGGGCTGTGGGAGGGATGGAAGCAGATGTAGCGGCGGGAATATTTGCGGACGGAAAGCCGGGGCTGGCGAGTGTTTGCGAGGCCTGCGAGTCGCTCGTTGCAGCTCCGGCCAAGGAGCAGCCCCGGCCATGGAGCAGCGCAAGAGTCCCGGGCCGTCGGAGGCGTCGCGGCACAGAGACTCTCAAAGGGAGGTGGAGAGAGAGGGGAAGGAGACAGGAAGACGGGGAGAGAGAGAGGGGGTGAGAGGAGAGACAGAGGGGGAGTGAATGGGGAGAGAGAAGGGGGGGAGAGAGTGAGGTGGGAGAGGGAGGGAAGAGAGAGGGGGTGGAGAGGGCGGAGACGGTGGAAGAATGGGAGAGAGGGGGGGGAAGAGAGAGAGAGGGGTAAGAGAGAAAGGAGAAAAGAGAAAAACGGGGAAAGAGAGGGAAATGGGGCAGATAAATAGGAGATAGAGACAGAGGAGAGGGGAGAGTGAGCAAGGGGGAGAGTGAGGTGGGAGGGAGAAATGGGGGAGAGAGGGAGAGAGGATGAGAGGAGAGAGAGGGAGGGGAGAGAGAGGGAGGTGAGAGAGAGGAGAGAGAGAGTGTGGAGAGGGAGCGAGAGAGGGAGAGAGAAGGGGAGATAGATAGGGAGGGAGAAAGAGATAGAGAGAGGGGGAGAGAGAGAGGGGGAAGCGAGGGGGAGAGAGAGGGAGAGAGAGAAGAAAGAGGGGGTAAGAGGGAAGAAAGAGAGAGAGAGAGAGAGAGAGGGAGGGAAAGAGGGGGAGAGGGAGGGAGTGAGGGGGGAGAGAGAGTTAGGGGAAAGAGAGGGGAGAGAGTGTTAGGGATAAGAGGGGAGGGAGAGAGGAGAGGGCGAGAGGGGAAGGGGAGAGAGGAGAGAGGGGACAAGAGAGAGGGGGGAGAGTGAGGTGGGAGAGAGAGGGGGAAGAGAGAGATAGGGGAGGGAGAGGGGGGGGGAGAGGGGAGAGTGAGGGGGGGGGAGAGAGAGAGGGGGGGAGAGAGAGGGAGAGGGGGAGATAGAGAGGGGGAGGGAGAGAGGGATAGAGAGGCAGGGCTGCCAACTCCCATGCACAGAGCGTGGGAATCACGCATTTCGCCAAATTCTCACGCTCATGACAAATTTCTCACACTGTCGTGAGAAATTCTGTGATCAACGAAAATTTCAAAACTCATATCAACTGCATGGGCCATTGGAGTTGGAAGCAGAAGCAGCGACGGGGACAGATGCAGATGGGGAGCGGGGCTAGCGAGTGTTTGCCGGGCTGGCGAGTCGCTCACTGCAGCTCCGGCCATGGAGCAGCCTCAGTGTAAGGCGTCGGTAGCGTTGTGAGAGTCTCTGTGCCAAATTCACCCAGGTGACCGGCATGGATCAGGCTGCGGCTCAGTGCATCCTGGAGGACAACCAGTGGCTTCATGTTTCGGAATTGGCTAATGTTATTGATTTGTAATTAGCCTGATGACCTTAGGACAGTTTGTTACGAAAAAGAAAGAAATGGTATCAGAATACCTATACAGCTGAGTGAGGATAATTTTATGGATGGGAATTGTGTTCAACCAATTGATGACTTCTTTGACAAAGTGACTAGCATGTTAGATAACAAGGATAGATAACACCCTCTTCCCACTCCCCCCCCCCCCCCCCCCGCTCCCTCGGGCTTGGTCTCGCAATTTCTCGCTCCCAACTCTCACCCAATGTTGGCAGCCCTGAAAGATAGACACAAAATGTTGGAGGAAGTCAGCGGGACAGGCAGCATCTCTGGCGAGAAGGAATGGGTGACGCTTTGGGTCGAGACCTGGGTCAGTCTGAAGAAGGATCTCGACCGAAAACTGAGTTACTCCAGCGTTTTGTGTCTATCTTTGGTTTAAACCAGCATTTGCAGTTCCTTCATACACAGTGAAAAACAAATCAGTTAAACTATTAGTGAAATGGAAAGGAGAGAGGACAGGAGAAAAACAAAAATTTCAATTGGTTTGGTGGAACACAATCTCAATGGAAGGTGGGAAGACTAACCAGCAGCAAATGGAAGTGGGGATTTTGAAGGTGGTTGGTTCAAAAGGATAGAGAACTTGGAAACATTTTTTTAGTGGTGTTGAGAGGGGGCACAAAGAAAGTGAATGAACTTGCAGCCTAAAAGTTGCTGTGGTAGTAAGGAAGGGAAATCCATTGTTAGCATTCATTTTGAGAGGTCTGGAATTTAAAAGCAGGGATGTAATGCTGAAGCTGGAGAAGGCGTTAGACAGATGACATTTGGAGTATTGTAAGCAATATTGGGCCCCATATCTAACGAGGGACCAGAGAAGGTTAATGAGAATGATCCCAGGAATGATAGCGTTAATATATGATGAATGTTTTACAGCACTAGGCCATACTCGCTGCAGATTAGAAGGATGGGGGGGGGGACCACATTACCGAATATAGGCTGGGATAGAATGGATAATTCCACTAGTAGGAGAATCTGGGACCAGAGGGCATTTTTAAAGCACAGATTGACAGGTTCTTCATTAGCAGGGGTGTCAAAGGTTACGGGGAGAAGGGAGGAGAATGGGGTTGACAGGGAAAGATAGATTGAATGGCTGAGTAGACTCAATGGGCCAAATGGCCTAATTCTGCTCCTATGTCTTATGAACATTTAAAAAAAGTGTCCCAACGGAAAAATAGATATTTATTTAATCATGCATTGAAAAGGTGGGAGGTGCTCTAGTGCATGACTAAGTCTTGAAGTCAAAAGTCATCTGTAGGGTAGCCTGAGAAACTGTGGCAAGTAGGTCAGACTGCATCATGAACAGGTGCAACCTTTATAGATTAGGGAACCCATATTAAAAGGGTGGAAAAACAGCAAATAAATTATACAATGTTTTCCCCCTACAAATCATGTCTTGTACAACTCTTCATGGATCACGAGGCGTGAATAGACATTCCCTCAATGCCACCCAGTGGTCAAAGTGTGCAAATATCTAAAGGTCACCATGCACATTTTGCACGAGCTAACACAAAATGAAATTAAATTTTGGAAGCGCACATCTCATCAATCATAGCAAACTACAACAAGTTTTGTTGTTCTTGTTAAAATGGAAACATCTCAAATCCTAAAGTTATCGTTGTGTATTAAAATTAGTAGAGAGAATCGCAAGAACATAAACCAAACATCACCATGTGTATTCTGCAAAAGAAAAATGTGAGAAAACAATCAATGTTACTTAACTGATTTAAGTAAGTCTTCTATAGATAACCTCATTTATAGGAGGTAGGTTAATGCAGCAAAGTCACCATCAAATTATGATGAGGTTTTCAAGAGCCACAATACATTTTAGAATCAGCCCAGTTAGGAATAAAGAGAATAGACAGAGCTTGTTAGCCCAAATGTAAACTGACATATGAAATTAATTACCAGTGAAAGCGAGTGAACCAAATTGTAAAGTAGGGTTCCAGAGGTAATAGATGTGATGTGGAAAGTGATCAAGAGCATAGAGCAGCTTTTTCTAACATACAACAACTCTTGTATTATTTGTTACCATTGAAATACTCTTACATTAACCCAGAAATTATGACAACATGCTCCTGGTTGAAAATCAATTGCCATGGTGTCAGTTATATTTTTCAACCTCAAGCTCATTTTGGATTACTCACCTGGTTATGATCAGGGAATGGAATAATCGATGCACAAACACCAAGTATCATTGATGGATGAATCTCACAATGTGTATATGTTGAACAGTAAGCAACACCTTTTTCCTGCAGATCATCAGGAGTCATAGCCAACATCACAGTCTCCTCTTCCAGCGTATCAATATACTCCACCACACCACTTGCCACAAGGTCCTGCCAACTGAGGTTGGAAATGAACATGGTCAATTCTTTCAACCAAATATTGGGTTATAAATCTGTCAAACACTAACGCAAACAAAATAAACTTTCCCAGGTCTAAAAAGGAAACATTTATGTAATTCTTTTACGACACAATCAGATTGCAGCAATTTTAGCAGTTTCTGCACAGGGATGTCTGATGAACACTGATGTAGTAATAAACTGCAAAGAGAACCTCTCTGCACCCTCTGTCTAATGGGTGGAATCTTTTAATCATTAAAGAATGAATCTGTTCAAATTCTTACCCTAAAGATGACAAGTTTAGCAGTGCACTGCAGAGTATAGCACTGGTGTGTCAATCTGGAGTTTTCTCATTTATCTGAAGAAAGCCTTAAAACTATGATGGAAGCAAGCCTTAAAACTATGAATGAAGGAAGAATGGCAGGGACCAACAGTAGACACAATTTTGAGCAAGACACCTTACCGTTTATTGAGCATTAGTATGCTCAAAGAAAGTTATTGTCCTTTAAAGGTGAACAAGCTGCTATTCTAGATACTCTTAATGTAGTCTTACCCTTAATATATTACATCAGGTTTGAGGCACTGTAAATCCTGTAGCTCCAGCCCAAAACTAAATTCTAACAAACCTAATTCAATGTAACTTGAAAATAATTTTAATGATGCATTTGTTTAACAGTTTGAATTATTTTTTTGAGTACTCCTGAACACCGCTGTTTGACCCAACTAATTTTTTTTTTAAATTGCACACTTTTTGGGTAACCTGGATATAGGAAAGATACGTTCATATTGCACAATCCAGGGGTCTCAAGCATGATGGTCACTAAATAAATGAATTGCTCTATTCAAATGGGAAATCCTTACTTAACAAACCGTCGGAATGGTAAGCAGAAAGTCGACGAACTGTGTTATTTGTGTATTCATATGAATGTTGTTTTCCATTACATACCTGTAATTGTTATATTCTCGTTCTTTTAGCTGATCAATGTGCCTTTTCTTCAGCAGCAGTTTCTGTTTCTCCACAATCAAAAGTGGTCGACAAATTCTACCCGCATCTGTATAAATCCGAATTTCACGTTCACGTATATCTCTCACCATGGATACCTTAAGGAAACCACATCTGTTATTAAATTAAATTACAACCTCTCACTATGTTCTAAATAGTAACATTATATTAATAGAAACATATGTTTCTATTATATTAACTGCACAGCATGTTAACAATGCAAAGGGGTAGCAACTTTGATTTCGGCATGCGAGGCTAAACAGCCTCCATCATACAATTAACATGATGGAATTACATTGAGTAGAGAAAGATATTAATTCGCATTACCTCAGATACAATGATGTCCATCTGACGCCTAAGTTTCCTTAGTGTAGTCATTAACTGGTCAGGATCTTTATGTATTCCAACCCAACAACCATTGACAAAAATCTTTGTAGCACTGAGGGAGAGAAGTAAGAAGTTTTAATTTATGGGTCTAGCATTAGTCGTGTTTTCCAAAAATATCGACAGCAACTATCTTGTCAATAAAATACATGCGCAGATTCCTATACAAATTAATGTTCGATGTCAAGTCTTTGCACAGCTAAGCATGCCCTCACTTACAATTCTATGCAACATTTGATTTTCAATTATTTAGGGAAAATAGCTGCTTCTGTGGATATTTTATTTCTAAGTTGCAGTCAGTTAATTTTACTTACTCGGCAATAGCCGCAGGAGAGATTTCTTCAAGATTTTCCATACTCCACTCCTCCAAGAATTCCAAAATAGGCGAGGGCTGAGACCCAACAGAAATGTAAGCCATCAAAGCTAGATTTTTCACGAGCCCAACAGCATGACCCTGGAACAAGATATGAAAAATGTTACATTTTGAACTTCAAACTATGCACATCCACCATTTGACTCAAACACAAGGGTAACTAGTTCAGAAAAAGATTTACATTCAAATCAAAAACACAAGGACACCAAGTATCCACATTAAATTTTCAATGTAACGCTTAATTAACAAACCTATAACTTCATTACCCACCTTCTCCCTGAGATACAGGTTAGGACAATGCACATGATAATTGAATATTCCTTTATTATACATTAGTATGCAAAGTGTCACACTACACTGAATACAACTCAATTCCAGGAATCGCAGGCTGCTGTCAACCCACTCACTCAAGTTAAATGTGGAGCGCCTTTTGCAATGGCGATTCCGATGACTCCATTCTGGAGTCCAGCAGTATGGTCTGGACAGGGGCGAGCCCTCAGGCAGTGATGTGCAGAGTCCCAGTCTCCAAACACTTCGGACAAACTTGGAACAGAGCTTTGGCTGCAAAGCAATGAACTGGTAACCAATAAAACTGCCTGTGATATAATTTCTGAACGTCAAAGATAGAACCATTAAGATTGTGAATAATTAGGGCAGCACAGTGGGGAGTAGTAAAGCTGTAGCCTTACAGTGCCAGAGACCCAGATCCGATCCAGAATATGGGTGATGTCTGTGCAGAGTTTGTACCTTCTCCCCGTGACCACGTGGGTTTCCTCCGGTGCTCCAGTTTTCTCCCACATTCCAAAGACATGCAGGTTTATAGGTTAATTCCATGTAAATTGCCCCAATGTGTAGGATAGAACTAGTATGTGTGTGATTGCTGGTCAGCGCGGAGTCGGTGGGCCGAAGGGCCTGTTTCCGCACTATATCACTAAACTAAAAATTAATAAGTTTTATATTCCAAAAATAGATCAACCTAAAGAAAACTATATTTATCTTCCACTTTGACTCCCAAGCACACGGCCACCAACTCCACTTAAATCCATGGGACCTTGGATTCTGCACTACGGCAATTCGCATAACTCAAAGAAAGTCAAGATGGTAGCAGCTAAAGAGGAAAGGAGTGCTGTTGGTGAATGAGCTGAGGTCTCACCACCCGTGCCTTTGGAGGCACAGTGGGTGTTCGGAGGTTGACTGCGGCAAAGGCTTGATGAACAGGCACCAACCTGAAACATTAATGCTGTTTTTCTTTTAGGTGCTGCCCAATCTCCCAAGTAACCGCAGTACTGTTTTCAGATTGCTACAATCTGCATGTATTTACTTTTCAATTAAAAGCACAACTGTGGCGCCTGCAGGCCCACGTTGGTTTTGCATACGTCGGCGACTGTGAAAATCCAGCGAAACTTTTTCTGCAGACCGAATTTGTGTCTGCGCTGTTTCAAACACTAACCGACCTCTTGGGTATGAAGCGGATTCGAATGACTGTGTATCATCCACAAGCGAACGGCCTGATTGAACGGTTCCATCGAAAGCCATTTGAAAGCCACTCTTGCAGCCGGAGGAGACATGTTAAACTGGAGTGAACTGTTGTCTCTGGTTCCTCTTGGCATTTGTAGAGCGGTGAAAGCAGACCTAGGATGGTCCTCGGCGGAAATGGTTTACGGCACAACTCTGAAACTGCCTGGTGAATTTGTCAAACTAATCCCTACAGACAGAACTTATGATCCAAGCAGGTATGTCGATCGATTACGGCAAACTATGCAGCTACTCAGGTCAACACCAACACGGTCGTGGGATTCAGTAGATCCTACACAACTGCACATCTTGAGCATATTTTGTAACTTCAGCCTGGTAGTTCCAATCACCAAACCTAGGCATTCAACGACCCTTACTATCAATATCGTCACTGACTAGAAACTCAAGTAGAACAGTCACATAAATACCGTAAACATAAGAGGTCAGAGGCTGGGCATCCTGCAGATAGTGACTCAACTCTTGACACTCAAATGCCTCTCCATGACACACAGAAGCAGGATGCATTACACTCCACTTGCCTGGATGCTTGCACAAAGCATCCTGCCTGACAAACATAACATTAAAAATCATTCCATCCTCCATACTAGCTGCACCGTGTACCATTTACAAAACATACTTCATTGGCACAGGGTCTATATGCTGGAACACCTGCCCCACTGTTCCATCCCCAC
Source organism: Okamejei kenojei (assembly GCA_035221665.1). Classification (NCBI taxonomy): domain Eukaryota; kingdom Metazoa; phylum Chordata; class Chondrichthyes; order Rajiformes; family Rajidae; genus Okamejei; species Okamejei kenojei. The sequence goes on along the minus strand of CM069131.1, from coordinate 48,044,302 downwards.
CATAAGGGCTGCAGTGATTCAAGGTGGTGGTTTGCCACCACCTTCAAGGGCAATTAGGGATGGACAATACAGGACAGCCTTGCTGATAATGCTCTGATCCCAAAAACAAATATAAATGAAAGACATCTAAAGTACTGCACTACAAATGCACCTTCTCTATATCAGATATCGGGCAGGGTAGAGAGGCCGAGTGATGGAAGTGTAAGGAGAGGGTGGCGTGTTCGTAAGTCGACGTACTAGGATCGTTATGTTGATGGAGTGGGCCACTGGAGTCCCTGCAGCAGCCTGGGGCTCAATTAGATCCGGTGTCGCTCCAAGTGGCTGAGCACATGGATTGGACATTTTGCCTACAACAGAGCAGTGGTGAAAGGCTTCAACAACATTGCCCGGCCAGGCCGAACCCGACAACTCCAGCCCAGTGCCGCACTAGGACAATGGGCCTTCATGGCGTAGACAAGGCATTTTTAACAACTTTGAACTTGAGGGTATAAGATGGAGCCATAAACATGATGACTCGTGTACTCCCTCAGTGCAAGCTACTATCCTTAAACCCCTGTCTCACGGTGCGAGTTGGCCCACGAGTGACCCCAAGTTTTCACTCGTGGTGATCACGTACCAGGAACGTAGCGGCAACGTCGGAACTCGCGCGATCAACTTGTCCACTCGTGGCGCTAACGGCAGGTACCCGTGAAACTTGATAACTCGTGAAAAAAATCAAACATGTTTGATTTTTTCCACGAGTCAAATTCACTGTTCAAGATAAAAATTGAAACATTTTAACTCGTTGTAATAACATAGGGCCCGTGCGTTGACCTTAGTGTCTCGTGAGTCTAACGTGTTAACCCGTGGGCACTCTTAAATCGGCAGCTGGACAGAGTAAAAAAAAAGGTGAGTAAAAAAAAGGTGATTTCAAAAAAAGAACATGACGATTTTTCAACACGTCATCTTGCCAGAACGGGCCACATTGGGATTTCTCCGGGCGTGGAGCTACTGCATTGTGGCCGGGGAGGGAAGCGGCTCGCGTGGCTACGAGCGGCCTCCATCACCGGACAGCGGAACCGACTGCCATCTCATCTCTGGCAGTGCCCTCCGTCTGAACAGTGGAGGGGACCAGCTCAAGAGCAAAGATCATAGAGCGGAGTGGGTCAGCGGGTGATGGATAACATCACAGCGGGCGGTGGAGCTTACTCCTGTGTCAGCGCGATCAAGGGATCAATTGAGGTTACTTGCACTGACATATGGAGTAAGCTCCACCGCCCGCTGTCCTGTTATCCATCGCCCGCTGACCCGTTCTTGTGCTGGATGACCCTCTCCCCAGAGCCCCTGCCCGTCCCGCTGAGCCACCACAGACAGGGAGTTGAACGTAGACACAGGGGGGCCCACCTTCAACTTCACAGCCAAACAAAAAACACAGAGTGCTGGAGGAACTCAGCGGGCAAGGCAGCACCCGAGGAGGGAACATATCACTTATCAGGAGCCGCCACGGGCCAGGACTCTTCCCCACAACAGAAAGGAAGCGCAGATGCAGCCATCACTGTAGCATCTCTGTCCCTATCTTCCAATTCCCACTTTGAAATAAAATAAAACTTTCGACAAAAATTTCACAATTGTAATGTACTGTATCTTTTTAAAAAAACTACATCAACCAGGTGTGAAAATTACACCGAATCGATGATTGAAAATGCGTGGGAATCGACGAATCGCGATCCTGCTGCGAAATGTTTAAGTCGAAAACTGTATTTTATTTCAAAATGGGAATTTGAAGATAGGAACAGAGATGCTACACAGAGATTTTAAGCTCTTGGGTGAAGTCGCACAGTGGGGCAGTCCCACATTCACGGCCAAACTTTTGGCCAAATGCTCTAATATCTCCTCACTGGATCTTTCGTTAGTTGAGGCACCACAGGGCGTTTTTGTTGTTGTTTTACGACAGGAAGGAAGCGATGTAAACACCAAGTTGTTATAAACTGTCGGGCTTTTACTTGCTTGACGTGAAGTTTTCTCCCTACCTCACCCTCATGATGTGCCACGTTCCGGTTACGCGGTGCACGGATCATGGCCAACAGTGTCTGAAGAAGGGTCTCGACCCGAAGCGTCACCTATTCCTTCTTCTCCAGAGATGCTGCCAGACTCTGCCCGAGTTACTCCAGCACTCTGTGTCTCTCTTTAGTGTCTTCAGTTGGACTTTCAATGAATAACTCAGCGGGCCAGGCAGCAGCCCTGGAAATTTCACTGAATATTGAAGAAGAGGGCGTTGATCAGGGTCAACCAACGCGCTATGTGCACTGTGTCGGAAGGAACTGCAGATGCTGGTTTACACCAAAAAATGCTGGAGTAACTCAGCGGGGTACAGGGTCTGAAGAAGGGTCTCGACCTGAAATGTCACCCAGTCCTCTCCAGAGATGCTGCCCGTCCAGTTGAGTTAACTCCAGCTTTTTGTGTCTATCTTCGGTTTAAACCAGCATCTGCAGGCAGTTCCTTTCCTACACTTTATTCCTTTCTTGCTGCCTTCTGCACGAACAGTCGAGTGAGAGTGAGAGTGAGAGTGAATTAATGTGTGTGTGAATGGTTTAGGCATATTTTAGGAGATGCCGCGGTTTTCATTGGCATTGCCCTCTTGAGATCCCTTTGTGGCGGAGAAAGCGCTGACCGGTAACCCTGGGTCTTGTGGTCCGGCCAAGAGGAGGTGATGTGGACACAGTTTCAGTTGTAGTTCTAGAGGAACATTGCTTCCGATCGATGTCTCTTATGCACTCCTCAGAAGAACTGGGTGCACTCTTCACCTACAGGCTTCTGATGTGAACAACTAACTTCTTCCCGATTTCTCCTCCCCCCCCCCCCCTATTTCCCTCTCCTCCTCGGCGCTCTTGTTCACTCACACCTCCCCTCCTTCCCTCCCTCCCTCGGGTGCGGTCTGAACCCTTCCTGAAAACGAGCACAAAGAAAAAAAAAGTATTGTCAAGCGCTCCAAACTTCGTTTAAAATAAGTAAATGTGACCTTGGCTAATAATTTAAAAAGAAAACCTTACCTGAAGAAGGGTTCTCGACCCGAAACGTCGCCTAAGAACCCGCTGAAGCACCCTACAAACTCTCTGTTTTCTCACGCTGCCTGTTGTCTTGTGGGGGGGGGGGGGGCTTCGGAGAGAGGGAGTGTGGGTGTGGAGAGTACCCGATGTGAATGTTACCACTATAGGATGGCGAGGTTGGGCTCTGAGCTGCAGTGAGAGAGACCAGAGGGAGAGAGAGAGAGAGAGAGTGTGTGTGTGCGCGTCAGCAGCAAAGTTAAAGAGCTTGTACGCGGTGTCAAGAGAGGTTTCTTTTGTTCTTGTCCGGGGCTTGAGAGAGATCGGAGAGAATTAACCCTGCCTCGCACACCACTCATGGGGACAACCCAAGAGCCTTGTCACCACAGACAGATTAATGACGCCCCTCCAACCTCAACTCACGCCTGGGCACCAAAGCAGCTCAGGAGGCGAACCCTGAGCTCCGTCTCCCAACAATCTGATGTGCAACCGATGTGAAAGAACAGCGGCTGCGGCCGGCCGCCCGGCATGGACTTCTCACACCCTCACACATGAAAGGTGTGTGCGAATAAATAAAAACAAGGAACAAAACCAAAGCCCAGCTTGAAAGGCAACAAAAAATATATTCCACTTAGAACGGGTGCAGCAGCATCTAAGGAGCGAAGGAGATAGGCGACTATCTCCTTCGCTCCTTGAGATGCTGCTGCACCCGCTGAGTTTCTCCAGCTTTTTGTGTAACCCTTCGATTCTCCAGCATCTGCAGTTCCTTCTTTTCCACTTAGAACGAGCAGGTGCGGAGACATCTGTCCACATTCAAAGATTTCATCTCCCGTCTCCCCGCAGTATGTAGACCTGGCAGTAAATTCAATTAAAATATAACAAACCTCCGCCCGGTGGTCTTCTAACTACGAGATGTGTTTCAAACAAATCATAAGTATAACTGATATGGCACAGGACAGTACGCATTTTCCCTTTGTAGGTCAAATCAATAGATGAGGCCGTGCTGAATTTATCTTTAACTCAAAGCCGCAGGATGGAGATGTCCTCTGTAACATTGTTGCTTATTAAAACATACCTTCATTCACGGTTGGCTCAAGAGTAACGGGAGAGGAACTTGGTAACTCGGGAGAGGAAGTTGGAACATCGCAGGAATGACATACCGTGGGAACTCGGTTAAACACTTGATCATAAACTTGAAGTCTCGTACACAACCACGAGTCTTTCACTCGGGGTACCTCGTGGGTCAACTCGCACCGTGAGACAGGCCCATTACACTCTTGTACTTGCCTATGTATACTTGCCTATGTATACTGTGTCTATGTTTATGAATATTTTGGCTGAAATGTATGCAAAAAAATAATTTCACTATCAAGTACATGACAATAAAGTACCATTGGAATCAGGCAAAACTAGACTTTGTTGTTTGACTCTACAGAGTCTAGCCATAGAAAGAACTGGTATGTTCTGTCTTCTCAATTCATCTCTAAGTTCTGGTTTTCCGTGTTTCACATCTGTGCAAACCAGTCCTTCCACCTGCTCAATATCTGCAGTTACAATCCAAACTGCTGACAGGACTAGGACAATTCAGATCATAATCTATTTTTTTTCAATTATTATTTTCCTTTAAACTTATGGAAGAGTCTAGACAATTTGCAACTCACCGATACAAGAAAATAGCACATCATGTAACTCTCGATGAAAACAAATCATCCTGACATTTAATTTAAACATTTATCGTAACAGATAAACATAAATTAAAAAATGGTGCAGCCTAGCAAAGTTCCTCACACAAGCACAGAATGCAATACAAAATATTTGAAAGTTCCAAAAGTCAATTAAATTTTTAAGTAGAGAAACGCATCGCTCTACAACAAATCCCCAAACTTACTTACTGCCAATGTCTTCACACAATCACTGTGACAAAACATTCGTTGTTTCATCAGCTTTATGTTAAGAAATCTCTTAATCCATCTCAGCACTCAGTGGCAATCATAAACAACCTTAATGCAATCAATGTTTAAGAAGGAACTGCAGATGCAGGAAAATCAAAGGTAGACACAAATGCTGGAGAAACTCAGCGGGTGAGGCTGCAGCTATGGAGCGAAGGAAATAGGCAACGTTTCGAGTCAAGACCTTTCTTCAGACCTTTAAATGTATAATCTTGTTTTGTGCGACTTCCTTACAAATCTAATATAAAATAAAATCATATTAGTCATTATTTGCAATTTCCTGCTCTCCACTAATTATTATGTATAGAGTGGCCTGGTCGCATTCCAAAATATTATGCTCAAGAATGTTACACCAATTCTGGAAATATATTGGCTTTATTACGTTTCAGGTGTCCTTCAAACACCATGAAAATTAAAACCTTCCGTTATTGTTTTTGCTATGCTCTTCTTGCTACATTGCATCACCACTAATTACAGCACCCTCCATAATGTTTGGGAAAGACCCATCATTTATTTATTTGCCTCTGTACTCTACAATTTGAGATTTGTAATAGAAAACATATCATGTGGTTAAAGTGCACATTGTAAGAATTTAATTAAGGCAATTTTTTTATACCTTTTGGTTTCACCATGTAGAAATTACAGCAGTGTTTATACAAAGTCCCCCAATTTCAGGGCACCATAATGTTTGGGACACAGCAATGTCATGTAAATGAAACTAGTCATGTTTAGTATTTTGTTGCATATCCTTTGCATGCAGTGACTGCTTGAAGTCTGCGATTCATGGACATCACCAGTTGCTGGGTGTCTTTTCTGGTGATGCTCTGCCAGGCCTGTATTGCAGCCATCTTTAGCTTATGCTTGTTTTGGGGGCTAGTCCCCTTCAGTTTTCTCCTCAGCATATAAAAGGCATGCTCAATTGGGTTCAGATCGGGTGATTGACTTGGCCACTCAAGAATTAACCATTTTTTAGCTTTGAAAGACTCCTTTGTTTCTTTAGCAGTATGTTTGGGATCATTGTCTTGCTGTAGAATGAACTGCCGGCCAATGAGTTTTGTGGCATTTGTTTAAACTTGAGCAGAGAGGATGTGTCCATATACTTCAGAATTCATTATGCTACTACCATCAACAGTTGTATCATCAATGAAGATAAGTGAGCCAGTACCTTCAGCAGTCATACATGCCCAGGCCATAACACCCCCATCACCGTGTTTCACAGATGAGGTGGTATGTTTTGTATCTTGGACAGTTCCTTCACATCTCCATACTTTGCTCTTTCCATCACTCTGATATGTTAATCTTCGTCCCATCTGTCCACAAGACCTTTTTCCAGAACGGTTGTTGCTCTTTTAAGTACTTCTTGGCAAACTGTAACCTGGCCATCCTATTTTGCGGCTAACCAGTGGTTTGCAACTTGCAGTGTAGCCTCTGTATTTCTGTTCATGAATTCTTCTGCAGACAATGGTCATTGACACATCCAGACCCGACTCCTTTTTCTTTATTCTAAAGAGAATTCTTCGGTCATCAGCTTTGGAGGTCTTCCTTGGCCTGCCAGTCCCTTTGCGATTAGTAAGCTCTTCAGTGATCTTTTTCTTATTAATTATATTCCAAACCATTGATTTTGGTAAGCCTAAAGTTTGGCTGATGTCTCTAACAGTTTTTATTCTTGTTTCTCAGTCTCATAATGGCTTATTTGACTTTCATTGGCACAACTTTGGTCCTCATGTTGATAAACAGCAATAAAAGTTTCCAAAGGTGATGGAAAGACCGGAGGAAAGACTAGGTGCTGAGAGCTCTCTTATACCTGCATTAAGGAGGCATTTGACACACCTGAGCAATTATAAACGCCTGTGAAGCCATGTGTCCCAAACATTATGGTGCCCTGAAATTTGGCAGAGGGAGTTAGACACTATGTATAAACACAGCTGTAATTTCTACACGGTGAAACCAAAATGTATAAAAATACCCTTTAATAAAATCTGACAATGTGCACATTAACCACATGTGATTCTTTCCAATTACAAATCTCAAATTGTGGAGTACAGTGGCAAATAAATAAATGATGGGTCTTTGTCCCAAACATTATGGAGGGCACTGTAATCAATACTCCTACCAGTTCTGCATTGTGCTTTCTTTAGTTCCATATAAGGATTCTATTGGCGGAGCATTTCACTGAAATTAGTTTTCTGTTTCCGACATGCCAAAGAGTACTTCTCTTTCGGTTAAAAGTGCAATTGTCTAGCAAATTTAGGTCACTGTTCCCCCAACTTGATCTCTTTAGTGAGCATCGTATCACTCATACAATACCCATTACAGTTAAATTAATAATTCACTTCATATAGAAACATAGAAATTAGGTGCAGGAGCAGGCCATTCGGCTCTTCGAGCCTGCACCGCCATTCAATATGATCATGGCTGATCATCCAATTCAGTATCCTGTACCTACCTTCTCTCCATACCCCCTGATCCCTTCAGCCACAAGGGCCACATCCAACTCCCTCTTAAATATGACCAACGAACTGGCCTCAATTACCTTCTGTGGCAGAAGGTATGTCACGCTCATTTGTGCACGTCCTCTTTAAGAGATGTCCTTACTTTGCTCATATGCCCTCTTGTACCTCTCAGACATGTTTTCACTCAACACAAAGATAATGGATATAACAATCAGGAAAAAAAAAGCTTTTTTGGCCATGACAAGAAAACTCAAGCTTACCTCTGGTGTCTCAGCAGGGCAGATCATACCCCACAGAGTATTATGGAGTTGTCTAGGTTTTGCTAATTTTCCATCTCTTCCAATTGGAGAGTTAAGACGACGAAGATGAGACAAGGTTGAAGCGAAGGTCAAACGGTTCAACACCTATCAATCAAATATTAAAATAATTAAATTGAGATTGTATTCTAGCAATCTGCATAACTTGTGATGTTTTGAGACTTGTTGTACATTTACTATATCTTCAGAAAGTGTTCCGGTTGTGAGAGGAAGATCATTACTGGTTATAGGTATATCCAGAAACTTGGTGTGGGAGACAAAGGCAAAATCCAGGGAAGCCCTATTAATGATAAAAATCAATTGTGATTGCTGCCATCCATTGGTGACATTGAAAACTGCCATCTTCAATTGCAGGTATGAGGTAATTCTGTTTTCATAAATCTGGAAAATATACAAATGTAACTAACCTGAGGGGCATGGTTCATTGAGAGATTAGGAAAATCCTCTCATAATCTAGCCAATAAACTTTGGTACGACTAACATTGCCATTATCACATAAAGCAGTAATTTCCAGAACTCTGCATTAATTAGCAAATTTAACTATCTACCAATTATTTTGGTGTTTCTTTCACCAGTTGTGGACACCTCTACTTTAGTTGCATATTATTCTCAATGACCAAGGAGGAGATATAGCTTTGGAATCAGTTCCAAGAGATCTGTAAAAGAGGGAGTGGGCTGATATATACGAACTCAGATACTGAAACTCAACATTCTTAAGAAGTACTACAATCTTTCTCAAGTCACATAGGAAGCAGAGATTAGCTTCTCCTGAAGCACGCTCTCAAGAATAATGATATCCGCCATACAAAAAAAATGTTTGTTTCACTGAAAAGGATTTTACCTGCGAGACACCAGCTCTGGCTTGATGAGCCTTCTTTTGATCTCCCCAATTTCCTGTAGCAAGTGAATATTTCAGTCCATCAGAAATAATTCGTGTTTTGATTGCTAATTCCAGGTTGAAATCTTTTCCTCTGTCGATGAACTTCTGGGAGTATATCCGAACTTCTTTCAGTAGGTTCTTAAACATTCTGAAGAAGACAATACACTTATAACAAAAGATCACATCACAGCTACACACAAAAAACAAATTTTAATCCCCCAAAACAGGCTAGTTTTGGGATAGTCAAAAGGTCAGAAATTTAAAACAAGATTTCGACCCTTCTTGTGTGTGCACATCCACTTCCAATTTTTATGTTGGTGGAACCAGGGATGAGGAATCCGTGATCAATTTGCTGCAGTTGACCTATTTGTCGTTCAAGTATTTACATTACCTTAATTATAACTTAAAGCCCGATAGTTCATTTTTCACAAATATTGGTTGGTGAAGAGATAGGAGATGGATGATTTGACAATATAGTCCATAAGCCAGGAGAACATATGAGCAGGCCAATTGCTACCTCGAGCCTGTTCCTTCATTCTATATCATGGCTGGATCAATCTGCCCTCAACACACTTACCAATTCTCTCCTCACACCTCTTAAATGTCAGCTGCCACCTTGAATATAGTCATATTTAATAGAGCTGCATCTCCAGCTCCCGTGTACAGAATTCTAAAGATTTATGCATCTTTCACAAAAGCACATCTTAAACGAGTGATCCATTATTCTTAAATGTTGTTGTCTTCTTCCAGATACCCTTCCAGAGCCACATCCTCTCAGTATTCATCCCATCAATCCTGCTTTTACATTTCAATAAGATCATCTTTCAATTTTTTATATTCCCATGAGCGTAAGCATAAACAGCTCTACTTTTCTGTTAATGTCAAGCTCTTTATCCCATGAATCAACCTAATGAACTATTCCACCCAACAAGCAGTCAACCTGCAGTAAAAGTCTTTGAATTGATATATTGCTTGTAGCTTTTAAACAAACTTGGAAGCAACGAGGACACGTCTGCAGATGCTTTTGGCATGTTTGATGAAATACTATTTTAAATGAATTTGGCTCTGTTCCCCACTCTGTTGCCAAACAAAAAAGATGGGGACAAATATAAAAATATACAACATCTTTTCTGTCTTAATTGTGGGAAACAAAATTAATAGGGCTACACATTACTGCAAATCTTTCCTTACCCTCTGAAGAGGAAAGCAAGCAGTGGTCCTGCCAGATCCAGTCTTTTGTTGCCATAGTGATCTCTGTCATCCAATTCTCTTCGACCTAAAGCAGCTAACAGCAATCGATGCACTATGTAACTGAATCAAAGAAAACTGGTATTAGTTTTGAAACACTGGGTCTCCAATTTACTAATTACCAAACATTATTCGGACACTTAAATGCAATGTAAATGGCACATCCCTTTTTAAAAAAAGTAAAATTTATATAAAATGTGCAAAAAGAAAAAAGAGGCGACCTCTTTGCCTGGCTTCCTTTGCTGAAAAGAGTACCAAACTAAGCTATTAAACATAAAAGCACATCAGGCTAGCATCTGTGGTCAGAGGGAAACAGAATTAATGCTTCAGTCAATCCTTTCATCAGAACCAGAAAAGTGAACCGTGGTTTTTTTTCTTTTCCAGTTCCGATGAAGGGGCACCAACCTGAACATTAATGCTGTTTTTCTCTTAGAGGCTGCCCAATCTCCCAAATAACCGTAGCTCTACTTTTATTTCAGATTGCTAGAATCGGCATATATTTTTTCAATTAAAAGCAAAACTGCACGTCTTGAGCATCTTTTATAATTTCAGCACGGTATTTGAAACTACCAACCATAGGCATTCAATGACCCTCACTATCAATATCATCACTGACCAGAAACTCAAGTACACCAGTCACATAAATACCGTAACCGGAAGAGGTCAGAGACAAAGCATCCTGCAGTGATTGATTCAACTCTTGACATCCGAAGACCTCTCCATCACACAACACACAGAAACAGGATGCAATACTTGCCTGGATGAGCGCAACACCAAACTTTCAATGCGTAATACCAACTAGTACAAAGCATCCTGCCTGACAAACATAACTTTAAAAATCATTCCGTCCTCCAAACTAGCTGCACCATATACCATTTACAAAACATACTTCATTGGCACATGGTTTAAATCCTGGAGCTCTTTCCCCAATAGCAGTGATTCAAGGTGGTGGCTCACCACCACCACCTTCATGGGCAATTAGGGATGGATAATACAGCCTGGCTGATAATGCCCTGATCCCCAAAATGAATATAACAAAAACTGCATTTGAAGTATACTTTACTAGAAATGTACCTTCTCTATTGATATATCAGATATCGGTTGCAACACACCCACTACCTGCAGATCCATGTAAACCATTAACTCTGAGCAATACGAGTGAATAATGCTTATGAACCACTCACTTATCTAGTAATCATCTTAGCAAAAGACTAAAACATCTTTTAAAAACACACTAATTCTCATGTGTTTAAGAAACATACCCCAAGAAATAAGCTTTTTTGGTCTCACAAAAATCACTGACTCCAACATGTGGAAGCACTTCTTTCTGCAGAATTTCTTTTGCATATTTAATTCTCTTCTCTTTTGTTACACCAGGTTTTGCACCTCTTGAACCGATGAAATTTAAAGCAACATTTTGTTCCTGGATAACAAATGCTTCATCCAGAGAAGGTTTCACCTGGAATATAAACTCTAGAATTATAATTGTCTGCAGGGAAAAAGAACATAAACTATATATGCCTGGTTAATATATTTACTTAAATATAGGAAAGTAAAAATCACTTTATTAAATATAGTCAAGTAAAAATTATTTTACTTATATAATAAATAGAGCTAGACCCACGTTAAAACCAGTTTTTCCATGCTGCATGACTCTAAACTTTATTTATCATGAAAAAATGTATTTGTGGTCTGAAGAAACAGCTGACCATTGGTTGATGCAGAATTGGATTGAGACTATTCCATAGTTATTTTCTTTTTTTAATTAAAGGGAAAAGGGAAATGTTCTTCAAAATATAGGTCTAATACATTGAAAACAAACCACAACAGCTGTGGACAAGTAAAATGGAACACGAACTTAAATCAAATTAATTTTCTTTCACTATTCAAAAATAATAGAATACATTTGTACAGTTCTTCTAAAATCAAAGGTGTCGGAGTTGCTCCACAGAAGTGTTACAAGGAGAAAACAAACAAGCTGGGTAGAGTAAGATATTAATGGGGTGATTAAAGCTTGGTCAGAATTAGATTTCTAAGGAAAATGTTAAAAGTCTTGTGCAAGATCGACAGATTCAGTGAAGAAATTACAGAGAGTAGGTCCATAATGACTGAACACATGGAAGCACAAACCTGTGAGATGGAACATCAAAAGAACTTGGTAGAGCTATATAGCTGCAGTAAGTTTCACATTAAGGGCAAATCCATAATGAAATTTAAATACAAAGAATTTAAATCGATGATGCTGGAGATCAGAAGCCAGGTTGTGCAGCAGTTGTGCAAAGGTTTAGACCTCTTTGATTTGAGGAAATAAAAATAGGACTATTCCAAGATGGAGGATATATGACATACAAGAAAATCTAAGGTGGACATATTTCAGTGAACGCTAAAGTACTGCAACAGAATAAAGGTCAAAACATTGTGCATTTGCAAAGTTGAACAGGTATTTATTTCACGGCAAGTAAACGGGAGAGTGCAGTTCTTTTATGCAGGCATCATAAAGTTTCAGAAGGGCGAGTGCTTTAATAAGACATTGATAATAGTCTTTTCAGTAATATAGACCACAAAATGAAATTAAACGTACAATGGTAAGATCAAGGGAGTGCCTGATGCCTTTGAATACGAGCAAGATAGTTTACTTAATGGGGGAAAAAAAGGAAGGACAGGAAAATATTGAAATCAGAGGCAAACTAAGTGTTTATTCAAACACTCAGTGCAGAGGCTGATAAGTATCTAATGGTGGGACAAGAAAGAATGACAAGATAAGTAAGGCTTCACAGCTCCATTGAGGGGAGTTTGCACATTTTCCCCACGTGCAAGGATGTGCTGGCAGGTTAACTTACTTCTAGTTAGGTAGGTGGCAAAATAATCCAATAGGAACTGATGGGCATGCAAGAGAAAATATATTACAGAACTGCAGCAAAATGAGGGTAATGAGACTGATGTGATTGGGAATTAGCATGAACCCAATAGGCCAAATACCTTCCTTCCACATTTAGGTAGTTCTGCTATACACAAGGTTGCGGTCCAAAGAAACCTTGTGTGATAGAAAATTGTATGACAATTACGTTGGGACGGAGTTAAGGGCCTGTCCCACTACGGCACCTAATTTGCGAGTTTAGAAGAGTTTGCGCTCAACTCAAACTTGCAACATGGTTTTTCAGGCGAGTGCCCTCGAGCTTGAAGATCGAAGACAGTTGCTGAAAAGTCGTGTTAGTGGGACAGGCCCTTTAGGGTGGGACAGGCCCTTGACAAAAAGCTACAGTCTTGCACTAACAAGTTATTCTTCCCACAGGAATTTTAAGAAGGTTTTTTTCAATAGCAATAAGTTTATTTTTGTTACTGCAAGCTAAAAATGATAAGGGCTGTATTGTTACTATTGCACAGGTGTCAATAAGGAAGCTCCAATTTCAGTGGCCACCTACAATTAAAGTAGCAACTGTGTTTTTCAAAGATAGTGGTGTCCGATTACTGCAGGGAGGCAGAATTGTCAAGTTCCAAAGTAACATTTTAGTGGTTCTCTCGTTGTTAAAATTGCAAAATAACCAAATCGGTCTGACTAATGCAAATAGTGTTCCCTACTTCATCACTTGTGTTATATCCAAAACATGTTATGGAGACACACTTTATAGCAGAACCACTTGCAGTAATAAATAAGGCAACCTACTTGGATGCAAAGGAGCATTTATTCTTACAGACCGAGTTAATTCTTTCAATAACATAGATTTAGCATGATTTATCAATGTGGAACCCAGCGTAAATACTGGAAAAATATTAAAATTAGTAATAGAAGAAAACATGGCAACACAGCCTACACACAAATTGCTGTTTATCCACAAGTTCAGATTTTAATGGATAACTACAACACACTGACAGAAAATTAGTTTAAAAATGTTTTAAATGGAAACTAATGGAAGGGGAAATAATAGCATCCTTAGCAATGTATTAAAATGAATTACAAGAGAATCTAGTTTTAAAAAATGAACTCTAAGTTAAAACTCACCATTTCCATCATTTCTGGATCATCAAAGTCATAAATAATGTGTTCCAGAATGTCTCTATCAGACACAAATCCTAAAGCTCGAAACACAATAATTATGGGAATTTCTTGTCGGATGTATGGTAGAGTGGCAACTATTCTTTGGCCTATTGCACTTTTTCTTACACCCTGAAGAGAAAACAAGATGAAATTAAGGACAGAAGAAAGTAAACTTGATTGCAAACACACTCAAAATTAAATAAAAGTAGAGATGCTGGAATTCGGAAAGTCTCCCAGCATTCTCAAAATCAAGATAAGTGCTCAAAGAAAATTAAAGTTGCATATAACAAATGCGGTCCTACTTGTCCTCCTCTTGCCAGCATGCTGACCCAGATGGTACTCGTGGGACGAGATGAGTTCTCTAGACAGGACCGACACTCCCCCGTGTATGCATATTTGGAGTCTTTCTTTGCAAACACATACACTGTGTTTGTTGCCATCTTTTCTTGTGCAATCAAAACCTAGAACATTTTCAAAAGGGAACATAGAACAGTATAAAACAGCAACATGCCCATCGGTCCACTACTTCTGCCCAACCATCATGCAATTCTAAACTAATCCCAACTACCTGCACTTTTTTTGTGTCTAATTTTTGCCTGTGAGGCATCTGTCGAAATGTCACTGACACGTTGCTATGGTAACTCCTTCTACCACATCTCCTGGCAGCACAGTTCAGGTACCTACCATTGATTTTAAAAAAAAATGGCCTGCCCAACTCCTGACATTTTAAACTTATGCTTTCAGTATTTGATATTTCATCCTGGGAAGAAAATGTTTTCTACCATATCTATGCCTCACTCTATTTTATATACCTCTGTCAGGATTCCCCCCCCCCAGCCTCTAATTCTTCAGTGAAAACTGCAAGCTATTCCAACTTCTTATCGCTAAAACACTAATGCAGACAACATCCTCTGTCTGCAGCATTTCAAAGCCTCCACATCCCCCCTGTAGTGCCACAAGCAGAAATGCGCACCATACCCCAATTGTGGCCTAACCAATGTTTGCCAAATTACAGTTTGCTAACTTTTATAATTAATGCTCTGCTGTCCTCATTACCAATCAACAATAAAATGCTATGGTACCCTATGAGTCTGTTTATTGCAAGTTACTTTGAAGTGAACCTTATCTTAGTTTAGTTCAGTTTAGAGATACAGCGTGGAAACAGGCCCTTCAGCCAACTGAGTCCGCGCTGACCAGCGATCACCCTTACACTAGTTTGATCCTAGATACAAGTGACAATTTACAGAAGCCAATTAAACTACAAACCTGTACATATTTGGAATGTGGGACAAAATTGGAGCACCCAGAGAAAACCTGTGCGGTCACAGGTAGAAGGTACAAACTCCATACAGACAACGCTCGTAGTCAGGATTGAACCTGGGTATCTGGCACTGTAAGGTAACTATCGCTGCGCCTCTATGCCGCCCTAACATTATTTCCATAGATAACATTAATTAGACATCTGTGTGCTTCCTGGACCTCAACTGGTTTTGCAAGGAATATATGATTATTCAATAATCTAGTAAATCACATTGTTTCACGTTCTTTCCAAAGAGCCCTGCAATTTGTTTTCCAATGAGAACTCATGTAGATCATATTAACCTAACTAACAAAAGCTGAACCATTAAAAGTCTGAATACAATTTAATCAAAAGGCAATTTTGAGATGCTTTCTACTTTGAATATTTAGGCCACATGGCACATTGTGTACCTTTTCTGATCCATTGATGATGAAATAACCACCAGGGTCCAGTGGGCATTCATTGAGCTCACAGAGATCACGGTCTGTTAAACCACTTAGAAGACAATAAGTGGACCGAAGCATTATAGGAATCTTCCCGATAAATGTTTTCTGATGCTGTGTTTGCAGTTGCTCCTCTCCCTCCTTAATCACTGTTTTTGTAATATCTACATAGAGAGGAGCTGAATACCTGTAACACAATAAAATGCAACATTGCAAACCCCTACATTCATATAGAAAGTTTAGATTAGTTTACGGATACAGCATGGAAACAGGCAACCATGCCCATGCTGCCCAGCTATCACCCATGCACTTCATCTATCCTACATACTAGACATTGGGGATCATGACAGAAGCCTCCTCGTGGCGATCCCTGGAAGCAACGACGCGATGCACTCTGTGACACGTCAGGCAACAATTCTGTCAACATGTTGGATGACGACAGAAGCAAAAAGCAAGCTACATCGTCTGACACACGAGCGAACAAACTAGAGACATTTTACAGAAGCAAAATGTTCTACAAATTTGCACATATTTAGAATGTGGCAGGAAAACGAATGCGGCGCTATAAGGCAGCAACTCTACCGTTGCAAAATAAAGTTAACTTTGGCTCCACCATTTCTACAAGGAAACTTACGTAAGATTTCGTAGTCTAGCTTCATTTGGCATCATTGGAGATGGTGCCCCATCCCTTTCCCAATGAGTTGGTTTGGATAAATAAATTTGTTCAAATTTTAGTAAGAACCTAGGCTGGAACAGAATACAAACATGTAAAACCGACATACAATTCAAAATGGAACAAAATGTTCTGGAGAGGTAGGTGAGGATTTTTACCGGTTCTTCCACTTCTCCGCTTGTATGTTGAGCTTCAGCTTGGAGATCTATTGGAGGAGCATCTTCCACAATTCTCTGCACTGACATTTGTATAAATTCATCAAACGAGTCCAATTGCTGCCGAACCAAACCTTTTTCATCAAAATAGGAGCTGAGAAACAAATATTCAAATTAAATGATGGAAATATATCATGTTCAAAAGATTAAGAAACATATGGTGCAGTTACTTGGTAGTTTGGATTCAGGATTAGATTATCCATAGAAGACAGAGGATAGAGAGAAGGGAGTTATTCCGAGTAGTGGTCTATGACCAGCAGTGTTCTGCAAGGATCAGTGTTGGGACTTCTGTTGCTTGTGATACAACATATACAACATATACAAGTCAGAGATATGGGTTGAGAATGGCAGATGGAGTTTAATCCGAGCAAGTCTGAAGTGCTGCACTTTGGGAGATCAAATTCAAAGTATACAATTAATGGCAGGACACTTAACAACCTTAACATACCGAAGGAATTTGAGTCCAAGTCCAAATTAGCAACACAAGCAGTTAGAGTGGCCAAGAAAGGCACATTGTCTACATGCCTTCATCAGTGGGGGAAGCGAGTATAAGAGTAAGAAAGATAGACACAAAATGCTGGAATAACTCAGAGGGCCAGGCAGCATCCCTGGAGAACATGGATAGGCGACATTTCAGGTCGGAAATCTTTCTTCAGACCTTATGAGTAACAGTCATATTATGGATTTAAAGGCTAGATGCATTTGGAGTATTGTGTAGTAGCAATTAACTAGAAAGATTGCTGGATCTAGCAGTTCTCATATCACTTCAACTGGCAGGATTTCCAAGGCCCAAGAAATTCATTCAGTTGAGGTTAAATTTAATTTGAAGATTATATGCAAGACATAGTTTAATTTCAACATTTAAATAACAATCTTTGGGAGGTTAGAAAGCTGCACCCCATCTTATGTGAGAAGCGAGTGTTTCTGTACCAAAAGCAATAACGACCCATGTTATAGCCATGTCATGATAATTTTCGGTCCTTCACAGAAAACATGCTTGCATCAATCTGTAGTGTGCATGGTTAAGCATATATGTTACCATGGTCCAGGATTAATTGGCACAGGTTGATCATACGCTGAATAATCCAACCAGCCGGGCAACCTAAAAAGCTGCCTAGGTTGCCCGGCTGGCAACTGGGAGAAAATGTTACGTGAGAGCCCTGACCAGGCGCAGAAGAAGTTTGTGGGAATCGGCAAAGTAAGATTAGACGTGTTACCTCCTGTCTGGGAATGTTTTGAAGGGTGGATGGTAAATGTAAACATGAAATTGTAGAGCAGATAACAAAGCTCTTCTGTGAGGTACAGTAGAGTACAGTAGATCACCCGCACCCACTACCACTTGTGCATACAAAATTGTTACTGTAAATGGGAGGCTTATAATTGGCTCGGAGAGGGGATGGTGGCATGGGCCACCTGAAAGGTGAGATAGAAATATGAAGATGTCCTTGTATTGTGTTTGACTTGCATTCACCATCTGTTGTTGAATCAGGGCTCGAAATTAGCAGTTGTCCGGGTGCCATTGACCACCCAAAGTGCCGCCTGGCAACCTAAACGCCAGGTCATTTTGCCCAGCTCGGCGCTGCAGATACTGGTGTGTTCCAAAGATAGACACAAAAAACTGGAGTAACTCCACGGGTCAGGCAGCATCTCTGGAGAAAAGGTACGTGACGTCTCGTGTCAGCGACGGCCGTATTGCGGGGCAAAGATACTAGGTGCGTGGTGACGAAGGGTCGGAGCAAATGACAGGCCCCGAACAGTGGCAGCAGCGGCCTTAACAGCGGCTCCATCTCCTCCTCCTCTTCCTGCCCGGATGGCAGCGTCTGCTTGCAAATCCGCTAACGGCGCTTTCAAAACAAACCCTCCCGCGCGCCAAGGCCGGGAGGGAGGGGGAGGCCTCCTTCCGTCATCTGAAGCAGCTGCACCAAACATCCTATAGCTATAGGATCTTTGAGCTGTACCGCTCGGCCCCGCACCTTGCTGTTGGCTGGCGGAGCTGGGGAGGCGGTAGCGAGGAGATCCCAACCGCCTCCCCCTTTGGCAGCGGCACTTGGAGATGGACAGGGACGGCCAAGGCAGCGGGGCGATGTTGTCCGAGGATCGCTGACCTGCCTTCCTCCCCACCTCGCCCCCCCCCCCTCGTACGCCCCCCTCCACCTTTTCCTGAGACCCATCCTCACTATCCCGCACTGATCCCCATTCCCGCCTCTATTCAGTCCTCACTGACATCCCCCATGCTCCCCTCCCCATCTACCCCCACACCCCATCTATTCATCCTGAGCTGATCACCCTATCCACCTCGCATTGATTCTCCTGCCACCCCCCCATCCATCCTACACTGGTCCCCCAATTCATCCTGTACTTACTCCCCTTCCCATCCATCCTGCACTTCTCCTCCATCCATCCTGCACTGATCCCCCATCCATCCTGTACTAATCCACCCATTCATCCAGTACTGACCCACCCTCCATTTACCCTGCAGCATCCCCTCATTCATCCTGTAGTGATTTCCCATTCATCCTGCACAGACCCTCCGATCCACACTGTACTGACCCACCCCACCCATTCATCCTGCGCTGATCTCCCCCCCCCCCCATCCATCCTGTACTGATCCTCCCAGTCAAGAAGAATGGGGGGGAACAGTCTGAAGAAGGGTCTCGACCCAAAACGGTGCCTATTTCTTTTGCTTCATAGATGCTGCCTCACCCGCACTTTTCTCCAGCACTTTTGTCTACCCCCATCCATCCCATACTGATCCCCCCCATTCAACACCACTGACATCCCCCGTGCTCTCCCCTCACAATTATACCTACTCCAACCAACATGTACTAATTCACCTGCCTGAATCCATCAATTCCGCACCGATTGCCTTCTAAACCCCCCCCCCCCCCCGCCATCTATCCACCCCAGACTGTCTCTGTTGCGACTAGGGGGAGGGGAAGCAAGGGCAGGGCTGTGGGGTACCGAGGAGACACGAGTGTGGGCCTCATCATGATGGGAGAGGGGAACCCCCATTCATAAAGAATGAGGATATCTCAGATGTTCTAGTATGGAACACTTCATCTTGGGCGCAGATGCGGTGTAGATGGAGGAATTGGGAGTATGGGATAGTCTTTGCAGAAAACGAGGTGGGAAGAGGTGTAGGCGAGATAGTTGTGGACGTCCATGGGTTTGTAATAGACGTCAATCAAGTCTATTTTTCTAGTGATGTAGACTGTGAGATCAAGAAAGGGGAGGGAGGTTCAGAGATGGGCCAAGTAAATCTGAGTGCAGGATGAAAATTGGTGACGATGTCCATGCGTTCTGCATGGATACAGGTGGTAGCACTGATGCAGTCATCAATGGAACGGAGATAGAGTTCGGGGATATGGTCAGTGTACGCCTGGAACAGGGATTGTTCAATGTACCCTACAAAGAGTCAAGCATAGCTGGGGCCCATGCGGGTGCCCATAGCTATGCCTTGGACTTGGAGGAAGTGGGAGGAATCAAAGGAGAAGTTGTTGAGGGCGAGGACCAGCTCCGCTAGGCGGAGTAGAGTGTTAGTAGAGGGAAATTGGATGGTTCTGTGGTTGAGGAAGAAATGGAGGGCTTTAAGGCCTTCCTGGTGGGGGATGAAGATGTAGAGTGACTGAATGTCCATAGTAAAGATGAGGGAGTGGGGGCTCGGAAAGCAGAAGCATTAAAGAGACAAAGGGCATGTGAGGCATCTTGGACATAGGTCGGGAGAGATTGGCCGGGGGAGGGATAGGATGGAGTAGAGGTACATGGAAATCATTTGTGGAACAGGAGCAGGCAGAAACAATGGGTCTGGCAGGGCAGTTGTTTGTGGATTTTGGGGAGAAGATAAAAACGGGCTGTGCGGGGCTGGGAAACGATACGGTTGGATGCTGTGGAAGGCAGATAGCCAGAAGTGATGAAATCAGTAATGGTGTTTGAGATTAAGGCCTGGTGCTCATTTGTGCTATCATAGCCAAAGGATAAGTAAGAGGAGGTGTCTGGGAGTTGTTGCCTGGCCTCAGCCCGGTAGCGGTCAGCATGCCAGATTACCATAGCACCTCCCTTGTTGGCGGGTTTGATTATAATATCAGGGTTGCTGCAGAGTGAGTGGAGGGCTGTATGTTCGGAGGGGGTGAGGTTGGAGTAGGTAAAGGGAGGGGAAAAAGGTAAGATGGTTGATGTCACACCAGCAGTTAGAAATTAAACGTCTAAAGAGGGTAGAAGACCGTACTGGGGAGTCCAAGAGAATGGAGACCAAAATAGCATTTTGGAGATGGCAGCAGATTTAACTTGAGGCAATATTGGTGATAATCATTCTATTGTAAAAGAGCACGCAAGACTCATCCTCAATAATCCTGTGCTGATTTTGTTCAATTGTTTTTCTGGCTCTGATAAAAATGCTCCAACAAGAGTTCCAAATTTGAAAAGACTTGCAGCGTTTTCACCCTAAAATTGTAGACGTTGTAAATGAGAGATACACGAACCAATAAAAATCTTTCAGCTACATTAAAGTCTGCAAAAAAGTCTCCTGAGGGACAACCAGACAAGCATCCCTTACAAAGTTCATTACTGCAGACAATGACCACAGAAATGTTTAACACCTTATCGAACTTGTTATAAGAAATGGTGTAACCTTAACTTTATTTTCACAACTAGCCTTTCTAGGCCTAAATGGAGAAATGGCTAATAGGATTTTCTCTGGCAAGAGAGAGTATCAGAAAACTTATACTTGATGAAGCCAAGAATGAAAAGGAAAAGCTTCGAAAAACTCTTAAGGTGCGGTTCATGTTCATTAAAATGGATGCCGCCACTCATCACAGAGTTAATTTGCCATCAATGCTAGATTTGTCGATGAAAACAATAAAATAGTAACTCAGACATTAGGAGGAATGGACACCAAGGCACATCATGAGAGCATTTATCTCCAGAACTTAGTGGAAGAAATTTTGAAAGATTTTGAAATTAAGAAAGACCAGGTTCTATGCATCGTCACTGTGATAATGCTTAAAATATGCTAAGCACAATAGAAAAGATTAATAAAGTTGAAAAAGAAAAAGTCACAACTGAAAGGGAGATCTCACTGGGGCAGCACAAATATGATGGTTAAGCATTGGCTTGACCTAAAACCCTTTCTCGAAGACATTGATAACCCCAGTGCCTTACTGACTAAAAGTCAATGGAGGTTGGTATCACAATTAGAAGCTTTGCTTGCTCATCCCTTATTCTGTCACCAAAATGCTGCAAGATACAAGATACATTTATTTGTCACATGTGCCAGTTGGCATAGTGAAATGTGATCACCATACAGCCATACAATAAAATAAGGAACACAACACACAATAGAGTTCAACATAAAACATCCCCACACAGCAGAATCAAAAGTTTCCCACTGTGAGGGAAGGCACCAAAGTCAGTCTCTTCCTCTGATGTTCACCCGTGGTCCCCCCTCCGGAGCCCTCCGCAGTCGCCACCACGGGCAGCCCGCTGCTCAGGCCCGCTCGCCGGGATGTTGGCACTCCGACGTTGGAACGGGAGGCCAACCTCAGCGGCATGGACCTCCAAATCGGCTGCTTCCCAACGGAGTTCGCACCTCCCGTCGTCACAAGGCCGCGCCGGGTGGAGATTCATCGCTGGCGGCCCTTGGCAAAGGGCCCCAGGGACTCCGCGATGTTGGTCAGCGACCGCCCGCGCTAGGAGCTCCGTGAACCACAGCACCGCGATGTTAGAGCAGTGGCCCCAACACTCCGGAGCTTCAAACGGCGATCCAGCAAGGCATCGCCTGCTCCACGGTGAATCCAGTGCCGCGCCGCCACTGCCGAAACTCTGGTCTTCGGTAGGAAAGGCCGCGCCAATCCATATGGTTGGCCACGAGGTGGGGGGCGAGGACAAGACTCGGAGAAATAGTTGCATCCTCGCCAGGAAGCGACTGGGAAGCGGTTTCCCCCTTACCCCTCCCCCACATAGAAAAACTAAAGAATCCCCAAACAAAACGATTTAGACAAACTAAAATAAAAAAAGATAGGAAAAAACGGACAGGTTGTAGGCAGAGGCACCTTCAATGCAGCGCCCCAAGCAGAGGAGTTAACTCCTGGTACATTCCTATGGAAGTGGAAAAAATTAATATTTCACCTATCCAAAGCTGAAGGAATTGTATCGTCAAAGAAGAAAAGAGAGGGTCTGCTACTTGAAAATCAGATCTTGTTAGCTGCTGTCTACGTAGATCCAATGAACCGAATCTTGTTGAGTGAAGATCAAATTGCTAAAGTGATGTTGCAGTTCGGATAAAAGGGCTACTACATGAAAAGTCAGAACCACAAAATGAAGATTGGAGTACCAAATCCGTCTCATCCTCTCCAAATGATGGTCAGATTTTGCAAAATATTTAGATGAAATTGAACAGTCGAGAGCAAAGCACTCCCGTTTAAACGACCGTTTCCCGTTACAAAAGAAGCCTTTTGATGTTAAACTAATGGAAATTAAGCAAGATTTTCTTGGTGTTTTAAAACAAGTAGAGAAATATCATCGCTCATCTAAACTCATAGTACAAGAAGTCATCCCTGCTTATCCAGAAATAGTAAAATTTGCAGCTATGATAGTAACAGCATACCACCTACTCAGGTCAGCGTGGAGAGACCGTTCTCCGCACTAAAAATAACTAAATCAGATTTAAGGGCTTCAATGTAAGAGGATCTGGCAGAAGCAATTCTGGTCTAAGGACAAGTTATTAATACAAATTTTAGGTATGTACTTTTGTAGCAAACTTAATTACCTATGCATTTAGTTTTAATTTCTATTGCACGAGATTTTTTTGTTTTGTCATAATTTAGCTCATACCTGTGGCCTTAATTTAATGCATTTAAATTCAGCTTTTCAGCATTCAGAGTAATGCTTTTATAATTTTTATTTAATTCAATGGAATTTTAATTTTGTCATAGTCCTTTATGTATTTGTTTTCCTTTTAGCATAATGAATTATGTTTTTTTTTCCAAGAATAAACAATAAAAAAAGCCACAATAGCATAGCTACAACCATTAGACTGGGTTTAGGACATGGGGTTAAAAGGTAGCCTGATGATTCATGTAGTTCTTATGAAATGCCATCTTGTGTAATGTCATCATAGCAGATTTAGAATTATTATAACTAGGGGTCGGGGTTGGAGTCAGTGTCAGAGTCGGAGTTGGGGTCGGACACGCAAGAATTCAAGGAGTCGGTGTCGGGTGTTTTGGGCATCAACTCCACAGCCCTGGTACTAATGCATTTATTTTATCTCTGTTTCTTTTGATAAAGTTAAAATGCCCATATCTTTACCTGATAACAATCCAGCATGCCTCCTGCCACAAATCAGGCGTAATTTCATCATCATCCTCATCATATTGTGTATCTAGAAATGAGGTAGAAACAACCAGTAAGATTCTAGGAACCATTCTCTATCAATACAGAAAGTTATCGGTGAAAGTTGCTGGTGTGGGCAACTTGGGCCTAAGGGCCTGTTTCCACACTGTATCATTCTATGACTATCATTTGGTACAGTATTTTAAAGTACTCAATCTACTAAAAGTAAAATAAACACGGATAGAAATCAACGTCCAGCACAATTTCATAGGTAGCGTATGGATCAGTTTTTGCGCTGTAAAAAATTGTGGAAGTCGGTGTAAGCGTGAGAGACATGTATCCAACTTCAGAATTCCAAAAGTGAAGCGAAATGAAGGTAAAGAGAAGCGAGAGTTGAAGGGACAACAACAGCCAAAGAGCTTGCCGAACATTGGCCGTGCAGTTATCGAAATTGAAAATATTGGGAATTACCATGTTTGCTCATTGCATTTCACCAACAGCAAGGTATTATTTGTGCTTTTTCTTGATTCCTTTGGTATCTAAAAAGTCTCAGAAGTGATAAATCTGGCTGTAAATTTTGCTTCAGAGGCGTTTTGTTATTGTATGTAAAAACTCACGAGAACCATGGGCGATTTTAACATTTTACAGCCATATTTATCACTTTGGAAACTTTTTAGATGCCAATGGAATCAAGAAAAAACACAAATAATGCCTTACTGTTGATGAAATGCAGTGAGCAAATGGCCAATGTTCGCCAAGCACTTTGGCTGTTGTTGTCCCTTCAGCTCTTGCTTCTATCTACCGTCATTTCTCCTCACGTTTGGAATTCTGAAGTAGGCTAAATGTCTCTCATACTTATCCTGATTTCCATAATCATTTACAGCGCAAAAATTGACAATTTCAGCGGGTTTTAACGGGCCCGCTACGCTGGAAACAATGGTCAGTGCTTACCTGTAGTTCATCGCGTGTACTCCAGTTGGCGTAGCGTAACAACAGTACGGGGCATGGGTCATGACCCGACTGCCGTGCAACCTCCCTACTCCAGTCCTCTTGATATAAATGCTAGCATTGAATTTGCCTTCCTTATTACTGATTCAACTTGCAAATTAACTTTTTGGGGATACTGCGCCAGCACTCCCAAGTCCCTTTGTACCTCCGATTTCTGGATTCTCCCTCCATTTAGAAAATAATCTACGCCTTTATTCTTATTAAGTTCATAAGTTCATTTATTGTCACATACACCAATTGGTGTAGTGAAATTCACTGGCCAGGTCAGTCATACAATTTGCCATACCATATACAGTCATACAATATTACCAAAATGCTTGACTCTGCACCTTGCTACACTGAGTTTCATCTGCCACTTCTCTGCCCACTCTCCTAACCTGTCTACGTCCTTCTGCAGAGTCCTTGCTTCCTCACAGCCTGCCCCTCCACAACATATCTTAGCATCATCTGCAAACTTGGCAACAAAGCCTTCAATCCCCTTATCCAAATCATTGATATACAACGTGAAGAGAAGCGGCCTATACCGCAACTCTTCGCCTTCTGCCATTCCTTTTAATACCATGGGCTCTCATATTCCCTAGCAGCCTGACGTGCGCACCTTATCGAAGTCCTTCTGAGAATCTAGGTAAACAACATCTACAGCCTCCTGTCTGTCCTGCTATCAACTTCCTCAAGGAACTCGTCAGGCAACATCTTCGCTTCATAGAACCATGTTGACTTCTGCAAATTTTCAATCAACATTGCCCAACGAAGTTTACTTTATCATCACAATAATGCTGCGAGACAGCTTGTTGGTTGCCTCAAGTTGGTTGCCTCTTCCTCTATTTGACTTTGAATGCATTTCAGTGACTATGAAACGATTTGGAAGCTCCTAAATAGGATGTTAAAATGCAGAGCATTTTAAATTGTTCATTTAAAATGCAATTCTTCATTTTTTTCTGAAGACAAACATTGTTTATGTGGGTCAGTGAACACTAAACCCGGGGCCGGGGACTCCCAGCTTGTGTTTGCATGCTGAGTGCCATTGATAGCGCCAGCTCTTTGGCCTGTGCCTGTCTCTGCTGCGAGTGAGGCCTCGGCTGGTGCCCGGGACGCCGGTCGCTGCGCCATGTTTTATGCTTTATTGCCGCGCATATTGCAGCCGCGGAGTAAGATGTTCAAATGCAACACTCACCCTCGGCCTCGTCTGGATCGTACATGTTGATATCGCGGTGTTAGTTTGCCGGGAAGCGGCCGTAAATGACCGACGGCGCTCACTCGACTACGCGTGGCGCAGCTTCAATCCGCCAGCAGCGCCTCGGCCGCCGGCTCTGTTCGGCTCGGCAGTGCGCATGTGCAGCGGCCTTCACCTCCATGTCCGGCGTAATGTGTGGGAAGCGTGAAGTCTGCAGAGAGGTTTAGGGTTATTATTGTCACGTGTACCGAGGTACAGTGGGAAAAACGTTGCTTCGCATGCTATCGAATCAGATTTGTTAATACGATACATAAATACAAGCAAGTCAAGTTAATTGCGGGCGGATATAGACACAAAAATGATGGAGTAGCTCAACGGGACGGGCTGCTTCTTTGGAGAAGACGTTTCGGGTCGAGATCCTCCTTCAGTAGTAGAGTTGCTGCCTTACAGAACCAGAGACCCGGGTTTGATCCTGACTACGGATGCTGCCTGTACGGAGTTTGTACGTTCTCCCAGCAACCGTGTGGGTTTTCTCCGGGTGATCTGGTTTCCTCCCACATCCCAAAGACTTAGTTAGAGGTTTGCAGGTTAATTGGCTCTGGTAAAAATTGTGTGTAGGATAGTGCTAATTGGTGCAGACTCGGTGGGCTGAAGAGCCTGTTTCTTTGCAGTATCTCTAAGTACCTCCACCAATGTAAAGCACGTTGGTCAACGAGAGTTGTTTTTTAAATGTGGTATAGAAATAAAAGTGACTTGACTTGACTAAAGTCTGAAGTAAAGTCCACAGACTTTGTCCATGTATCTGATACAATACAATGCTGATAACTATATTTTTCACTCGGTATATTCCCCTTTTGCTCTACCTATTGTAGAGTCATACAGCAAGGAAACAGGCCCTTGGCCCAACTCATCCATGCTGACTGAGATGCCCCATCTAAGATAGTCCCATTTGCCCACATTTGATCCATATCCTTAATCTTTCCTATCCATTTACCTCTCTTCAACAGATGAAGGAATTTTGAGCAAAAGACAAAGAGCTGGAGGAACTCAGCGGGTCAGGCACCATCTGTGGAAGAACTGGACAGATGATGCTTTGGGTCAGGACCCTTCTTCGGATCTAAAACATCGTTTGTCCCTTCCCTCCACAGATACCGCCTGACCTGCTGAGTTCCTATAGTACTTTATATCAGTGCCTGAGATATATTATGCACATGGAAGATCGGAGTGTTCAGTGTCTGAAATAATGGTTCAATGATACTTTATTGTCACAAGTAGATTTCAGGCAACTGAAGATACCAATCCATGAGGCAACAGTGCAAGAATATGAGGATGAGGTACAAGGTTACCTATAATGTTATTGCCGACTCTATCTTTTAATTGTAGAAAGATGAAACTGCAGATGCTGGTTTACGTAAAAGGACACAAAGTGCTGGAGTAACTCAGCTGGTCAGGCAGTGTCTTATCTCCTGTCCCCTTCCCCAACAATCAGGAAACAATTTTAGGTGACCTCTAACAATTCCACCCCTATTTCTCGCCTCCCCATGGCTTCACACTTCAATCTGTCCGTCTTACACCTTCTGCTTTTAAACTCTGTCCTTTGTTCCAACTATCTGCTTAATCTCCTTTCTTTCCTCCCCCCCCATATCAGTCTGAAGAAGGGTCCCGACCCAAAACGTCACCTGTCCATTTTCTCCAGAGATGCTGCCTGACCCGCTGAGTTACTCCAGCACTTTGTGTCCATCTTTGAGCTAAAATCCTGCTCCCCACATTTAGAAGATAGGACAAAATAGAATACACTTTTTGAAGGATGTGCCCTATGGTGCAGAATAATCTTCAATGTAAAACATAACCTTCAACGCATTTTTGATATCATTACAACATCCTAACACAGAAATGTTCCTTTTTATCAGGATTGATTGAAAAGATTAGAGCCTTTAAGTTCAAGTCACCAAGTCTCCAGAGATGCTGCCTGACCCGCTGTTATTTTTCTGTTTTTATGTCTACTCAGTCTTGTTACTCTAGGTGTAGCGTTGTTACAATCCCTGCAATCAGTGGCGCTTCAGATCTGCCGACTGTTGTGCGCGGGACTCGAGAGGCTGTTTTGGGGGGGTGAGTAAACTGCAGTTTTTTCGTTGTTGTCATGGAGGGATTTCCTCTTACAACAAGCTTATGATGTAGAGGAAATCCCGTTCTGTCATCCGTTTGCGTTTTTGTTTCAACACGTTGCTGGTCTATTGAATCGCTGGGTTTGAAAGTCAGGGCTCAAATTGAAGGCCTTCAAAATCACAGATAGCAAGTTCAGGACAAAACAAAAGGTAAATAGGACGTAGACCCTTCTTCACACCCGGAAACATCTTCGGCCCGAAACGTTGCCTATTTCCTTCGCTCCATAGATGCTGCCGCACCCACTGAGTTTCTCCAGCACTTTTGTCTACCTTTAATTTTCCAGCATCTGCAGTTCCTTCTTAAACAGGTATATAGAACGTTTATTTAACATCTTATCTAGTTTTTTATTTTAATCTGATGATGCAAAATAAGTTAATTAGGCCCCGATATCGGCAACATGATTATCCGTATTGTGTAATTGTCTATCCATGATCACTATTTTCACGCTAAATATCTGACTAAAAACTTCCACAGTACAAACAGATCAGATTGTGGCCGCCACCATGTTAAACATCTGTATGTATGTCTGTGTAAAACGGTCCTTGAGACAAGGCTTGTCCTCGATCACAGCTTTTGTGTTAAGTCAATAGAAAAACTATAGGGAACAAGATGCTAATTCCTAGTATGAAAATGACCATAACTTTTTTAATACTGAAGATATGAAAGTGAATTAGGTAAATATTAAAGGTTTATTTTATGCTTTATCTGGTGGGATTAATTACAGGCTTGATTTTTAAAATCTCAAAATGTTGTAACATTCCTACTATGTGTCATCTTCCTTTGTATCGCATTCCTTTGACTGGTTTGCCTTCAAGACATCACTCGACCTACCAGTCCAACACTAAAAAGAGGGTCTTGAAACGTCACCTATTCCTTTTCTCCAGAGATGCTGTCTGACCCGCTGAGTTACTTCATCATTTTGTGTCCATCAGAAAGCTATGTTCCACAATGTAATATACAAGAAGAATCCAATTATTCATAGTATAATACGAATTTGGAAACAAATAAAATTAACTTTAAAATTAAGAAAATTATCGCTTCTTTCTCCAATAGCTAATAATCCCTCATTCAAACCATCCATTATTGATAAAACGTTTACCCATTGGGAAAGAATAGGAATTAAAATGATGGGAGATATGTATGAAATGGGAAAACTGTTATCATTCCAACAATTACAACTAAAATATAATTTGAAAAGTAATCAATATTTCAAATACCTTCAAATTCAAGATTATTTGAAAAAGTATATACAAGGATATCAAACTTTAACCCCAGATCTACTGGAGGAAGGAATGAATAGAAAGGCAGAATCAAGCAATTTAATATCTTACTTATATAATATAATTCTAAATATAGAAACACCAACGACAGAAGCAATTAGAAGAGACTGGGAACAAGAGTTATTGATAAAAATTCCGAACGATAGATGGGATAAAAATCTATTATATGTAAACAAATGTTCAATGAATGTAAGACATAACCTAATTCAATTTAAAATTTTACATAGATTATATTATTCGAAAACAAGACTGAATAAAATATTTTCAAATGTTTCCCCCATCTGCGACAAATGTCTAACTCAAAATGCCACTATAGCACATTCCTTTGTCTCTTGTACAAAACTGTATACATTTTGGAATGAAATTTTTGGAATTTTTACAAAACTATTTAACACAAAATTGAACCCCAATACTGAATTGATTATCTTTGGATCAATGGAAGAGGGAAGTAAACTAACTATATCCCAAGAAGCCTTTCTTAATTATGGTCTAATAACAGCGAAAAAACTTATACTTAAATTTTGGAAAAACGCACCTACGCCAACATTCAAAATGTGGATCTCAAATATGTCTGAAACGCTACATCTTGAAGAAATGAGATTCCTCTTACTAGGCAAAGTAGACCAATTCTTAAAGATTTGGTCTCTTTATCAACTTTATACAAGCATATGGTGCAACATAACATAACCTTAGAAATTAAATGGTTCAGAACTGGGTGACGAATGGGCAAAAATATGAGATAGGTAGATCTCTCCTAATCTTTCATTTCTTATTACTTTTTCCTTTTCTTTCAATCTTTTAACTTCTCACCTCTGTCCTTTATTTTTTTTTACTTTCTGTTTCTACTTGCTTGTCTATCTATTCCGACACTCTTTATTTCTCTTTTCTCTCACTGTTCTTTTATTATTGCACCAAAAATATGAAGTTGTACAAGAATGAAAATATGTATTTATGTATTATGTATTAGGTACTTAAGTACCAGACTACTGTACTTACTTCTAACAAAAATAAACAAACAAAAAAAAAAAAAAAAAAAAAAAAAAGAAAGGTATGTTCCATGTAAGGGGGAAAAGTCCAGAAGATTAAAATTAGACTGGAACCAAGGACTAATCACAAAAGAGTCAAAAAAAATCTCATCAAAATACCAGTGGGTAAAGTAACTGGAATTCTCACAAGAAAAGTAATTTAAAAAAGTTATCAGGTCTTATGAAACATGATTTAAAAACTTAAGGATACCTTTATATAAAAAGTAGATATTATTTTATTAAATGGTTTACCAGGAATAAAAATGAACGCAAATAAAATAAAATGCAATGGTTAAGGTAGTTGCCAAGTCTGACCACAAACATTCAGTGAGGTGCAAACCAGCCTCTGCAGCAAAGATGATCTTTGTATTGTAAGGATAAGGGGGAAGTCTTTTTGGACCGAGATGAGAAAAACATTTTTCACACAAGAGTGGCGAGTCTCTGGAATTCTCTGACACAGAAGGTAGTCGAGGCCAGTTCATTGGCTTTATTTAAGAGGGAATTAGATGTGGCCCTTGTGGCTAAAGGGATCAGGGGGTATGGAGAGAAGGCAGGTAAGGGATACTGAGTTGGATGATCAGCCATGATCATATTGAATGGCGGTGCAGGCTCGTAAGGGCCGAATGGCCTGCTCCTGCACCTACTTTCTATGTTTCTATGTCTCTGTTTCGCTCTGCAGCTCCTCCCGGCGGGTGACGTCACTGGCAGCGCCCAGCCAATGGGCGACGGGGACGGGGGCAGGTGGTCGCGGTCGCTGGCCGGCAGCTCGGTGTCATGGTGTTGTCTTGCTCCGCTTACGGCTGCAAGAACCGGTATGACAAGGATCGCGGCACTTCTTTCCACAGGTAGGCAGGCAGCGGGCCCTGGCTGGTGGATTCCGTGGAGGGAGCGAGTTGGCTGCGGCTTTGTGCCCGCAGAGCCTCGGCAGGCGATCTAGAAGCCTTGCGCTGGCTGGCGGGCGGGCCAGGCCGCTCCTTGAGGGGAGGGAGGGAGGGAGCTGAACGAGCCGGGTTGTGGGCGATCGAGAGGTGAGGTGGGCAGGGGAGGAAGCGGGAAAGGGTTTGCAAGGGAGCGGGATGGGGTGGGTGACGATCCCAGCAATAGTCAGGAAGTGAGTGTGTATGGCTGGATGGGGGTAGACACAAAATGCTGGAGTAACTCAGCGGAACAGACAGCATCTCTGGAGAGAAGGAATGAGTTTGTGTATGGATGGGCTGCGGGGAGGGTTGGTAAAATCACCCCCGAGTGGGGACAGGATAGGCAAGGAACTCGGGGCAATGGGAAGGGACCTAAAACGTAGAATGAGGATGAAAGAGAAAAAAAGACCAGTGGTCTCTAAGTAAAACAAAACTAGGAGGGAGAATTAGAATGCGCTTGAACTGCAGAACTTCCATAATGTTAAGTGTAGGAAGGAACTGCAGATGCTGGTTTAAACCGAAGATAGACAAAAAACACTGAAGTAACTCAGCGGGTCACACAGCATCTCTGGAGAAAAGAGATTTTCCCTTTTCTCCAGAGATGCTATCTGACTGCTGTTATTTCAGCTTTTTTGTGTATTTTCCAAAATGTTAATATCACAGAGTTCTGTTCTGGGCAGTATTTTACGTTTATTCATAATTCTAATGTTTTTAAACAGTTTTCTTTTCTGGTCACTGACTAATTTCTTGCTATGCTTTGCGATGAATCTTCACAAGGGTTGCAGATGCTGATAGTCCTGTGTACAATGAGAAAATCCCCAAATCCTAGAATTGTAATGAGAGAGACAGCCCTAATAATGATGGCAATTTACATTTTGTCCTGTCTGACAAAATGGTACTTGAGCTAATCCTTCCAACCAGTAAGGTAATTCTTCCAACCAGTAAGATAAATTAATATATTAAAGGCTCTATAAATTCCTGAACTCTGGTGACGTGCCATGTGAAAAAAAAATTAGAAAAATTACAGTTAGAGCAATGGTAGACTAGTTTAACAAAGCTACAACTGTGTAGAGTCTTTGGAAAGGTGCAAAGAAGGTTTACCAGAATTATTTACCAGTATGGTTTACCAGAATGATACCTGGATTAGGGGGGATGTCTGAAGAAGGGTCTTGACCTGAAACGTCATCCATTCCTTCTCTCCAGAAATGCTCCCTGTCCTGCTGAGTTACTCCAACATTTTGTGTCCATCCTGGATTAGGAGGTATTAGCTACATGGAGGTTGGACAGACTCTGGAATGCCGGAGGTTGCAGGGAGACCTGATAGAAGTATATAAAATTATGAGAGACATAGATAGGATAGATTTTACACACGGTGGTGACTGCCGGGGGTTGTTGATTGAAGCATTTTAAAATACTTGGATAGGCATATAGATATGCAGGGAATGGAGGGATATGGGTTATGTGCAGGTAGATAGGTGATGGTCTTGGAATCATGTTCAGCGCAGACATTGTGAGCTAAAGTGCTCTTATGCTGTATTCTTCTATGTTCTATTAAATAACTGAAATAATGTGCTTTGTAAATTTGTATCATTTGGTCTCTTGCCTGCATTTTGATGTCATCGGGAAAGCAGGGGTGTGTCTGGAAGAATGGTGTCAATCCAACTTGAAATACCCAATTTTATTGTTAAATGTCCAAGTGCAGCTCTTCTCTCTAATAGTATTTTTAAAACCTGATTTGAAGGTTTCCTCTGAAGCGACCAGAGCTCTGTAAGAAGTGGTTGGCTGCAGTAAGGAGAAGGAATTTTGTACCCACCAAAAACAGCAATTTGTGCTCAGAACATTTCACTCTGGACTGTTTTAGAAAGAACTGTAACAACAAAATACTGGAAGAAAATGCCGTGCCATCCATATTCTGTTTTACCCGACCAAATCAACAACTAAAGGTAACTTTTGTGTTACTCATTTACAATGCATAATTATAACAGTTATAAAGTATATTAATGTGTCTAATTCAAAATACAACCCGATCATTTCAATTGAATAGCTAAGATACTATTTTGTTATTCAATAGCATCTTTGGTGAGAGTACACATTGATTGATTGTCAGTCATGTGTGGGTGAGGAAGAGCTCATTTTCATTTTGAAGTATGTTAGTTTTTTAGATTTACAGTGAACATCTCTTTAGCATTGCAGTGTTACACTGCACTTATTCTCCAGGTGTTTAAGAAAGAACTGCAGATGCTGGTAAATCGAAGATAGACACAAAATGCTGGAGTAACTCAGCGGGTGAGGCAGCATCTATGGAGAGAAGGGAAATTATGTATTAAGGTTCAAAGGATTCAAAGGTCACGTGATATGCGAATTACCATACATTAATATGTATGTAACATATATATATATATATTAAGCTACAATGCTATATATATATATATATATAAAAGCTACATATATTAAGCTACAATGATGCGAATTACCATATATATATATATGTATATATATATATATATATATAATATGTATGTATCATATATATATGTGTGGTAATTCGCATCATTGTAGCTTAATTGGTACACGTGACAATAAAAGACCTTTGAAACCTTGGAAACTTAATACTCATACCAACGGGTTGTAGGCTGCCCTCCAATTTGCCTCATTCTGACAGTGGAGGAGGGAAGTCTGAAGAGGGTCTTGACCCGAAACGTCGCCAATTCCTTCTCTCCATAGATACTGCCTCACCGGCTGAGTGACTCCAGTATTTTGTGTCTACCTTGTTCTCCAGGTAATTGGGTAACTAGCTCGAACTGGTTAATTGAAATAAGGTAACACCTGGAAATATAAAACTGATCCCAATTACAGGAAGAGTGCTTTTATTAAGCAGTGTTCTGAGTGGCAGCACCAATGTGTGGACTTGGGAAAGCAGTGAGGTAAGAGCAACAATTAGAGTTTAATAGTCTGACATTAAATACAAAAATGAATTTCACTCGACATCGGTACATGTGACATGAAGTACCATTAAACCATTGAATGGTGCAGCAGCTGATGGAAACCACTAAGATAAGTGTCTGCTGCTTAAAAATCTTTGGATTTCCAACTTCTGGATAAGAGAAGAGACTGAAGGATAGATGAGGAAATTAAGTTCACAGCATCATCGTGCAGGAGGCACGATGATCAAAAATAATTTATTGATTAGTAGGGTTGTCGGGTTATGGGGAGAAGGCAGGAGAATGGGGTTGAGAGGGAAAGATCGACCAGCCACGATTGAATGGTGGAGTAGACATGATGGGCCGAATGGCCTAATTCTGCTCCTATCACTTTTGACGTTATGAGGCCTAACGAGTTGGGAGAGATCCTTTCTCTAGCCCAAATGAGCTGTTCTTAATGATTAGGGCTACATATGCAACACAATGCTAAATTGTCCCCTATTACCATTTATACTCCCTACCTTCCCTTCACCTTTACTTTAATGCATGGGTTCAGATCCTATATCCTGCTCTGATAAACATCGATATACTTGGCATGTAGTGAGGATTGTTCATGGCACGAGCAAGACTGCAATAATGGCCAGATTGTGTCCTAATCTGCAGAATTTTTTCAATGGTTTTGATTTCTCTTTGATTTGATTATAGCTCAAATAATCTGTTTACATTTTGGCTTAAGTAGTTTGCGTTTTGGGAGTTATAATGTATCTGTCACATAATTAGACACAATTGATATAAAAACTGTGTATAGAATTTATAAATCTTGTATTTGAGGCACATGCTTTAACCAGAGGGAATTCTTACCCCTGTGAGGTGAAATGAGAATTAAAGAACTAGGGAAAAACACAAAGCTGTTTATTAACCTGATCCATTCAAGCCTGATGTGGTATTTTTGTTTTAAATACATCAGCTCTTCTTACTATTTGTTTCCTGTAATATGATATAGCCAGGATCTTAAACGTGCTGTCCAAATATCAAGAGAATCCCTTTATGACCTGTGTGATTCCTGTTAATTCTATATCTGGCACCAATCTAGTTTATGAGAGAAATTGGCATTCTTTTAAATCCTAATTGCTACAATGGATAAAGATTTGTGAATGATGGGCGCTGAATCTTTTCTTAGGAAAGCATAAATTTGCAAATTCTTTATGCCTGGGTTTGTGGTTTTCTGCCTCTGTTTGGTCATTGTATTGAATAGAACCACCACATGACCCCATTGGAGTGTTATTAAAGGCAAATTTTGTTTTACTTAACATAATTAAAAGCAGAAAATAATATTTTCTGTTTTAAATCAGCAGCTCAGGCAAAATCTGTGGAAAGAGAAACAGTTATCGATTCAAGTCTGAAATCCTTCAATTCTGAATTGATCCGAAAATCTTTGGCTTTCTATCAAATTATCTCAAATTTCATTGTTAAAAGAAACTTAACAATAAACTTATTTTTGTCAGAGTGCATATTATATGATGTGCAGTATTTGCATTTTAAATCTTACTGAAATTATACTTTAGAAATGTTGGATTAGATGAATGATTGTGGGTTCTAGGAATGACCTTGTTACAGCTTGTTGAAATTGTATATTCTGAACTATTCATCACTTTTGATAGAAGTTAGAAATGCCATTACCAAGAGACCAACCTCGGGCAACAGAGGAAATGGAGGAATCCAAATTGAATCGAGAGCATGGACTCCTAACTGTTTTTGACCATAGCTATAGTGTTCGAGATGCGTGCTTACAAAAGAAGAAGATTCAGCAATTGGAGGAACAAAATCAGAAACTAAAGACGAAACTGAGATTCTTACAGCAGAAATCTCGCCGCCAAGAGCAACGATTACAAAGAATGAAGAAGCTATTACAGGAGCTTAATACACGACAGATATTACCACATCAAACCTGTGTGCTGTTAAATAACACTTTGTATGAAGTAATTAAAGTTTAAATGTAATTTGTTTACCAGTATCACATTTGTTATATAATGTAGAATCATAGCTGAGTATCTTTTACTACCCTTGCTGGTAGGGTTTAAAATAAAAAAATCATCAAGGTTGGCTCTGGGGCAATTATTGTTTATAATGTGCAAATAAAAATAGCTTATTAAATTTATCGATGCATTATGGAGGTGGTGAATTGCAGATATCAGAACATGTAAACTAATAACAGAAAATAGCATGCTACCAAAATTCTAATATGGCCTAGAAGCAATATGATGAGATTAGAAAGATCTCATCAATCTTGGGTTTCAGAAGATGACTTGTTTTCACATTGAGTGGTAGCAATAAATAGAAACTTCTGTGTACAGAGCGAAAATATAAGTTTTTTCAGGCTCTAAATCAGTTCCACCTGGGGTTAAGGTTCTGATCATACTATAGCAGAGGAGAACTTGCTCACAGTGCCAAAGACCTGCCTTTGATCCTGACCTCGGGTGTTGTCTGAGTGGAATATGCACATTCTCTCTGTGGGTTTCCCCAGTTTCCTCCACATCCCCAATATGCATGAGTTTGTACATTAATTAATTGGCCTCTTAAAATTACTCTTGTGTGTAGAGAGTGGGTGTGAAAGTGGGATAACATCGATGGTAGGTGTGGACTCATTGGGCTGAAGGGCCTGTTTCCATTCTGTATCTCCAAATTTTAATTGTACTCGTTTTTAACCTTTATATTAAATTTGAAATTTTTATCATAATTTATGCTGTGAAACTGGTTTATAATTAGCCTTATTCTAATTTAACAACTTCACCTAATGTAATCTAGGGGAAGAAAAAAAATCCCAGTTTCAAGTTCTGTAACTAAATCCTCATCTTGCCATTTATGGTAGTTAAATATATGCTACAAGTTTCCATTGTTTGGTATCCTTTCAGTATAATTGGTTGTCCAAAATTATAAATGCTATTTGAATAATAGCCTAACTTTAATGTCTCGTGACTTGCTATTGAATCCTATTGGTACTTTTTCCAAGATACAGAACCAATTGCCTTATTATTTACACCCAACTTTAACAATAGACAATAGGTGCAGGAGTTGGCATTTGGCCCTTTGAGCCAGCACCGCCATTCAATGTGCTCATCCCCAATCAATACCTCTTTCCTGCCTTCTCCCCATATCCCCTGACTCTGCTGTTTTTAAGAGCCCTATCTAGCTCTCTCTTGAAAGCATCCAGAGAACCTGCCTCCACCGCCCTCTGAGGCAGAGAATTCCACAGACATTTAAACATTTAAACAGGCAGTTAAACTTAAATTAACTGTGGTTGAATTTTGCCCATCACATTAGGTTTATTCCATTGTTTTAGACATAGAGTGATACAGTGTGGAAACAGGCCCTTCGGCCCAACTTGCCCACACCAGCCAACATGTCCCAGCTACACCAGTCCCACCTGCCTGCGTTTGGCTCAAATCCCTCCAAACCTGTCCTATCTATGTACCTGTCTAACTGTTTCTTAAACACTAGGATAGTCCCTGCCTTAACCACGTCATCTGGCAGCTCGTTCCTTACACCCACTACTCTTTGTGTAAAAAAGGTTATCCCTCAGATTCCTATTAAATCTTTTCCCCTTCACTTTAAACCTCTGTCCTCTGGTCCTCGATTCACCTAATCTGGGCAAGAGACTGTGCATCTACCTGATCTATTCATGATTTTATACACCTTTATAAGATCACACCTCATCCACCTGTACTCCAAGGAATAGAGTCCCGGCCTACTCAACCTCTTCCTATAACTCAGGCCCTCTAGTCCTGGCAATATCCTTATGAATCTTCTCTGTACCCTTTCCAGCTTATGCTTTCCAGCTTTCACTTCATCTTAGTTTATTGTCACGCGTAGCGAGGTACAGTGATAAGCATTTGTTGTGTGCCATCCAATCAGCGGAAAGACAATACATGATTACAATCGAGCCAAGGATGTATAGATACATACATGTTGAGTTAATAACGTTTAGTGCAAGGTAAATCCAGTGAAGTCCGATCAAAGATAGTCTGAGGGACACCAATGAGGTAGATAGCAGTTCAGAACTGCTCTCTAGTTGTGGTAGGATGAAACAGCTTGGTAGAAACTGCCTGAATCTGGAGGTGTGAGTCTTCACACTTCTGTACCTTTTGCCTGATGGGAGAGAGGAGAAGAGGAAGTGGCCAGGATGCGACTCATCCTTGATTGTGCTGCTGGCCTTGCTGAAGCAGCGTGAAGTATAAATGGGGTCCATGGAAGGGAGGTTGGTTTGTGTAATGGTCTGGGCTGCGTCCACAATTCGTTACAATGTCTTGGATGGAGCTGTTCCCAAACCAAGCTGTGATGTATCCTGATAAAATGCTTTTTATGGCGCATCTGTAGAAGTTGGTGAGTTGTTGGAGACATGCCGAACTTCCGAAGCCTTCAAAGGAAGTGCATATATACATCTACAGCTCTGCCCTCATCAACCGTTTGGTCAAGTCTTCAAAAAACTCAATCAGATTTGTGAGACACAACCTCACACCTACAGAACCATGCTGACTATCCCTAACCAACCCTTGTCCATCTAAAGGCCTCCCCACAGCACTTCCTCCCAACAGGCCACTCCACTACATCTAGCCTTACTTTTATTTGCTATTTAATTTAATCAACTAATTTGAATGTCCAGCCAATCCACTCTCTTGTTACTTAGAACTGCCGCTCCTCTCCTGAGTTCAAGGCTGTCCCTGGGCGAGTTTTTTAAAGTTTAGAAAAGCAAAAATGTACTTTGTATTCAAACTATGTAATAGCACTGATTCTTTATGTCCTTAAATGTTTTAACAATATTTTGTAATACAGTAGGATGTATATCATCTGTCTTTGCACAATCAGCTAAGTCACTTGAATATTTCAGCCTCGTGGTTTATTTAAATTATAATCCCATGTATGATCCCCAAGCCTATGGACAGAATTGCAGAATGTAATTTTGTGTATATTGCTAAGCATCCAAAAAGTATCCATGTAATAAAAATAGTCTGGCTTTAAAAAAGAAAGTTAAATAAATGTTCTTTATGATCTATGTTTGTAGTAAGAAAGAGAAGCTCTTGGGGTTTGTTAATTGTAAGGACAGGATACTGGGGGCCTGATTTTGCATGTATTGTTATTTTGACAAACTTTATTCCCTTTCACTATGTATTTTAATGTAATATCTAGATGAAAAATAGCAAGACCTAGGAATCATAAGTGAATCCTTAAATTTTGCATGAGCTGGAATGTGTGATTAGCCATCGTTTTAAAAAAGAGTTGGTAAAACATTAAGCCAAATCAGGTTAGCTGGCTTTGAACTATTACAGTTTTGCAGGGGATACATTATTTAAAATACTGGTCAAATGTTTATGGTCAAATGTATGCAACTGACGATCTTTAAGCATTTACTTTATGGTAGGCTCATGTGTTCAGATCCTATGCATGTTACAACAGGGTTCCGTTTCTGTGACCTGTTTGTAATCCGAACAGTTTGATGGTTGGAAATGCAGCCACTCAGCAAAAGATTTAAATTAAAAACATAGGTTAACCCAGGGCAACATGTAATTAAACCAGCATATTTAACTCAGCCATTCATTTGTTGCCATGAACAGAGTTCTCACGCGGCAGAAGATGTCAGCAGCAGCCGGCAAATCTATCCCACTGGTCTTCAAAACGCTTGGTTTAATGTATGAGCTGTATTTAGATCGAGAGGCGGAGGATCTGAAAATCCTAGAATTCCTTCAAGGTAGAAAAACTTGCTGTCCTTACTCAGTCTGGTCTTTATGACTCTGGACTGACAGCAATGTGGTTCCACTTGCCTGTCCTATGAAAGGACTTAGTAAAACACATATTTCAAGACAATTAGGAAATTACATTGAGGAAGGAAATAAGTGTCATGCCAGTGATTGCAATATTCATGCATGAATTTAAAAAAAAATGTAATTGTAGCTAGAGATAATTAAAGTGGGGTCTTATCAAAGGCCTCACTTAAGTCCATTGTCCACATTGGACACACTTGTTACCTCTTAAAAGATGTTTGAATTAATCAGACAGAATCTCATAATAAAGCCATTCCAACAGTCTGTGATTCATCTCTACCGTTCCAAGTTAGATTTTTGTCAATAATTTCCATTTGACTGTATTCACTTGTTCTATCTCTGCTGTCCTTTTTTGGATAAAGGAACTACACTCGCATACCGTTTAATACCACATTTGTGGCCAGTATCAGAGCCCCAAAAACTTCTTCCCAAAGCACCCTAGAATTTATCCACTTCTAATCCTGTTAGGGCATTTCATACATCTTTTATTAATATGAATTTGTTTCTGAAGTTCACAGTCCCCCTCTGAATTCTATAGTTACAATGGCCTTAGTTATACTAGACAATTGTTTCACTGAATACCTTCGCTCAGTCTGCCTGGACCTACCTGATCTCCCGGTTGCCAAACAATTGAATTCCACTTCCCATTCCCACGCTGGCCTTTCTGTCCGAGGCCTCCTCCATTGTCAGAGTGAGGCTAAACGCAAATTGGAGGAATAGCATCTCAAATTTTGCTTGGGCAGCTTACAATCCAGTGGTGTGACTATTGATTTCTCTAACTTCAAGTAACCCATGCATTCCCTCTCTCTCCAATCCTCCCCCATCCAAGTCGCACCAGCTTCTTGTTCTCACCTAGCAAACGGTTAATAATAGCCTGTATCCTTTATCACCATAACTATTTTGCATATCTTTCATTCATTTGTTCTATATCTCTCTGCATCACTGTTTATCCTGTTTTCACTGGTTTCCCTTTTCCAGGATCTCGACCCGAAACGTCATCCATTCCTTCTCTCCTGAGATGCTGCCTGTCCCGCTGAGTTACTCCAGCACCTTTGTGTCTTCCTTGGTTAGATATTTGCTTTGGTCTGTCGTTTTCACATCTTACATTCACTTTGTACCCTTCCATGTCTCTAGTTTTCCTTTCCCCTCACTCTGTCTGAAGAATGGTTC
Source organism: Okamejei kenojei (assembly GCA_035221665.1). Classification (NCBI taxonomy): domain Eukaryota; kingdom Metazoa; phylum Chordata; class Chondrichthyes; order Rajiformes; family Rajidae; genus Okamejei; species Okamejei kenojei. The sequence continues at coordinate 48,002,962 of CM069131.1, read as the reverse complement.
ATTGTCGGCTGAGGGGAAGGTGACAAGGAGGCATACAAACTGTAAAATTAATCAGAACAGTAGAACTAGGGTGGGGGAGGGACAGAGTGGGGAAAGCAAGGGTTACTTGCCGCAGGCTCGGCGATCATTACGCTGAACACCTCCGCTCAGTTGAGTGGTGGCGCCATCTAGTGTGGCAGCCTCACCTGCAGCTGTTCTTCCTTTCATCCTTTTTTATTTTTAGTCTATCAAAAGTTTTGATTTGGAGGTCTTTTTATGTGGGGGAAAGGAGGAAACTATTTTTTCCAGCCGCTACCTGGTTGAGGATGTGTCTTTCCTCCGAGCCGCATCTTCGCCCCCTCCTCGCGGCCTACCATCTGGATTGGTGCGGCCTTTCCTGCCCGAGACCTGGCCAGAGCTTCAGCGGTGGCGCAGCACTTAAGTACCATCGCAGAGCGTGCGATGCCTCACCAGGTCGCCGTCTTGGAAGCTCTGGAGTGCTGGGACTGCCGTGGAGCTGTGTTCTGCGGAGTTTCCAGCCGCGGGCGCTGAGGTCGCCAGTGTTGGAGCTCTGCCCAGCTCGGCCCGTGGACTTCGGGAGCCGCGGACTCCGGTAGAAAGCGGTTGATTCGGAACTCCAAGCCACTGAGAGTGTTCTTCCGACGCCGGAGTTCCATCATCCGGCGAGAGGGCCTGAAACATCGGTCCGCCGTTGCGGCGACTGCGGAGGCCTCAATAGACCCCGACCACGGGTGAACAAGAGGAAGAGGACTGAACTTTGTTGCCTTCCCTCACAGTGGGAAATGTTGAATTCCGCTGTGGGGAGATATTTTTGTGTTTAATGTTAAATTCTATAGTGTTGTGTTTATCTTAGTTGTGTGCTGCATGGTAACTCAAATTTCACTGCGCCACTTGTGTGTGACAATAAATGTCCTTTGTCCTTCTGTCTGCCTAAACCTACCTGAACTCCCGGTTGCTAAACACTTTAAATTTACCCTACACTGACCTTTCTGTCCTTGGCCTCAATTGTCAGAGTGACGCCCAGCGCAAATTGGAGGAGCAGCACCTCATATTTCGCTTGGGCACCTTTCACCCCGGCAGCATGAACATTGACCTCTCTAACTTCAAGTAACCCTTGCTTTCCCTCTCTCTCTCTCTCTCCATCCCTCCCCTTTCCCAGTTCTCCGACGTCCGACTACATTTCATCGGTTTGCTTTGTTGTTGCCTTCTCCCAACTAACAATGATCTGTTCTACATTTTCCTTGATCTCCCTTCCCTTCGTCCTGTTTTCACGCCTCTGAAGAAGGGCCTCGACCCGCAACGTTCCCTATTCCTTCTCTCCAGTGAGACTGCCCGTCCCGCTGAGTTACTCCAGCGTGTTGTGTTCCTTCCCTCACACAGCGTCGGCCGGAGGGGGGGGGGGGGGGGGGGGCGGGGGCGGGGCGCGGGGTCCGGTTGCCGTGGAGACGCAGTGACGTTTCCGCGCGTAATGGGTGCGAGGATGTGCGTCAGCGAGCGGCGTTACGTCACGCCACGTTCCAGTGCGGAGCTCGGCGCTGACCGGCGGCGGCGGCGGCGGCGGCGTCGAGGAGGAGTTGTCGGCTTCTGATGGCGGCGCCTTTCTACCGCGACCACACGACCAGCGCCGGACACCTGGAAGCGGCGCCGATGGACAAGAAAAACGCGGCGGCGGCGGCGGAGGATCGGCGCCCCCCGTCTCAAGAGCTGAACGGCGGCTCCGTGCTGCCGCTGCCGGAGTCGGGTGCCCAGGCCGACAGGCCCGGAAGCAGGCGGGAAGCTGAGGGCCTCGTCCATCCACTGGCGAAAGGTGAGAGCCGATTCCAGCTCCCGACCGGCCGACCGGTGCTCCCTTCCCCTTCTAACAACTCCGCCACCACTTGCACTCACTCCCCTCCCTGCTTTCCATTGCTTCCCCCCCGACACATTCGCGTGTGGCTTGAAGAAAAACTTGATGCAACGGTGAGGATGCGCACGGAAACGATCATTGTGGCTTTAAAGATAACTGGAGCGATGTGGATCGAGGCAGCAGCAGGGCACCACCGACAACATATGATTTTAACACAAGTCAAAAAGATCGCAGATGCTGGAAGTCAGGAACGAAAGCACATTTTGGAAACACTCAGCAGATGGATAGTGGTAACAGCAATCGAAGAGCAGTTTTCGAAGCTTTCAGGACGTCCCATTTGTATTTGTTTCCACCCGAGTGATCGTTGCACTTGACTATCCCACGACATCATGAGATAATTTACTGAACTTACTATTTAAAGAGTTGATGGTCAGGAGCGTGATTCCCCCGCCCCCTAACTTGTACTCCTTTTTATTTCTAACCTCCACTTTTCCCTCAATCCAAGCGTACTTTTTTTTATAGAATTGAAATGAGTTTGTATTTTTTTTATATATTTATTACAATTTGCAGGTAGAAGATTCTTGCTTGGAGGCAGAGACGAGAGTGAAAATCCGCACCCTTATGGTAAGTCTTCACACTAATGGTGCGTTTAAGTGCACAGTACTTTAAAGTGGGAGTTCTAAGGATATGCGAGGTGGAATTTAGGTTTGCAAAATAAAAGGCTGGTGGGTGGCATACCTTTTTTTTGCTGGGGGGGGGGGTAATTTGGTAGAGAATGGCGATGTCATTGGCATGGACATAAAGAGAAAAGATATAAAGCATGGTAGAGGAATTTTAGAGGTCCTTATAGAGAGATCATTTAACTGATATACTGTGTATCAAGGTTATTGAAATTTCTGTCTTTATATCTAAGGCAGGAGTTTAAAGTTTGACATTACGTAGCAATTATGATTCACCAATTCAATATTGTGAGATTTAGAATGTGGACAATGCCTTGATGGTCTTGAATAATGTTAATGGAGTATATAATTAATAACTTAAAATTATTATTGGTTTTGTTTGGATATGTAGATATGTATGTTTGAATATGTGCTGTGAATCTTTATAAGCCTCTATCACTGGATGCTTAGTCAGTGGTATATTTAAGAATAAAAATGAGAGATTTTTGCAGTCTTGACATGCTTATCTCAGGCAATTTGGTTTCTTGATAGTGTGAAGGAAAAAATGCAGCTTTTCTATTAATGATATGATTAATGTGTCAAATTGTAAGGATTTTTGTAGTTGTGTAGAATGTGGGCTGAATGACTGTCATCTATGTAGCTGCTTAAAATGAGTAATTTGATAATTTGGATTTTTTGTCTTTAAAGCATTGCAGGATTTGACCAAACAGAACCAACATGTGGTCTTGGCGGGAGCCCCATGCTCAGCTCATACCTCCACCACAATCTATCATGGCAGTCTGCATTTGGCCCAGTCGAAAGCAGATGTCCCTGTCTATACCAACCTAGGCAACTACAATCCAGGCTTGCCCAACACAGGCTCTGAAAGTTATCCCACTGGCCATGTTCCCTATGCAGGCCCAGCATCATTACATCATTTATCAGCCTTGGCACAGCTTATGTGTCCAAAATATCAAGAAGAGCCCCAGACAGTACCAGAAGTAGGCCCACTAAGTGAATCTCCACCACTCTCCCCATTAGATGATGGAGGGCAGCATATCAAAGCTGAAAAGAAGAGACAGAGAAATCGCATTGCAGCATCAAATTGTCGAAGAAGGAAATTAGAGAGAATTGCAAGACTGGAAGATAAAGTAAAGACCCTAAAATCAGAGAACTATGAGTTAACCTCAACGGCGAGTGTACTACGTGAGCAAGTGGTGCATCTCAAACATAAAGTGATGAATCATGTCAATAATGGATGTCAGGTAGTGCTTGCATCCTCTAGCCTCCTAAAGCCAGAAGAAAATGGCAGCATTTAAAATATCCTGTTTAATATAGCTTGATCAAAAAATTAGTTCTGCGGAGAAGTGCTGAATTGGATGCTCATCTCGACTTTTGTATTTCCAATAAGCTGCTAAAAAGAATCTGAAGTTATTCTGCCGAAATGCTTTGAGAAGCTACTTCAAATGCTTCATTTTGAAGAAAGAAAATGGAAAGAATATCTGCAGCCCAGTGTACCTCCTGTTGATGATTGTTCTAGTTATACAGGTGTAGTGAAAGGACTGTAACAGTTCACCTATTTTCTGGAAATCTTTCTTTGTGTAAACGTAATTTCTTTGCAGTTTAAAATAAAATAAGTCACCTTTGAGGGAAACCTCTTTGCTTACCTTGGAAGGTATCTGCTGAAAATATCTAAAGTGAAATAATTAATTTTAATTTCCTTTTCCTAGAGAGTAAAGATAGAAGTAGAAAGCTTAAGTTTGGATTTGTTTTTTGTTTTTTTAAAGAATAGTTTTGATATACAATTATATTTGTGGAGATCACAAAAGTTTAATCCCATTCAATACACTGGATCAAATGTTTTTAAGTGTGGTAAATAATTGCAATGGCTTATTCCTCGCAAAGATTGTCAACTCATTTGTTATACTTTAAAGAGCTTAAAGGAATTAATTTCACATTATTTGGAATTGATTTGGCTAAATATATTACATGAGTTTGTATTGCTTTTGTAAGTTACTGTATGTTGAACATGCTGATCATTGGTGTTAAAATGGTACATTGCTGGAGAGGATTGCTTAACAGTCTGTAATGGTCAGAGTCCTACCACATTCCTTATAACGTGCATCTTATTTCTAGGTGTTGGATGTGGTTCAATCTCCTTGAGTTGTGGGTTCAAGCTTCAATCACAGCCTTGGTCTGTAATTTAGAAGTCCTGAGGGAATGCTTCAGAGTTTGAGGTGTCTTTGAATTGACATACTGATCCAAAACTCTTTCTGCCTTGTGCCTTGACATTTTGTGGACACCTTGCAAATTAGGTGGCATTTTCAGTGTCCCACACAACATTTAAAGTTGTTAATCTGGTTATTTATTTCATTTATATTTGTTGAAGTCAAATTTCCTGCTTGTTTCATTTAATTGTGGTGGAACTTTAAAAGCACCCGTGGCTGGCTATAAAGCACAAATAGAGATGCTGAGATTGTGAACGGTGCTATACAAATACAGCTTCCTTATGGTCTTGAACCTGTTGTACATCATTGCATTGCGTCCTTTTCTGAAACTTATTTAGTTATTTGTTCAATGGTGGTACTTGCTAATTTAATTTTAATGTTAATTAAATGTTTGAATATTACTGTATGTTTACTTGCATTTCCATTGGGATGGGCTGAAGTCCTGGAGCAATTTCAATCATTTAAAATGGAAATATTCAACCAGTTCTGAAAATAGTGTTCATTTTACAAGATAAATCTGTATCAGTTATTTACAAAAACACCATGAAGGCAGGCCATCATTGCTTACTCTGCCCAGGCACTGGGTTTGAAAGGCAAAAAAGAGGCTTATATCTATTTATATTCGAGATAAAACTTTGGTAAATTCAAATAAACAGTTTGTTAACAATTTCAGTTTATCCTTGCATTGTTTTATTTGTGCTAATATTCATAATTGTGCCAAAGAATAATTATAAAAATAATGTACTTCTGCACTGATTGTTTGCAAAGGAATCTGTAATTATTACAAATTTGCGCACATAAAAGCAAGCATTGCCGTTGCATTCCAACTAAAAGTGCCAGGATATTCCCTGTACAATCTGTAAACTGGCCTGGTCCAGGAACGCTGAGGCACTGTATAAGGGACAGAGCCACTTTCTGAGGCTCAGCTCTTTCAACGTCTGCAGAGTAAAATGCTGCAGATGTTCTGTCGATCGGTAATGGCCAGTGCCATTTTCTTCGCTGTTGTGTGCTGAATAGCAGGACGAAGGCCACAGATGCTAACAGAATTAATAAGTTCATCCGGAAAACTGGCTCCATTCTGAGGTGGAGTTGCATTCACTGGAGGTGGTCTTGGAGGGGAGAATGCTCCTCAAACGACAGAGCATTTTGAACAATACAGCTCACCCCACTCCATGACATACTTATCAACCTGTGGTGCACCTTCAGCAACAGACTGGTTCCACCAAGATGCAGCACAGAACACCATAGGGGATTATTTTTCCCCGTGGCTATCAAACTGTACAACCCCTCCCCTTTTTGTTGTGGGGTAGACTAACTGACTCCCCTTCCCCCCCACCCAAATCTTTGCACATCCCCAATCCTGGACTTTCCACTCATCACTTTAATTTCATGTATCTTGTATTTTATGATTGTTGGCAGACCAATTTCCCTCCTGCAATAAAGTTCTATTGTATCGTAGTCATGAATTAACTTAGTTAATTAACAATGTTTGGTAATTGTCAAATATTTCCTTTTGAGATATTTAAAAAATTCCTCCCTAAACTCTTTCCATTTGAGGCATCTGTTGTCATTATTTATCTCCAAGATCCAGTTGCCCTTGTCTGATAGTTCAAAATCGCAAGCATTCTGGATTCTTGCAGTGCTCACATTAACATTGACAAGTCATCAAGTGTCCTTCTTCCTCTGTCTACCTACACAGTTCTGTCCTTGCATGGATCCTGTTATCTGTAACAAAGGTATCAACTTAATGTACAATTACAAGCCATCAAAGCTTTATTATGGACCTTGAAGTAGAGCTAATAGGACTCGATGTTTCAATCCCTGTAGTAAGTCGGCACTCTTGCTATTTGCAGTGGGATTGGAGTGGTGAAAGGTAGGGTAGGTACGTCATTGGGGTCATCAGGTGGGCACCCTCCTTCTTTGATGTTTCATTGATAAGCCCACATCTCCAGAGGGCTCAACGGTGATACCTGGCGTCCCAGCTACACACCCCTCAATTCCATACCCTCCTATATTCATCTTGCAGCCCAATTGTTGTCTCTCCTATTGATCCAGATCCAATTGCTGCTTTTGTTCCGCGTAATTTGATAATGATTTGATTGCTTGTTGGAGGCAGCGACCCCTCACCCCCATTTTCTTTAATAGCCTGGTCATAGATGTAGCAACAAATCCCCTGCATCCCATTTCGACAGGGAAAATCTTGGTCTTCCAGCCATTCTGGGAAGCTTCAGTTGCCAGTTCCGAGTACTTGGTTTTTTCCTCGCATAAGCTTCTTCAACACCATCTTCCCATGGAACTGTCAATTCCACAACACATGCCAACTTGGTTTTTGTGGACCACAGGACCATGTCTGGCCAGAGTGTTGTAACCACAATGTCTGGGGGAAACACAAGCCTTTTTTCTAACCGTATGACCATATAACAATTACAGCACGGAAACAGGCCCTCTCGGCCCTTCCAGTCCGTGCCGACCATTTGTTTTCTCCTAGTCCCATCTACCTGCTCCATTCCCTCCATACCCCTCCCAAGTCCACTTCCATTTTCCAATCCCGAGCAGGCTGCAGAATGCTTGCATCCATTGATGTTATCTGGTGCTCTGGAGGTTGGCCTGCTGGTACAAATGTTGTGAAGTGGACATTTCCTGCCGATGTTGGTGGGGAAGCATTTGGAATTCTTCACCTCTGTTCAAGGATTGATGACAGCTGTCTGAGAACTTGGTTATGCCGCCAGGTGTTATATACAACTGCTATCAAACAAAATTTGCTAGCCCCAACAATAAGATAAGTGGTCAAATGTTTAATCATAAAGCTTCGATTTATCCAAGGTTGTGGAGAAAGAAAGAGGTGTAAATATTTATGAAGAGCTCAAGGCCAGGGTAGTTGAAGGCATGGATGGTAGTGCCAGATTTATAAAAACTATAAATGCTGGATAGGCAGCAGATGCAGATCTACTGTTTGACCTGCTGTATATTTATAATATTTTGGAGTTAAAAGTCACAACTAAAGTGAACTAGAACTTGAAGTTAAGAGATAGGCATTAGTGTTTTGAATTTGGGGAGACCGACTTAGAGATTGGTTTAGTTGATGAGGAAATTGAAATATTTGAATACTAATGTTCAGCCTTTCCTTCATCATTCTGAATAGCTCATAGCTTTTGATGAAATTGCTTCCTAGAGTCATAGAGTGAAAGAGTGTGGAAATAGGCCCTTCGACCCAACTTGCTCACACCAGCAAACGTCCCAGCTGCACAAGCACCACCTGCCTGCATTCGATCCATATCCCTCCAAACCTGTCGTATCCATGTACCTGTCGAACCTTCATAAATGTTGGGATAGTCCCCGTCTCAACAACCTCCTCTGGCAGCTTTTTCCATATGCCCACCACCCTTTACATGAAAAGGTTATCCCTCGGATTCCTATTAAATCTTTTCCCCTTCACCTTGAACCAATGTCCTCTGGTCCTCAATTCACCTACTCTGGGCAAGACACTCTGTGCGTCTACCCAATCTATTCTTCTCATGATTTTATACACTGATGTGACATCAACTTTCCCCAATTGCTATAAATAGTAATAGTTATCTTTCAATCTAAAAGCCATTATGAATCAAATCGTATCCCAATTACACACACTATTGTCCAATTTCTCTCATTTCAACCTCTATAAGCCCCGTCTTATTTGTTTTGAGTCAATCATCTCCAATGCTGTTATCTTTATTCTTGAGAAATGTATTATGAAGATTGGAGTGCCTCGAGAGAAATAAGACATTTAATTACAAACAAATCAATCAAATTTTTAATAAAGATCAATTTGTTCACAGTCTGTTACATGCCTGGAATCCAAAATGATTCTAATAGTATCAAATAAAAATAGAACTTTGTAGAAAATATAGGTACAAAAACCACTGTACTATTTACAATAAAGGCTATAGCTTTAATATTTAAATCTAACTACACATACAATATATATCTTCAATTTGCCTTTTTTAAACGTACAGAGCAGGAATCTGGAGAAATCTAGCTACATGATTTGTGACCAATTCAGTTATTATTCATACAAATCTCATGTTGAGAAAAAAAATCCCCAAGTTGATGACCTCAATTACACCCCAAATGTTCTCAATAATTTAAATGTTCTCTAAATGAATGAAAACCAGTTTTGTGGAACTAAGCAGCTCAGTATTTCCTTGTATGTTTCAATTTGACTTGCATTTGTTTGCAACCTAAATGTTGTAATTGCTAATTTATGCACTTTATTGTTAGTCATCAAATGTAAATGGAGCTCTTGGTTTGCAATAGACTACTGTAATCTGCTCAGAGGTAACAACAGTCCTTTAGAGGAAAACATGCACTTAAACTTAAGTTGCAATTGTTTTTTGTTGTTATTGAAACATTGATTCACCTATTTAATCTTTGAGTTACTGCCTCTCGATACATTATAGAAATATAGATGAGAAGTAGAAAAATAACAAAAAGGTCATCCAGAAATCCTAGAATTCCAAAGAAAGCCTCGGGAATAAAGTCCAGTGGTGATGCTAAATAGAACAAGGCACCAGCCAGGCAGAGGAAAATTCGTATTCGAAACATCCAGAAAAGACCGCTGATGGAAAACAATTCTGTGAAGGCATGACGGAGTAGTGTGGGCAAATCCATTATCCGATCCATAAGCTGCAGGACAAATGTGATCAGTTAGTACCATGCAAGGATGATTGATTTACAAGAATATGTACATGTCCACAATTGTAAAATAAAAGTGACATTATAACCTTTTAACCATATAACAATTACAGCACGGAAACAGGCCCTCTCGGCCCTTCCAGTCCGTGCCGATCATTTGTTTTCCCCTAGTCCCATCTACCTGCATTCAGACCATACCCCTCCATCCCTTCCCGTCCATATACCTATCCACTTTACTTTTAAATGTTAAAATCGATCCTGCCTCCACCACTTCTGCTGGAAGCTGATTCCACACAGCCACCACCCTCTGAGTAAAGAAGTTCCCCCTCACGTTACCCCTAAACTTCCGTCCCTTAATTCGCATGTCATGCCCTTGTTTGAATCTTCCCTACCCTCAATGGGAAAAGCTTATCCACCTCAACGTCTATCCCTTTCATCATTTTAAAGACCTCAATCGTCCACTCTTAATCTTCTGTGCTCCAAAGAATAAAGACCTAACTTGTTCAACCTTTCTCTGTAATTATAACAGCTCAAAAACAGCAAAATGAATAACTCACTTGAAAGTCAAAATGTAAGGTGAAAATTTTTTCGTTTGTAAATATTACACCATTGAATGGAATGAAGTGACCCATTTAAAACTGGTTGTGTAAATCAACTCTATTTTTAATCTATTTGTATGAAAGATTTAATTTAAAAATAGATTTTGAATTACCTAGGAAACATTCACAGAATTGAAGCATGCTTTTGAGTTGTAAGGTTTGTTACAAAGTTTAACAGATTTTACCAAAGTAGAATGATAGGGGAGTACATGGAAAATTATTTTGGGTCAAATCCTTTATAACTCAATTATTTTGGGATAATGGAAAAGGGGCCTCATTATCACTCTCCACATAATTTTGTAACAACACTGATTAATACCCATTTAAAGGCACCAAGAGAATAAATTGATCACTGGTGACTCAAAATGCTCGGAAAGATCAAGTTTGGTTAAGGTGAGGTGCAAAACCCAGAATGGTGGTTGGTGGGAGTCTCATTTCAATCTTTTCAACAAAAAGATCTTGCACATTTGAGGCAGAAGGTTTTTTTGTCAGTCTGTTCAGGGATGCTACCTTGTAAAGTGAAATAGGGATTCAGCAAATTTCACATTGATTGAAGTGGCAGAAAAAAATCTAAATCTTAGAAACATAGAAAATAGGTGCAGGAGTAGGATATTCAGGCCTTCGAGCCAACACCGCCATTCAATATGATCTTGGCTGATCATCCAGAGTCAGTACTCTGTTCCTGCTTTCTCCCCATATCCCTTGACTTTGTTAGCCTTAAGAGCTATAGCTAACTCACTCTTGAATACGTCAACTTTCATGAAGCATATTGTGTTCATTCACATGGATGAAAAAAAAAAACGGCTGTATATATGGAAATAAAATTAAACTGTGTAAACTGTAAATTTGAAATAACAGAAAATGCTGGAAATACTCAGCATGTTGGGCGGTATGTGGGGAAAGATAAACAATGTTTTAGGTCACACATGCTTTGTCTGAAGAAAGGTCTCTGATCAGAAACAGAGTTAGAGTCCTAGAGTACGGAAACAGGAACTTTATCTGAGCAGGAGTTAGAATGGGATAATTCTTAATAACAAGATCAGCTGTTCATGCCAACCAGTGAATAATCTATATGATAATACAGGCAAACCCGATTGAATTGATATGTGGAAAAATTGCAAAGCCAAGAATGCCTAGGAAAATTCAAAATAGAAGAAACCATTTTAGCTCAGAATAACTGAAGACCCTTAAATATGAAGAGAAAAGATTATAAAAGTTCCAATGTTTGCTCATAGATACATAGAAAATAGGGGCTGGAGAAGGCCATTCGGCCCTTCGAGCAAGCACCACCATTCAATCTGATCATCCACAATCAGTACCCCGTTCCAGCCTTCTTCCCATATCCCATAATGCCGCTAGCCCTAAGAGCTTTATCAAACTTATTTTTGAATGCATCCAGTGAATCGGCCTCCACTGCCTTCTGTGGCATTGAATTCCACAAATTCACAACTCTCTGGGTGAAAAAGTTTTTCATCGCAGTTCTAAATGGCCTATGCCTTATTCTTAAACAGTGGCCTCTGGTTCTGGACTCCCTCAACATCAGGAACATGTTTCCTGCATCTAGCATATCCAATCCCTGAATAATTTTATACGTTTCTATAAGATTCCCACATCCTTATAAATTCCAGCGAATACAAGCCGTCGTTCCATTCTTTCATCATATGACAGTCCCGCCATCCGGGGAATTAACCTGGTGAACCTGCGCTGTACTCCCTCAATAGCAAGAATGTCCTTCCTCAAAGTAGGAGACTTTGTCTGATGAAAGGTACAAAGTACTGCACACAATCCTCCAGGTGTGGTCTCACCAGGGCCCTGTACAACTGCAGAAGGACCTCTTTACTCCTATACTCAAATCCTCTCGTTATGAAGGCCAACTTTCCATTAGCTTTGGAAGGCAAAGCTAGACTTCAGAAGAGGGGAGATTAACAACTATTTGGAATTAACTATGTTACTTAAGACATGGAAAAAGTCTTGAGTGTAAAATATTGCTGACAAACATTTCTTTCTTAGTTATGTTGACAGGGATTAGTTTCTCATTATGCTTTACATCACAGGCATACTTACAGATCTGGGCTGGCCAGAAAATCTTCTGTTATAATCATTTACATCTTGAATAACTTGTATAGACTCTGGGTGTTGCTCATTCAGTGTGAACAATGGAAACAACAAGGTAATCTGTTCGCAAGATAATTAAAATAAAGAGTGACATTTTCCTTGTACATAATCAAAGCATACATTGCAATCAATTTATTAATTTGTCATTAACATTTATTTAAAACCCAAATTTTGCCCTTGCGACACAATGTTTTGAAATTCCCAAGTTATAGTGTTGTTCACAATCATATTAATTAACTACATTGATTGTGGAGGGGCATTTTAAATGATCAGTGTTTCAAATAAAACAAAACCCTGGTCATACGTGTACTGCTAACCAAGCATACAAAGTTCAGAACTTCCAAGGGGCCATTTGATTGAATGGATCTGGGGGTTATAGAGCAAGATGGATCTGGGGGTTATAGAGCAAGATTATTGGAGATAACAAATGATGCATTGCATCCACAGGGGTAATCGAGGGTCAGCTACCAAGGATCTGCTAGTAATAGCAAACGTACAGTTTGCAACAAAAAATTACCAAATTTCTCTCTCATTTTAACGTTTATTCTTCAGAATAGTCAGAATACTCCAGGCAGTCAGTTGGACTGGACCCTCTGATATACTACACATTACTGATTCCAAAATATGCAAATATAAATATATTTGGCCAATTCCCAAGTCATCCAATTAAAATTCTCAAAGTGGCAAGCAAGAAAATGCAGGCAAACGTTCAAGTCATTGGTAGGGTGCACTAATGCAATAGTGCCACATGAAGCAGCTTATTTAGCACTATTAAGATACACCATGCAATTTGAGACATTTATATAGCCTTACTAATAAGTATGAGCAAATTAAATTCCAACATTGATGAATCTTGAAAATTAATCTTTTTGATACTAGTCTGGTATTTTATCAGTGTTTTAATATGTATACAAACATTAGGTCTTAGTGATTAACTATACAAAAAATTGTATTGACAAGGATAATAATATTATCCTAAAACCATCAAATTGTCACAATTAACCTGGGTAACACAGGGTATAGATTTGTGCAATGGCAAAGACATAATTTGTTGTAATAGCACAAACCAAATGGCATAAACAGTAAAATTAGTCAAATAGAATAATGCATATATTAACTGTGAATATTGGAGACAAATTGTTTAAATACTTTCGATGTTATCTCCAAATATATAAATGGTTTTAATAAATGTGTAACCTGTAGGAATTAAAGAAAAAATCAACATGGAAATCTGAAACAAAAAAATGTTGATAATGTTGATCAGCCATGATCATATTGAATGGCGGTAGGGCCAAATGGCCTACTCCTGCACCTAATTTCTATGTTTCTATAATAAATGGTGATTCTTAATGAGTGAAGAGCAAGGACATGTTATAATATTTCAGATGGGTCTCAAGTTCTGCAAATACTGGTAAATACAAATTAACTTTAACAGTATACATTTATTGTTGTTATAAACAGAGAAGTGATTCAAAGGATTATATCCATTATTGCTAAGTGGTATACTGAGAAGAGATTCAATAGGTTATGATCTATGCCTTGTGGTCTTGTTAAATTTTGTTAGTCTAAACCGTAAGCCCTTCTGTGTATGAGCTTTCAGGGATAAAAATCCTGAATAACTAACACATAGTTGCCACATTTCACTGCACTTTCTTGCTGGACTTTACAATATTGCTTGGATTCTCCAGCATCGCCCAAGTCCTGACTTGCATCAGGCACTTTGCAGGACCCAATGGAGATTCAAGATACAAGATACATTTATTTGCCACATATACCAATTGGTACAGTGAAATGTGTGGTTGCTACACAGCCATACGAATAATAGAGCACAGAACACGATAGTCTTTAACACAGACATCCCCACACAGTGGGATCAAAGTTTCCCATTGTGAGGGAAGGCTCCAAAATCCAGTTGTCCTCCTCTGTTATCCTCCCGTGGTCGGGGGCTCCCAAACCCCCCGCTGTCGCCGCTACGGGCGGCCCGATGTTCAGGCCCGCTCGCTGGGGTGATGGAAGTCCGACGTCGGGACTGGAGGACATCCTCAGTGGCCTGAACATCCGAATCGGCAACCTCCTACGGGAATCCACGGCTCCCGAAGATTCCACGCTGGCGCCCTTCGGCAAAGGTCCCAAGGCTCCGCGATGTTGAAGTCAGCGCCGCCCGCGCTGGAAGCTCTACGAACCACAGCTCCGATGTTGAAGCAGCAGGCCCAACACTCCGGAGCTTCAACGGCGATCCAGGTAAGCAATCGCCCGCTCAGCGATGCATCCAGCGCTGCGCCGCTGCTGCTGATGCTCTGGTCCGGGTCCCCGGCAGGAAAGGCTGCTCCAATCCAGGTGGGAGGACGAGACTCGGAGAATAGTTGCATCCTCGCCAGGAAGTGACTGGGAAACGGTTTCGCCCTTACCCTACCCCCTCCCCACATAGAAAAGCTAAAGAAATCTCCAAAATAATTTTTTAAGACTGACTAAAAATTTAAAAAAGACACTGTAGGCAGAGGCTGCCATTAATGCGGTGCCCCCAGTGGTCTAGGTCAGATGATTTAGAGGCAAAAGAGAAGTGATTTCATTTTTTTGTTTAGTTTTAATTATTTGTGATTTTAATTAACTTTAATATTTTGATAATTACAAAATAATTTGAATGTTAGATACGATTTAAAAAAAAAAACGAAAATCATTTCAAAAAGATTCACAGCTGGCTTTGTCAGTGTTTTTCCAGCTGTGCTTCACCACTGGACGCCAGCAGTAAAGCAGAAGACTGCTACGATTCCCCAGCAGAATGTGTGACAATTTATCAGAGAAATGTAAACGTAAGGAGTTTGCTAACCAACCAGGAGCCAACTTAGGTCAGTAAAAAGAGTGAATGTGTGAAGGGAACTGAGCAAGTTAGGAGGTAGACACAAAATGCTGGAGTAACTCAGTGGGACAGGCAGCATCTCCGGAGAGAAAGAATGGGTGACGTTTCGGGTCGTGACCCTTCTTCAGACTGATGTCAGGGGAGTGGGCTGGACAGAGATAAAATGTAGTGCAGGACAGTAAGACTGGTGGGAGAACTGGGAAGGGGGAGGGAATGGAGAGAGAGGGAAAGCAAAGAAGTTAGAGAAGTCAATGTTCATACCGCTGGCGTATAAGCTACCCAAGCAAAATATGAGGTGCTGTTCCTCCAATTTGCGCTGGGCCTCACTGTCAATAGAGGAGGCCCAGGACAGAAAGGTCAGATTGGGAATGGGACTTAAAGTGCTGAGCAACCGGGGGATGTTAGGACATGGCCAACAGAGATTTGAAGGAATTTGTTTATGCACATAGAATGAGGAAAACCAGCATTAGAATATTTGAGTCTAGCAATAAAAAGACACGGATAACTGTATCAGCAAAAGAGCCACATAATTAGGTGACATTGCAGTTCCTTAGTCTTGGCATAGATATGAGGAACTATACATAACTTGGGATCAAATTCGACACCTGACCGTCTGGTTTAATTTTAAAGTTCCCTTGAAGGGTGGAGTTTATGATGATGGAAAAGATCAATAATAAATCCAATGCCCTAAGAAGTATATAAAATATGAGAGGCGTTTCTGGGTAAACAGAACATTTTTCCCCGTGGAAGAAATGGCAAAGACTTGAGGGGTAGAGACTTTAAGGTGAGAGGGGCAACGTTTAAAGGAGATATGTGGGCCAAGTTTTTATTTTAGAGGGTGGTGGGTGCCTGGAATGAGCTGCCAGGGGTGGAGGCAGATACAATTGTGGTGTTTTAGAGGCTTTGAAGGAAATGCATCTTGTGCAAGTACATGAGATTAGTTTATCTTGTACAGAGTTGCTTATTGGTTACAATCTGAGGAAGTATGATGATGCTACTGATTATGATATGCCAGTGTACCAGCCAGCAACCGATCTTCTCCATATGACGGTCTATTGCTAGAAATTGTAATTTATTTACCTATCTGTTACAGACTTACAGCATATAATACAATAATATTAAAGTTCTGATCTTGGGAATATCACATTTTTGAATTTAAGGCAGTCTGGGTGTTTATTACTTTTTCCGTCACAACGGTCAATTTTGTAATTAGCTACAATTAGGTAACCAACTAATTATATGCTTTAATTTCGGGTCATCCAAGTAAGATGTTTTATATTTGTTTCAGAATGCTTCAATCTATAATAACTGAAAATTTCATTCAGTTCTCTTAATTTTTAAGAAAGTTATGGGCTTTTGACTGTCCTCGATCACAGCTTTTGTGTTAAGTCAATGGAAAAGCAATAAGGAACAAGATGCTAATTTCAGAGTATGAAAATGGCCATAACTTTTTTAATACTCATGAAAGTGAATTAGGTGTCAAATTAGACTTCTTTTTATGTTTTACCTGATGGGATAATTTGCAGACTTGATTTTTTAAATCTCAAAATTTTGTAACATTGTTACACGTGGGTTTCCTCCCACATTCCGGAGATGGGGAGTAATCTGTAAATTGTCCCTTGTATGCAGAATAGAGCTACTGTATTTGTGATCGCTGGTCAGCACAGGCTCAGTGAGTTGAAGGGCCTGTTTTCACACTGTATCTCTGAAAAACTAAAAATAGAACGAGCTGCCACAGGAAGTGACAGAAGCAGGTACAATTAGTGTTTAAAAAGCATGTAAACAGGTACTTGGATAGGAAAGGCTTAAAATGAAATAAGACTAATGCAGAAAAGTGGGATTAGTGTTGATAAGCATCACCGTCACCAAGGATGAGTTGTACTGTATTCTCCATGATTCCAAGATGACATATACATGGCACTTAGAAAGATTAATTGTATTCAAGCATAGTTTTGTGAAAGGATGTGACCACTTAATGATAGTATTTGAAGTAGTAAAATGTGCTACTGATAAATGGATGTATTGTACTTAAGTCATAAAGTCCTGCATTAAATGTCACCATGAAAAAATAAAGTTTATGGTGTAGTCACAACATACTGGATTGGGCTAACAGGAAATGCAGTAGGTGCAAAATGGTCTTTTCTCGGGTTGGTCAGATGTAACGAGTGATATGCCACAGGGATCGGTGCAGGGGCATCAATATTTTGTAGTTTTTGTAAAAGGTTCTGAAAGCATATTTACCAAATTTCCTGATACCATGAAGGTTAGGAATGTAAGTTGTGAAGCGGCAAAAGGGAGGAATCAAAAAGATTTGAATAGATTACGAGTGGCAAAAGATCTGGAAAATAGCGCCTAATGTGGGAATTATGAAAGTCTCCATTTTGACAGGTAAAATAATAATGATCAAAATATTGAGGATTACAGTCTGGTTGTCCTGATGCATGATTTACACAAGGATAGCATGCACATACAATGTTATTAGGAAAGTTCAAAGTCTATTATCATTTATTGCCCTCTGAGTTTTTTCCCCTCTGAGGGTTATGAAAGGGTACTTCAAAGAATAGTGAAAATAGTTTTTAATATTTTTAAGGCAGAAATGGGTAGATTCTTGATATTCGATGGATTGAAAGGTTATTGTAATTGTAGGGAATGTGCAATTTAGGTTACAACCAGTTCATACATAGAGTGCAAACTGGAGGGGTCAAGAGACTTACTCCCATTTCTAATTTGTTCTAATCTAATGTTTGAAATAAGAAAGCATTTTTTATTCTGTTTCTTATCTATGATAATTCTTCATTGCTACCAGATGTATCGGTTTTCTTTGAGGTCAGAAGCAGCTTACTTTGCCATTGGCTGTGCAAAATGGGCCAATGAATAAAGAATTTTTAGACACTGATTCACAAAGTTTTGTCTCAAAAAGACAAATGAAGTTTGCCAGAGTCAGAAAATGGAACATATGCCAATTTAGCCAAATATTTGAGTTATAGTCCAATTCTCACCCACAGTGACTCAGCTGCTTTATTAAGCACTTTGTCTCAAAGGTGAATCGGGAGCAATGAAAACTTTAATGAAATACATTTTAACTTCCCAAGTACATGTACAATTTATAAATATTCAAATTGTTCAACACAACTTAACACACTGTACATGCATGCAGGCCATTTACTAATTTATTATTTTCCCCAATAACCAGCAATATTTTTCAGCATACTTGGCTTAAAATTCCAAGGGAGACTTGGGAAGCTCCCGGCCACTTTGTCAGCGTCATCCATGTAGCGACTCTTTGCGAACTTGTGTATACAAAACAGAATCTTACTGTGACATGTCACATGTGATATAAAGTGTCATTCATTCATTTCTTGGAAAACATCAACGCTATAAAAAGCCTTTGGGTTATTCACCACAGGGCGAAGGAATATGGTGACGTTGATGGGCTAAAATTGGAGAATACAATATCCTGACCCACTGATATTGGAGACAGACCCATCTGTCTCCAATGGTTCAGCAAGTCATGTTGCATGGGAGAAAGATCCAAAACTTCTAATTCAATCAAGACATCACTTTATAACTGATATTTTCAGAGATTATTTATCAAATGTGTTGTTTTTAGTTTTGGAACACATTGGTTGAATAAAATGAATTGACAATCTGGGTTATTTAAAAATAAACATAATTCAGTTGAATTAACATGACTAGTTCAATACTGGTGTGTGGTGGAAGTATATGCAATAGTGCAGTTTAACAGAGATTTTAGCAGGTACATGAATATGCAGTGATTCGAGGATTATATGGATCATGAGCAGGAGGAAGGACTAAGTTTAATTTGGCATTGTGTTCAACACAAATATTGTGCGTCAAAGGACCTATTCCTGTGCTGTACTGTTCAATGTAACACAATTTTAATGGGAGCAAGTCCTGTAAATTTCCTTTACAGATTAGTAGACAGTGGAATGTTAACATTTTGAAAAAGAACAGACAGTTATGAGGAAAATTAAATACCTTAGTAGGCCAAGGGTAATGCAAGATTCATCTCTGCATCAAATTCCTTTCAACTCCTATTAAAACTTAAGGACTTCATTGGCTAGTACAAGGGTGTCAACCCTATCATCCTTTAGAATGACAATAATCTCTATTTTGGCACTATAAATAAAAGATACCCATAAATACATTTTGCCATTTCATCAATCACCTTCTCTTCAAAGTTCATCTACATGTACTGATGATCAACGTGTTTTCATCAATCTGCAACTACTCGGATAACAAAAAAAAGTATGTGACAACATACAGCAAGGTCTTGGCAACATTCAGAGTTAGGATTACAAAAATCTCAGTTCTCTCCATCAAACACAGGCTGTTATGGTTCAATAAGGCTGCTCACCAGCATTTTCTCAAAATCATTTACAGATAGACATAAATGCTTATCTTGGCCATGACATTTTCACCCCATGAATAAATGTAAAAAAAAGTCCATGTCTTCTTTTATCTTACCATTTGCCTACAAATGGGGCAACTTACTGCTCCCAACCAAGTTCCATATGTCCAATATGCAACAATGCAGGAACCTAAAAACAACAAAACAGGTGAATTGTAAAATAAATTAGTTTTAGGAGCATTTTACCAATTTTCATGCCACTGAACATTTTAGCGGGAAAATAAAAGCCACATAAAAATTAGTCCTTGAAATGACTTCCTCTTCCCGTTGTAAAGTTTAATAGCTTGAAATCAGGCCTTGGAGGGCCAACTACCAATGGTTTAATGTTTCAGTATACTCTAGAACTTAAAAAAAAAAAATTAAATTATTCTTTTCCAATGACCAGTATAAAGTCACAGAGTCATACAGCATGGCCCAACACCCATGCCGACCAACATGCCCCATCTGCCTGTGTTTGGCCCATATCCCTCCAAACCTATCCTATTCATGAACCTGCCCAAATGTTTTTTTAAACATTGTGATAGTACCTGCCCCAATTACCTCCTTTGGCAGCTCGTTCCATATACCTCCCACCCTTTGTGTAAAACATTTGCCTCTCAAGTTCCTATTAAACCTCCCCCCCCCCCCCCCACCTTAAACCTATGTCCTCTGGTTCTCGATTCCCTTACTCTGGGTAAAAGGCCCTGTGTATTTATCCTATCTAATCCTCTCATCATCTTATACACCTCTACAAGATCACCCCATATCCCCCTACACTCCAAGTAATAAAGTCCTGGCCTGCAGAACCTCTCCCTATAGCTCAGGCCCTCAAGTCCGGGCAACATCTCATAAATCCTCTCTGCACCCTTTCGAGCTCAACAACATCTTTCCGAAAACAGTGATCAATATGGAACACGATATTCTCAATGAACTTATATATTCAATACTCTGACTGATAAAGGCCAATGTGACGAAAGCCTTCTTAACCAGCCTATCTAACTGTAGCGCCAATTTCAAGGAACTCTGTATGTGCACTCCTAGTTCCCCTCCTCCACAACACTCCCCTGAGCCTTGCCGTCCATTGTGTAGGTTCTGCCCTGCTTAGATTTCACAAAATGTAACATCTGGCACTTCTCAGGAGTAATAAACTCCATCAACCATTCCTCAGCCCACCTGATCAAGATCCTGCTGCAATTTTTAACAACCATCTTCGTTACCTACAATACAACCCACTCTGCAACCTTACTAATCATGCCTTGTATGCTCTCATCCAAATCCTTGATATTTATGACAAACAGCAATGGTCCCAAAACCCTGTGGCACATCACAGAGGTTTAGTGGTGAAGCGGATGAAGTCAGTCAGTTGTGTGTGAGTGCAAGAGGTAGCACCAAAGCAATCGTCGAGGTAGAGGTTGGGGATGGGGCCCTGGTACACCTCGAACAAGGATTGTTCGACGTAGCCTACAAAGAGGCAGACATAGCTGGGGCCCATGCGCGTGCCCATAGCTACGCCGGGTTTCGGCCTGTAATGTTGGATTCTGAAGACGTTTTTCAGCCCAAAACGTTGCCTATTTCCTTCGCTCCATAGATGCTGCTGCACCCACTGTTTCTCCAGCACTTTTATCTACCCTGTGGCACATCACTAGTCACAGACCTCCAATCTGAGAAACAACCTTCCACCATCACCCTCTGCTGCCTTCCATGAAGCCAATTTTCTATCCAGTTGGCAAGCTCTCCTTGGATATCATGTGATCTATTGATTTATTAAATAATAATTAAATTCTTCAGGCTATAAGGGACATTTTAAAACGTTGACACGCAACACACTATCAAAGGTAGTTACCAAATTCCTGGATCAGTCTTATTCATTATTTGCCAGCTACCCCATTTGAAGGGTACAATGAGCTGGGTGGTTTGGCTTGTATGTCCTTTCTCATTTGGAAAATAAAATACATGCAGCAGGACAAGGTAATAAGCCAGATCTTTGGCAATCTAGCCCAACTAAATAACTGATAGTAACTTCCCCAATTAATATTTAACAACATGACAAGGTTTGAAATTATACAGGAAAAGATAAACCCTGCAAAGTATCCACAACCACTTCACAAAATGGCTATTGGAGGGTCAAGGAATTTATTGTGTACCTGAATAATATAACCAAATTTGAAACATAATAATCCAAAGGAACATGCTCAAAGTTAGTTGTCTCACTGAAATTTACTTTGCTGTGTGTTTCTTAGATTTTCATATATTGGACATTGAAATCTGTGGAGAAATTTGAGATCCATCTTGTTTTCCTCGTAAATTTAAAGTTATTCAAATTCCATTTCTTCCACAGTAAATGCTCTTCTTCGGAGATAACAGAATTTCTGTTTTATAGTGAAAATTGTTGCATATACAATACACATGTACAGAATGTTTAACTGTATAATTTTAATAATTCAAAAGTTATTTCCAAATTAACACACAATCACCTTATGTCAATATTGAATAATGCAATATTGTATAAAGCACAATATTGTATTGTACAACCATATTACACTGTATAGGTTTATAGGCTGTATCCAAATGTTAAGAATCATATCAATTTAATCATTTTTAGAATTAAAAGCAATCAGCTTTTTTTTTTCCTGTGATGTTTTCCAAACTTAAAGAAAGGCTAAAATATGAATATCAACCGTTTGTGGGAGTTAAGAGGCAACTGGAAACTTGAGGCAATTGAAAAGATAGCCCTTGGCTATCTACACTACACATCCTGCCATCCTGCTTCATGTAAGGACTCCATTCCCTACGCCCAATTCCTCCGTCTACGCCGCATCTGCTCCCAGGATGAGGTGTTACACAGCAGGTCATCAGAAATATCCTCATTCTTCATGGAACGGGGGTTCCCCTCCTCCAACATAGATGAGGCTCGCACCACTATCTTTTCAATACCCCGTAACACTACTCTCTCTCCCCTTCCCCCCCCACTCGTAACAAGGGCAGAGTCCCCCTAGTCCTCACCTTCCTAGCCGTCACATACAACAAATAGTCCTCCGTCATTTTTGCCACTTCCAACGTGACCCCACCATTCGCGACATATTCTCATCTACCCCGTCTGCTTTCCGCAAAGACCACTCCCTCTGTAACTCCCTGGTCAATTCTTCCCTTCCCACATTCCCCAGGCATTTCCCCCTGCAACCGCAATAGATGCTACACTTGTCACTTTACCTCCCCCCTCGAGGACCCAAGCAGTCATTCCAGGTGCACCTGCACCTCCTCCAACCTCATCTATTGCATCCGCTGCTCTAGATGTCAGCTGACCTACATCGGTGAGACCAAGCATAGGCTTGGCAATCGTTTCGCCGAACACCTCCGCTCGGTCCGCATTAACCAAACTGATCTCCCTGTGGCTCAGCACTTCAATTCCCTCTCCCATTCCGAATCCGATCTTTCTGTCCTGGGCCTCCTCCATGGCCAGAGTGAACACCACCGGAAATTGGAGGAGCAGCACCTCATATTCCACGTGGGCAGTTTACACCCCAAAGGCATGAACATTGACTTCTCTAATTTCCAGTAGCCCTTATTGTCTCCTCTCCTTCTCAGCTCTCCCTCAGCCCTCTGGCTCCTCCTCTTCCTTTCTTCTTCCCACCCACCCCCACCTTGCGTCAGTCTGAAGAAGGGTTTCGGCCCGAAATGTTGCCCATTTCCTTTGCTCCATAGATGCTGCCGCACCCGCTGAGTTTCTCCAGCACTTTTGTCTACCTTGGATTTAAAAAAAGACTCATTATAAGAAAAGTTTAGAGAAAGAGTCGCAGCATGCAGTTCTGGGCAATAATTTTGGGATAATGGAAGACTAGATGCCAGAATTTGAAGATCAAAGGAAAAATGGGGAGCAGCACAGCTAGACAAGGCTGCAGAGCAACAATGTAGTCATGAGAAAATATATACAACCAGAAAATAAATACAACCATTTTAAACTTAATACACCGGTGAAGTGAGAAGATGATGCAGGATAAACTTACATTGTTCATCCCTTAATGGATTCTTCAAGGAATGGTGCATCAATTGGACCTGTTTATACCCGTTTTCCCAATTGCCACAAAACATTAAAATCATTTTGTCTGAGGCTATGCCAATTTGCAAATTCCTCTTCTCTCTGATCACTCTCCTTATATATTTGTGTACACATTTTCATCCCAACATCTATCTCCATTTTTAATGTGTTCCTCTTAATAATGTTCATTGTAATCATCATTGATCCATATTTATTATATTGATCCATTTATTTATTAGATCTGTGTTTCCTGATTCTAGTTACATATTTATCCTAAATGTTTTGATGTATAGCATTAAAAGTATGTAGAACTACCAGATGAATGAAATATTCCAGCCATCAATTTGTTTAATCCCCGTAAGACCCTACTGAGCCGTTCAAAATTATAACCTAGACTCCTCCTCTTCAGCACTTCTAAATCCCAGATCAAACTGAACTTGAAGAGCACGTGGTAGCAGTCTCCTTAGAGAGATCACAATTAGATTTCTGCATGTAATGTAGGTCATTATTAATCCTATTACATCACAACATGTACTATTTCAGCTTTCTTGATTGAGCAAGAGCCCTGATTACTTGTATTAACAAATCCTAGAGCACAAATTTGTTCAATTTATATATAGGTATGTTACAATACCTACCTTTAGCGGCGCTGAAGTTCTGCCGCAAAGTTGTGCACGACTTTGGCGCCTTTCAGAGGGGAGCGGGTTTAAAATGCCGTTTTTCCCAAGAGTCCAAATCGATCTATGTCGGACGATTTCGTCGCTAAAGAGAAATCTCTCCGACATTTCATTCATGAAGCTATTTTTAAACTACGCTAGATTATTTATTAACTAGAGTAGTTTAAAAATCATCTTCTAAAGCTCTGACGGACAGCAGAACGGACCTAACGTAGGCGATAAAAGAAGGTACACAGTTTATTTTTAAATAAAAACGTGGTTCTTAGGAAGCATTTAATCAAATTTTCATGTTGCGAAAAGGGAACAAAAAAAAATGTATGAACCGGCTGTATTTTTCATACCAACTGTGGGTTAGATTCACCGCAAACCGCAACGTTCCAATCCACCGCATTCCACTAAAGCCCACTCGCTAGTTGATTTAAATGGCCATTAATTTACAGGAATTAAACACTAAATTCCTTCCATTTGGCCTATAAATTCATGAAAATGAGATTTAAAAATCATGTTATATTGTGATTATTGTGTGAATGTTATTTGGACATTTAGGCAATTTAAAAAAGTTTATCTTTTCTTAAGAAATGGATAGATGTTTAGATCGAGTAATTGAATTTTGTAATTAGCTACAATTAGATAACTAACTAATTATATGCTTTAATTTCAGGTCATCCAAGTAAGATTGTTTCATATTTGTTTCAGAATGCTTCAATCTATAATAACTGAAAATGTCATTGTTCTCTTAATTTTTAAGAAAGTTATGGGCTTTTGACTGTTCTAGATCACAGCTTTTGAGTTAAGTCAATGGAAAGGCAATGGGGAACAAGATGCTAATTTCTGAGTATAAAAATGGCCATAACTTTTTTAATACTGAAGATATGAAAGTGAATTAGGTGTCAAATTAAACTTCTTTTTATGCTTTATCTGATGGGATAAATTGCAGACTTGATTTTTTTAATCTCAAAATTTTGTAACATTGCTATTATATACGTTCTGTTTTCATGTACTTTTATTATTTGATTACAAAATTGTTTTGCTTCTTATCATGACCCAGTAATCCAGTCACAGTCAGCTACTTCTACTTAAAAATTCCCAATTTGCAGCTTTATATCAGTTTCTACCGTATAACTACCCTTGGTGATTTATACAGTGTCCTCCATAATGTTTGGAACAAAGACTCATCATTTATTTATTTGCCTCTGTACTCCACAATTTGAGATATGTAATTGAAAAAAAAAAAAAAATCACATGTAGTTAGAGTGCACATTGTCAGATTTTATTAAAGGCCCTTTTTAAACATTTTGGGTTCATCATGTAGAAATGACAGCTGTGTTTATACATAGTCCCCCCATTTCAGGGCACCATAATGTTTGTGACACATGGCTTCACGGGCGTTTGTAATTACTCAGATGTGTTAATTGCCTCCTTAATGCGGGTATAAGAGAGGTTTCAACAACTAGTCTTTCCTCCAGTCTTTCCATCACCCTTGGAAACTATTATTGCTGTTTATCAACATGAGGACCAAAGTTGTGCCAATGAAAGTCAAAGTAGCCATTATGAGACTGAGAAACAAGAATAAAACTGTTAGAGACATCAGCCAAACATTAGGCTTACCAAAATCAACTGTTTGGAACATCATTAAGAAGAAAAAGAGCACGGGTTGGCTTACTAATCGCAAAGGGACATCTCCACAGCTGATGACAGAAGAATTCTCTCCATAATAAAGAAAAATCCCCAAACACCTGTCCTTCAGATCAGAAACACTCTTCAAGAGTCAGGTGTGGATTTGTCATTGACCACAGCCTGCTGAAGACTTCATGAACAGAAATACAGAAGCTACACTGCAAGATGAAAACCACTGGTTAGCTGCAAAAATAGGATGGCCAGGTTACAGTTTACCAAGAGGAACTTAAAAGAGCAACCACAGTTCTGGAAAAAGTTCTTGTGGACGGATGAGATGAAGATTAACTTATATCAGAGTGCTGGCAAGAGCAAAGTATGGAGGAGAGAAGGAACTGCCCAAGATCCAAAGCATACCACCTCATCTGTGAAACACAGTGGTGGGGGTGTTATGGCCTGGGCATGTATGGCTGCTGAAGGTACTAGCTCACTTATCTTCATCAATGATACAACTGCTGATGGTAGTAGCACAATGAATTCTGAAGTGTATAGACATATCCTATCTGCTCAAGTTCAAATAAATGCCGCAAAACTCATTGGCCGGTGGTTCATTCTACAGCAAGACAATGATCCCAAACATACTGCTAAAGCAACAAAGGAGTTTTTCAAAGCTAAAAAATTGTAAATTCTTGAGTGGCCAAGTCAATCACCCGATCTGAACACAATTGAGCATGTATTTTATATGCTGAAGAGAAAACTGAAGGGGTCTAGCTCCCAAAACAAGCATAAGCTAAAGATGGCTGCAATGCAGGCCTGGAAGAGCATCACCGTAGAAGACACCCAGCAACTGGTGATGTCCATGAATCGCAGACTTCAAGCAGTCATTGCATGCAAAGGATATGGAACAAAATACTAAACATGACTAATTTCATTTACATGACATTGCTGTGTACCAAACATTATGGTGCCCTGAAATGGGGGGACTATGTATAAACACAGCTGTAATTTCTGCATGGTGAAACCAAAATGTGAAAAAATGGCCTTTATTAAAATCTGATACTGTGTACTTTAATCATTATCAGGAAGATGGTACCAGTGCACGAGATCCGAGAACCATACTACACAACAACTGTAGTTGTAACCGCATGTGATTTTTTTTCTATTACAAAAAGGCAACTAATGTCATCAAAAACCCACACCACCATGGCAATGCTCTGACCACAATGCTGCCATCAGGAAGATGGTACCGGTGCACGAGATCCGAGAACCATACTACACAACAACTGTAGTTGTAACCACATGTGATTTTTTTTCTATTACAAATCTCAAATTGTGGCGTATAGAGGAAAATAAATAACCAATGGGTCCCAAACATTATGGAAGGCACTGTATACTAACCTTCCTGATTAGAGAGCATTAGCAATATAAAATAGTTTGGATGATAAAGTGGTATATAGATTATACAAAAGTTGAAATGCAATTTATAGTAAGAAGGAAAGTTTTCAAATGCAGGAAGAAAAAATATGGTTTGATTGGCTGGACATAAAAAAAGACAAATGGAATTTAATTCTGGAGAAATGGGAGGTATTCAAAAGGGGGGGATGAAAAAAAGGCAAGGGAATATACAATTATAAAGAAAGCTCATCAATGCCACTACTTCCTTAGCAGATTGAAGAGATTTAGTACATCGTCTAATACGGTCTCAAACTTCCACAGGTGTGCAGTAGCATCACTGCCTGGTTCGATAACTCAAACACCCAGGAATGCAGGAAGCTGCAGGAAGTGGTAGACGTTGTTCTGTCCAGCAGAGTATTGGTCTCCTCGTCATCAAAGGGATCCTTAGGAGGCGCAGCCTCAAAAAGACAACTAATGTCATCAAAAACCCACACCACCATGGCAATGCTCTGACCACAATGCTGCCATCAGGAAGATGGTACCGGTGCACGAGATCCGAGAACCATACTACACAACAACTAATAAATAAATTTCGTACTTCAATTTTGCACTATTATGGCCTGGCTACCAAGTATCACTGATTATTAGCTTATTCTATAAATTATTGTATATTTATTTATTGTGTTATTACATTAATGTCCCTGTAACATTGCAGCAAGTAAAAATGTCATTTGTTTCATTCCCAGTATATATATTTAAACTCTCTTGACTGTTGTACATATTTATAATATTGAGTGCTCTAGAAGAGCAAAATGATTAAGGGGCGTATTGTGGGAGTAGTGGAAATAATTGAGTTGTTCTTCTTTCTTGTCGTGAACATGGGCAGCTCCTCATTCTATGGGAATTGAACTTTACTCAGTGAAGTTTCTCTTCTGCACTAGGTTAACATGTCTGGTCACACTGACCCACAAAGTCAACAACATGAACACCTGCGTGAGTTGCGTTTTTGGTGATAGGGACATACTTATGAGGGGAAAATTACAGAGTGCTGGATCACGAAAGTTAATGGTAGATAAACAAGATAGATTTTTATGGAACAGGAGGCTTAATTGATGTGTATACAATTATAGACTGAATAGGGTGAAATCTCCCCTCTGCATTCATTCAAAAATGAGAGGGCAAAGAGGAAAAAAGGAAGGAAAAATACTCAGATGGTGGTAGGGAATCAGCATCTAAAACGGTAGTTGTGGCAATAATTCCCCATCACATTTAAAATGTACTTGGATGTGTACACAAAGAGCTGTGAAGTGTAGGGTCACACACCTTGTGGTGAAAGATAGGATTAGGCTGTATAGTCTCTACAACCAATGCTAACACAATGGGTTAAATGTCTTCCTTCTGATGTAAATCTAATTGTTTGAGATAGTCTCAAGAGGCTGTAGTTTAAACTAAATAATCTAACTCAAGTACATGAAAATTTTTCCTCATGTCTATTTTAATTAAATAATCACATACCACAAAAAAGGTGGCCACAGTTGGTTTCAACAGGGAATGCAGCCAGCTGTAAGCAGACTGGACAGGACATGTCAGTGTAGAATTGATGGCGATTGCTTTCGAATGCATCCTGTAATATTAAATAATGCACAATTAGTAGATTTACTGTCAAAGATCTGTTTTTCACATAATGTAATTTGTACACATGCTAAAAAGAATCTCATTGCATCAATCTATATTGTTCTTTCTCTAAAAATAAACAAATTGTTTGCAATAGACAATAGGTGCAGAAGTAGGCCATTCGGCCCTTCAAGCCAGCACCGCCATTCAATGGCTGATCATCCACAATCAGTACCCTGTTCCTGCCTTCTCTCCATATCCCTTAACTCCGCTATCCGTAAGAGTTCCATCTAACACTATTGAAAGCATTGAGAGAACCAGCCTCCACCGCCCTCGGAGGCAGAGAATTCCACACACTCACAACTGTGAAAAAGTGTAAAAAGCATATCTTCCAACAGTGAATATAGCATGAATACATTGAATACTACCATGAGGAAAATAAAACCTACATTCACATTATTTATTCCACTCATGATTTTATACACCACTGCAAGATCACCCTGCAGCCTTTTTTTACTCCAAGAAATAAAGTCCTAGCCTTCTCATCCACTCCCTATAATGGCTCAGGACCTCGAGATCTGGCAATGTCTTTGTAAATCTTCCCTGCGCTCTTTCCAGCTTAACGCATTTTTCCTATAGTAGGGTGACCAAAACTCTACACAATATTTCAAGTGTAGCCTCACAAGCGTCTTGTACAACTGTAATATAATGTCCTGATGTCTAACTCAATTCCCTGACTGATGGTCCAGCGTACCAAAAGCCTTCTTCACCACAATATTTAACCAAAACGATACTTTCAGGGAACAATGTACTCTTAGACCCTTCTGCTCTATAACATCCCAAGGACCCTACCATTCACTGTGTAGGTCTTGCCCTGGTTTGACATGGACGCAACTTATTTCAATTAAACTGCATTTGCGAGTCCTCAGCCCATGACCAGCTGATCAAGATCCCACTGTTATTCTTGATAATCATCTTCACTGTCTACGATACCATCTATTTAACCGTCATCTGCAAAGTTACTCATCATGCCTTGTTCATTCTCATCCAAATCGCTAATACTGATGACAAGCAGCAATGGACCCAGCACGAATCCCTGAAGTACACCACTAGTCACAGGCCTACAGACAATAAAAATAACATTCCACCACCAGATCCTGTTATCTATCATTAAGCCAACTCTTCATCCAGAGAGCTAGCATTCCCTTGATCCCATATGATCTAACCTTCCAGAGCAGCCCATCATGTAGAACCTTATCAAAGGCTATGCTGAGGTCCATTTAGATTAAGTGTATGGTTATGCGCTGATTAACCTTCTTGGTTACTTATCTTTTATACCACCAGAAGCTGCCCCTCCTGGACACCAACAGCTGCTTTTTAAATCTCCCATGATGTCCTTCCTTTCAGCAGCTCATACATAAGTAAAAACCTCTGAATTTCCTCTAAAGTTCTAGCTATAGGCTCTACAAACTTTAAGGTCCGCACCACTTGAGCCTGAATGCCTATATCCTCAGTCTGGCATCAGGATTGGATGAAGAGTAGGTATTATGCAATAATCTTAACAAGATGGCTAATTATAGGAAGGATGTCAACAAAATACAGAGAGTACAGAGGTGATTTATTAGAATGTTGCCTGAGATCCAGCAACTAAGGTTGAACAAGTTAGGTCTTTATTCTTTGGAGCACAGAAGGTTAAAGGGGGTCTTGATTGTCTATCCCTTTCATCATTTTAAAGACCTCAGAGTTGACGTGGATAAGCTTTTCCCATTAAGGGTAGGGAAGATTCAAACAAGAGGGCATGACATGCAAATTGAGGGACGGAAGTTTAGGGGTAACGTGAGGGGGAACTTCTTTACTCAGAGGGTGGTGGCTGTGTGGAATGAGCTTCCAACAGAAGTGGTGGAGGCAGGATCGATTTTAACATTTAAAAGTAAAGTGGATAGGTATATGGACGGGAAGGGAATGGAGGGGTATGGTCTGAGTGCAGATAGATGGGACTAGGGGAAAACAAATGGTCGGCGTGGACTGGAAGGGCCGAGAGGGCCTGTTTCCGTGCTGTAATTGTTATATGGTTATATGGTTATGGCTCATCACAACCTGCTGCATAATAAATTAATTCATTAGGGAAGTAAAACTCAATGATATACTTAAAATCAACAATGAATTTTCACACGGGTAGATCTAATTATGGCACCCAGTATTTTAAAAGAAAAACTGTTTAGATTAGAATGAGATCTGCTAATGTACTTAAATAAACAGATGAGCCTCAGTTTAATACACCTCCAAATATACAGTAATTCCATGTTGCATTAACAATTTTCAACACATGATTTTCTTATTGATTTAGCTACAATAGATTTTTCTGCAATTAAATGTCAAGATATACTAGATAATACAGTGAAATGGTTAATGAATGAAAATCTTACCTGGGAATTTAAAGCCTCAGCTTGGAGATGTTGTCGGAGCTCCCTCACACGTTCCTGGTTCTCAGGGTGGATGTTTTGCTGCTCAGTTCTACAAGAAATCATATCAAATAATAGCTCTATTAAATAGCACAAAAATACATTTGACATATTCCTGCAAACCACATGACATTATTATATACTTCTTATCACGTATACCGAAATATAGTGAAAGGCTTTTTGCCTGTTATCCAGTAAAATCTTACAAAACATAGTATATGAAAGTAGCGCTAGAAAGAAAAAGAAACATAGTGCATAATATAGTGTAATTGCAAAAAAAGTGGAAATAAAGTGCAGGGCTGCTTTGATATTAATAGAATTAGATAGTACAATTGGTTCTTTATCTCCAAGTTATGGTCCACAAATAAGAAGATCAATTGAATAATTTTACAATCCTTCACTTCCTTTTAAAGTGTAGGACATCTCAGTAGCACACCTAAATCCACAGCACAGGTGCAGCACACATTTGGGAATTTGGCGACCCGCTGGTTGCCCTCAAAGTCATATACTGTCTTTACTTTGACATAGATAGATAGATACATTTTATTTGTCATGTGCGTCAATTGGCACAGTGAAATGAAATCACCATACAGGAAAAAAAAATGAAGAACACAACACAGAGTAGATTGAAATTCAACATAAAACATCCCCTCACAGCAGGATCAAAGTTTCCCACTGTGAGGGAAGGCACCAAAGTCAGTCTCTTCCCAATGTTCCCCACTGTTCACCCGTGGTCAGGGCCTCCCCGAAGAACATCACTATTCTTTGGTCATTGCTTGGTCAATATGCGTGTAGAACGTTAAAGTAGCGGCATATCAAAGCAGTGGCACAATTACTGCAAAAGGGCAATTAAAGATGGTAATAATTGCTCACATCTTGAAAATATATTCACTGCATCCATACACCATCAACATTTAATTAGCCATATGTTGGTTATCTTTGTATTAATGTTTTCTTCATTTCAGTTCCACCGTCCTTAAAAACCATCCAATTTTAGTAATTACAATGGTTCAATGGTTGCTTTAAATCACATATACCAACCTACAGTAAAATACTTTTTTGCATACAGCCCAACAAGACTATCACCATACATAAGCACAATCCCCTGATTAGTATAGAATGTACAGAACTGCCCACTGAGACAAAAAGCAAGAGACGGCATTTTACAATCCCAGCTGCAGCTGGCCGCAAAAGTCAGTTGCAGCCGTTGCCTCCGTTCCAGTTGACTCATTGTCCCTCTCCTTGCATAGCCCTTGTTCCCTAGGAACTGCTTCCTGCAGCTGATCTTGAGGACACAGAAGGCAAGATACCCTGGTTCTTCTTACCAGGCCCTTAATCCAACGTCCACCGCCCTCCATCCACTTCTCCATGGCAGGCAAGCCAGGCCTGTAGTTGAAATGCAGCCGTGACTCGCAGGGCTTCCCTCTCCGGCTGGGATACCAGTTCTACAGCAGGTGAGCCAGGCCTGCTGTTGGGGTACGACAGTGGCATGCCGAAATTATTTTGCTGTTTTTACATGCAATGTTGTTTTTGAAAACCTTTAGCTCTTCTTTCTTCATCCCACATTTTTTAAAAATCATCTATTTGGTCCAGCTTTCCTTGTTTAAATATTTTCCCAAATAGATAGAATACATTTGAAACAAATAGCCCATCATGAAGTTGCATGCTCATAAAGATAATG
Organism: Okamejei kenojei; assembly: GCA_035221665.1. Classification (NCBI taxonomy): domain Eukaryota; kingdom Metazoa; phylum Chordata; class Chondrichthyes; order Rajiformes; family Rajidae; genus Okamejei; species Okamejei kenojei. The sequence continues at coordinate 47,970,097 of CM069131.1, read as the reverse complement.
GAGAAGTGATATAAACAAATGAGTGCATCATTTGGTTTCTGGGTGGAATTTTTCCACAAAGTACCAAAATTAATATTCGGAAAAAGTTCTGATGCAGGGTAGGATGCAAATCCAGATGCATGGTCTCAACGCAGACAGTCGACTTGCACCTTTTGTCTCCATTCATGCTGCTTCACTGACTGAGTTCTTCCAGCACTATTTTTGTTTCTGATTCATTTCTCTTTTGAAAAATAAATATTTTGCCTTTTTACCCCAAACACTCTATTACTTACAAGACACTTTTATGTGCTTTAACCTGTATAAATATATTTGTAAATGAGATTTAACTAACTCCTGGGTACACAAAAATCTGGAGAAACTCAGCGGGTGCAGCAGCATCTAAGGAGCGAAGGAGATAGGCGACGTTTCGAGTCGAGACCCTTCTTTAACTAACTCCTGTTCTTTCATTGATTAGAGGGGTGGGAGATTGCAACCTTCACGTGGCCCGCCCTGTTTTGACGAATGGACAACTTGTCCGACAACTTTAGGCTGTGCACGCCATATGCAAGAAGAAGATTGATTAGATCTTGTCACACTAGAATCAGTATTGGTTTGTAGTACATAGTCAAATGTAATGTATGATAAGAGATAGCAAGTACAGCATTTAAAATTGAATTAAAAATATCTCTAATAAATAAAAAACAAATTGCTTGAAATATATACATTCTCACCTATAGAGAAATGTTACCAAACCACCTAACATTATAATAGTGATTACTACTGTCAGAAGAACCTGATTGCTTATCCCTTCAATCAGTGACACGTCATCAATTCTTGTTCCAAGTAAGTGCTCTGGATGCTGTTCCATAACAGATGACAGATCCCTAAGGAAGAAAATGAACAATCAGCCCTTAAAGCAAATGGTATTTTGTGCTCAGTACATTTAAATTTAAAGCTTTAGGACACCTTTAGGAATTTAAATTAAGTGAAAAGGAGATCTGTTATTAAAAGAAAAATGCTTACTTTATAATAAATATTTTATTTCTAGCAAAGAAAGGGTTCAAGATATTCACAAAATATCGTTTATTTCAACTATCAATATAACCACACCATTAAGCCACTCCAATCAGTCTGTTCCTCACTTGACCAGAACTACTAAAAACACAAACAAAATAGTTGATAAACAGGAAAATAAAAGATGCAGAAGTGTTAAAAGTATTTTCCAATCTCTAACTCTTGCTTTAATTTTCTATTTCTGTTTATGTACTTTAACACATGAAATGTATCTACAATAGTTTACCCAATGCTTTCAATTTTTTATCATCTTTTACTTATTTTTAAAATCTAATTTTCTAAATAGTGCGGTTTCCTTACTAAATCTAATAGTTTCCATAACTCTTCTAGATTACTATGTATGTATCATGTTCCCAAACAGGTATACATTTATCCTGAATTACCATGTCTAGGGTAGTTTTAATCCTTCATTTTGATTATAAAATTGTTATTTTGATTCTGTAGAACATAATCCTGATGTGTCCACAGTATATTTGAAACATCAGTGTACTTCAACTCCACAACCATACAACAGGTATGCATGATACAACTATGCATCAGATAAGCATGATACAACTATGCATCAGGTATGCATGATACAACTATGCATCAGGTATGCATGATACAACTATGCATCAGGTAAGCATGATACAACCATGCAACAGGTAAGCATGATATAACCATGCAACAGGTAAGCATGATACAACTTTGCATCAGGTATGCATGATATGACTATGTATCAGGTATGCATGCATATCTATTGTCTGTCTACTATTAAAACTCTGATCATGTGTGTGTGTGTGTGTGCGTGTGTGCGTGCGTGTGTGTGCGTGTGTGTGGTCACATCTCGAAAAAACAACGCGCTAACGGTAAACATTTTACATATTCCGGTATTTACCCCCTGGAGTCCGAAATCGACATCTGAAAATGTTGTCCAGTTATTAATAAAAAAAGTTCACATATCAGATAAAAGGTTGAAATCAAAAAGCCTGTCTTTCGCTGATGATGTTACAATGGATCTGCCTGCCGCCTGCTTGCGCTGCGAATGACGTCATCCCCCCCCGTTATTCAAAAGTTGGCCCGTCGACCGAAGACCAAAGATCATAGCTGAATACTGCAGTGGCCCAATGCGTGGTCCGTTGGTCGACGCTCGCTCGCGCCTCGGCCCCCTCTCTCCCAATCCTCTTCACCTTCCCCCCCGCTCTCTCCATCTCTGCCTCTCTCTCTCTCTCTACCTCTACTTCTGCCCCCCCCTCTCTAGAAGCGCCTGCAAGTTGGGGGGCTATGCGTGAGTAGATAGGGCAGGGATGGGGTAAAAGGAGCGAATTAATAATATTAATATAATATCAAAGGGGGTGGTTAGTGCGTGTGGGGGGTGGTTAGTGTGCGTGGAGAGTGGTTAGTGTGTGTGTGACACCACACGCCACCCCCAACTGCTCGTTGAGGGGACGGGACCCAACGGGTCCCACTTGGTCTAGTATATACTATTAAAAGTCTCGACTTGTTTATCTTTGTCTGTTTGTGATCTCAGGAGCAACAGCAAAACGGTACATGGTAGCGCAAATTTTTTGCAGAATCATACTCAGCTTTTTCCTGTGGTCATTCGTATCAAGTTTCTGCACATTTGATGTTATATTTCACATTATTGATATTTCAAGGTTTTAAAAAGCCAACTTTAACAATATTTTTACTGTTAAAATCCTTCCTGCCAGCTTCCAACATAGTTTGATACAAAGTTGCAATACAGGAACACTTTGTGCTTCCACCATCTTTTCACCTGAATGTGATATCACAGTCCTCCATCCGACATTTGCAACAATGTTGCCATCATACAACACTTACTCCCCCTCCTGTCCTGGCAGGACAGGGGGGGGGGGGGAAGGGTAAATTGGTATTGCAACTGGGGAAGTGCAATTGCATTCTTTTTTTTTAAGTCCAGTGCTAGGGTAGGTAGGGGATTGCTGGAATCTTACATTCGGCAACGGGTTGAGTTGGGGGTCCACGCCTCCCGTGGGCGTTACGGATTACTGGTGCAATATTGCATTGGGGGACCAGGCACCCTCCCATGTGACAGGGACCCAGTTGGTCTAGTATATACATTACTAAAACTCTCGTCTTGTTTCTATCTATCTATCTTGGCGTGTTTGCCCATGTGATCCTGGAACAATGGCAAAACGGCACATTAGTTAAATTTTAAATAAGATACACATACTGCAGATTTATAAATAGATGGATAGAATACTAAAATAAAGCATGTCGTGTTAGACCTTTACTGATTACTAGTTTTGATGAAGTTGAAGGGTTAAGTCCATACAGTTGGGCACCACATTTTAGGAATACATGGCAGCCAAATGGAGAGTGCATACGAGGTTTACACGAAAGAGGCCTGAGTTATGCGGAAACATGAGAAGCTAGGACTGTTTGCTCAAGAGCAGGGCAGACAAGTTTTAACAGATGCAAACAAAAATCCTGAAATGGTTTGATAATATATATAGGGAGAAATTGTTAATGCCGACTGAAGAATTGGTAAACGGATAACATAAATTTAAGATAATCAATAAAGGAACCATGGGGAAGACGAAAAGAGCTTTTGTACTTGGTAAGTTACATCAATCTGATATGTTTAAGAAAGAACTGCAGATGCTGGAAAAATCAATGGTAGACAAAAATGCTGGAGAAACTCAGCGTGTGAGGCAGCATCTATGGAGCGAATCTGATATGTACTCCTTGCATAAATGGTGGGAGCAAAATGATAGCGGAGTCAGGGGATATGGAGAGCCGGCAGGAACGGGGTACTGATTGTGGATTATCAGCCATGATCACATTGAATGGCTGTGCTGGCTCGAAGGGCTGAATGGACTACTCCTGCTCCTATTGTCTATAATGTTGCTGATTTGTGGAAGTATACAAAATAATAACTAACCAAAACAGACATATACACCCCTAGAAGGTACAATTGCTAATCATAATCCATCACTAGCTATTAAAATGTAAAAAAGGCAAAGTGCTGCTCACACAGTGGTTGCACTGAGTTAACTATTCACTTGGACCATCTCCGACTTCTCCCTATCGATTCTAGATTTCACCGTCTCCATCACAGGAAACAGTCTACTGATCGACATCTAGTACAAACCTACTGACTGCCATTGCTATCTTGACTACACTTCTTCCACACTGCTTCCTGTAAAGAAGCTATTATCCCCTACTCTCAATTCTTCCATCTACGCAGCATCCGCACCAGGCACGTGGCATGAGTAATTACTCAGTGTAGGCACTAGGCAGTTGGTTGACTTTTAAAAATCCGCGCATGAGCAGAAAATTGTGAAAACTGCGCATGTGCAGATCGATACTGTAGGCAGTCAGTCAACTTTAAAAAATCTTTAAAAACGCACATGGGCAGATTGTTCTCTCCTGTAGGTATGCGCAGCATCTTACGCACATTCCACGGTGCAAAGGCAGAATTTCAGCTGCCTTTATTGCCCATTGTAAGTGAAGGCTTGAAGCAGCGTCCATGGCACGCGAGTTGAACATAGTTACGCGTACTGTGGATGAAAGGCACGGGAGAATTATGCCTACCTAAAATCGATTATTAAAATAATAACCATTTAATAATAAATAATGAATTTAGTAAATGAATTGGAAATCTTTACTATTTATATTTAATAATTACCTTTTTATAATTTTAGTCAGGGTAGGCACTGACTACCTTGCCTACCCAGATGGCACGTGCCTGATCTGCACCCAGGATGAGGTGTTCCACACCAGGGCATCGGAGATGTCCTCATTCTTTAGGAAACGGGGTTTCCCCTCTTCCATTAATAATGGCGTATTCGGTATGATCTCGCTGGGACCATCTCCGACGACTAAGCGGCTGTGGTCTGGCCGGGACCGACAATTGTCAGCCTCATTGACCAAGAGACTAGGAGAAAGCTTGGCTGGTGGGGGGAACATGGAACGTAGAAACCATTAAGAAGTCGGAGCAGCGGTTATGGGAAAGAGAGGTAGGCACGAAATAGAAGAAAATAATTAAAGAATAGTATACCCAAGAATTGGGATGTGTTACAAGCAGAATGTAATAAGCGAGTTCGGTATTCCGAAAAACACAAGGAATCATGGGATTTGTCAAAGGTCATTCACCATAAAGAAATAGCGAACGAAGCGCTGGCTGAAGAAACTGTGTATAAATTATTTTCTTTATTCATAATTTATGTGTAAAAATATATTTAATCTGAGGAACTGGGTGCCTTGTGGTCACATTATAGGAAAATTAATGTATTCCAGACTGGAAATTTCACTATTCTGCTAATTTCAAGGCAATGGAATTCTTCAGCCTCATCTACGAATACGAATGAGCAATGAAATTCTCGATTCCACAGAGATTCCCATAAATGGTCAACTCCTCATCCCACCAAAGGAACGTTGCAGGAGAGTGGGGAGACAGAGACAGAGACAGAGACAGAGACAGAGACAGAGACAGAGACAGAGACAGAGACAGAGACAGAGACAGAGACAGAGACAGAGACAGAGACAGAGACAGAGACAGAGACAGAGACAGAGACAGAGACAGAGACAGAGACAGAGACAGAGGCGAGTGGGAGATAGCGGAGAGACCCGCACCTCATCGAGCCCGGCTCCCCTGTGCCACGAGGAGCAACGTGTATGTGACCATACCCATGGTTGCTCCCCCACTCCCGCATGCGCAATAAAATGGAATTGTTACTTTCTTAAAGTGACTAATATGGTTTGTTGTCTGATAGTGTGGATAGAACTTTAACAGTCCCATCCCCTCCCCTGACATCAGTCTGAAGAATGGTCTCGACCCGAAACGCCACCATTCCTTCACTCCAGAGATGCTGCCTGACCCGCTGACTCCAGCATTTTGTGTCTACCTTCAATTTAAACCAGCATCTGCAGTTCTTTCCAACACACCTAACTATTCAATTTTCCTCTCACCTCTTATCCCACATCTGAAAAGCAGTTTTCAAAGCAGCATGAAATCCAACTTTAAAAAATTGCGTTCACTAATTCAAATTCTTATCCTTGTGTTATAATTCTTGTATAGCATTGACCTTTCTCTGTCATTATCTTTTCCTGCGTAACAACACCCAAACGTCTTTTTTCCTCCAATTCAGACCTCTTGTTCAGAATCTACTCTTCGTCCAATTTCTGGCAGCTTGTCCCCAGCCACACATACAAATTCTGGAATTTATTTCTAAAATCCCTAACCATAAATTTCTCAGAGCTCATGGTAACTCATGAAAAATTCACTCAGAAAATGGAAAGAAAATAACAGATATTCATTCAAAAGCAGATTACTTAACAATGTTTTGGTGTACATTCCAGTAATCACACCATAAAATACAGTAAGTGTGGCATGTTTAAGAAGAATTTGCAATTTGCAATTGCTAAGCTTTCCACCACAGGGTTTTCCCCATCCTCTCCCCTCACCTTTCACTTCTTATTTTGGTTTACTCTATACTAATTGATAGAGACCGATTACTAAGTTTAGTCAACTTTTCCAGCCTCTCTGTACCATGCAACAATCTGAATGGTTAAGGTAAATCAGATTGAAGATTTTTAAAATATCCATCTTCCACTGGGACCATTTTGGAAAGAAGAATGAAAAGGCAAATTATTGAACAGCAAGACTACAAATTTTAGTAATGTAGGTTCTAGCACATGAAAGATAAAAAAAGTTGCATGCCATTACAGCAAGTGAATAGAACAACCAGTGGAATTCTGACATTTATTGCTAGTTGGGTGAAAGTAGGTATGTTTTGATGCACTTTACAGAGCACTGGTGAGGCTGCACCTGGCGTACTACTGAATTAGTCTCAGAATCTAAGGAAATGTATAATTGACCCCTTGTCCTGGACTTCCCTAACATCGGGAACAATCTTCCTGCATCTAGCGAAACCTTTAATCTCACGATGGGATGAACATAAGTGGGGGCAGGAATAGTCCGTTTCACCCCTTGAGTTTACTACATCATGCAGTAAGATTGTGGCTGATCCAATCTTTGCCTTGGCATCATTTTTCTGCTCTCTTCCCATATCCCATAAATCTCAAGTACTTTAAATATCTGTCAGTATTAGTTACTCCATCTCCATTGCACTCTAGGGCAGAAGAGATTGGCAACCCTCCAGGAAGTTAAGGAAGTACACAGAAGGTTCATTCGTTTTTTCCCCCCCAAGATGAAATGCAAAAACAGGTTCAGCCTACATCCAATGAAATTGAATAAGTTCAGAGGGAGATTAACTTGGTAGATGTTTATAGGATGTTTCACTTAATTGTGGTATCTAGAACAGGACATGGTTCCAGAGTAAGTGCTTACTCTTTTAACATGGAGATGAGGATCAATTTCTCCTTGGAGGGTTGCCAATCTCTTCTGTCCTAGAGTGCAATGGAGATGGAGTAACTAATACTGACAGATATTTAAAGTACTTGAGATTTATGGGATATGGGAAGAGAACAGAAAAATGGTGCCAAGGTAACGATTGGATCAGCCACAATCTTACTGCATGATGTAGTAAACTCAAGGGGTGAAACAAATTATTCCTGCCCCCACTTATGTTCATCCCATCGTGAGATTAAAGGTTTTGCTAGATGCAGGAAGATTGTTCCCGATGTTGGGGAAGTCCAGGTCAAGGGGTCACAGTTTAAGGATAAGGGGGAAATCTTTATAGGACCGAGATGAGAAAAACATTTTTCACACAGAGAGTGGTGAATCTCTGGAATTCTCTGCCACAGAAGGTAGAATTCACTGGCTATATTTAAGAGGGAGTTAGATGTGGCCCTTGTGGCTAAAGGGATCAGGGGGTATGGAGAGAAGGCAGGTAAGGGATACAGAGTTGGATGATCAGCCATGATCATATTGAATGGCGGTGCAGGCTCGAAGGGTCGAATGGCCTACTCCTGCACCTACTTTCTATGTTTCTATGTCTCTTTCTTTACAGAAAAGTAATGTCTAATATTAATGGAAGAGATCTGTCCCTTCAGTTATTAGTGGAGCCAGTTTCAAAGCCCACCTCCATTACAGCATGAAACTACCCACTATTAGGAAAATTTGACAAACTTAAAAAAATTGCTAATGAGAACATTGAAGATTAATTGGATACAAAGTGGAAATATAACAAGAATATGTTTACACTGGCCTAAAATAACTGCAAATGCTCTCTTTCTGTCCAATAATTTCATTACAAAACATTCAAATTGTTTACTACAAAGCTAGAACAACCAACAGTTTGGTATATTTAACCAGTTAGTTACTGTTGTTGGAAATAATTAAAAATCCTCAGGTTTTGACAATATAAAATTAAAGTAATAAAAGTCAATATCGGCAAGCCAAATTGTTAAATAAACTGGACAATGACCTTGTCAAATTGATTGCACTCCTTCACAAAAATACTGAAAATGTTGAATGAATAAGTTTCCACTAGAATGGAACAAACTATTTTTTCAGATTGACAGCTAACCACAATCAAAAGGTTAGGAAAGAGTCAGTTTCACTACCAGCTTGGTTCAGCAGTTGTAACGTCCTTTTGAATTATAGAAGCTGTTTGCAGACATTTGATTGCCATTGCCCCCCCCCCCCCCCCCCCCTCCTCCCTTTCCACAGTAGCCTATTTTGAACAGCAATTAATGAATCCCTACACCAAAAAAAGAAAAATCGTGTAAATATTCTGGCCAGGCAGCAACTGTGGTGAGTATAATTGAGTCAAAGTTTCAGCCGATGACCTTCCGACCTAAAACGTTAACTCCGTTACCATCTCCACATATGTTACCCGATCTGCTGTGTATTTCCTGATTTTTTTTTTCCCTTTTTATTTCTGATTTCCATTACCTCCCCTTAACGTAGTTACTTAACAATTTTAGGGACGGATGCACTTTAACACAACCATATTGCAAACCCACAAGGCGAGTGCACGCTTGCTAACGCAAATGTCTAGGGTGTCAGGCTGGGCACAAGCAGGCCGTCCGTCATTACCTGTTCCCTTGCAGCAGACACAAAACTTGGCCGATTTGCTCAATAAATGTTGAGGTTGTCGCTTTCGGCTGCGTTTTACTGCCGCAAACGCCCTTTTTCCTTCCTGTATGATTAAGTCATGCCGCGCTGGAGAGGGGTAATTCCACCCGACGGCCGACTTTAAGACATGCCCCCACTTCTGAGTCCAACCGCGCAGGCGAATGAGGCGGCTGAGCTGGCTGGGTCGGTCGGAGGGCGGGAAGGCGCAGGCGCAGTCGCAGTCGCCGGCCGAAGGTGGAATGTGGTGACGTTGTGGAAGCTCGGACAGTTGGTCCGCGGCGGTTCCTTTGTTGTCGGGAACGGCGGCGGCGCGAGCGGGTGAAGAGGGAGCGCGCGGGATGAACGTCGACCGGATCGAGCTGTGCGACAGTCTGCTGACATGGGTGAGTGGGTGGGTGGGTGAGTGAGTGAGTGAGTGAGTGTCGGGGCGACGCCCCGGCGGCAGCGGCCAACCCAGCCAAGAGGAGTGATCTTCACCGTGGTAGGGTCTCGGTACTCCTTGTAATCCGACCGAGCTGGACGCCTGAGCTGTGGGTCGCGCCTTTGTGGTGAATGACACCCCTCCCCGCAGCGACTGCCCCGTGTGTGTGTGCGCCAGTCTTGAGTGTGCGAAGCCCATCAAACTGGGACCTTCTTCTTGCTTCTTGGTTTCTTGGTCCTCCAAAATATTCCAAATTGGAATTTAAACTGGAGGTGGTGGAGGGAGAACTTAAGCCAGAAAGGGGTTTTGGGAAGAAAGAGGTACCGGTACGGCTGACAGTAGTCTTGGGCCCGAGTGGGCACCGGCTTTACCGTTATGATGTGGGATGTGTCAGCTGACAGCACGCATGTACAACCTCCTTTGCTGTTGTTTAACGCAGTTTTGCGATCCATTGTTGTTGTCACTCTCTTTTGTGGTGCGTTTTTGCTAAACTTATTCATATGCATTCATTTTATCCTTTTCCCCTTCATTTCCTTTATTTATTCTTCTTGCATTAGAATATACCGTATAGATATAGAAGCTTATCATTCAGCCCAACTTTTGATATTGATGTTTATACTTCATATGATCTTACCCAACACTTTCAGAATATTCTCCTTTCTTTCATGCGCTGCAGCATTTCATCACTTCTAGGACAAGTAGGGGTGGGCATTCATTGCATATCAGTTGTTCCCATTCACTGGTGGTGATTTTTTAATCTACTTGACTGATTTCCTTTTGTAAGCTTTTAATTTATTCACCACAACCACTGGGTTGGTTTAAATTTCATTGTCTAAGCAGTCTGAGAATTTTTTCTTCTTCTAGATTTTCTACTATATTTATTTGTAAAAGTTATTTACATCTGGCTTTTACCATATGCATGCTTTATTCCTGTCTGACCCATTAATTATTTTAAAACAATCTCAGCTATCCCCTTTAAAAAAAATAACACATTCTGTACAATTTGAGACCTACCATCTCAAACAGAACAGAAGGAGTACTTTCACCAGCAGACTGCAGTGGTTCCAATTGGCAGTGTACAATGTTTCATTTGGCTTCAATCTGTAAATTGTTCTACCATCCTTGTGTCTTTAATTTCCTTATTGCCTTTGTCATAGAGTGATAGTGGAAAAAGCACTTTCGGCCTAACTTGCCCACACCAGCCAACATGTCCCAGCTACATTAGTCCCACCTGCCTGTGCTTGGTCCATATCCCTCCAAACCAGTCCTATCCATGTACCTGTCTAACTGTTTCTTAAATGTTGGGATAGACCCATCCTCACCTGGCAGCTTGTTCCATACACCCATCACCCTGATAGATTCCTATCAAATCTGTGCATCTACCCGATCTATTCCTCTCATGATTTTATACACCTGCATAAAATCAGCCCTCATCCGCCTGCGTTCCAAGGAATAGAGATCCAGTCTACTCAACCTCTCCCTAAAGCTCACACCCTCTAGTCCTGGCAACATCCTCGTAAATCTTCTCTGAACCCTGTCCTTTCTATATTGTAGTGATCTGAAATGGGCATGGTACTCTAAAGTGTGGATTAAAGTTCTAAACAGATATCATAACAGCAATCAGTTTAAAAAAAAATTGTGGGCATGGGCAACACTTTTTCTCCTTGCGAAGCTGATGGTACACTGCCAATTGGAACCACTGCAGTCTGCTGGTGAAAGTACTCCTGTTCTGTTTGAGATGGTAGGTCTCAGAATTTGATATGTTTCCAAGTCAAGATGGTGTTAACCGGAGTAAGAACCCATTGTTCTTTTATGCGATTGGGATGTGGGTTTGGAGGAGAAATCAAGGAAGCCTTGGTGATTTGTTGCATTACATACTGCAGCCACATTTCACTAGAAATGGCTATTTGAACTTTTAAAGCGGTGTCGGCAACCTTGTTCGGCATAGGGGCTGGGTCGCATGTCTGTGAGCGGATGACGGGCCACATCTATCACATGTACACATGGATGCCCGTCCCCATCCCGCCATGGATGGCAGGCATCAAATCACGTGTTCACATAGATCCCGCCCCTTCGAGCACTGGCCCCTAGTTACGGGCAAAGATGGTTACAGGCGTTCACGAACATGGCGCACCACGGACCATTGCCTTGGCTCTGTCGTGAAGGTGGTGGCTCAAATACGCATTCTCACTCGTCCCCGTCCTATTGACAACCTCGATCCTGACATTGTGTTTAAGAAAGAACTGCAGATGCTGCAAAAATCGAAGGTAGACAAAAAAAGCTTGAGAAACTCAGTGGGTGAGGCAGCACTATGGAACGAAGGAATAGGCGACGTTTTGGGTTGAGACCCTTCTTCAGACTGGTCTCAGAGCAGTGTCAGCCGCTTCTGAAGAAGGGTCTTGACCCCAAATGTTGCCTATTCCTTTGCTCCATAGATGCTGCCTCACCCGCTGAATTTCTCCAGCTTTTTTGTCTACCTCCGATCCCGACAGTGAAGCCCAGACATAGAAGGTGCGTGGCCGTGCCAGCTGCTTTGCGCAGAATGCGGTAGCCAGAGCTCAGCGTTCCTCCGCTGCTCGGCGCTCCTCGGCAGCTCGCAGCTCCGCCATTGCGGCTGCCAGTGCAGGCCGCTTTGAGTCACCACGCCTGGGCGCGGAGGCCTCGAGCCCGGGAGGTACCGGAGGTGAAGGAAGTCAGAGGGCCGGATAAATACGGGAAAAAAATACGCCTGCAGGCCGGATGATTTTGGGTTACGGGCCACAATCGGTCCGGGGGGAGTAGGTTGCCAACCCCTGTTTTAAAGTAATGGGAGGGGTGCATCAAGGCCTCTACTTTGCATTGTGCATTATTGATTTTGTTGGATGTTTTTGGTGCTGAGCTCTTCCAGCCAAGGTGTGTTAAGGCCCTGTCCCATTTTCCCGAGTTACTCACAAATTCTCCTGAGTTTTCCCCCTGATTCAAACTCGGAGATGCCAGCCATAGGTACTCAAGGCTTTTTTTTTTACTCGTGGACATTTTTCAACATGCTAAAAAAACGTCCCGACTTACCTGCAGATTTACAATCTAGAGCAGAATGGTTAAATTCAAGGATGAAGAGGTAAACGCCCTAAAATATAGGAGCATCGATATTTTGGAGATCTGAAGATTACAGCAACAGAGGACTGAGATCATGGAGGAATTTGAAAACAAATGAGAATCTTAAAATTGAAAGATTGCGCCGAGTACCCACGGCTGGCATTACGAGCCGCTATGGCTGCTACGGACTCCTATGGACTTGCTGCGGACATTCTCCGAGTTTGAATCAAGGGGAAAACTCGGGTGAATTTGTGAGTAACTCGGGAAAGTGGGACAGGGCCTTTACACTGCTATGCAGTGTGTAAATGCTTGCTGCAGAATATCTATCATTTGACCAGTTCTTGTAATAATTGCGTTTATGTAGTTGATTCAGTTAAGTTTTTGGTCAATTGTGATCTCCTTTGGATTGGTTGACAATAATAACGCTAATGTTGGAAGTTGTTCAGATCCAATGACATGCAATCTAGAAATAAGCTCTTGCACTTTTCTTTTTTTTTGTAAAATATTTTTATTAGAAGTGATAACATATTAAGAAGAAATAATATAAAATCAAAAAAAAAAGAAAATATTATTTGTCACATACATTCTTAATATTTTTAAAATTTACAGTCAATCTTATTTATACATTTACCACATATAGCGGAAACATATGAGAAAATTCTGTTTAATTTGGATTTTGAGAAGTGTATTCTATGTATAACTTTAAATTGTATCAAGGAGTGTCTGGCATTTAATGAGCAATGGTGTATATGTTGTAAACTTTCATTCCATACTTCTCTATTAATTACTTGACCTAATTCGTTTTCCCATGCTTGTCTATATTTATCCGTATTTGGTAAATCATTTTCCAGTAAGATATTATAAATATATTATATAAATGTTTCTGTATTCGGATGTTTGTTTAGACATTCATCTAAAATTTCTGTCTTTCTATTCCTAAAATCTGGTGTATTTGATTTAACATAATCTCTAGTTTGTTGATATCTAAAATATTCTTTGGAGTGTAATCCATAATTTTGTTGTAATTCCTGAAATTAGAGAAATAAACTTTCCCTGTAGAGATCACCAATCTTATTTATTCCATAGTTCTTCCATTTAAAAAAACCTTTATCCATCAATGACGGTTTAAAAGTAGTATTGTTTACAATTGGAAGAGCTAGTGGTGTATTCTGTAATTTTAATGTTTTTTTTAATTGTTTCCAAATACATATACCACTTTCTATTATTGGGTTTCCTCTATAAATTTTCTTATGTATTGTAGTGTTAGCAAATAAAATCGAGCTAATTTCGAAAGGTGAACAGTCTTCCTTTTCCATTTTTAACCAATTTGGTTGTTTATCTAGTTCTTCCAACCAGAAATTCATATTTTTTATATTAACTGCCCAATAATACAACATAAAATTAGGCAATGCAAAACCTCCATTCATTTTTGATTTACATAGATGCTTTTTAATTATTCTATGGTTCTTATAATCCCAAATAAAATTGGTAACTATAGAGTCCACTTTCTTAAAAATAATTTTAGGAAGATATATCGGGATCATTTGAAACACGTATAATAATTGTGGAAGGAAAATCATTTTTATCGCATTAATCTTACCTAGCATTAAAGTAGGTAATGTTTTCCAATATTGGATATTCTTAAGTAGTTTATTCAATAAGGGTGGGAAATTAGATTTAAATAAAGAATCATATCTTTTTGTTACATAAATTCCAAGATATTTGATTTTTTCATTTGCAATCTTAAAAGGATATTGTTGTAATATATGTAAGTTATTTCCCATTATTGGCATAAGTTCACTTTTATTCCAATTAATTCTATATCCTGAAAACGATCCAAATTGAGTTATTAAATCTAATAAGTTAGGAATACTAATTTCCGGCTTTGTGATATAATGTAATACATCATCTGCGTATAAAGAGATTTTATTTTCAGTTTCTTTAGTTTCATACCCGTATATTTCACGATGCAATCTCACAGATTTTGCTAGTGGTTCTATTGCAAGTGCAAACAGTAGTGGAGATAAAGGGCAACCTTGTCTGCAGCCTCGGAATAAGTTAAATTTAGTTGTTAACATTTGGTTTATTAATATTCTAGTTGTTGGCTTGGTATATAGTAATTTAATCCATGTCATAAACTTCTCCCCCAACTGAAAAAATTCCATAACCGAAAATAAATAAGACCATTCAATCTGATCAAAAGCTTTCTCTGCGTCCAACGAAATAATTGATAAATCCTTATTAATGTTTCTTTTCGAGTATATAATATTAAATAATCTTCTCAGGTTGTTTGAGGACTATCGTTTTGGTATAAATCCTGTTTGATCTGAATGAATTAGTTTATTAATCACTGTGTTTAGTCTTTGTGCTAGTATTTTGGTTAATATTTTTTGATCAGTATTTAAAAGAGATATAGCTGTATATGACCCTGGATCATCAAGATTTTTATCTAATTTAGGTATAAGTGTTATAATAGATTCATTTAATGTTTCTGGTAATTTCTGTTGTGCATAAATGTGTTCATATAGTGTCTTCAAACGTGGAGCTATCATATAATAAAATATTTTATAAAATTCTGCTCCAATACCATCTGGTCCTGGAGTTTTACCATTTTTTAATGATCTAATAGTTTCTTCAATTTCTTTAGTAGTTATTTCAACGTTTAATAATTCTCTATCTTCTAAATCCAGTCCTTTTAGATTACAATTTTTTAAGAATGTTTCTACTCCTATCCGATTTTCTTTTGTTTTAGCTGAATATAAATTTGTATGATATTGCAAAAATCTCTCGTTGATATATTTAGTTTGTACTAGTAATTCCCCTTTATCTGATTTAATCCTATAGATTAATTTTTCACCTTCCAATTTTCTTAATTGACGAGCCAATAATTTATGTGGTTTGTCACCAAATTCAAATTGTATTTGTTTACTATATTTTTTATAGTTTTACAACTTGGTCTGACTGTATTTTATTTAATTTATATTACAATGCAAATATTTTATTATGTTTTATCATGGTTGGATTAACAGCGTTCTCTGTATCTAACTGTTTAATCTCCTTTTCCAATGCCTGTTGTACCTTCCGATTCTCTTTATTATAAAATGCTTGAGAAGATATCATAATTCCCCGAACATACGCTTTAAAAGTTTCCCATAAAATGGGACGAAGATATTTCTGCCGTATCGTTTATTTCAAAGAAAATCTTGATCTGTTTTGTGATATATTCTTGAGTTATTTTGTCTTTTAAAATTTGTGGGTTAAATCTCCATTGACCTTGTTTTTCCATTTTACCAGTTATTTTCATCTTAAAAGTTAAAGGTGCATGATCTGAAATTATAATATTATGATATTTTGAATTATTCGTAAGTGGAATGAGTTTTAAATCTACCAGAAAATAATCTATTCTTGAATAAGTTTTATGCACAGGTGAGTAAAATGAGTATTCTCGTCCTGTTGGGTTTTGCCATCTCCAAACATCTTTAATATTACTAGTGTCTATATATGCATTTATTAACTCACTGGAATGCGATTTAGTTTCCTTGATGATCTATCCAAATAAGGATCTAGTGTACAATTTAAATCTCCTCCAATTATTAGATTGTGTTGTGATAATTCCGGGATGGTATTAAATATATATTTTTTAAACGGTGGACTATCAAAATTGGGCCCATTGACAAAAATCTGTGTATTCTCCTATTACAATAATATACCGTCACCAGTTATTGGTGAAGTATGTTTAAATGCAGTGCCTTTACGAATTAATATTGCTACACCTCTAGATTTGTGTGTGAAAGCAGAATGATAGACTTTATCAATCCATTTAGCCTTTAAATGTTCTGCCTCTTTTTTTAAATGTGTTCTTGGATAAATGTCTATTTTAAGTGCTTTTAAATGTGCTAATACTTACCCCTCTTAATTGGTTCGACGTTATTCCTCCATTCCCCATATTCGTATGTAAGTCTTGCATCCTAAAGGGATATATAATAGAGCAAATGGTTCAGTTCGACATACCAACCTTACACCTGAACTTCGAATAGATGAATTTCAAGAAGTTTCTCTCACATATATATCTCCTTTGCATTAATTTATAATTATTCAAATGTAAAATAATTAACAAGAAATAGTATTAAAAAAGGGATAGATTAAGAGATTAGTAGGGTGCACAAAGAAAGAAAAACTACATCTAGTATTAGTGTAGTTAGTGTTAGCCATACTAACATGGCTAGCAATCTAAAGACTTCCGTAGTGAATGTTAAATACTTATCCATCTCCATGATTCACTAAAATTATTATTCCATAAAAAAAATATTATTTAAACCGGGGGTATTAAACTAATATGTGTACAAAGTTCATATTCAAGTATATACTAATATATATACTTAATGCTTATTACAAACTATAATAATAAGAATATATATATTTTTTAAAAACCCAAATTATAGAAAAAATAAAAAATGAAAAAGAAATAAAAAGTACCAAGGGGGATAAATTAAGTCAAAGTTTATATTTTATATATTTATATTTACTATTTACTTAATTCTAAGTTAGTCGGGTATAATTAATTATTAATCAATAATTAGCAGTTATTAGCTCTAATTAATAATGATACCAGTGTATTAAATGTAATATATGTTTATGTATGTTAATATATGTTAATTATTAATATTAGTAGTGTTAGTATTCTAATTATTAGTATCCATGGAATAGTCTACGATCCGTATCTCCTCGAGTCTCCCATCCGCCTCCTTCTCCGTCTTCTTTAGATGAAACAAGTCCATAGTCTATTGCAATCTTCAACCAATCTTGAAAGTATGGTTTAATTGTTCGTTTAATTCATCTTTGAAGATTTCATTCAGTCTACTTCTCGCTCCTTAATCCCTTGGGCAAAACTCAATGCGTCCTCTGGATTTTTAAAATAATGTTCTTCCTGATTGTAGGTGACTCTCAGTGTGGCTGGATATCTCAGACTGTACTTCACTTCCCTCAAAATTCTTTTGGTCTCTTGAAACGCATTTCGTTTCTTGGAGACCTCTGCTGGATAGTCTCGGTAAATGCTGATCGAATCTTCTTCATATTTAAGATTTCTACTTTTCACAACTTTATTCATCATATCTTCCAAAACATAATCATACTGGACTTTTACTATCATTTGTCTTGGAGGAGCATCTTGCTTTGTGTAACGTCTCATTACTCTGTGTGCTCGGGCTAGCAAAGGCTTTTGTTCCAGAGATAAAACCGTTTGTAATAAGTTTGCGGTAAAGTCTCGGGTTTCTTGATTCTTTTCTCTCCCTTCTCGAATACCCACGATCCTTAGGTTCTGCCTTCTGTGGCGTCCTTCCAGCTCAGTACACTTATCAGTAATTTTGCCCAGTAAGTCAGATAATCGTTGATTTTCTTTGACGAGTGTTTTCGTAATCTGAGTACTTATTTCGACTAGTTCATCAAGGTTTTTTATGGATGTTGATTGTACCGTAATATTGACCATAAACACAAATATTAGGATTGAAAAGCAAAATGGTTAAAGAGTTATGGCCTTGGGAGGACTTTGTAGGAGTAGATAGAGTTCTAGGAATTGCTGGAGGACCAGTATGTTGAAGGGATATACCTGATATGCAGCACAGAAAATTTGAGATGTGCAGAGATGTGTTAATTGTAGATCATGATGGGAAAAGGTTTGAAGGGATTTGTGCAGCGACGGGAATTGCTGAGTAGTGGTTCCCGCAAAGGAGCGTCAGTCAAATGGATAGATGGCAGGAGAGAAGAGGTAGAAACTGGCGAACGGGAGAGGGGCTTTTATTGGGCGGGTGTCTGCAGGAGAGTTCTGCTGTCCTGTCGGTCCAGGGCTGTCGGGTGGCCCGGCGGGGCGGCGCTTCTTCTCCGCGCAGGCTGTGGGCCGCCGCTTCTCCAGTCTCTCCCCGTTTCCCACTCGCATCTGCGCCGCCCTCCCGCTACTTGGCACCCCTGTTCATCAGATTAAATATATTTTTACACATAAATACTTTTTACACGTAAATCATGAATAAAGATAAGAATTTACATACGGTTTATGCAGCCAGCGCTTCGTTCGCTTTTTCTTTATAGCGAGTGACCTTTGACAAATCCCATGATTCCTTGCGTTTTTCGGAATACCAAACTCGCTTATTGAGCTGAGGTAATTGTGGAGCCTAATAATGTTACAATAGGTGGAGAAAGGTTTTTGTAGTGAGATCACATACTTGTTACAATACTCTTTTACCTTATTGTGACTTTTTGACTCATCTGAATCTTACAACTTTAAGGAAGCAAATTATTCAGTTCAATCCTACAGTAGCCAAAAACCAATGAAGTCAGTGCCTTAGGGTTTATGATGCCTACCAAATACAATGACTTTGGTTTCCCACTATTCAGTTAAGGAGAAATATTTGATTGTTACTAGATTTTTGATAAACAGGAAGATAATTTGGAGATAACAGAGCATTCACGTTTGTGTTAGATCTGAATGTCATGGAGATGGTCATTTAAATGAAATTGACAAGGGTATAGTTGATAAAGGACTGAGGATGGATCAGATGGATCCTTGTAGAACACAAGGGGTAACTGCTTGGAAGAAAGAAACAAAGTTATAATTGAGGGAAACTAAGAACTGCAGATGATAGTTTCTACAAAAGGACACAAAGTACTGATACCCTCTCCATGGGCTGAAGTATTTGGTAAGCAATGTCAATTTCACAAAGGATAACCAAATTATAATTGTAGATTGTTTATTTGTCTACATTAGAAGTAATGTGCCAGTAGGTTAGAAAATACCAAAATATGGGAATTGTTTTTTTATTAAAAAAATTAAAAGTAGAGGAAAAACACATTGCCTTTAAGGATTTCTGTTCTTTCCTTTTAGATTCAGACGTTTGGTCTGCAGGTGCCATGCAAGAAAATAGACGATTTGACAAGTGGCGTTGTGATGGCACAGGTTCTACAGAAAATGTAAGTTATAAATGTAATATATACTTTACAATTTGTACCAGACCTACCAAAACTATAACCAAATGTATGTAAAAAGGGGATTTGTTGCATAAAGCTATTGCAATTTATTCATGATGTATTTTGGCTACTGCATAATGAGAAATCCTACGGTAAAGGTAAGAATTTTACTTGTTCTCAAGTTAGTCTTTTTTTCTGTAATTGAATTTCAAATCTAACCCAATAGAACCATGATACATCTTCATTCACTTAATGTAATGGAGACCGCACTATACCTTCATCTGCTTTTCTTGTACTGTGAGACATTTTACAATTATACTGTCATCATTTATTTTGATTTAATTTTAACTGTTGAAAAACTTACAGTATACTTGATCACAGGCGATGTTTGTAGCTATTAGTCAGCATGAACATGTACTATTTCGCATTTTTCAGATGTTTAGCATGTGAAAAATAATTATTTTACATTTTCAGAGATCAGTCATGGTTTGATGATACCTGGATAAATCGTATCAAGTCAGAAGTCGGGGATAACTGGCGACTAAAGGTTTGTTGCCTTGTCCTGATTTGTTCCATCATTTCTGTGGCCTCCATCCATATCTAAAGACAATTGTTTTTGAGACTTGAATTGCAACATTGGCAGTCTTCCTTGTTATAGCAAATGTAAACTTTTCTTTACAGGTTAGCAATTTGAAGAAAATTTTAAAAGGCGTACTGGATTACTATCATGAGGTAAGAAGATTTAATTGTAATAAGTTTAGCACTGATCACCACAAATATAGTTTGAATTTTGAGTTTCTTTAATCAGAAGAAAATGGACAGCAATAATGTAACTGGTTATCAAAAATGTAAAATATCCTTTAGTATGTGCTTTGGTGATTCATAAATCCAGTGATAGTTTTGCAAAAATTATCACAGTTTATAGCTACTCTGTTTATGTTGTTCTCTGGTTTTCAGCGATCGGAATGCCATTGTGACCTCTTCTATGTAATTTTCTTTATCTGTGAGGTTATTGGTGAAGCTTTTGTGAACTGAATCTTCCCTTTTACCATAGCAACAGTTGCTATTTTTTCAGTTCACAGTCAATAGGCAAGTAGATAGTTGCTGTAAAATTCCCTCGTTTATTGTTAAATAATCAAGTACAAACGAAAACCTAAGTATTCCCACTGCACTTTATGTGCATGTGACGAATAAAACTTGACTTGACTTGATTATGTTAAAATGTTATAAATCCTGTATGTTTCAGTTAAATGCCCTTGTGTACACTCTGACTTGTATTTTATCATTAGATTTTCTATGTGATACGAGTTCCTTGTGTGTATTTGGACACCCAAAGCTCCCATACATATTTTTCGATTGGAGAAATAGGTTGTCTTTTTCTTAAACTACTGCAGTTTATGAAACAAAGTCCTTTATTATTATTTGTAATCTGTCTGCCTCGCTCCATCTCCATCTGTTACTCTTGGGGAATTCAGGAGGGGCAGCAAATGCTAGTTTTGAGAATGATGCCCATAATTCATAAATGAATGAAAACAAAGCACAGAATTAAATTTTAGATAAACTTTTCTCATATTACCTTGATAAACAGATTTGCTGCCAAGCATTTATTTTGGTTTTAAGGTAACTGCTCAGTGTTTTCTTTAAATTTTAAAACATAAATATTATTTTAAGTATAAAATAAATGATCAGATTGAAACATTTATACTTGTATTATACATCTGTCTTGTTAAGCAGACCCATAACCAAAGGCAGCTCAATGCTGGAAAGTTTGAAGAAATATTGTACCTGAAGAACATGAATTAGAATTGTAATAGTTGCAAATAAAAATACAAATTTTGCACAATTAGCTTTTTTTTTCCTTTGGGATAAATTCAGGAAATACCTTCAGCCAATAAGTTACACTGAGTATCTTAATAATGTACTGACAGATTTCAACTATGCCACACTTATTCCCAGATTGAATTAAATAAATAAGATAATGTTTTATTTTCCAGTATATTTCTGTTCTGGAAGTTGATAATGGTAATGATTTTTTTGTCATAAGTACCGAGATACTGTGGGGGGGGGGGGGATCTTTATTTTGTGTGCTATCCGGATAAATCATAATGTACATTAATACAAATACACCATACACGAGAACAATAGGTAATGAACCGGAGTGCAAAATACAGTCTTACAATTACAAAGCGCAGATAAAAAATTAATACAGCGGGCATAAATTATGTGTTTTATTTTAATCTGTTTACAGGTGCTGGGGCAGCAAATTACTGATTTCCCATTACCAGATGTTAATTTGATAGGAGAACACTCAGATGCAGCAGAACTTGGACGAATGTTACAACTTATTCTTGGCTGTGCTGTCAACTGTGAGCAGAAACAAGGTAATGTTAGATTAGATTACATGCTTGAGGGTGTGCATAGATTGGTCATTGTGTTTAGTTCAAGTCAATTCGAGGTTAGGTCCTGGAGACTGGAGAGTAGTTAATGTTTAAATGTTTAAGATAGAAGTAGAGAGAATCCAAGGAATAATAGGCTGGTGCTATTGCAGGGGATTATATGGGATAGGATCTACTCGCATTTGGAAGAGAATGGTTTAGTTAGGGACTGTCAACATGGCTTTATTAGCGGCAGGCTGTGCCTTACTAACTTAATCAAGTTGTTTGAGGAGATAACAAAGGCGGTTGATGAGATTAAGGTGGTGGATGTTATCCACGTGGACCTTAGTAAAGCATTTGATGAAAACCTCGATGGTAGGCTAATGCAGTAGATTAAAATGCGAGGGATTAACAGTGACTTAGTCGTGTAGATTGAGAACTGCCTGACATGTAGAAGACAGGATTGTGGTGGAAGAACAATATTCAGGCTTGACGTCCGTAACCATAAAAATATATTAATGACATGAACTCCAATGTTGATGGGTTAGTTGGTAACTTTGCAAATGACTGCAAGATTGCTGGGGCCGTGAACTGTGAGGAAGGTGGTCAAATTTTACAGTGGAATGCAGATGGTTCACAAAAATGGGTGGAGAAATGGTAGCTGGAGTTTAATCTGAGCAATTGTGATACGCACTTTGGTAGGTTGAATATAGGACAAAATATACAGTTAATGGCAAGACCCTTAACAGCATTGAGACAGAGAGGGGTCTTGAGGTGCAAACCCATAACTCCCTGAAAGTGGCAACACATGGATAGAGTGATAAAAAGGGATAATGGTATGCTTGCCTTCATTACTTGGGACATTAATTATGAAGGACGTGGTGCATAAGACTTTGGTTAGGTCGCATTTGGAGTACTGCATGCAGTTGTGGTCATCCCATTATAAGAAGGACATGGAGGCTTTGGAGAGGGTTTAGAGGAGATTTACAGAATGATGCCTGGATTAAGGGATTTTAGTCACAGAGCGAGGTTGGGCAGACTTTGATTACTTTCTCTGGAACGTCGGAGGTTAAGGGGACAATTGATAGAAGTACATGGCATTATAAGAGGCATAGATGGGGTAGTTAGTCAGAATCATTTTCCCAGGATGGAAATATCAAATACTACAAGGCACAGCTGAATGATTCTAAGTATAAAAGAGATGTTGGGGCAAGTTTTTTACATAGAGGGTGGTGAGTGTCTGGAATGTGCTGCCAAGTGTGGTGGTGGTGGAGGCAAATATGATGGTCGCATTTAAGAGACTTTTAGAGAAGCACAATATGGAAGGATCTGGACTATGTGCACACATTGTTCCTGTGCTGTACTGTTCTGTTCTATGTACTGTTACTGTCATATTTACAAGGACAATAAGGTACAATTACAATACAAAATCAGCTACAATGATTGTTCAGCAAAGAGCAAATTCTATTTATGAAATATATTGGAATATCAGAGGATATGATGTCATAGGAAAAAAAAAACAGGTTATGGCTACCCCTTATTCTTAAACTGTAGCCCCTGGTTCTGGATTCCCCCAACATCGTGAACAAGTTTCCTGCATCTAGCTCGTCCAATCCCTTAATAATTGTATATGTTTCTATAAGATATCCTCTCATCCTTCTAAATTCCAGTGAATACATAGAAACATAGAAAATAAGTGCAGGAGTAGGCCATTCGGCCCTTCGAGCCTGCACCGCCATTCAATATGATCATGGCTGATCATCCAACTCCGTATCCTGTACCTGCCTTCTCTCCATACCCCCTGATCCCTTTAGCCACAATAGCCACATCTAACTCCCTCTTAAATATAGCCAATGAACTGGGCTCGACTACCTTCTGTGGCAGAGAATTCCAGAGACTCAACACTCTCTGTGTGAAAAATGTTTTCCTCATCTCGGTCCTAAAGGAATTCCCCCTTATCCTTAGACTGTAACCCCTTGTTCTGGACCTCCCCAACATCAGGAACAATCTTCCTGCATCTAGCCTGTCCAACCCCTTAAGAATTTTGTAAGTTTCTATAAGATCCCCCCTCAGTCGTCATAAATTCTAGCGAGTACAAGCCGAGTTTATCCAGTTTTTCCTCATACAAAAGTCCTGACATCCCAGGAATCAGTCTGGTGAACCTTCTCTGTACCCCCTCTATGGCAAGAATGTCTTTCCTCAGATTTGGAGACCAAAACTGTACGCAATACTCCAGGTGTGGTCTCACCAAAACCCTGTACAACTGCAGTAGAACTTCCCTGCTCCTATACTCAAATCCTTTTGCTATGAATGCTAACATACCACTTGCTTTCTTCACTGCCTGCTGCACCTGCACGTCTACTTTCAATGACTGGTGTACCATGACACCCAGGTCTCGCTGCATCTCCCCTTTTCCTAATCTGCCACCATTCAGATAATAGTCTACCCTCCTGTTTTTGCCCCCAACCTCACATTTATCCACATTATACTGCATCTGCCATGCATTTGCCCACTCACCCAGCCTATCCAAGTCACCTTGCAGCCTCCTAGCATCCTCCTCACACCTAACACTACCCCCCAGCTTAGTGTCATCCGCAAACTTGGAGATGTTGCATTCAATTCCCTCGTCCAAATCATTAATATATATTGTAAATAGCTGGGGTCCCAGCACTGAGCCTTGCGGTACCCCACTAGTCACTGCCTGACATTCTGAAAAGGACCCGTTTACTCCTACCCTTTGCTTCCTGTCTGCCAGCCAGTTCTCTATCCACATCAATACTGAACCCCCAATACTGTGTGCTTTAAGTTTGTATACTAATCTCTTATGTGGGACCTTGTCGTAAGCCTTCTGAAAGTCTAGATATAACACATCCACTGGTTCTCCCTTATCCACTCCACTAGTTACATCCTCGAAAAATTCTATAAGATTCATCAGACATGCTGACTTTGTCCAATGATTTCACCACTTTCCAAATGTGCTGCTATCCCATCTTTAATAACTGACTCTAGCAGTTTCCCCACTACCGATGTTAGACTAACTGGTCTGTAATTCCCTGTTTTTTCTCTCCCTCCTTTTTTAAAAAGTGGGGTTACATTAGCTACCCTCCAATCCTCAGGAACTACTCCAGAATCTAAGGAGTTTTGAAAAATTATCACTAATGCATCCACTATTTCTGTGGCTACTTCATTGAATACTCTGGGATGTAGCCTATCTGGCCCTGAGGATTTATCGGCCTTTAATCTGTTCAATTTACCCAACACCACTTCTCAGCTAACCTGGATTTCACTCAGTTCCTCCATCTTATTTGGCCCCCGGTCCCCTGCTGTTTCCGGCAGATTATTTATGTCTTCCTTAGTGAAGACAGAACTAAAGTAGTTATTCAATTGATCTGCCATGTCCTTGTTCCCCATGATCAATTCACCTGTTTCTGACTGCAAGGGACCTACATTTGTTTTAACTAATCTCTTTCTCTTCACATATCTATAAAAACTTTTGCAGTCAGTTTTTATGTTTCCTGCCAGTTTTCTTTCATAACCTATTTTCCCTTTCCTAATTAAGCCCTTTGTCCTCCTCTGCTGGACTCTGAATTTCTCCCAGTCCTCTGGTAGGCTGCTTTTTCTGGCTAATTTGTATGCTTCATCTTTAGTTTTGATACTATCCCTGATTTCCCTTGTTATCCATGGATGCACTACCTTCCCTGATTTATTCTTTTGCCAAACTGGGATGAAGAATTGTTGTAGTTCATCCATGCAGTCATTAAATACCTTCCATTACACATCCACTGTCAACCCAGTCGTTCATCGTTGACAGTCAGAATTAACCTTGTGAACCTTCGCTGCACTCCCTGAATAGCAAGAATGTCCTTCCTCAAATTAAGAGACCAAAACTGTACACAACACTCCAGGTGTGGCCTCAACAGGGCCCTGTACAATTACAGAAGGACCTCTTTGCTCCTATATTCAAATCCTCGTGTTATGAAAGTCATTAGCTTTCTTCACTGCCTGCTGTACCTACATGCTTATTTTCAGTGACTGATGTACAAGCACACCCAGGTCTCGTTGCACTTCCCCTTTTCGTAATCTATCATTCAGATAATCTGCCATCTTGTTGTGGCCACAAAAGTGGATAACCTCACATTTATCCACATTATACTGCACCTGCCCACTCACCCAACCTCCTGCCTCTAGCGTGTCCAAACCCTAATGGGCCTGTCCCACTTAGGTGACTTTTTAGACGACTGCAGGAGACTATGCAGTCGCCACATGTTCGCGGGTGGTTGCCAGGGAATCGCCTTCATGGTTGTGAGGAGTTCCAGCATTCGGGGAACTAGTTGTGGCCTCATTATGGTCGCTGCGAATTTTTCAACACGTTGAAAAATTAGCAGCAACTAGAATGAAGTCGCCATGGAGAGTAGCAAGAATTCTTGTGCCGTAGGTGGGTCACCAGGAGGTCCTAGTGGTTTGCCAGGGGGTCGAAGGTTCTCGTAGGTTGTAGCTGATGCTGAACGGTGAATTTCATTGGCTCATTGGGAAAAAAAAAGTAAGCAGTAGTTTTCAGAACCAAGGATAACCGACTGGTAATGTTAAATGTCCGCTGAGCTTCTCAGCCATGTATCTCTGGCTTATTAAAAGTTGTCTCCACTCCTTCTTCCCTCTTCTCCCCCGCCCCCCCCCCCCTCTTTGAAAGGACTTGCCGTACACTGTGCTTTAGCCGTCTTAATTACAGCGCCAACCTTCCTGTTCATCGCAGTATCACCTTGTTTTTGCACCGTGTGAATTTCACTCAGACAGCGCTCATCCCGCTTACCCCCGCCTGCATAACAGGCTGGTGAAGGAAGGTGTGTCTGTGTGGCCCCCACCCCCGTTCTCCTCCTCCTCCCCCCCCCCCCCCAGCCATTTCAGTTGCCATTTTTTCAGGTGACTGCCTAAGTGGGACTGGCCCATTAATAATCTTATATGTTTCAATAAGATCTCCTCTCATCCTTCTAAATTCCAGAGTATACAAGCCCAACCGCTGCATTCTATCAACGAATGACATCCTGCCATCCCTGGGATTAACCTGGTCAACATGCACTGCACTCCCTCAATAGCAAGAATGTCCTTCCTCAAATTTTAAGACCAAAACTGCACACACTACTCCAGGTGTGGTCTCACTAGGGCCCTGTACAACTGCAGAAGGACCACTTTGCTCCTATACTCAACTCCTCTTGTTATGAAGGCCAACATGCCATTCGCTTTCTTCACTGCCTGCTGAACCTGCATGCTTACTTTCAGTGACTGATGAACAAGGACCCTCAGATCCTGTTGTACTTCCCTTTTTCCCAACTTGACACCATTTAGATAATAATCTGCCTTCCTGTTTTTGCCACCAAAGTGGATAACCTCACACTCATCCACATTAAACTGCATCTGCCATGCATCTGCCCACTCACCCAACCTGTGCAAGTCACCCTGCATCTTCATAGCATTGTCTTCACAGTTCACACTGCCATTACATCTTTGGTCTATGTATGTGCTATTCCCAGCCGTTAAAAATACACTAACCATAAAAGCACCTTATACAGTATGTCTCCTTTTATTTGCTGGGAATTATATATTCAAAACACCATGCACTTTCTGTTGACATTTCATTGATTATGATAGAGAGCTCTCATCATTGAAGCTAAACAGATTAAAATCAGAAAAATAGGACATCAGTAAATTAAGCTAAATCTGATGAGAATCAAAACGAAGAACGTGGAGAAACAGAGAACATAGAAAAAAGGTGCAGGAGTAGGCCATTCGGCCCTTCAAACCAGCATCGCCATTCAATATGATCATAGCTGATCATCCAAAACCAGTACCCCGTTCCGGCTTTTTACCCATATCTCTTGATTCCCTTAGCCCTAAGATGTAAATCTCTCATGAAAACATCCAGTGAATTGGCCTCCACTGCCTTCGTTTCGGGTCGAGACCCTTCAGACTCTGAAGAAGGGTCTCAACCCGAAACACCACCCATTCCTTCTCTCCAGAGATGCTGCCTGTCCCGCTAAGTTACTCCAGCTTTTTGTGACTATCTTCAGCCTAATTCTTAGGTGTTTAACCTGCAAATTTTAACTAAGAGAATCTCCTAAGGAAGTCCTTGGTTTCCTTAATATTTGTGCATAGCAAAAGAAAATGCTGACAATGGGAAAATCTTCCCATAGATTTGGCCTAACTTACTGAGTACTTCCAGCATTTTCTATTTTTATTATAAATTTATTATAAATAAAGTTTTTTATTTCCATGCTACTTGAAAGCATTGTTTTCTGTTTATGATGTGCGTCAATGTTTTCAAGAATTATTTAACACACAATATTGAAAATATTTCCCTTCAGCTTGTGCTATTGCCATGTCATCTGGTAGAAAGTTGTCTAAGATTGGAAAAAATGGTAAAATCTAAAGAATTGTCTTCAGCTTCTCTTCAGCTTTTATATATATTTTTTAATACAACATCAAAAGTATGTTCAGGAGCCTGATTGAAGATTTGGTTCAACTACATGACGGAAAGACCTGTTTATTTATCACACATAATTGTGTGTTACATTTATAATCAGTTAAGAAGGACATTTTTTTACAGAACAAATACAAACAATCATGGTGATGGAAGAATCTGTTCAGCACGTTGTCATGGCAGCCATTCAGGAGGTATGTTGTACGTGTATGTCTCTTGCATTTAAATTATCAAGTGCATGCTGCCATGCTGCACACCTTTTATCCTGTTGAAAGTTGGTTAATTTAAATCTTATTTAAGGCAGTTTTTAGCTATGGGCACACTGCTGTTCTCACACAGCTGAAAATGCAATTTCAACTGATGGTTTGAAAGGATTTAACTTTCTTGACAGCTATACTGATTACAAATTGTTATTGCCTCTTGGGAATTATTTCCTGACTTTTAAAGCTGCCAATATTATAAAAACACCTCCCCAGATTATTCTGTCCTTGCAAACTTTATATTTCTTTCTAGTCTACAAATCACCTACTCTTGAACACATCGGCACCCTGTAAATCCAAGCTCATCTCTAATGTAACTTACTATTTAAATCACTCTTCATGTCACCAAAATTATGAGCAAAACGTTTGGACTAGTACACAATTTTTCAATACCTTCTCAACCTTTAATGCAGTCTACCACAGTATTTTCCTCTAAAGCTACTCATTTATTGACCAGATGGAATGTGTTACTCATTGCCCATGTTATTAATTCCATCATGGCAATATAATTTCTAGCTTTGATTTTTCCTTTCTTCTCCATGGCATTTTCTTGCGTGCCCTTTGACAACACCATCCATTTGCTCAGGACCACTTTCCATACAAGCATCAGAACCATAAGACTGAAACCAGCTTTGCACATCATCTACAGCCATTTAGCTTTCAGTTATATATTTCTATTACAAGGATTGCCTACCTTGCCCTCCTTTGCATTTATTTTCTCCTTCATTTTTGACTACATTTATCTTGTCATTGTCATTGTCCCACCAGACTTGATTATATCATAACAAATACAAAATACTGCAGGTTACATTTAAGTTTATTATTGTCACGTGCACCAAGGTACTTTGAAAACCCACACAGTTCTGGAGTAGCTCGGTGGGTCAGGCAGCATCTCTAGAGAACATGGATATGTGATGTTTTGGTCGGGTCCCTCCATCCGACTGGGTATGAGGAAGTGTCCCAACCCAAACCTATCCATATTCTCTAGAGATGCTGCCTGACCGCTGAGTTACTCCTGCGCTTTGTCTTTTTTAAAAAAAATAAATCAGTTCATTGCTTATACAATGCAAAGCTCTTTTTTTACATGCTGTCAAATTAAATCTGATAATATTATACATAAATACAATCAAGCCAAGTTCATCTACAATAGATAGTACAAAGGGAAAGATACAGAGTGCAGAATGTAGTCTAAAGTTTTACATTAAAAAAAAATCTATAATTAAATAATTTCCAGGGTGGTTGAATGCATTTTGGAGTCAGAAGTGGGAGCCTCATTTCCATGACTTGAATCTCAAGCTGGCAACTTCCTGTGAGTTGAGTAATTGTTTTATTGGGTTAAATTTTATAACACAAACATTTATCAACCCATGGGAAATGTTAAAGAGCTCCCACTTTAATTTTGAAAACAGAAGAGTTCTTCCCATATTTTGCAAACAGAAATGAAGCAAATGATAAGCTCTCAGTTTCATAGCTTATCATTTGCTTCGTTGGCCTCTGTGGTGCTTTACATGTTGAAATTAGATGCCATGGTGCAAAAACAATGATACCATTAAGTGTTCCAAAGACTAAGAATTATGTGGAAAACTCCAAAGCAAAAGCAAAATCTGCAGCAGTGAATAATTGGTCCACTGCCACTATTGTTCCCACACACAAATATTTCCTATCCGTATACCTATAAAACTCTGATCTTGGATGTGTTTGTGTGGATACAACATGGCAGCGGCGGCTGTTATTGCAACGCGGGGGCAGGGAAGCGCAGTGGAAAAGTGGCCGTGGCGGCAGCCACGGGGGATGACCACCTCTCCGCCCGATCGTCTGTCACGTGGGTGGGTGGGTTTCCCCTCGCGGAAGCCACAATCAGCCGGCCCTCCGCTCTTTTTTGACAGTCTTCAGATCGCTCCGAGCCTCGCTCTAGTCCACGCCGGCCGCAGCCTCACTCGGGCCCGGCGCCTGGGGGGGGCTGCCGCCCCTGCGAGCTGCCGCCCCGCTCCCCTCCTCTCTCTACCCCCTCTTCCCTGTCTCTCTCCCTTCCCCCTGTCTCTCTCCCTTCCCCCCTGTCTCTCCTCTCCCCCTCTATCTCTCCCCTCCCCTCTCTCTCTCTCCTCCCCCTCTCTTTCTCTCTCTGCCCCCCTGTCTCTCTCTGCCCCCCTCTCTCTCTCTCTCTCTCTGCCCCCCTCTCTCTCCATCTCTGCCCTCACTCTCTACCCCCCACCTGCGAGTTGGGGGCTATACGTCAGTGGATAGGGCGGGTATGGGTAAAAGGAGCAAATGAATAATATTAATATAATATTAAGGGTGGTGGTTAGTGTGTGCGTGCGGGGGGTAGTTAGTGTGTGTGTGCGCGGGGGGTAGTTTAGTTAGTGTGTGTGCAAGGGGTAGTTATGTGGGGGTGGTCAGTGTGTGTGTGACGCCACATGCCACCCCCCACAAACTCACGTTGATGGGATGGGACCCAACGGGCGCCACTGATCCAATATTTTATAAAATTGGACGCTTATAAGTTGCGTCAAATAGCTCCCTATTTTTGTGTGCTATGCATTCTAACTTCATTTCCTATGAGCAGGGTGAAGTCTGAATTTTCATCCTGCTCCTCTTGATTTCTAGAGCTCAAGAAGGTGTACATATGTCCTCAAAAAGGCTCTGTGAAGTTAAATTGTCTATTTACTTTAACCCTTTTAAATGGGAACAGTTTGAGCTTTTTGTTTTACTTGCAATTGATTGATTAATTTACTTAATTGTTAACAGTTCATTTGCATTTTGTTTACAGCTCATGAGTAAAGAAACACCAGCATCAATTGGGAATGATGCATACCTGGATCTTGATC
Organism: Okamejei kenojei; assembly: GCA_035221665.1. NCBI lineage: Eukaryota > Metazoa > Chordata > Chondrichthyes > Rajiformes > Rajidae > Okamejei > Okamejei kenojei. The sequence continues at coordinate 47,938,654 of CM069131.1, read as the reverse complement.
GGCAGGTAGGAGCACAGAAATAGGATTAGCTAGTAATCGTCTTGCCCAATTAACCTTGCAATTAGATCGTGACTAATTCTGTGCCTCAACTCATTTTATCAGTTTTTGTTCCATATTACATGATACCTATTACAACAACATCAGCAATTGCCCCAGTACACACTATATTTTAAGGAGATGACTTAAGGCTTCTTCCTCTTTGTGTAAATTAGTTATTCATAATTTTTGGCTGACATTCCAGTAGCCACCATTCTAGCACATTATGAACTAACTTGTTAGTATTTCTGTGCACCCATACTTCATCCCTTTGCTCTTCACAGTTCCCCCAATATGAAGAACATATCCATCTGCCTTTCACTGTAAAAACAACCTTTAATTTTCATTGATTAGAGTTTAATTAAGGAAACTGGTTGTGATTTTTGTAATTAAATTAATGTTAAATATAGTTGGAACTAGATAGGTTCCATAACAATTTCATGAGAACATATTCCATTTCCTCAGATGAGATGAATTGTGCTAACATAAACAATTTGTGGCAGCTAGAGAAAATGTCTAGTGGAAGAAAAAATGAATAAAATGTAGGGATCTCTCATCAGAAGGAGAAAGCAGAAATCTCGGAAATGATCAAGTTCCAAAGTCCAACCAATTTTTGAATCCTAAACTGCAGAAACTACAATTGCATATTGGAGAAAAGACTGGGTGAATTTAAATGCAAATATTCTAAAGAGCCTACATCCTTTTCATCATTCCTTTTTCACAGTTAAAGCATTTACCAGCCAAAGCTTCCAGAAGCTGTATGTAGGGAAATACAAAATATTGTGAGATACATCTAAGTACATGGGTTTTGTAACATTCAGATGTGGTTTGATATGTTCCTCTTAAATGCACAAAGAAAATACTTAACAATGGATTTGGATATTGGAGCCTGTCCCTGTATTATCCCTGTACCCAAAATTGTCCCTGTACCAAGAAAGGCAAGGATTACATGTCTTAATGACTACAGGCCTGTCGCACTGACCTCTGTAGTCATGAAGACACTCGAAGCCTGTGCTGGCCAAGCTGAAAAATATCACAAACTCCCTGCTGGACCCTCTGCAGTTTGCATATCGGGCCAATAGATCTGTGGATGATGCAGTCAACCTGGGCCTGCACTTCATCCTACAGCACCTGGACCGCCAGGGGACCTATGCGAGGATCCTGTTTGTTGATTTTAGCTCTGCATTGAACACCATTGTGCCAGAGCTACTACACTCCAAACATTCCGAGTTGACTGTGCCTGAACCCCTCTGTTGGTGGATCACCTGCTTCCTGACAGACAGGAAGCAGCATATGAGGCTGGGAAAACACTTCTCGGACCCGCAAAAGCATAGGACCACCGCAACACTGCGTACTCTCTCCTCTCCTCCACTCTCTCTATACCAACGACTGCACCTCCACAGACACCTCTGTCAAGCTTCTCAAGTTTGCGGACGACACAACCCTGATTGGACTGATCCAGGATGGGGAGGAATCTGCCTGCAGTCAGGAAGTGTCACAGCTGGCGTTCTGGTGCCGTCGCAACAACCTAGAGCTCAATGCTCTTAAGACAGTGGAATTGATTGTAGACTTTAGGAGAGCTCCCCCTCCCCTCACCCCACACACCATCAACAACACCACAGTCACATCTGTGGAGTCTTTTAAGTTCCTGGGAACCATCATCTCCAAGGACCTTAAGTGGGGGGCGACCATCGACTCCATAGTCAAAAAGGCACAACAGAGGATGTACTTCCTACGGCAGCTGAGGAAGCACAATCTGCCACAGGCAATGATGGTTCAATTCTACACGGCCATCGTAGAGTCTGTTCTCACCTTCTCCATCATGGTCTGATTTGGCTCAGCCACCAAGCACGACACCTGGAGGCAGCAGCGAATCGTCCGATCAGCAGAGAAAGTTATTGGCTGCAACCTTCCCTCCATTGATGAACTGTACACTGCAAGAGCCAGGAAGCGAGCGGGCAAGATCATCTCTGACCCCTCTCACCCTGGCCACAAACTCTCTGAATCACTTCCCTCTGGAAGGCGACTCCGGACTGTCAAAGCTGCCACAGCCAGACATAAAAACAGCTTTTATCCACGAGTAGTTGCTCTACTCAACAGCCAAAAATCTGTAGCCTCCCTTTGATCTGGTATTTTGTTGGTTCACATGCTTGATCAATGGTGTTTTATTATTATTAATGTTTAATGTTTTCTGAGTCATTCATAACTGTCACTGTATGTCATGTTGTTACTTATGGGCGGAGCACCAAGACAAATTCCTTGTATGTGAATATTTGGCCAATAAACCTACTTACTTAAAAGATATCACCAAAGCTTCGCACAAATATCTATGCATTGAAATGTTACTAGGTGATTGATTCTGTTGTGTATTCTGTGACCCCCTCGACCATAGTTTGTCTTCTCTAATTAGTCTGAATATGTCTTGATTCCACTCTGTCTCATTTGGTTACTGGGTCTGCATTTTATAAAAAATAATTTGTGTAACAAGTCATAATTATATTATCCTCTGTGTCTGTTTAGTTGTTTCTGTTTCCCCAGTGCTGTTTTGCACTCCTTTCCTATTGCATTCTTCAATCTTGTGACAATTGCTCATAGCCTCTTGACTCTGCCAACTTAATGACTTTTGTCCGGTTTCTCTTTGCAGCCTTTTTCAATAACAAACAGGGAACTGAACTGATAATTATTGCTATGTAGATAGGCCATTTTACAAAGAGATATTTACATGTCTCAATTTTGCAGCAGCTCCTAATGGAATTGCAAGACCAAACATTCTTAAGACTTGTGTATTAGCTACATAATTCTTTAACCCTTAAATCACTTTGCCAAACTTTCCATCGTGTCTTATGATAATTTTACTATCTTTAAGTGTTTTACACATGGGTTAAACACTTTACTCAATCTAATCTGTAAGATTATTTTATGCCCCCGAGTTAATACCGAAATATGTTGTTTTGGTATTGTGCTAATGTTTATTGTTCTGCTTCACTATCTATTTTAGGCAGAGCATTAAATCCCCTGCTTCTCATCTAGGTCAGCTGAATCCAGACAACTTACCGATGACATCCCTGTATTTAATGACCTTATGGCATCATTATTCAGATCTCCTTTTTGCCTCCTTTTCTACTGTCATTGTCCATTGTTGGGGTCTTTGTAAGTTCTTTGTTAGTGCTCTGAGTTGTATCAAACCGATTGGTTGCCTGATCTCCCATAGCAGATGCTGATGCCATGTCTATGTTATAGGCAAGCTCCATAAGAGCAGTTTGCTCAATGTACTAAATATACTTTGTAATATACTAAAGATAAAGCATCTTCATCATTAGAATGAAAGCTCGACTATGATTAGGGCTGCTGTTTTAGGTGGCACAAAGTCCTTGTAAGATTTCCAGGAGTGTAGGAGATTTGTGCCTTGATGCTGTATGCTGCTCCTTAGCTCTATTTGCCCACAAACGTATGATTGTTGACAATCACAATGTGGTGGCAGTCCCTGTAAAAATATTAATGCTACTTGCTCTACTTTCATCACTAGTCCCAAGGTAGTCAAGTCACCCTTTCTGTCAGAGATATGGCAGAATTGTTAATGTTTCAAAATAGCTCCCATGAGCATCAGCCAACTGCTCTTCTAGCTATTGAAAACATGAATGTGCTCTCTGGAATAGATTATTTAATAGCCACATCATACGCAACGTAAGTTGTTGCTGTACCAATACCTATGCCCTATACATAGGAAAGTACAGAGACCCTGATCTTGGAGTTTGGAGGAGTGGTAATTTTAAACACCAAGCAATAGTCAAACACCAGTAGTCAAACTGTATGTGTTCCTTTTATCCAGATGGTTCAGAACAGAGTGGAGAACCAGTGAAATAGCATCTGCTGTTGACTGTTATGGTGATTGGCAAATTGAAGCAGATCCAGATTATTTCTCAGGCAGTAGTTGATTCACGTCATAACCAATCTCTTGATGCACTTCATGCTGAATGGTAGTCGTTGAGGCAGATCACCATGCTATTCTTGGCATAGTAGAACTGTGCTGTCTGAAGTGTCTTGAGTGATATTTAGCTTAACTACATGCCAAAACTAATTATTTGTCTATTATTATCACCTCAGCTCTAAGGGTTTGAGTCTGAGACAGAAAACTAGAAACGTTCGTACATAGAGAAGTTATTTGTGGCATATATAATATTTTGCAGGGTTACAACGTTCATCATTGGATTATCTATGCAGAAATAGCTATTGGTTTACTATATCTAGGAACGTAAATAAGTATTTTGTCATTTCTACTTTCAGTTAAAGAAAACAACTGAAGAGCTCAATGAAGCGTTGGCAGCAAAGGAGGAGATTTCACAAAGATGCCATGAACTGGATATGCAGGTACGTCTGAAACATTCAATGAGCCTATTTGTATGACTGCTCTGGAATTGATAGTATCTTCAATTGGCACACATGAGACCTGGTTTAACATCATATTTCAGTAAGTCCATTGTTCTTAAAACTGCAACAGCTCAGGCAGGTCCCTCGCCACTATTTTTAAGAGCAAGGATGGATAATTAAAGTGGTCCAATTCACATCAGCTTCCTGGGAATAAGTTTTTAAAACACACTTTTCATGATGTGTACCCAGACCAACATTAATAATTTTGGCATTGGTTTTTTATTGTCACGTGTACTGAGATAAGGTGACACAGCAGTAGTTACCCTCTGGCTAAAGAAATTCCTCCTCAAACCTGATTGCACCCAAAGTTGTATATCGGATCATAGTGTTGCAAGATTAGGAGCTAGATACAAGCATCATTTGTGTGAGAATTCTGACCATGTCAAGCATTCAGATGAAGTACAAATGCGTCATTAGAAATGTCCTTGAGCAGAGTGATGTTGAGCTGGGGCATTAGTGGATCACATTCCTCTGTTAAAGCTATAGAGATTATATCATTCATAACCATTAAATCATTTTGGTGGGGAAAGCTATATTTTGCTATTCTGGATTCTCCCCTTTAACTTGCCAAATTAAACAAGCAAACGTCCTTTGCTGCTCATGGTCCATATCCCTCCATTTTCTTGTTCATGTGCCTGTCTAAATGCCTAATTATCCTGCCTGCTTCAACCTTCATCTGACAGTGCATTCCAGGCATCTACACCTCTCTGTGGATGAAAAAAAAAGTTCCCATGCACACCTCCTTTAAATTTGGCCCCTCTCACCTCTGCCCACAATGTTCAATGTATTTAACATTTCTGCCCATGGGGGAAAAAAGCGCCTAACCATCTACCCTATCTGTGCCCCTCAGAATTTTATAAACTTGTATCGCATTTCCCCTCAGCTTCTGATACTCCAACGAAAACAATCAAAGTTTGATAGATCAGTATTGTTAGTGGGAAACGGGAAGGAAAATTAAAGGTATTTTTACACGTTCAGTGGAAGAGATGATTTAACACACGAGGTAACAGGATAGAGACTGAAATTTAAAGGAATTAAATAGATGTATCTTTCAATTTCATAGAAACATAGAAAATAGGTGCAGGAGTAGGCCATTCGGCCCTTCAAGCCTGCACCACTATTCAATATGATCATGGCTGATCATCCAACTCAGTATGCTGTATCTGCCTTCTCTCCATACCCCTGATCCCTTTAGCCACAAGGGCCACATCTAACTCCCTCTTAAATATAACCAATGAACTGGCCTCAACTACCTTCTGTGGCAGAGAATTCCAGAGACTCAACACTCTCTGTGTGGAAAATGTTTTCCTCATCTCGGTCCTAAAGGAATTCCCCCTTATTCTTAGACTGTAACCCCTTGTTCTGGACCTTCCCAACATCGTGACCAATCTTCCCGCATCTAGCCTGTCCAACCCCTTAAGAATTTTGTAAGTTTCCAGCTATCTAATGAAATAAATGGTGTTGTATGCCTTAAGGCACGGTTGTAAGGACTGAAGATTGGCCTACAAAGCATTTATTTTCAAGAAGTCACAGCCAACTGGACAATTATATCTTAATTGATTTAGTATATCGTCAGGAAAATAGTGAAATTGCTTCAAACATCAAGAGGAAGCAAAGATAATCAGGTGCGACCTCTGAAGATTAGCCCATGATGTGTTTATTTTTTTAAAAAGTCATAGCCAATAGCCAAGGGAAATCATGCCTTAATTTATTTAATATATCTAGTAGGGAAAATATTGAAATTGATAACACATGTAGATGAAGAAAAAAAGAATCAGATATAGTCTCTGTTTAGAAGGAAAGTTTGACTTGAGAAACCCAATAGAATTCCTGGAGGATATGACCGATTAGTTGGGTGCACAAAGTGCACGTGTTCATGGAATTTCATAAACCTGCAAATTTTTCACCTAACAAACTATTCGGAAAGGTTTTACAAAGTAAAAAAAAATGCGTGGTATCTTTTGAGGCAAATTATGTTGGATCTGACGGTGATCATCAATCACGATTCATCATTCAAGAATTAGGGCAGTATCTTGTTCAACTGGGCCGAGGAATGGCAAATGCAGTTTAATTTATACAAGTGTGAGGTACTGCATTTTGGGAAGTCAAACCAGAACTAGTTCTTCATAGTGAATGGTGGAGCCCTGAGAGTATTGGTAGTACAGGCGGACTTCAGGAAGCATAGCAGTACACATACCCCAGATGCATTGACGGAACTGAAGTAGAGATGGTTGAAAACTTCGAAATCCTATGAGTAAATATCACCAATGATTTCCCCTGGACCACCCATATTGAAGCAAAGACTAAGAAAGCATACCATTGACTCTACTTCCTAAGAAGGATTAGGAAGTTTAGCACATCCCCAACAACCCTCACCAACTTCTACAGATGCATCGTCGAAAGCATTTTATCTGGATGCATCACAGCTTGGTTTGGGAACAGCTCCACCTAAGACCACGAGAAATTGCAGCAATAGCATCCCAGACTATTACACAAACCAACCTCCCTTCCTTTGACTCCATTTATACCTTATGCTACCTTGGCAAGGCCAGCAGCATAACCAAGGATGAGCCGCACCCTGGCCACTGCCTCCTCCCCTCTCCCGTCAGGGAAAAGGTATTAAAGTGTGCAAACGCACACCTTGAGATTCAGGGACAGTTTCTTCCCAGCTGTTATCAGGGAACTGAACCATCCTATCACAACGAGAGAGGAGTGCTGAACTACTATCTACCTCATCAAGGACCCTTGGACTATCTTTGATCAGACGTTACTGCCTTTACCTTGCACTAAACATTATTCCCATATCATGTACCTGTACACTGTGAATGGCTCGATTGTAATGTAATGTCTTTCTGCTAGCTGGCACGCAACCAAAGCTTTTCACTATACCTTGGTACATATGACAATAAACTATTCCGAACTGATAATTTCCTGAAAGTGGCATCTCGGATAGAAGTTGGAACAGCAGTAGGAAAGATGCCATTAAGCTGGAAAGAATGCCGGGATTTAAGAGGCTATGCCATGACGAGGGCCTGACCCCAGGGGAAAGGATAGAAAGGCTAGTACTTTACTCCTTAGAGTGCAAAAGACTGAGGGATTATTTGGTTAAGGTGTTTAAAATCATGGGGAATAGAGAGGGTGATTGCACAGAGTATTTTTCCAAGACTAGGGGAATCAAGAATGAGCGAGGAGAAAGATTTAATTGGAATCTGAGGGACAACTTTTTCCACAAAGTGGGTGGTGGATATATGGAAGGTGTTGCAAGAGGAAGTAGCTGAGGCAGCTACAATAACAACATTTATAAGGCATTTGAATGGGTAAATGGATAGGATAGGTTTAGAGTAATACTGTCCAAGCGTGGGAAAATGGGACGGGCTTCGATGTGGCATCTTGATTGGCATGAAAGAATTGGCCCGATGAGTCTATTTCCGTACTATATAACTATGACTATCAGTTGTGTCCCAAAAAAATCCCCAGTTTACTAACATTCACTCTGCTCGTAATGCAATTTTCTCTAATCTTCTTGGAATGAAATTCTCACTATCATTGTTGTATCTTGTCTCAAGATTACTTTTAGTATGAATGATTCAATGGTACTTTATTTAGTCACCTTGAATATTACTCTACATTGCAAGGTTAACCACGGCAGTTACATTTTAAAACATCACGGTTTAAAATTAGGTTTCCTGATTATAGATCTTTTTAAAGCATAGCCAATGGATATGAGGGTTGTCAGCAGTTTATTATGCAAGTTTATCTGACATAAACTGAGTTTCATCCTATTATTTCTCCCTATAACAGCAGAACTGCAGATACAATGATGCGTTCTAGTTGAAATGCATCATGACAAAGGGTACTTTTGTATAACTCTAATTTTCCTTGGTTTCGGCAAACTTGGGATGCTATGTCCTTTAATTATCTATGGTGTACAACGCCCTCCATAATGTTTGGGACAAAGACCCATCATTTATTTATTTGTTTCTGTACTCCACAATTTGAGATTTGTAATAGAAAAAAAATCACATGTTGTTAAAGTGCACATTGTCAGATTTTAATAAAGGCCATTTTTAAACATTTTGGTTTTGCTATGTAGAAATGACAGCAGTGTTTATACAATGGCCCCCATTTCAGGGCACCATAATATTTGGGACACAGCAATGTCATGTAAATTAATGTAGTCATGTTTAGTATTCTGTTGCATATCCTTTGCATGCAAAGACTGTTTGAAGTCTGCGATTCATGGACATCATCAGTTGCTGGGTGTCTTCTCTGGTGATGCTCTGCCAGGCTTGTAATGCAGCCATCTTTAGCTTATGCTTGTTTTGGGGGCTAGTCCCCTTCAATTTTCTCTCCAGCATATAAAAGGCATGCTCAATTGGGTACAGATCAGACGATTGACGGCCACTCAAAAATTGACAATTTTTTAGCTTTGAAAAACTCCTTTGTCGCTTTAGCAGTATGTTTGGGATCATTGTCTCGCTGTAGAATGAACCACCGGCCAATGAGTTTTGAGGCATTTGGTTGAACTTGAGCAGATAGGAATTATCAATACACTTCAGAATTCATTATGCTACTACCATCAGCAGTTGTATCATCAATTAAGATAAGTGAGCCAGTATCTTCAGCATCCATACATGCCCTGGCCATAACACCCCCACCACCGTGTTTCACAGATGAGGTGGTATGCTTTGGATCTTGGGCAGTTCCTTCTCTCCTCCATACTTTGCTCTTGCCATCGCTCTGATATAAGTTAATCTTCGACTCATCTGTCCACAAGACCTTTCTTCCAGGACTGTGGTTGCCCTTTTAAGTACTTCTTGGCAAACTATAACCTGGCCATCTATTGTGCGGCTAACCAGTGGTTGCATGTTGCCACACCTGTATTTCTGTTCATGAAGTCTTCTGCGGGCAGTGGTCATTGACAAAGCCACACCTGACACCTGAAGAGTTTTCTGATCTGTCGGACAGGTGTTTGGGGATTTTTCTTTATTATAGAGAGAATTTTTCTGTCATCAGCTATGGAGGTCTTCCTTGGCCTGCCAGTCCCTTTGCGATTAGTAAGCTCACCAGTGCTCTCTTTCTTCTTAATGATGATCCAAACAGTTGATTTTGGTAAGCCTAAGGTGTTTGGCTGATGTCTCTAACAGTCTCTAACAACATACCTGCATGAAGGAGGCAATTAAACATACCTGAGCACTTGTGAAGCCATGTGTCCCAAACATTATGATGCCCTGGAATGGGGAGACTATGTATAAACACAGCTGTAATTTCTACATGGTGAAACGAAAATGTATAAAAATACCCTTTAATAAAATCTGACGATGTGCACTTTACCACATGTGATTTTTTTTTTTCTATTGCAAATCTCAAATTGTGGAGTACAGAGGCAAATAAATAAATGACGGGTCTTTGTCCCAAACATTATGGAGAGCACTGTATGGTTTTACTTGTACTGCTCATTTTCCTCTCTGCTGTCTCCTGTTTGATAACACATTTTAATCTTTCAAATTTGCCTTACTTTGAAGGCATGCCTTTCTCAAGATGTGATTACTAGACTGAGATTAGAGTGCATTGAACTAGAAGAAAGGGTAAATTTATTCTTTATATTTTCAAATTGTAGCATGCAGCTGAAGCAATGTATTCACACCATTCTTATGAGATCGCTAACTAATAATGCTTTGGTTGCCTGTGGTGTTTGCATTTTATCTTTCTGAAAAGTTATTGGATGTTGCTTTTAACAATGGCTGTAGCTCAAAAGAAAAGCAGCTGCATTTAACAATACACCTTGATAATGCAAGGAGACAGAAGGAGCGCAGGATAGTGCGGGGTATACCTGGTGAGGTTGTATTCAGAGGTCCTGCCAGATGTAACATTAGGATTTTATTCTTACTGTTTTTTCCCCCTCATCTGACAGCTTGTTGAATTGATGAACTGTTGATTTGTGACAATCAAGTGGAAGAGGAGAGGTAGAGATTGGTGTCTTGGGTGTTGGCCAACATGAACAAGATGACCATTGAAGAAGGGAGGGCATTGGAAACAAGTGTTTGGAAAGTCAGAGATAACAGGAGAGAATAAACTAAAATTCAAAGCTTGGGAAGTTAATCATGCTGAAAATCTGTGTGCTGGAGTTTTCACTTGAGGAATGGGGCCATGAGGAATGGTCGACAGAACGGAGGTCAAGGTTTCTTTCCAGCGTTCGAAGAATAGCATTGCTTTGAAGACACTTGACTGTTAACCAAGCCACCCTAAATATTAAAATCCGTCTAAAATTATTTTAGCCTACCCCAGATCTTCTGTGAAGAAAGATGATATTGAAATTTGAGCATTCTAGAGTGTAGCATTCTAGACCATTGAGCCTTCTCTGCTCCACACACAGTGGTCCATTTTTCAAATTCAATGCCTGTGTTATTAAGACAGCAGGGTGGCATGTAATGTAGAATTGAAATTCATCTGCTCTAAGCAGATGTACTCTTCTCATTTATCTAAAGCATCAGTAAATAACATCAGGATGGGCAGGAGTATGAAGAATTCATCTTAATGCAATCAGTACAATGTTTGTTTGCTTTTGTATAGATAAAAACAAAAACAGGCATTCCATTTTTGTAGCGGGAATTTAGTAGTAAAATATAGGTGGCCTCTTTCTGAAACAAACTCAGCAAAGATGGTTCACCTCTGCAGATCATGTTTCTGTCCTATTTGTAGATTTTTTTTAAAACACTTACCAGTATTTGAACTTTTTTTTTTAAAGATAGGAGGTACAATAGAAGAAAACAATTGTGAGGGAGAGGAAGGAAAAGATGTGATAACCTTTCAATAGCTTGTTTTAGTGAGTCGACTTGCATTTAGCACACATTTCCTTGCTAATACACGTGACTAGTTCATTTGAGGTGGCCTTTTTAACTGAGTTTCTAGGTCAAGCATTTCCGCCAACATGTAATGGGAACAGTGTTTCTAACTTTATATTGATCGACGATTAAAATAATAGTTCGTGGGAGAGAAATGTGAGATGAGGTGGAGATGCAATATGATATTATAGAAAAAAAAGTATAGCATAGGAACAGATGCTTTGGCCTACAATGTCTGTGCCAAACATGTTGTTGTTAAACTACTCTTGTGTCTGCCTGCATGTGATCCATATCCTTCCATTCTCTGCATATCTATGTGCCTATCTAAAAGCTTCTATAAATGCACTATCATATCTGCTTCCACCACTGCTATCCATGGCGGCGTGTTTCATGTACCCACCACTCTGTAAATATATATATTTAAAATAACGTGCTCAGCACATCTCTTTTAAAATTTCTCCTCCAACCTTAAAGCTATGACTTCTAGCCTGGGAATTAATCTAATCCAGGCAACCTTCTGGTAAACTTCTGAACTCTCTCCAAAGGGAGCTATGGACTTGGACCTCAAGTTCCTTGCACATCAGCGCTGTTAAGGGTCTTGCCATTATCGTATACTTTCCCCTTACATTTGACCTTCCAAAATGTAACATCTTGCATTCTACCAATCGGTGGTAGCCAGTGCCATCCTCTTCGCTGTCAAATGCTGGGGCAGCAGGCAAAGCCCGCAGACGCCAATAGGTTTAACAAATTCATCAGGAAGGCAGACTCCGTCCTGGGGTTAGAGTTGGATTTATGGGAGGTGGTCTTGGAGGGGTGGATGCTCCTCAAACTGTGGAGCATCTTGGACAAGACAGCCTGCCCCCTCCATGACACACTGGTCAACCTGAGGAGTACCTTCAGCAACAGACTGGTTCCACCAACATGCAGTACAGAATGCCACAGGATATCCTTTTTCCCTGTGTCTATCAAACTGTACAACTCCTCCTGCTTCTATCGTGGGGTAGACTAACTCCCCTCCCCCTTCCCCGCCCCTCTCCCAATCTATGCACATCACCAATGCTTTCCACTCGTCACTTTAATTTCATGTAATATGTGTTTTATGACTGTTGGCAGATCAATTACCCTCCTGGGATAAATAAAGCTATCGTGTCCTATTTGCTCAGATTAAATACCATCCACCATTTCTCCGCCCACATCTATAACTGATTTTTATCCCGCTGTATCCGTTCAACAGCCTCTCTCACTGTCCGTAACTCTACCAATTTTAGTGTCATGTGCACACTTAATATTCAACCCATCCATATTTACATCCAGGTCATTTAACCATTTCACAAACAACGGAGCCTAGCAGATCCCTGGGAGCACTGATGATCACAGATCTCCATCTAGAATAAAACCTGTAAAACTTTAGAGAAATGCAACCTCTGCAGTGAGGCAAAAGATCATTTCCTGTCACTGGCATTATTTTAAAAATCTTACTAAAACTGGGTTAGAGTCACAGTGAACCTGGCTGAGTTCATGAGGAAACTGAATTTCACACTGACACATCATTTTTAACATGGTGAAGTACAGTATCTCAATGTGTTTCATAGGGGCACAATCAGGTGAAAAATGGGTGCCAATTGGTATTCCGAGTGCATCTTTATAAAGGAGATGTAGAGAACTCTAGAAATTTTATTCCACAGTTTACGATTTACCCTAAAGCAAAGCCATCAATGGCAGCTCAAAAGAGGCACAAGAAGTCAGAATCGAGGATATGCAATTTTGGAAGGTTGAGGATGGGGAGAATCAAGGTATAATAATAATAATAATAATAATAATAACTTTATTACGGACAAGGTCCAGACAAGGGGCAACATTACATTAAAAATGCATTGCATATCAAATATCATAAATATATATAAAATCATGGTAAATCACATAAAAACATCATAATTTATATATTTTAAAATATACTTCAGCAAGAGCAAAATGAATGGTTAGTTTTGCAAAACGATCCTGAAGTTGATGAAAACCGGCTTAGTAGGTGTGTAGAGAGTAACGCGCACTTACTAATAATATGTATATACTCACCTGTGAAATAGATTATAAGGACTTCAAGATTAGATAGTACACATTAGTGGTTGAACACTATAAGGCAAGTAGTTGCAAGAACATCTAATTTACCCTGGGTTACCAAACACAATAAACTCTTGTTTTAACAGAACTCTTTATAACGGATTTTGGTTATAACGGCCTGAATCTGTTGTAGACTGAGTTCCTTGTTTCACGGAATGACCACTAGGTGCATGGAGCAAATTATGTTTTTGAACCATTTTAACTTTAGTTTAGAGATTCAGTGTGGAAACATTGAGTACGTGCCGACCAGCAATCACCCATACACTAGTTCTAGCCTACACACCAGGGACAATTCACAGTGTGTAGAATAGAATTACTGCAGTGCTTCTATCTTTCCTCCCAAATAGCTAGTGCAGTGTTTAGTTTAGTTTAGCGATACAGCGCATAAACAGGCCCTTCGGCTCACTGGGTCCGCACCGATCAGCGATCCCCGCACATTAACACCATCCTACACCCACTAGAGGGAATTTTTACATTTACCAAGCCAATTAACCTACAAACCTGTACGTTTTTGGAGTGTGGGAGGAAACCAAAGATCTCGGAGAAAACCCATAGGGAGAGAACGTACAAACTCCGTACAGACAACACCCGTAGTCGGCATCAAACCTGGGTCTCCGGTGCTGCATTCACTCTAAGGCAGCAACTCTACCGCTGCACCACCGTGACCACAGTGGTTCCACCTTTCCTCCCACATTGCAACGACAAAGACATTTTGACAGTGTGGGTTTCCCCTGGGAGCCATGGTTTTCCACTCCCCCCAATGCAGATGAAGCTGTTGACAGATAAAACAGGAATTTAATTATCAAGGGTAAAATGCTTGTGGGAGTGTATGTTTTGGATTTGCTGCAAGATTAATTTGATTTGGCAATTGCCTATTTAAAACATTAAGATTAAATTAAAAAAAACCTTTCTTAGCCAAAAGAAATTAAATATACAAACATTCATGCCTTTTTTTTTGCAAAATAGCTCTTATGGAAACTTTAGGTAGCAGAATTGCTGATGAATCAGGTAGTATGGTAGAGCAAGCAAACTCAAATCTATCACTTTAAAATGATTATATATCAAGTTGGAAATTTCTATTGAAGGGGTCATTCTTGTTGATTCTGTCAATTAAAAATATAATGGGAGTGTAGACGCAATTTACATTAAAATACTTTAGTATTATCGACAGGCAATTAGTTGGTGTATCTCCAAGCATAGACTCTAAGCTTCCTTCCCTAAGCATTCACATGTCTCATTCTCTCAACATTTTTTCCATTAAGGCATGGCTTTAAATCAGATCCTCAACCACCATCTTAGAACATCATAATATTTCAGTTTTTGTCTCGTCACACTGATGAAAAGTCTTGGACCATTTTCCAAAGTGAAGTTGTTTTTGCTTTTAAATTTTTTTTTTTTAATGTTAAAAATATATTGCGCAATTTACATTTCTGTGGACTATAAAAAAAAAACAACAATTATATTTATTTCTGTCAATTTATGCAGGTTGCAGCTCTGCAAGAAGAAAAAGGTAGTTTATTAGTAGAAAATCAGACCCTTATGGAGCGACTCAATCAGTCTGATTCTATTGAAGATCCCAACAGCCCAGCAGGACGTAGACACCTCCAACTGCAATCCCAGTTGGAACAACTTCAGGAAGAGACTTTCAGGTACATGTCAAAAACATTTTGTTGGTCTTAAAGCTAGCTGGCCTGTCCCTAGAGAATCACCAACTAGCCGCAACATGCAACCGGCTACTCTGGACTTTCGTACCTGTATACCACAGCACAGAAATTGAGTATGTATTGGAGGTCAGATGCATGTACAGCAGATCTCTGGCACATTCCTGGACACATCATTGAGTTCAGCTAGATTGATAAATTGATTAACTAAATGACTTGTTACAATTTGTTCCTGCTCCACCAGCATTGTTCCAGTAGATGTTACATATAGCATGGCCCTATTCATTTAACCTGCATTGCACAGGATCTTTAAATTCATTTCTTTATTATTATGGATATTTATGTTTTTAATACTTGGTGCTTTTATACTTAATGGTTTTTAAATATAGAAACATAGAAACATAGAAATTAGGTGCAGGAGTAGGCCATTCAGCCCTTCGAGCCTGCACCGCCATTCAATATGATCATGGCTGATCATCCAACTCAGTATCCCGTACCTGCCTTCTCTCCATACCCTCTGATCCCCTTAGCCACAAGGGCCACATCCAACTCACTCTTAAATATAGCCAATGAACTGGCCTCAACTAATATGTTTAAAAAAAGTTCATTTTGGTATTCTTGTATTCAGTTATTCTGACTTCAGAGACATTTGGAAATAGTGTAAAGGCTTTCAAATGTCAGGATCTACCAGAAGGGCAAATGGGTCTGTAGATCAGGCTTGAGGGAGTTATTGGACTTCATGTTATTTCCCATGCATGTTTAGCTACAGTGGTGAAACATGCTGATCTTCACTTGCTATAATCCCCATTACCAGGAAATTTCAACATTGTAGTTCACAACAGCATCTTTAGTGTTAGGGAGAACATTGCCAAATTGACAGCAAACAGTGTTGGAGCCGACACTTGGAACCAAAGGTCTTTCACAAAAATGTATTTAGAGATTCTTTTCACATTGACATGATTACCCAGTGAGTTCTTTGGATTTTGGTTTTGCAAAGGGATCCGCAAAGATAAATTTGGGTGCAGAACTGAGATTTAAAACTATTCTATTGTTTCTACAATACCGATTCATCACATGACTGGATTTTGCAGGTAATTATTGAATTGGGTCAGCAGATTTTCAGGATGCATCTCTGACGGTACAATATTCCACAAAGTAAAATGCAAGAAATTGTTCTAATAAGGTGATTTCAGTTGAGGCTGGCACAGACAATACTCATGCAGCAAGTGATTCTGCTTGTTTACAGAATTATTGAATGGATAAATCACAGATTTAGTTTGATGCTTTAAGAGGGTTGCATTGCAATATGGACTGGCTATGGGATTTCTTCACAAGTAACTACACTGTTTTGCCACTTTCAGGGGGAACTATGTACTTGTATCCCAATGGCTTGCCATTAAATAACACTCCCCAGGGCCCAGCTATTCCCTGTGAGTGGTTTAAGGGCCTGACCCACTTGGCCGTCATTTACACGACAGGCTGGTAGTGACTGACGCGCGACGGTCGCGTGCATCGTCACCCGTCATCATGCGCCTTCAAATATTTTATCTGCTCTGCAAGTAGAATTAGTCAGCGTATTGACATCATATGTTAAGTGAAACATTGATAAAATTATTGTTTGCTGGAAAAATTCATTTACTTTTAAACTTTCTGAAATACTCCCAACAAACACAAAAATGTATTCCAATATAGCAGTTTGAGGGTTTGGACCCAGCTTAAGAATTAGTTTGCAAATCTTTTTTTTAATTGTTAGTAAAATTGTTGGTGGTTATTTAAAAAAAAACTAATTTGGTTACTAGTGTTCTTTAAGGATATAAAATCTGCAATTCTTACCTGGATGTTAACTTTTGAAACGTCCTTAACTAAAGTTTCAAAAATACTTATTAAGGTGTTACTCTGAAAGCATTACTCTGAAAGCATTGATGCTTACGGCGTAATTATTTTCTCATTGTGGCCGACTGCATATGGGCGGCACGCGGTGGTGTAATCATGCATCACCACTCGCTACATGTACGAGGTCAGGACGCCTGCATGCGACTGCAATACACCCGCGTGCGTACGCGATACATCACGTCGGAGGCACGCCACATAATCCCGGAGCACGCGCGATATCGCGTGAAACTTCATACCCCTCCGCATTTCTCCATGCAACCGACCCACACGCTACCCGTGCATCTCAACGCGACGACGAGGTCGCGTAAATGGCGCGCAAATGACGGTCAAGTGGGACAGGCCCTTAAATTTACAAAATGCAACACTTCATACCTCTCTGAATTAAATTCCATGAGTCACTCCCTTGCCCCCTGACCCAGTTAATCTAGATACTATTGTAACCTTAGAACACTACCTTCACCGTCCACTATATCATCAAGTTTGGTGTCATTTTCAAACTTAGTAATCATGCCACCACCTGCATTCTCTTCCAAATGTTTAATATATTTGATGGACAATAAAGGACCTAGCACCAATCTGTGAATGTCCTTGTATGTACTCCTACATCCATTATATTCCATGGATTTGCCTGATCCTAACTGCCAATACTTGGTATATGCTCCTTTCTTTTTCCTGAAGGGAACCACAAAATCCCTCATCACTCACACCCCACCAGCCTTGTCTTTCACTCTAACGGGAATATGCTGGCTCTGAACTCTTGTTATCTCACTTTTAAAGCCAGATATCCACTTGCCAGATATCCCTTTACCTGTTAATACCCTCGCCCAATTAACCATAATGCCTTCAAAAGTAGCCTTTTTTTGAGGCTGTAGATTGAGGATGACTCTTATCCTTTTCCGTAACTATTTCGAAACTAATAGAATTATGAATACTGGTCCCATAAGTGTTCCCCCACAGACGCATCAGCCACTTGCCCAGCCTTGGAGGAGGTGAAGATTGCTGACTCCTACACTAATAATGCAATCTCGTACTCTAATACTATAGAGTGTGGGCAGTTTGAGGTTTACGGCCATTACCAGATAAAAATATTCAAAAAGAGAGACTTAAATAGGTTCCATATCTGGTTCTGTTGCTGGGCAGCAGAAATGGCCAACTCTGTCCATTCCCTCCATAGATGCTGCCGGACCTGCTGAGTTCCTCTCGCACTTTGTGTTTTTCCCCATTCTTCAAACTTGATATTACAGTTTAGCTCAATAAGCAGATAGAAAACCCTGAAGGAAATATGTTTATTGTTGGAGAACCAAGAACCCATAATCTTTGAGATATGAATGATTGCAGATGCTGGAATCTTGAACTAATACAAACTGCTGGAGGCACTTGAAGCTTAATTGTCGTATGTACCAACTGTGCAACAATTTTTACTTGCTGCAGCTTAACAGGCCTGTAAACACAATAACACATAGATAAATATATAGTCATCAATAAATTAATAACTGTAATACAAGTTCACCAAATAATGCAAAGCCGAAGTCTTTAGTGCAATCAAAAATACAGTCCATAGAAGCTCATAGTTGCTGAGGTTAACATTGTGCAGTATTCAAGAGCCTGATGGTTGCTGGGGAAAAAGCTGTTCTTGAACCCGTTCGCCCTCTACAGATGCTCACTGACCCGCTGTTCCCCCAGCACTGTGTTTTTAGTTATTTTTATTGTTATTGACTAAACCTTTATTATTGCTGAATATATAGAATTTTAATCCATAATTTGTAATCGGGTCAATTTGTTGCAGTCTTCAAGATTAACTAAAATATTTAAAGGTTAACGTTCAATTTATATGATTATTTCAGACTGGAAGCTGCAAAAGATGACTATAGGATTCGATGTGAGGAACTGGAGAAAGAACTTCTAGATCTACGACAGCAGAATGAAGAACTTACGAGCCTTGCAGAGGAAGCCCAATCTTTAAAGGATGAAATGGATGTCCTGAGGTATTCTCATCTTTTTGAATTGTCTATCCACCTTTCTCTTTCCATAAGACCAAAAGACATAGGAGTAGAATTTGCCCATTCTGCCCATTGAGTCTACTCTGCCGTTCATTCATGGCTGATTATTTTTCCCTCTCAACCCCATTTCCCTGCCTTCTCCTTGTAACCGTTTACGTCCGTCCTAATCAAGAACCTATCAATCTCTACTTTAAAAATACCCAGTGTCTTGGCCTCCACAGCTGTCTGTGGCAATTGAATTCCACAGATTCACCACCCTCTGGCTAAACAAATTTCTCAACAAACAGGCCATTATTAGCTGTGTGCTAGGTGAGAACGACAACAAACAATAAGACTTAACAAGACTTCATTTAAGCTGACATGACTTGTGGACTGAACAGAGGTGTTCAACGAAACGAGTCTGCACCTGTAGCTCTTCCAATTTCATCTACTCTATCAGCTGTTCCAGGTGTGGACTCCTATATATCGGCAGGACCAAGTGCAGGCTCAGCGATCGTTTCGCGGAACATCTCCGCTTAATCCGCCTAAACCTACATGATCTTCCAGTTATTAAACACTTTAACTCTCCCTCCCATTCCCATACTGACCTTTCTGTCGTGGGTCTCCTCCACTGTCACAGTGAGGCCTAATGCAAATTAGAGAAACAGCACTTCATGTTTCGCTTGGGCAGCTTATAACCCAGTGGTGCAAATATGGACCTCTAACTTTAAGTAACCCTTGCTTTCCCTTTCTCTCCATCCCTCCCCCATCCTGATTTAATTTTTATCTTTGTATGCTTTGTTGTCACCTTCCCCTAGCTAATAATGATCTATTCAATATTTTCTTTGGAACTTTGTCCCCTTTGATATCTTGTTCTCACACCTTTTCCATATCTCTGTGTCTCCCTCTCCCCTGACTTTCAGTCTGAAGATCCGAAACGCCAATCATTCCTTCTATCCAGAGATGCTGCCTGTCCCGCTGAGTTACTCCAGCAGTTTATGTCTACGCGCAGTACAATGATAGATACACTTGTGTGATCAGCAGAATCCTCTGGTCAATTGCTGAACACAATGGAACATCAGAGTTGTTAATTGAGCTTACACTAGAAAGAACACAGAGCTGTTCATTCAACCTATAAAGTTGAAATCCTAATTAACACATTATAATACTCCATCCCTTTACAGACCTCCCAACTATCCCGCTTTTGGCGGGATATTCCCGCTTTTTAGGTTCCCTTCCCGCCATTCCGATTTGTAACCTAATTATCCCGCTAAATTGACATTTCCGATACCATGTATGTGTTATTATGTATATTGCAGAGATGCCAAGTGTCCCGGATTCGCCGTATTTTGTCCCGGCGAAATAACCTTTTTACGGTGTTCCGGCAGCCAAACATGCTGTTACGGAACACCGCCGCGCCGGTGTTCCTCCCGTGGTGAACGCCGGCGCCATGTGCCCCCGGTTTGCCAGCCCGGCAGCTCGCAGCCACGCCCGGCCCAGAGCCCGGGCGGCGCCGGCCCGCGCGATCAGCGGCACTTTCTTGCCGCCAGCCGGCCGCTCGCGGCAGCCCCATCACCGGGCCTCCCCCCCACCCCCACCCCCACCCAGTGCGCAGGCGCAGACCCGCCGGCAACATTGCCAAGTGCGCATGTGCCGCACCCGCCCGCCGGCAGCCCGCTGATCTGCACCAGTGCGCAGGCGCAGACCCGCCGGCAACCTTGCCAAGTGCGCATGTGGGGAAATATTATGAATTTTGACAATCAAATGTTGGGAGGTCTGCCTTTATAAACCTAAATAGTTACCAATGCCGCCAGATGTTTATCATCTGAGTATCAACAAACATACGGTTAATGTTTCCATCTGATGTAGTTCATGGAAGCATAATTACGATACCTGACTTTGGAAGGTCATTCTTGACCTGCATCATATATCCAAATGCTTTCATATGTTTTAGACATTTTCAAGTTGCTTGAACAACAATTTGCCATTTCATTGTTCCAAAAAACTATTGACAATGCTTCAGTCAAAGCAACAAAATTAATTGCAGCGTGGCCAAGAAAGTGTGCTATTTAAATAAAACCACTTTTTGTTCCAGGCATTCTTCTGATAAAGTGGGTAAATTGGAAGGCATGGTGGAATCGTATAAAAAGAAGCTGGAAGATCTGGGTGACTTGCGCCGGCAGGTGAAGCTCCTTGAAGAGAAGAATACTATGTACATGCAGAACACAGTCAGTCTGGAGGAGGAGCTACGGAAAGCAAATGCTGCACGTGCTCAACTGGAAACATACAAAAGACAGGTGTGAAATTGCAAATAATGTTGAAAATATGAATGAGAAGCAGGAATCAATCATATTTTCCTTTGAGCTTGCATTGTTTTCAGTAAGATCATGGATGATTCAGTGCCTCATCTACAGTGCCCTCCATAATGTTTGGGACAAAGACCCATCATTTATTTATTTGCCTCTGTTCTTCACAATTTGAGATTTGTAATAGAAAAAATCACATGTGGTTAAAGTGCACATTATCAGATTTTATTAAAGGGTATTTTTATATATTTTGGTTTCACCATTTCAGGGCACCATAATGTTTGGGACACATGGCTTCACAGGCGTTTGTAATTGCTTAGGTGTGTTTAATTGCCTCTTTAATGCAGGTATAAGAGAGCTCTCTGCACCTATTTTTGCCTCCAGTCTTTCCATTGCCTTTGGAAACTTTTATTGCTGTTTATCAACATGAGGAACAAAGTTGTGCCAATGAAAGTCAAATAAGCCATTATGAGACTGAGAAACAAGAATAAAACTCAGAGACATCAGTGAAAGCCTTAGGCTTACCCAAATCATCTGTTTGGAACATCATTAAGAAGAAAGAGAGCACTGGTGAGCTTACTAAACGCAAAGGGACTGACAGGCCAAAGAAGACTTCCACAAATCATGACAGAAGAATTAAGTTCATAAGTCCTTCCCTTGTTGTTCTTCCTTGGTCGGGGGCCTTGAGCCCTCCGTTGACGAGACAGTCTTAAGTCCCTTTATTCACTCTATAATAAAGAAAAAAAGACAAACACCTGTCCGACAGATCAGAAACACTCTTCAGGAGTAGGGTGTGGAAATGCAATGACCACTGTCCGCTGAAGACTTCATGAACAGAAATACAGAGGCTACACTGCAAGATTCAAACCACTGGTTAACCGCAAAAATAGGATGGCCGGGTTACAGTTTGCATAGAGTTGCAATCGGTTAGATGCAGAGTTGCAATCGGATAGATGCTTAGAGTTGCCCAGAGTAGCGGAATCGAGGACCAAAGGACATAAGTTCAAGGTGAAGGGGAATAGATTTAATAGGAATCCGAGGGGTAACTTTTTCACACAAAGGGTGGTGGGTGTATGGAACAAGCTGCCAGAGGAGGTAGTTGATGCTGGGACTATGCGATCATTTAAGAAACAGTTAGACAGATACTTGGATTGGACAGGTTTGGAGGGATATGGACCAAGCGCATGCAGGTGGGACTAGTGTAGCTGGGACATTTTGGCCAGTGTGGGCAAGTTGGCAAAAGGGCCCATTTCCACACAGTATCATATGACTACAGTGCACCTACTCCATTGGCAGAATATCTTTCCACAGGAATCTGCACTCCAAACATGTTGTCAGCGAGATTTCTTTAATTTCAAACTCCATCCCATGAAGAAGGTCACCATGCCACTTTAATTCTTGACTGTTTGCTGTACCTTCTTGTTTATCCTCTGCTTCCTCTGAACCAGTGCACCTGGATTCTTTTGAACCTAAACCTTTACTAGTTTCTTATGAATTAATAATATTCTACTTTTTTGTTCTCCCTGGCAGAGTGGTCAACGTCACATTTTCCGATTGTTCCCCCTCTTGCAGCTTCATTCCAACTGGCATAATCTGTCCATGTTCCTTTGCAGAGACTTTGCATCCTTTTCACAGTTCACTTTCCCAGGCAGCTTCATATCATCAGCATGTATGATATGTTGCATTCTGTATTTTCATGTGAGTCATTTATTAATTTTACGAAAGTAATTTATGAAGTCAAATATTGCAAGGGCCCATTACAGTCACCAATAACAGTCTTTCCAACCTGAAAATGACCTGTTATTTCCTTTTTTTAATTGTCCTTTAAGCAATTCTTTATCCCTGTTACCCGCAACTCACAGGCAATTCAAATTTTATCCATTTTATTTTTGTGTGTCATCTTCTGAAATGCCATGTGAAAATCCACATTCTAATTCCCCATTATAGAAACATAGAAAATAGGTGCAGGTGTAGGCCATTCGGCTTTGAGATTATCAGCCCTGTTAATTGTATCCCCCAAAATCTGGTAAGCAAGCAAGATTTACCCATTAATAAAACATGCTGATGTGGCAAATCAGTTTGTATATAAAATGGAGAAAATAGAGTACTTTTCCTATCCTTTGTATCTTAGTAATGACCTTGTTAATGATGATGATGATGACAGTGGTTGATAGTATATGCTGTAGTTTCGTGATTTTATTTTGGACTTTGACAGTGCAGTATTTTGGCTTACTCTTGACTTTACCAAATATTTGTACAACAAACAAAACAATATAATCACTGTGCCAGTTTTGCATTGTCATTTGTTGGATTTAAAAACAGAGTGAAAATAATAAAATTTCCAAATTGTACAACATTTCATTAATGTAGGTTGTGGAGCTTCAAAGTAGGCTGTGTGAGGAGTCAAAAAAAGCAGACAAAATGGAGTTTGAATATAAAAGATTGAAAGAGAAAGTGGATACCCTACAGAAAGAAAAAGAGGTTAGTTTATTTTTATCATTTTGTTTGAGATTTCAGTAATAAATTCTGACCTTTGTATTAGATTTGGAACTAAAATCCATTTGTGACAAACCAGATTTTTTACAGGCTTCACGTGGATTTTTGTAATTATTTTGATGCAGGTTTTTCTCTTTCTAACCTAACTCTCTGGAATTGTAACAATTTCTGAAAAATTACTTATCAACATGCTTGGTATATTTCCAAAAATGAAAAGTACTCCGATCTGAGGAATTGGAATGTATTTTAATCTGTACATGGTAGCAAAGTATTGTAATATTTTGAATCTAAAATATTTTCTGTAATATTTGTATAACAAATATTTCTAGAGATTAAGAACAGAGAGAGATTCTTTAAAGGAGACAATTGAAGAACTGCGATGTGTTCAAGTACATCAAGGCCAACTCACTGCAGGTCTGTAATAAAAGTTTTATTTGCATTTTGCTTTGTATTGGTTGCAAAGTCACTAATGTATTTAATACATAATAAAATCCTGATATTATAACATTGATCATATTAATATTTCCCATAGGACTTATTCCAATGAACAGTCAAGAGGCATCTGATAGTTTAGCAGCAGAAATAATAACCCCTGAAATCAAGTAAGTTAAAAGATTTATCACATTTTTCAATAATCAGGATAACTTATTGCAAAGGCAAATATTTTGATTAAATTTGGGCTGCCTGTCAGGATATTTAATAATATTAGTTGTTTTGCATTGCTGTTTCAATAGTTCTTATAGCAGTTCAGTAATGTTAATTTCAGAATCTTTCATTTCCATCATCTTTTCCAAATCACTTTTATGTTCCATTTTGGCAATTTTGCCCTGTTTGTAACAATGGCTCATGGATTGCTTGAATTATATGATTACTAAAGATTTATTTGTACAATGAACATGCTTGTGAGTTGTAATCATGTATTCAAAACTGCTTATACAAAAACCTGTGGTAAGTGGATATGAGTTTCTTCTGTTCTACCCAGCCTCTTTACTAAAGTCACTGAAGATGTGAAGATTTTAATGATGTGTGCATCCTATTTAAGCCCTCTCAGATGAGGTTTTATACGAAAGTCTGCTGGATGAATTCTTGAGGTCAGGAGTTTTGAGCTTAGATAAGTTTACATAGAATCTTTAAAAACATGTTGCACAAAATAATACGAGTACAAGATAAATATCAAGTCAAAAGGGTAAGTATCAAAGTACAGATTTCCATGGATAAATAAATAGATTAAAACTAAATGGAAATTCAGAGTGGAGATCTATAATAGAGTTGTGATTAACAATACTAAAGATAAACCATGAGGAAAATAGAGAATGCATTGAGGAAATGAAAAGAGCTAAAAGGAAATGTGAAAAAAGCATAGCTGATAATGTAAAAAGAAATAGCTTATGAGAATATATACCTGCCTTAAAAATGAATCTTCAATTGCTTGACATTTTCTTAAATCTCTATCCATGTTGTAGGGAAAAACTTATCCGATTGCAACATGAAAACAAAATCCTGAAGTTGAATCAAGAGGGATCAGATAATGAAAAAATAGCTTTACTGCAAAGTTTACTGGAGGATGCCAATAGAAGGGAGAGTGAACTAGAGACAGAGAACAGGTGAGACACAGTCCAACAATGAATACTTTGATTTAATATATTATTGTGACACATGCCTCAAAAGTAACTTATTCATAACAATCCAGTAAATAAGGATGGAGCCGTATAGTTGCTCCTAGTGAACAAAAACCTGTGGTGCATGAAGAAATGAATACAAGGTGAGTTGTTTTAATGCTCATTTCATTGAACTGTATCATATGGTGATAGATGAATGGGACATTGTACATAGAGCACAAAGTAATGAAGCTGAAAGATGTCATGTATGAATGAGAGTTGTTCAATGAGAAAATTTGATAATGTATGCTTTATTGGTTTTGACATTTTTCTCCAGTTTGATTCAGGTATTTCACTTCATCTAAAGGATATGTTTTGTTTTCCAGAAATTATAATTTCAAAAGGAAATAAGCAATAAGTTGTAACAGTTAGAAAATCACTGGTCATATGCTATTGAAGAATGACTTGCGAATGCTAGAGGTCTGGAAAGGCTGCAGGCAAAACCTGCAGCAAGCAGTGCAATGATGAGAGTTTATTGAAAATAAAGCAAAGCTTCTAAAATCTAGTTTTTGATGATAGCCAAGTTCTCTACATGCACTTTGTAATAATAATAAAAATGTTGTCTTTTTAATCATGTACTATGAGGAAATTTAGGACATTAAGCACTTTTGGAATGTGTTTGTTGAGAATCATTTATGTGACTTGCAACATACTTTGGAATGGAGATGCAGATGCTCGTAATATCATGAACATGCTTGGAAATCCTTCAGCATTCTGGCCTGTTTGGTTAATGGGAGGAAGTTATGGGCAAGTTTACAGGAGCAGAGAACTATTTTTACTGTGTTGGTTAGACTTCTGATCTATTATGCCTCACCTACTGAAAAAGGTTAACTTAGAAACATAGAAAATAGGTGCAGGATTAGGCCATCCGGCCATTCGAGCCTGCACCGCCATTCAATATGATCATGGCTGATCATCCAACTCAATATCTTGTACCTGCCTTCTCTCCATACCCCCTGAACCCCTTAGCCACAAGGGCCACATCTAGCTCCCTCTGAAATATAGCCAATGAACTACCAGAGAATTCCAGAGATTCACCACTCTCTGTGTGAAAAATGTTTTTTCTCATCTCGATCCTAAAAGACTTCCCCCTTATCCTTAAACTGTGACCCCTTGTTCTGGACTTCCCCAACATTGGGAACAATCTTCCTGCATCTAGCCTGTCCAACCCCTTAAGAATTTAGTAAGTTTCTATAAGATCCCCCCCTTAATCTTCTAAATTCGAATTTATAACTAAACAAACAGGTTCACTTCTTAATAAACAGACAACTCGCAAAGCGGTTTGGTAGACCAATTCAAAACTTTACTAATTATCGGCAGATGGAAGTGGCAAGGAAAACCCCAGCCAAGTGAGCAACACGGACACTTGGCTGTCCTCTCTCCACTTCCCTGAACACAGAATTACATGGTATTTTATACTGTTCTTTTGTCATCTGAGCACATTCTAAAGACATTAGTCATGGTGAAAAGTACAGTGAATACACGTTACTACAGGATGCGTCTGAGTTTGTCTCTTGTCAATCATCCGTCACATCAAAGGCATCGGTCATTTGGTACAAGGCAGTTGCTTATCAAAGGCATCCTGTCACTGCACACCTCAAAGGGATTGGACATTGTTTCAATACCCCTCACTGGGATTAATCTGGGCTTCATCTCTCATCAATTGGTAGACGCATTTCAAACTCATTGGTCATTGTCTCAATACACAGCAACCTGAGGCAAGCCTGGGCTTGCCTTTCTATATCAATCTACTGGAGAAAAGCCTGCTTTGAGACTGAATATAAGTGTAATCTAGCCCAGAAATTCATTTAATATATTGTTTATGTTTTTAACGTTATTCAGCCTTATCACTACAAGTGCTCCCATACAGCAAGTCCAGTCCTATTGACTCTGTCCTTCTATTCCTTGGACAGTCCCTCAGGACTAAGGATGACTTGCTTCTATTGCAGCTCTGTGGATGTGAAGGTGGTTGAAACAAGTCATGCAGGATCTACATACTCTGCAATAGGTGGAGTCGGCAGTGTTTGATGGAGCATTGGGTGGGTAGGTTGGGATGTCAAATGACCTCTACATGTTCCTGTTGCTGAGGCTGGGGCTGCCGAAGATTCTGATGTGCCAGTTTGCGAACATCCTTAAAGTTGTTTCTCTGCATCTTCCTGTGTAGTTCAACGTACACTGCTCACTTCAAGAGTCCAGTGTAGGTCAATATAAGTTGTAGCCTGTCCATTTAAGTGGTTTGTGTGAAATTAGAAACTCTGTGATTACGATGCTGACTTTGTCTATCATGTCAATTGATTTAAAAGATTTTGCAGAGACATTAATGCTAATATTTCTGCAGTTTTTTGAGGAGCATACTGTAGATTGTCCATACATATGTCAACAGTAATAGTAAGTCAAAAATAGTTCATTGGCTGCAAGGCACTGTGAATATCATGGCCCACTATGAGCATGCCAATGTTTTTGCCCATCTACACTAATTTCATTCACCCTGTAATTCTACCTACAAACCCTTGAGGTTCTTGAAAGTCCTCAGATCACCAAAGGCACAATTTTATTTTTGGAAATAGATATATAGATAGATAGGTATGTGATTGATAAACGAAAGTCAGATTCCTCCTGATGTACTCAGTCTGTTATGGGAGAGGTATGAGGATGCTGGGTGGAACAAATTCCTGTCAAATAGAGAAGGTTAAATGAGAATAGTGGCTTGAATCATAGAAGCAATTGCATCTCTGTGTAAAGGTAACTGATGTCTTTAATTTCTTTTTGGTTAAAAGGCTAGCCAACCAGAGGATATTGGAAATACAGTCACAGGTTGAAGAACTTCAGAAGGCATTACAAGATCAGGGCTCGAGGGCTGAAGATGTGAGTTATCTACTCGGTTAAAAAGTACATTTGATAACATTCTTAGTGCAATATCATGCTCATAAGCTGCATAAATTATTTTTAAAATAACCAATTAACAGAATTATTTTCAAATTGCTCAAAAACTTTTGCCTTTGCCATTTTGTTTGTGTCTCCAGTTTATTTTCTCTGCTTTTTCAGAATCCAGTGTCATGCAGCATGTCAGTTGATAAAGCAGCAACACCCTTTTATTTTGCTGTTCATTTTGCCTTTCTAGTAATAGGTTATAAGAATGGCTTGGTAACATTGGAGTAAGAAAAACATTTACTTCCATTTAAGGATTTGAATTGGACTTGTGTACCTGGGAGCTGAAATTTGAAGCAGGGGAATTCTCATACAGCTATCTGACTGCTGTAAAAGGAGATAGCTTAATGATGGCAAAGTAATACTATTATTCACTAACGGATAGTAGAATTTTTGATATTCTACTTGCTCTTTGCTATCAAACTAGATATATTCATTATACCTTCAATTTTGCATTTAAATTCAAGCAAAAATATTTGAAATATTTGCATAGAGCTTTATTTACATCATTGATAAAAACCATTGAATAAAGACTGATGACTGTGCCCTTGACGAAAAGGAGGAAAAATTGGTTTAATTCTATAAAATTAGTAATTAACTTGTGTCGCTTTTAAGTACATGATGTTTGGGCAGCATTGGTAACCTATCATTGTGAATGCTATGTGTGTCAATTTTAGGAAATGTCAAACAAATGGTGCAAAATGGAAATGGGGCACAATATAGTTAAAGGTACAGAGTACTGACATTTTTTTAAAACGAGAACAACTTTTCGAAGAAAGAATATTTTCTGATGTATTAAATATCTGATCTATTAAATATTTCTGTAAGATGGGAACTGTTTGCAGAAGGTTCCAGAACTTTGGAGGGAGCAGTGGAATCAGGTTGAGAGAAATGCTTACAGCATCATCACTGTAGTCCTTGGCTAAACGTGAGTTAGTTCCAGCTGGCCGCCTCCTTGTGTTCCTCTGACAATAATCTGTTCGAGGGAGCTTGTCTCTCAATTTGAAACTTTGAAGTAAAAAATGAATTTGCCTTCTTATCATCTTGAAAATATTTATGGGTTTAACAAAAGGGTATTACTAAGTAATTTAAACATTCTTAAACACCTTTATGAAATTAAATCAGGGAAATAAGTTTCTGTAATGGTTTGATAGAAATGTTAAATCTTAAAGCAACATTAGAAAACGTTCCCTTTAGATTTTCCTTTGTGTTCCATTTGTTTCAGCTTTAGTCAAACTCAGATGCTGCTCCACATAATAATCAAAAATGGCAGCCTGTACATTTGTTTCATTTCTGTAAATATCATTTGTGTTTTAGTGTGGAAACTGGAAGCCACTCATTTGCTTGAAAACAATGTGGATATTAAGAGATATGTATGAATAAAGTTCTCCAGATCAGGAGAGATGATGGAGCTGCTACTGATATCAGCTGCGAAGACAGACAAAACATTCATGTGCTACAAATTAAGAGGCTTAAACTTTTTCTCGTTCATCTGTTACTGAAGAGTTTCTTCTGCTGGCTGGTGTTTTTGCTTCATACTAACATATTATCTCTGTTTCTTGCCATGGCCATCTGCTGTAGGCTATTGTGAGTATGCCTTCTTTTAAATAACATTTTACCTTGCTAACTGCCAGCATTTACTAATATCAAATTGAAATATTGAAATTGCACTAATTAAGATTGTATTTAAATATTTTGTTCACTGTGTTGCATTTGGAACTTTGTGTCCTTTTTATCATTTATATTTATATATATTTTTCAGTCAATTCTTCTAAAAAAGAAACTGGAAGAACATTTGTAAGTATTTAAAAAATAAATAAATAAATAAAAAATGTTGAATAGGTCTTGATATTAGAGGTGTCGAAATCATGAGAGAAATAGATCGGGTTGATGCATGGGGTCTCTTGCCCGGAGTAGGGGAATTGAGGACATAGGTTCAAGGTGAAGGGGAATAGATTTAATAGGAATTTGAGGGGTAACTTTTTCACTCAAAGGGTGGTGGGTGTATGGAACAAGCTGCCAGAGGAGGTAGTTGAGGCTGGGACTATCCCAACATTTAAGAGACAGTTAGACAGGTACATGGATAGGACAGGTTTGGAGTGATATGGCCCAAGCACAGGCAGGCAGGACTAGTGCAGCAAGTTGGGCTGAAGTATCATTCTATGACTCTAAGTATTCTATTGTGGACACGTTTTACTGTTATTAGCTTTTTTTTTTTAGGTCTTTGGATTGACCTCTCTATGCGTTTAATGGGGTGTGGAAACATTCTTTGTAAATCTTTTTTATGTCACGTTCAACTATCAAAGTACAAAATCTTGGTTTGTCAATACTGTCTCCAGTGACAGTTTACCCTATCCTTCGCAGGACATCTGGGAGGCAAAGAGTAGTTGTGTAGCTCAAACAGGGGAACTGGCTGGGAAGTCTCTCAGATCAGACAAAATACCCCAACTGTAGCAGTGATGCTCCAAAGCTAGCTGTTTTTGGAGCCATGTTGTTCCAGGACAATTGCAAAACTGCTATCTATCCAACAATGTAGAAACTTACAGTTACTTTATGTTCAGAAAAGGCAAGACAAATCTAATCTGGTTAATCACTGTCCAATTAGTATACTCTGAATGATCAACAAAGTGATGGTACCTGTTGTGGATAAAGGGCCTGTCCAGCTTGCATGCGAATGCATGCATTTGGCGCGACCAAACAGAAGCGGAGTTCACGCGTGACGTCATTTGCGTCATACCTACCAATCAGCTGGGCAGGAGGCGGGCCGCCGGATCACGCAAAGCCATGCGGGGTGGTGATGTCATCACGCAACGTCTCTGCTAGGCGTACGCTGTCAAGACGCTGCGTACGACCGCAATGCGCCTGCGTGCCGACAGGCCGTTGGCGCGCAAAGATTTCGGGCACTGTTAGATTTTCAGAGCCCTGCGCGATGTTGGGACCAGCCCCGCACAACTCCGCGCTTCTAAGTGGGACCGGCCCCGTGCGGCCATACAGTGCCCGTACGCCTCAAGCGACCATGAGGTTGCGTAATTTGTGAGCCAAGGTCACGTAAGTGGGGCAGGCCCTTAAGGCTGTGTACTCGCCGATAACCTGCTCACCAATTCCCACTTTAGGTTTTACTGGGTCCACTTGCCTCTGGACCTTATCACAGCTTTGGTTCACAATGGACCAAAACGCTGAATTCTAGAGGTGAACTAATGCTGGCCTTGCCAATAATGTCCAGATCCTGAAAATGTCAAAATAATATCCGCAACAAATAAAAAGTGGTAAAATAAATTGATTTGTGTTGCTAATAAAACTCAAAACTGAAATTTTGAGAGAAATTCGAATACCTGTATTTCCCAAATTGCAAATTATGTAAATGATTCATTTTCAATGTTCAGGCAAGAATGAGGTATTCTAATTCTTAAGTGTCATCCACCCATCAGTCATTAATTTCTGTATCAATTCCGCTTTCTATAATGTCACCATATCTCTTGATTTTTCTTGCTGTTCAAGTGACTGATCAAAATCACCTCACTGGGATAGAGAATTTTAAAGATTCACACCCATTAAATGTAAGAAATTTTAGTTTCTGTTCATTAAAGATAGAAGAGCAGCGGGATGGAGAAAGGGAGGTGAAAAAGGGAAAGTGGAGGAGTGGAAAGGATTGAATGCATTGTGTAGGAAGAGGAGGAGGAAGGGTGGTGGGGAAAAGAGGAGACGTACTGAAGGGATAGGGGAGGAAGAAGGCGTGAGAAATACTTTCTTGTTTTGTGCTTGACATTTTACATACAATGTAAACCCTCCAAGAAATCAGTTTTTCAGTTGTTTTTGAAGTAAATTGCATGACAAATTTCAAAAGCTTTTTGCAGGTAAGAGTTTGAGTGGTTTCCATTCCGCCATAAAATACAGAGAGTGTATGAGAAAATATGTGTTTGATTTTGATTATATGGATGGTGAGACATTTTATTTCCACATTCCAAAAGGGAATTAAATCCATAATTTCCTAACAATATGAATTACTGTATTTCCCGGTGAAGAAGATGCTATTTTTCCCCTAAAATAAGGCCGGAAAATGTACCTGCGTCTTGGAGGCCGAAGGCTAGGTTGTTAGCCAAGAAAGATAGACTTGGCTATCTCTCAACACAGCAACATCAAGAACAATGTTGCTGTACTGAGGGATAGCCAAGTCTAGTCCCCATTGCTGGCAGCTGATTTACATTCTCTGGCTGGGTGGCTAGGTCCTGTATCACCCTTGCAGATACATTCTACCAGGACTCGGGTCCGGTCCCCAGGGCAGCAGGGACAGTGGCCGTCCACTGAAGTGGAATTGGCTGAGCAATGCCACTCTCGTAGCGACTGCTCCGCGGAACCTGCCACGCCTTCGACACTGGAACTAGGTGAAATGCGAAGCGGCTGTAAAATGACAGCGCCGCTGGGGGGGGGGGGGGGGGTGGTAAGAGTTCCTTTCCACTCAATGTGGGGAGTCTGGTCTGGATCAGCACAGCCTGGGCTACGCAAAGTAGCAAACCTGGCTGGGCCACCAGGGTTAAAGTTGCGGGGAGGGCAGGAGCATTGAGAAGGAGGGGGTCGGGGATCATGCCAGCTCACTCAGTAGCTCGTGTGGCTGCAAGCGGCCGCCGTGACCGGACAGCGGTACTGGCTGCCACCTCAGCGCTTTCTGCTGGCCGGACCGCCAGCCAGCCAGCCACGGTGTCTCTCTCCCCCTCTCCAGCTCTCCCCCTCTCCCGCACAGCGCATTGTTGGACAAGCGAAGATGGAGGCTCACCGGTCCTCAATGCCTCCTTGAACCAAACCCTGTTATATTCATTTTATTAATTAAACCTTTGATTATGATTAAACCTATTATTTGTTTAAATATGAGAGGTTTTGGGATAGGTGGGGTCTAGGAGATGAGAATTTATAGTAGAGGTAATGGTAAAGGGAAACATTGCAGGTGAAAAATTGCCTGCACTTGGTGAGCTGACAATGAGTGTGGACTCTGGATGCTTGCAGTGCATACACTTGGCGAGTAGAAGTGGAATCTACTGTAACAGATATAGCAGCAATAAGTGGCATTGATATTGGATATGACAATAGACAATAGACAACAGGTGCAGGAGTAGGCCATCCTGCCCTTCGAGCCAGCACCGTCATTCAATGTGATCATGGCTGATCATCCACAATCAGTACCACGTTCCTGCCTTCTCCCCATATCCCCTGACTCCCCTGAAGACCCCTGTCTCCCTCTCCCTTGAAAGTATCCAGAGAACCGTCCTCCACCGCTCCCTGAGACCAAGAATTCCACAGATTCACAACATTCTGCGTGAAAACGTGTTTCCTCATCTCCGTTCTAAATGGCTTGCCCCTTATTCTTAAACTGTGGCCCCTGGTTCTGGACTCCCCCAACATCGGGAACATGTTTCCTGCCTCTAGCATGTCCAAACCCTGAATAATCTTATATGTTTCAATAAGATTCCCTCTCATCCTTCTAAATTCCAGAGTATACAAGCCCAGCAGCTCCATTCTCTCAGCATTTGACTGTACCGCCATCCCGGGAATTAACCGTGTGAACCTATGCTGCACTCCCTCAATAGCGAGAATGTACTTCCTCAAATTTGGAGACCAAAACTGCACACAATACTCCAGGTGTGGTCTCACTAGGGCCCTGTACAACTGCAGAAGGACCTCTTTGCTCCTATACTCAACTCCTCTTGTTATGAAGGCCAACATGCCATTTGCTTTCTTCACTGCCTACTGTACCTGCATGCTTACTTTCATTAACTGATGTACAAGGGCCCCCAGATCCTGTTGTATGTCCCCTTTTCCTAACTTGACACCATTTAAATAATAATCTGCCTTCCTGTTTTTGCTACCAAAGTGGATAACCTCACATTTATCCACATTAAACTGCATCTGCCACGCATCTGCCCACTCACCAACCTGTCCAAGTCGCCCTGCATTCTCATAGCATCCTCCTCACAGTTCACACTGCCACCCAGCTTTGTGTCATCTGCAAATTTGCTAATGTTACTTTGAATCCCTTCATCTAAATCATTGATGTATATTGTAAATAGCTGCGGTCCCAGCACCGAGCCTTGCGGTACCCAACTAGTCACTGCCTGCCATTCTGAAAGGGACCCATTAATCCCTACTCTTTGTTTCCTGTCTGCCAACCAATTTTCTATCCATGTCAGCACTCTACCCCCAATACCATGTGCCCTAATTTTGCCCACAAATCTCCTATGTGGGACCTTATCAAAGGCTTTCTGAAATGGAACCAGGGAGTTGAAAATCAGGTTCAGTGGGTATTTGGTATGCCTAGGAATCATTTTTACATGCATATGTCACTCCTGCAGAAGAGTGCTGGATCATTGCGCATTGAAGGTCGTTTTGGTAATGGTGTTTAAAGATGCAAGGAAGGATTGTTGTTCAATTTGAGCAGTATGCAGAGTTAAGGGCCTGTCGCACTGCGGCGATCTAATTTGCGAGTTTAGAAGCGTTTGCCCTGGACTCATACTCGCAGCATGGTCGACGTGAGGTCCTAGGTCTTTGTAACTCTCCTTCATGCTCGAGTGTAGACCCCTCGTACTCGAGGCCTCAGCTAGGTCGTGGTGTTTTTTTCAACATGCTGAAAATGTCCGCGAGTAAAAAAAGGACATCATCATGGAAAAAAATCAATATTTTTTTACTCGTAGGCTTAGTCAAGGTAGGTCATAGTAGGTCATAATGCTATCGTTGGTAATCAAAGGCAATCAAAGCTAGTCGAAGGTAAAGTTGCTTCATTTTCAAATACATTGTCAAACCTATTCACAGTCTATTTATATATTTAAAAAGTCTGTTTTTCAACACCTTTGTTGTGGTGTAATGTCTGAGTATTAATATGTTGGCTGTTTCAGGGAGAAGCTACATGAAGCTCATACGGAGCTTCAGAAGAAACGAGCATATATTGATGACTTGGAACCAAAATACAATAACAGCTGTAAGTTTTAAAAGATGTAAATAAAACTCCTCCTTAAAAAAAAACATGACCATACTAACATTATTAAAGCACTATTTTCCTCAAGACAAATGTCAGGCATTTTGTCGCATCATTCATCTCTCATATTCCATACTAATCTTAAAGTTGCCTCTGTACTCTTTCAGCACTGGCGAGCTAGATATGATTTCCTGCCTACTCTGGACGTTGATGAGTAATTGAGTTTTAAAATGTTGTAATTTTGCGATGACTTAAATCAATTTATTCAGTTAATCATTTATATTCCCCTGCTGTGTATAGCTCAAAAGATTGAAGAGCTTCAGGAAGCCCTAAAAAAGAAGGATGAAGATATGAAACAAATGGAGGACAGATATAAAAAGTACCTAGAAAAAGCAAAGAGTGTAAGTTCAATGTTTTTAAATTTACCTGAAGTAATATGTAATCCTAAAAAATAGTATTTATTCATTTAAGAGGATTGTTAATGTAGGTATGTTACAAAACTTGAGCAGCGCTGCAGTTCTGCTGCTCCCCGTGTGCGTGACTTTGGCGCCTTTCAGAGGGGGCGTGTTTAAAGTGCCGTTTTTCCACAGACGGGGCAAATCGATCCATGTCAGGCGATTTCGTTGCTGAAGAAAAATCGCTCTGACATTTCATTCATGAAGGTATTTTTAAATTATGCTAGATTATTTATTAACTAGAGTAATTTAAAAATCATCTTCTAAAGCCGTGAGTGCCGACAACGGGAAGGATTTTACGTAGGGGAGAAAATAAAGTAAACAGTTTATTTTTACGTTAAAACTTGGTTTTTAGGAAGCCTTTAATTACATTTTCATGTTGCGAAATGGGGACAAAAAAAATATATGAACCAGCAGTGTTTTTTATGCCGACTGCACCGCAAACCGCAACGTTCTAATCCACCGCGTTCCACTAAAACCCACTCGCAAGTTGATTTAAATGGCCATTAATTTACAGGAATTAAACACTAAATTCCTTCCATTTGGCCTATAAATTCATGAAAATGAGATTTAAAAATCATGTTATATTGTGAATTATTGTGTGAATGTTATTTGGACACTTAGGCAATTTAAAAAAGTTTATCTTTTCTTAAGAAATGGATAGATGTTGAGATCTAGTAATTGAATTTTGTAATTAGCTACAATTAGGTAACTAACTAATTATATGCTTTAATTTCGGGTCATCCAAGTAATATTGTTTCATATTTGTTTCAGAATGCTTCAATCTATAATAACTGAAAATTTCATTGAGTTCTCTAAATTTTTAAGAAAGTGATGGGCTTTTGACTGTCCTAGACTACAGCTTTTGTGTTAAGTCAATGGAAGGGCAATGGGGAACAAGATGCTAATTTCTGAGTATGAAAATGGCCATAACTTTTTTAATACTGAAGATATGAAAGTGAATTAGGTGTCAAATTAAACTTATTTTTATGCTTTATCTGATGGGATAAATTGCAGACTTGATTTTTTAAATCTCAAAATTTTGTAACATTGCTAGTTAATGCAGTTTTGATTGTTCTCTGCAGGTTTGTTTTGATGGGATTATAAAATAAGATTGTCCGGCTGCAAAAGACATAACCAGGTTTCAGTTATATTGATGCAGCAGACTTAGTTTCTTATTCTTAAAATCAGAACAGAGCAAGTGATCATTAATGCCCCTGTCCCACTTAGGAAACCTGAACGGAAACCTCTGGAGACTTTGCGCCCCACCCAAGGTTTCCGTGCGGTTCCCGGAGGTTTTTGTCCTCCGGCAACCACCTTCAACTGGCATCGCAACCGGCTTCGACTAAAAAATTACCGATTTTTAAAACGGAAACCACTTTCGACCATTAGGGAGACTGACAAAAACCTCCGAGAACCGCACGGAAAGCTTGAGTGGGGCGCAAAGTCTCCAGAGGTTTCCGTTCAGGTTTCCTAAGTGGGACAGGGGCATTACTTGCCTTTGGTTACTTGCAGATTAAATTGTGATTGAGTGACAAATGAATTAAAAGGCTTTGAGCTAGAACAGTATCATGTGGAGGGAAAATTGTGACTCTGGTCAATGAGATAGAAGGAACAGGCAAGTGACCATGCAAGGTTTTGGCAGAAACTATCACATATTGGCTTGCATAATCATGTGTATCATTAACTTATGCTTCCTCTGTGGTTAGCCTAGTTCTGCTTGAGTAAGGTGCTTCTTTACCATTGAAATGGAATCCTTTCGCTGAACTAATGTAGCCAGGAAACAGAAAATGTTTTAATAAAATTATTCTCTCTTTTTTAGGTTATCAGAACGTTGGACCCTAAACAGAACCAAGGAGCAGCCCCAGAAGTTCAGTCTTTGAAAAATCAGCTGCAAGAAAAGGAAAGAATGTTACATTCCTTATCGGTATGATACTTTACTTTCTCCTAAATGCTATCAATTAACTGAACAGTAAGTGTATTTCCATTTTCTTATCCAGCAGCAGCGCACTGCAGACTACCTCTGTATGTATTTGTTGCATAATTGTGGTGTTCTCTTTGCAGATATTTTTAATCTTTTCACTGTTTTGTCGAAATAATGTGTCATTTATTACAATTAGTTTTTTTTGCGTGTTGGCTGAGTCTGTTACTGAGAAGCTGTTGCAAGAAAGATTTTCATTGTACTTGTACCTCACCATACCTGTGCATATGTAAAAACTCAATCTTGATTTGACTTGACTTCTGTTCAGAAATTCTACAAACACTACCAAAAACTAATTAGTTGATCAGTTTCTGTTTAGTTTATTGTCTCGTGTACCGAGGTACAGTGAAAAGCTTGTGTTGCGTGCTATCCAGTGAAAAGAAAGACAATAGATGATTACAATCGAGCCATTTACAGTATATAGATACATGATAAGGGAATAACATTTAGTGCAAGATAAAGCCAGCAAAGTCCGATCAAGGATAGTCTAAGGGTCACCGAAGAGGTAGATAGTAGCTCAGCACTGCTCTCTGATTGTGATAGAATGATTCCGTTGCCTGATAACCGCTGGGAAGAAACTGTCCCTGAATCTGGAGGTGTGTGTTTTCACATTTCTATACCTTTTGCCTGATGGAGAAGAGGGAGTGGCCAGAGTGCGACGTCCTTGATTATGCTGCTGGCCTTCCTGAGGCAGCATGAGGTATAAATGGAGGGAGGTTGGATTGTGTGATGGTCTGGGCTACGCCACAATTCTATGATTTCTTGTGGTCTTGGATAGAGCTGTTCCCAAACCAAGCTGTGATACATCCTGATAAAATGCTTTTTATGGTCCATCTGTAGAAATTGGTGAGAGTTGCAGGGGACATGCCAAACTTCCTAAGCCTTCTAAGGAAGTAGAAGGGTTGGTGTGTTTTCTTGATCGTTGCTTCAAAATGGGTGGTCCAGGAGAAGTTGTTGGTGATATTGACTCCGACTCCTAGGAAGTTGAAGTTTTCAACAGCCTCTACTTCAGCACTGTCAATGCAAACTGGAGTATGTTACCACTTTGCTTCCTGAAGTCGATCACTTTCTCCTTTGTCTTGCTGGCAATGAGAGAGAGGTTGTTTTCTCGACACCAGGACACAAGGTTCTTGATCTCCTTCCTATACTCCTTCTCATCATTATTTGATATCCGGCCCACAATGGTGGTGTTGTCTGCGAATTTGAAAATTGAACTAGATTTGTACATGGCTGCACAGTCGTGGGTCTACAAGGTGTAAAGAAGGAGGCTGAGAACGCCATTTGATTATTTGTTTTGTTCACCTTTGTCTACTTTTGTTTGTATTACCTTGTTTGCAGAATGGTATCTACATTTTTATATATAGTATTTGAAGAACAATTCATAATTTAAGGCATACCTAAATAAATAGTTCTATCTTTCGTTTCCTTTCACTAAATATGTCCTAACATTGTATTCAGTTAGAAAACTAATGTTTTCAATGGTCTAGCAAATTGTATGCAGAATTATTTTAGTTTAGGTACCTCATTTACCTTTGCTTGTGACTTATCAGTGCTTTAAATCAAGTAATTTGCCCAATTAGAACGAGTCAAATATGTGTATTTGGACCACATGCTATTATCTTTCAAATCATTTTGTTTTTAGAAAGAATATGAGAAGACGAAGATTCAGAGAGAACATGAAGAGAAGCTAATTGTCAGTGCTTGGTATAACATGGTAAGAATACCAAAATGGAACATGTTTTGACAATAGACAATGGGAAAAAAGATATATTGAATGATGAAATCTCATCTTGGGGGATAGAGGGAGCATAAAAGTGAAAAAGCAGAAAGCTGCAACCCTTTTGTGCTCCTTAAAAGCCAATGCATTTCATTTGCTCACATTCTCAAATATTTATCTAATTTTCCCTTATATTTAACCACACCTGCCTTATATTGCATTCCATCTCACGCTTCCATCCTCAGTTTTCAAATCTTTTGCCTGCCATGTTTATTTTTTCTACTCTTTCTCAAGTGCATGGACCATCATTACAAGATGTAGCTCTACCAGTACCTTTCACATAAAATGTTTGAAACACCCAGCAGATCAGGTAGCATTTTCGAAAAGAGAAGGAGTTAACTTTTCAGGTTG
Source organism: Okamejei kenojei (assembly GCA_035221665.1). Classification (NCBI taxonomy): domain Eukaryota; kingdom Metazoa; phylum Chordata; class Chondrichthyes; order Rajiformes; family Rajidae; genus Okamejei; species Okamejei kenojei. The sequence continues at coordinate 47,898,781 of CM069131.1, read as the reverse complement.
AAGTCTTTTTGTCAGAGCTTAGTCAATGAACAGTCTGAGCCCAGTCAGTGACTCGAAAAGTGAAACATTAACTCTTTCTGTCTCCAAAGATGCTGCATGACCTGCTGACTATTTCCAGCATTTTCTGTTTTTCATTTACAGTTTTTTGTTTTGTTTTTGTTAATAGGGTATGGCACTTCACAAGAAAGCAGCAGAAGAAAGACTTACAAGCACTGGTTCAGGACAGTCCTTCCTAGCTAGACAGAGACAGGCAACAAGCGCACGGCGACCATACCCTGGACATGTTCAACCAGCTACAGCAAGGTAGAAGGTAAAACCAATGGCTTATGCACAAATCATATGCCGCACAATTTAACCCAACATCTTCAGCTACTTGTAAACTTCTGTTCACGTTCAGTTTATAAAACTTTTGAGCTAATATTTGTACTAAATTTGTTTATTTTATCCATATGATATTTTATGCCACAATTGTAATATAAAATGATCAATGGAATAATATAATTGTTTCATGTTCTCATAATGATAATTTATTCAGAAATAATTGAGAATACTTTTCTGCTTAGCTTTATTTCCACATTTGTAACCTGACTTTCTGTCAGTATAAATGTTCATCCTTTTATTGACATTTGAAATATTTACCATAAAATGAAGAGACTGTTAACTTTGTTGTTCTGTAAGGTAGGAATTCAAAATAAAGTAGGATGGTCAAGACGGGGAATGTATGATCTGTGATGGAATCATACATGCCCTTTACTTGTTATTAGCATGACTCATTAAATGGCCTTTTCTCATTCTTACAACTTTGTCATGTTTATGGGTTACACAAAAAGCTGGAGAAACTCAGCGGGTGCAGCAGCATCTAAGAGGCGAAGGAGATAGGCGACGTTTCGGGTCGAGACCCTTATTGTTGTGGTGGTAAGCCCATTATGTAGAGATAAAACAAATGATACATTTTTTTAACAATAAATGAATGCAATAACTAACTAGCTCATATGGTTAGCAAGTTGTCCGTTCCAACTCTAGACTCCATGTCTTCCCAAAATGAAAGCGTTAGTCATACTTGACCTAGCTCTTTTACGTTGTGTTAACAGCTCACCACACCTACAATTCACCAGTAAACTGATGTTCTCATCAGTGTGATTGAGAAGAGCTGGGGTGGGAAATAGTTACATTTCCACCAGTCTAAGGATGTTATCAGACAAAATATCCTTTCCAGAGTAAAAGGAACAAATGTTTATTATTTATTAAAACTGAAGACTATTGATACTTCTCAACATTGATGTAGTTTGCATTGATATTGACAACAGATTTAAAGTATTAGTTAAATTGTTCTTGCTTTTAAATTAACAATGTTAAAGTACACATAATTAGCCATTTGCTTTCTGGTACCTCATGGGAAGGTCTGTAGTCTAACATTTTTAATTTGTTAAATATCAATGATCACTTTCCCATTTCAAACTTATGACAAGTGCCAGGAAGCGGAGAAGGGCAAAGTTGCTCTAAATAGCGAATCCATGCTTCTGCCGAAGGATTAACACTTATGATGCATATTAGATCATTACAATATTAATCAACCATGGATTATTCAAAGAGTAAGTTAATTTATTGAAAAGAATAATTGAAAACCTGACTCAACTTTCATGATAACTATGTGTGAAAATTACCACATTGAACTTGTTTCTTATTGTGCTGTACAGCACTATTTAGCCTTTCCTTTAGGTGTGAGAACATTCTCAGTCTGTCAAAAATTATGAAACCATTGCAGCACTTCAGAATAAACCATCTGGCTCCAGAAGATGTTCTGCCATTTAGTCAGTTCATCTCCATATCTTGCCTTTCACCTCTGCCTTTTCGTTAGAATCTTTCAATCTTTGTTCTGATGCTTTCAATTGATCAAATCAGAACAATGTGTTTGCAGAGTTCCGTATTACAAGTATCCTGAATGTAATGTAGTGTTGGCAGGGATCACAAATTACTGTTCAGCTCTAAAAATTGAAAGGTTACTTTGCCAAACAATTGATAACTAATTCCTGGAAAAGTTTACAGTTTAAAATATGTTCTCCCTCATTTTAATCAGTCCTTGAATACCATTTTCTTTTGCATTTTCTATTATCTGTGGTTTATATCATGAGAAAAGATCTTTGGGACAGCAGCAATCAAATCTATTACATGGCCCATTACAGTTCTGTTTGAAACATGCAACATTTTTTGATGTTCTACCATGCCTGGTTGTTCTGAATATTAGCATTATTTAAAAAAACTTATACTTGTACCTATTAAAATAATTTGTATTCATTACTTTTTTTCTCTGTGGACACTTCTTTGTGACAATTCATTTTACACATGAACTATTCCTGCTTTGATCCTGGGCAAAATAATTAGTTTGGATAAGCTTGAAGGGACATGGGGGCTACACCTATTTACTAAGTATTATGTTCACCCACTGAAAATGCAAATTACCTTTCAGCACTGTTTCCCATTTTGTATACTATGTGACTTCTCTATCTCCTACATCTGCACCTTTCCAACACAAGCTGTTGTGCTGCTGATTATTAATTTAACTTAAATACACAGACATAAATTGTTTTGAAGACCTCAGCAAGTCAAGGCCCATCGGTAAAGAGAAATACAATTGATATATAGTCGATATCCTTTCCAGAGAACAAGATTTCAGATTTTCAGCATCAGTGGTGATTTACACTTGCTTAACCATAGTGTAAATTGTCATTCCACCAGCATGTTATAAACCTTTATATCTTCCAAAATAATATTGCATCTACCTTTTAAATGTTTGGTCATGTCTGTGGATTGAACTGACATACCACTCATTAGTCTTAGATACATTTTGAAAAACCTTTTGTGAATTACTTTTCTGTTACTTCATACATTTGCAACAAGGTAATTTGCAAATTTTGAGTAATGTTTTCATCGCTTTTACTCATTGTCATAACAAATTATTATGTTTATGGCTTGTAATCTGATTTTATGGATTAATTTACAAGTCTCTAATTCTACACCTTGCACCTTCCCTCAGTCTTTCAATAAGCTTCCTTTCTGGACAATTTCTTCCTAGAACCTTGTTCTATCGTGGATGTTGAAAAGTGCAGGATCAGTCAGAACTCTATCCCATCTTAGGTGGTCCCACAAAATGAAATAAATTATTTGTCAAATATTTCAGCTAAATTTGTAGCATCTTCAAAAAGGTTCATCTGATAGTTTGAGAATTAGATTATAGGCAGACAGATTATCTTCACCCCAGATTATCTGCAAGCCTACTTTACTTACATGTTCAAATAAAATCATTATAGTCTGAGAGATTTCAATAGTATTAGATAGTAGGTTTTCTTTCATACTTAACAGTAAACTTAATCCAAAACAAATATGCAAAATAAATTTCAAAATGTAAATGGGAGAAGCTATTCAGCTCCTTTACATCTATTCTTTCTGCCTCATAACACAGCATTCAATTGTATTCAGAATTAATTTTGTACACAATTTAACATAATCTAACCACTCTTAATAGACAGCCTCTTTATCTTACAAATTACTGGCAACAATGATCTAGAGTGAAGTGTTCCAAATCCTACTTGCTCACTTAAAACAAACTACAAACATTTCTTTGATTTCATTTGTTTTTGAATTTGACCTTACTTTCATGAAACCTAGTTTAATTATGCAAGAACTGCATAAATTCATCACGTATGAATTATATAAATTCCAAACTTAATTTCATATTTGACTTCAATAATTTATTTTGACAGTCGAACATAAAATGATTTGATATGTTCTAAGATTATAAAACTTAAATTACATGCTTGACTGTCATAAAATAAATTGATTGTTAAATATGTACTTTAAGTTTTGCATAATTAAACTTTAGGTTTCTTGAATGTAATGACATCTTCAAAAAGACACAATGTCAAAGAAATATTTTTTAGTTTTAAGTAAACACAAGTAAGAACTATTTAAATGTAGAAAGATTTCCTATTTAAATGTAGAAAGATTTCCTGTTTTTTCTTCCAGAATTTAAAGGTTAAGATATTAAGTTTTCAAGCTTTGTGTTAAATCATTACTTTATTTTACAAATATACTTTTTAATTATGTATTACAATATTACTTAATTTCAGTTAGCAGAAAATATTAATTTGAAATGTATTAACATTTACATTATGAAAAGTTGTTTATGCTCTTCAATGGGTGCATAATTCAAACCAAGTTATCTTCTGTAAGTTACTGATGTTAATTACTGATAAATGTCAGTAATAGTTTTCATATCAACTAATTGAACCTATTAATTTTTGAACTAATAGTGATGACTGTTTAAACAGCATATTAATACCAAAGAATGAAATAACAAGCATGAGCTGGTTAGTGTGCACTGCAATAACTTGGTTATTGTCAGCATTGTGTTAACTATTTATGACATTTTGTAGCAATGCCTAATAACAGTGTATAACAAACTCGGTTACAGTAGAACCTTCCAGTTGACAAGCTGGCATTTTTTTTTAGATTTTATTTCTAAATTATTTAGTTTCCTTTTCCTTTATTAATATATTTTGTTCTTTGTTTCCAGTGACGTGATTGCATGAACTGCAGCATGACTTTCCAGCATTGACTATTCACTTGCATGAATTGAGCTTGAGTGCATAATTTATTAACATGCTGCTGTTTGTTTTGTAACCGACCAACACTATGGATGTAATAGCCCCAGTCCCCCAATTTGTAAATTTGGATGTGTGAATAGACGGAACTGGAAGGCACTGTGGCTTAGCACACTGCCTTCTTTGTAATTTGCTATCCGTCTATGCACGGTGGTCTTAAGTTTGGACATGCTGAATATAGGTTTAAATGGACATAGGTTCATGGTGCAACAGGTCCTTTATATTTGATATTCAGGCAATTTAAGGTGCTATAAAGCTGTTTGGCATAAGAAATTGAATGCTTTAATAGATCCATTAGCATAGTGCTGTTCAGTTTGGGCAAATTAAAACAGTGCTTTCTCCAAATGATCTGGGATTGCTTGATGGACGGACGCATCGGCTATCCAAAGTGAACCCATGATTGTACAAACGCAATATTATTGCTCACCCTGAACTCAAAAATACTAGTTATTTTATTATAATGTACCTCTGATACCACTTTGTTATTTGCAAACCTGTTATTAATTACTATGTGCTCTCCATAACGCTTATTTAGTTTAATAACAAGTTCCTGTTTACCATCCAATTTATTTTTTACTCGATTCTGCAAATGGAAAGAAAAGCCACATATTGCAAAATTTAACGCTTTGCACAATATAGTATTATATTTATTGACCTTTTTGTATTTTGACTTGCAGTATTTCAGGACATAATCCATCAGGGAAACCTGTATTTCTGTGTCAAAAAATATTTGAATCATTACAGGGTTCATTATGTATATGAGTTGTCACAATGTTCTCTGTTTTGACCCCGTTGTGTAGCTGGCAATCTATAAGCTGCTTATCTAAATTGTGTATATACCATAAATCAAAACTGAATTACATCTTCAGGAAAAGTCAAGTGAACTGTAAGATGCAGTGAGTCTTTCCACAAAGTATCTTTGAATGCTACAAATGTTGAAAAGAAATGTACAGTTCGATATATTGTAAATAAAAATCTGGCAAGAGTTTGTGTTAATTTTCATATTTTATCATTAATACACAGAGCATACAACTGTTGGAAGCAGAGTTAATTCTCTGATTGCTGGTTAACGAGCATAATAACTCTTTAAGACAAACCAGGAAACTGAATTAGATTTAAACACGTAAATATTCCAATTATGTCATCCAACTTATGAGGGGTGATCAGTTTACTGTAAATGAAATGATTGGTCAGAATGGAGTCAATACTCCAGATAACATTGAACTTTTTTTGGTTCCCAATGGCCGTGTCTGCTGCACAATATTAGCTATTCAATAATCTCCCAACATTTAAATGCATAAATATCAGGAAACTTCAAACTTTAGCACATTTGAATCCAAATATGTAAGTATCAAGTGCGTTGACCGATTTCTAACAAATTTGTCACTACGCTCTGCTGGATCTCATGCAGATTACAGCAGTGCATCATTAAATACCTGGAATTCCCCTGCATTTAAGCAACTGTGGAAGTGCCTTCAGAAGGACTGCAGCAATTCAATGTGATTCACCACCTTCAATTATGGGTAATTTGAAAAATAGCTGTAAAAATAAATTAAAACATCAGATACAGTTGGTTTTGGAAATTGACAGGTCTAGATTCAGTTGGTTTTGAGCACCGGTGTGGATGTTAATTAAATCACAAAGCCAAAGTGAAGCCCTTTAACTACAATCACTTTTTTTTTTTTTTGTAAAATGGATATGTAATGGTGTAGGTTTTTACATTTTCAGGTGATTACTATAGCGCAGCAGATTTCAAGAGTTAGATTTAGCTCTTAGGGCTAAAGGAATCAAGGGATATGGGGAAAAAGCAGGAACGGGGTACTGATTTCAGATGATCAGCCATGATCATATTGAATGGCGGTTCTGGCTCGAAGGGCCGAATGGCCTACTCCTGCATCTATTTTTCTATGTTTCTACCACTGCTGCATGCAGAAATCACTGCAGATTTAGTCATGCAGCATAGAAGTAGGCACTTCATTGAATTGAATACTTTATTGACACAAGTCACAATGAAATTATTTGCTTGCATACCCAAGGTTAAAGTATCCCGCACCAGGTCCACCCTTGTGTTCCCCCCCCCACAGCAGTTCCCCACACCATGCCTCCTGGCCATTCCCCCTCGCCGGGTCTTCCTTTGTTCCACCCATCTCCCCCCTCACCAGGTCCTCCTTTGTTCTTCGATCGCCACACCGATGCCACCGCGGCGCTGACCCAGGCTCCTTCGGCCACGGGCTCCGCTGACTTGCAAGGCTCAGGCTCCGACCCGCAAGGTTGGCCTGCAAGTTCAGTCCAACTTATCTATGCCAACTAAGATGTCCCAATCAGGCTAGTCCCATTTATCCACACCTGGCCCATATCGATCTAAACCTTTCCTATCCATGCACGTTCCCAAATGTCATTATACCTGCCTCCACTATTTCATATGTATCTTATTCCTTCTCTCCACCACCTGCATGGAAAATGTTTGTTTTACCTTTAAACAGTCCTCTAGCCTCATTTTCTCTCATCATCCAGGGCACTTTACTCCTACCTGCATTGTTCTTAGCTCTAACCATCACACTTAAACATCCCACTTGCCAGATGTCCCTTTGCCTGCAAACAAGCTACTCCAATCAACTTTTGTAAGTTTCCACCCAATACCAAAGTTGGCCTTGCCTCTGTTTAGAACTTTAACTTGCAGATCAGCCTGTCCTTACCCATAACTAATTTAAACCTAATATACTATAAGTGTCTTCACTGGTTCCAAAAGCCCCAACCACTGACACTTCAATCATGTGCCTTGTCCAGTTCCCTAACTGTAGGTAAAAAACTTTTTCCTCTCCCTTATTATTGCCCAGGGAAACATTCCGGAATCCACTTAAATTCCTTTCCCATTTAAACCCTTGGGACTATGACAGTATATTATATGACATATATATTTTATATATATATATATATGTTAAAATCCCATACTATAACAACCGTATTGATCTTGCAGCTGTCTGCAACCTCCCAGCATATTTGTTCCTCTAATTCTCAGTGACTATTTGGAGCCTACAGTACAATTCTAACATTCCCTTATAATTTTTCAGCTCCACCCATGTCTCATTGGACAATTCCTCAGTAATATAATCTCCAACTAATTCAACTGTCCTTCCTCACTCTCTGCTGTGCTCCTGCCTGCCTTGTTTACTTAACATGCTGTCTTTGACTTGTGTATCAACTTCTCACCCACATCACTACTACATTGGATCCAGTCCTGCTGCCAATTTAGCACATGTAAACCTGCCTGTCAGAACATTTGTCCCCCTTCAGTTCAGCTGCAACGCATCCTCACTTCTGTCCCAATGTGTAGGAAGGAACTGTAGATGCTGGTTTAAACCGAAGACACAAAATTCTGGAGTAACTCAGTGGGACAGGCAGCATCTCTGGAGAGAAGGAAGATGAGATGCTGCCTGTCCCATTGAGCTAATCCAGCATTTTGTGCCTATCTTCACTTGTCTCAGATGAGATCCCAATGGTCCCAAAACCGGAATTTCTGCTCCCTGTACAACTCGGCTACACATTAATTTGTCCTATCATTTCTTAGTGATTCCATATAGATGATGGACAGAGGCATCCTTATTCCTTAGGATCACAGTGTAACAAAAAAAAAATCAGCTCCCAATTGTATAACAGTGATGAACTTGTTCCTTAACATTAACATAGAACATAGGTGCAGGATGAGGCCATTAGGCCCTTTGATCCAGCACCGCCATTCATTGTGATCATGGCTGATCGTCCCCTATCAGTAACCCGTGCCTGCCTTCTCCCCATATCCCTTGACTCCACTAGCCCCTAGAGCTCTATCTAACTCTCTCTTAAATCCATCCAGTGATTTGGCCTCCACTGCCCTCTGTGGCAGGAAATTCCATAAATTCACAACTCTTTGGGTGAAAAAGTTTCTCACCTCAGTCTTAAATTACCTCCCCTTTATTCTAAGACTGTGTCCCCTGTTTCTGGACTCACCCAACATTGGGAACATTGTTAATTCATGCCTCTAATTTAAATTTATAAACTTCAAACTGAGTGTCATATTGATAAAACTACATTTAGTTTTAACTGGTTCATGTTCCCAGATATATTTTACAACGTGCCACAAATGTGAACGATCATCTTCTTTAGAAGTAGGAAAGTTTGCTGCAGTCAGCAATTTAAGTTTATTCCCTTGACTACTGCTGAAGTCTTTAACCTTTGTTTATTATATTGCAAGATTCAAAGTCTAAATTGACCCTTATCTTTGATCATACCTTGTCACTCATTTCCCAAAGATTAATTTATAACCTTTCAGTTGACATCAATCTCAGACTGGCACTTGTTAGCTCCAAAGTGGATACAGCAGTATGCTCTTTCAGGATATGGACCCAGTTTTATCAATCTGACCCAAAATTAAGGGTTTTACTGAAAATGGTCACAGGTGCTTTTTAATGTATCTTATTGTCAAATATTACAATTCATAATAGTGGCATTGATTATAGGCATGCAAAGAAAACACAATTCTGAAAAATATGTCACTTTATTCCTCTGCATTAAAAAGTAGATCAAATAATTGATGTCATTATCAAGTAGTAAATTGGAAGAACAGATAAGATGCGTTTAATGACCATCAATTCCCACAATCCAGTCTGAACACAGTATAGGTAATTCTGCTAAAATCCACATTTCCATTAACATGCACTGGATATAACGCATTATGAATTAGAGAACTCTATAACAAGAGAACCATTAAAAAGTTACTTTGGAAATTAACAGGAAGAAAAGCTAAAACAATAATCAGACTGTCTCTCTTAAGATGGCTGCTACTTTAACTGTGGGCGGCCACTGAAATTGACCAGCAGTCACTTTGATTGTGCAAAGATACTCTATTAATCAATGTAACATTATTTTTAAACAACAAAAATAATTATTGCTATTGAAAAGAGTTTTGAATTTCCTGTGGGGAAAAATATCTTTGTTATTTTGAGCCTGAAACTCAAGCCCCCAACCCCCCTTTTCCCCCATTGACAATTGTCTTGAGATTTTCTATAACATGAGGTATCTTAGGAACGCAACTAACATGTTATTGCACAACTACCAAGATTTGAAAGGAGTATCTACATTTTTTTATTTTAATTTTATAAAGTAAAAATATCATATGGAGTGCAAAGGGGACTGCAGATGCTGGAATCTTGAACAAAGAAAAGTGCTGGAAGAACTCAGCAAACAGGCAGGATGGATCTGAAACTTTGTCCATTTCCTTCCACAGATGCAATCTGACCTGTTGAGTTCTGTCAGCACTTTGATTTTTGCACAGTGCCAATGTCACTGTGGTCCATCTGCAAGCTCCAGTGTTTGGAAACTAATATCAATCACACCACAATCAAATCTATAAAGAAAAAAAACAGCCACCTTTGGATTTTATGGGACTACATTAAAAATGATGGCTTTCAATGTAAGAGAGGGTAGGTTTATGTCTAACTAAGTTCAAGATTACAGAATCTTTCTTTTTGTATCCCTGTTTTCCACCAATCTCAATAGGACAGCATCAACTGTATGTAATGTTCCATCAACACTGCACTACATCAGCCTTCACTGTTGCCTCAAAGCTCCGATGTTGGACTTGAACTCACAGCTATTTGACGTAGTATGGCCATTGTTAACTGAACCTATCAAAGTTATCCTATCACAGTCAAAATGAACCTATCAAAATAATGACTTTGACAATTTATAAAACAATACTTAGTTAACATTTAGTTAACTTTGTTAATAAAAATGACTTGGGGAATCTTCGAGAAACATTAAAACTAATGGTTTAAAATCACTAAACACAAATTGACATCATTATTCAAATTAAGACTGATTATAGAACCACGTCATTCAATGGGCATGAAACCAACCTTTGATAGCATATATTGTGGGGTATATTTGTGAATTATAAAAACAGTAGAAAAGAGTAAGTTTCATTTGCATCACATCAATTCAATTTTTTTCCCTTTACAACAATTTGTTACATTACAGATTATTTTGAAAAACACCACAAGCAAATTCAGTGCAATACAGTTTCTAAGATAAAGTTTTAAACATTATTTTCTGATCCATTGCTGTGAACAAGACACAAGCTGCTGCTGTCACTAGCGTGTGCATTCCTTCATAGAGTAATTTAGGTGAGAAAACACTCCATATAAATAGATGATAGCGTAGAGAGGTAATTAGAATAATGTAAACTGCTGCTGGAATTGCCCGCAACAGAATAAAACAGTAACAGCTGTGTCCCACTGAAGCAGAAGAGTACCTGCCAGAAAATATACAAGGATAAGAATAACATCTGAAATAGAACTACATTTTTTAAAGTGGCACAATGAATACAAATTCAACTTTAATCTTTTAATGTAATTATCCAAAAATGCAAAAAGACACAAGGTGCTGGAGTAACTCAGCAGATCCAGCAGCATATCTGCAGAACATGATTAGGTGACATTTCAGATTAATTACAAATGCAGAAACGAAGAACTGCAGTTGCTGGTTTATACCAAAGATAGATACAAAGTTCTGGAGTAACCCAGCAGCATTTCTGGAGAAAAAGGATGGGACATGTTTTGGGTCGAAACGTCATCCATCATTTTTCTCCAGAGACATTGCCTGACCTTCTGAGTTACTCCTGCAATTTTTTATCTTCTATCTAACTAAAACTGCACTTTGTTTTATAATGTGTTTTCCTTTGATGTCAGAATCTTAAATCACCATAGGAAAAATCATAGCACTGACCCCAAACTCCAAAAGGTAATTGACAACAAATATTAGTCAACTTATTGTAACTGCACACCCTCTACCTGCTCCACAAATGAAATTCATGGATATCAAGAGAGCTTCAGTACACAGCGGGAAGCACAGCAATAAAGCTGCTGCCTTACAGCACCAGAGACCTGATTTCAATCCTGACTGCGGGTGTTTTCTTTATGGATTTTGTACACTCTCCCTATGATCACGTTAGGTTTCTCCGGGTGCTCCGGTTTCCTCCCACATTCCATAGGCATGCTGTGTGGTAGATTAATTCGCAGATTTGGAGAGCCGAACGGCCTGTTTCCACTCTGTAACTCTTAAACTAAACTACAATGGAAGAATTTTTATTCTCAATACTGTGTCAAGGACTAGCGTGAAAATATTTATAGTTGAACTGAAGCCACTAAACTCCAGCAGGAACATTGAAAGGACGTTACTGATCTGCATCCAATTATGATCACCTCTGTTCAGTTTGGTTCTATCAAGTGGAGGATTTTCTCATCAGGATCCCACTCACTAAGCGATGATCAACATTGAAAATATTTTTCCAATGGATAAATAAATGCCATTGTATCGATCAAATGTTCTGCTCACTAGTGACCTTTGAGGATCTTTTAAAAAATGAATGTATTGATTGAATGGTATTAGTGTCAATGCATTTTAAATGCTCCATTGTAAAGGGAAAATAGCTCCACTGAACATGGTTATAGTATTTAAAATTCAACCCATTCATAAATGCACATTTAAACAAACTCAAAATTATAAATACTATCCCATAGAACCAGAATTAAATTACTCGATTTTGATGCATGTAAAGTTTCAATTTGCAAGTGAAAACTACATAAATAACATGAATGATGTTTGTTTCTTATCAATGCAAGAAAACCAAATAAGTCATTACCTGCTTCTTTCTGAGCTCATATAACAGGTGAGGTGCACTGCCCACAGCAAAGGGCCAATATAAGTACCAAATATTGTTAGGAAGATTGCTGGTAGCTTCACATAGTCCTCAAAACCCACAAAACCAGCTGAAATATCCACAGTTGCGATGCTGTTTGAATTTCCCTGCAGAGAATCAACATTTTCATTTTAGCAAATGGGATTTTTAAGCCTCAACTTCCACATAAACCCACAGATTTTTATTCTACCAATGACCTACTTTGGTGTCATAACATTGACATTGAAAAATTGCAACAACTGGAAAAACACTTATCTGCATACTTTCAAAATGAAAAGCAATGTTATAAATAAAGGATAGTGCATGTCACAAAGCCCTACATTAAAAAGTCTTCATATGTAGAAGCCTAATAATCTTTGAAATATAATTTCAAGTCAGGACTACTCACTGAACAGAGAGAACGTACTACCTGAAATTAGTTCCACATTTCCAAAATGAAATTCCTTTTGTAATGAACAATAGTCACTAAATAACCGTATAACCATATAACAATAACAGCACGGAAACAGGCCCTCTCGGCCCTTCCAGTCCATGCCGACCATTTGTTTTCCCCTAGTCCCATCTACCTGCACTCAGACCATACCCCTCCATTCCCTTCCCGTCCATATACCTATCCACTTTACTTTTAAATGTTAAAATCGATCCTGCCTCCACCACTTCTGCTGGAAGTTCATTCCACACAGCCACCACCCTCTGAGTAAAGAAGTTCCCCCTCACATTACCCCTAAACTTCTGTCCCTTAATTCTCATGTCATGCCCTCTTGTTTGAATCTTCCCTACCCTCAATGGGAAAAGCTTATCCACGTCAACTCTGTCTATTCCTTTCATCATTTTAAAGACTTCAATCAAGTCCCCCCCTTAACCTTCTGCGCTCCAAAGAATAAAGACCTAACTTGTTCAACCTTTCTCTGTAACATAGTTGCTGGAACCCAGGCAACATTCTAGTAAATCTCCTCTGTACTCTCTCTATTTTGTTGACATCCTTCCTATAATTAGGCGACCAAAATTGTACACCATACTCCAGAATTGGTCTTACCAATGCCTTGTACAATTTTAACATTACTTCCCTACTCCTATATTCAATGCTCTGATTTATAAAGGCCAGCACACCAAAGGCTTTCTTTACCACCCTATCTACATGCGATTCCACCTTCAGGGAACTATGCACAGTTATTCCTAGATCTCTCTGTTCCACAGCATTCCTCAATTCCCTACCATTTACCACGTACGTCCTACTTTGATTTGTCCTGCCAAGATGTAGCACTTCACACTTATCAGCATTAAACTCCATCTGCCATATTTCAGCCCACTTTTCCAAATGGCCCAAATCTCTCTGTAGACTTTGAAAATCTACTTCATTATCCACACCACCTATCTTAGTATCATCTGCATACTTACTTATCCAATTTTCCACCCCATCATCCAGATCATTGATGTACATGACAAACAACAGTGGACCCAACACAGATCCCTGAGGCACCCCACTGGTCACCGGCTTCCAACCTGACAAACAGCCATCCACCATTACTCTCTGACATCTCCCATTCAGCCACTGTTGAATCCATCTTGCTGCTCCGCCATTAACACCCAAAGATTGAACCTTCTTAACCAACCTTCCATGGGGAACCTTGTCAAAGGCCTTACTGAAATCCATAAAGACAACATCCACTGCTTTACCCTCATCAATTTCCCTAGTAACCGCTTCAAAAAATTCAAGGTTTGTCAAACATGACTTTCCAGGCACAAATCCATGTTGACTGTTCCTGATCAGACCCTGTTTATCCAGATGCTTATATATATTATCTCTAAGTATCCGTTCCATTAATTTGCCCACCACTGACGTCAAACTAACAGGTCTATAATTGCTAGGTTTATTCTTTGAACCCTTTTTAAACAATGGAACAACATGCGCAGTACGCCAATCCTCCGGCACTATTCCCGTTTCTAATGACATTTGAAATATTTCTGTCATAGCTCCTGTTATTTCTACACTAACTTCCCTCAATGTCGTAGGGAATATCCTGTCAGGACCTGGAGAGTTATCCACTTTTATATTTTTCAAAAGTGTCAGTACTTCTTGTTCTGCTGATTTTGCTTTCTAAAACCCTAATGTTCATATCATCTTATTGGATCAGTATAAAACATTAGACTTGAAGGTCAGGATTAATAAAATAGCAAGAAACAGATACCTGAAAATAAAAGGAGGCCTGGCCAAACCAGTAATATATGATGGTAATTTGTGCTGCATCATAATCCAATGTCCGCCAGATAAATCTGGTCAAAATCATTTGAACCAAAACGATAAACAACAACACTGGCAGGTTGTGTGGGCGCAGTAGCAATGCAGCCAAGAGCACGAGTCCATTGTATATTTCCCAGAGTCCCCGACTGTTTGTCACTGTGTCAGATGAAACGACTCCCGATTTCAGAAGGTCTTTAACTCCCGTGAAAAGTATGCCAAGTATAAATACGTAAACAAAACGTGCTTCAATAATACCCCTAACAAAAGAAACACGAATAAAGTGTTATATTTATACAATGTATGCTATAGTGAACAGCATAGTCTCCTTACATAGTTGTGTCATAAAACGATGACTTAGATTGAAACTTTCAAATTATTAACAGGTGAATAACCAATAAATATAAAACCAGTACTGTTTCTCTAATGAAGGAAATATGATAAATCATAGGTGCTGTCAAATGATCCAGAAGATACACAAAATGCTGGAATTACTCAGCATCTCTGGAGAAAAGGAATACGTTGGGATGAGTCGAGTCTGAAGAAGGGCCTTGGTCCGAAATGTCACCTATTCCTTCTCTCCAGAGATGCTGCCTGACCCGCTGAGTTACTCCAGCATTTAGTGTCTGTCTATGGCTAGAGGATTCTTTATTTACTCAGACCCAGAGAGTCTGGAGAAACAGGACTGAGCTCAAACTCAGCTGTATAGAATTAGCAAAGGAACTTAACAAACTAAAATCCTACAGGATGCCAGCAGGAAGAAGTGAAACTTCCAGCTACCCATGCAAACAGCATTCCCTCTCTCAGTAGAACATTGGTTAGTTAGATTATCTAGGCAGAGTAGAGTACCCTGGCCTTTGATGACATCCTCCATTAATGTACCACAATGGCATTCACTCTAATGGCCTATTAACACACCCAGATTATAGAAACATAGAAAATAGGTGCAGGAGGAGGCCATTCGGCCCTTCAAGCCAGCACCGCCATTCATTGTGATCATGGCTGATCGTCCCCTATCAATAACCTGTGCTGCCTTCTCCCCATATCCCTCGACTCCACTAGCCCCTAGAGCTCTATCTAACTCTCTCTTAAATCCATCCAGTGATTTGGCCTCCACTGCCGTCTGTGGCAGGGAATTCCATAAATTCACATCTCTCTGGGTGAAAACATTTTTTCTCACCTCAGTCTTAAATGATCTCCCCTTTACTCTAAGATTGCTTTGTGATTTGAGACATTTTCCATGCCTTTACATATTTTGCCCTGTGGGTTTACACAGAAGCAAGATGTTTAATAGTGTTATGGTGCTGCAATGACCAAATCGGGTGTGCTGCTTCACAGCACACCACAAAGCAGTTTTAAATGCAGTGCCAAGTAATCAAAAATGCTCTACTTCAAAAAGTGACATTACGCATATACACACCTTGCCTGTTTTTATAGATAATGTGTCTATGACACCATATGAAAGGCTGTTCTCATGACCAACTGATTATCCAGTTGCACCATTTCTGCTCTACACAGAACAATCCTATTCCACTAGAGAATGTCAATTGTCCCATACCCCTTCACCCCACATTGAAAGCCCTTTTTAAGGAACATTTATTTCCTTCCCTTGGATATTAGTGTATTTTAGTCAGTCATACAGCAAAGAAACAGATCCTTCAGCCCAACTTGCCCATGCTGACCAAGGTGCCCCATCTACACTAGTCCCATCTGCCCACGTTCCCTCTAAAGCTTTCCTGTACATGAAATTATCCAAATGTCTTTTAAATGTGGTTATAGTATCTGCCGCAACTACCCCTTTGGCAGTCATTCCATATATCTCCAACCCTCCGAGTGAAAAAGTTGCCCCACAGATTCCCGTTAAATATTTCCCTCTCAGCTAAAACCTATGTCCTGTGGTTCTTGATTCCCCTACTCTGGGTAAATGACTCTGTGCACCTACTCTATCTATTCCTCTCGTGCACTTCATCCTCCTGCGCTCCAAGGAATAGTCCTATCCTGCCCAACCACTCCCCATAGTCCTGGCAACATCCTCCTCTCCTGGAGCACCCATATTGAAGCAACGACCAAGAAGGCACACCAATGCCTCTACTTCCTTAGAAGGCTGAGGAAGTTTGCATGTCACCAACTTCTACACACGCACCATAGAAAGCATTTTATTAGGATGCATCACAGCTTGGTTTGGGAACAGCTCCATACAAGATCGCAAGATATTGCAGCGAATTGTGGAGCTATCCAGACCATCACACAAACCAACCTCCCTTCCATTGACTCCATTTATACCTCACGCTGCCTCGGCAAGGCCAGCAGCATAATTAAGGACGAGTCGCACCCTGGCCACTTCCTCTTCTCCCCTCTCCCATCAGGCAAAAGCAATAGAAGTGTGAAAACGCAGAGTTCCAGATTCAGGGATAGTTTCTTCCCAGCTGTTATCAAGCAAATTAATCATCCAACCACAACCAGAAAGCAGTCCTGAACTACTATCTACCTCTTTGGTGACTCTCGGACTATCCTTGTTTGGACTTTGCTGGATTTACCTTGCACTAAACGTTATTCCCTTATCATGTATCTATGCACTGTAAATGGCTCGATTGTAATCATGTACTGTCTTTCGCTGGTCAGATCGGACTCGATGGACCAAAGGGCCTGTTTCCGCGCTGTATCTCTAAGCTAAACTAAAACTAAACACAAATGGCCTCCAATGTCTTTTTGTCCGAGTGGTCTATAACAGTACATGCAGATGTAAATTATTTCAACTTAGCAAAATGGATTTTACTACGAAGGACAATGCTGGGCAGTACACTGAAGCAATGAGTGTAGAATCAATTCAAGCCACAAATGTGTTAATTTTGGTCTGGAATATTATTATCTGTATTATATAATTTCTATATCCTTATAATTCTATGAATTTAAAAAAATCAACCTAAAACATCTACCCATGGTGACAAAAGGCTACATTATGCTCAATTTCAATTATGATTGTACATGGCTAATATATTTTTACAAAACACATTGAATTAGCACACTAGGCTCAAGGCCCATAGCAAATACCTGCTGCAAGTACGTACTTGGACACATACTGTTTATCCGGCTTCCATGGAAAAACGACATTCCCAACTGCTGCACGATAGCAGTAAATTCCCACCAGCCCCAATGCAAGAGCTGCTTTGGAAACAAAGGAACACTTCTTCTGAACCAAAACAAAGATCAAAAGCAGGGAAATTGCTGTCAATGCGGAGAGTTCTATTTTGTGATTGGAGCTGCAAAACAAAAAGCATATCAATCATCAGTAAAATGTGTGATTGGAATTAAGTGCTGTTCATAATCTCATGTTTCGTAAATTGTTTGAATTTTACACATTGAACTAGGCTTCTAATATTCACAATATTGCAAGATTTCAAAAGGCCCTCATCTAACCTCTGACTGTGGTCTTATAAAACACCTAACGTATGCTTTTACCGTGAAATAAGCTAACTATTGCAAAATGGAAAATGCAACTTCATTGTACCAGACTTATGAAACAATCAAAGGTAGACACAAAATGCCAGAGTAACTCAGCGGGACAGGCAGCATCTCTGGAGAGAAGGAATGGGTGACGTTTCAGGTCGAGACTCTTCTTCAGTTATGAAACAATCATATATGGAATCACCCTTCACCACATCACATTGCCCCAAATTTGGCATCAAATTGCTAGACATAGGAGTCCATATTCTGTAGTAAAAATGTCATTGAGGCCTTTACAACTCTCACTGTTACTAAAGAGCAAATTGAACAACAACTCCGCTGCAACAGAATTTCAGTGGGGAACATGATACTGAAACACAGAAGAATCTGAAAGTTGCATTCCACATAAAATGAACTAAACATACCAGAAAAGGCTGAGCCTTGCTCATTTTACAGTATAATTTAAGGGTATGGCAAATTTTACTCACTCCAAACTTATTGTAAAATTGAAATCAAAGTTTGTCCTCTCATTGTTTCAGAAATGTATTACTGATTTTTTTTTTGTTAATAGTATTGAGAGTTCAGTTCTATTGCCTGTCTTTCTCTTATTACTCAATGTCAAATCTTTTGACAGAAGTATTTTAATGGGCCTTTGCCTTTCACTACCAGAGGGAGCAATGGTAGTGAAAGGCAAATTATAAATGGCAGAATGAGGTAGATCAAATATTAAATTGTGCAGATGGACTACAAGATAGAAATGTACAATGTAACGTTGCAAGGAAATATAGATAACGCAAGTGCTCCATGAATTTTGATAGGCAAATGGTTGGAACAAACGCCAGACATTAAAATAGAAGGTATGCGACAAAAGCTTCGAAGAGCTGTGAATTGTGAAGCCAGAGAAAGGAATGTGGGGAGGGTGAGGGGAGAAAAAGGTGCAAGCACGGGGGAAAGGAGGGGTGGCTTGAGATTTACAGGTCACCTAAAATTGGAGAATTCAATATGGGATTAGGTGGACATGGAATGGGGACTTCTGGTCACATGGAGGATAAACACTAATATGGACTATTTGCGTGAACAACTTGTTTCAACTATAATTAATACAAATAATAAAATTAATTATTAGTCCAGCACTAAGCACCCATGCATCAACGTTTAAACTGTGACTATTCTGGATCGTCGGATCACTAATCATTATTTACCGCCACTTCTATCCTGTACAGTAGTTTTGTTATATACTATGGTTTTTAATAAAATGATTTACAAAGACTTATTAACCCAGTGAAGAATTCAGTATATTTTACATGTACCTACCTTGTCAACCAGTGGCCGATGTCGGGCTTCTGAGCATATTTGATCCCTGTCTGATTGAGACTGCGGAGCAGCCGACAAAACACAAGGATAACCCAGGGGCTCGATAATACCAACCATTTTTCAATATTTCTGTCGGACCGTGTATAACTTTTTGATTTATCATCTTTTGGGTCAAGATCGGAAGTTTCAAATAAGCCACGGATTGTGGTCTGCTGTTCATTGCAATCAATATCTTCTGAATTCCATTTTATGGCTTTACCTTTTGGGTCACTGACAGCAAAATATTTCCGGCAGGTGTCTTGAAAGAACACCAGTAAAAGTGTGTTGACTAAAAAGAACCATGTTTGATGTTCTTCTTCGATAAAACTGCTGGAGGCTAGACTCACAGTGTGTCCAATGCTCCCAAGCAATAGGACCAGATTCAGCTCCGACCAGCTGGAACAATCCACCGCACAACTCTGAGGGAAAGAAAACGCACTGGTTAGTATTAAATTATTGTGGATTTATTCAACAACTATTGTTCAGAAATCAAAACAAATATTGTTCAAAATGAGCTATGTTTTGGGTTTCCTTATAGAAATTTGCGGGGAAAACTTCAAATAGTTTCAAGTTAAAATTAAAAATACTTTTAGCAAAGATGCTAAACATCTGAAATAAAAGCAGAAAATGTCAGAAAAATTCAGATCAGTCCACACCTGTAGGAACAGAAACAGTTCATGCTTCAGGAATTGAAGATCTTTTGTCAGAAATGGGAAAGAGAGAAAACTCAAGAGGGACAAAAAAAATAAAGAAACATCTCAAAGAGAGCGAGGTCAGGGTCGCAATGGCTATACAGTGGGTCAAGTAGTCCCTGTGGAGGGAATGGTCAGATGACATTCAGTCTGAAGAAGGATCCAGACCCAAAACCTCAGCTGCCCCATTCCCTCCAGAGATGCTGCCCAACTTGAGTTCCTCCAACACTTTGTTTAATGTTTAAGACTGCAGCATCTGCAGTCTCATGGTGTCACCATAGGGACGAGTAGTACAGGTCATCCAGCTGATGAGTTCCTGAGGCAAGTAAGAGATATGTTATAACAAAATCTACGAGACAGAGAAAGTTTTAGAGCGAGAATACAGACATAGGAAAGTGAAAAGAAAGATAGGACGTGCTCAGCTGGGCAGGCATTGCTAATGGGGGAGAGAGAGGAAAACTGATCCAATATCACAGATGGGTGATATTACAGAAAAAGCCAGCTCTGAAACAAAGATCGCTATATAGATGCCACAAAACAAAGATACTCCGATGAAGAGTTCTGGTTGGGGTCTCCATTCAAGGAAGAAACTAAAGGTGTTCAGATCATCCTGATGTAGGATGGTGATGTGACTGGATGGTACGTCTGTGGCAAAGATGAGTTTGCTGGGGGCCGGGGAATTGGAAACTGTCAAAGTGGCAGAGGAATGATTCAAATGTAATGGGAAGGTACTGGATCACTGAAGAAAAGATGGAACCGTGGTAGGAGGAAGCAAGTTAGGCTGAAACATTGGGTCTGTCCAGAAACTCCTGCTTGTGGATCTTGATCAGGAGGTGGAATGAGGGCAATGAGACTATAAGGCTGCAAGCTCGGTGAGACCAAGCGGAGGCTTGGCGATCGTTTCGCCGAACACCTCCGCTCGGTCCGCTTTAACCAACCCGACCTCCCAGTGGCTCAGCACTTCAACTCCCCCTCCCATTCCGTATCCGACCTCTTGGTCCTGGGCCTCCTCCACGGCCAGAGTGAACAACACCGCAAGTTGGGGGAACAGCACCTCATATTCCGCTTGGGGAGTCTGCATCCTTTGGGCTTGAACATTGAATTTTCTCAATTCTGTTAACCCTTGCTGTCTCCTCCCCTTCCCACCTCTCCCTCAGCCCTCGGGCCCTGGCATTCCCTCTCTCTATCTCCCTCCCCCACCCTAGTCGCACCAGCTTCTCATTTTCACACCACAAACAGCTTACAATGGCTTGTTCCCTTTATCATTGATACTTTTTTGCATATCTTTCATTCATTGTTCTTTATCTCTCCACATCACCGTCTATATCTCTCGTTTCCCTGATCCCTGACCAGTCTGAAAAAGGGTCTCGACCCGAAACGTCGCCTATCTCCTTCGCTCCTTAGATGCTGCTGCATCCGCTGAGTTTCTCCAGCCTTTTGTGTAAGCTCGAGAGAAAAACTCGCCAGAGGGTAAATGGCCTATGACTGTCTGGGAGACAATGACCTGATGCTCAGGATTAGTGTCATTCTTCAGAGAGAAGCATGAAAAAGTGTCTGATGCTTGAGCTCTGAAAGTTGGATCATTTTACTAGGCCGCAAAAGCATTACCCAGAGTTTGACGATGATCAAGGCTGTGGCATGATCAGAAGAGAGCCAATATGAGTGAATGAGGAATCAAAAAACTATGAAGGTAGTCAATATCATATTGGCAGTTCAATAGCTCAGGAGGGTGGCGGAGAATCAAAGGTCAGAGACTGGGGGTCCTCGTGCATCAAGAATCTTGGAAGGAGGAGAAAGGGATCACCGACTGTCTGAATATTCATCATCAAGAAAATGGGCAGAGAGAGAGGTGAAGAAAGAGTTAATTGTTATGTTGGGTTTGGAATTCTTTGAGGGAGTTGTTGGAGCATATGAGCAAGTCTCTTAAAATGCTATTATTTGTATTCAATTATAGTTAAATAGTATAGTATGGTTTTATCCAGGCACATTTTTACCGTACTTGTTTTGTACTAATGATATCACCCTTTTAAAAAAAACGTGTTGCACAAATGTGCATTTACAAATTTGGTCAGAAAATACTTACGATTGACTTTGCGCAGAACTCCATGTGTGATTTTAATAAATTCTCTAATTTACCTTGACTTGTCCCTTAAGTTTATTAAGTGTTTTTTAATGGTTATATGCTATGAAGCACATTCAGGTATCGCAAGTTAATTTTTCTCCAAACTGTCAGTCAATTCCAGAATGGAAGGTTGCGCATTTACCAAAATCAAAACATTCTCAGAAAATGTATTTGCCATGCTTAAAATTAAAATGACCTTGCTTGCTACTTCTCTTGAGCATACATATATAAATACAGTAAACCCTCATTATTATCAACCTGTTTATCAAGGATTTCAGTTACTTTAAGAATGCAGGCTGCTAGTTACACATTGGAGGGTATTGAAATTAACAAGGCATTGAAATTGACAAGCAATCACTTCAATTGACACTTAACTCTATTAAACAATGTAACAGACAACCTTTAATAATCTTACACAGTAACAAAAATACATCTTTAGTTGATAAAACCAACTTTGTATTTGAAAACGTCTTTTTGCGAGGTGCTTGGAGTGAATCCCTTACTCGGTTACAGAGCACAATCGGCAATAACTGGCAGCACCCCCCCCCCCCCCCCCCCCCCCTCCCCATATGGTCAGTTATAACCCATTCCTTTTCTCCAGAGATGTTGCCTGTCCCGTTGAGTTACTCCAGCATTTTGTGTCTACATAACGAGGGTTTACTGTGTAGCTTTGAGTCGGTCTATAAGTCCAAACAAGCATGTAATTCAAGCACAATTGCTAGCCTAAATTCACAATTCTTAAAAAAAACACTAATCTTAGAAACAAACAGATAAGGTACATCCTCACCTTCTGTTGAGGTTTTCCATTAGCAAAACACTTCCAAAGAGTTGAAAAGAGCACACACTGCAAGGCAGATATCAGTACGATCACTGTTGCAACCAGCAGCCAGGATAGACTGCAAAAGTAGCAAGATGTTGAGGTTGATGTGCACACAACAACATGAACAGCTGCAAACATCAGACACAGCAGGTAGAACAGCAGTGAGTAGAATGGTGAAAACACAGGCACTTCAAATTCTGCAGTGCTGCCCAATGCCTCTGGGATACACACTACAAGGAGGAAAATGACCTAAAAATAAAATAGTTACGTCAACAGTTAATGGATTTTACATTAAAAATAAAGTTATCATTATTAGTAAAGCCAGTCATATACGAGTCCCCCAGCTTCCATTGCTTTTAAAGTTCCATCTTGTGGCACAAGTGTTCAACTGCAGATGTGAACGTAGATGAAGCCGTGTTAACTGAGAAAGTGATATGGAGGATGTGGGATTTTAACCAAATGCGATGAGGAACTTAATCCCTGTTCAAGAGATGATGGCACTCCAAAGACTTTATAGTTCTTGATGGCAGTTAACAATTCTTCATCATACATTTCCATGCACAGGTGCCCTCACATTCAGGTTAACTATAAATGCTAAGATGGTCTTCCTTTGATAGTGATTCTCTGACTAGATTCCTTTTATTTCAGTTTGGTTAAATATTTGTATTTTATTTGAAGAGTGTACATTAAAAAAAATGTACATCCTCTACGCTTTTAAATGTTTCTGAAGCAGACTTGATTCTCAAAGGACTTCCTTTTCCTGCTTTGTGGATAGAGCTAATTCTGGCTTACCTGTAGGCTAACATTACCTTGTACAGGTGTTTGCTGTTGGATAGCTATTTTGAATCAGGAGGACTTTGCAATGCAAGTCAATACCTGGTAGATTTAGCAAGCCTGTACTTACCACGTTGATCAGCATAGGCAGTTTACCGCCGATATTAAAGTTTTGGCCCGTTAGGTTTAGCTTACAGATTCAGCATGGGAACAGGACAATCAGGTCCACGCCGACCCTCGATCAAACACTATCGCACTTTCGCATCCACTCCCCACACACTAGAGACAATTTACAGAGTCCAATTAACCTACATCCACACATCTTTATGATGTGGGAGGAAACCAGAGCTTGAGGAGGAAACCCATGCCGTCACAGGGAGAACGTACAAACTCCACACAGACAGTACCAGAGGTCAGTATTGAACCCAGGTGTCTGGTGCTGTGAGAGCACAATGGCTTCAAGGACATCAAACATCATTAGATTGATGATGTTAATAAAGATCACAGCAAAGTAAATGATTATTCTTGGCAAAGCGGATTTATTGTCCAGCATGACAGGGAATCATTTAACCCTAACTTAGATCACCCCTTGTCCTGCCTTAACGTTTCTGGTGTTCTGCACACATAACAACTTTCTAATTTGTCCAACAATCCTTTATAGTTAAAAATTCTTGCTGTTCTCTTGCACTCACCGGATAATTCACCGAATAATGCTGACATCCCCAATTCTTCAGTTTCTCTGGGTTCTTTTGCTACCAAATTCCTGCCCTTTGGTTATCAATAACCTTGCCAGAGGCAACAATCCATTCATCTTTTCTTTCAAACTTGCGTCGTTATCATTTTATCTGCTCTTAATCTTTTCTGCATTGGTGAGAACAATCCAAAATTTTCCCTCGGACTATCTTTAATCAGACTTAGTCTTGCACGATACGCCATTTCCTTCACCCTGTACCTGTACACTATGGAAGGCTCAATTGTAATCATGTATAGTCTGTCTGCTGACTGGATAGCACACAACAAAAAGCTTTTCACTGTACCTCGGCACTCGTGACAGTAAACTAAACATCCATGGTACCTTTAAAATACATTCCTCGTCTCAACACGCATGCCCGTTGCACACATACAGTTAAACATTGTAAAATAAAGGTGTCATAAACATGTTTTGTATATGCTATTTGCACAAACACAAGACCTAAACTGTTTTGGAGGTGTACGCCGGTCACAGATGGAGTAATCTTTACCAAGATAGCAGGTGCTGTACTTCCAGTGTGAAATAATGCCTCTATCAAATTTGCAAGCCACCATCTACTCTATTAAAATTGTTTAAAAAAAACATGGACCAATGAGGGAGGAAAGATGAAATGAATATTATGTAACAGATCCTACCTCCACCACAATGATTGTTCCCACAATCATCGAGTACAAATCATACTGTGCCACAATTTTGGAAAGCGAGGAGCTCATGAACTTCACTGCATCCAAATACTGCCTCAACACCTTCTTTCCGAGGTTTGCAAGAGTCTCTGAAGTGTTACCTTCCAAGTAAAGTTTGATCCAAGAACCATGGGATTTTTGCGCTATTTGAAATAATTTGTACCCAGCATCTGAAAATAGATCAAAACAAAACACTATTTAGAGCGAGGGAATTTGTTACAATAAAAATATTCAACCATCTCAGATTACTCTATCTAAATTATGGTCAAATAAGTCCAGCAAAGCACGATTATTTGGGGAAAAAATTGGAATTTGCAAGTGGACTTTGGGACAGATTATATAGCAATGGGTAAAATTCCAATCCACCACTTCCAATACAAATAATAATTCCTCTTCTTCTTCTTCCTTCTGCATCACGTATCCAAATATTTCTAATGGTTAAAGCAAAATTAGTTTAGTTTAATTTAGAGATACAACGCAGAAACAGGCCCTTCAGCCCAGCGATCCCGCACACTAACACTATCCCACCCCCCCCGCCAATTAATCTGCAAACCTGTACGTCCTTGGAGTGTGGGAGAAAACCCAACTGGTCACCGGGAGAACGTACAAAGTCCATACAGACAGCAACCCTAGTCAGGATCAAACCAGAATCGCTGGCGCTAGAAGGCAGCAAGTCTACCACTGTGTCACTGTGCCTTTTTGACATTTATTCAGAGAAACTGTTCCAAGTGCAGTATTCCTTTTACTTATCCAGTTTATTTTTATAAAACCCCCTCAAGTCTGTTACATACAACTTAATCTCCAACAAATACTCCATAAATCAACCTAAAAATATGGATTCCAAGATGCTATTTAGAACTTTGATGGTATTAACTGATCTGGGAATAATATATTGTGAACAAAGACATTATGGTGGCCACTTCGCATCCCAGGTTGTTTAAATAATGATTGTGAAACATTTGCTCCATCAGGGGTGCTTAAGGCCAGAAATGGAGGAATATTTCCAAGAACTCTAGGGTTCTGGGGATGGAACTAAGAGAGAGTTAAAGAAGTGGGAAGCCAAATGGAAGATTGTTTTCAAAATAATTAAAATATTAATTCTAAAGCTTTGGGAAGCAGGTGGTTGATGAAGCACAATGATAATGGTCCATTTAGATTTTCAGTTAGCTCGAGCAGGGACTCAATCAACAGATGCAGTTTTACAAGTAGACACAAAATTCTGGAGTAACTCAGCGGGGCAGGCAGCATCTCTGGCGAGAAGGAATGGGTGACGTTTTGGGTTAAGACCCTTTTTCAGAGTCAGGGGACTGGGAGGTACATAGATAAGGAGGTATAAGGTGTGAAAACAATACAAAGGGAATGGAGATCAAGGAAACGGTAGAATAGATCATTGTTAGTTGGGAGAGTCAGGGGAGTGGGAGGTACTAGATGCAGTACCTCCCACGGTACTGCATCTAGTACCATGGGAGGTACCCATGGTATTACACACAAACCATGCCGAAAATGCAAATGTACAGGTTTTTGAATGCAATAAATTTGAATCAACTTGGAACAATGCAAAAAACCTCAGGGTATATCGCATGCTAAGAGAAAGCAGTGCCGTTCACAGTTCATGAAAATTCTCACTGTACACGCTCATGGAGACAGCTGCTTCTTCCCAACAACCATCAGGATATTGAATACCATGAACTTCAACTAAACAAAGACAAACTACCTGGGTTGCACTGGGGATTTTGTCCTTGTTTTGCTTTTGCACGGTATTAGGTTATGGGGAGAATGGGGTTAGGAGGGAGAGATAGATCAGCCATGATTGAATGGCGGAGTAGACTTGATGGGCCAAATGGCCTAATTCTATTTCTATCACATAGGATCTTATTGTGTTATTTATTTATTGAACTTTTTGTTTATTATATTATATATTGAGTACTGTATGTACAACCTGTTTTCCTGTTGCTGCAAGTAAGAATTTCATTGTTCTATTTTGGGACATATGACAATAAAACACTCACTCTCTCTTGGATACCCATGGTATCTCAATACTAACCATCAGGCAGCAATAAAAAGGGAGGAATCAGCTTACTATTTTGAGGAGGAAAGAATTTCAAAATGTGGCATTAAACTGAAATGTTTATGACAAAACTATAGCTTTATTTTCAGTTTGATCTGAAGTCTTCTCCCTAGGTCATGAATTAAACTGTGGCTGAAACACTGCAGAATGGCCTCACCTTTCTCAAATGCAGGAACACTCTCTTGAATCAGTAGACTAAGTTGGTAACCATTAAGATGCAAATATCTTAGCTGTTCTCGTAGAGATCTTTCCTCAAAGACAGATGGAATGAGATGTCCCAAATTGTTCCGTGGGATTGGTAAACCAAATCCTAATGCTAAAGTGGACGTGAGATCGGTTTGCTCGACATATTCAGATTCAAATGACTCTAGAAATTTGATAGAGAAAAAAATGTTTTACCTGGGAACCAAAAATAAGATCACACAAGATTAATTTCTAATTAGGTTAATTTAACAGCAGAATCTTTCATTCTATAACATTCTAATTGGCAAAATTAATACGATCATTCAGAAAAAGCTGAAAACTACAGATGATGGATATCTGATAACCAAAATTCAGGAGATACTCAGCAAGTCAGACAGCATCTGTGAAAAAATAAAAACAAACTATCTGGTGACGTTCAGAGCTGAAATTATGAATCTTTCTCCATGGATGCTATCCAGCCTGCTGAACATTCCAGATTTTTCTGTTTTATTTCAGAATCACCTTGAAGCACATTTTTGGTTTTATGAAAAATATGAAATGTAGCATTTGTTAAAAGATTCAATACATTACTTTTGAATGTTACTCATTTCCAAATTCATATACGCATGCACAAGAGTTTCAAAAGTAAAATATCCATGGGGTACATTTATTATAAGATATCTCTTCCTTTAATGGATTGTCCAAAATATTATTTAATGGAGCTAGGTTTTACCTGAGTG
This sequence comes from Okamejei kenojei, assembly GCA_035221665.1. Classification (NCBI taxonomy): domain Eukaryota; kingdom Metazoa; phylum Chordata; class Chondrichthyes; order Rajiformes; family Rajidae; genus Okamejei; species Okamejei kenojei. The sequence goes on along the minus strand of CM069131.1, from coordinate 47,870,516 downwards.
CGAAAACATGTCTTTGCTAGTTAGTGTTAGCCTCAGAGGTATTAATTAAGCAACATCTTACACATTCAATGACTCACAGAATGAGGAAATATTTCTAAAATTCACAATCAGGAAGTAGGACCATAAAAATTCTAGCTTGTTTTAAATGTGAGTACTTGGGTATTTTCTATTTTTTTCTGAAATACCACTAGTAACTTAAATGGCGGATGGCGATGGGTGAAGTGTTTGATGAGGAATTAGTGTTGAAGGTGAAGGGGCAAGTCAGAGGCTGTGAAAGATCTGTAAACCAACCTGCCACGCCCCAGTAGAGCACCCTAACGTGATTATCTTGAGAAGCAGGTAACAGCCTGTACGGTGCACAGAAGCAAGTGGAGGCCGCTGGAGGCGAGGAATGGTTCGTTTACAGTGCCTACAGGATATGGTGTTGATGGAGGCAGCCTCGGGAAGTCCTACAGCAGCTAGGTGAGGGAGTGTATCGAGCGCAGCCTGCGACAGCTGCATGGGGCAGCGGTGACGGGAGCTGATGGTATCGTGTTGGGCAAGGCCGGCCTCTACTTCATCCATCTAGTGCCACCAGGACAACTGGCCTTAAAGAGAGAATAAGAAATTGCGTATCTCCTTTGGCCAAGTTTGGATTTTTCAAAGACTTAAAAGCTGCAAGGTGGCACCAGAATGTGGTGACTCTGCGTGCTGTTTGGCAAAAGGTTTTATTGCACACGTGTATGGTATGATTTGACTGGATAGCATGTAAAAACAAGCATTTCATTCTATCTCTGTAAACGTGACAATAAACAAACCAAACCAAGTTGGTTTGAATTTAATTGCATAGTGGTTCCACAATACAATGTATGCTAGAGTCAGGTAGCTATAGCACCTCCTACAAAGAATAGGATAGTTCTTAATTCAGGAAAACTGGATTGATGAAGATGAACAAAAAAGTCCGGCTGGATGTTATGTGAGAGCCCACCTGTGGGCTACATCCCTATAATATTCTGCTGGATTTGTATCATTCCACAGTGCGAGTTCAGCCCAACTGAAGATAGTTTATCTTCGAAAACGGAACACATATAATCTAAGTTTGGTTTATGCTAGCTCTCGATAAGAGAGATGTTATTGAAGGACCACAAATATTGTGCTAAGCAAATAAATTGGGTTTCAAAGAGGTCATACTGAACATTAAAATCCTTTTTGCCATCACTCCTTTGCCTGTTCTGTTGACATCCATCAAGCAGGACTTTCAAAGCAGAAGAATGAACTGGGGTCTGCACCATAGGGCATGGAAGTGCTCTGTTTATACGGGATTGAAATGAAATATCTGAAGTGAATCCAGGTACAATGCATTCCAACAAAATACACTTAATGACCAGCAACAGAAAGTGACTGTTCCATTTCGACAGAACTCTGATCTCTTTATCAAACCCGCCGACAAGGGAGGTGCCGTGGTAGTCTAATCTCTACAAAGCGGAGGCCGCGCGCCAACTCTCAGACGCCTCCTCCTACTTACCCCTGGACCATGACCCCACTGACAAACACCAGGCCACCATCTCGAGCACCATAACCGACTTCATCAGCTCCTGCTCCCTACCCCCCCGAGCCTCCGACCTCATCGTTTCCCAGCCCCGCACGGCCCGATTTTACCTTCTCCCCAAAATCCACAAACCCAACTGCCCTGGCAGACCCATTGTCTCTGCCTGTTCGTGCCCCACCGAACACATTTCCACATACCACAGGCCATCCTATCCCCCTTTGTTAAATCCCTCCCCACCTATGTTCAAGACACCTCAGACACTCTCCGTCGGCTCCGTGCATTCCATTCTCCAGGCCCCCATCCTCTCATCTTTACCATGGACGTCCAGTCACTCTACACCTCCATCCCCCACCAGGACGGTCTCAAAGCCCTCCGGTTCTTCCTCGACCAGAGGAGCAACCCATACCCGTCCACTGACACCCTCTTCCGCCTAGCAGAGTTGGTCCTCACCCTCAATAACTTCTCTTTTGATTCCTCCCATTTCCTCCAAACACAAGGCGTAACTATGGGCACACGCATGGGCCCCAGCTACGCTTGCCTCTTTGTTGGTTACGTCGAACAATCCTTGTTCTCGGCGTACCAGGGCCCCATCCCCGACCTCTACCTCCGTTACATCGACGACTGCTTTGGTGTCACCTCCTGCACCCACACACAACTGACTGACTTCATTCATTTCACCACCAACTTCCATCCGGCACTCAAATACACGGACCATTTCCGACATTTCCCTACCATTCCTTGACCTCACCATCTCTATTGCAGGTGATACACTCCTGACCGACATCCACTACAAACCTATTGACTCCCACAGCTACCTGGACTACTCTTCCTCCCACCCTGCTTCCTGTAAGGACTCCATCCCCTATTCCCAATTCCTTCGTCTACGCCGCATCTGCTCCCAGGATGAGGTGTTACCATATAACCATATAACAATTACAGCACGGAAACAGGCCCTCTCGGCCCTTCCAGTCCGTGCCGACCATTTGTTTTCCCCTAGTCCCATCTACCTGCACTCAGACCATACCCCTCCATTCCCTTCACGTCCATATACCTATCCACTTTACTCTTAAATGTTAAAATCGATCCTGCCTCCACCACTTCTGCTGGAAGCTGATTCCACACAGCCACCACCCTCTGAGTAAAGAAGTTCCCCCTCACGTTACCCCTAAACTTCTGTCCCTTAATTCTCATGTCATGCCCTCTTGTTTGAATCTTCCCTACCCTCAATGGGAAAAACGTATCCACGTCAACTCTGTCTATCCCTTTCATCATTTAAAGACCTCAATCAAGTCCCCCCTTAACCTTCTGCGCTCCAAAGAATAAAGACCTAACTTGTTCAACCTTTCTCTGTAACATAGTTGCTGGAACCCTGGCAACATTCTAGTAAATCTCCTCTGTACTCTCTCTATTTTGTTGACATCCTTCCTATAACTAGGCGACCAAAATTGTACACCATACTCCGGAATTGGTCTTACCAATGCCTTGTACAATTTTAACATTACTTCCCTACTCCTATATTCAATGCTCTGATTTATAAAGGCCAGCACACCAAAGGCTTTCTTTACCACCCTATCTACATGCGATTCCACCTCAGGGAACTATGCACAGTTATTCCCAGATCCCTCTGTTCCACAGCATTCCTCAAATTCCCTACCATTTACCATGTACGTCCTATTTTGATTTGTCCTGCCAAGATGTAGCACTTCACACTTATCAGCATTAAACTCCATCTGCCATCTTTCAGCCCACTTTTCCAAATGGCCCAAATCTCTCTGTAGATTTTGAAAATCTACTTCATTATCCACAACACCACCTATTTTAGTACCATCGCACCCCATCATCCAGATCATTGATGTACATGACAAACAACAGTGGACCCAACACAGATCCCTGAGGCACCCCACTGGTCCGGCTTCCAACCTGACAAACAGCCATCCACCATTACTCTCTGACATCTCCCATTCACACTGTTGAATCCATCCTGCTACTCCGCCATTAACACCCCAAGATTGAACCTTCTTAACCAATCTTCCATGGGGAATCTTGTCAAAGGCCTTACTGAAATCCATATAGACAACATCCACTGCTTTACCCTCATCAATTTCCTAGTTACCGCTTCAAAAAATTCAAGAAGGTTTGTCAACATGACCTTCCAGGCACAAATCCATGTTGACTGTTCCTGATCAGACCCTGTTTATCCAGATGATTATCTCTAAGTATCCTTTCCATTAATTTGCCCACCACTGACGTCAAACTAATAGGTCTATAATTGCTAGGTTTATTCTTTGAACCCTTTTTAAACAATGGAACAACATGCGCAGTACGCCAATCCTCTGGCACTATTCCCGTTTCTAATGACATTTGAAATATTTCTGTCATAGCTCCTGCTATTTCTACACTAACTTCCCTCAATGTCGTAGGGAATATCCTGTCAGGACCTGGAGACTTATCCACTTTTATATTTTTCAAAAGTGTCAGTACTTCCTCCTCTTTGAATCTCATAGTTTCCATAGCTACTCTACTCTTTCCCCTTAACTCACCGAGTTCAATATCCTTCTCCTTGGTGAATACCGAAGAAAATAAATTGTTCAATATCTCCCCCATCTCTTTTGGCTCTGCAGATAGCTGTCTATTCTGGTTCTCTAATGGTCCAATTTTATCCCTCGTTATCCTTTTGCTATTAATTTAGCTGTAGAAACCCTTTGGGTTTACTTTCACCTTTCTTGCCAAAGCAACCTCATATCTTCTTTTAGCCTTCCTAATTTCTTTCTTAAGATTCTTTTTACATTCTTTATACTCCTCTAGCACCTCATTTACTCCATGCCTCCTATAATTATTGTAGATATCTCTCTTTTTTCGAAACAAGTGTTCCACACCAGGTCATCACAAATGGCCTCATTCTTCAGAGAACGGGGATTCCCCTCCCCCACTATTGATGAGGCTCGCACCAGGGTCTCCCCCATACCCCACAACACTGCCCTCGCTCCCCATTCCCCCACTCGCAAACAGGCAGAGTCCCTGGTCCTCACCTTTCACCCCACCAGCAGGCAAATACAACATATAGTCCTCCGCCAGTTTCGCCACCTCCAACGTGACCCCTCCACCCGCCACATCTTCCCATTCCCCCCCGTCTGCCTTCCGCAAAGACCGCTCCCTCCGCAACTCCCTTGTCAATTCTTCTCTCCCCTCCGCTCTACCCCTTCCCCGGGCACTTTCCCTTGCAACCGCAAGAAATGCAACACTTGTCCCTTCACCTCCCCCCTCCACTCCTTTCACCATGAGGTTCCAGGAGGAGGTTCACCTGCACCTCCTCCAACCTCATCTACTGCATCCGCTGCTCCAGATGCCAGATGATCTATATCGGTGAGACCAAGCGGAGGCTTGGCGATCGCTTCGCCGAACACCTCCGCTCGGTCCGCAATAACCAACCCGACCTACCGGTGGCTCAGCACTTCAACTCCCCCTCCCATTCCGCATCCGACCTCTCCGTCCTGGGCCTCCTCCACGGCCAGAGTGAACACCGCAAGCTGGAGGAACAGCACCTCATATTCCGCTTGGGGAGTCTGCATCCTTTGGGCTTGAACATTGAATTTTCTCAATTCTGTTAACCCTTGCTGTCTCCTCCCCTTCCCACCTCTCCCTCAGCCCTCGGGCCCTGGCATTCCCTCTATCTCTATCTCCCTCCCCCACCCCGGTCGCACCGGCTTCTCATTTTCACACCACAAACAGCTTACAATGGCTTGTTCCCTTTATCACCGATACTTTTTTGCATATCTTTCATTCATTGTTCCTTATCTCTCCACATCACCGTCTATATCTCTCGTTTCCCTGATCCCTGACCAGTCTGAAGAAGGGTCTCGACCTGAAACGTCGCCTATCTCCTTCGCTCCTTAGATGCTGCTGCACCCGCTGAGTTTCTCCAGCTTTTTGTGTACCCTCTGATCTCTTTAAAGTGTTTAATATTAAACTTGCCAGTCGAGTAACCACATGAAATGAACCATATAACCTAAGAAGTCTCTGTAAATGTTTAATAGTTCTAAAACACTGCTCTATCTATGGCTTCTAAAACACTGCTTTATCTATAGCTTCCAATTACAATGGACTATTTCAAACCAAATAGAATTAAGTGATGTAAATTTATGAGCTTATGTAATTCAATAAATTATCTCAGAATAATTTATCTCAGAATATAGACAATCTCATTGTTTAAGAAACAGTTAGACAGGTACATGGATAGGACAGGTTTGGAGGATTATGGACCATGCGCAGACAAGTGGGATTAGGGTAGCTGGGACATTGTTGGCCGGTGTGGGCCAAAGGGCCCGTTTCCACACTATGTTAATCTATGCCTCTAATAAATCAGCTCATCCCTGTAGCATCAAAGTGGCAGGACTGAGATCAGGCTGGTGCTATATCTGACAGGGAGTATGGACAATTCACATCTTCAGCAAAACTATCAGAATGTTGATAAGCAGTTGATAATAAAAGTATCACAGATGAAAAATGTTTAACTATACAGGAAAGACATGGAATACTGTATTCCACAATTTGTCACGACACTTTGGCAGTGCCAGGAACCTGGAGTGAAGCCCTGCCCTTCACTGGAGCCCCCACAGCAAGGGAACAGTGATCTCCTTGCAGCACATCTCAACGAGGTGGAACCCACCATGGCAACGTGCAGAGGCTGCCTGCAAGGGCTGGTGCTGGGCAGGCTGAGGTGAACTAGCCAGCCACTCAGCACTATGGTATGCAGACCCTCGCAAGTACAGCGAGCATGAGCCATTGCTGGAGTCAGAAGCACTTGCTCCCTGTGTTGACACACTGTCCAAATTCCACAGACTCTCATCATCTTTTGTTTATTACCGTAAAGAAAACCCCCAGAGGGAAGAAAGTTGTGAAGCCAAATAAAAGAGAGGAGGAGGAGGCAACAGCATCCATCACATCCATAGGAGATGATGGGAGACTAAAATCTGGGTCACTGCCAATGGCCCACACATATCAATGATGCAGTCTGGAGCACCATACTTCAATGGTGAAAGGCTTCGCTGTTCACCTCAGCCTGCCCAACAAAGACCCTCACACCATGCCATGCAACAATGTGATCACTTTAACCATTCCATCGTATTTGAGGTGCCAGCAAGGGTTGAGCTCCAAACCAGAACAATGCTATTACTAACACATTTTCCTTATGAAGCGTAACAACTGTGTGTGCTGAATCCAGCAGTGTACTCACAGGGCACATTTGGAGCAGTAAGCGAGATACTGGTGTTGACCTGGACTATTTAAAATTACATTTCCATAGTTTGGGCTTTAAAACTTGAAGGTAAAGAACAATCAGTTTAAACACAAATGAGAACAATAAAACGTATTAAATTCAAAAAGCATTGGAAAGGCTCAAAGTAACAAAATGGATCAAGTACTAAAAAATACAATGGCCATTCAGAATTTCTGTAACTCACTTTTCTTTCTGAAGGCAGGGCTAATAAAAACTAATGGAGTGTTCACTTCATGATTTGAAGATCCTCCGTGGCTACCTGTATCTGACATACCATGATCCCCACACAATATCAATAAATTAGGTAGAGGGGCTTCACCATCCTGTAAATTATAATACAAAAATATATATATTTTAATTAATTTATGGAATATATTCACATCTCATTCCAAACAGGTTTTTAAACTTAAAAAAATCTTGCAAGGTTCCTGAGGTTCACAGGTGGAAATATTTTCTACATTTAAGTGCTCCATGAACGTGTTTCTTTGTGCAAGGATATTAATGTATAATACCCTTACACAAACCCACATCAAAACCCTAAAATGTCCATTACTGAAAAGAATACACGGCAAAGAGCAGAAGGTGAAAAAGACAGCAAGGGAAAATAAAAGTAAGGGGACACAAGCTGAGATGGGATAAGTGAAGAAGCTTCATAATTTAACCTTTTACTTCTTGGTAGGTTTCTGGCGATACTCACAGTACTGTCTTCAGAGATAATATATTATTTCCTGAGTTTTGTGCCCAAAAGCTGGACATCCATACATCATATTAGATCAGACCAAAGTTCTATACAACTGACGCACAACTTTTTTGTACTTTTGGATTCCTGCAATTTCAGGTTTAATGCTAATTTAAATAAAACGTTACAAACCTTGAATACAAGTCCTGTATGAACCTTCTGAATAATATTATCCATTTCTGAGAGTTTTGGTCCAATCAGATGACTATTGGGTCCGGCCAGATGGCCAATATGATCTAATCCAAGGTAGTGCAAAATTAATAGATCCCAGTCATTTCTTTCAAGTACTTTATCCAAATGTCGTGTTACATTTTCATCAACCTGCAAATATTGTTTTTTAATAATTTTGAACCAGAGAGTTTTTAATAATGTTAAAAAAAAATACACCACACCAGGGTAACCACCTTTTTAGGGGGCATTATGCATACAAAACTATTACAGTTGATTAGTATTTTAAAAGGAATGTTCTAACCGACACCAATGACAGCCACAAATAAACAATAGGGTTTACAAATTCTATTCTGGTGACCACAATACAAAACATTCCCAATGTGAAGGAAAGATAACCAAAAAGGACTCTTTTAAAATTTGGGATCTAAATCATGGTTCAATAGTCAATGGATGAAGTTAATGAATCAGTTTACATTTTTTTTAAATTACAATTATGTAGCAGCTTTTTAGTTTGGTTTAGTTTATTATTGTAACGTGTACCAAAGTACAGTAACAAGCTTTTTGTTGCGTGCTATCCATCAATTAAAAAAAACTATCTATGATTACAATCAAGCCATCCACAGTGTAGATACAGGATAACGGGTGTAACATTTAGTACAAGATAAAGTCCGATTAAAGATAGTTCAAATGTCTCGAATGAAGTAGGTGGGAGGGCAGGTCAGTACTCTAGCTGGTAAGAGGACTGTTCAATGTTCAGAAGAAATGTCCCTCAATCTGGAGGTATGTGCTTTCAAATGTCTCTACCTCTCGCCTGATGGGAGAGGGAGAAGAGGGAGTGACAGGGGTGAGACTGGTCCTATATTACGCTGGTGGCTTTGCCAAGGCAGTTTGATGTGTAGGCGGAGTCTATGGAAGAGAAGTGATAGTCTGGACTTTGTACACAACTCTGCAATTTCTTGTGGTCTTAGATGGAGCAGTTCCCCAACCATGCTGTGATGCATCCCGTCACAGCATGCATGAACCACATTAAATGTGATGAATTTCACATCCTCAAGCAGAGTTAAAGTACTTTACAGCCATTAAGGTAGAGATTTATCCTGGTGACCAGCATTAAAACCATTGCCATCCGCCTGCGCATGGTCCATAGCCCTTCCCATCCAGAACCAGGGGCCACAGTCTTAGAATAAAGGGGAGGTCATTTAAGACTGAAGTGAGAAAAAACGTTTTTACCCAGAGTTGTGAATTTTTTATGGAATTCCCTGCCACAGAGGGCAGTGGAGGCCAAATCACTGGATGGGTTTAAGAGAGAGTTGGATAGAGCTCTAGGGGCTAGTGGAGTCAAGGGATATGGGGAGAAGGCAGGCACGGATTATTGACGGTGGACGATCAGCCATGATCACAATGAATGGCGGTGCTGGATCGAAGGGCCGAATGGCCTCCTCCTGCACCTATTTTCTATGTTGCACATTGTATTCCACTTCCAAAATTCAATCCCATCTCCTTCATTCAGTGCAATTCCCAGTGCAGGTTGTAAGCATCTTATAAACGCCCAATATATGTACAACCTATATAATTGAGTGAGCATTTGGCAAGCCGGTGGTATGGACTTGCTGAATGTTGTGGTACTGCCAGATCTTCTGCCATTTGTAAATTTGGTCACGGCTGCAATTCCAATTTGCAAACTGGTTGTTTATGAACAGTTCATTGGAATGGAACCCTGCTGTACTTGGGGAGGACCTGTACTGGACTGTCATGTTGGATTAGATTATATTTTCAATTCCAGGGACTATGTTAAACCAATCACCTTCTGACTCAGAGCTCAGAATGTAACATTGATATTTATCTTGTCAGTATGAATCAAAGTACATCAATTCCGACAGGAAGGGGTATAAAATATTATTCCAACTTAAAACGTATACATTTAGATGAGTTATCAGTTTTTGCTTGTCAATTACATTTTATTGTAATTTTTGGTTATTTCACACCATTCACTTGGTTAACATTAGGATTCATTATCAAACAAAGATCAGGAAAGACTAAAAACTCCTTCAGTGTTTGGACTGATACCAATCTAAGCAAAAAACGTGACAGAAATATACTAACCTCAGTGTAATCAGACACAAAGAAGGATGTAGTCCCATCATGTTCGATAAATTGATCAGGAAACATTCGGATCCAAGTGTCATCACCGTAGAACACGGTTCTTTTTCCAGCAGCTTTTGCCTGCCAGATCAGATTGTCTTCCAGCAGAGTGGGAGAATTTAGGTTCATGATAATATCAATAAATCCAGGTATTTTACCAGTCATCATTGCCTAAACAAATTCACACAGTTTCAACAAGAAAAAAACTTTCAGTATTTTAGAAAATATGGAAACGTTTTGTATTTGTAATCAAAGTTGACAAAGGTTAGTTTTGACAACTGGAGCGGCTCTGAGATTCCATTCAAGCAGATCCATTCAAGAATGGTTCAGTTAGTCTCCGCTTAACATCAGATCTTCCTACACTATATTCTCCCACGCCCCTTTAATGTACCACTTTGAGGAAAGTACTACTTATTAACTAAAGAACGTGGCATCTCACTCGTCTTCACAAATCTTTTCATTTATCTGCGAGACAACGCAAAGCAGAACAAAGAACTTTGAGCAGTACAGCACAGGAACAGGCCCTTCCACCCACCATGTCTGTGCCAAACACGAGGCCAAGACTAACTCTTATCCGGCTGCACATGCCCCTTGTCTCTCCATTTCCTGCATATCCATGTGCCTGTGCAAAAGCCTCCTAATTGCCGCTCTTCACCAGAAACCTGTGCCGAATTTACATTCTTCCCCACCCAAAGATGTATGCTTATGGCAATGAATTGTTCTTCGTCCTCCGCTAACTGCAGCAAGTGTTTCTGTAAAAGTCTTACCTTAATTCTGGGCATGGTGACTGTTGGTGCCCAGGCTTTCGCAATGAAACTGTGAGATGAACCTCGCTCAACCAATTGTTGTGTATGTGGCATGAATTGCTTTCCTTTAGGTCCAAACACAAAATCTTCCCTCAAAGCATCCACCAGCATAATTACAACTCTTCCAAACAATGGAGATGGTAGCCCTGTCCGGTTTGATGCCAGACCTAAACCAAAATGATCAATATATCATTTATTCACATACTTTAACTTTTAAACTTTATTGGAACTCCCGAAAGAGCAAGTGTGAATCTTGGTAACTGATAGAGAGTGTAATGTTTACTTTATTTCATCTAATCTTTAAAGCCATGCCTAGTTCACTTTAGGATGGAATGCTGGTTTGCACCAAAGATAGACACAAAATGCTGGGGCTAACTCAGCAGGTCAAGTAGCATCTCGGAAGAAAAGGAATATGTGACGTTTCAGGTCTGAAATGTCAGTCTAAAGAAGGGTCTCAACCCAAAACATCACCTATTCCTTTTCTCCAGAGATGCTGCCGGACCCGCTGAGTTACCCCATCGTTTTGTGTATAGTTTAATTTATTGTCTCTAGGACTGCCTAGTTACATGATATGGCAGCTGAACAATTAGACATGCATTCAAAGTAACCAGGCTATAATTAACATTGCTGGAAATATAGCCACAGAGGTACACAGCGTGAAAGCAAGCCCTTCAGCCCAACTTGACCATGCTGGCCAAAATATCTATCTAAGCTGGTCCCATCTGCAGAATCCATATCCCTCCAAACCTTTGTTATTCATGTACCTGTCCAAATGTTTTTTAAACAATGTAATTGTACCCAACCATTCTGCTTCCTCCGACAGCTTATTTCATACACCCATTACCCTCTGTCTGAAAATAAAATCCCCCTCAAGTCTCTTTTAAAGGCAAATTGCCAAATGCCTTTCTATCATCTCATTTACCTGTGTTATCACTCTCTGGAAATTGTGTTCCTATACCCAGAGGTCTTTGTTTTACAACACTCCCCAGGGTCCTACCACTTATTCTGCAAGTCCTAGCCTGGCTTAATTTACCAAAATGCAACACCTTGCACTAGTCCGAGACAAATTCAATTTACCATTCCTTAGCCCATTTCCCCACCTAGAAGCCATTGTATTCTTAGATAAACGTCTACACTGTCCACTACACCACCAATTTCTTTGTCACCTGCAAACTTACCAATCCTGTTAGAATATTGTCATCTAGACTATTAACGTAATGATAAACAAACTTTTCCAGCCGACTTCAGTTGACTTCCTTCTTCTGAATAGAATAATTTCTTTATTGTCATTGTAACATGAACCACGTACAACGAAATTTTAAAAATGTCAGCCAGTCAGTGCACCATTCAAACATTTCCAAAAGCTAACGATACATACAAGGTAAAATATTAACAAAGATAAACAACTAAAATAAATATGAAAATAGCACACATAAACACCCAACCCTACATCCTTGTGTTGATTTCACAGTGTACCACCCACAGCCCCTTAGTCCCTGCGATCCTTGGCAGCTACATTTAGTGCCTTTATAGCAGTGGGGTAAAAACTGTTTTTAAGTCTGTTTGTCCTTGTCCTTGTAGATCTGCACCGTCTGCCTGACGGCAACAGTTCAAACAATGAGTGTCCGGGGTGGGAAATGTCCTTTATAATATTCTGGGATTTTTTGATGCAGCGGGAACTATGTAAGTTTTCCAAGGTAGGGAGAGGGCAGCCGACAATCCTCTGGGCGTTGTCAATGGCCCTCTGGAGAGCTTTCCTCAGATTCAGAGCCGCTGTGCAGCTGGTGTACCACACGCGTACACAGTATGTTAGGATGCTCTCTATGGAGCACCGATAAAAGGACAGCAGCAGTCTCTGAGTGATGTTCTACCTGAGCACCCTCAGGAAGTGCAGCCTCTGCTGGACCTTTTTCAGCAGCGCAGAAGTGTTCACGCTCCACGTCAGGTCCTCCTCAATATGGATTCCCGGGAAGCGGAAATCCGCCACCCTCTCCACACAGTCCCCTCTGATGATCAGTGGTACCATGTCCGTTTTGTTCTTCCTGAAGTCTATTATTATCTCCTTGGTCTTTAAGGTGTTGAGGAGCAAGTTATTTTCTCCACACCACACTGTCAGCTGTTCCGTCTCATCCCGATAGGCGTACTCGTCCCCTCCGCAGATGAGTCCCACCACCGTAGTGTCATCCGCAAATTTGACAATGGTGTTGCTGTGGTGGGTGGGGGTGCAGTCATGTGTGTAGATGGTTTAGAGCAGGGGGCTCAGCATGCAGCCCTGTGGAGAGCCGGTACTGAGGCTGAGGGCCGTGGATGTGTGATGGCCCATTCTGACTCTGGCTGCGACCCGATAGGAAGCTATTTATGCACATGCAGGTGGAGTGTGGAAGTCCCAAGTCCCCCAGTTTGTCCACCAGTTTGTGGGGAAGGATAGTATTAAAAGCAGAGCTGTAGTCCACAAAGAGCATCCGCATGTAGCTCCCCCACTGCTCCAGGTGGGACAGTGCAGCATGGAGAGCTGTGGCTACACCATCCTCTGTGGATCTGTTCGCTCTGTATGCAAACTGGTGGGGGTCAAAGCTTCGGGGCAGGAGTGATGTGATGTGACCCGGGACCAGTTTTTCAAAACACTTCATCACCACTGGTGTGAGTGCGACTGGCCGGTAGTCGTTGAGGCTGGAAATGTGGGTTTTTTTGGGCAAGGGAACTATGGTGGAGGACTTCAGACAGGGTGGAACAGTGGACTGGGCCAGAGACAGGTTAAAAATCCTTGTGTGGACTCCAGCCAGCAGGTCTGCGCAGTCCTTCAGCACACGTCCAGAGAAGCCGTCGGGTCCAGCAGCCTTCCTCGGATTGATGGCCCGCAGCGTGCGCCTCACCTCATGCTCCAGGGTTAGGCTGCTGTGGACCATATGGTGTGATGTGGCTGTCTCCACTTCAAAGCGAGCAAAGAAGAGGTTCAGCTCCTCTGCCAGCGAGGCGTCACCTTCAGCAGCTCCAAGGTTGGTCTTGTAGTTGGTGAGATACTGGATCCCCTGCCACACCTGCCTGCTGTTGTTACTGTCCAGGTGGTCCTCTACCTTCCTCCTGTAGTCTGACTTGGCCTCTCTGATGCCTCTCTTCAGGTTAGCTCGGGCCATGCTGTATAAAGCCCTATCGCCAGACCTAAAAGCGGTGTTCCTCTCTTTTAACAGCCGCTGGACTTCCCAGGTCATCCAGGGCTTCTGGTTGGGGTAGACACGGATGCGTTTGTCCACTGTGACAGTGTCCATGCAGTTTTTAATGTAACACAGTACACTGTCCGTGAACAACTCCAGGTCCCGGTGTTCAAACACATCCCAGTTGGTCCTGTCGAGGCAGTCTTGCAGCTGAGGAAAGGCTCAGATCTATCCAAGAGTAATATACAAACAGGGGTGTCAGGGGTTATGGGGAGAAGGCAGGAGAATGGGGTTAGGAGGGAGAAATTGATCAGCCTTGATTCAATGGCAAAGTAGACTTGATGGGCCAAATGGCCTAATCCTGCTCCTAGGAGGATCCTAGGAGGATAAGGATAAGGGGGAATTCCTTTAGGACTGAGATGAGGAAAACACTTTTCACACAGAGAGTGGTGAATCTCTGGAATTCTCTGCCACAGAAGGTAGTTGAAGCCAGTTCATTGGCTATATTTAAGAGGGAGTTAGATGTGGCCCTTGTGGCTAAAGGGATCAGGGGTATGGAGAGAAGGCAGGTACAGGATACTGAGTTGGATGATCAGCCATGATCATATTGAATGGCGGTGCAGGCTCGAAGGACCAAATGGCCTACTCCTGCACCAATTTTCTATGTTTCTATCACGTATGACATGACAAACCTACACCAAACCCTGGAGGCTATAGCCACATATTATAAGGTAACTGCTGCGGTTAAGTTCTGGGCCTATTCGATACATTCAATGCATGTTCCGGTTATGCTGACCAAAGATACTTTGATGCTGACACAGTCATAGTGCCAGGCATGGAGTTGAAAGGATGAGGGGTATCCTTGATCACACCAAAAAAATCCACTTGGAACTGCACCGCAGGCCCTACTCAGGAGTCCACTCAATATCTGTCAATACACTCTTAAACTCGACTGAAAATTAATGTTTTTCCTACATTACTTCAGTACTAAACGTAGTTAATTAGCTGCAAAATAACTGGGGTTATAAATGTATCACAAATTATTTTATCTGCTACCCAAACAAGGGATGTAACTTGACATTTCAAACAGAACAACACAATCCAGAAGTAGCGAGCAATCCTCTTTCTACAAGACCCATCCCATTAGCAGTAACTAATGAAGGCAAAATCACCCATGATCACCATCTATCTATGCCCCTGGTATGCTCGGCTACATGCAATATGCAAAAATAGACAAAGTGCTAGAGTAACTCAGCAGGTCAGATAACATTTCTGGAGATGATCAATAAGTGATGTTTTAGGTCAGGAACAGTCTGTTGAAGGGTCCTGACCAAAGACACTGGTCCTGACCCAAAAAGGTTACCTATATATGTTCAGAGATACTGCTTGACCCATTGTGTTCCACCAGCACTTCCTATATATTTAAAAAAAATAAACCAGCATCTGCAGTTCCTTGTTTCTGCAATATGCAACATTTGCAGACCACCACAACATGTATTTTCTCTAATTCTGATGACAGTTTACCGAGAGAGGGGAGCAGGGTATAGAGAGGGGAGCGGGGTAGCGTGTACAAGACAGGGGTGAGAGGGGTGGACTGGGTTGCAGGAGGGGTGGGAGGGGGTGGACTGGGGGGGGGGGGGGCAGGAGGGGGGGGGGGGGGGGGGGGGGGGGGGGCGTGGACTGGGTTGCACGAGATGGACTGGGGTGTAGGGGGAGGAGGGTACAGGAGGGGTGGACTGGGCTGCAGGAGGGGTAGAAGGGGGTGGACTAGGGTGTAGGGGAGCAGGGTACAGGAGGGATGGACTGGGTTGCAGGAGGGGTGGACTGGGGTATAGTGGGTACAGGAGGGGTGGACTGAGGTGTTATGGGGGTACAGGGGCGGTGGGAGGGGGGGTAGGATTGGGGTGTAGGGGGAGGAGGGTACAGGAGGGGTGGACTGGGCTGCAGGAGGGGTAGAAGGGGGGGGACTGGGGTGTAGGGGAGGAGGGTACAGGAGGGTGCACTGGGTTGACAGGAGGGGTGGACTGGGGTGTAGGGGGAGTGTGCAGGAGGGGTGGACTGGGGTGTAGGGGAGGAGGGTACAGGGGCGGTGAATTGTTTGAAGGAGGGGTGGTTTGGGGGGGTGGACTGGGTGGTTTGGGGGGTGGACTGGGTGTAGGAGGGTGTAGGAGGGGTGGTTTTTGGGGGGGGGGGGGGGGGTGGACTGGGTGGGGGGGGGGTGGACTGGGTGGGGGGGGTGGACTGGGTAGGGGGGGGTGGGACTGAGTGTAGGAGGGTGCAGGAGGGGTGGGTGGGGGGGGGGTTGGACTGGGTGCAGGAGGGGTGGTTTGGGGGGGGGGGGGGTGGACTGGGTGTAGGAGGGGTGGTTTGGGGGGGGGGTTGGACTGGGTGCAGGAGGGGTGGTTTGGGGGGGTGGACTGGGTGCAGGGACCGGGGCAGCCTGGAACAAGGGGCCACACACACTCGGCAGCCCCCGTGCTCGGCCGGCACCAGGTGAGCGGAGGGGCGGCCCTGGGCCCTGGGCCCCGGCTCTGGCCGAGGCCGCGGCGTTTACCTGCGGCCGGCTCCGGCTCCGGCTCCGGCGGCGCGGCCGATGCCCGGGCTTTGGCGGCGCCGGGAGAGTTTGCGGGAGCGGGGAAGAAGCCGCGCATGAAGACGGCCATCCCGAAGAGCTGCAGCAGGAGGCCGCAGACGGCGAAGAGCGACGAGCGCAGCCTCATCTTGCCGGGCCCGCACTGCAGGCGCGCAATCTCTCAGCGGGACAGAGGCGGTGCGGGCGGGCGGGGCCGGGAGCGGCCCCGCATCGCAGTCGGGGGGGGGGGGGCAGGCAGGTGAGAGGTTGCACTGGGCTCTCATCTGCCCCTTGCCCCAGTGCAATCTCTCACCTGCCCCTGCCCCAGTGCAATCTCTCACCTGCCCCTTGCCCCAGTGCAATCTCTCACCTGCCCTTGCCCCAGTGCAATCTCTCACCTGCCCTTGCCCCAGTGCAATCTCTCACCTGCCCCAGTGCAATCTCTCACCTGTCCCTTGCCCCAGTGCAATCTCTCACCTGCCCTTGCCCCAGTGCAATCTCTCACCTACCCCAGTGCAATCTCTCACCTGCCCCAGTGCAATCTCTCACCTGCCCCAGTGCAATCTCTCACCTGCCCCTTGCCCCAGTGCAATCTCTCACCTGCCCCTTGCCCCAGTGCAATCTCTCACCTGCCCCTTGCCCCAGTGCAATCTCTCACCTGTCCCCTTGCCCCAGTGCAATCTCTCACCTGTCCCCTTGCCCCAGTGCAATCAGTGCAGTCAGACAAGGATGCAGATCTACAAGATATTAGAGAGTGGATCGAAAGAGGAATATCCACACTGGACATACACAGCTATTAGTGATGATGAACAATGTACAATTGGAAGGTGTGTGATGAGCGGATACAGGATCATAGTGCCAACAAAGTTGTGATCAAGGATTTCCTAATTTGAGGAAGGACATTCTTGCTATGGAGGGAGTGCAGCGTAGGTTTACAAGGTTAATTCCCGGGATGGCGGGACTGTCATATGCTGAGAGAATGGAGCAGCTGGGCTTGTACACTCTGGAGTTTAGAAGGATGAGAGGGGATCTCATTGAAATATATTAGATTGTAAAGGGCTTGGACACGCTAGAGGCAGGAAACATGTTCCCAATGTTGGGGGAGACCAGAACCAGGGGCCACACTTTTAGAATTAGTAAGCCATTTAGAACCGAGACGAGGAAACATTTTTTCTCAAAGAGGGTGGTGAGTCTGTGGAATTCTCTGCCTCAGAGGGTGGTGGAGGCAGGTTCTATGGATGCTTTCAAGAGAGAACTAGATAGGGCTCTTAAAGATAGCGGAGTCAGGGGATATGGGGAGAAGGCAGAAACGGGATACTGATTGGGGATGATCAGCCATGATCACATTGAATGGCGATGCTGGCTCGAAGGGCCGAATGGCCTACTCCTGCACCTATTGTCTATTGTCTATTGTCTAATATCTCACCTGCCCCTCCTCCCAATGCAATCTCTCACTTGCCCCTAGCCCGTGCAATCTCTCACCTGCCCCCTGCCCTAATGCATTGCCTCTCCTGCCCCTCGCCCTAATGCAATGTCTCTCCTGTCCCTTGCCCCAGTGCAATCTCTCACCTGCCCTTTGTCCCAGTGCAATCTCTCACCTGCCCTTTGTCCCAGTGCAATCTCTCACCTGCCCTTGCCCCAGCGCATTGCCTCTCCTGCCCCTTGCCACAGTGCATTGCCTCTCCTGCCCCTTGCCCCAATGCATTGCCTCTCCTGCCCCCTGACCTAATGCATTTCCTCTCCTGCCCCTGCCCCAGTGTAATCTCTCACCTGTTCCCTTGCCCCAGTGCAATCTCTCACCTGCCCCAGTGCAATTTCTCACTTGCCCCTAGCCCGTGCAATCTCTCACCTGCCCCCTGCCCTAATGCATTGCCTCTCCTGCCCCTCGCCCCAGTGCAATCCCTCACCTGTTCCTTGCCCCAGTGCAATCTCTCACCTGTCCCTGCCCCAAAACGAGCGATGGGCAGGTGAGAAATTGCAAAGGGAGGAACAAACAAGCGGCAGGGGAGTGATTGCATCTGGGCAAGGGGGCATGTGAGAAACTGCACTGGGGAAAACAGCAAGGGGCATGGGAGCGATTGCACAGAGACGGGTGAGCGAGGTGCACGTGAGAGAATACACAGGGAAAGGCAAGCAAGGTACTAGCTAGAGATTGCACAGGGAGGGCTTGAGACTGATTGTACCAGGATGGGACAAGGAGCAGGTCATTCACTGCACAGGGAGGCGCAAAAGACAGGTCATGCACAACAGGAAGGATGAGCAAGGGGTTCCGCAGAGATTGCAAAGTAATAGGGAGCAAGGGAGCAGGCCAGAGACTGCACAGGAAGAAGCAAGCAAGGAGAAGGTAATTTGTTGCACCGTAAGAGGTAGGCCAGACATTGCACTGAGAGGAGCAGGCATTGCATATCAGACATAAACTGCTGAGACCAAAACAGAAATGCCGGAAGCACTCGACTGATCGTGCATTATCTGTGGAAACACAAAAGGAGTTTCCGATTCAGGTTGAAGACCCTCAATAATTATCTTGTCTGAAGAAGGGTTTCGGCCCGAAACGTTGCCTATCTCCTTCGCTCCATAGATGCTGCTGCACCCGCTGAGTTTCTCCAGCATTTTGTGTACCCCCCACCTTTTATTATCACTTGTACCAAGGTACAGTGAAATTCTTTTGTGCGCACAGGTCAGTAATGTGACAGAACTCATTACTGCCATACATAAGTACACTCCTCGATTAAATGCAGAATGTACAGAAACGGATTCCATATGCAAGAGTCCAATAAAGCCCTGTTGCAGCCGGTGTCTCCATCCTCCATTCCGATTGCCAGTGAACTGTTGTCCCTCTCTTGCCCGGCCTGCAGCCTTCGTGCCCCAGGAGATACCTCCCGCAGCTGACCTTGAGGGCGCGGAAGGTAAACACTGGTTCTCCTTACCGGCTCTTTGTCCAGCATAGAAACGAAGAAGGAAACATCGAAAAATAGGTGCAGGTCTAGGCCATTCGGCCCTTCGAGCCATATGATCATGGCTGATCATCTAAAATCAGTTCCGGCTTTTTCCCCATATCCCCATAGGCCTAAGAGTTAAATCTAACTCTCTCTTGAAAACATCCAGTGAATTGAAATCCACTGCCTTCCATGCTAGAGAATTCACAACTCTCTGGGTGTTTTTCCTCATCTCAGTCCTAAATGGCCTACCCCTTATTATTAAACTGTGAACCCTGGTTCTGGACTCCCCCAACATCGGGAACATTTTTCCTGTATCTAGCCTGTCTATTCATTAAAGAATTTTAGATGTTTCTATAAGATATCCTCTCATCCTTCTAAATTTCTGTGAATACAAGCCCAGTCGACCCATTGTTTCATCATATGTCAGTCTCGCCAACCCAGGAATTAACCTGGTGAACCTACGCTGCACTCCCTCAATACCAATAATGTCCTTCCTCAAATTAGGAGACCAAAATTGCACACAATTCTCCAGGTGCAATCTCACCAGGTACAACTGCACAAGGACCTCCTTGTTCCTAAACTCAAATCCTCTCGCAATGAAGGTCAACATCCCATTAGCGTTCTCCACTGCCTGCTGTACCTGCATGTACAATGACTGATGTACAAGCACATCCAGGTCTCGTTGCATCTCCCCCTTTCCTAATCTGACACCATTCAGATGATAATCTGCATTCTGTTCTTGCCACCAAAGTGGATAACCTCACATTTATCCATATTATACTGCATCTGCCATGCATCTACCCACTTACCTAACCTATCCAAGTTACCCTGCAACCTCATAGCATCCTCCTCACAGCTCCCACTGCCACCCAGCTTTGTGTCATCCGCAAACTTGGAGATGTTACTTTCATTCCCTCGTCTAAATCGTTAATATATATTGTAAATAACTGGGATCCCAACATTGAGCCTTGCGGTACCCCACTAGTCACTGCCTGCCATTTTGAAAAGGACCCTTTAATTCCTACTCTTTGCTTCCTGTCTGCCAGCCATGTCAATACCTTAGCCCCCAATACCATGTGCTCTAATTTTGCACACTAATCTCTTGTGTGGGACCTTGTCAAAGGCTTTTTGAAAGTCCAGATACACCACATCCACTGACTCTCACTTATCCATTCTACTTGTTACATCCTCAACAAATTTCAAGTCAAGCATGATTTCCCCTTCATAAATCCATGCTGACCGATCCTGTCACTGTTTTCCAAATGCGCTGCTATAACATCTTTAATAATCGACTCAAGCATCTTCCCCACTGTCGATGTAAGGCTATCTGGTCTATAATTCACCACTTATGGAAAAATGGAGTTACATTGGCTATCCATCAGTCCACAGGAACTACTCCAGAGTCGAGAGAACATTGGAAATTGATCACCAATGCACCTCACGATTTCCAGGGCCACCTCCTTGAGTACTCTGGGATGCAGACCATCAGGCCCCAGGGATTTATCTGCCTTCAGTCCCAACAGTTTACCTAACACCATTTCCTTACTAATGTGGATTATCTTCAGTTCTCCCCTCCCACTTGATCCTCGGTCCCCTTGTATTTCTAGGAGATTATTTGTGTCTTCCTTAGTGAAGACAGAACCAAAGTACTGGTTTAACTCTTCTGCCATTTCCTTATTTCCCACTATAAATTCACCTGTCTCTGATTGTGAGGGACCTACATTTGTCTTCACTAATCTTTTCCTTTTTACATATCTAAACCTACATATCCAAACCGTCAACCGTTTAAATATAATTTGCCAGTCTATCCTAGCCAATTCATGTCTCATACCTTCAAAGTGTCCTTTCTTCAAGTTCAGGAACCTAGTCTCTGAATTAACCATGTCACTCTCCATCCAAATGCTGAACCTAAGGCATCCGTCAGTGTCGCTGACTCCCAGCACTTTCTGGTTCCCGGACATAGGTGGTGAACAGGAGACGAGCCTCGGATGTGGCTCCCACTCCAGGTGGGTACCCCGGCTCTGCGATGGGTGAGCCAGGCCTGCTGCCGGGGTGTGGCACTGGAAGAATTGACAAAGAGTTTTAAGTTGGAGCTCTGGAGACCCGGGTTCGATCCCGACTGTATGGATGCTGTCTGTACGGAGTTTGTACGTTCTCCCCCTGACCGTGTGGGTTTTCTCCGATATCTTCGGTTTCCTCCCACACTCCAAAGACGTATAGGTATGTAGGTAAATTGGCTCGGTGTAAGTGAAAATTGTCGCTAGTGTGTGTGGGATCATGTTCATGTGCAGGACCCCTGGTCCATGCGGACTCGGTGGGCCGAAGGGCCTGTTTCCGCGCTGTATCTCTAAACTAAAATCTACAGTAAGTTGCAGACAAGGTGGGCGCATGGCTAGCACCGATAGAAAATCAAATAGGTTGAGCCCTGGCTTGTTGTGAGGATGATTGTTAATGCCAGTAGTTGGATTCAGAGAGTGACCAAGAGGTGTGATGTATTGCATATAGTGGACAGAATGTGCTAATGGAAAGGGGATACAAAGGCTTTATTTTTCCCTTCAGCTGCCCTTATGAACTATTACTTGCATCACATCCACTTTGTCTCGTTCTAACTGCCAGATCAATATCTTCCCACAACTGTGGCCTCAACCTACCAGGTTTTCTCTTTGACCTTTTCACCACCAGCTCATTACCCTGCAATTCTTTCTTTCCCTGTACAAAGGAAGGTCCATGGTCTGCAACATTAAATTGATTTCTCTTCTCTTCTATGAAATGAAAACATGGGCTGAGTACGAGAAACAGACAAAAGGCCAATCGGATATTACACTGGGAAGAGCTGAGTTGGAGCCGATCAGTTATTGAAATGGGAGGTGGAGAAAGTGGGGCCTTTAGCATATTGCAACGTTAGGGGCTGTAATTTGGATGTCATATATTGCATAGAGCAGGGAGGAGAAAGTGGGAGAAGAGAGATGGGGGTGGGATAAAGCCTGGCAATTGATAGGTGGATACAGGCAAGGGGACGGTGATTGCCAGATGGGTGACAAAGGCTGGAGGTGAAAAGGAGACAAAGGGTGCCAGATAAGGTGAGAAGAGGAAGAATGGAATATAAAGTCGAGGGAGGAACAGTGGGGGGGGGGGGGGGGGGGGGGGGGGGGGGGGGGGGGGGGGGGTAGGAGGGAAGGGGAGAAAGGGGGAGGGTGAAAGGTAGAGGGGAAGGGGAGAAAGGGGGAGGCGGGGCAGACATGAAATAGGAGACTTGAGGATGGAACATGAGTGTGGGAAGGAGGGGAAAAGAGCAGGGTGATTGGTCGGGAGAAATATGTGTGTTCCAGGGTGGGACAATGGGAAACGAATGTGGGGGATTACTTGAAATTGGAGATTCAATTATCAATCTGTTGGGATGTAACCTACCTAAGTGGAACACATGGTTCCTCTCCCACCCTTTTATTGATTGCAATGATCAAATAATGCAATTCTGAAATATTTCATATTATTGAGATAAATTAATACAGAAATAATATAATCCTAAATTGGATTTATCCTATCATAGAATAAATCTTATTATTTTATTGAATGATTTATGTAGTTTAACAAAGAATGGAGAGATTAATTTATTTTATCTTACCCACTAATGCAAACATTAACTCATAGGATACAATTTCTCAGTGACCCTTTCAATAATAGCTGAGGGACTCTGCAGCTCGATCCACCTTCTGACTAGCAACAGAATAAGTTGTACAGAATTACTGCCTGTACCTGGTATGGGCAATCTGACTCGATGAGATAGACACTTAAGATAGACACAAAATGCTGAAGTCTCAGCAGGTTAGGCAGCTTCCCTGGAGAAAACGAATAGATAACGTTCCGACCTGAAACATCACCTATTCCTTTTGTCCAGAGGAGCTACCTGGCATGCTGAGATAATCCAGCATTTACTGTTTACCTTCGGTTTATGCCAGCATCTGCAGTTCCTTCCTACACATTTTATCCAGCCACTTGTCAGCAAACCTGAGATTGTTTTTGTAGATGAGGCCATGTAGAGAGCATTAAATGCAATATACAAGGTTACTGGAGGTGCAGGTAAATAATTTTTGAATTTGATCTTAAAACCTTTTGATTCAGAAGCCAGAATGCTGCAAAACAAGAATTCAAATTGGTTTTACTCGCAAGGGTTAATTCAGTGCTGGCATTAAGTCATTTTGGTCCAATGGGTGAACACATTGTCATTGTCTGACTGCGATAAATGTCCCTCAAAAAGCGTAGCGTAATTTGTGGAGTTGCAGCCTGTTCTAATTGGGCAGCATTCTTGCTTCTGCCACAAGAGGGCTTTAGGTTTGAGCAAACATTAGACATTTGAGCAAAACAAAAACTGACTGCATCACAGATGCAGCCCTGAGGAAATGCACCAATCCCTGAAAGGCATTCTGAAATGTTAAACTGTGGCCATGTCTTTATTGCGCAGTTGTAGATTTCATGCTCCTATTTCATTGAAGACCAAGGAAGTTACTCCCTGTGTGTCGGTCAGAAACGTATTCCACAAGCACTAAAACAGTATCGAATGCGTTCATATTTTAGTATGATCAATTCACATTGCTGTGTCCAATTGTGCTGTGTTTCCTGTGTTACTACAGTGTCCAATCTCATTGCCTTTGAGACTCCTTGAAGTTGTGAAAGATTCTTTAATGCTTTTTTTAATTAGCTGATTTACAAATAAAACTGCTCAGAAAATTAAACCTGATTTTCATCACTGTTCATCATCTATAATCAAATTAAATGAATTGCTTGTTAAATTAAATAACCAATTTTATTAGTTTGAGAATGCTGTACAGATAACAGCAATATTGTTTTTCAAAGATTAACCATATAACCATATAACAATTACAGCACGGAAACAGGCCATCTCGGCCCTTCTAGTCCGTGCCGAACACTTACTCTCACCTAGTCCCATCTACCTGCACTCAGACCATAACCCTCCATTCCTTTCCCGTCCATGTACCTATCCAATTTATTTTTAAATGATAAAATCGAACCTGTCTCCACCACTTCCACTGGAAGCTCATTCCACACAGCTACCACTCTCTGAGTAAAGAAGTTCCCCCTCATGTTACCCCTAACCTTTTGTCCCTTAATTCTCAAATCATGTCCTCTTGTTTGAATCTTCCCTACTCTCAATGGAAAAAGCTTATCCAACTCTGCTATCCCTCTCATAATTTTAAAGACCTCTATCAAATCCCCCCTTAACCTTCTGCGCTCCAAAGAATAAATACCTATCTTGTTCAAATAAATACTATTTATTTGAACAAGATAGGTCTCAATTAAATATAATCTTAGCATATTTTGGATTCTGATTGTCCACGGATTGAGGTGACGCTGGAGTGGGTCACTGGAATCCCTGCAACAGCCTAGAGCTCGACTGGATTAGACACTACTCCAACATGCCGAGCACGGTGTTGAGATGTGGCCTGCAGCAGCGCAGAGCAGCAGGGCAGCGGTGGAGGACGGCAATATCGCCCGGCCAGGCCGACCCTGCAACTGACCCAGTGCCGATGCCAGGACAATGGACCCTTATGGAAATTTGAGACTCTACAAATTTAACAACTTTGGGCAGTCATACAAAATGGTGTCAGAAAAGTGGCAACTCTTGTGTACTCAGTGCAACCTACTATTCCTACACTCTTGTACTTGGCTATGATTGTGCCTATGTAAAATAGGATTTGCTCAACTGTATACAAAGGAATTTCACTGTATCTAGGTACATGTGACAATAAAGTATAATTGAACCATTGTATCACAAATTTCAATGTGTCACAATTACAATGTACTAGATCCACTACCTAAATAGGATTATTTTTATAGTTTACAGGTTAAAATGCCATATATGATACTTGAAATGCAGATAAATTAATTTATATCATTTAATTGCTGCATTAAAAGGAACGTTAACAGTTAGAACTGAAGGAATCAGCATTGTACAATTGAATGCTGCATGATAGAATACCACAGTAGGTGGCAGTAATGCCCATTGATTGATCTCCAAGGCCCTGGATAAATGGATGGGTCAGAATTTGTTGGCAGAGTGCCAACGCTCACTGTCCATTTCCCTCCAAAGATGTGACCTATTGAATGTTTCTTGTATTAATATTAACAATTTTTTATGCAGATTTTCATCTGCAACCTTTTTTTAATTTTTCATTAAAATGACCACTTTCATAAAAACAGGAAAAATGTCCAGCAATTTGCAATTCTCAATGTATCTCTCCCCTTACCACTCACGCCCCTCCTCGACAGGTACAAGTTACCTGTTAATGCAGCCAGGCTCGCTAAACTAACTGAAACAAAATACAAACCAAAGCGCAACTCAGCAGGTTGGACAGCATCTGTGGAAAGAGAAATAAAGTAAAAGTTTTAAGTGGAGAAGAGTGAGTTCCACCTGAAATATTGGCTTTGTTTCCATTTTCTGCTGAGCATTTGCAGAATTATCTATTTTTATTATTGTCCTTGTATGTTATGATGTATGTTTTTACAATGACACTCATTCTTTCCTGTCCTGTAAACTTCAACATTGAACACTAGAAGGTTCAAATCATTCAGTATATCATCGAGCATAATCGGACGATGAATAAGTCTGCCAACGGACACTGCAGGATATACTGTAGATCATTTACAGATGGTAGATGATACTGTAGAGATGTTTACAGATGGAGTTTAATTCAAGCAAATATGAGGAGTTGCACTTTGTGAGGTTGAATGTAATAGGAAAGCATGACAGCATTGATGTACAATGGCATCTTGGGATCCAAGACCATATCTCCATGAAAATGGCAACAGAAGTAGAGTGGTAAAGAAGGTGAATGATATGCGTGGCTTCATCAACCAGGCATTGATCATAAGAGCCAGGAAGTCATGTTGCAATTGTATGAAACTTTGGTCTTCCTCTTGCATATGGCGTGCAAAGCCTAAAGTTGTCGGTCAACTTGTTCTGTTTGATCTATTTGTTTGTGCACCGGGTTGATTGCATTAGTCGAAACAGGGTGGACCACGTGAAGGTTGCAATCTCGCACCTCAAAACATTGGTTAGGCTACATTTGGACAGAGGATGTTTCTGGTAAGACGCTGCTTCAGTTTCTTGTATCTCTGTAAATTTAAAGGAGATCTGTGGGACAGGTTTTTTTTTACACAGATAGTGATCAGTGTATGGAATGTGCTGCCAGGAATGGTAGGAAGAGCAGATAGGATAGAGGCATTTAAGAGGCTTTTAGATATGGGGAAATATGGATCACTTTCAGGTTTAGGAGATTAGATCAACTTGGTAACGTGTTCAGCACAGATATTGAGGGCTGAAGGACCTGTTCCTGTGCTGTACTGTTCCATATTCTATGTTTGATATCCACAACAGAGTTTTCTGGACTATTAGATTCTTAGGGAATAAAGAGATAATTTGCCTGCAAAAGTCCAGCAAATATGAATGTCATTGTTCCATTGTTGAAGATGGCACATTCAGGATGGCACTGGGAACTTTGAGTCCATTTGTTAGGGCTTCAACTTCCCGGGTATGCACATCTCTGAAGATCTGTTCTGGGGAAAGAACATTAAACCAATCACAAAGAAAACTCACTCATGGCTCTACTTCCTCAGGAGTTTGAGGAGATTTGCAATGTTGCCAAATGCTTTATCAAACTTCTACAGGTAGAGAGCATGCTGATTGGCTGCATGACGGCCTGGTTTGGTAAATTGAACATCCAAGAACGAAGGAGTCTGCAAAAGTGGTTGACGTCACCCAGTCCATCATAGGTGCTGACCTCCCCACCATTGATCTACATGAAAAACCACAGCTTCAAGAAGGCAGCTAATATCATCCAACAACCCAGGCCACACTCTTAACTTGCTGGTACAATCGGGGGGAAAGTACAGGAGTCTGAGAACCGTTACCTCTAAGTTTAAGAACAGCTACTTCCCATCAACCATTAGGCTCTTCTTGTAAGCTAATAAATGAGAATTAACTTTTGTGAAGGTGGGTCTCCAATAACACTTTACCTATTGTATCACCACATATTTTATTGTTCAGATCGGCTCGTTTTGTAGGATCTATTACCAAGGTGACGTACACTTTTAAAAACAGACCATCAAAACTGTGCAAACTGAGGCTCTAACACATTGTGTACGTGTTAGAGTGTGGGATGCAAACTTCCCACAGTGAATTCCTGATTTGAGTTGTGTCATCACAGTGAGACAGCATGCATCTCTACTGAAAGCATCCAAGGGAGAATCACATTATTTTTATTCAGCTTATGGCTGTAAGTCTGCAATCAGAGAGAAAGGAAGATTTGTATTTATACAGCACCGATCACTACTTAAGGAGATTTCAAAGCACTAATGTTTATTTTTGGAAGTACTGTCTCTGTTTCGTTGTAACTTAAGAAGACGAAAGATTAGACAAACTATTGCTAAATAGAATTAGCATTAAATAGCTCTTTCTCCCCCTCCCTTCCTTCCTCTAGCTTCATAATTCACAACAAACCTTATAGCTCACACATTCTGCCCTTTCATCTCTGGCCTTTGTGCAACCATCAACCTACCCCCCCCCCCCCCCCCCCCCCCCCGGCTCACATTTCTCAACCTATCACCTGCCAGACTCTCCTGCCCCTCTTCTCTTTCAACTTTCTCCACAACCTGAAACGTCACCTATCCATGTTTCCAGAGATGCTGCCATGCCCCGCTCAGTTACGCCAGTACTTAGTGTCTTCTTTTGCTAAATGCCTAATTTATCAAAAATAGGTATATGAAACCTATGTTACAAAATTTTGAGATGTTAAAAATCAAGTCTGCAATTTATCCCATCAGATAAAGCATAAAAAGAAGTTTAATTTGACACCTAATTCACTATCATATCTTCAGTATTAAAAACGTTATAGTAATTTTCATACTCCGAAATTAGCATCTTGTT
This sequence comes from Okamejei kenojei, assembly GCA_035221665.1. Taxonomy (NCBI): domain Eukaryota; kingdom Metazoa; phylum Chordata; class Chondrichthyes; order Rajiformes; family Rajidae; genus Okamejei; species Okamejei kenojei. The sequence continues at coordinate 47,842,251 of CM069131.1, read as the reverse complement.
CCCTATTGCTTTTCAATTGACTTAACTCAAAAGCTGTGATCGAGGACAGTGTAAAGCCCATAACTTTCTTAAATATTAAGAGAACTGAATGAATTTTTCAGTTATTATAGATTGAAGCATTCTGAAACAAATATGAAACAATCTTACTTGGATGACCTGAAATTAAAGCATATAATTAGTTCAAGTTCAAGTGAGTTTATTGTCAAGTGTCCCTGATAGGACAATGAAATTCTTGCTTTGCTTCAGCACGACGGAGCATAGTAGGCATTGACTACAAAACAGATCAGTGTGTCCATATACCATTATATAAATATATACGCACATGAATAAATAAACTGATAAAGTGCAAATAACAGATAATGGGTTATTAATGTTCAGAGTTTTGTCCGAGCCAGGTTTAATAGCCTGATGGCTGTGGGGAAGTAGCTATTCCTGAACCTGGTTGTTGCAGTCTTCAGGCTCCTGTACCTTATACCTGAAGGTAGCAGGGAGATGAGTGTGTGGCCAGGATGGTGTGGGTCTTTGATGATACTGCCAGCCTTTTTGAGGCAGCGACTGTGATAGATCCCCTCGATGGAAGGAAGATCAGAGCCGATGATGGACTGGGCAGTGCTTACTACTTTTTGTAGTCTTTTCCTCTCCAGGGCACTCAAGTTGCCGAACCAAGCCATGATGCAACCGGTCAGCAAGCTCTCTGCTGTGTACCTGTAGAAGTTAGAGAGAGTCCTCCTTGACAAACCGATTCTCCGTAATCTTCTCAGGAACTAGAGGCGCTGATGTGCTTTCTTGATAATTACATCAGTGTTTTCGGACCAGGAAAGATCTTCACAGATGTGCACGCCCAGGAATTTGAAGCTCTTGACCCTTTCAACCATTGACCCGTTGATATAAACGGGACTATGGGTCCCCATCCTACTCCTTCCAAAGTTAGTTAGTTACCTAATTGTAGCTAATTACAAAATTCAATTACTAGATCTAAACATCTATCCATGCCTTAAGAAAAGGTTAACATTTTTTAAATAGCCTAATTGTCCAAATAACATTCACACAAGAATTCACAATATAACATGATTTTTAAATCACATTGTCATGCTTTTTATAGGCCAAATGGAAGGAATGTTTAATTCCCGTAAATTAATGGCCATTTTAATCATCTTGCGAGTGGGTTTTTGTGGAATGCGATTGATTGGAACGTTGCGGTTGCAGTGAATTTAAACCCCATATCGGCAAGAAAAATACTGCCGGTTCGTATATTTACGTAATCATCTTTTCACAACGTGAAATTTTGATTAAAGGCATCCTAAAAAGCAAGTTTATATGTAAAATAAACGGCTTTCTTTTACCTGTCCCGTACGTGAAATCCGTCCCCGTTGTCGGCGTTGACAGCTTTAGAAGATGTTTCTTAATTTACTCCTGCTATTAAATTATCCAGTGCAGTTTAAAAAAAATTAATAAAACCGATGTCGGAGCGATTATTCTTCAGCAGCTAAACAGCCTGACAAAAATCGATTTGAACAGGCTGGAGGAAAAACGCATTTTAAACCCGCTCCCCCCCCCCAAAGGCGCCAAAGTCGCGCACACGGCCAGTGGCAGAACTGCAGCGCCGCTAAAGGTAGGTTTTGTAACATACCTAGAATGTCGTGCCATCTCTTTCACATTACGTTCAGCTCTGGATCACCTTAACAATAAAAACACCTATGTCAGAATGTTATTTATTGACTACAGGTCAGCCTTCTATATGATAATACGTAATTAGTAAGGGTGTTCATTAGTAATAGTGTCAGGGGTTATGGGGAGAAGACAGGAGAATGAGGTTGAGAGGGAAAGATAGATCAGCCATGATTGAACAGTGGAGTAGTTTTGATGGGCTGAATAACTTAATTCTGTTCCTAGAACATGAACTAATAAGCTCATCCCTCCATCCATGGTCTCAGTTGCAACTGACCTGGATTTCCTGATGGGCAGATCTCAGTAAGTTAGAATTGGTCATGATATTTCTTCGACACTGGCCTCAACATTGCTGTCCCTCAGAGTTGTGTGCTCAGGTCCTTGGTCTACTCCCTGTACACGACTTTGTGGCCAAATACAACACTAACTCGATCTTTAAGTTTGGTGATGATACCACTGCTGTCGACCGGATTAACAACATCAATGAGGTCAAGTACAGGAAAGAGATCAAGAACATTTCATCAGGACAACAACGGAGCCCTTAAAGTCAGCAACACAAAAGGGTTGGTTGTTGACCTAAGGAAATCAAAGGTTCAAAGGTTCAAAGGTTAGTTTATTGGTCACACACCAATTGGTGTAGTGAAATGCCTCTTGCCAATGCAGCACATAAAATAGAATACAGACATACAATAATAAAGAAATTTTAACATTAAAAACATCCCCCCACAATGGTTCCCATTATGAGGGAAGGCACAAAGTCCAGTCCCCATCCCATGTCCTCCCATAGTCGGGCCTATTGAGGCCTTCGCAGTCGCCTTCACGGAGGCCCGATGTTCCAGGCCGTTCTTGCCGGGTGATGGAGCTCCGGCGTCTGCAGAATCCTCTTAGCGGCTTGGGACACCTGGAACGGCCGCTTCCTTACTGGAGTCCGCGGCTTCCGAAGCCAACAAGGGCCGTGCTGGATGGAGCTCCACCACTGGCGATCTCGGCGAGAGATCCCAGGCTCCCGATGTTAAAGTCAGGACCCACAGCTTCGCGATGTTTTTTCTCGGCAGTCTCAGCTCATCGGAGTTCCAGCGTGGCGACCCGGGCAAGGAATCGCCCGCTCCGCGATAGCGCTCCAGCGCTGTGCCACCGCTGAAGCCGAGGTTCTGGGCGGTCCCCTCAGGAAACGCCGCTCCAGGCCCGCTGATAGGACGGGTCGAGAGTGCAGCCTGGAGAAAAGCTGCCTTTCCGACCAGGTAGGGACCCTAAAAAGTATTTTCCCCCTTCCGCCCCCCCACCCCCCACATAAGAAAGACTGCTTGCCACCATGGCCACTCTCTTTTCTTTCTTCTACCTTCTCTGTAAAGATATAGGAGCTTGAAAGCTCAGATGCCCAGACTCAAGAATAGCTTCTTTCCATCTGCTATCAGACTCTTGAACCAATCATCCCATTCACGCCCTCTTCCCAGATGTTTACTACATACTCTCTCTTAACTCTATCTTATTTTAAATTAAGGGAAATTAAGAAGTGAACACAATCCTGTCATTAACAAAGCTGCTGTAGACATGGTCAACAGCTTACTAGGTATCTATATGACCAACAATCTAACTTGGTCCCTTCACATTGATGTGAAACTAGAAACCTCATCAGCATATTTACTTCCTTAGATATGTGAGAAGATTCAGCATGTCCACAAGGATTCTCTCAAACATCTAGAGGTGAGTTATAAGAAATGTTCTAAAGGGATACATCTCAGTCTGGTATGGCCATTACTCTGCTTATGGACACCTGAAACGACAGAGAGTGATAAACACAGTGCCTTAGAGACTTGTCACTTCCTTCCATCCAGTCCATCTTCACAGTGCTTTGCATCAGCATGGCTGGAAGTATCATGAAGGACGCGTGCCACCATGGCCACTCTCTTTTCTTTCTTCTACCTTCTCTGTACAGATACAGGAGCTTGAAAGCTCAGATGCCCAGACTCAAGAACAGTTTGTTTCCGCTATCAGACTCTTGAACCAATCATCCCATTCACGCCCTCTTCCCAGATGTTTACCACATACTCTCTCTTAACTCCATCTTATTTGGTTATCCTGTATTGTATTTTAATATTTATTTGTACTACTTCTGATTGCACTACAATCTTGCACCATTGTGCTATTTTGCACGTCCTTGCATTTATTGTTGTATTTACCATTATTGTTTGTGTACAGTTTTTTCTGTGAGGCGCAATTTTATTCTGTGGTTGGTCATGGTGGCACAGCGGTAGAGTTGCTGCCTTACAGCGAATGCAGTGACGGAGACCCGGGTTCGATCCCAATTACGGGTGCTGTGTGTACGGAGTTTGTACGTTCTCCCTGTGACTCTCCGATATCTTCGGTTTCCTCCCACACTCCAAAGACGTACAGGTTTGTAGGTTAATTGGCTTGGTAAATGTAAAAATTGTCCCTAGTGGGTGTAGGATAGTGTTAATGTGTGGGGATCGCTGGTCTGCATGGGCCCGGTGGGCCGAAGGGCCTGTTTCCGCACTGTATCTCTAAACTAAACTAATAAAGCATTTCATTCTACCTTCGTGAATGAACCTACCGACAATAAACTTATCTAATCAATTAAAAGCACTTGTCTCAAACTCAGAAGACCACGTTTGTCTCCCCACACCAGAGACTTGAACTCAAAATTCTTTGCTAATATTCAGTTAGTAACAAGGGTCTTTTGCATTGCTTTTCCCATGAGATGTTAAACTAAGGGTATGTCTGCTCTCTCAGGATGTAAAAGATTCCATAGGATTTTGAAGAAGAACACAGGGTTTATTCCCAGTGCATTGGACAATATTAATTCCCAAATTAACAATATTGATAAAATCTTATTAAGTAGTCATTCGCACCTTGTTGTTTATGGGGGCTTGCTGATTGCAAAGTAACTGCTGGTTCCTGCATCACAGCAGAAAAAAATGCATTCTTAGTAAACCTTTGTGGCTTCCCAGCACATTGGGATCTCTTGAAGTTGTGAAAGGCATTTGATGTGCAAACCTCTGTTTCCTTTTTGTGTTGCAAAATGCAACCAGAACCTCCACTGTTGCTGTCAGAAATCATTTATTTGTGTCCTTTATAAAAGGTTCCGGAGCTGGATTTGATTCTAAGTTACAGAATTGAAATGACAAGTGATTGAGAAGCTTTAATCTGACAAGAAATGTCTCTTGTCATGGACCACACAATATTTTGGAAGTTGCATAATATTTTCCATCTGACAAGAAATTTGTCGATTTATCTCCTTGTGTTAGGATAACAGTCACTCCAATTCATCTGCTTGAGTTGGATGAACAGTACTTTTTCATTCCATATGAATACAAAGGCTGTGTTTCCTTGAGAGACTAAAAAAATGTTTGTCTGATTACACCCGCACCAGGCTGGAGTTATTGTAATATTGGCCATGGGGATGAGAATGTCTATAAGCCAAAATGTTATTGCCTTCCTGGTAGAGACTAAGTCTTTCCTGAAAATGATTAAAGGGGAGAGACAGGAGAAAAATCATCCCCTTTTGTCATCAAAATTAGATTAAATTATAATATGCAGTGAATTATAATATGCACTGGATAATAAAAAATATATGATTTGTTTGTCTCTTACCTGGTTTCATGTTTGTCCTGTGGTCCTTTCCCCAAGTCTGGCTTCTCCTGGTCCATAGTTCTTAATCTTCAGCATCCTTTAGTTATACTGACAGCATATTGACCTGCAGTGCTAACTGTTTCTCTCTTCATCGATGGTGCCGATTTCCTATTTGTGATAAAACCCCTGATATGAAATGCAAGGGCAAATTACTGAGGTCCAATGAAAGAACCCTCAATATTTGAATACTGTATCTCACAGTGCCAGGATCGTAAATGGGTTCTGAAAGTTTCATTAATATGCCATACATCCTCAAGGTTCAACATTCACTGTTCCATATTAACAGCTACTTAACCAAGCCTGCATCTGCACTCTGAAAATTATTTCCTCCATTTTAATTAACCCGATTAGTTTAGCTGCTTTGTACCACCTTATAAATATCAAATGTTACTTAAAAGCTATTTATGTTAAAGGAGAGGCCTGCACACAATACCTGTGAGAAAAATGAAATTTAAGGGGATATAACTGACTTGACGGAATGCATATAGAAACAAAGAAAGGCAGATGCTGGTTTACAAAAAAAAAATACACAAAGTGCTGGAGTAACTCAGTGGGTCAGGCATCACCCCATGAGAACATGAATAAGTGATGTCTCGGGTCGGCTCTTCTTCAGACTGATTGTGGGAGGGAGTTGATGAAAGCTAGAAGACAGGAGGGGCAGGACAATGTGAGGCATAAAATAAATATACAGAGATGAGGGAGAAATATGATAACATTTTGGATAAAAGCCAGATATGAGAAAAAGATGTGCAACAAAAGGATTGATGAGTTGTGAATTGTGAAGCCAGAGAAAGGAATGTAGATGGAGAGGGAGAAATAGGCATGAGTCTAGCTGCAGCACAGGGGAGGGGTGGGGAGGTGGTAAAGAAAGGGGAGGGGGGTGGAATTGTTAGAGGTTACCTAAAATTCCTGATGGAATGCATGTTATTATATGGGGTGAGTAATGAGTGGGGCGATGCATACTGTTTGTCAGTTGCAGGATTCTAGTCAATCTGCAACATTCCTAAAGCATGGTAGATGCACAAAACCTTTATACCATTTCTGTCTCACAAATGCAAAGGACAAAACTATCCAGCCAATCTTGTACGTTCTTTTCTCGTAAATCTGTCACACCAACACGACACAGGTGAAAAATGCCAACATATAGGGTGAGACCTTGTGGTGACAAAGACAATAGAGAAAATAATTCATAATAATGCTGATAATGTAAACAAAACTACTGATGATTCCTATAAGGAGGATCCAAGAATATACTTGACTGACCCAACCTCTTTGATCTCACCACTTATTTTATTTGACCATTTTATGTCTCAACTGTGGCAACCACTTCAAGACTAACTTAGCTATTCTTGATTAATTTTGAATCTAACCTGTTTGAGAGTTAGGATCAGGGAATTGGCTAATTCTCATTTCCATTCACCAAATGACCTCCAAATGGATACGATGTGTAGATCATGAAGCAGATGCTTAATGATTAAGCATTTGGATGTGTAGAATATAATGACAATTTGCATAGACCTAGAAATTACTTTATTCCATTTCATGGTATTAAAAAATCAGTGTAGGTTATCTTAATACTGTTTGTTAATGTTCAACGTAGACTGGAAATATTTAATTGCAAGGTTGATGGTTCAGTGCTGTTGTATTTCTCTGTAAAGCATTGTACTGTGCCAATTTCAGTGGACATTGTCTATCACAGGTTTTTGCAATGGCCAGCATTTAGCACTGTGTGCAACGTTGCTGAGTGGATGAAAGGTAGATGAGGATGTATTGAGGTCCAATGAAAGAAGAGCAACTGGAAGAACTCAACGGGTCAGGTGGTCCCCATGGAACAAAATGTTCAGTTGTCCTTTCGAGTTGAGACCCTTCATCTGGACAAACATTGTTGCATTGAACTGCTGCAAAGCCTTATAAGATTCATAGAATTTCAGCGATCTTTAATATTTCATTTTAAAGGCCACAACACTTCAGTTTCTTTTCACCGCTACGAATCTGAGTTTAAAATGTAGCGTTGTCTGACAATCCAATCTTCAAATCACTTTTGGTAAGATGAACATTAACAGATCTTGGCTGATCCTTGAGGAGCATTAAATTGCTTTCCCTCACAACAAATGTTTCTCTTATCAGTTGAAGTCTGATCAATAATGTAAGCAGCTGTGTGCAGAGTTTCCAATCAACTGTCTGCCCACCTCTCAGAATGAAATATCACTTCAGGGGATAGATCAGAATGTGTCATTGTAATCATCAACATTACCATTCCTTATCATGTCTTAAAAATGAAATGATTTCAAGATTGCATTGTATTAGAAATTTGATTTTTGATGGCCAATTTAGTATTTAATTTTTGTATTTTATCAAAACATAGGACCTTATATGGGGTGTTGCTGAACTAAATAATAGTACTAAACCCTGTCTCTTTTTTGAAATAGCTTTGTGCTCCTGTAAATAGGGAGTTTCATCAACACAACGTGCCTGTTTTCCAGTATGAGTTGTGCAGACAGTAGGTTGCCGTATAGAGGATCAGACTGACTGAGTTATACAGGACTAATTTTCATCTTTTATCACATTCACAGAGTGAGCTGGCCAAAGCATTGCTAATGGTGCACGGCTTCAGCTCCACGCTGGAGAACTGATGGGCTTGAATTTTCTGCTTGGGCTTACTAACTGATCTGTCATTAGCTGCAAGTTCAGCTTTTGTTTCATGTAGCTTAATGATGGAAAATAAATATCTAGTCAATGTCCAATTCATAGAGAGCTGTGCAGTTATAATTTAGTCCTTGCATATGATTACATTTGCTCTGACCTTATTAAGCTTACAATCTATTTTAGATTTTCCTCTACCTTGGCAAGGTAGAGGTGGAATAAATATATAATGAAGTGAAAGGAAGTCCATCAAAAAGGAACACAGTAGATTCTATAGCCAAATAATGGAATGGCATCTCATCCAAATCCCTTGATATTTTGCTATCAAAAAGGTTGGAGCGATGTGGCATTTAAGAGCAATTTCATCCCATACCTAAATCCCATTCCTGCAATTACTCCTACTCCTGCTGACATGTAGCAGGTGAGTTAAATACTGTGTACTTTATCCAAGAGGTGTATTTCGGTGGAAACTAAATAGGTACACAAAATAGAAAGGAAAACGGAATGAAATGATTTGAAGATTGGTGGCAATAAAGTAAGCGGGGGGAGGGAGGCATGTGGAAACAAAGATCTGCTTAAACATGTCACCAATTGCCATGTTTCTTGGCAGCGCCTCTGTAGTTTTGTGAAGGAACTGTAAACACAATGGAAATTATTTAAAACTTAGAGGGGGTGGTTATGATGCATATCAACACTGCCTGAGCAATGACATGGATCCACTGAAAGTGGGAAGGGTCCCATTTCAGTCTGAAGAAGGATCTCGACCCCAAAGGTTACCCATTCCTTCACTCCAGAGATGCTCCTGCCCGCTGAGTTACTCCAGCACTTTGTGTCTACCTTGGACCCACTGAAATTTGGGGCAACAGATCATCGACGGATGCAATCGTAACTGGTCTCCACTCTGGTGGACCACTTGGATAGTAAAAACATGTGTGTCAGGCTGTTGTTCATCAACAACAGCACAGTGTTCAACACCATCACCTCCAAAATTATCATAATTGAAAGATACAGCATGGAAGCAGGATCTTTGGCCCATTGAGTCCATGCCGACTATCTATATGAATTAAATATGATCCCACTTTCTCATCCACGCACCCACGCACCAGGGCAATTTACAGTGGACAATTAACCTACAAACCTTTGGGATTTGGGAGTACACCAGAGCATTCAGAGAAAAGCCACTCAGTCAGACAGAATATGCAACCTCAAAACAGAAAGCACCCATGGTCAGAATGAAACCCGTGTCTCTGGTGCTGTTAGGCAGCAGTTCTAGCAGCTGCACCACCTGAAACAAGGAACTGGGACTGGAGTAATCAGCGGGTCAGGCAGCATGGATAGAGTCATACTGTCATAGAGTGATACAGGGGTGGAAGATTGCAACCTTCACGTGGTCCGCCCTGTTTCGACTAATGCAATCAACTCTACATGCACAAACGGAAGATCAAATAGAACAAGTTGTCCTACAACTTTAGGCTGTGCACGCCACACGAAACAAGAAGAAGAGTGATACAATGTGGAAACAGGCCCTTCGGCTCAACTCGCCCACACCAGCCAACAATGTCCCAGCTACACTAGTCCCACTTGCCTGCGCTTGATCCATATCCCTCCAAACCTGTCCTATCCATGTACCTGTCTAACTGTTTCTTAAACGTGGGTTAGTCCCAGCCTCAACTACCTCCTCTGGCAACTTGTTCCAGGTGAGGCTTCAGGTTGGGTCGTCAGTCTGAAGAAGGGTCCCGACCCAAAACGTCACCTATCCACATGCTCCAGAGATGCTCCCGGACCCACTGAGTTACTCCAGTACTATATGCTTTTTTTTTGTAAACCATCATCTACAGTTCCCTGTGTCTGTAATTTGAAAAAATTTGCATGGTTGCTCAGATTTTATGTCCAGAGTCATGGTGTGTCTGAACAGATGTTTCCTGATGCAAAGCAGGGGTCAATTCTGGAAGACTCGGGAAAAATGCTTCAGTATGGCACCCAGATTAAGTTTTAATAATGCATCTATGCGCTGTGCATAATCATTTTATAAGAATGCACACCATGGATGACTTATGGCCCTGTCTCACGGTGCAAGTTGACCCACGAGTGACCCCGAGTGACAGACTCGTGGTTGTGCACGAGATCCCAAGTTGATGTTCAAGTGTTTGAACCGAGTTCCCACGGGTATGGTATTTTGCCGTTCACTGCGATGTTCCAAGTTCGTCTCCAGAGTTAACCAAGTTCGTCTCCCGTTTACTCCCTTGAGCTGACAACGTCTCCTGACGTACTCTTGAGCTGTCAATTTCTCCTGAAAAGTGACACAGTGTTTCTAACGGGCCCTTCGGCCCACCAAGTCCGCGCCGACCAGCGACACTAGCACCACCCCACACGAAAAGTGAATTTGATTTTAGTAATTTGACCAAGAGAAAAATGGTGTATGCTAAGTAGTGTGTTGATATGACACTCCCAAAAATAACTTCCAAAAATCTGCAGGATTGTACGATTAGGAGACATTCTGCGTAATTATATTAAAATAAAATACAGGAGAGATAACACTCCTTTTCTACATGCCTTTAGAAAGAAACTTGCAGTTATATTTAAAGTCTTGAATTGATTTCCTCCTGAGAGTCTGTGCATAGTCTAATACTCTGAGCCATTTACAGCGCTGTGTGGAAGACGCCCTTACCCGCACTAGTTGGGCGGGTGTGTTTCCAGTGATAGTTAATCATACTGTTCCTACTTAATAGTACAATGCTACATATATTCAGTTGTATAAGGAAGCCCTCCTTTCACTGATTTGCTTTGTTTCCTGATTTCGAAGACTAGTGTCAGTACTGTGCCGTGTCACAGTTTGTACGTTTTAAATTGAAATTAGTGATTAAGGGATGTAACATCCAACTCCGATTCAATTCTAAAGCATTGAAAAGCATGTCAGAGCACGGGGATGGTAAAACGGTGGGTGAATAGATGAAATGTTGACAACGGATCCGTTGAAAATTAAATTCCATTATATTTGTACAGTTTCTTTATGAATCAGTTTGTGTTTAGTACTGAGAGATTTAATGATCGCAGATTTTTATCTCTGCATCTGAGGTTGATAGCAATTTTTTTCTGTTAATGTCCACTAAGAGCTCAGGGTAATTTAGTAATTGATTCCAAGCACAGCGACTCACCAATGCCCGGTCTACATTTGGGGTAATAACTTTGCTTATCTTATCTATCAGAATGAGATTACCACCGCTAATTCACGGGCACCAATTGTCTTCAGGTCACAGGGGGGGCACTGGGATCTCGTTGACCGCAAGGAAAACAAGAAAAATAAAATCACAGACGTGATAAATATCCAGGAAATCCCATCACAAAAGGACTTCAAATACAAATCTGCATGACATTGTCATGTTATTCCAAATGCTCTGTTGAATGAAACGATAAAATATGTGTCTTATATCAACAAAGAGGGACAATCGTGATGAATAATGTTGAAAAATTAACAGGTGACGAGTGTTTAAAACCATGCGTTGGAAAACGGAAAGCGGTCTTTAAATTACCCTAATTAATGCCGAGTGCCCACGGGTTAACACGTTAAACTCACGAGTTAATAAGGTCAACGCACGGGCCCCACGTTAATACTACGAGTTTAAATGTTTCAATTTTATACTTGAACAGTGAATTTGACTCGTGGAAAATGTTTGATTTTTTTCACGAGTTATCAAGTTTCGCGTGTACCTGCCGTTAGCGCCACGAGTGGACAAGTTGAACACGCGAGTTCCGACGTTGCCGCTACGTTCATCGTACGTGATCACCACGAGTGAAAACTCTGGGTCACTCGTGGGCCAACTCGCACCGTGAGACAGGGGTTTTAGCAATTTTCTGAGCATTTGCACCAGGCTAATGAAACAGTTCAATATTAAGAATACTGCCCTGCATTTAGTTTAGAGATGCAGTGTGGGAACAGGCCCTTCGACCCACCAAGTTCGTGTTGACCAGCAATCCCCACACATCAACACTATCCCACACAAACACTAGGGATAATTTTACAATTACACCAAGCCAATTAACTTATAAACCTGTACACCCTTGGAGTCTCTGAGAAAACCCATGCAGGGAGAATGGGGAGAATGTCCAAACTCCGTGCAGACAACCACCCATAGTCAGGACCGAACGAGGGTCTCTGGCGCTCTAAGGCAGTAGCTCTAACGCTACACCACCTTGCCGCCCCAAAACATTTAATCTACAAAACATGTTAGTTCATGTTTCATGGAAATCGATGAAGATAGACAATAATAAGTTGAAAGCAACATATGAATTTACTATGAATAACTGTCACACTTGTCGCTTTGCCTCCCCACTTGACTCCATCCAAGAACCCAAGCAGTTTTTCCAGGTGAGGCAGAGGTTCACCTGCACCTCCTCCAACCTCATCTATTGCATCCGCTGCTCTAGGTGTCACCTGCTCTACATCATTGAGACCAAGCATTGGCTTGGCGATCGCTTTGCCCAACACCTCCGCTCGGTTCGCAGTAACCAACCTAATCTCCCGGTGACACAGCACTTCAACCCCCCTCCCATTCTGAATCCGACCTTTGTGTCCTGGGCCTCCTCCATGGCCAGTGTGAGGCCCACCGCAAATTGGAGGAGCAGCACCTCATATTTCACTTGGGCAGATTACACCCCAGCGGTATGAACATTGACTTCTCCAATTTCAGGTATTCCTTACTTTCTCCCTCATTCCCCTCCCCTTCTCAGCTCTCCCACAGCCTAACTGTCTCCGCCTCTTCCTTTCTTCTGCCCACCCACCTTCACATCGGTCTGAAGAAGGGTCTCGACCCAAAACGTCACCTATTCCATCGCTCCATAAATGCTGACTCACCCGCTGAGTTTCTCCAGCACTTTTGTCAAGTCAAGTCAGGTCACTTTTATTTATATAGCACATTTAAAAAACAACTCTTGTTGGCCAAAGTGCTTTACATCGGTATAAGAATAGTATAACAAACAACAGTGGTTCATAGATTAAATACAAACATCACTACATACATATAGCCCTCGCTCAGAGGATGTCAAGAAAAGCTTGGGAGTAGAGATGAGTTTTTCATCTCGACTTAAAGGAGTCGATGGAGGGGGCAGTTCTGATGGGAAGAGGGATGCTATTCCACCATCTAGGGACTGCAACCGCAAAGGCGCGGTCGCCCCTGAGCTTATGCCTAGACCGCGGGATGTTCAGCAACCCCAAGTCGGCCGATCTGAGGGACCTGGATGTGGTGTGGTGGGTGAGCAGACTTTTAATGTAGGTGGGGGCAAGCCCATTGAGGGCTTTGTCCACCTATGAATTTACTATATAACCCATCAGTTGTACATTAAAAAAATGAAAATGGATGAAAGAATACTTAAATATTTCCAGTCTTCAATCAGAAAGACACTACAACAGCCAATCAATACAACAGTGAAGAGGTTGAACTAAACACTCATTGTGTACTGGTTCTGTAAATCACATTATAACTTTTCTGAATGAAAATAGATGGGTTCTGTTCCTATGGTTAATAATGTATATTCTGTATGCCATACAGAATCTGTGTTTTCAGATAATGTACTTAGTTACATTAGGTACAAGTATTATAAATAAGGTGATGTATTTGCACATGTTAAATATTTAAATTACCCAACCAAAACAGCTCATATGTTGTGTTGGTTGCTCTGGGTTCCATTGCCACAAATCACAGCTAAACAGATGGTGCCTTACTGAGATTATCCTGCTGGAACTGTGACAATGAATATTAAACATACATATTTTCAACAAGAGTACTTAACAATCCTAATTTAATTGGGAGCAAAGGAAGATTTGGGAAACAAGGCATCATTTTGTATCACAATGGCACAAGAACAATAATGTTATGTTTTTGTTCTGTTTGCATGGCAGCAAATGAAGAAAGGTTAGATAAACACTCTCCATTTTCTCTTGAAAATGGTGGTGTTTCACAGTGAAGTGAAAGAGTTCTGTTAATGAAAATGTTGTTTAACAATAGACTGGGGAAGATTAAATGAAAGGAAGGCAGGTAGCTGATCTGCATCGCTTGATCATTTAAGTGTGTTGTGGATATTTTAACATTCACAACAATTCTCAATATTGCAATTTGGAAGACACTGTAACAACCAATGATTACAATGATGACCAGTTGAACAGATTACTCGAACTCTCATTGCTCCACAGTATCTTCTCAACTTGTAGTTCTTCTGCACCGCAATTTGTTGGAGATTTAATTATCTTTTAGAATGTTTTCAATGAAAATGTAAAGGATAGGTTTTGCAACTAACAAAAAGATATATTGTCATTTTTTTTTGTGACCATCTCTGTTGTAACATAAACATAGATTCACTTGCCAGTATGTTAGGTCAGTAGAAGAAAATATACATACTTAATCACCTCTAATTTTCTCTATTTATTCATAGAAAATAGGTGCAGGAGGAAGCCATTCGGCCTCCTTAGTTCACCGTAGGTATCCATTTGTACTGGGAGTCCAGAGACAATCTGAATTTCAGACCATTCCTCGGCTCATGCAAAAAAGCTGTTCTGCTGAATAGCAAGAGATGCAATGTTTGGTGAAAGGGCCACTTCCCCACAAGAGAATACAACCTATTTTGACATTCAGACTGGAAACAAATTTGGCTTCAAAAGACTCCGTGTCTGTATTTGAGGCAGGGGCACGCAACCTAAAAAGAAAGCACAAGGCTGACCCAAAATAGGCTCATAGAATCAATGTCATGGACATATAAACACAGAAAGAAGCCATTCAGCCCATCAATTCTATGCTGACGATTAAGGGCTAATTTACAACAATTTCTATTAGTCATCGAGTCATACTACACAGAAGCAGGCCCTTTGGCACAACTCATCCATACCGACCAAAATGCCGCATCTAACCAAGTCTCATTTTGTTTGGCCCATATCTCTCTAAACTGTCCATATCCATGTACCAGCCCAATGTCCTTTAGATGCTGTTATAGTGTCAGTATCAACTACCTCAATTGGCAGCTCATAGTGACACCACCTTTTGAGTGAACATGTTGCCTCAAAGGTTCCTATTAAATATTGCCTCTCTCACAAACCTATGTGCTCTGGTTCTTGATTCCTTTATCCTGGGTTAAAGCTCTGTGGATTCACCCTATCTTTAGCTCTCGTGATTGTATATTTCTCCACAAGATCACCCCTCAGCCTTCTGCACTCCAAGGAATAAACTCCTGAATCACCCCACATTCATAGAAACATAGAAAATAGGTGCAGGAGTAGGCCATTCGTCCCTTTGAGCCTGCACCGCCATTCAATATGATCATGGCTGATCATCCAACTCAGTATCCTGTACCTGCCTTCTCTCCATACCCCCTGATCCCTTTAGCCACAAGGGCCACATCCAACTCCCTCTTAAATATAGCCAATGAACTGGCTTCAACTACCTTCGGTGGCAGAGAATTCCACAGATTCATCACTCTCTGTGTGAAAAATGTTTTTCTCATCTCGGTCCTAAAAGACGTCCCCCTTATCCTTAAACTGTGACCCCTTGTTCTGGACTTCCCCAACATCGGGAATAATCTTCCTGCATCTAGCCTGTCCAACCCCTTAAGAATTTTGTAAGTTTCTATAAGATCCCCCCTCAATCTTCTAAATTCCAGCGAGTACAAGCCGAGTCTGCCCAGTCTTTCTTCATATGAAAGTCCTGCCATCCCAGGAATCAGTCTGGTGAACCTTCTCTGTACTCCCTCTATGGCAAGAATGTCTTTCCTCAGATCAGGAGACCTAAACTGGACACAATGCTTCAGGTGTGGTCTCACCAAGGCCCTGTACAACTGCAGTAGAACCTCCCTGCTCCTATACACAAATCATTTTGCTATGAATGCTAACATACCATTCGCCTTCATACTACCTTCCCCAGGTTCAACTATTTACCCATGCAATTAATGGTGGCCAATTACTGTAGCCTGCCATCACGCTCATCTTTGGGGTGTAGGAGGAAACTGCAGCACCCAGTGGAAACCAATTCAGTCACAGGGAGAACAAGTAAACTTCATAAAGACAGAACCAGAAGTCACGATTGAACTTGGGTGGCTGGAACAGCAAGGCTGCAGCTCTGCTAACTGTGTCATCGCACCGCCCACAGGAATGTGGACGAGTTCCCAGTAATTTTCATACATCCATTGACAAATGTATATTTAAGAACATGAAATATACATTCAAGCATTCATTAAAAGTAGGGTTGAGGTGGGGGTTGTGTGCTGAATATGGTGAGAGGAAATTATTGAGAGCAGCTAGAAAGTGTGGTGGCTACAAATGGCTCCCTATTCAAAATAGATGTTAAGCCACTCCATGGCATATGTATGGGGCTTAATCCATGCTCTAGGCAGAAGATGCCTTCAAATAGTCCACAACAATGTGGCATTAGATAGTTATCAGGTTATCATAGATCATGGAACAGTCCTGCAAAAATGGTCAAATGTAACAGTGTTGAATGTGAACTGCCTTAGTAAGTTTTGCTAAACTTAAGGTACTATACATTTATGAATTATAATTGCCTGGAAATCAGATAGAAACATTACCAATGTTTATCCAATTTGTTAATTCCATTCCACATACTGTATGTAGCCATATGTAACCTCCTAACTTTGAAATTTGCAACAATAATAGAAAGTAATAAAGAAAAACTCAAAAAATAATGCAGACGCAAAAATGCAATGGTCAGAAATAGATGTACTCATGAGACTAATATAAATATGTTTCTGCAAGACACCTTGCAAAAATGTATGTCTGCATGTCCAATTAATCTCACTTGAAGAAGAAAACAGATGTTTAAATATAAAGTTGCACAAGCTGTTTACTCCTAATTATGTGCATAAATATTAGCTGAAGAGAACAAGCACTTGATTTTGCCCAAAAATATCTCTGTGATGCCACTTTTAAGTTTCACTCCAGACTGTAATGCACACCATGAGGGTTCATCTCTCCCAATTCTGGTGGAAACATATGAGGCGTAAAAGGCCCATTATGTACCATCACATAAAGTCACCAACATGAACACCAAGGTGAAACGTAGAGTTCAATAGCATGAGAATAAAACAATTGTTCTCTTTAAAAGTGAAATTGAAATTAAATATGTTAAGATTTGTGTAAGAAAGTGAATATGATAAAGATTTCCTCTACATTAACCATCTTAATTTTTACTCTCCAAAAGGCATTGATTGCTATTGATTCGAAGGACATTTGTAGTCCACGGCTACTTTGTTAAACAGGTCATTATAAATCTGGGGAGTGAGACTCTTGGCTGTAGGTTTCATCACATTTGAACCCAATCTAACTTTATTCTATGTTCACTTTCTGATGGGGTGAGTCATTAAACATGATTCAGAAATAACTGTTGATGATTATTTGCCTCAACAATTCATTGAGGCAATTTAGAAAATAATTTAAGAAAATAAATCTCTCTCTCTCTCAATTTCAATTTCAATTTAAAATCTTTATTGGCATGATAAAGTACATCGTTATATTGCCAAAGTATAAAACATGACATACATATTTAAAATGCATAAGTGTAAATACAAGTATACAGTGCATGGATAGATATGTCCCTGTACATAAACTCGCAATAGGCCTATAGCCCTTTATTCTTGCAGCTGTAAGCAGTACAACAGAATAGCAAGTTTAGCAATTCAATATTAATTTCTTAGTGTCAGTTAACGTCAATTAGTGTGTGCGTGCATATTGGTCATTCACCGTCTCTCAGGTTATGGCATGCTGTTACGTATTGTGCACCAAGATGCGCCGTATTTCCTTCACCAAGGATTATTCTTAGTTTTGATATATCATCTAGTTCTTTAAAATCAGGGGTTGCCAGACTGAGTTTGTCAAAATAAGTTTTCCTTGTTTTGTCAATTTTTTTGCATTTTAGGAGGAAGTGCACCACTGTTTCAACCTAATCTGTCAAACAGTGGCCGCATATTCTATTTTCTCTTGGTTGCCAGAATCTCTTCTGTCTTCCTTTTGCAACAGCCCAATATTGGCCGCTTAACCTGTATTTGGTTAGAGTCTGTCTCTGCTTTATGTCTCTAACAGTCGAGAGATAGTCTGCCAATTTATAATCTCTTCTTATGGCACGGTAACATTATAATCTGCTTTGATTTTTTGGTTTCTTTATCCCAATGTTCCAAAAGCGTTTCTTTACACTTTGATAATTTGGTTCGCTCTAACTGGTGATTGGGGATCAGTTTTAATCTGAGGCTGGTCAGGGTTTAATTGGATAGGATTATCCTTAGTGTTGATAAGGTGAATGAAAAAAATTTGGTGCTCTTTTCTGGATATATTTTTCTCTCTCTCTCTCTCTCCCTCGGCCTGAGTGACTGAGCTGCCAGGCTTGAGTGACTGAGCTGCCAGCCCAAGAATCCATTCAGCCCACAATCTCCATACTAGCCCGCTGAAAACCAGTACCTTTGGCCCGCAACACCCATACTAGTGCAACAGAAAGACCCCCCCCCCCTCCACTGGCCATCAATATTGGAATTGGTGGAGCGGTGGAATACTGCGTTGGGGGACCAGCCCTCGCATGTGAACATTGGACCCAACGGGTCCCACTTAATCTAGTACATAACAAAAACTCTGATCTTGTTATCTTCCGGTTTGGCGGTCTTTCCATTTCTGCTCCATTGGCGAAAATGTTTGAACATTTTGAAAATCCAGTAAGACGCTACAACTCTTTGGGTGACTGAGGAGACTACTCATGATCATACAGGCCACACCCCGGCGACCATGTGGCGACAGCCTAGTCGCCTGTAGTCAGGGGCGGAAATCCCATGTTTTGAGAGATGGGGGATGACACCCCCCCCACCCCAGGTTTTGTAATCCGTATTTTAAAACTCGGTTTAAAACAAGCTATTAAAAATCTCCGCATTCCGCGAGAATGGGGGTGGGACTGATGATTGAGGGCACCGATTAGTCGAGAGAGACGTCGGTCAGCAGGCAGTGGGAGAGGGGGACCATGGTGATTCAGTGCGATTATTGGCTGGGACTCAGGATGGAGCGCGGTGATTGGAGGAGGGAGAGTGGAGGAGCAAAGATCATAGAGTGGAGCTTGAATTGGCCCGTTTGCAGGGATTTTCATTGCCCGGCGCGGCCTGGCCGGCCGCGGGATGTTCCACCGCCCCGCGGTCAAATTGCTGCATCAAAGCGATCAAGGTTCCCGATGTTGAAGCCCCTGCGAACGGGCCAATTGAAGCCCCACAATTCGGGGCGGATGAAGCTGCTGTGTTGGAGTTCGGAGTTGGTCACCAAGCAGGTCAGCTCCCGATGTTACTGTCCACAGGGCCCATGGCCGAAACCTCACATGTGCGCTTGGGTGCGCATGCGCGTCCGGCCGCCAATAAATTGTGTCCCCCGCATGTTTTGACAGTGATTTCCGTGCCTGCCTGCAGTCGCCTAAAAAATCACCTAAGTGGGACACGTCCTTTAGTTTTTATTGTAAATTGCCAAAGCATTTCATAATTTCTCCACGTCGTGCAGCAACAATATGGGCAACTGCAGAAAGCCATAACATTAGTTTTACACAGAATCATGGGACCAAATGGGAGCATGACCACCACCAATTTTCCAGCACCCTTGGTTCCAGAGACTTGCTGGATTATCAGTTTTGTCGTTCCAGCAGAGGTCACATAATAATGATACAACAATACAGCTCTGACCCATTAATTATTCCCCCCTGTGTCTCTGAAGCACCATAGACTGCTTGAAACTTCAAACAGATATTAAATATAAATTAAATATTTAAAAGTGGGACTTCCAGGGGGGGATTTCAAGTGCACTCTTGTAATTTTGTTTAGATTAAAGGAAACACCGGACCATCAGTTGCCGGAAGGTTGGAGGTGGACCTGTACATGGGTTTCAAGACATTAGTTAACCAAGGAACTGAAATGACATCCTGTAGCACTGTAGTTTAGAACAAACCAGATATATAATTTTTGACATTAAAATATTCCTGGTTGACTGAAAAGAGATTTTGGGAAAGTTTTCTCACTTTTCGAGAATTAGTAATTCTGATGCTCATGTGAAATTCAGTCTCACTGATAGAAATTCAAGCTGGGTCATCAGGAAATAAAGTGGAAGAATTTCAGCAAACACAAAATTATATCTTCAGTGAGTAGGCTGCCTATTTCTGATATACCACTTAAAATCAGGATATTTAGCAGAGATTGAGAAAAGCTACTTACAACAACAATTTCTGGTGTGTTCTGAGACACATTCAAATAATTTTTAATATTTGATGATGGTATAAAACAAGTAAAATTGATTCAACCATTGTTCAGCATTTCTACCAATAGAAATGTGCAACGAGCAATCAAATTGACAGAAGAATTCTCTCTACAATAAAGAAAAATCCCCAAACACCTGTCCGACAGATCAGAAACACTCTTCAGGAGCCGAGTGTGGCTTTGTCAATGACCATTGTCCACAGAAGATTTCATGAACAGAAATACAGAGGCTACACTGCAAGATACAAACCAGTGGTTAGCCACAAGAAATAGGATGGCCAGGTTACAGTTTGCCAAGTACTTAAAAGAGCAACCACAGTTCTGGAAAAAGGTCTTGTGGACAGATGAGACGAAGATTAACTTATATCAGAGTGATGGCAAGAACAAAGTATGGAGGGGAGAAGAAACTGCCCAAGATCCAAAGCAGACCACCTCATCTGTGAAACACGGTGGTGGGGGTGTTATGGCCTAGGCAGGAAGGCTGCTGAAGGTACTGGCTCACTTATCTTCATTGATGATACAACTGCTAATGGTAGTAGAATAATGAATTCTGAAGTGTATGGTCACATCCTATCTGCTCAAATTCAAACAAATGCTTCAAAACTCATTGGCCGACCGTTCATTCTACAGCAAGCCTTTCTACAGCAAGCCAAGCATACTGCTAAAGCAATAAAGGAGTTTTTCAAAGCTAGAAAATGGCCAATATTTAGGAATTATAAGGATAGAACACCTTTACAGGAAAGGAAAATTTCTATCATTTCAAGAATTAAAAGATATCTATGAATTAACAGTATCCATCTTAAGGTTTTACCAAAGACAAAATAGATGGAATTGCATTCAATTGCTGCGCTAGAAGTCTGAAGGAAATCCACAGACAAACTCACTTCACAAGTCACTTAACCAAGCAGATGATAAAGCTGTTCAAGCGATATTGTGAGGTGTGAAAGAATGAAGCTTGGAAGTTGCTCATTATTCCCTGCATTCGTCTTTCTCCTTTAAACCATTGTGGAACATTGTTTCATTTTTCACATGTGTATGATCCATAAAAAATATTAATTACTATAATATTATCTTTATCAATAAACTGAGGCTCAGCAGTTAGCACTGCTACCTCACAGCTTCATAGGCCTGGGTTGATCGAGCCGTGGATTCAGTCTGCCTGGAGTTTGCATGTTCTTCCTGTGACTGTGTGGGATTCCTCTGGGTGCTCCACTTTCTCAACCTGCCAAAGGCATGATGGTTGACAGACTAATAGGCCACAATCAGGCACAAGGGGGGGGGGGGGGGGGGGGGGGAGGAGAACTGGAGTGTTGGTTAGTGGAGTTGATGGGAACGTGAAGGGAAATGTAAATAGAGCAGATGGGTTCTTCATGGTTATCATGAATATGACTGGCCAGAGGACTGGTTGACATCCTCTAGGTACTGAAGCCTGAGGTCCCACACCACCAGGTTTAGGAATGGCTATTTTCTCACAACATTACAAGCCTAATTCTACTTCACAAGAGTAACACTACCGACTACCTCTTGCAGTCTTTTTCTTTTAACTATTTTGAAGAATTTATGTATAATTTATGTATAATTTCTGTTCGCTGTGACGCTGTACGCAGCGTCCTTATGCCCACCACCCTCTGTGAAAATGTTGTTCCTCAGTCTCCCATTAAATCTTTCCCCTCACCTAAAACCTATGCCCTCTAGGATTGATTCCCCTACCTTGGGAAAACGCTCTGTGTATTCAACCAATCTACTCCCTCATGATTTTTTATACTTCTCTAAGATCATCCCTCAGCTTCTTGAATTCCAAGGAATAAAGTCCTAGCCTGCCCAACCACAGATAGCTCAGGCCCTCGGGTCCTCCAACATCCTCTTAAACAGCCAACCCTGCAGAAACTTATCAAAGGACCTTGCTGCAATCCATTCAGACAATGCCTTGGGCTTTGGTCTTGTCAATCCTCTTGGTTTATTCTTCAAAATACTCAAATTAATGAGACGTGATCTCCCACATACAAAACCATGCTATTAGAGTCATAGAGGCTTACAGCAGGGAAACAGGCTCTTCGGCTCATCTTAGCAACACCGGCCAACATGCCCCACCTACACCAGTCTCACCTGCCTGCATTTGGCCTGTATATCTCTAAACCTGTCCTATCCATGTACCTGTTTCTTAAAATGTTGCGATACTACCCGCCTCACCTACCTCCTCCGGCAATTCGTTCCATACACCCACCACCATTTGTGTGAAAATGTATCCCTATTAAATCTTTCTCCCCTCACCATACACCTATGTCCTAATCATGTCCAAACCTATTGCCGTAATCAATCTCTATCTATCCAAATACAGTATATCTTATCCCTCACAATCCTCTCCTATGACTTTCCTACCACAGATGTTAGACTTACAAGTCTATAGTTCCCATTTTTTTACGCACTTCTTAAATAAAGGCACTGCATTAGCCACCATCCAGTATTCAATAGAAGCACATCAGCTATTCCCAGTCTTCTGAAGGACAGCAAGACATCACCTTCTTTAAGCCAAGTAACATGTCCGTTGATGGGGGCAAGTAAAGTGGTTCTTTTATTTTGCATTTTTATGTGAAGGTATGATTGACTGAAATGAAATAGTGCAATTATAACTGCTGATTTGCATACAGATTTTATTCTGGTATAAAAGCAATTGTTCATCTTATATCAAGTTTCATTTACCTAGTGACACATAAGCACATAAGGGATATTTGTGAACGATATAAATATCGGTAATGGCAACATGTAATACCCTCAATTGCGTTATTATTCAAGTAGATATAGTGCAGAGTAAATCATCTTCCAGGAAAATAAGATGCCTGAATAGTGACAAGTGAAATGAGGCTACTGAACATAAAAGTATTTACAGCCAACTGAAATTTGTCTATGGCTGAAATTTGAAAGTTAATGATTGTGCAAGAGGACATATATCTCTAACATGGATGTAGATAGGCTGTAGCTATATTCCATCATCTGCTAAAGAGAAAATGTAAAAATAACTAATCTCCACACTCTGTGACCCAGGGCTCAGCATCCTCCTTTGCAGCTGAACCCATAGATCACACTCAGTTAGGGTAGGCAACAAAACATCCTCCACTATAATTCTCAACCTAGTGCCCCACAAGGCTGCTCCTCAGCCTTTAACTATATACCAGTGACGTGCGGTGAGGTCAATGGTGGGGAGGCACTGGCTAGTATCAGTGGCCCGGCCCTCCCTGTATTGATCACCGCCTCCCTGAGGAGAGAGAGGGGTGGAGCCATGGCTGGGAGGGAGGGATGGAGAAGAGAAGGGAGGGAGAGAGAGAGAGATGAGAGAGAGAGAGAGAGAGAGAGAGAGAGAGAGAGAGAGAGAGAGAGAGAGAGGGAAAGAGAGAGAGAGAGAGAGAGAGAAAGGAGAGAGAGAGAGAGAGAGAAAGGAGAGAGAGAGAAAGGAGAGAGAGGAGAATGGGAGAGAGGGAGAATGGGAAGAAAGAGGGAGAATGGGAAAGAGAGGATAATGGGAAGAGATAGAGATAATGGGGAGAGAGAGAGAATAGGGAGAGAGAGAAGGAGAGAGAGAGAGAGAGAGAGAGAGAGAGAGAGAGAGAGAGAGATGAGAGAGAGAGAGAGAGAGAGAAGGGGGAGAGAGAGAGAGAAGAGAGAGAGAGAGAGTGAGAATGGGGAGAGAGAGGAGAGAGAGAATGGGGAGAGAGAGAATGGGGGGAGAGAGAAGGGAGAGAGAGAGAAGGGAGAGAGAGAGAAAGAGGAGAGAGAGAGAAGGGAGAGAGAGAGAGAATGGTGAGGGAGAGAGAGAGAATGGGGAGAGAGAGAATGGGGAGAGAGAGAGAAGGGAGCGAGGAACGATGGCACATTATAACCCGCAGCCATCCCATTCTGACTGCCGCTGAACCCCCCACCGCACCATTGCACCCTTCTTCACGGCGGCCCAGTGAAGTCTCGGCTCTGACAATTCGAGGGATCTAACCGGTAACAACACTAAGAGCAGCCCCGGGCCGCCGCGCTACACGACTCGAATCTGAGCTTGAAAAATTCAGGTGGTGGGCCTGATGTGTCCCGAGGGCCATATTTTGGAGACACCTGCCTTACAAGAACAAAAACAAAAATGTACAGAAGTACAAAAATGGATGACTATTATTGTGAGAAGTATAGTTCTATTTTTTAAACATCCAATAACTTTCTAATGTACCGACAAAGTCTACCTCCCCGAGTGGCGTATCTTGCTCTGCTCCATGATCTTTGGTCTGCGCCGCCGCTGCTGAAGCTAGCTAACGTGCAGGGAGAGTGAGGCAGCGCCAATTACATGGGCTGAGCAGTAATTGATGCTCGCTCTTCCTACAGCTCGAGCTGCCTCCCCTGCTGCTTTTTCAATGCAGTTTTATGTGAGACCAGCGAGCACACATTTAATATCTTTATATGTGAAATACGTTACCTGGACTATAGAAGGTAAGAACATGTAATGAAGGGGTTTACACACATTATTTTGGTGACATACATAGAGATAGTAACAGGCACACGCTTATTGCCCGCGCTCCATGCAGTTTCTGAGGGGTTGCGCAATCAGAGGGGAGGCTCAGCTCGCCGCTGCCTCACCTCTCATCTCTCCATGTATTTGCAGCAGAGCTTCCAAGAGAGAGCTTTCAAGAGGGAGCTAGATAGGGCTCCTAAAAATAGCAGAGTCAGGAGATATGGGGAGAAGGCAGGAACGGGGTGCTGATTGGGGATGGTCAGCCATGATCACATTGAATGGCGGTGCTGGCTCGAAGGGCCAAATGGCCTACTCCTACACCTATTGCCTATTGTCTATTGCGCAAATTGTGCGATTTATACTATAAAAAATGATTAGATTCATGTAGAAATGACATTTATAACACAGATCAGTGGAAAATTCTTTATATTTATTTTATTTTATTATTATTTTTCTTTATTTTTCTTAACAGCTATTTTCATTGGGAGTATGACAGGTGAGGCTCTGCCTCCCCTGACCGCACGTCCCTGCTATATACCCTATACACTCAGGACTATGTGGCAACATTCTGTCGTTAACTCCATTCACAAGATTGCAGATGACACTGCCGCAGAGGGTCCAATGATGTGACGGAGTACAGGAAGGAGATAGAGGGCTTTGCAGCATATTAAAACAAAAACCTCTCCCTCAAAGTCAGCAAAATGAAGGAGCTGCTCATTAACTGTCAGAAACTTTGAGTGGCACAGTGGCGCTGCGGTAGAGTTGCTGCCTTATAGTGTCAGTGACCCGGGTTCGATCCCGATTGCGGGTTCTGTCTGTAATGAGTTTGTACGTTCTCCCTGTGCCCCTGTGGATGTTTCTCTGGTTTCTCTGGTGTCCTCCCGCATTCCAAAGATCGTGCAGGTTTGTAGGTTAATTGGCTTCTGCAAATTGTCTCTGGCGTCTAGGATAGAACTAATGTACGGGTGATCGGTGGCCAGCGTGGACTTGGTAAGCCAAAAGGCCTCTTTCTACGCTGTAACTCTAAAGAAATGAAACGGGGTGGAGTACGCGGCTCAGTTTGTTTCAATGGTGCTGAAGAGGAGATTGTCATGAGGTTAAAGTTCCTAGGTGTAAATATCAACGATTTGACCAGGTCTAACCACATTGCTGTTACGAGCAAAAAAAAAAAAAAAAAAAAATCAATACCTCTACTTCCTCAGAACACTAAGGAAATTTAGCACGTCTCCAGTGACTTGCCAATTTCTACAGTTGCACCATAGAAAGCATCCTAATAGCTTGGTACAGCAACTTGTGTGCCCCAGACTGCAATCATTATCTCTTCTCCCCTCTTCCATTAGACAGAAGATACAAAAGCTTGAAAGCACATACTATCAGATTCAGGAACAGCTTTTTACCCATATCAGACATTTTCAGTAACAAACATTTCAAATGCTAAATATATATTCCTGGTCCCCCAATTTACATTATTGTGGCTTGTGCACTTTTCAAAAAAAAATCTGCACTTTCTCTGTTGCTCTATCATTGTACGCTGTTATCTGCTTCCTTTCTCTTTTGCACTCTGTGTTGTACTCAAGTATGGCATGTTTTTCGTGAATAGCATGCAAAACAAGGTTTTTCCACTATATATGAGTGCATGTGACAGTAATACACCAGTACCAATTCCCAGTTCCTAACCTTGCAAGATTACTTTTAATGCTTCAACCCAGCTGCAAAACCATTCACATTATTAATGCCCATTGTAGCATCCCAAGAAACAACTGCATCATCCCTCTAATGGTTATCTTCTCTGTAGAGTGGGTGGAATGTTACAGTATGTGGTGGAGAGGATTTTATAATAATACATCAAGATGGCGCCTGCCTGCGGCGACTTTTGCGGAGCACCAGAACCTAGAAGGTTTAAATACAACTTCAATCAACTCGCCTGGATCAGGAAAACGGCAGAAAACAGTGTCGTTTCAGACAAGATGCTTGAGCACCTCAAGGCTCTCGCAATTTCGCGATCGCCCATCAGCCGCTGGAGCCCCGGACTTTAAATTTTCCCACGGTCGCTGGAAATCACCTGGCCCGACTGAGGAACCCAGGTACTGTACCTCGGAACCCCGGGATGACCTCCAGAGCCGACGGGATGGATCTCCCAGGAACAATGAAGCTGGAGCTGCTGCTGCCGACTTTGAAGGAGCTGGAGCTGCTGTCTGTGAGGGAATTCCCGTTCCAGCGCAGGTTCGCAGAAACAGCAGGTACAGTAAACTCAGTACCTGGAAACAAAGGGGTAGCCTCCATTGTGTCTGGAAACGTGGCCGGCGGGCAGGACCTCAGGTCAGACTGAAGCGCAGGGGACTTCGACCCCCTCTCCCTACTATCCTACTGGCCAATGTACAGTCCCTTGAAAATAAAGTGGAGGACTTAAGGGCAAGACTCCTTTATCAAAGGGAGCTGAGGGAATGCTCTGTGTTCTGTTTCACAGAGACATGGCTCACCCCCAGCTCCCCAGACTCAGCGGTCCAGCCTGAAGGGTTCTCCATCCACCGCATGGACCGTACACTGGCATCTGGGAAAGGGAGAGGAGGGGGTGTCTGCCACATGGTCAACTCTGCGTGGTGCTCAGACGTGGCAGTCCTGTCCAACTCCTGCTCTCCACACCTCGAACATCTGCCGGTGAAGTGCCGTCCCTTCTACCTTCCGAGGGAATTCACCTCCATCATCCTGACCGCGGTCTACATCCCACCCCAGGCAGACGTCCGTCTGGCACTGGGGGAGCTGCACGCTGTGGTCAACAAACACCAGACGTCTTACCCCGAGGCTTTTACCACCATTGCTGGGGACTTCAATAAGGCAAACCTAAAGAAATCACTCCCCAACTTCCACCAACATGTCTCCTGCTGCACCAGAGGACCAAACACCCTCGACCACTGCTACACCACCATCAAGAATGCCTACCGCTCTATCCCTCGCCCTCACTTCGGTAAATCCGACCATACCGCGGTGCTGCTTCTCCCTGCCTACAGGCAGCAATTAAAGAGCTGACCCCCAGAGGTGAGGACAGTACAGAGCTGGTTCGGGGGGGGGGGAGGGGGGGAGGGGCAGAGGAACAACTACAGGACTCTTTGGAGTCTGTAGACTGGGCAATGTTCAAGAACTCGGCAACGGACTTGAACGAATACGCCACAGTCGTTACAGACTTCATTAAGGAATGTGTGGAGGACTGCATCCCCACCAAAACCTTCCGAGTGTTTCCCAATCAGAAACCTTGGATGAACTGTGAGATCCACACTCTTCTGAAGACCTGTCACCGGGCATTCATGTCTGATGATACAGTGGTCTATAAGAAGTCCAGATACGACCTTGGTAAGGCCATCAAAAAGGCCAAAAGCTGGAGAATGAGACAGCTGCTCGGCACCTACGGCGGGGCCTGAATGCAATCACCTCCTACAAGGCGAAACCAGGAGGCAGCTCGAATGTTGGCGAAACATCACTCCCTGATGAGCTCAATGCGTTTTATGCACGCTTTGATAGGGAGAACACCGATGTGCCTTCTCGAGCCCCCATTCGCTGTGATGGTATTTCAGTCTCAGTCACAGAGGCCGACGTCAGGAAATCCTTCAGAGGAGTGAACCCTCGAAAAGCGTCTGGACCTGATGGCATACCTGATCGTGTTGTAAAAACCTGTGCGGACCAACTGGCTGGAGTTTTTAACGGACATTTTCAACCTCTCACTTCTGAGGTCTGAGGTCCCCACCTGCTTTAAAAGGGCATCAATTATACCAGTGCCCAAGAAGAGCAAGGTGACGTGCCTCAATGACTATCGACCTGTGGCACTAACGCCTGTGGTGATGAAGTGCTTCGAGAGGTTGATCATGGCGCAAATCAACTCCTACCTCGACAAAAACCTGGACCCACTGCAGTTCGCTTACCGCCACAACAGATCAACGGTGGATGCGATCTCGCTGGCTCTCCACTCCACTCTGGACCACTTGGACAACAAAAACTCATATGTCAGGCTGTTATTCATCGATTACAGCTCGGCATTTAATACTATCATCCCCTCCAAGCTGGTTACCAAACCCGCAGAACTGGGTCCCTGCGCATCCCTCTGCAATTGGATCCTTGACTTCCTCATTCACAGACCACAGTCTGTTCGTATTGGTGGAAATGTGTCAGACTCGATAACAATCAGCACGGGAGCACCTCAAGGCTGCGTGCTCAGCCCCACTGCTGTACTCCCTCTATACTCATGACTGCTGAAGATACCAGTGTTGTGGAACGTATCACTGATGGGGATGAGTCGGAGTACAGAAGAGAGATCGAGCAACTGTCCATATGGTGCCAGCACAATAACCTGGCCCTCAACACCAGCAAAACCAAGGAACTGATTGTGGACTTTGGAAGAAGTAGGATGGGGACCCACAGTCCTGTTTATATCAACGGGTCGATGGTTGAAAGGGTCAAGAGCTTCAAATTCCTGGGCGTGCACAACTGTGAAGATCTTTCCTGGTCTGAGAACACTAATGCAATTATCAAGAAAGCACATCAGCGCCTCTACTTCCTGAGAAGATTACGGAGAGTCGGTCTGTCAAGGAGGACTCTCTCTAACTTCTACAGGTGCACAGTAGAGAGCATGCTGACCGGTTGCATCGTGACTTGGTTCGGCAACTTGAGCGCCCTGGAGAGGAAAAGACTACAAAAAGTAGTAAACACTGCCCAGTCCATCATCGGCTCTGACCTTCCTTCCATCGAGGGGATCTATCACAGTCGCTGCCTCAAAAAGGTTGGCAGTATCATCAAAGACCAACACCATCCTGGCCACACACTCATCTCCCTGCTACCTTCAGGTAGAAGGTACAGGAGCCTGAGGACTGCAACGACCAAGTTCAGGAATAGCTACTTCCCCACAGCCATCAGGCTATTAAACCTGGCTCAGACAAAACTCTGAACATTAATAACCCATTATTTGCACTTTATCAGTTTATTTATTCATGTGTATATATATTTATATAATGGTATATGAACACACTGATCTGTTTTGTAGTCATGCCTACTATGTTCTGATGTGTTCAATGTGTTCCCATTGTCCTATCACTGACACATGACAATAAACTCACTTGAACTTGCTTCACATCATCTATTATGCACCACACCTAATCTGGAGTTCATTTGTAGCAATTTATCACAATCTATACCTGTATGATAATTAAGTAGTTATTCCAAATTAAGACATAGGCTGGATTAAATCAATTCTCCTGGAAGATAAATTCAATCAGGACCCATCAGTATTCTAAGGGAAAAGCATTACCTATCTATGTTAAGTGTGAACATATTGGAGCTTGTCTGTCATTCTTATCTCAGTAAGTAGCATGCTACCACTCAGATGATCGCGCATTCACTTTGATGATGTGTTGTCAGCATTATGGTTGGAAAAGCTAGACATTATTTTTTTGGTTCACGAAGAATAGCCATTTGAATGACTCAAACCATCAGATTTTCCTCCGGGTCTCTGGACTAGAGGGTGTGACCTACAGGGAGAGGTTGAGTAGGCTGGGTCACTTCCATGGAGTGCAGGGGGATGAGGGGAGATCTTATAGAGGTGTACAAGATCATGAGAGGAACAGATTGGGTAGATGCACAGAGCCTTTTGCCCAGAGTAGGGGAATCGAGGACCAGAGGACATAAGTTCAAAATGAAGGGGAAAAGATTTAATAGGAATCCGAGGGGTAACTTTTTCACACAAGGGGTAGTGGATGTATGGAACAAGCTGCCAGAGGAGGTAGTTGAGGCTGGGACAATCCCATCGTTTAAGAAACAGTTAGACAGGTACATGGCTAGGACAGGTTTGGAGGGATATGGACCAAGCACAGACAAGTGGGACAAGTGTAGCTGGGACACTGTGGGCGAGTTGGGCTGAAGGGCCTGTTTCCACACTGTATCACTCTATGATTCTATAAGCAGAATAATTTCAGTCTTTTTGGAACTTCTACAGAATTACAGGTCTGACAGAAAGGGTCTGAAGAAGCGTCTCAACCCAAAACGTCACCCATTCCTTCTCTCCAGAGATGCTGCATGTCACGCTGAGTTACTCCAGCATTTTGGGTCCACCTTCGATTTAAACCAGCATCTGCAGTTCTTTCCTATACAGAAAGGGGAGAATTGTGGGATAAAACATGATCAGCAGACATCATGATTAACCATATCACATGGGAAAGGTTTATTCATAACTTTACTGAATAGATTGAAATGAAGCACACATGCTACATTCATCCTGATGTCTATCTTCAGGTATAGGCTATTGAAAGTGTGAATTCCACCTCCATGGTATTTATATATATCTGAGTAATTCTGTACTCTAGCATCTTTATATTGGAAGAACTTGAAGCATACAGTGAATTTTACTGAATTATTTGGTGAATCATTCAGACTTTTCACTCCTGGCTCTACCAGTCCAAAAATAACCTCAATGGCTTACAATATAAAATTATAGACATGACTGCAGTCGATATTTCTACTTAAGAACTTACTACAAGGAAAAACATAAGTTACATTTATCTTTCATCTCCCTCAGCGCCCTCTTTGAATAATGTTATCCCGTGTTAATATTAGCATTGAATAAATTGTGGCTGTGGAAAAGAGTCAACACATCGAAAATTTGTAATGTGATACTGTATTTTAATTATGAAGGGAAATATGATCATACAATTGGCTAGGCAAATACCATTTGTCATACTGTGAAAGATCAAACATCGTTATATTCTTATTTCAGGTAATGCTTAACTCCTGCAATCCCTCTCCTTTCCCTCTCTCCCACAAATCCACCTCCGATCCATACATTCTTGCTTCCCCACATTCCTGCTGCAGGCCCCATCACCCATTTTCACCCCCCCCCCCCCCCTCCCCTCCCCCCCCCCTCCTCCCCTCCCCCCTTCCTGGTTCCATGTATCAACCAGCCAAACACCACCCATTTAATTTACAACCCCAACTGGTTCCCTTTATCAACTTCTTTATTTATCAGATTCGAGCACTGGCATACTTTGTGTCCCTGTTTGTCACTCCGGCATCAGTCTGCTCCTTTATGCTTCCCTCCACCCTCCGCTCCCCAGGCTCTTTTTCCCTCTGATCTCTTTCTACTTGCACCCACTTGAATCTCTTACACAACTCCAACCTCCCCCTCCTCCGCCCGACTCCTTCTGCCCATCATTCTTCACCCCTCCTTCATCCATCTAACACCTACTGGTCCCCAATTCCCAATTCCTCCTCCCCTCGATACGGGCTACCTCCCCTCTCCTCTGTCGGTCCTAATGCAGGGTCTCTACCCAAAACGTTGACAATTCCTTTCCCTCCATTTATGCTGTTGACTTCTTCCGGCCTTTTGTTTTTTACTCCAGATTCTGGCATCTAGTCTCCAAGAACAAATATCAAGCATTCTTTACTCATGCCTCAAGCAGATCCTTCATATAAAAAAATGGGTTTAACATCTGCTTAAACTCTCCTCTCAAACTATGCTAGCTCTGACTCAGCTATCCTTGGATACATTAAAGTAAAGTAAGCCCAAGAGATTGATTGCACAGAGAAAATAGGTAACATACGCTCCCATCAAAGTTGGTGGAAGTAAATACAATAGTAAGGATTTAGACATGCATATTGTCAATCGGGGAATGGGGGGATATAAACCTGTTGCAGGCAGATGTGATTAGTTTAATAAGGCATGCAGTCAGCAGAACATTGTGAATCAAAGGGCCTGTCCCAGTGCTGTACTGTTCTCTGTTCTATATCTGAACATTAGCCCTCCTGCTCCTCCCTCCTCAGATTTAGTTACTCTCCCGATAACCAATTCCCCCACCAATTTGGAAACATAGAAAATAGTTGCAGGAGTAGGTCATTCGGCCCTTTGAGCCAGCACAGCCATTCAATGTGATCATGGCTGATCATCCAGAATCAGTTCCCTGTTCCTGCTTTCTCCCAATATCCCTTGATTCCATTAGCCCTAAGAGCTATTTCCAACACTCT
Source organism: Okamejei kenojei (assembly GCA_035221665.1). Lineage (NCBI taxonomy): Eukaryota > Metazoa > Chordata > Chondrichthyes > Rajiformes > Rajidae > Okamejei > Okamejei kenojei. The sequence goes on along the minus strand of CM069131.1, from coordinate 47,809,547 downwards.
CTTGGTGAATTGGCTTCCACTGCCTTCTGTAGCAGGGAATTCCACAACACTCTGGCTGAAAAAGTGTTTTCCTCATCTCATTCATAGATGGCCTACACCTTATTCTTAAACTGTGACCCCTGGTTCTGGACTCCCCTAACTAGGAGAACATTTTTCCTGCATCTAGCCTGTCCAATCCCTTAAGAATTTTACATATATGATTTCTCCTGTGACCACCTCCAGCACCTTCTCTGAATGGACCCATCTTGACCCCAATCCCTGACAACAACTAATTGAGATCCTTACCACAACAAAGTTCAGACATGTCACTCTCTTTGATGGTAGGATCTTTATAATTCACTTTGGACAGTGAAATAAGTCCTGGGCCCAGTTTCTGAAGAGCCAAACTTCACCATTTTGACTTATCAAATTAAGCTCCCCCTACATCCACAATCTCCACCCTCAGCCCCATTCAATAAAACCAAATTGGTCCAATTTGTAAATCAATAACAGGAAAAAACAAATCCACCCATAATCAGCATCAAAGTGTACAACAACCTGGAGAATTCAGGAAAAAAATGACTTAGAGCTTAATTGAAAGTAACAATTACAAAATTGCTCACAACCTTGAAAGATTGACCTGTAACAAACAACCTTGAATATTGACATGTAAAATGGGTTACTGAAAGAGTATGCTTCTCATGATTTTAACGGCGTGCACTCAATATTCATTCATTTTTTATACTAGTTTAGAAGATGCAATAAAGCAGAGTTCATAGTAGAGCTCAATGCTGAAGTGTCTGTGTCTGCAATTTGAATAGACACATTAATCTGCTCAATACAAATTAGTTAATCTCACCATTAAAATAATGGATATAGAAATAATTGAATTTTCTATTGTTGCTTCTAATATGAAGTCAGTATTGTCACCAATAGCCATGTGGCACTGCCAACAATAATATCACAAGAGCAGCCTTATAACCATCATTTACAACATTACTGTTGGCGTTATTGTAATAGTTTGTTATCAGTACTGATACATCAAGCACATAATTGCCACAACTAACATTGCATATTCTCAATGGTTATTAGAGGTTGCCAATTGTAATGAAACTATATAAAAATGCTGTTTAATCAGTTTATCTGAATATAGAAACATTCTTTGGAATTACATCTACTAAAAGAAAACGTTTCCCACATATTTTCAAATGTTTAGTTCAGTTTAGTGACACAGAATGGAAACGGGCACTTTGGCTCATCAAGTCCACGTCGACCATTGATCACTCATTCACGCTAGTTGTGTTGTACCACTTTCTCATCCACTCTCTACACACTCGGGACAGTTTACAGAAGCCAAATAACCTACAAATCTGCGTATCTTTGGGATGTGGGAGAAAACCGGCACACTAGGAGGAAACCCATGCAGTCACATCGAGAACGTACAAACTCCACACAGACAACACCAGAGGTGAGGATTGAACCTGAGTCTCTAACGCTGTGAGGCAGCTTCTCGTCCTGCTCTGACGCTATGCTGCCCAAGAACCATTCAGCTGATGATATTCAGTGCTCACAAGCATTGATCCTAGGTTCTTCCAAATTCATTTATTAGAAAGCAAGGAAGAACAACAGCTATGTGGAATATTAATCATGGTGCTTCCCAAGACAACGTGGCACAAATAGGCTATTCAAAGTTTGCAGATCTTTGTGCCCAACTTGCATCTCCTCCTATTCTTTCTCACTTAAGCTCATTGTCTCTTTCTCTCTTCTATGCTTTCATGACTATCACAAGACTATCACAAGACTTCTGGGGGAGGTGGGACCAGTACAAACAGAACGGTCTGCACCTGGGCTCGAAGGTTTGCTAGTGCTGTCAGGGAGGATTTAAACTAATGTGGTAGGGATGGGAACATGAGCAGAAAGACAGAGGGATGTAAAATGAGGGTAGAAGCAATAGGTAGCAAGGTGAAAAGTAAAAGTGGCAGCAGAAAAATCCAGGGCAAAAATCAAAAGGGCCACTTTTCAACATCATTGTTTAAGGGGTAACAGTGCGGTAAAAAACAAGCCTGGAGGCTTTGTGTCTCAATGCAAGGAGCATTCGTAATAAGGTGGATGAATTGAATGAGCAGATAGTTATTAATGATATAGTTGGGATCAGGGAGACATGGCTCCAGGGTGACCAAGGCTGGGAGCTGAACATCCAGGGATATTCTATATTCAGGAGGGATAGACAGAAAGGAAAAGGAGGTGGAGTAGCAATTGCTGGTTGAGAGGAGATTAATGCAATAGAAAGGAAGGACATTAGCTTGGAGGATGTGGAATCGATATGGGTAGAGCTGCGAAACACTAAGGGGCAGAAACGCTAGTGGGAGTTGTGTACAGGCCACCTAACAGTAGTAGTGGAGTTGGGGATGGCATCAAACATGAAATTAGAAATGTGTGCAATAAAGGTAAAACAGTTATAATGGGTGACTTCAATCTACATATAGATTGGGTGAATCAAATTGGCAGTGGTGCTGAGGAAGAGATTTCTTGGAATGTATGCAGGATAGTTTTCTAAACCAACATGTAGATGAACCAATGAGAGAGCAGGCTATTCTAGACTGGGTACTGAGTAATGAGGAAGGGTTAGTTAGCAGTCTTGTTGTGCGTGGCCCCTTGGGTAAGAGTGACCATAATATGGTTGAGTTCTTCATTAGGATGGAGAGTGACATTGTTAATTCAGAAACAAGGGTTCTGAACTTAAAGAAAAGTAATTTTGAGGGTATGAGACGTGAAATTGGCCAAGATAGATTGGCAAGTGATTCTTAAAGGGTTGACAGTGGATATGCAATGAAGACATTTAAAGACTGCATGGATGAACTACAACAATTGTTCATCCCAGTTTGGCAAAAGAATAAATCAGGGAAGGTAGTGCATCCATGGATATAAGGGAAATCAGGGATAGTATCAAAACTAAAGATGAAGCATACAAATTACCCAGAAAAAGCAAACTACCAGAGGACTGGGAAGAATTCAGAGTCCAGCAGAGGAGGACAAAGTGCTTAATTAGGAAAGGGAAAATAGATTATGAAAGAAAACTGGCAGGGAACATAAAAAAACGGACTGCAAACGTTTTTATAGATATGTGAAGAGAAAAGGGTTAGTTAAAACAAACGTAGGCCCCTTGCAGTCAGAAACGGGTGAATTTATCATGGGGAACAAAGACATGGCACCCCAATTGAATAAATACTTTGGTTCTGTCTTCACTAAGGAATACATAAATAATCTGCCGTAAATAGCAGGGGACCAAGGGTCAAATGAGATGGAGGAACTGAGTGAAATCCAGGTTAGCCGGGAATTGTGTTAGGTAAATGAATGGATTAAAGGCCGATAAACCAGGGCTAGATAGGCTGCATCCCAGAGTACTTAAGGAAGTAGACCCAGAAATAGTGGATGCATTAGTGATAATTTTTCAAAACTCTTTAGATTCTGGAGTAGTTCCTGAGGATTGGAGGGTAGCTAATGTAACCCCACTTTTTTAAAAAGGGAGGGAGAGAGAAAACGGGGAATTACAGACCAGTTAGTCTAACATCGGTAGTGGGGAAATTGCTAGAGTCAGTTATTAAAGATGGGATAGCAGCACATTTGGAAAGTGGTGAAATCATTGGACAAAGTTAGCATGGATTTATGAAAGGTAAATCATGTCTGACGAATCTTATAGAATTTTTTGAGGATGTAACTAGTAGAGTGGATAAGGGAGAACCTGTGGATGTGTTGTATCTGGACTTTCAGAAGGCTTTCGAAAAGGTCCCACATAAGAGACTAGCATTCAAACTTGAAGCGCACGGTACTGGGGGTTCAGTGTTGATGTGGATAGAGAACTGGCTGGCAGACAGGAAGCAAAGAGTAGGAGTAAACGGGTCATTTTCAGAGTGGCAGGCAGTGACTAGTGGGGTACCGCAAGGCTCAGTGCTGAGACCCCAGCTATTTACAATATATATTAATGATCTGGATGAGGAAATTGAATGCGACATCTCCAAGTTTGCGGATGACATGAAGCTGGGGGGCAGTGTTAGCTGTGAGGAGGATGCTAGGAGGCTGCAAGGTGACTTGGATAGGTTGGGTGAGTGGGAAAATGCATGGCAGATGCAGTATAATGTGGATAAATGTGAGGTTATCCACTTTGGCGGCAAAAACAGGAGGGTAGACTATTTTCTGAACAGTGGCCGATTAGGAAAGGGGGAGATGCAACGAGACCTGGGTGTCATGGTACACCAGTCATTGAAAGTAGGCATGCAGGTGCAGGCTGTGAAGAAAGCGAATGGTATGTTGACATTCATTGCAAAAGGATTTGAGTACAAGAGCAGGGAGGTTCTATTGCAATGTACAGGGTCTTGGTGAGGCCACACCTGGAGTATTGCGTACAGTTTTGGTCTCCTAATCTGAGGAAAGACATTCTTGCCATAGAGGGAGTACAGAGAAGGTTCACCAGACTGATTCCTGGGATGGCAGGACTTCCATATGAAGAAAGGCTGGATAGACTCGGCTTATACTCGCTGGAATTTAGGAGATTGAGGGGGGATCTTATAGAGACTTACAAAATTCTTAAGGGGTTGGACAGGCTAGATGCAGGAAGATTGTTCCCGATGTTGGGGAAGTCCAGAACAAGGGGTCACAGTTTAAGGATAAGGGGGAAGTCTTTTAGCACCGAGATGAGAAGATAATTTTTCACACAGAGAGTGGTGAGTCTGTGGAATTCTCTGCCACAGAAGGTAGTTGAGGCCAGTTCATTGGCTATATTTAAGAGGGAGTTAGATGTGACCCTTTTACTAAAGGGATTAGGGGGTATGGAGAGAAGGCAGGTACAGGATACTGAGTTGGATGATCAGCCATGATCATATTGAATGGTGGTGCAGGCTCGAAGGGCCGAATGGCCTACTCCTGCACCTATTTTCTATGATTCTATGATTCTATGACTATACATAAACCACTCCATTTAGTAACGAGCTCCACAATTTCACTCCTTGCTGGATTTTCAAACTGATTTCTTGGTGACAATCCTATAGTGATGGTCTCTGCTTTAGTTCCTCTCCACAAAACTTCTAATTTCATAGTTTGTTATTGGGCCAAGACATTTTCAAAGGTAAAAGGACACATCCTATTCAAACCTTAATTTTTGACATCATCTTTAAATATCTGCTCTCTCTCCAGAAGACCAGAACTGTACACATGTTTCAAGTGTGGTCTAACCAAGGTATGATGAAATCTTAACACAACTGCTCTACTTTTCAGTTTTATCCATCCAACAGTAAAAGGAAAACTCTACAGAATCAAAACAAAAACAAAACACAAGCTGGAAGCATTTCTAGTGTTTAGTTTGTTACTTCATAGCCAAACCAACTTATGCCCTTCTTTTGTTGATGAATAACCCCTGTTGCTGTTTGCTTCTCATTTAAAATGTGGAAGGAGAAAAACATGTTTTCATCTCACCACTTAATTAATCATGTGTATTCTATATAATTAAAAGTCTCATCTTGACCCCTTCCTGTTTGCGCTGTATATTGATTTTTAGAAAAAACACTACCCTGCATCGCTATGATTTTTGCCCATCTTACTTACAGTCCTCCTCTGCTGAGCAGGCCCTGAGGATTTTTCCCATCGACGACAAATAAAAAAGTTGTTAGTGTTTAAAAAACCTTGAGATCCTCTCGCATGTCAATCACCGCGATGAAGGTAATGCCCTTTCCCGGGGGGGGGGGGGGGGGGGGGGGGTTTGGTGGGGGACAGGACTATAAATCCCCGGATGCTTGGACGTGACTCAGTCACTCTGCAAGATCATGAGGGAGAGGCCACGACTCTCATTCTAAGCTGTGAATCAACTGAACTGTGAGTCTGCAATGTACTTGCAATAAATGATTTGTTAGCCCTTAATGGCAATGCCATGAGTTGTTTGGCCTGCTGCCCTGCCTGTGCTTGAAACTGCAATGCTTTACTAGGTCTGACTGTGTTTGGAAGGAATAAATGCTTTATTAGGTCCGACTGTGTTTGGTTCAAAAGTTCCGCTCAATTCGTGACTTCGGCTTAGTGGATAGGTTGCGCTGATTGCGTAATTTCCTTTGAGTGCAGATGTCATGCTGATTACTTAATTTCTGGTAAGTGCTGAGGTCACACTGATTGCGCAAGTGCCGCGGACTGCGGACGCCCCAAAGTGGAGAGGCCACGCTCTGCAGTGTGAGTATTCAAGAAGGTTTACTGCCATATATATGTCAGTGAGTGTGTGTGCATGTGTTTGTGAGTGTGTGTGTATGTGTTTGTGAGTGTATGTGTTTGTGAGTGTGAGTTTGTGCGTGTGTGTGAATGTGACAGTGTGTGTATGTGTATGTTTGTGAGTGTATGTGTGTGTATGAGTGTGTGTGTGTGTTTGTGAGTGTGTGTGAGTGAGTGTGTGTGTGTGTGTGTGTGTGTGTGTGTGTGTGTGTGTGTGTGTGTGTGTGTGTGTGTGTGTGTGTGTGTGTGTGCCCACAATGTCCATACTAGCACTCTGGAAACCAGGCCCTTCGGCTCACAACACCCATGCTAGCGTTCCAGAAAGCTCCCCCCCCCCCCCCCCCCCCCCCCCCCCCCCCCCCCCCCCCCCCCCCCCACTGGCCAGCAATATTGGAATTGGTGGAGAGGTGGAATATTGCATTGGGGGACCAGCCCTCCTGTGTGAAGCTGGGACCGGGTCCCACTTAGTCTAGTCTATTCTTAAATGCTGGAAATCCGACATTTCAGATCTATAGAAATCTTCTCCTTGATTGCAGGTCATGCAATATTACTTCATCTGAATTGATCACATTCACTAGTGATCTTCAGAAACCCTCTTCCACAAATAGTATTTTCATGATTTCAATAGGATAAAGAGCCCATGGTATTCGTAGTGGTGTCTTATTACTATGTGTACTGAGACACTGTGAAAATTGTATTGTTTTGCTAATTATCCAGGCAAATCATGCCATACACAAGCGCAATCAAACCATGTCCAAGTACAGAGATTTAAAATTGTGGAACAATTGTAATGGATGATAGCAGATCCTCTTTTGAGAGCAGCACACTGAGTCACCATGCTCCAGCACCATTTTCCTGTCACCAGCTTCCCTTGTAATGTGTACTCAATTTTAAATATGATTTTTCTATAATTTTTAATCCCCTTCCTAACAGAAGTTGGCATCGTTTTTTCTCGGCATTAATTAATAAGGTTGCCATAATTATGCTCATTGCTTCCAGGACGGTAGAAAATGCTGCCTGTAAACTCTTGTTGTGACTTAAGCCCCATAATTATCCTTGCTCCCCACTGCGTCCTTTCATCTCAGCACAGTATTTCTTCAAAAATAGGCCTTCAGTGCTGTACGTAATATAAGCAGACCGATCAGTGATCTGCTCGTATAAAGCCTGCATTACATTTTCATTTTCACGCCAATACATCCTTATTGACTAGTAGGCAATGTGTCAATAGACACATGCACTCTTTCACTGAATTAAAACAATATTTTCTGTGTAATAAACCAACGGCATTGCTGGATGGTGAGCAGTGCACTATTTATGTTGTAGGAAGGGCATCAGAAAAGATGCAAGAACAAAAGCAAAATAACTATAGAACAAATGTTTTCATTTTAAATATTTGAAATCCTCCAGATATTCCTAAACCCTTTTTGTGTTTATTTTACTTCTTTCCTTTATTCTTTATATCCTCACATTGTGTCAATCGCTTCATTGAAACAGTGATAGAGGGTGTGAAGGGGAATAAAAAAAAACAATAAACAATTTTCCAGTGTGTCATTATCCACTTTTCAAGCCCACAAGTATTGCTTTATTTTATCCTTAAAAGTGTCCTACTACATTAATTAAAAATTACCACTTTTCTTCTTTTCCTTTAACATCATGGATGTCCTTGTCACCAATATCTCGTTGATCTGTTGTACATTCAATATTTATCCCAGCCTTCATCACTGAAAAAAAAAAAGATCTGGTCTTGGTAACATTGGCTGTTGCTCTACTCAACAGCCAAAAATCTGTAGCCTCCCTTTGATCTGATATTTTGTTCGTTCATATGCTTAATCAATGGTGTTTTATCATTAATGTTTTATTATTATTAATGTTTAGTGTTTTCTGAGTCATTCATAACTGTCACTGTATGTCATGTTGTTACTTGTGGGCGGAGCACCAAGGCAAATTCCTTGTATGTGAATACTTGGCCAATAAACTTACTTACTTACTTACTTGTGAGATCTTATTATGTATACATTGGCTGCTTCCTTGCCACTAGCTGGTCTTTATCAGTAGTTAATAGCTGTAAATTGTTATAAGATCTATTGAGATCATGAAGTGCAGATTTTCTTTTCATTGTTTTCTTTCCTTCACTTCTCACACCTTCTTTTGGTTCTTCTGCCCTTCACATGAAGGTTAACAAACAAATTTGACACTGGACCACAGGTAAGACTTTGTCAACAAAGATTTCGAGGAACAGTTTAACAAATAATAGATTAGGAGGTAAAAAGGTACAGAGGTTCCAAAGGGGAGACAGTTGGAAATTTAGCTGATATGGTTGAATACATCATCATCTTAATGTACCCCCCCCCCCCCCCCCCCCCCCCCCCAAACTATATTCCTGCTGCCTATGTCTGTCTTTGGCTATACTCCTGTCCAAACCTCCTGTCTCATTTTCCGTCTCACTTAAAATGTATATGATTTCCCAGCTCTGGAAAACAAATTAGTTTTACATCTTGTGGAAATTAGACAAAGAAATGACCAGATAAATATTGCACTGCAGTGCCGAAGGTTGAGTTGGCACATATTTTGGCATTTAAACATTAGTGGACTGATATAATTATAAAATGGTGTCAAATTTGACAGCTTACAGAACAAATGAGGTCAATTACATTTACAATATTAAAAGTCAAGATGAAACAATGTCAAAAAGGTAGCAATACAATGTAGGTTTCACAAACAAAGTGCATGTAAATATTTGATTTATAATATGTTCTAGCGGCGCCTGCTGGCGCAAGCAGGTATCGAACCCGCCGTTCGGAAGAAGCGGTCACATGACTCGGGAGGGGCTGCTGTTTTCGCGTGGTTTCGCTTTCGCGCCTCAGTTGTGTTGCTGACCACCGTTGTGGTCAGACGTGTTTGCAGAGACCTGTATGCCAAGGAACTATTGTGTTCAGAAATCAGTTCGGAAAACTTGGTTGTCGTCTTTCCATCCGCCACAATGTTGTACTTTGAAATGGTGGAATCAAGGATACATGAGCAAATGTACATTGCTCCAAGTTTATTTAAGTTTTAGATTATTTTACTTCCAATCACCTATCTTGAATTTTGTTTCCTCGATTTATTAGAATCGCTGAGCATTGTTGTAAGTTAATGTCAATGAATGAACAACCATTGCACCAAAATTAATTTGATCTTTGCTAATGTCACTTTATTATGTGTATTATATATTTAGTGTGCACTACCATTTATCGATATTAAAATTCATCAGCTATTGATTAGTCCATCTACTTAATCTGTCTGGATATTTTGAATACAGTAAATGTTTCTTACTGGACCTGGGCATAAAGCTTAAAACCATTTTCCGATCTGATTTTATGAAAAAATAGAAAAAAAATAATTTGCATTAATCTGGTATCTGCATGATGGCCCAAAATACTTAATAGTCATGAAATACCTTGTAGTCTCTTCTATATACATAACTAAGTTGAGAACAAGGCTCCATAGACGTGTAATGAGCAATCTGTTTTTAAGTAAGTAAGTAAGTTTATTGGCCAAGTATTCACATACAAGGAATTTGCCTTGGTGCTCCACCCACAAGTAACAACATGACATACAGTGACAGTTACGAATGACTCAGAAAACACTAAACATTAATAATAATAAGACATTAATGATAAAACACCATTGATCAAGCATGTGAACCAACAAAATACCAGATCAAAGGGAGGATACAGATTTTTGGCTGTTGAGTAGAGCAACTACTCGTGGATAAAAACAGTTTTTATGTTTAGCTGTGGCAGCTTTGACAGTCCGGAGTCGCCGTCCAGAGGGAAGTGATCCAGAGAGTTTGTGGCCAGGGTGAGAGGGGTCAGAGATGATTTTGCCCGCTCGCATCCTGCCCTTGCAGTGTACAGTTCATCAATGGAGGGAAGGTTGCAGCAAATAATCTTCTCTGCTGATCGGACGATTCGCTGCAACCTCCAGGTGTCGTGCTTGGTGGCTGAGCCAAACCAGACCATGATGGAGAAAGTGAGAACACATTCTACAATGGCCTAGAATTGGACCGTCATTACCTGTGGCAGATTGTGCTTCCTCAGCCGCCGTAAGAGGTACATCCTTGTTGTGCCTTTTCGACTGCGGAGTCGATGGTAGCCCCCCACTTAAGGTCCTAGGAGATAATGGTTCCCAGGAACTTAAAAGACTCCACAGATGTGACTGGGGTGTTGTTGATGGTGAGTGGGGTGAGGGGAGGGGGAGCTCTCCTAAAGTCTACAATCAATTCCACTGTCTTAAGAGCATTGAGCTCTAGGTTGTTGCGATGGCACCAGGACGCCAGCTGTGACACTTCCTGTCTGTAGGCAGATTCCTCCCCATCCTGGATCAGTCCAATCAGTTTGCGTCGTCCGCAAACTTGAGAAGTTTGAGAGACGACGCAAGGAGAGGAGAGAGTACACAGCCTAGCGGTGCTCCTATGCTGATTTATGTTTGCGGGTCCAAGATGTGCTTTCCCAGCCTCACATGCTGCTTCCTGTCTGTCAGGAAGCTGGTGATCCACTGACAGAGGGGTTCAGGCACGGTCAACTCAGAAAGTTTGGAGTGTAGTAGCTCTGGCACAATGGTGTTGAATGCAGAGCTAAAATCAACAAACAGAAAACCATTTTCAGATCTGATTTTATGAATAAATAGAAAAAAATAATTTGCATTCATCTGGTCCCAAAATACTTAATAGTCGTGAAATACCTTGTAGTCACTTCTATATTCTAGGTATACATAACTAAGTTGAGCACAAGGCTCCAAAGACGTGTAATAAGCAATCTGTTTTTATTATGAAGTTGTTGAGGGATAACGGTTGGTAGAACAGTGCGATAGCTCTTCTGCTCATGTTCAAAATAATGTAAATTAAATCTTTGCATTCAACTGAGTGTTCAGCGTCTCAAGGGAAAGACTGCATCCCTATCATCTGAACATCCCCTCAGTACTTCATTGAATTGTCAGTCCCGAATATCTCCCTCCTCACTTGCCTTTAATCACTGATTGCTAGTGTGCAATTCACCAAGCTCAGTTAAAGTGGGAACAAAGGGAAAGATTAATTGAGATAATCTTTAACCTGTTTAAACCTTTACCTCTGAATTTTCCTTTCCTTTTCTTTATTGAAAAAATGATGCTCCTTAAAACCTCGTGCTCCTGTCCTAGGTTTGTGAAGTTATAATCCATAACCGCTTCTGTGAAGCTGGTTTGTGTTATAAACAATTCAAGGCGCTAGTTAAGCCTTGCCCGAGAGAAACCCGTTGACATGCGGCACATCTTGGCGCTCACAAGAGATGGGTTTTGATGCAAGCAAGGCCCTTGATCTGAAATGTTAACGTGCCACTGAACACAGGTTCTGTCAAACTCCAGCATTTTGAGTCTATATTTCTTCGGTGGAAACCAGCATCTGCAGTTCCTTCCCACTCAGGTTTTGCTTTGCAGATTTCCAGGGGGGACCCCCCCCCCCACCACCACCCCCCATAAAAGCAAATCAATTGGATCCAGACTCAAAACTAATAATATTAGGAATTTCAGAACAAAGCCTAAAACTTACAACAAGCCAAAGAAACTTCCTTGATTATAGTATAATAACTGGGAAAAAATTGATATTAAAATTTTGGAAAAGTCCAACAACACCCACTATTAAAATGTGGATTATGGAGATGTCGGAGACCTAACATTTGGAAAGAACTAGACTTGTCTTAATTGACAAACAAGAATTATTTGCTAGAATATGGTCTCCATTTATTGACTTTTTGAAAGGGTAAATTGGGCCGGCACGGAAGTCTGACTGAAGCTTGAACCCAGGATTAGATGAATAGTTACGTTTTATAATCTACCGACTATCTATGTTTCTAGAGACTAGAGACTTACAAAATTATTAAGGGGTTGGACAGGCTAGATGCAGGAAGATTGTTCCCGATGTTGGGGAAGTCCAGAACAAGGGGTCACAGTTTAAGGATAAGGGGGAAGTCTTTTAGGACCGAGATGAGAAGATCTTTTTTCACACAGAGAGTGGTGAATCTGTGGAATTCTCTGCCACAAGGTAGTTGAGGCCAGTTCATTGGCTATATTTAAGAGGGCGTTAGATGTGGCCCTGTGGCTAAAGGGATCAGGGGGTATGGAGAGAAGGCAGGTACAGGTACTGAGTTGGATGATCAGCTATGATCATATTGAATGGCGGTGCAGGCTCGAAGGGCTGAATGGCCTACTCCTGCACCTATTTCTATGATTCTATGATTCTATGTTTAATAATCTACGGACCTATCTCCAAAGGTGTATCGCCAAAGGTCTGAAGAAGGGTTTCGGCCCGAAACGTTGCCTATCTCCTTCGCTCCATAGATGCTGCTGCACCCGCTGAGTTTCTCCAGCATTTTGTGTACCCTCCAAAGGTGTATTATTGGTAATTTATTCTATTCTTTTTTATTGTGTTTTTTTTTCTCTTTTTTTTCTCACTATCTATATAAAAAAAATGAACAAATAGAAGCAGAGTTAATATATAATTGATAAACGAGGATCCCTATCACTCTGACAGCTGGAATCCCATCTATTAACAAGATGTAATTGATATACTAAATGTGTTTTGATTATGATGTGTGCATGCTTCTAATAAAACTATTATTTTAAAAAAGAAAGCAAATCAAAGATGCTGGTGAACTGATGCAGTCAGGGCGCAGCGGAGAGATCTTCCAGTTGCCGAGCCGACTGCGTCACCACAGACGAGGCTTGAAAATGAAAACATTCTCCAAAACTCGATCAATGACTTTACTGCATCCTCGGCAACGCTTCTCCAGCTCCACATTTTTCCGCCATTTTCCCAGCTGAAGTGTGTGTGTGTGTGTGGGGGGGAGAGGGAGGAAATAAAAAGGCTTTCGCGAAGAAGACAATTAAAAAAAAAATAATAATAATAAAACGACTCCTCGCATTTATGTCTTTTTAGGGGGGAGAAAAAAATTCAGGTGAGGCGGCTTTCTTTCTTTCAGAACAATTTCTGCCTGTTTCTTTAATTTACGGGGGACGCGAGCGAGTTGTTCGCTGCTTGGTTGTCCTGCGAAACCCGTTCACGTCGGCAAGACAGAAGGATGTTCCCATGTTACCGGGGCAGCGCATATTGTTCGTCGCGATTTTGCTTTAATATATAAAGGGGCTTATTCTGCCGCGGAGTAAGTTTAATTGCAATGTGTGTGTGTGTGTAAAACAAAAATATGGAGCTTGCACCTGTGTTCTGCCTTTGTAGACCAGGTATCAAAACGCATTTGTCATTTAATGCATTTTCCAGTTATGTTGCCTGTTTGTGATGAGCGTGTTGTTTTTAAAAAAATAGAAGTAAATGAACCTATGTCGGATTCGAATATTTTTTCATGGGGAATATTGCACTGCGTCAAATTAAACGTGAAATTCCTGGTGTTTTTTCCCCCCAAACAACTGCTCTCTACTTGTGGCTCGGTAATTGAGGCAAATAGCGGACTGGTTTGAAAATGGTATGATTGTCCTCGCCTTTATTTCTTTCAATTTAAGCAAAAATAAGCAGCTCAAACAAAATCAAATTTAGGAGGAGGCACGACAATCAACCGTATGTTTCGCGCGGACCTCTCGGGAATGATGAATGTGGTGAATGCTGACAAGCCTTCAGAATTGGATTATTTAAAGGCCATCTGTTTCATTGCTGTTTTGTTTCCCCAGTTTTGCATAAAGAAAACCCCCGTTCGTCTGTTCTCCGCAACCATGGTGAAGTTGGGCAACAATCTGTCTGACAAGAGCAATGGGAAGGCTGCAGCCCCTGAAGATGGTTTTGACACCATCCCCCTTATTACACCACTGGATGTCAACCAGCTGCAGTTCCCGGCTCCTGACAAGGTAAACCTGAACGAAAATAAATATGGATAATGCCGAAAATACAGCGCTCATCAGGCTAGTTTGTATTTGCAGATGCGCTAATCATTTTCTTGCTCTTCATAAACAAGGGAACAATGGGTTAAAGGTTTTTTTACTTCTAAAGTTACAGGTAAATACTTTTTTTCAAGGGTGGTTTGAGCTACTGTTACAAATCCTGTAAGACTTTAATTTTCACTGTATTGATATTTGATTTTCATTTTAACCTGAAGTACCTCTGAGAGGGGCACAGTTTAATGGAGATGTGCAGGGCAGGTTTTGTTTTTACAAAGAAGGTGGTTGGTGCCTGGAACGCATTGCCAAGGGCGATGATGGATGCAGTTACACAAGTGGTGTTTAAGAGGCTTTTGGATAGGTACATTGATATGCAGAGTAATTAGGGATATGTAGGATATTTTAGCATCCTGTTCAGCACAAACATTGTGGGCAGAATGGTCTGTTCCTGTGCTATCTTGTAGAAAACAAGAGGTGCCTCTTTTCATGTGAAGTTATTAAACTGCAATAATCAATGGGATATGAGACTTAAAAAGCTGAGATGAAGTATATATTTAGAATTAAATTCACATTTGGGCAAGAGTCTTGGGTGTTGGAGCAGGTTGTTGAATGAGATGGTAAATAGTAAAGATCCATCGCACTCCAAAATTGTAGTCTCACGTTACAGAAGCTGGCCCTTCAGCCCACAATGTCCATGCCAACCACCAAGAACCCATTTCTACTATTGCTTGTTAAATGTTATGAGTCCCTATCTCCAACCTGACCCTTTCTGAATGATGCATTCCAGATTCCAGCCAATTATACTTTATATATTACAAAGTAACAAGTCACAAGCGAATTGTATATATTTTTTAAAATGTGCAGGCAGTTAAAAACAAGCCATTTTTTTCCTTGCAAGAAGTTAAAGCAGTTGACAACTTGCAGAAATGAAGAACAGCAGACTCTGGTTGAGGGATAAACAGACACAAACTCCGGGGCATGTGGATAGGTCCGGACCCTTAGGTCGGGGGGTGGGGGGGGGGGGGGGGGGGGGGGGGGGTTGGTGTGAGGGGGGGTGTGCAGGCAACTGAAAGAAAGGAGGGGCAGACAAAGCCTGCCAGGAAATAGGTGGATACAGGTGAGGAGGGCTTTTTGATCAGCAGATGGTTGGACAAAGGCTAGGGGTCAGCCATGATCACAATGAAGGGCCGAATGGCCGCCTCCTGCCCCTATTTTCTATGTTTCTATGGATGAAAAGATAGAAGGCTTGAGACAAAATGAGTGGAGAGTTTCAGAAAGGAATGTATGTGGGTGGGCAGGAGAGATGGGGTGGAGGTATGGGGAGAAAGAGGGGGTGGGGAAGGTTGTAATTACAGGGGAATTCAATGTTTATACCATTGAGTTGTAAGCTATCCAAGTGGGATATGAGGTGTTGTTCGTACAGTTTATGTGTTGCCTCTCTCTGGCAATGGAGAGAGGCACCAGACCGAAAGGTCAGAATGGGAAGAGGAGTTAAAATAATTAGCAACTGCAATTTACAGTAGTCCTTGGCGAACTGAGTGGAAATGTTCGGTGAAACTTTCCTCAAGTCTATGCATCGTCTCGCCAATGTGCAGGAGGCCTAATCAAGAACACCAGATGCAATAGATCAGGTCAGTGCAGGTGCACATGAACCTCTATCTCACCTGGAAGGACTGCTGGAGTTTCTAGATGGATATGAAAGGAGCTATAGGTGTTGCATCTCCTGTGGTTGCAGGGGAAAATCCCTGCGGGAGGGGTGGTTTGAGTGGGAATGGATCTATAAGCAAAAGAGTTGCAGAGGGAGTGGTTTTTGCGGAAGACGGAAAGGGGTGGGGATGGGAAGCAGTGACTGGTGTGTAGGAAGGAACTGCAGATGCTGGTTTAAACTGGAAATAGACAAAGTGCTGGAGTAACTCAGCGGGACAGGGAACATCTCTGGAGAGAAGGAATCGGTGACATTTTGGGTTGAGATGCTTCAAAGTGGAATTGTGTTGGAGGTGACGTAAATGTCAGAGGTTGATGTGGAGGCTGGTGAGGATCAAGGCAACGCTAACCTTGTTCGTCTGGGGGGGAGTGAGAGCAGAATTACAGGACACAGGAGATGTGGGTGAGAACTTGCAGAATCTTTCAAAACATAGCTCAATTTTAATTGAGCTGTTCATCCATTGTATAAAGCCCTTCAGGAAAGCCACAGAGGCAAGTCAGCTCACAGGTAATTTCAGAAGCACTTAAGACTTGAGCAATGTTGGCCACTGGCCCTTATAGTAACAGAAGTTCACCTTCACACCCTAAAATAAAAAAAGTCCTGAAACTGATTGTGTTGTATTCTTCATTGTGTGCTATTATCAGTGGAACTTATCATTTGACTTGCCACAAAATAGGTCACGGGAATAACCAATAAAATTTATCATTATTATACGTGTTGTATATAATCCTTCTTATACATGTTGTGACATGCCAGGTCTTACATTTTACACATAACTGCAACTGGAAAACAAAATCCCAATGCATAAAATGGTAATTTTCTGCTGTTATATCTGATCTTTGGATGAACTCTTCATTCCTGGTGGAGAGGAACATAATAAAGTAGCTGTCCAAAGTTCTGGAACAGCAACTGGTGATTAGGATTAGGCACTTGTGTGACTTTAGAGTTTATCTGGGCCATTTGGTTCTCTAAAACAATCCAATCAATGCCGCTGCTCTTCTTTCAGTGTGGTACTGCATATTAATTTCCTGTCTGTGTTTATTATAATTCCCCTTTGAAAGACCTGATTAATATTTTTCTACCCTTGTGCAGGCAGTGAATGCCATAAATATATTTGGTATCTTTTGACGTTGTGTTCTTTGAAACATATGCTAACAGAAACAGTTTCTGTCAATCTTCTTTAAACCTATTTTGACTTTGTACACCTTTATCAAATTTCTCTTCATTTATGCTCGCAGGAAGACAATCCCAGCTCTGCAATCACAGATCTCTAATCCCCAGAAATGTTTGAATAAATCTTTCTGCACTTGCTCTAGGGACTGGATATCCTTCCTAACAGGGCTGCCAACTCATGCTTTGAGCGTGAAAATCACGCATTTGAAGAAACTCTCACGCCCTCACGCTGATCAGAAATTTCTCACGATCTGTGGTGAGAAATTCTGTGATCAATGAGAATGTCAAAACTCAGATAAACTGCATGGTCCGCGAGTGTTGGAGAGATGGGGCTGAGGGAGGGATTGTAGCAGGGGGAACAGATGCGGGGAGCTGGGGCTGCCGAGTGTTTGCGGGGCCTGCAAGTCGCTTGCTGCATCTCCGGCCATGGAGCAGTGCAAGAGTCCCGGCCCGATCGGAGGTGTCGGAAGCGTTGCACCACAGCCGCAAGAGGGGCTGAGAGGGGAGAGACAGGGGGGAGTTAATGGGGAGAGAGGAGAGGGAGGGGTGGGGAAGAGGGGAGAGAGTGAGGTGAGAGAGGGACGAGAGAGAAGAGAGGGGGGTGGAGTGGGTAGGAGAAAGGGGAGAGAGGGAAGGGGAGAGAGGAGAGAGAGAGAGAGATGGGGTGAGAGGAGAGAGAGAGAGAGAGAGAGAGAGAGAAAGAGAGAGGGGGGGAGGAGAGAGAGACAGGGAGGGGAGAGATAGGAGTGAGGGGAGAGAGAGGAGGGATGAGAGTGAGGTGAGAGAGAGAGAGAGGGGGGAGAGAGAGAGGGGGGGGGAGAGAGAGAGAGAGGGGATAGAGAGAGGTAGGGGGATAGAGAGGTAGGGCTGCCAACTCCCATGCACTGAGCGTGAGAATCATGCATTTCGCCAAATTCTCACGCTGAACACAAATTTCTCACGCTCTGTCATGAGAAATTCTGTGATCAACGAAAATTGCAAAACTCATATCAACTGCATGGGCCATGGGAGTTGGAAGCAGAAGCAGCGTCAGGGACAGATGCTGACGGGGAGCGGGGCTAGCGATTGTTTGCCGGGCTGGCGAGTCGCTCACTGGAGCTCCGGCCATGGAGTAGTCTCAGGGCAAGGCGTCGGAAGCGTTGCGCCACTGCCGTGAGAGTCTCTGTGCCAAATTCGCCCAGGTGACCGGCATGGATCAGGCTGCGGCTCGGTACATCCTGGAGGACAAACAGTGGCTGCTGGAAGTAAGTACCATGCACTGGGTAGAAATGGTGGAAGATAGTGGACTTCACATGGGGGTGGTTGGAGAAAGCATCCTGCTTGCCTGCTAGATTTTCACTTACTGTAACTGCAGGTAAAATGTTCCCGATGTTGAGGGAGTTCAGAACCAGGGGTCACAGTTTAAGAATAAAGGGGGGAGGGGGGGGGGGGGCAGTTAGGACTGCGATGCGGACAAACCTTCTTCACACAGACAGTTGTGAATCTGTGGAATTCTCTGCCACAGAAGGCAGTGCAGGCCAATTCACTGGATGTTTTCAAGAGAGAGTTACATTTAGCTCACAAAATCAAGGGATATGGGGAAAAAACAGGAAAGTGGTACTGATTCTAGATGAATAGCCATGATCATATTGAATAGCAGTGCAGGCTTGAAGGGCCGATGGCCTATTCCTGCACCTATTTTCTATGTTTCTATGCTTGAGTATATGGCAATAAAACTCGATCACTTGATTTTGAAGCATTCATGCATGGTGGAGGTATAATGTGGTCATAGAGTGATACAGTGTGAAAACAGGACCTTCAACAGAACTTGCCCATGCCCGCCAACATGTCCCAGCTACGCTACCAGCTTTTGGTCCATACCTCCAAACCTGTCCTATCCATGTATCAGACTAACTGTTTCTTAAATGTTGGGATGGTCCCTGCCTTAACTATCTCCTCTGGCACCCACCATCCTTTGTGTGGATAAAGTTACCCCTTAAAAAGTTACCTCTTAAAAATACTTCATACAAAAAACATTGAAATCATACTTCTACAATGCACTAAAACATGATTTTATTACATCAAATTTCAAAAGGTTCCTACCCTTGGAGGGGACACACCTTTCTGCCACACCCTCTCCCCACTCGGTTGCTCCACTCCCTCACCGGGTACCCCCAAGGCCAGTGATCAGTGATCGCTCAGCCTCCCCACTTTCAAAAATGCTCCGCGGCCCCTGGTTCAGATGGAGAATACTGCCAGATGTGAGCGGGGAACTGAGGCCATTTGTCCATGATGTTTGGATCCCAATGCTCAGCGCTTCATGTTTCGGAGTTAGCTAATGTTATTGATTTGTAATTAGCCTGATGCCTTCAGGACAGTTTGTTACGAAAATGAAAGAAATGGTATCAGAATACCTATACAGCTGAGTGAGGATAATTTTATGGATGGGAATTGTGTTCAACCAATTGATGACTTCTTTGACAAAGTGACTAGCATGTTAGATAACAAGGAAGCCAATGAATGTAGCAAATGTTGTTATCCATAATTTGGTCTGTGAAGTGCCCCATAGAGGATTACTGCATTAGCTAAGCACCTGTGGACTTGAACGTAATAGGTTAAGTCCAGGGGGTCAGATATGGGGCTTTATGTGTGGGCCAGATATATTGTCAGTGCAAAGGGGCTAGGAGCAAGGCCAAGTGTGCATCCAGAGTCAAGGTCTGGAATGGTACTAGGTGTGCAGTCAAAGCTGGGACCAGTGTGTTCAGCACTGGGAACCTAAGCAGGTAAGCAGTTATGATCAGGGTAGAATAGAGGGCCAGGTGTAGGGCTGGACTCGGGGACAGGAATGAGAGAAGGTATGCAACTGGAGTCGGGGCCAGGAGTAGTACCAGGTGTGCAGTGAGAACCAGGTTGGCCAACATGGGCCAAGTGTTTGATTATAATCTGATTTCCATACATGAATACACTAAGATCATTCATGTGCTGCATGTCTGGAACACAGCCTGAGATCTACTGTGGAATGTAATTAGGAATGTAATTTACTCTAAACTTATTCAAGGTTAATCCAATTTAAAGCATATATATTGCATTCAAGTGCAAGTTAAAATACTCGCTACAGTATGCACCATATTGCACAATTTCAAGTTGAAAAATGCAAAAGTTCTGTACCAATGGGAGGGGGGACACCCTCCGCCCCCCCCCCCCTCCGCCCCCCCCCCCCCCCCCCCCCCCCCCCCCCCCCCCCCCCCCCCCCCCATCGCTACGTTCCCTCGGGTTTGGTCTCGCAATTTCTCACTCCCAACCCTCACCCAATGTTGGCAGCCCTCTTCCTAATATATAATGACATGAATTAGATGCATTTCTCCAGTTGCAGCCTAACTATTATTTCAATGGAGCTTAAAATAACCTTCCTACTTTTGTTCTCCTTGCCTTAGTTTATAAAAGATTTACCTGTATAGGTCACCTTTCAAACTGAGTACATACACACTGACAACTTGTACAACAGTAACAATACTATAGCAAAATTACCAAATGGTGCTTCACAGAAGCAATATGAAACATTGTGAGATTGAGACATGTTAGGCCATATTAAATATTACCCTGACCCAGCAGCAAATACTTAAAACTGTTCTTATTTTGCGTTTGTGATACCAATCGCATGTCCGCATAGCAAAAAACACTAACATAACACTGCTTTAAAACAATTCCTAATGTGTTTGGCAGTCGAACAATGAAAAACAATTTTAACTCTTGTATTCAATGAGCTACAACAACATAAAACCTCTTGTATATTTTACTGTAATGTCAGCCTAGATCGCCTGGTGACTATTGTATATACGGTTGACTGATTCCTATAAATTTAACACATTTTGCCCTATTTGCTGAAGGGAATTGAAGATGATACTCAACTTTTATTGATGTTATTTGAATGATAACCCAATTCTTTTTAGCTATACTTTTTTTTTGTTTTATTCTCTGCTTTAACACTGTTTCTTCATTTGCACCAAACCTTTCTTCTTATTAAAATGTATTAACCAAACGTTTGGCCTTGGTCATTAAAATGGCTTGGAGTCAGTTTTTTCTTTTTTTTTGTCAGATCATACTCTAGTGAATTTCCTTGATATGTCAAAAGTGTTCTGTATCCTATAGAGGTGTAATGGTAATTCTGTGATCTGGAACACAGTTGTAATGTTAAAAATGTTAACTGCTGATTTACTACCCCTTTCCAAACCATAGCCTTGTGTGGTCCTTGTGGCATGTGGGTTAAATAGATAGATTCAGATAATATGACGGGATCTATACTTATGAAGTCACAGAGTGCTATAGTAACTTAGCATCTAGTTGCAATAGCGCACAAGGTATATTTTCTTTCTATTTTGAAATTGTTTAGTACCACTAATAGAACATTGGTGCAAGTCTTATACGTATAGGCATTTTGTATGTTTGTTCCAGGTGATTTGATGATAAGAGAATCAAAAGTTAAAATTATTTGGCTTGGTGGATTTATGGCCTACATCTGCTCTTATTGTCATGCTCATGGTTTTCAATTTATCATATTGGTTTTCAGACCCCTCCATGGCCTTGCCAGTCCTCATTTCTGAAACCTCTAGGATCTGTGCGCTCCTCCAATTGGAGTCATAGAGTGATACAATGTGGAAACCTCACCCACACCAGCCAACAATGTCCCAGCTAACCTAGTCCCACTTGCCTGCGCTTGGTCCATATCCCTCCAAACCTGCCCTATCCATGTACCTGTTTAACCAGTGGCGGACTGGGTCTAAAAATATTGGTTACCAGGAGACAAAGGGGGCCCACTTCATCAGGGGCCCACTTGATATAGGGGGCCCACTTCATCAGGGGCACCCTGGCCAGTCCGCCACTGTGTTTAACTGTTTCTTAAATGATGGGATAGTCCCAGCCTCAACTACCTCATCTGGCAGCTTGTTCCATATACCCACCACCCTTTGTGTGAAAAAGTTACCCCTCGGATTCCTGTTAAATGTTTTCCCCTTCACCTTAAACTTATGTCCACAGGTTCTTGATTCCCCTGCTCTGGACAAAAGACCTGATGTTCCCGATGTTGAGTCCAGAACCAGGGGCCACAGTTTAAGAATAAGGGATAAGCTATTTACAACGGAGATGAAGAAATACTTTTTCACGTAGAGTTGTGGGTCTGTGGAATTCTCTGCCTCAGAGGGTGGTGGAGGCCGGTTCTCTGGATGATTTCAAGAGAGAGTTAGTTAGAGCTCTTAAACATAGCGGAGTCAAGGGATATGGGGAGAAGTAACAGATGGGGTACTGATTGTGGATGATCAGCCATGATCACATTGAATGGCGGTGCTGGCTCGAAAGGCCAAATGGCCTACTCCTGCACCTATTGTCTATTGACTCTGTGCATCTACATGATCTATTCCTCTCATGATTTTGTACACCTCTATAAGATCTTCCCTCATCCTCCTGCGTTCCATGGAACAGAGACTCAGCCTGCTCAACCTCTCCTATAGCTCATACCCTCTAGTCCTGGCAACATCCTCGTAAATCTTTTCTGAATCCTTTCAAGCTTTACAATAACATGGTGCCCAGAACTGAACACAATATTCTAAATGCGGTCTCACCAACGTCTTGTGCAACTGCAACATGACCTCCCAACTTCTATATTCAGATCCCTCAGAATACTCTCCAGTAGCTTACCAACTACAGATGTTAAGCTCACCGGCCTATAGTTCCCAGCATTTTCCCTGCAGCCCATCTTGAAAAGAGGCACAACATTTGCACCTTCCAGTCTTCCGGCACCTCTCCTGTATTTAAGGACGACTCGTAAATTTCAACCAGGGCTCCCGCAATTTTCCCTCTAGTTTCCTGCAATGTCCTTGGGTATATCTGATCAGGCCCTGGAGATTTGTCTACCTTCAAACACGACAGCACCTTCAGTACTTCTTCGACAGGAATCCTGACTGCTCTCAAGACACTTCCAGTGACTGCTCCAATTTCCTCCGTCCTACTGTCTTTTTCCTCGGTAAATACAGAGGAGAAATACTCATTTAGGACCTTGCCCATCTCTGGCTCCACACAGAGGTTACCGCTTTGATTCCTGAGAGGTCCCACTCTCTCTATAGTTACCCTTTTCCCCCTTATGTATCTATAAAATCTTTTGGGATTGTCCTTAATACTGTCCGCCAGAGCTATCTCCCTTGATCCCTTTCTGATTTCCTTTTTTAGTTTACTCCTTAGTTCCTGAAACTCCTCCAGGGATGCACTTGATCCCAGCTGCCTATACCTGTCCCATGCATCCTTCTTGTTTTTGATTAACGTCTCAATTCCCCTTGTCAGCCAAGCTTCCTTACGTTTGCCTGCTTTGCCCTTCACTCTAACAGGGATGTACACATCCTGAGCTTTCTTCAGTACATTTGATTTTCTTCAATTCATTGTGCCCGTTGTGTCTATGATTTGGCCCAATGTTCTGGAATGACCTTCCTACCTCTATTCTACTTGGTTCTCTTGGTCCTCTTAAGGCCTCCGTAAAACGGATGACTATGAGATTCTAATCAACCACCCCATTGTTGCCTTATCTGGTTTGATTTTGCTTTGGTAGTTGCTTCACTATAATATAAATCTTGCTGCTCGACACGGATAAGCTTGTGCATAGGAATGAATGCCTACCATAAGGCTGTAGGTGGCTTCATTTCACATCAGACCTATTTGAGATTTTAACTAAGTATGACTGGAAATATTGCCAATATTTGTTTCAGCACAACATCCAAAACCAAATGGAAAGATTGTTTTATGCCTTGTATCTAAAAATAGGATTGTGAAGCCACTAATTTAGGTTAGAGTGATGCCATTTAGGAGTTTGCTGTGTCCATTCTAATATTAGTTACTATTCAATCAGCTTTATCAAAATGTATTTTCATTGAATGTTGAAGGGTGATGTCAGAAAGCATATGTTCATATTTCTCCCCTCCCCAAAAACACGGCTGAATCTAAGCTAGTTGAACATGTGACCACTGAGATTACTGAACATTCATTGGGGAAGAGATATTGTGAACCATTGTATCAAGATGAAGTTACGATGCATACCATGATTTATTTGAATGCTAGAAGAGGTTTTGGGATGGGGCGGAAGGCTTATTCCCATTCCTAAATGCTGATGTGAATGCTGTACAACGTTACAATTGTGTGAGATGCAAATGTGCCTTTGGACACCATCTAGGCTTGCTCTAGAACATGTAATGTTCCAGTGGATGACCATAGAACTGAACACAGTAGAGAGATGTTGCTTTAATGGGCAAGAGACAATAAATAGCAGAGAAAATAGAACTGAAGACCCATGTGACTGTGAAGATGGAATCAAAATGCTATGCAGGACGGAAACAGGTCCACCTTGCAGACCATGTTGGTATACTGGACTAGTCCCATTGGCTTGCCTTTGGCTCATAGGCCTCTAAATCTTTCTTATCCCTCGATCTGTTCAAAAGTTGTAATTATATCTGCTTCTATAGCTTCCTCTGGCAGCCCATTCCAAATGTTGACTACCCTCAGAGTGAAAAAGTTGCGCATGTGGTCTCCAATGCTACTTTTGTCATGAAGCTATTGGAAAGTTACAATTGGGGGTTTGGGTTTTCTGCATTATTCTCAATATGATGCATAATACAACTGTTCATCATGGGATTGTTGCTTACAGGAAAAATAGTCAGCTCTGTTTGATCAGGAGACTACTTTTCAATTACCTCAAGAATAGTCTGTGGCAGCAGCCTTGCAGTATACGTTTTGTAGGCTTATGTTGCTTGATGTCTATTATTGTTCACAGGAAAATGGTGATGAAAATTAAATTGTTTATGATCAAAATTCAGTGGCCCTGAATTTGTAGATGTAATGTTGATGAAACGGATCTTTGAGTCATTGTTGTGTAATACTAACACCAACCTACATGGGGGTAAACAATGCACCTTTCTAGTTTTTGACATTGATGCCCATGGCAAGTCACTATGTAGACAACATAATTATTACAGGAATTATTTACTGTGAGCTTCAACTTTATGTGCAAAAATCTCACTTTTAATTTTGGACTAAATCACATCTACCAGAGTTTAACCACTCTGGATCTGAAAGACAAATTTAACATGTCATTCATGGAATTTTTTTTAGAGAATTCTCTTTTTCATTTTAAGTTTATTTTGTGTTGTAGTTTAATCCCATGTGTGTACACTTTCCCATCTGAATAATATTGTATGTATGTTGATGCAAAGCAGGAAAGAGAACATGTAGACACAAAATGCTGGAGTAACTCAGCGGGACTGGCAGCATCTCTGGCGAGAAGGAATGGGTGACGTCTCGTGTTCAGAAAGGTCACGACCTGAAACATCACTCATTCTTCTGAAGAAGGGTCCCGACCCAAAACGTCACCCATTCCTTCTCTCCAGAGATGCTGCCTGTCCTGTTGAGTTATTCTAGCATTTTGTGTCAATCTTCTGTTTAAACTAGCACCTGCAGTTCCTTCCTCTATGCAGTTCCAGCTCATCACATAGAGAACTCAATGTTCTACCTGCTTGTTCTGCTGGACCCCTGAAATTCCCTACAAAGGGCACTAAACTCAAAACAATATCGGGAAATGAGATTTTGAGATCATTCTTCAGCCTTCAATAGATCAAGGTCGCACTTCATCTATCGTCTGATTAATATTTTTTCTAGTCTTTGACCAAAACTATGACTGGTAGTTGTTCTTTGTTTTTAGCTTGCTGATCTTGGGTTAAAGAGTAATTACACTACTTGGACACATATCCTACTGAATAGTAATTTAATTGAGTAATATCTGGTAGTTAATATGAATAATCCACTCTATGGTTATTTTTCTCAAGACCTACATGGTTGATAAAGACTAGAACTATGACTGTTTTTCATTCCTGAACTACTGCTGTTTTGGGTTTGAATGTGACTGCAGAGAGCATTGTGTGCCTTGTATTATTATTAATCCTTTTTATGATTAGCTTATTTAAAATTACAGGAGTGTATTAACTGCTTTATTATAAATACAGGGGCATGGTGCTTTTTTTTTTCTAGTAGCAAATTGAGAAGATCCTTATTTCCTGAGTGGAATATGATTGTTACTATTTCTTTGTCAAAGCATGCTATTCTGAAATATTTTCTGAGCACATCATTATGTGCCTAATGTGACCTTCACAAAAAAGTTGCCCAGGAAATTATTGTAATGTTCTCATAAGCACTTGTCATTAGGCATTGCTGGAATAATAAAGCTGTTATAACCTTGCAGAATGCTATGTAAAGAGGGGGGTTTGGAACTCCTGGACCAGATCTCCGAGTTCCCATCCTGCAACCCCCGTGAACCCCCAGAAGGCTCTCCAGGGTCCTGATAACAAGCACCATCTCGACCCACAGAGACTTGACCCCACTCCGGACTGGTCACTTTCACTTGGACAAAGCATAGCCATAGACCTTGCCATAGAAAGCTTTAGATGTATCAGGAGCAGAAGCCTTGAACGTTTAGCCTCAAATGTTCTGATCATCTAAACTTCTAACCTTTTTTATTATTAAACAGGTTATTATTTGCAGTGTTAAGATAATGTTGTGAAGCAATCCTATTAATTCACAGAAAGGCTATAGTGAACTGTGCTTGGACAAATCACATAACTCCAGCTAAATGAGACAATGATTAAAATTAACTGTTTGTAATTTTTTAATGAAAGAATGTAGAAATATTATAACTTAAAACATGAATAGCCGAGTGTCTGCCCTTGGATGAAACAAACAAATAGTGGCTTGCAAAAGTTTTCATACCCCTTGAACTTTTCCACATTTTGTCACATTACAGCCACAAACGTAAATGTATTTTATTGGGATTTTATGTGATAGACCAACACAAAGTGGTGCATAATTGTGAAGTGGAAGGAAAATGATACATGGTTTCCAAATTTTATTACAAATAAAAAACTGAAAAGTGTGGCATGCAAAAGTATTCAGCCCCCCTGAGTCAATACTTTGTAGAGCCACCTTTCGCTGCAATTACAGCTGCAAGTCTTTTGGGGTATGTCTCTACCAGCTTTGCACATCTAGAGACTGAAATTTTTGCCCATTCTTCTTTGCAAAATAGCTTAAGCTCAGTCAGATTGGATGGAGAGTGTCTGTGAACAGCAATTTTCAAGTCTTGCCAGAGATTCTCAATTGGAGTTAGGTCTGGATTTTGACTGGGCCATTCTAACACATGAATATACTTTGATCTGAAACATTCCATTGTAGCTCTGGCTGTATGTTTAGGGTTGTTGTCCTGCTGGAAGGTGAACCTCCGCCCCAGACTCAAGTCTTTTGCAGACTCTAACAGGTTTTCTTCCAAGATTGCCCTGTATTTGGCTCCAACCATCTTCCCATCAACTCTGACCAGCTTCCCTGTCCCTGCTGAAGAAAAGCATCCCCGCAGCATGATGCTGCCACCACCATGTTTCACAGTGGGGATGGTGTGTTCAGGGTGATGTGCAGTGTTAGTTTTCCGCCGCATGTAGCGTTTTGCATTTAGGCCAAAAACTTCAATTTTGGTCTCATCAGACCAGAGCACCTTCCTCCACATGTTTGCTGTGTCCCCCACATGGCTTGTGGCACACTGCAAACGGGACTTCATATGGCTTTGTTTCAACAATGGCCTTCTTCTTGCCACTCTTCCATAAATGCCCGATTTGTGGAGTGCACGACTAATAGTTGTCCTGTGGACAGATTCTCCGACCTGAGCTGTGGATCTCTGCAGCTCCTCCAGAGTTACCATGGGCCTCTTGGCTGCTTCTCTGATCAATGCTCTCCTTGCCCGGCCTGTCAGTTTAGGTGGATGGCAATGTCTTGGTAGCTTTGCAGTTGTGCCATACTCTTTCCATTTTCGGATGATGGATTGAACAGTGCTGCATGAGATGTTCAAAGCTTGGGATATTTTTTTATAACCTAACCCTGCTTTAAACTTCTCCACAACTTTATCCGAGACTTGTCTGGTGTGTTCCTTGGGCTTCCTGATGCTGTTTGTTCACTAATGTTCTCTAACAAACCTCTGAGGCCTTCACAGAAGAGCTGTATTTATATTGAGATTAGATTACACACAAGTGGACTCTATTTACTAATTAGGTGACTTCTGAAGGCAATTGGTTGCACTGGATTTTATTTAGGGGTATCAGAGTAAAGGGGGGTGAATACTTTTGCACGCCACACTTTTCAGTTTTTTATTTTTAAACAAATTTGAAAACCATGTATCATTTTCCTTCCACTTCACAATTATGCGCCACTTTGTGTTGGTCTATCACATAAAATCCCAATAAAATACATTTACGTTTGTGGTTGTAACGTGACAAAATGTGGAAAGGTTCAATGGGTATGACAACTTTTGCAAGCCACTGTAGGTCATAGTTCTTAACAATTTGGTAAATTTGTTCTATATTATCTATTTTCCTTGAAGTCTTGCAGCGAAGAACTGTTGGAATTACTGTGGAAGATTTGCTTTCCAGTGTGGAATATGGACCGAGGCACTCTGTGCTGAACTGGAATCTTAGTACAGCCCAGTGGAATGGTTTTATATCGTCCTAGCTGTCATGCCATGAAACCTGGTTATTGAGGCTGTATCACTTTAAATTTGGCTGAAGCAAGTTGTCTTGATGCGGATGGATGGAATAAGATGGATGCCAAGAGAGATTATTTCAAAAAATTATTTCAATATTTTTTAGGTAGACAAAAATGCTGGAGAAACTCAGCGGGTGAGACAGCATCTATGGAACAAAGTAAATAGGCAACGTTTCGGGTTGAAATCCTTCTTCAGATATTTTTTAACTGTTTAAGATATTAAATATTGATTATATTTTATTTTAAGCAAGTCCTTTTGTTGCTGACTGAATGTCAAAGACATTCACAGTTGCCTGGTAACGCTTACAGCTTTGACAGCAGGTGAGCCTGAGGGCGAGACTTTTGCAGTTGCCAAAGCCATTGTGTGAGTGCAGCAGTGTGTCTCTGTTGAGGCAGTCCCACTGCCGCACTCAAGCCGTGCTGAAGTGTGACACGCCTGCAGAGAAGCTGCTCCCAGGGCCCAGGAAGCAATTGTATTGTGTACCCCTGGGCAGTGAAGTGGAAGAATTGTAGTGGAAGAATTGTCCAGTGATCAGACCAATTGGTTGTTTTTCTGTATCAGAGTGGAATGTTGCAAGGCTAAAGTGTAGCAGTTTAATTCGCAAGAGTCAAGAGTGTTTTATTGTCATACGTACTGGAACGTAACAATGAAATTCTTACTTGCTGCATCAGCACAATAGGTTTGTACATGCAGTACCAAATATATGATCTAATAAACAAACAAAAAATAAATACATTTAATAACTGGGAGAATTCCGAAATTTATCCATTCCATCACAAAAAGATGGATGAAAAATATTTTTATTAGAAAACAACTTTTCATAATTAAAAATATACAAAGTAAAACAACACATATCATTACATTCTTGGTGTTGTTCAGTCCGTTGCTGGTCGGTTACTTGTCTTTACATATTAGTGTTGGCATATCTGTTTTATTTTGTACATAGTACCAGTTCTAATCATGGTACCGCTGGGGTGATATATCCTTAAGTTATTGGAGGAGCTTCCCATGGGACTGGAATAAGATAATTTGTATAATTTGGCTCTTGTCCCATCAGCATTTGTTATTAATTTGCATTTACTCATGTCGTGGAAGACAGCTATTCAGGCCATTAAGACTATGTTAATTTTTTAAAGAAGGAACTGCAGATGCTGGAGAATCGAGGGTACACAAAAAGCTGGAGAAACTCAGCGGGTGCAGCAGCATCTAAGGAGCGAAGGAGATAGGCGACGTTTCGGGTCGAGACCCTTTTAATAATGCTTCTAAACTTGGTTCTAAAACTGGCTCAATATCAGCAAGCATAGTATGATAAATTGAAGTTAACTGCTAATAATGAGTTCAATGTTATTAAAGTCTAATGCCACTCATTTAATGGTTATCTTTAAATTGTGATTGTGCATTCTTTAGCTCATCAAAGCTTCTGTCCATTTTCTCCCATGCATCAGTCCCATTGAACTCAGAATAACTAAATGACTGCTGCCATCCTGTGCATTTGGAGGGTCATCCTTGTCCTTAGGAAATGGTAGAATTACATGAGATTTGACCCTGTAAGAATTCATTGCCCAACAGGTTTATTGAACCTTGGTGAACAACTGAAGATAAAGAAGAATGATGGTGTATATTTTCACTTAAGCTACTAAACATTCCTAACTTTCTCTAACTGAATATGAATAACTTGCAATTCTGTAATTAGTCATATCAAGGTCAATTTCCTCTGTAAACAACCAACAGATTGAGTTTCTGACAATGCTCCTTGAAAGTCCTCTTGATTACCATTAAAGGGCCTGTCCCACTTTCACGACGTAATTCGCGACCTCTGCCGAGTTTGCCCTTGACTCGTACTCGCAGCATGGTCGTCACGAGGTCGTGGGAGGTCATAAGTAGGTTGTGATGCTAGTCATAGGTACTCGTGGCATCAAGTAGGTCAGGCCGTTTTTCTAGCCCGATGAAAAATGTCCACGAGTAAAAAGGGTCGTGAAAGTGGGACAAATCCTTAAATATCCTTGATGAAATATTTTGATTGCTGAATGTATCCAAAAATGGTTCAAACTATTGCAAGAATGCCTCAATCCTACTGCAGTAGAGAGGGAGTATGGAATTCTGGTTCATCTCCACTTATGACACCAGCCAAGTCAACTAATTCTGCCAACAAATACCACATTGGTTCAACATATAACTCTTGTTGTCTTGTTACCTTGCAGTTCCAACAAGCCATGTTTGATCCTGACCATGGGTAATGATTGCATATTCCCCCTGGAACAACATGGGTGCTCTGGTTTCACCCTACAACCCAAAGAATGCTGGTTGCTAGGTTAATTGGCTACTATAAATTAGCCCTCAAGTAGATATTTTCCCCATTTCCTGAGCTTCACAGTTGTTGCACTTCAGGTAATGATAGAATGCCTGAGGATTCTCCAGATGATGACAATAAACGTATCCATTTGTCACATTTGATTATAATTCAAAATAAGCTATTGTGATTTTGTTAACCACCAATTAGGCAACATCTACAATATTAGAAAAGAAGCAGTTTCAGAAATGAGTGTCAAGGATTACACTAATTTTTAAATGTATGATGAGAAACAGCTCCGTTAAGACCTACACACATATTTTAAGAAAGCGAAGATAAAGTGTTGGGAGGGATAAATGAAGCCAATAGAAATAAGTTATTTAAAGGTAGAACCTGAGGGTATAAGCCAAAATGTAACACATTTTATTTTTTCGTTCTGTGTAATGGATATAAGGAAACGATTTCCACAAATTGCAATGAACGCCTTTGGGACTGAACAAAACAAAAACTGGTTGAATATCAACACCGAAGAATCAGAACAAAATTTATATAGATGGTAGGATCAAATGCCTTAGTTTTATTTATCTTTGTGGATAGGATCTGAGAGGAAATCTATTGAAACTGTTCAGGTTATTAATTGATTAGAATTAGTAGTAGAGAGATACGAGATTATTTGGGTTGATTGCCTAAATAGTCTAATTTTATGTTTGTGTTATTGATTGAAAGAAACAGCATGGGAACAGGCCTCTCGGCCAACAGAGTCAATACCGACCACCGCTCACATGTTCACACTATTTCTATGCTATCCCACTGTCTCATCCACTCTCTTCATACTTGGGACAATTTACAGAGGCTAATTAACCTACAAACCCATAATCTTGGGATCGTGGGAGAAAATAGGAGCACCTGGAGGAAACCCATGTGTTCACAGAGAACACGCAAACTGCACAAAGACAGCACCCAAGGTCAGGATCGAACCTGGGTCTCAGGCACTATGAGGCAGCAGCTCTACCAGCTGCACCATTGTGCTGCCCACAGTGATAACTAAATTCTGAATATAGGTGAACTCTCTTGAATAAGGGTCAGCAAGGCCCATTGGGAAATATGGAAATTCATCAGAACTTGGAACATCAGGAGTTTTAGTTATACATTCCTCTTGACATTTGGTGTGGTAACTCCATCACTTCAAGCAAATGAACGTCTACAGCTCTGATGTATCATTTTGCTGTTGGTTTAATGGTTTTAACTGATTTCATCTAAATATTATTTGCAACCAAGAGACAAAATCTATATTAAGCACCGGTTATCAGTATTTCTAACTGCTTGTTTAATCACTTGTTTTCTGTAGTTTCGGTGAGTTTATTATGTTTTATCTTATTATTGTGTTACTGCTGCAATCATGCCATTTTCTGGACAATAAGCCCAGGAGGCAGGGATGGAAAATTGGGAACTATTCTGGGTTATTCTGCAAGCTTGATGTAGAGTAAAATTAGTATCTGGAACACCCATGGGAAAGGTTAAGAGACATCTTGTTGTGCAAAGTAAATTAGAAATATGGAAATCACTCTTTCACTTCAAAGAAACCCAATGCAGATGAACATAAATCAACAATTAAAACAGTCACAACCAAAAATGAATTGATCCCCTGTGCACCATTACTGAACTACTAAAGTCAAAGATCTAGAACCATGTTTACCACTGGAACTAAATTAAAACATTCAATCATTGAGTAGTGGCAGTCCTTGCAGCTGTGCACCTGTAAGATAAACAAATGACCTGTGATCCCCTAGAAACTATCACCTGGTAGAACTGATGAGAGTTAGAAATGGCATTCAGAAAGTGGTGCCAGCAAGTGGCTACCTTGCCAACAATCTGTCCTTCTGTTTTTGTTACTTTAAGTACACGTTAAAGAGAATGTTTTCATGTTCCTTGGTTTGTTTAATGTGGGTTGTAGGGGGGGGAGGGGGGGGGGGGTGGCTGGGGAAAACTTTTTTCAATCTCTTACCTTGACGAAGATGCAATTTCCCCCACCCCCCTCCATATTGTATCTCTGTCCCCATTTGGCCTAACATCATGTGGAATGGTGCGGCCTTTCCCGGAGACCGACTTTAGTTAGGTTATTTCCTACTAACCAATTGTAGTGCTTTTTAATAATTGCTCCGCCTAATATGCGATTGATATTACCAAGATCTTGCTTGCGTAGTTCAGTCTGAGTAGCTGCTAGTACTGTAATGTCCTGCAGACCAATGCTGTAAGTGGACTTTAATAAATATGTGTTGTATCTTGACGTGTTTACGACTCGACTCATTACACTGACCTGGCGCTTCAACCCGCGGTCGCGGCATGGACTTACCATCATGGAGCTTGCAATCGCTTTGCTGAGGATTGACTGAGGAGAGCTCCAACTGCGGGCCTGTGGACTTTAACATCGTGGAACCTGCGGTACCTGGTTAGAGACCGATTCAGGAGCTCCAAGCTGCGGAGAGTTTCAACCGGCCCGACACGGGAGTTTCGATCACCCTGACTCGAGGGCTTCGGACTGCCAGGAGTTTTGATGGCCCCGACTGCAGATGGTATGACAACCCCCACCCCCGAGAATAAAGAGGAGAAGATTGGACATTTTATTACCTTCCATCACAGTGAGGAATGTGGTGAGCCGCTGTGGTGGATTTTTACGTTAACTTTTATTTTACGTGGCTCTGTGTCTTGTTGCTTTTCACTTTTTATGACTGTATGGTAACTCAAATTTCACTTCACCTTAATTGGTACGTGACAATAAAATGACTTTGAAACCATGAACGTTCAGAAATCCAAATAGGGACATCATCTTGCTGCAGGGATACATTTTGGCTTTTAAGTCAAAAATACGTTTGCGTCATCAAAATATGTAATTGGTAAAGTGGCGCATATTAAAAGGAATTGTTATTGCACATTTACATGGATTAAAACAGTTCCTTAAAGCATTGGAGTAACTGGTGTGACAGAGGAGAATGTTCATGAGCATCAGATGACTGAAAAAATATAAACACAAGATAATCCAGATGAAAGAATATAATTATCTAGATTTTATAAGTACGTTTTAGATTGAACAAAGTGTGACTTCTATCAACTGATTTTCCTTACACATCAATATCAGCATCTTTAAGATTTTGTTTTTGACATCTTGCATACAGACATTTTGCTCACTCCTGTTATATAGTCTGTGTGGCCAAGAAAAGTATAAGTCCTCTGTAGCCAGAAGTGAATGCTGTGAGATTCACGTGGGCGGTGCACTGTCACAGTCTTATAGACAATAGGTACAGGAGTAGGCCATTTGGCTCTTCTAGCCAGCACCGCCATTCACTGTGATTATGGCTGATTATCCACAGTCAGTATAATTCCTGCCTTCTCCCCATATATCCTGACTCCGCTATCTTTAAGAGCTCAATCTAAAGGGCCCAAATTTGAGGAAGGGCATTCTTACTATTGAAGGATTGCAGCGTAGGTTCACGAGGTTAATTCCTGGGATGTCGGGACTGTCACGATGATAGAAAGGAGCAGCTGGGCTTGTATACTCTGGAATTTAGAAGGATGAGAGGATATCTTATTGAAACATATAAGATTATTAAGGGTTTGGACACATTAGAGGTAGGAAACATGTTCCCGATATTGGGGGAGTCCAGAACCGGGGCCATAGTTTACGAATAAGGGGTAAGCCATCTAGAAAGATGAGGAAAACTTTTTCAACACAGAGGGTTGTGAATCTGTGGAATTCTCTGCCTCAGAAGGCAGTGGAGGCCAATTCTCTGGATGCTTTCAAGGGAGTTAAGGGCCTGTCCCACTTTCACGACCTAATTCATGACCTTTTTTACTCGTGGCCATTTATCATCATGCTAGAAAAACGCCCCAACCTACTTGATGCCACAAGTACCTACGACTAGCATCACGACCTACCTACGACCTCGTGACGGCCATGTTGTGACTATGAGTCAAGGGCTAAATCGGCAGACCTCTTTGCTCCTATACTCAACTCCTCTTGTGATGAAGGCCAACATGCCATTTGCTTTCTTCACTGCCTGCTGTACCCGGATGTTTACTTTCAGTGAGTGATGAACAAGGACACCCAGATCTCGTTTGGCAAACACTTGTGAAGCTGATCAAGTGTAAACTGTGAAGTAACTTTAAAGGTAGCGACTCCACTGGGAATTACACATAAGCACAGCTAGTAGAGCTGTTAACTTGCTGTTCCAATGACATGGGTTTCATCCTGCCCTCCGGCGCTGTCTGGCTCAGTTCTTCAGTTTCATTTTATGTCCAAAAGATGTGTGGATTGGTAGATTAATGGGCCACTGTCAATCAATCAATCAATCTTCATTGTAACTAAGAAATACATCGATATATGCAATTCCAAACGAAATTCCGTTGCATTTGGCTCCCCGTGCAACACAATAATAAACAGAAGGGTAAAAAGATAAAATGGATAAAAATATAAAATAGACCAAGGTGGCAGCCCATTACATGGCATTCAGGAGTCTAATGGCTTGTGGGAAGAAGCTGTTGCAAAACCTTGACGTCTGCTCCTTATGCTACGATATCTTTTGCCCAAGGGCAGCAGAGTGAACAGCCCATGATGGACATGTGTGGGGTCTTTTATAATATTGCTGGCTTTAGACGAGCAACGTTTGCTCGCAATGTCCCCGATTGAGGGGAGAGAAGTCCCGATGATTTTTTCAGCCGTCCTCACCACTCTCTGCACGGACTTCCAGTCGGAGGCTTTACAGTCCCCAAACCAGACAGAGATACAGCTGGTCAGAATACTCTCTATGATGCCCCTGTAGAAAGTGGTGAGGATGGGATGGGGGAGGTGAGCTCTTCTCATCCGGCGCAGAAAATGCAACCGCTGCTGCGCTCTCTTAACTGTTGATGAGATGTTATTTGACCAGGTCAGAGTGTTAGTGATCTGCACCCCCAGAAACTTAGTGCTACTGACCAACTCCACATCGCTGTCATTAATGTGAAGTGGTGTGGGACTGTGCCGGTTTTTCCTGAAGTCGACGAT
Organism: Okamejei kenojei; assembly: GCA_035221665.1. Classification (NCBI taxonomy): domain Eukaryota; kingdom Metazoa; phylum Chordata; class Chondrichthyes; order Rajiformes; family Rajidae; genus Okamejei; species Okamejei kenojei. Next base: position 47,773,636 of record CM069131.1, on the reverse strand, counting down.
GACCTCCTTTGTTTTGTCAACATTCAGGTTCAGATTGTTCGTGTTGCACCAGTCCACCAGTTGTTTCACCTCCTACCTGTAAGCAAGCGCATTGTCGTCCCGGATGAGGCCCACCACTGTTGTGTCATCTGCGTACTTCATGATGTGATTTGTACTGAACCTGGCATAACAGTCGTGGGTCATCAGGGTAAACAGCAGTGGACTTGAGCTGGTGCTCAGAGACATGATGTTAGAGGTGTGATTTCCAATCCGCACTGACTGGGGTCTCCAAGTACTCCTAGTGTGTAGGTAGATCGCATTGGAATGCGGGAAGAATATCATAAAAGTGAAGATCTGACTGGTGTAAGTGGTGCCTGGTGATCAGCACAGACTCGGGCAGATTGACCTTCCCTTATCATGTATCTATACACTGTAATGCATCGATTGTAATAATGTATTGTCTTTCTGCTGACTGGACAACAAAAGTTTATCACTATCTAGGTACATGTGACAATAAACTACACTGAACTGACCTGTTTCCATGCTGTTATGATTCAATGACCATGACAATTAAATATTGCCTTCATTCCACTAACTGCAGAACGCTTCTTGAGAAAACAAAAGTAAAAATATATCGCCCCGTATCTGTTTGTGAACTCGCTTTTATATTCAAGGTCAGGCTTCTGAGTGATCATTTTCATTTTGAAATGAATGAATGTTGTCACCTGAGATTGGGCTGACTGCCCATGTGGGCCGTTGGCCTTTTCTGCATGTTGACTGTAATTAGGAAAGTTGAGTCTCCAACCTCTGCCATGTTCATTAGACCTGTCAATAAAATGCATCATCTCATCTCTCTCGGCATGCAAGTTTAAAGAAACTACAACCTAATTATTTTGCTTAGCAAAACCTATTAACACAACCCAATTTAAAACTACACAGTGTTGAAGGTAATTATAAGTCTTAAATTATACATATTTTCACGTATTGTACATTTGGCAACTCTGGATAAAATTCCAAGTAGTTGATGAAGGTTAGAGCCTGCAATACAGTAGTGTTCTTGATACAGACAGGGTTTCTGACAGCTTGCAGCATTACTTCTTGCATCGAATCAGTTGGACCAGGATTCATCGAATGCATCTTTCTTATCTGCAAGAGCAGCTTGTGGCTGATGCCAATGAGAGATAAAGTACAGGAAGGGAAGATATAGGCACTTGACTGTGCAATCACAGATTGACAGATGAAATTACTTTTGGATATCTCTTTAATTATTATTAAACTTGCAATTTATTTATGCTTTTCCCATTTAGCGACCGCATGAAATTAAACATTACATCAAAAATATAATTAACAGAAAAAATTACTTCAGAAAACATGCCTCCACAATGAATCATAGCTAACATCTTGGATGTTGATGAAACTCTGGACTCCTGCTTTCACTGCTATGTGACCTAAATATATAACAATTTACGAAGCAAAATTGAGTCATGTTAATGAATTATGTTAGGACTTAACTTCTACAGTTTCAACTGATTAAATACTAAATAGAACAAATATTTTTCAGTAAAACTGTGTTCATTATTAATGTAAACAATTGACTAATCCGATGTGTTTTGTGAAATGGGCTGTTGAGTGGCATGACATTGTTTTATATGCAATAAATAATTAGTGAATAGCAGATTGATTATTTACTTAGCAATATACCAAGACAGTTTCATTGAAGACACAAAAAACAGAGTAACTCAGAAGGTCAGACAGTATTTCTGGAGAAAAGGAATAGTTATCGTTTCAGTCTGAAGAAGGGTCTCGATCCAAACCGTCACCTATTCCTTTTTTCTTGGTGAGGGGGGGTCCTGGAATATTAGCAAAGACCTTGAGATTAAGAAGGCTGAAATCATTTAGCAGCTCTCTTGGGCAAATGTCATGGATAAGAATTTACAATCGAGCTGTTGGAAATCTTTGTAATCTTTGAATAAGAAGGTTATTACTTTGGGTATAAGTGATGGATTCAGTGAGTAATTGATGAAGCCATCAGGATGGCATTAAATAATTGATGAGGAAAGTGCATCTGTTAATTTACCATCTCCAGGTTTCGTGCATGGACTGAAGACGGGCAAGTCATCAATCATGAATGGGAGTACATTTATGAATAAGCTGCAACAGTGAAGAAATACAATTGTCACCAAAGTCCATGACAAGGGAGTCAAAGGTTACCGGAAGAAGGCAGGAGAATGCGGTTAAGAGGGAAAGATAGATCAGCCATGATTGAACGGTGGAGGATACTTGATGGGCCGCATGGTGTAATTCTGCATTTGGGCCGCATGGTGTAATGGATTTAAGTCTTCAGTGTTTCAGAGTGTTGGTTTGCCTCAAACTGTAGGGAACAACTGCACATTTCTAAATTTCAGTTATGATCAACTAGGCCAGAAAGTTGAGGTGAATAAGCAGATTATTTTGTTGTTTTGCCAACTCCGTACATAATCAGTCAATGCTTGTAATCCAGGATACTATGGAGCTGTAACAAAAAAAAGAAATAGAATTAATACGAACTGAAAACAGTTGGGATGCATGACTAAGTTTGGCCACGTGGATAAGATTGCAAAGTTTAGAGGGGCAGAAGGCAAAGGCAGTTCCAGTGAATGGGGCCTTCAGAAGAGGTCTATGTTCCCATGGAAAGGGAGGAAGGTGAGGGGAATGACTATCACATTTTTAACTGAATCTTTCAGAATATCCCAAAGCCCTTTATAGCTAATTGATTTTCAATTATAAACCATGTTATAATGTAGGAAAGGTGGCAGCTGAGTTGCTCATTGCAAACACCTACAGACAGCAATGCAATGGTGATTTTCTTCAAAGTTTCATTGAGTGGGGGATAGAGTACCTTGACAATTCCCTTGCTCTTTGAAGTACTGCCATAAGGTTGTCAATTCAATGTCTCCTTTGAAAGATGGCATCTCTGAAAAGTGTATTACTTCCTCAGTCCTGCACTGTTGTCAAACAATTTTAGTTTAGTTTTGAGATACAGCGCGGAAATAGGCCCTTCGGCCCAACGAGTCCGCGCCGACCAGCAATTCCCCGCACACACTTAACACTATCATACACGTTAGGGACAATTTACCATTATACAAAGCCAATTAACTTACAAACCCGGAATGTGGGAGGAAACCGAAGCACTCAGAGAAAATCCACGCAGGTCACAGGGAGAACATGCAAACCACATACAGACAGCAGCTGTAGTCAGTATCCAACCTGGGTCTCTGGCACTCTAAGGCAGCAACTCTACCATTGCGCCACTGTGCCGCCCCAAATTAAATAAGAAATACTGGAAGAACTCGGGCATTAACAGCGCACGTGGGAAAATAAACTACTGTAGTTAACATTTTGGGTTATAGACCCAAATGACATTATGACATTATGACATTATGACCCAGATGACATTATGGTGTCATCCTGTATTTTCTTTGTGCTCAAGTCTCAAAAGAATATTAGAAGATAGCACAGTGGCGCAGGGATAAGAGTTGCCATCTTATGGTGCCAGATACCTGGGTTCGATCCGGACTGCGGATGCTGTCTGTAAGAAGTTTGTATGTTCACCCTGTGACCTCGTGGGGTTTCTCTGGGTGCTCCGGTTTCCTCTCACACTCCAAAGATGTGCAGGTGTAAAATTATTCCTAGTATATGTAGGAAATAATTAGTGTACGAGTGATTGTGGGTTGGCGGGGACTTGACAGAAGGGTCTGTTTCCATGCTGTGTCTCTGAACTGTAAACATTAAATTTATGACAGAATAAAGTAGCTAGTAATTATTAGCCCAGATACGGTTATGAGGAAGTTGGGACATAACAAAGGAGAGATTTGACGATGAAAGGGTTTGGTATATTAGAAATGGAGAAATCAGATTTTATCAGTAAACCTTCGTTGATAGATGAACAGTTTGCATACTTGGCAGGGGTGTCCACTTCACTGCCCATCGGATTATGCTGTACATAGATTTACCACAGGAGACACAAGAGACTGCATTTGCTGGAATCTTAAGCAAGAATCAATACTGGAGTAACTCAACAGGCCATACAGCATTGGTGGAGGGAAATGGACGTAACACTTTGGGTCAGAACCCTTCTTCATACAGATTTATCTGAGTGTGTTTGATCTGAAGTCCATGTCTAACTAGTAGGCAAACACGTATTTTTTCTTCCCTGATAAGATTGATATAATATTTATTTCAGAAATACCCTTATTTCTTTGACAGTTCAAATGAGTTACAGTATGTCTTTGACATCAGGCTAGTGTTGCGATTCAAGCACAGTCTTTCACATGTAAGATCCAATGATTCTGGATGCAACTTAAAAGTGTCCAAACTGCAGTTCTGATGAAGTACCGGCTTATTTTCCACTGTTTGTTCCTGGACGATTAATCTTTACTGGATTTATTGCTTTGCTTACTGGACATCTTCTCAAACCAGTTACTGATATGAAGGACTCTGAATATGTATCCTGCCACATTTACAGTGAAATAAGATAAAAATCAAATTTCAAACGTTTACATCAATTAGATGCATTCTCTGCACATTTCAACACCTGCACAAAACATCAGAATCTTGCTGCCGATGGTCAGCAATGCTGGTAAAGTGTTGGGAACTAAAATGACTCTCCCATTGAGACCCTTGCCTGAATCCCCTTGCACGTAAGAGTGGAATGGATGAAATTCTGGCCTTCCCTTGGAAAACTAGCTGTTTATGTATAAAAAATGGAGTGGAATGCTATTTAAAAAAAACACAAATATGCTGATTTGGTATTGTCTTGTTATGCTGGGGAAGAGGAGACATCTGGTGTCCAGATTGGGCTGGAAGGGAAAGGATGCACCCTGAAGTTATAATTTCCTGTGTTTGTAAAATTAGTTTTAATTAAGCTGCTTAAATGAACATGAGACCGAGTACACTGCCTGCTTTAATTATTGAGTTAGTGTCACAGCAATAGAGACGGATCACAAAATAGTCAGAGTCTAAAGCGGGATTAAATTTGCTTAACTCGTCACAGACAAATGTTTAAAGTGGTGATTTTTTTAACTTTTGATGACAAATTGCCTTTTAATGAAAAGGTGAAGGTGCCCCTAAGATTTCAGTAAAATATCGTGCGTGGATGAAAATTTCAGACACTATTTCGCAAAGTTCAAAATAACCTGCACTACAATTAGTTGGAAAGATCATTCAGAGTTTGTTGGTACACAAAAAGCTGGAGAAACTCAGCGGGTGCAGCAGCATCTAAGGAGCGAAGGAGATAGGCGACGTTTCGGGTCGAGACCCTTCTTCAGACTCCAACGTTTCGGGTCGAGACCCTTCTTCAGATCTCCTTCGCTCCTTAGATGCTGCTGCACCCGCTGAGTTTCTCCAGCTTTTTGTGTACCCTCGATTCTCCAACATCTGCAGTTCCTTTTTTAAAAAAATTCAGAGTTTGTTGTTGTTTACAGAACAGGCTGGTTTTAAAGAGCAATTTAGATAAATGTATTAATAAGAACAGTATTTCACAGCTAATTTTTCCATTGCGCATGGAACGCATGCTGTTAATGTTTGAGGCAAATGTAACCTTTTTACATTTTTTTAAAAAAACCTCTTCTTTGTAAGTCCCACAACAAAATGGTTATTTTAGAGGTAATATTAAATTGAATAGATTTGACGTTCCATATGATCTGGCTAATACTTGAACAGCTTTTTCTGTGGGTGAAGCTATGTAAATATTTTAGCTGATATGTAGTAGGATTGTAACTGCTCAGCTAACTTTGTTTTACTTTCAATTACAGGTCATAGTTAAAACAAGGGCAGAGTACCAGCCAAGTCAAAAGAAAGGCAAGCTTCAGGCACCAAAATTTGCTGAATTTACCATCAGCTTCACTGATGGAGTTTCGGAACGGTTCAAGGTAATTATCTTTGATGGAAATATATATATATTTTTTTTAAACAGCTGACTTGAAAATCACTACACCAATTGGTGTATGTGACAATAAATGGACCTTTGAACCACTTGGAAGTGAAATTATCTTTTGCATATGATGAATGAGTTTCAAACAAATAACCAAAAGACTCAAGATAACAACAAAGACACATGCCATTGCAGTTCACAACATTAGTTCCAAAGATTGTATTTATTATGGTATATGGACACACTGATCTTGTAGTCAATGCCTACTATGTCCTGTTGTGCTAAGCAAAGAAAGAAATGCATTGTCCTGTCAGGGACACATGACAATAAACTGTTTTGACTTTGACTTATTAGACTGGTTCTTGATCTTGTATTCATTGGACTGGTTCCAGGGAATGTTGGTTTGTATTCGCTATGCTGGTACAAGGAGTGGCAAGTTTGCCAAATGAGTGGAGATTGAATAGGATGGGACAGTAGTCACAAATTTAGAAGAATTAGAGGAAAACACACATTGGACTTCATCAGTCAGAGTATTAAGTAGGGAGGTCATGTTTCAGTTATTTAAGACGTTGGTGCGGCCATATTTAGTATTGTGTTCAGTTCTGGGCACTGGTACAGGAAGTAAGTTGTCAAGCTGGAAAGGGTGCAGAGAAGTTTTATGAGGATGTTGCCAGGACTTGAGGGCCTGAGCTATAGGGAGAGGTTCAACAGGTTAGGACTTTAATCCATGGAGTGCAGGAGGATGAGTTGTGATCTTATAGAGGTGTACAAAATCATGAATAGATTGGGTAAACGAACAGACTCTCTTGTCCAGAGTAGGGGAATTGAGGAGCAGAGGACATAGGTTTTAGTTGAGGCGGGAAGGTTTAATTGGAACCAAAAGAGTAATTTTTTTCACACAGATGGTGGTGAGTTTATGGAAGGAACTGCTGAAAAGATGATTTAGAGAGATAGAATTGCAACATTTATGGGCAGGTACATGGATATGACAGGTTTAGAGGGATATGGGCCAAACACAGGCAGGTGGGACTACTGTAGATGGGACATGTTGGCTGGAAAGAGCAAGTTGGGCTGAATAAATTGGGCCGAACTGTGTGAATAAATTTACACCAAAACTTACACAATTCCGAAAGGGCATGGCAGATTAGATGCAGGGAAGATCTTTCCCCTGGTAGAAATGTCTAGGACAGCAGTCACAGTTTTGAAGAGGTATGCTGTTTTAGATTGAGATGAGGAGACATTTCTTCTATCTGGTGGTGACATAACAAGGGCCTGTGCAAGCTCAGTTGATGTGTTCAGTCAAAACAGAAATCAATAGTTTTCTAGACATTAAGCACAGCCATGATCACATTAATGATCAGCCATGATCAAAATGATCAGCCATGATCATATTGAATGGCGGTGCAGGCTCGAAGGGCTGAATGGCCTACTCCTGCACCTAATTTCTATGTTTCTATGTTTCTAGCCAGGATTATGGAGTAAGTGTTGGAAAATGGAGCTGAACAGAGGCGCAGTGGTAGGGTAATTTAGTGCAGGGTAATTTAGAAGGACCAGATGGTCCTTTTTTTTTTCTTTTGATTGTCTATATCTGTCTCTATACTATTACTAAAGCTCTCATCTTGTCCTACCACTCCATCTTCCTCCCTACCCCCCTTCCCCTCCCTCTACCCTCCCTCTCTACCCCCCTCACCCTCTCCCTCTCCACCCTCTCCCCCTCCATCTCTACCCCTCCCTCCCTCTCTAGCCATGCCTGCGCAGTTGGGGGCTATGCGTGAGTGCATAGGGCGGGTGATGGGGGGAAAAGGAGCGAATGAAAGCGTTACTTGAAATTAAAGAAATCAACATTCAAATCCCGGGTTGTAAGCTGCCCAAGAGGAATAAAAGGTGTTGTTCCTCCAATTTGCGTTTGGCCTCACACTGACAGTGGAGCAGGCCCGGGACAAAAAGGTCCGTTTTGGAATGGGAAGGGGAGTTAGTTCATTGACCTGCTCCATTCTAATACATTTGACATCAACACTACATTTGTAAAGGTCCCAGAACCCGACTGCTGTTTGACAAAGCTCCCAGGTTTAAGATATTTAGATGAACAGTCTGCAGACTTCAATTTGGATTTGTGTCATGATTGTAAAACAAACAATAGTGAATCAGTTTGAAGAGAACCATAGCCCAGGTTCCAGAATGTGAATGGAAGCAAGCAGATGGGGAACTGATCTCTTATACTACAAACCTTGCAGCACCATCCACCTTTGACGCTGAGGATTCCAAGTGCCCCATGGTCACTTTGTGCCAAAGCCACTAATTTACTGCAACATTTCAACATTGGATATTTTTCAAATTGGAATTGTCAGATTTACTCCACAGGCCAATGTTCCTGATCAGTAAACTTGTTGTGTTTGATAGTGCAGGGAACCACAGAGAGGTGTTCAAATCCCTCTAAGGCATCTGTGGGGTTTAAATCTAACTAACTAAATAAATCTGAAGGTTCTTGATCCAAAATGTCACTTATCCACATCTTCCAGAGATGCTGTCTGTCCCACTGAGTTGCAACACCTTGTGTCTTGTTTGGTGAACCAGCATCTGCAGTTCCTTCTGTCTCTCTCTTAATTAAATATTAATTAATATTAATTATAATATTAATATAATATCAAGGGGGGGGGGGGTTTAGTGTGTGCGTGTGAGGGGGGTGGTAAGTGTGTGTGTGACGCCGCATGGCCGCCCCCCAACAACCGCACGTTGAGGGGACAACCGGTCCCACTTGGTCTAGTTTATATTAATATCTTAAAAACTGAAAGCAAGTCATTCATAAATCTTTTAAATTCAAGAGAATGCAATTTTCCTTTGTTTAACTTCCTTTGTTTTGTCCAGATTCCATTTTGGTAAATCTATATGCCACACAAGGTGAATGTATGCTTCCTAAAATATTTGTTCATGGAACTCCAGGTGTGGCCTAACTCGTGATCTGTGTCACAGTGGCAGAACTTTGACCCAAGTATGCCTTGTCTTTGTATATGAAGGCCAGCATTCTATGGGCCTATTTATGATATCCCACACGTGGCATATTAATTAATATGCAGGAAGAAATCACTGAATCTCGTTGAAACTCCCCAGCTCCTATCTTTTCACTGCATCCTTAGGTGCTCTTATTTGCCTACATTGAAATCCATGTGCCATGGATTTTTTTTGCCATTTTCCTTAATTTATTATTATTATTATTATTATTATTATTATTATTATTATTATTATTTTGTAAATTATTACTTCCACCTGCACTGCTTACAATGTCTTTACCTCATCAGCCAACAAACTGTAAATATTTTGAATGGATAAGGCCTCAATGCAGGTTCTCATTTGATGCCACTAATCTGGCCAGATTGGTGTTGCCAGTCTGAGTACTTGTCCATTATCTCCGCACTCTGTCTCCTGTTACTCAGCCAATTTCCCAGCCAGACCCCACGGTAATAATCTGCCTTGTTCTGTCGATTTTTAGTCAGTCTTTTTAAATGAAATGTTCAAATGTTTCTGGAAATTACCATGAAGAACATTCACGTACGTTTGCCTGCCCACTACTTTCAAGAAATTGAAAACTGTTGAGTGTATTGGTCTCTAAATGGAAGAAATTAAATTGACAGGAAGTCATATCACGGAGAGGGAAAGATGGGTTGCATTTTGCTGACGTAAAACAGCTGGTCCCGTTGCTAGGTTACGATAATCTGATATCTGCAATTGATGAGACCTGATTCGGTTTGACTTTACTTTTTCAATCAAGTGTCCATTTTCAGGAACATTGCTCATAAAACACCCTGTGGCTAATTCACAAGTCTGGATTTCTTCATTTAAATTAATGGGCAGGTGGGATGTACTGTAATTTCATGACCAGCACTTCCTATGTGAGCACTCTGCTTTTATGAATCAGTCCTACATTTACTGTGATGATAATAGGTTCTAGAAACAACCAGTGTGTGAAAGAGGGCACAAATCTACTCTAATTGTTAAGGTTCTACGTTGTTCATTAAATTAATTCTGTGTACAGGGCCTGTGAAAATCTTCAGTGTGAGGGAGGCAGTGGGATGCAAGAGGCGATGATGCAATGTTCTGCACTCTTTGCTGAATATTTCTGCCAGATGCATTGATTTTTCACAACTTTTGAAAATGGCAATGGCCCTGTTTTAAACATGTTGGGATGGTAAGAGATTGATCTTGCCACCTTTTATCGTAATTAGTCAAATTGCCCCAATTTACTTTCACACCAGAAAGACGCTCAAATCCTGGCCCTTCCATCTCAATGCAACATATCATGATTGGCAGCCTAAATGGACTCAGCAACATTACGTCCGTACATCTTGGTAGAAAATTAATGGTTTTCGATCCAATATCCTGAGAATGGAGTGGCTGGGTTTGTATACTCTGGAGTTTAGATGGATGAGAGGGGATCTTATTGAAACATATAAGATTGTTAAGGGCTAGAGGCAGGAAACGTTCCAGATATTGGGGGAGTCCAGAACAAGGGGCCACTGTTTAAGAATAAGGGGCAAGCCATTTAGAACGGAGACGAGGAAACACTTTTTCACACGGGGAGTTGGGAGTCTGTGGAATTCTCTCTCTGAGAATGCCGGTTCTCTGGATATTTTCAAGAGAGAGCTAGATAGTGCTCTTAAAGATAGCGGAGTCAGGGAATATGGGGAGAAGGCAGGAACGGGGTACTGATTGGGGATGATCAGCTATGATCACATTGAATGGCGGTGCTGGCTCGAAACTGTGCCTGAGTAAGAAGAATTTCCTTCCAGCTGATAGATAGCTGGTGCGAGGAAGACTGGGAAATTGAGATTGACGTTCAGCTATGATTATGCAAGGAAAGTTAATCTTTTTATTCCTATAGCTTTCTCTTCCTTGCAGTTGGCTAGTCGGTGGCCTTTTCTCAGGGGGCATTAACCATGGACAGATAGGGAGCTAAAATCGTGGAATTTTACTAGAAATAAACAGATTTTTTAAATTTTACCTCTACTTAATTTATCATCTCCACTGCAACTTTAATTCCAGATGCTCTTGAAATATGCCTATCGTTTTACTGCTTGGGAATGGGTGGGTTGGAAGAAGAGAATTAATTTTTGTATCTCTTGACTGTCGAGCCGGCTGTGCATCAGAATGACATATACCATATGAGGTTATCCTGTGAATTCCATATGAACAGTACATCTGTTTGTTAGAAATGTAATGTGTTCTTGTTTGAATCTATAATATTAATCAGAATCTGCTGGGTACAGTAAATGTAGTCTTGAAAGTGTGCTGTTATTACCCTACTAATGGTGACTAGTACATATTGATGATCTCAGCTTAATTTTGGAAGAACAATTATATTAAAGAAGGAACTAATTAAAAACTTCCATCCTGTGTTTGAAATATAATTACTGAATTCCAGTATTTTTGCCCTGTGTTACTATTTCTATTATTAATTTTCCATTGCTGAAAATGTAAAAAAATGGAGGCTTGCACTGGCATAATTCTTGGCAATATGGGCTTGAGAAACAACCTTTTGGATTGCTGGACTTCATGGCAATATCTTGCTGCATGGTACCAAAGGTGAAATGAAAGTCATATCAATACACTTCTAAGATGTTGTGAGTTCAATTAATAGAATTCTCAGCCTCAATGACTTGCCTATGTTTTCTTTTACTTTCAAAGTCTCTGGTCTTGGTCACACCCGCATTGAGATAACTAATTCCCCAGGAGAATGATGATTTGAGCAAACCACAAAGTGCTAGAGGAACTGCATTAAATCATTTTGTTATTTTGAGGTCCTTGAACTATTCTGGTCAATACTTCACTGGAGTAAAAAGACTTCAGTACAGGAGCCCGTTATGGTGAACGGAGGGCTTCCAAATATCATCCACACACGAGGGAACTGTAACAGGATATTCTGTTCTAAGTGAAGATTAATCAAACTGATGAAAGACAAGATAGTGCATTTTATTTTATATTGAATCATCCTTGTCAATGGCATGGAATGTAACATTGATCTTTATGGGACTCCACTAGTGATTTGAATCTGTAATAATAGTGACACTCTGACTGCATGATTGTAAACAATATTATTAGAAACGGCGACGGCAGTGTAAATTTATACTGTAGTATAAATTTATGCTACAGTATAAATCAGATGTAACCTGAGTGCAGTATACGAACCTCTTTTTAACGGATTGCAGTTATAGCGGACAGATATCCCCACAGTAATCAGACACCACTGTCTCTTTCAGAACACAGGCTGCGAGCAACACTGCGGGAGGCTGTAGAAAATGTCAAGCAATTGCTTTGATTGGCACGTGCAACGATACTCTATTAAACAATGTAACAAACGGCCGTTAGTATTTTAGCTTGCAGTAACATAAATACATTTTTAGCTGTAAAAAATAACTATTTGAAAACTCGTTGTCTCACAGAGTGGTTGAAGTGAATCCCTTTCCTGGTTATAGCAGACAATCATCAATAACGGGCACCTTTGCCCGCTGTACGGCCCGTTATAAAGAGGGTTATCTGTAGTACAAGAATCATGAAGACTTATGTGGAGGAACGTTTGTAACTTTGTTGGAAAACAGTAAGCCTGGGGATTTAGTACATTTCAGGTTTCAATAAAGGAGGACCAAAGTTTCTTTCAAATTCTATTTGCATATAATCCACTGATTTAAAAAAAACAAAAAAAAGAAATTGAAAGTTGGGTGATTAGAACTATATAACATACCACGAGCTTTATGAAAATGTAAAAAGGAAAAGATTAACAAAAGTTCATTTGGGTCCCGTAGAGACTGAGACCTGAGAAATTATACTGGGGAGTAAGGGAATGGCAGAGAAATTAAACTGAAGATTGGTGTATCTGTCTTCACTAAAGGAAACTATGACTCTCTAAGACTCTATAACATAAACACAAGAAAGGTCTATATTTCCATATTGTATCGCTAAAGTCTATGTACAGGAAAGGTTTTGATGGGTATGGGCCAAACATGGGCAGGTGGGACGTGTAAATGGGGCTCCTTGGTTGACATGGGCAATTGGGGCAAAGGGCCTGTTTCTGTGCAGTATGACTTTCTGAAACATAGACAGAATGCTGTCTCAAAATAAAGATTGGTCATACAAGACACAGATGAGAAGAAATGTTTTCACTCAGAGGGTGGCTAATCTTTAGAGAATTGTGGAGATTCAGTTGCCACAGTATATTTAAGGCAGTGATTGATAGACTTAGATATTAAGACTATCATGAGATATGTGATTAGTGCAGTATAATGGAACTAAGATAAAAAATCAACAATGATCTTATTGACTGGTGGAGCAGACACAAAGGACAATTGGCCTACTTCTGCTTCTGATTCTTATGTTCTGTGCTATTCTCTTGCTGATTTATTTTCAATTACCCTCAATTGACTTTGATGTGAGGCCTATTCCTTTCTATTGATGATTTCTTATTTATAAAAATAATGAATCTTTTTAGCCTTTGGGTTTGTTCTGACCTCATTATTCAACCACTTTTTTCTTGATCTTGCAATTTTTCTCCTTGCTCTTGAAGTATTTTATTTAACTCTCTAGTCCCTGAGGTGGTTTTTAAAACTTGCCATTATCTTCCAGCATATTTTTATACTGCCATCTGTCACTTGACACTCAATATTGTATCCGTAGTTTACTATCAAGGCTTTTAAGTTGTTTGAGTTGTGAAGTGAACGAGTAAATTATGTATACAGACAAAACTACTTATCATTAAGTCAGAAGATGATACTGGTGAGGGCAACCTTCAGATAGACCCTTTAGTCCTCCCATTACACCATCCAACCCGTTCTTAAATGATTCAGTGTTCTTACTTTCAGTCTTTCAGTTGGAGAAAACTGTTCTTCCATTTGTTCTTTTTTGGAGAAGCAGCTGTATGTTCCAGTTTCCCCTTGAGGATGACATGAGGCACCAGATTCACTAGAGAAAACTAAAATAGCAACGAGATCTGATATGTGTTATCAGGCATTGACATTTTGCTTGTTAATGCAACCAACTGTGCTGAGAAACTCACATGCTTCCTAAAATACAGGGATTAAAATATTTTGTAATATCTAACTGTCAGTATTAATATTCCCATCTTTTCTAGCATCTAAGATTAACATCATTCCACCTTTCTCTCCTTGCTGGAATCATTTTAACAAGCCTTTGCTCTATCATTTCTAGACCAGCGCTGATTTGTTTATTTTGACAAGCCTGTGATTTATTCATGTTATTCCTCCTGTTGGCTGCCATATAATTGTACATTTCATCAGCACGGCCAGTTTGATCAACATCTCCACCCATCTGTTTCTTCCTTTTAATGCCTTTTCGTCCCATTCATTTGTCTGTGCTTTCAGGTGGTGCCTTTTTGATTGCAGGCCATAAAATTGGAAATACAGAGTACAACTAATCACAATAGTATTAACAAAGTAAGAAAAAGGCGAAGGAGAGAAATGATAGGTTATCAACATGAGTGTTTAATGACCAGACTTGATGTCTGATCATTCCCCATTGGAAGTTTAAGCACATGAAAGCCATATTTGTCAAAATATCAAGCTGAAAGATAACCCTTGCTGGAAAAACAATTTTATTTGAAATTAGGGGTACACAAAAGGCTGGAGAAACTCAGTGGGTGCAGCAGCATCTAAGGAGCGAAGGAGATAGGCGATGTTTCAGGTCGAGACCCTTCTTCAGACTGGTCAGGGATCAGGGAAACGAGAGATATAGACGGTGATGTGGAGAGATAAAGAAAAATGAATGAAAGATATGCAAAAAAGTATCGATGATAAAGGGAACAAGCCATTGTAAGCTGTTTGTAGTGTGAAAATGAGAAGCTAGTGCGACTAGCGTGGGGGAGAGATAGAGAGAGAAGGAATGTCTGGGCCCAAGGGCTGAGGGGGAGATGGGAAGGGGAGGAGACAGCAAGGGTTAACTGAATTGAGAAAATTCAATGTTCAAGTCCAGAGGATGCAGACTCCCCAAGCGGAATATGAGGTGCTGTTCCTCCAACTTGCGGTGTTGCTCACTCTGGTCGTGGAGGAGGCCCAGGACCGAGAGGTCGGATACGGAATGGGAGGGGGAGTTGAAGTGCTGAGCCACCGGGAGGTCGGGTTGGTTAATGCCGACCGAGCGGAGGTGTTCGGCGAAACGATCGCCAAGCCTCCGCTTGGTCTCACCGATATAGATCATCTGGCATCTGGAGCAGCGGATGCAGTAGATGAGGTTGGAGGAGGTGCAGGTGAACCTCTGTCGGACCTGGAAGGACTGCTTGGGTCCCTGAAAGGAGTGGAGTGGGGAGGTGAAGGGACATGTGTAGCATTTCTTGCGTTTGCAAGGGAAAGTGCCCGGGGAAGGGGTAGAGCGGGAGGGAAGGGAAGAATTGACAAGGGAGTTGTGGAGGGAGCGGTCTTTGCGGAATCTCTCCACATCACCGTCTATATCTCTCGTTTCCCTAATCCCTGACCAGTCTGAAGAAGGGTCTCGACCCGAAACGTCGCCTATCTCCTTCGCTCCTTAGAGGTTGCTGCACCCGCTGAGTTTCTCCAGCCTTTTGTGTACCCTCGATTCTCCAGCATCTGCAGTTCCTTTTTTAACAATTATTTGAAATTAGTCTTACTTGTTTTCAGTTACAGTGGCTTGCAAAAGTTTTCATACCCCTTGAACTTTTCCACATTTTGTCACGTTACAACCACAAACGTAAATGTATTTTATTGGGATTTTATGTGATAGACCAACACAAAGTGGCGCATAATTGTGAAGTGGAAGGAAAATGATACATGGTTTCCAAATTTTATTACAAATAAAAAACTGAAAAGTGTGGCATGCAAAAGTATTCAGCCCCCCTGAGTCAATACTTTGTAGAACCACCTTTCGCTGCAATTACAGCTGCAAGTCTTTTGGGGTATGTTTCTACCAGCTTTGCACATCTAGAGACTGAAATTTTTGCCCATTCTTCTTTGCAAAATAGCTTAAGCTCAGTCAGATTGGATGGAGAGTGTCTGTGAATAGCAATTTTCAAGTCTTGCCAAAAATTCTCAATTGAATTTAGATCTGGACTTTGACTGGGCCATTCTAACACATGAATATGCTTTGATCTGAACCATTCCATTGTAGCTCTGGCTGTATGTTTAGGGTTGTTGTCCTGCTGGAAGGTGAACCTCCGCCCCAGTCTCAAGTCTTTTGCAGACTCTAACAGGTTTTCTTCCAAGATTGCCCTGTATTTGGTTCCATCCATCTTCCCATCAACTCTGACCACCTTCTCTGTCCCCTGCATCCCCACAGCATGCTGCCACCACCATGTTTCACAGTGGGGATGGTGTGTTCAGGGTGATGTGCAGTGTTAGTTTTCCGCCACACATAGCGCTTTGCATTTAGGCCAAAAACTTCAATTTGGTCTCATCAGACCAGAGCACCTTCCTCCACATGTTTGCTGTGTCCCCCACATGGCTTGTGGCAAACTGCAAACGGGATTTCTTATGGCTTTGTTTCAACAATGGCTTTCTTCTTGCCACTCTTCCATAAAGGCCCGATTTGTGGAATGCACGACTAATAGTTGTCCTGTGGACAGATTCTCCCACCTGAGCTGTGGATCTCTGCAGCTCCTCCAGAGTTGCCATGGGCCTCTTGGCTGCTTCTCTGATCAATGCTATCCTTGTCCGGCCTGTCAGTTTAGGTGGACGGCCATGTCTTGGTAGGTTTACAGTGGTGCCATACTCTTTCCATTTTCGGATGATGGATTTAACAGTGCATTTGAAAACCATGTATCATTTTCCTTCCACTTCACAGTTATGTGCCACTTTGTGTTGGTCTATCACATAAAATCCCAATAAAATACATTTACGTTTGTGGTTGTAACATGACAAAATGTGGAAAAGTTCAATGGGTATGAAAACTTTTGCAAGCCACTGTAGTAAGACTGCATGTGAAATCCACAGTGCTTTAACAACTGGTCAAGCTGCTTTGAAGCTGTCATGGATAGGCCATCTCTCATCATGCTCTCGATCAAGTCAATCGTTTTCTTATGGATGTTGAACTGAAGAACTGTGATTCATCGATCCTCCAAAACCAAACAACCATGGGGCCTGTTTTCCATTTAATTATTCTTGCTCTCAATGCGGATTCTCATAGATCTACAACATGGAAGGCATTTAGCCCATATTTGGAGTATTGTGAGCAGATTTGGGCCCCAAATCTGAGGAAGGATGTGTTGGCTCTGGAGAGGGTCCAGAGGAGATTTGCAAGAATGATTCCAGGAATTAGTGGGTTAGCATATGACGAGCATTTGACTGCACTGGGCCTCCTCTCGCTGGGGTTTAGAAGGTTGAGGGGGGATCTCTTTGACATTTACTGAATAATGAAAGGTATAGACCGAGTGGATGTGGAAAGGATGTTTCCACTGGTGGGAGAGTCTAGGACCAGAGGTCATAGCCTCAGAATTAAAGGGTGCTCTTTCAGAAAAGAGGTGAGGGTAGTTAATCTGTGGAACTCATTGCCGCAGAGAGCTGCAGAGGCCAAGTCAGTGGATATTTTTAAGGCAGAGATAGACAAATTCTTGATTAGAACAGGTGTCAAAGGTTATGGGTAGAAGGCAGGAAAATGGGATTAGGAGGCAGAGATCAGCCATGATTGAATGGCGGAGTAGACTCGATGGGTCGAATGGCCTAATTCTACTCCTATGACTTGTGAACGTCAAGTCTTTGCCAACTCCAAGAACAGTTGCATTCCCCACTTGATTCCCTGCAATCCCTGCTCGCCCACATGCCCATCTACTCCACCCCTCCCCCCCCCAGTTCTCCTGCCATCCACCTACACTGGGTAATTTACTGGCCAATTAACTTGCAACCACCATGTCTGGATTGTGGGAAGAAGCTGGAGCACCCGGGGGGAAACCCAGGTGATCAGGAGAATGTGCAAACTCCACACAGACACCACTGGAGATCTAAATTGAATGTAGTTCATTGGAGCTGTGAGGAAGCTGCACTATATCTACAGCTCCACTATGCTGCCCAAATATTGCCAAACTCCTGTGTTATTTATGATTTTGAATCAATTACTGGATAATTCCAATTTTATTAATTTAAAAGGATTTTTTATTACTTCATCAGATTTTAAAAAAAAACAAAAACTTTTTTTGGATAATGGTAGAGTATACAGTTTGAGGATGAAATGAAATGAAATCCACTCCACCAGAGCACATGAGTTCAAGTCCGGTCTTGGCTGGTGAGAGTGCCTTCTGATATGCTTTTCCTGGAGATGTGATTTGGGGGAAAACACATTCTTTTTTTTTTTAAATGCTTGAGTGATACATCAAGTTTGAAATGTTTGAGCACATCAATACCAGAAATCTCCCCCCTGCCCCCTTCCTCACCAGGAAGTTGGATATGACACCCCTTGTTGCAATTCACCCTTGTTGCAATTCAGACTTCATTTACATTTGCATTTTCCACACCTGATGGCATTGAGTGGATATTTGACTTGTCAACAGAAATCTTCAATGTTAACTGCTTTGTGAGAATCAATTTTACTTTTTGCTAGGTATAAAGCTCAGATATATTTGCTGTTATAGATTTATTAATATATATTTGGCTATCTGGTCCAGTTTCAAAATATTTATATGATCTGAAAGCAGCTAATATATATATGATCAGAGTTATCCTCAGGATGAGTGCACGGGTTGATACCAAGAGAATACAAGAAGCTGGATACAAAATGCTGGAATAACTCAGCTGGTCAAGCAGCACCTCTGGAAAAGAAGAATATGTAACATTTCAGGTCGTAACCCTTCTTCAGATTGAAAGGAGAGGTGGGGGTGAGGGAGGATAAACTGGAGGCGAGAAAAGGCCAGATCAGGGATGGCAACAGATGACCTCAGGAAGGGTGGAATCCATAATGAACCATTGTTGGCTGGGGAAGGTGTGATAACAAGAGGGATACAAGGCCCTAATTTATTCTGACCTTTTCTTGCCTCCAGTTTATTACAACCTTCCCTTCCCCCCCCCCCTTCCCCCCCCCCCTTCCCCCCCCCCTTCCCCCCCACCCTCTTCCCCCCCCCCCCCCCCCCCACCTTCTGCTTTCAGCCTGGAAAAGGATTCTGACCCGAAACATCACCCCAATTTTCTCCAGAAATGCTGCCTGACTTGCTGAGTCACCCCAGCATTTTATGCCTATCTTTGGTATAAACCAAGATTTGCAGCTCCTGCCCACACACCATGTGAATAAAATAACAATTGTCTTTTGAATTGCTCCACAGAACAATCGATGAATTGATTGATGCCCACAGTAATGGTAAATAAAAATGTAAGGAAAATGAAGATGTATATATGCACAATCCATGCTAAAATTGCACAATAACCACAGTGATTCACTGGAAGGAAATCATAATTTTCCATAATAAATTTTCAACGGCCCCAGCACACCCGCTGGAATCTGCTGCGGCTAGGCAGCCTGTGTGACATTGCTGGATTGATCATGGTGATACTGGCATACACAGAAACCCAGCTGTGGCACACCCTAAAGCCAGACAGCAGTGCATATGGTTTGTATCACATGGCATCAATCTGACAGTAGTTCTGTGTGCCCCATGGTGACTCTTTCATTATAACATCTAGGATCAGATCACTGCTGCTTCAGGCAGCGGATAAATGTTTTACACAAGTTTTCTAATCTATCTTGGATTATAAGAAATATTTGACACCGATCTCGGATGTGATCTGGGATACTGCTAGATCGTTGAATTCTTGACGATAGATACTCTTAAGTTCAGTGGTAGCATGGTAGCATTGAAAACCTTTTATTCAGGCCCTGTGTCTCAGAGCGATATATTCATAGAAGACAAAGAAAAAGCAGGCAACGACTGGCTGTACTTCTCAGCTCCTTGAATGTTACCTTCCCTTTCTTTCTATTGGTTCCCTATTACTATTTGAAATTGTGTTTCGTTCTGAATGGTTTAGCTATGTGGTATTTAATAACTCATTACCACTCCCCTTTTGTGGGCGTTCCTTTCGTTTCTCACTGGTTTTGGGCCGTCTGAACCAACCCTGCAGTATTGTTACACCCCATGTTACTTCCAGTCTCGTTTTGGCAGCACACTATTTACAGTTCAGAGAAGGGTTCAAAGGGCCTGAGCTATAGGGAGAGGTTGAGCAGGCTAGGACTCAATTCATTGGAGTGCAGGAGGATGAGGTGTGATCTTATAAAAGTGTACAGAATTATAAGAGGAACATATCGGGTAAACACACAGAGTCTCTTGCCCAAGTAGGGTAGTCGAGAACCAGAGAACATAGGTTTATGATGAGAGGGGAAAGATTTAATAGGAAGCTGAGGGGTAACTTTTTTACACAAAGGGTGGTGGGTATATGGATCGAGCTGCTGGAAGAGGTATTTAAGGCAGGTACTATCGCAACGTTTAAGAAACATTTAGACAAATACAGAGATAGGTTTTGAGGGATGTGAGCCAAACACAGGCGGGTGGAACTAGAGTCGATGGGTCATTTGGTCGGTATGGGCAATATAGGTCGATGGGTCTGTTTCCATGCTGTATGACTATGAATAATTCATAATTCTCCCTCAGATACCATAGAGAAACTTCATAATAATTAGCACTGGTGATATTGGGCTAGACTTTAATCTTTGCATTGTTCTGGGAGTATGGAGTGACAAATCGGAAACCTGGAGGTAATGGCTACTAAATAATCATAACCTTTTCCACGGGTGCTCCTGTTTCCTCCCACATTCTAAAGATGTGCAGATTTGTAGGTCAATTGGCCTCTGTAACTGGTTCCTAGGGTGATTGTGGTCGGCGGGGGTTGAAGGGCCTGTTTCCATGCTGAATCTCTAAAACTAAAAAAAACAGAAAAGGATTCCCGGAGGTGCTGCCAAGGGTTGTGAGGAGCTGGAGAGATTTACTGTTCTGTAGTCAGGGCGAATCATGAGGTTATTCTGTAGTGTCATAGGCTTGTATACAATGGAACCAGGCCCTTTGGCCCAACTTGCCCAAGCTGCCCAAGATGCCCCATCCATACTAGTCCCACCAGCCTGCATTTGGCCCATATCCGTCTAAACCTCTCACCCACAGTCCCTCCCCATCTTATGAGTACCCAACTTGTATACTGCCCGTACATACAAACAAGGGTTTGGTGGATTGGCAGGATGGATTTGCTAACTACTGTGGGGCTGTAGGCATCTTCTGCCAGGTTGGAAATAATTTGAAGACTTCAAAAATAAATTTAATTATCTTAAGATGTGGTTTAATAGAGATGAAAATCCAAGTGGAACTAAAGTGAACACTAGCTTGACAGAATGAGGGGGTGGAAACAAGATTGCATTTGTTATAAACCTTTAACGAATAACACACAGTGCCAGGTGATTAAATGAGCATGCCAGGTTTAATCACTAGGTTTCAGCCAAGGCTGAGTAGGTGGTATTTTCTAATTCTAGAGATATATAGTAATGGACATAAGTTAGCGCAGTAATCTGAAAGTTTTTAGGGAGATTTACTTGGTTATTAATATTTTGTTAGACTCTCCTGCGCTAACATTTAGCTTTGATTTCCTGGGGAGTGTGCAGAAGAGATTCATGAGGATGTTGCCTTGATAGGAGCATTTCAATCATAAGGGGAGACTGGAGACACAAATTGCAGATGTTGGAAACTTGAGCAGAAGACAAAGGACTAGAGAAACTCAATGAGTCGGACAGCTTGAATTGGCATACCATGTTTCGGGTTAGGACCACCTTCAGACTAATAGGAGTTGGGGGTGGGGGGGGGGGGCAGAAAGATGGAAAGGAGATGTGGGGGTTGGATAAAGCCATGCAAGTGATGGGTGGACACGAGGGACTGCTGATGCTGGTTTACATAAAAAGACACAAAGTACTGGAGTAACTCAGTTATAGGTAGATACATGTGAGGTGTTTTGATGGGTGGAATAAATGACAAAGCCAAGAGGTGAAAAGGAGTCAAAAGATTGTCAGATAAGGAAAGGAGTGAAATGTAAAACCGGAGGGAGGGATTTTGATGGAAGGGGCAGGGAAGAGGGGGAGACTTTATAGGCTGGGTTTGTTTTCATTGGAATGGAGGAGCTGAGGAGTGACCTGACAGCGATATGAGGGGAAAAGATAGAGTAGATAGTAATTATCTTTTTTCCCGGAGGGGTGTCCAAGAAAAGTGGGCATAGGCTTACAGTAAGGTGTAGGGGATATGAGGGAGTATATTTTCACACAGTGTGTGGTTAGACTCTAGAATGCACTGCATGAAGGGGTAGTGAAGACGGATACTCTCAACCGTCAAAAAGCATCTGGATAGGTACATAGCTGACTGCAGACCTAATGTAAGGATTGGTGTAGATGGGCATGGTAGGTGGCGTGGGCCATTATGAGGTGAAGGGCCTGTTTTGTGCTGTACGACTATGACTAATTCTAGCAGAAGAAAAGGAGGGAATTATTTTTCACACAAAGGATCATCAGGAATCTCCTTCTTTTTGGGGTGTAAAGTCAGTCAGGGTTTCCAGGAGGGAAATGGTCAGATATTTAAGGCAATACATTTTTTTTTGTAAAATATTTTTATTAGAAGTAAATACATATTAAGAAGGAATAACATAAAATCAAAAAAGAAAAAACATATTATTGGTCACATACATTCTTAATAATTTTAAAGTTTACAGTCGTTCTTATTTATACCTATATTTTTTATTATTTTATAACAGAAAGAAAATAGTAAAGAGAAATAATAAAAAGAAATAAAACAGAAGTAGAAAATCAATAAAATGAGTGGAGTATAAAGCAAGATATTCTTCATTGGAGATATATGCGTGGTCTATTGTATATAGTTCTTCATCCATTCCTTCATTCAGGCTTCAGTCAGGCCCTCGAACTGGTCCTCCTTGACCCTTTAAGTATTCAATAAATGGAGACCATATTCCTCTGAATTGATCTAGCTTGTCCAAAAGGACAAGTCTTAGTCTTTCCAGATGAAGTGTCTCCGACATTTCTGTAATCCATATTTTGATTGTGGGGGATGTAGGATCTTTCCAAAATCTTAGTATTAGTTTTTTACCAATTATTAAACTATAACCAATAAAAATTATTTGCTGTGTTGTTAGTAGATGATCCGTTTCTATTATTCCTAATATGATTAATTTTGAGTCTGGAGTCAGATTTGCATTAACTACTTTCGAGATTATGTTAAAAATTTCTATCCAAAAATTAATAATTTTTATACATTTTGTGAATGAATGCGTTAGATTAGCTTCTAAATGCTGACATTTATCACATATAGCAGAAACATTTGAAAAAATTCTGTTTAATTTGGATTTCGAGAAGTGTAATCTATGTAAAACTTTAAATTGTATCAGGGAGTCTGGCATTTAATGAGCAGTGGTGTATATGTTGTAAACTTTCATTCCATACTTCTACACTAATTGTTTGTCCTAATTCGTTTTCCCATGCTTGCCTATATATTTCCGAGTTTGGTAAATCATTTTCCAGTAAAATATTATAAATATATGATATTAATTTTTCTGTATTCGGATATTTATTTAGACATTCATCTAAAATTTCTGTCTTTCTATTTCTAAAATCCTGTGTGTTTGATTTAACATAGTCTCTAATTTGTAAATATCTAAAGTACTCTTTTGAGTGTAATCCATAATTTTGTTGTAATTCCTGAAATGAAAGGAATAAACTTTCCCTGTAGAGATCACCCATCTTATTTATTCCATAGTTCTTCCATTTAAAAAAACCTTTATCCACCATTGAAGGTTTAAAAGTGATGTTATTTGCAATGGGAAGAGCCAGTGGTATACTTTCTAATTTTAATGTTTTCTTTAATTGTTTCCAAATACGTATGCCACTTTCTATTATTGGATTTCCTCTATAACTTTTTTAATGTATTTTAGTATTAGCAAATAAAATAGAGCTAATTTCAAAAGGTGAACAATCTTCCTTTTCCATTTTTAACCAGTTTGGTTGTTTATCTACTTCTTCCAACCAAATGTTCATATCTTTAATATTAACTGCCCAATAATAAAACATAAAATTAGGCAATGCAAAACCTCCATTCATTTTTGATTTATTCTATGGCTCTTATAATCCCAAATAAAGTTGGTAACTATAGAGTCCACTTTCTTAAAAAAAAATTTTAGGAAGATATATCGGGATCAGTTGAAACAGGTATAATAATTGCGGAAGAAAAATCATTTTATCGCATTAATTCTACCTAGCATTGAAATAGGCAATGTTTTCCAATATAGGATATTCTTAAGTAGTTTATTCAATAGGGGTGGGAAATTAGATTTAAATAAAGAATCATATCTTTTTGTTACATGAATTCCAAGATATTTGATTTTTTCATTTGCTATCTTAAAAGGATATTGTTGTAATATATGTGAGTTATTTCCCATTATTGGCATAAGTTCACTTTTATTCCAATTAATTTTATATCCTGAAATCAATCCAAATTGAGTTATATTGAGTTAGTATTCCTATCTAATAAGTTAGGAATACTAATTTCCGGCTTTGTAATATAAAGTAATACATCATCTGCGTATAAAGAGATTTTATTTTCAGTTTCTTTGGTTTCATACCCGTATATTTCAGGATGTAATCTGGCGCGCTGTGCTAATGGTTCAATTGCCAGTGCGAACAGCAGTGGAGATGGAGGACAACCTTGTCTACAGCCACGGAATAAATTAAATTTAGTTGTTAACATTTGATTTATTAATATTCTAGCTGTTGGCTTGGTATATAGTAGCTTAACCCATGTTATAAACTTCTCTCCCAACTGAAAAGTTTCCATAACCGAAAATAAATAAGACCATTCAATCTGATCAAAAGCTTTCTCTGCGTCCAATTAAATAATTGATAAATTTTATTAATGTTTCTTTTCGAGTATATAATTTTGAATAATCTTCTCAGGTTGTTTGAGGAGTATCGTTTTGGTATAAATCCTGTTTGATCTGAATGAATTACTTTATTAATCACTCTATTTAGTCTTTGCGCTAGTATTTTGGTTAATATTTTTTTATCAGTATTTAAAAGAGCTATGGCTCTATACGACCCTGGATCATCCAGATTTTTATCTAATTTAGGTATAAGTGTTATAATAGATTCATTTAATGTTTCTGGTAACTTCTGTTGTGCATAAATGTGTTCATAAAGTGTCTTCAAACATGGAGCTATCATATCATAGAATGTTTTATAAAATTCTGATCCAATACTATCCGGTCCTGGAGTTTTACCATTTTTTAATGACTTAATAGCTTCTTCGATTTCTTTAGTAATGATTTCAGCGTTGAGTGATTCTCTATTTTCTGAATCCAGTCCTTTTAGTTTACAATTTTTAAAAAATGTTTCTACTCCTATTCGATTTTCTGTCGTTTTGGCTGAATATAAATGTTTATAATATTGCAAAAATCTCTCATTTATATCTTTAGTTTGTACTAATAAGTCCCCTTTGTCTGATTTAATCCTATGGATTAATTTTTCTCTTTCCAATTTTCGTAATTGACGAGCCTATAATTTTTGTGGTTTATCTCCAAATTCAAATTGTATTTGTTTAGTATATTGGTATAGTTTTACAACTTGGTCTGACTATTTGATTTAATTTATATTTCAATGCAAAGATTTTATTATGTTTTATTATGGTTGGGTTAACAGCATTTTCTGTATCTAATTGTTTGATCTCCTTTTCCAATGCCTGTTGTTCCCTCCGATTCTCTTTATTATAAAATGCTTGAGAGGATATCATAATTCCCCGAAGATACGCTTTAAAAGTTTCCCATAATAGGGCCGAAGATATTTCTGGTGTATCATTTACTTCAAAGAAAATCTTGATCTGTTTTGTGATGTATTCTTGAGTTATTTTGTCTTTTAAAATTTGTGGGTTAAATCTCCATTGTCCTTGTTTTTCCGTTTTACCAGTTATTTTCATCATAAAAGTTAAAGGTGCGAGATCTGAAATTATAATATTATGATATTTTGAATTATAAGTGAATGGGATAAGTTTTAAATCTACCAAAAAATAATCTATTCTTGAATAAGTTTTATGCACAGGTGAGTAAAATGAGTATTCCCGTCCAGCTGGGTTTTGCATTCTCCAAACATCTTTAATATTACTAGTATCTATATATGCATTTATTAGATCACTGGAATGCGATTTAAGTTTCCGTTGTTTTGATGATCTGTCCAAATAAGGATGTAGTGTACAATTTAAATCTCCTCCAATTATTAAGTTGTGTTGTGATAATTCCGGAATAGTATTAAATTTTTTTTAAAAAAACAGTAGGCTGTCAAAATTTGGGCCGTATACATTGACAAAAATCATTTTTTGTGTGTATAATTCTCCTATTACAAAAATTTATCTACCATCACTATCAGTTATTGTTGAAGTGTTTTTAAATGAAGTGCCTTTACGAATTAATATTGCTACCCGACTAGATTTGTGTGTGAAAGAAGAATGATACACTTTGTCAATCCATTTAGCCTTTAATCTATGTTCTGCCTCTTTTTTTAGACGCGTCTCTTGGATGAATACCACATCTGCTTTAAGTGCTTTTAAGTGTGCTAATAC
Source organism: Okamejei kenojei (assembly GCA_035221665.1). NCBI lineage: Eukaryota > Metazoa > Chordata > Chondrichthyes > Rajiformes > Rajidae > Okamejei > Okamejei kenojei. The sequence continues at coordinate 47,747,177 of CM069131.1, read as the reverse complement.
TTTACCTCTCTTAATTGGTTCGTTAATACCTTTAACATTCCAGCTACAAAACGTTATTCCTCCATTCCCCATATTCATTTGTAAGTCTTGCATCTTTTATCTAAAGGAATATATAATAGGGCAAATGATTCAGCTCGACATACCCGACTTTACACCCGAACTCCGAATAGATGAATTTCAAGACCCTTGAGTATCTCTCACGTATATACCTCCTTTGCATTAATTTATAACTCCATTCAAAAGTCAAATAATAATAACAAGAGATAATATTAAAAAAAGGATAGATTAAGAGATTAATAGGGTGCACAAAGAAAGAAAAACTACATCTAATATTGGTGTAGTTAGTGTTAGCCACACTACCATGGCTAGCAATCTGTAGACTTCGGTGGTCGATGTTACTAACTTATCCATTTCCGTGATTCATTAAAATTGTTATTCCATACAAATATTTAACCGGGAGTATTAAACTCTGATGTGTACAAAATCCATCAGTCAAGTATTTGATAATATCTATACTTAATACTTATTAAAAGCAATAATAATAAGAAAATATACAAAATAAAGTAATAATAAAAAATAAGAAAAAGGGAAGAAAAATATAGAAAAAGTAAAAAAAAAAAATAATAAAAAGTACCAGGGGGGATAAATAAAGTCAAAGTTTATATTTTGTGTATTTATATTTACTATTTACTTAATCCTAAGCAAAGCAGCTATAGTTAGTTGTTAATCATTAATTGTTAGTTATTAGCTTTAATTAATAATAATACCACAGTATTAATTTTAGTATGTGTTAGTTATTAATATTAGTGGTGTTACTATTCTAATTATTAGTATCCATAGGAGCGTCTCCAATCCGGATTTCCCCGAATCTCCCATCCGCATCCTTCTCCATCTTCTTTAGATGAAACAAGTCCATAGTCCATAATCCATTCCAATCTTGAAAGTACAATTTAATTGTTGTTATAGTTCATCTTTGAAGCTTTCATTCAGTCTACCTCTCGCTCCTTAATCCCTTGGGCAAAGCTCATTGCATCCGCTGGGTTTTTGAAATAATGTTCTTCCTGGTTGTAGGTAATTCTCAGGGTGGCTGGGTACCTCAGACTGTACTTCAGATTCTTCACTTACCTCAAAATTCTTTTGGTCTCCTTGAACGCATTTTGTTTCTTGGAGACCTCTGCTGGATAGTCTTGGTAGATGCTGATCGAATCTTCTTCATATGTAAGATTTCTACTTTTTATAATTTTCTTCATCATCTCCTCCAGGACATGATCATACTGGACTTTTACTATCATTTGTCTTGGAGGGGCGTCTTGCTTTGTATAACGTCTCATTACGCTGTGTGCTCGGGCTAGTAAAGGCTTTTGTTCCAGAGATAAAACCTTTTGCAGTAAGGTTGCAGTAAACTCTCGGGTATCTTGATTCTTTTCTCTCCCTTCTCGAATACCCACGATCCTTAGGTTCTGCCTTCTCTGGCGACAACTCGGTACACTTATCAGTTATTTTGCCCGGTAAGTCAGATAAACGTTGATTTTCTTTGAGGAGTGTTTTCGTAGTCTGAGTACTTGTTTCGACTAGTTCTTCAAGGTTCTTTATGGCTGTCGACTGTTCCTTGATTTCTTCCACCACGGGTTCCATTTCTATTTCCACCTTATTTTCGATTTTTTCATTCATCTTTTCCACTATACTTGCAGATTGATCCGTCAATATTTCTGCAATTTCCTTTCGGAGTTTGTCAGATAATTCGGTGGCCAAGATATTAATTTCAGACTTTAACTCCTTCATCTCCTTGATTTTTTCTATTTCTTGTTTAATATTCATTTTTGCCAATTCAGTCTTTAATTCCAACTTTAACTCAGCCATTTCTTGTAGAAAAAAAACTTTGAGTTCTTCAATTTCCTATTTTTCTTCGTTTTTTTTGACACATCTTCTAGGCAATACAATTTGTAGGGATGCAGGGCATGAGTGAGGAATTGCAGGATTGCACCATAAAGAACGATTCTGTGATGCTGAACGTCATGCACAGCAGCTGTGCTCATTATTGAATACGTCAAGCAAACCCGTTCTTTTTGCAGTCAGATATGAGATTTGTACTTGTTCTTGGCCATTCATTCATGATGGATTGGTGACAGAGTTACATGGGTGCATTATTTGTTCATCCAAATACCACAGGGCATTCATAAAGGAACAGTCATTGTAAATTGTGATCAGTGGAAATGAAGGACAAAATTACCAAGTTACAAAGCATAACCTTTGTCAAGTTGAACCTTAAAGCTGTGATGCTGCGATTCAAAGCTACAAGAAAAGCTTCCAAAACGAGGGCAGATTGTTAGGAGATTAAAACCTTTTTTTTTTAATGACTTGACGTGTTCTGTCCATTTAACGGTGCTAAACATCAGCTTTAATTGGGTGCCTTAACATGAATGAATGTAAATGAGAACACATAAGAACATTTCCGTTTTTTCAGTCACATTTGGTCCACCATTGCACTGCCTCTACTTCTGGTACAAACTAATGAGACAGTGAGTGAATGATCACAAATAGCTTCAACTTGATTTACTGTCTTGGGCTAGACAAAAGTCTCAGTAGTTTCACCGGAGATTCATCAGTAGTTGATGATTTTACCGTGGGAGGCTAACTTGCACTTGCAGTGTCTAACCAACACATGAATGTTTAGCGTTAGACACATACGGATGCAGAGAAATAACCCCCTATGCCATATCTAGTTGTTCTGCACAAACCTCCCAAACATCTTCCAAGTTATTTTTTCCGAGGTGGCACAGAAGGTAGTGCTGCTGGGTCCACATGGGCAGTGAGCTGCCTCCACATGGGCAGTGAGTTGCCTCCACATGACCCGAGTTCCGAGATGCCATGTGCTGATGCTTGTTTATACCAAAGACAGACACAAAATGGTGGAGTGACTCAGCGGGTCTGGCAGCAACTCTGGAGAAAATGGATAGGTGACGTTTTGGATCAGGACCCTTCTTCCATAAAAATAACAAAATGTGCATCTGTGGGTGTTTTGCTATCGGGCAAGACAATAATCCAATATTTCAACCATCTGAGTCTTATCCATCACTCATGTCCTGGCACAATTTTTGGACACTTTGGTTGTTCCGCGGGAACCCATGGAGATGTTAATATATTGCCTTGGTATGTTGACTTGACCCAAGAACAAATTTCCACGTGAGCCTCTTGATTCAGTTGCGCTGTCTAATTTCTCCCACACACCATGCAACTCTTTGCTAAATCCTAAACAGTTACTGCTCGACCTTAAAGCACATAATTGCGGATCCTGTTTTATTTATCTTTTGTTAATTATCAAGATTTCCAATTTAAAAAATATAACTCAAATTATCTCAAATGATATGGATCAGGTTGATTTTGAAAGAATACATTTAAAAACTATTGTAAACAATTATTTTCTGCCAGTGATGTTAAATACTGGATTGATCAGCTCATTAACTGCAAACTTTTAAAGCAAAACTTTCTATTTAAAATCGTTACTTTTAAGTGTTTAAATATGTCATAGATTGACTTCCTCGTTTTTGCAAGATCTATTATTATTTATTTATTGAGTTTGTAGCAGGCTTTGTTAACCATGTAATCCCTTGAGAGGCACATAAATTATTAATTAGTATCCAGATGTTGGATCTAATGGACCCAACTACCTTTGGAAAGTGTGACCTGCACCTGTTCATAGCACTGAACAAAGACTTAAACCATATGAATAATTTCACAGTCAATTACCCTAGTTTGTTTAAAGCATGGAAAGGTGATGCTTAGCAGCAGCAGAAATTGCACATTTGTATTATTAACAGTCACTCTGTTCTTTATACTGCCTTCAAATGTCCTTCTCAATTCCATTTTAATGGAATTCCATAAGTATTGTAATTATGTCTCACTCTGTTAGAGGATCGGTTAGTCATGCTTAAAATACATTCTCAGAGCATCATGCTATTGAGACGAAAAATAAATTGCTGCTGAATGTGGTGTGTTCATTCTGCACCTGAAATATATGGCTATGCTCCATAATGATTACGGTGTCCAGGTGTCGAGGGCACCTAACACAAACTGTGGGGCCCTTCATCAACAACTGGTAAATTATTTGTTTATATTAACAAAAATTATTTAATATTTCACTCAAGACTGATTGCAGCATCCAAATGTAGAGAAATATGACATGCCTTTTTCCTCATATTTTTCTCATTATTGATTTTGATTAATGGATGTTCAGTTTGGCAATCTGTCATTTCAGCACATGCTGTTAGGGGTAAATTTGAAAGCATGATTTCTCTGCATACAATGTGGATCTGGGGACCAATTGCAACAGAATGTGATCTGCTTAAAATAATGTTGTCGCAATTCTTTTGCAGGTTACAGTTCTCATTCTCTTTGCACTGGCATTTCTCACATGCATCGTGTTCCTGGTAGTTTACAAAGCTTACAAGTATGAGCACAGCTGCCCAGATGGATTTGTCTTCAAGGTGAGAATTTTCTTTAGACTTAAAGGCAATATAAAACTGTTCCTTTCAAAAAAATCACTAGCAATAAGATATTGGGATTAGTACAAATTTGGATGTTTGTGAATATACCTACATTAAGTTTATGTGTCTTGTAGACAGATCAACAGGCCCACTCTTCCAGGAATATCTTGGTTTAAAAATGTTTGTTGTTTTGCCTTGCTCCAACTCCGAATCCCCATTTACCACGACTGCACTTTGGTGAACATTGTAAATCTAGCCCTTGTTCATCCTTTACCCCATCATAACTTCAGCTAACTAGACCAGAGGTTGGAAAGCAGTCTTCCAAGTTCTTTCCTTCCATTTCCTTTTAATAATTTCCTTTTACTCTGATTCCTTGGGAAATGTTAACGAAATACGTGCCAATGAGATATCGTTAATATTGATCCCAAATTGTCTTTTAAGTGGTACTATTAAATATTCTTGCCATGTAACAGTCTCTCGATGATTCTCTCATTAAGCTATTAGCTGCAGGCTGGGAGATGTTTCTAATGGAGCCAGCTTTCTACCAGAGGGCATGCGAGATTACTCTAAAATAATAGCTGCTGTGGAAGTAAATGACTAAAACCATTCTCATCTTTTCCCCTAAATCTGTAACAGGGCATTAGAAGATAATGGTGAGAAGTGTGAATCTGATTGTTCCTTAGTTCAGGAAAGCTATAATATTTTCTACTGTCCCAACTGTTCATTATTAGTCAGCCTGGAAAATGTATTATTTTTAATTATCTAGTTGTGCACTTGCAAATGTTTGCCTTTCGTGTGTGCGTGGTTTGAACATTTTGACATTGAATGTATTTTTTTGCGGAAGGACGGGGTGCTACTTTTGCCTGTAATACTGACAATAAAACACTCTACTGATTAAGTTTTACCGATCAAAAAAAAACCCCACAGACCTTGGAATAAATAAAAATAGAAAATCTTCGAAAACGCATCAGGTCAGACAGCATCTATGGATCTATCGCCATATTTATGGGTTTTCCCATACTAGGCAGAAGCTTAGTTTTTAATCAAGACAGGACAGCTTATTGACTTTTTGCATTATTGCTGTGTTGTCTGCTTTTAAAATACCATGGATAGTCGTAGTAGGCCCCCTCTCGGTCATGACTGACCATGGGTGATGCTTCCTGGTCAGATGCAAGCCTGGGCGATGTCATATGGAGGACAGGCTGTTGCCCATGCAGCACGTTCCCCCTCTCCACATCGCTGATCGATCCAGCAGGGCCGTTACAGTTTGGCACCAGCGCTGTCGCAGGAGCTGCCAGAGCGAGGTTGGAGACAATGATGAACTGCCTTAGGGGCTCCGACTCCGGATTTTCTTGAGGATTACTCCTGGAGCCTTTTCCATGACTGGATATGGCCACAAGGCAGTGGAGGTTTTAAATCAGAGTTTTCCCTCCTAGATGGACTGCCTTCCCAGGCTGACGAGCCCCATCTGCCTACGATTGAAGTATAATCACTGCTTTGTAGAAAGTATTGTTACAGATTTCCGCATTACAAAGCCCAATAGGAGGATTAAAACTGAAAATCAAAAACAAACCTTTCGATGCTGGAAATCTAAACTAAATATCAGAAAATGCTGGAAACATTCAGCAGGTCAGAAAGCATCCGTGGGAAGGAAATGGGGTTAATGTTTTAGATCCCATACCCTTTGTAAGAAATAACTGGTTAATTTATACCAGTTGAGGAAGACATATTCATCAGAACACTTCTCATTTAAAAATGTTGCGGTATCATTTGCACCCACAGAGGGAGCTTTAATTAGTTTGCAGTTTTATCTTTGTGATGCATCTTTAAATATTCACTCGGCTTTGTATGAATGATGGCTTCCATTGGCAATCACAAGTATTTAAAATAACTATTTTCCATTGATTTGCTTTATGTAAAGTCTAACTCGCTGATTATTGCAGAATGGTTTTTTCCCTGTTTGAAATGGTTTTTATGTGAGTCAGCATAGGGAACAACTGATCCAGTATAATCTTTACATTGTCATCTTCATCCATTTGTTACTTTAACTATTGCAAGCGCACGGATAGAGACACTGAGCTCATAAATGGAGTCAAGACCATCTCCTGTCAAGGTTATTGCACTTGAACTACGTTTTCGATGACTGTTGGATGGACCATCTGCATCTTAGTGAAATGACAGGCTCAGCTGGTTGCCCGGTGCATAGCAGCTGTTATCAATTTTTTAATAAAATGTTTTAGTTCTGCTCATTCAGTAGGATAAATGTTGCTGCTGAGAAGGTATGACACTGCCTTCTTGTGTAGATACATTGCACATGGATTGTGCAGCATGACCAGGCTTAACCTGGCATCAAGGCCTAAGAGTGTTTTTGTTGTCTACCACACCATCCATCTTATTACCCTGTCTGCAAAACCTTCTGGTGTAGTATCTGAGAATAACAGTTGTATTAGCAGGAGCCAAATAAGTGTCATGGATCAGATTATCCTAGATTAATGACTCAATTGAGTTAAAAGAGCATTCTTATGCCATATTGACTGCATACAAGAGAACCTTTGGTAGAGAACACACAGATCTAATGATCAAATGGTGTTAAACGCTGAGCTGTAGTTGCTAAATAACAGCCCGATGGACATCTTTTAATTGTCCAAGTGGTCCAGTGGAAATTGGGGAGCCAGCAAGATGAAATCCCCTGTTGATCTACTGTGGTGGAAGGTGAATTGTAATAGGTCCAGGTCCTTACTAAGACAGTTGATAAATAACCTCTTAAAGCACTTAATCACCATGGATGTTAGTGTCACTGCTCAATAGTCATTGAGGCATGTCACCTTACTCTTCATGGGCACCTGTATTATTGACGTCCTTTAAAAGTTGGTTGGATCTTCGGAGTTTAGTATTGAGAGGTTGTAGATGTCTGCACAATCTCCAGTCAGTTAGTTTGCACAGGTACATCATCAGCTGGATGCTTCCCAGGGCTTCACGGAGGATGGATCTTCTGACATCGGCCTTGGTGACTGCAATTAGAATGTCGCCGAAGGTTATGGAGGTTAAAGAAGGTACACTGATGTTCCCTTTCACAGCAAACTTAGAAAGCATGGAACTCGTCTGGGAGTGTTGCCTTGTTGTCACTTCAGCTAGCACTTGGTTTTGCCTTGTAGGAAGTGATGGTGTGCATGCCCTGCCATGGCTGCCCACCACCCATTCAGTAGAGACCAAAAGTTGAGACCTATCTTTGTTTTTCTGATTAATTTATCAGAAGCTTAACTTGAATTTCCTATATATTTGCTATTATAATATTTACTTACCTATGTTTATGCGTCTACCTTTTCTCAATCTTTAAGATTTCCATCAGGTCTTCCCATAATCTTTTCTCAATTCCATAATCTGAGTTTTGTGTACAATTCAGAAATCAGAACCAAAACACAATGACTTAAGATCTGCGTTGGTTGTCGCCATATGTGTCGAGAAAGTGTAATATCACCTTCCAGCACTTGATCCAAAGGCCTGCAGATCATGGCTTTCAAGTACACTTACAGCCACTTAATGAATTATGTAGAGGTCTCTGCTTATGCCACCCTCTCATATTTCAAATCCCTATCAACATGGGGCTTGAAAGATTTTTCTTCAGATGTCCTCTAATCCTTCTATGTCTCTTGTCTGGACTCCTCCGATTAGGAAAATGGGTCTTTCCTATTTAATTGTTCAAGATCTTTCATTATTTTAAACAAAGTCATGCATGGAAATTCTGCCTTTGGCCTAACTCATCCATGCCACCCATCTAAATTAGTCCATTTGCCTGTGTTTGACCTATGTCCCTCTACAGTACACCTATCCACGTACCTGTCAGAATATCTTTTAATTTTGTTATTGTATCTGCCTCAACCACTGTCTGGCAGCTTGTTCTATACATGTTTCACCTACTGTGTGAAAATGTTGCTCCTCAGGTTTCCATTAAGTCTCTCCCCACTCACCTTAAACTGGTGCTATCCAATCAGCGGAAAGAATATACATGATTATAATCAAGCTGTCCACATTGTACAGATACAGGATAAAGGGAATAATGTTTAACGCGAGATAAAATCTAGTAAAATCCGATTAAAGATAGTCCGAGGATCTCCAATGAGGTAGATAGTAGGTCAGGACCCCTCTCTATGATGGTTCAGTTGCCTGATAACAACTGGGAATAAACTGTCCCTGAATCTGGAGGTATGCTTTTTCAAACTTCTGTACCTCTTGCCTGTTGGGAGGGGAGAAGAGGGAGGATCCGGGGTGAAACTAATCCTTGATTATGCTGGGGTACACAAAAAGCTGGAGAAACTCAGCGGGTGCAGCAGCATCTAAGGAGCGAAGGAGATAGGCGACGTTTCGGGTCGAGACCCTTCTTCAGACTTGATTATGCTGGTGTACTTGCCGAGGCAGTGTGGTGTAGATGGAGTCAATGGAAGAGAGGTTGGTTTGCGTGATGGTCTGAGCTCCATCCCCAATTTTCTGCAATTCTTGCAGTCCTGGATGGAGCTGTTCCCAACCCATGCTGTGATGCATCCCGGTAAAATGGTTTCTACAACGCATCTGTAGAAATTGGTGAGAGTTGTTGACGATATGCCAAACTTCCTTTCTTGGCCATTGCTTCAATGGGGCTGGTCCAGGACAAGATGCTGGTTTGAGCCACAGAACATATATGAAATGTGCCTGTGGGTAAAGTACATACTTCGTACTATTAGCAATTTTATTTCTGCAATCAAAAGGATTTTGTATCCTGCCCTGTCTATATTAAAACTGACATAATTACCATTGAATATCAGCTGTACCCAAAGGATATTGTCCATCTAGAGCTCCTGCGTTAAAATGTGCTTTCATATCTAAGGTGTGGGTTGAATAGTTTGTATTTAGAAACATGATAAAAAGGAATAAAAACCTAAATAATAGCTTAAAATATAATCATGTTTCCACTTAGTTAATAGTATATGAGGGTAAGGAAGAATTTCAACTGTCAAAGGACAAATGCTTATTTTAGCTATCCATCTGGGACCAAACCAAATATAATAGCATGATAATTTTTTTGATTTATACCAATGAGTCGTGATTCAAATATCACTATACCTTAATTGGTACACGTGACAATAAAAGACCTTTGAAACCTTTGAGTCTTACTCACAATTATTATTATCACCAAAATGAAATTTCACTGCCTCAGTACACTTAATAGAAAATATTCTCCCTTTCATTACCTTAATGCACTATTAAAAGTGCAATGAGCCGTTGAGTTGCAAATACAACCACCATATCAGTATTGGCATGTTGCATGATTCAGCACATTCAGCAAGCTTGCTTTTGTTAAAAAATGTAACCACATTAGTCAGTTAATGTCAGAAAGGTGCTTCAAATATCTGCAAGCTTCAGCAATAAAACATTGATTTGCAAACACAAGCAAATACATTAGTAAGAGAAAGGAATAGCAGCCAACCAGAGGGTCATACTGACTTTGGTGTTTCACTGCAGATTCAAGCTGTTTTTTTTGGCTTGCTTTATTAATTTTGTAAATTTTAACTCAGTTGAGTGACTCTATTTATGGAAATTGTAATGTGTCCCTATTGATGTGGGGAGGCAGTGTGGGGCATGGGTAATGCCATCAGTTAGAGGATGGTGGCTTGGTGTACAGGTTGGTGTTTGTAGATGTTGTCAGTCAGGACTCCAGGGGATTGGAGGGTTGGCCCTGGGGAGGAATAAGAGGAAGTCTGAATATTATAGGGGTGGGGTGGGGACTTCATTTGTATACATTTGTTGGGACTAGTAGTGGAGTTGGGGATGGCATCAAACAGGAAATTAGAAATGCGTGCAACAAAGGTAAAACAGTTATAATGGGTGACTTCAATCTGCATATAGATTGGGTGAATCAAATGGGCAGGGGTGCTGTGGAAGAGGATTTCTTGGAATGTATGCGGGATAGTTTTCTAAACCAACATGTAGAGGAACCAATGAGAGAGGAGGCTATTCTAGACTGGGTATTGAGTAATGAGGAAGGGTTAGTTAGCAGTCTTGTTGTGCGTGGCACCTTGGGAAAGATTGACCATAATATGGTTGAGCTTCATTAAGATGGAGAGTGACATAATTAATTCAGAAACAAGGGTTCTGAACTTAAAGAAAGGTCACTTTGAGGGTATGAGATGTGAATTGGCCAAGATAGACTGGCAATTGATTCTTAAGGGTTGACGGTGGATGTGCAATGGAAGGCATTTAAAGACTGCATGGATGAACTACAAAAAATGTTCTTCCCAGTTTGGCAAAAGAATAAATCAGGAAAGGTAGTGCATCCATGGATAACAAGGGAAATCGGGGATAGTATCAAAACAAAAGACGAAGCATACAAATTAGCCAGAAAAAGCAGCCTCCCAGAGGACTGGGAGAAATTCAGAGTCCAGCAGAGGAGAACAAAGGGCTTAATTAGGAAAGGGAAAATAGATTATGAAAGAAAACTGGCAGGGAACATAAAAACTGACTGCAAATGTTTTTATAGATATGTGAAGAGAAAAAGATTAGTTAAAACAAATGTAGGTCCCTTGTAGTCAGAAACAGGTGAATTGATCATGGGGAACAAGGACATGGCAGACCAATTGAATAACTTCTTTGGTTCTGTCTTCACCAAGGAAGACATAAATAATCTGCCGGAAGTAGCAGGGAACCAGGGGTCAAATGAGATGGAACTGAGTGAAATCCAGGTTAGCTGGGAAGTGGTGTTAGGTAAATTGAATGGAGTAAAGGCCGATAAATCCCAAGGGCCAGATAGGCTGCATCCCAGAGTACTTCAGGAAGTAGCCCCAGAAATAGTGGATGCATGTGATAATTTTTCAAAACTCTTTAGATTCTGGAGTAGTTCCTGAGGATTGGAGGGTAGCTAATGTAACCCCACTTTTTAAAAATGGAGGGAGAGAGAAAACAGAGAATTACAGACCAGTTAGTCTAACATCGGTAGTGGGGAAACTGCTAGAGTCAGTTATTAAGGATGGAATAGCAGCACATTTGGAAAGTGGTGAAATCATTGGACAAAGTCAACATGGATTTATAAAAGGTAAATCATGTCTGACAAATCTTATAGAATTTTTCGAGGATGTAACCAATAGAGTGGATAAGGGAGAATCAGTGGATGTGTTGTATCTGGACTTTCAGAAGGCTTTCCACAAGGTCCCACATAAGAGATTAGTATGCAAACTTAAAGCACACAATATTGGGGGTTCAGTATTGATGTGGATAGAGAACTGGCTGGCAGACAGGAAGCAAAGAGTAGGAGTAAACTGGTCCTATTCGGAATAGCAGGCAGTGACTTGTGGGGTACTGCACCATATATATATATATATATATATATATATATATATATATATATATATATATAAAAAAATGATTTGGACGAGGGAATTGAATGCAACATCTCCAAGTTTGTGGATGACCCAAAGCTGGGGGGCAGTGTTAGCTGTGAGGAGGATGCTAGGAGGCTGCAAGGTGACTTGGATAGGTTGGGTGAGTGGGCAAATGCATGGCAGATGCAGTATAATGTAGATAAATGTGAGGTTATCCACTTTGGTGGCAAAAACAGGAAAGTAGACTATTATTTGAATGAGGGCCGATTAGGAAAAGGGGCGATGCAACGAGACCTGGGTGTCATGGTACACCAGTCATTGAAAGTAGGCACGCAGGTGCAGCAGGCTGTGAAGAAAGCAAATGGTATGTTAGCATTCATAGCAAAAGGATTTGAGTATAGGAGCAGGGACGTTCTACTGCAGTTGTACAGGGTCTTGGTGAGACCACACCTGGAGTATTGCGTACAGTTTTGGTCTCCTATTCTGAGGAAAGACATTCTTACCGTAGAGGGAGTACAGAGAAGGTTCACCAGACTGATTCCTGGGATGTCAGGACTTTCATATGAAGAAAGACTGGATAGACTCGCATGTACTCGCTAGAATCTAGAAGATTGAGGGGGGAATCTTATAGAAACTTACAAAATTCTTAAGGGGTTGGACAGGCTAGATGCAGGAAGATTGTTCCAGATGTTGTGGAAGTCCAGAACAAGTGGTCACAGTTTAAGGATAAGGGGGAAGTCTTTTGGGACCAAGATGAGAAAAACATTTTTCACACAGAGAGTGGTGAATCTGTGGAATTCTCTGCCACAGAAGGTAGTTGAGGCCAGTTCATTGGCTATATTTAAATGGGAGTTAGATGTGGCCCTTGTGGCTAAGGGGATCAGGGGGTATGGAGAAAGGCAGGTACAGGATACTGAGTTGGATGATCAGCCATGATCATATTGAATGGCGGTGCAGGCTCTAAGGGCCGAATGGCCTACTCCTGCACCTATTTTCTATGTTTCTATGTTACTATGTATCCATTTAGATGCTATGTGATTAAACACTGTTATCCTTGACCAATGTTACACGTAATGATGGCATTTGACATGTGTTCATGTGCTATATACCCAATTATATTTGCATCCATTCAAATTTCAGAAATATTACGGATGCAACTATTATCACATTTCACACCATCCAAGTGTATTTCCAGTCAAACGGGCTGAAATAAACAGGGCCTTGCCATTAAATTTCTGGGCCAGTAGAAAATTCAAGTGCATAACATTTTTTGTCATTGTGCAAACAAAAATTGTTCTATTCTGATCGTTTGAATGAAACGTTTGAATGAAATAACTATTTTCTAGTTATTTATTTGCACTCAAAATTTGACCAGGAATCTCCTAGTTGTTATTCTTGTACCCCTGATGCACTTTTAGCAGCAGGAGATGCAGTTAATGCCGGAGCACTCAAGGGACCCACAAAGACAGCTCTTCTCTATCAGGGCCTCGTAGACAACCTGGAATTACAGAGTTTGAAAGTCCACCACAATTAGTACTTGCAATGAGAATTGTTTGTTGAAAATGGCCAAGAGATCCAGAAGCCAATTAACCACAAACTTTGAGTATTGTGGATTGGAAACTCCATCACTCCTTAAGGGAAAAAAATCAGCTCTAAAGGCACTGAATTTTCTAGGTTCAACAGAAAAACTATGAAATAAAAAGCAGTTGGTGAATGGAACAAATGCAGGCGGTCTGAATTTTCACTGATGACCACAATTCTATAGAACTGTCAAGACCATTTACATCTACAATGTGGAAGAATCCCAACCCTGCCGAGAGACAAGAAAGGAGACATTCTTATTTAAGGGCAGAGACAGTCTACACCCACTGAAAGGAGCATCTCGATGAACTTTCCCACTATGACATATTTAAATGAAAATCCTCGACTTCATCCCACATCAAATTGTCCGCTCCAACCTTGACATCAACCTACACCAACAAGAAGTCAAAGGTAATTTGTTATTGAAAATCAACAAGGCCCCTGGTCTTTCCTTATGATTCCCTCTTCCATTAGGCAGAAGATTCAAATGCTTGAAAGCACGTACCATCTGATTGTGGACAGCTTCCCCACTTTTATCAGCCTATTGAACAGTCCTCCCATAAGCTGGAGTGTAGTCCTGATCTCCTAATCTACTTCAATGCAGACCTTGCACTCCGTTACGCTATAATTCTGTAACACTTCTCTTTACCTGTTGTACTTGTGTATGGCTTATAACATGTACTCATATAATATGATTTGACCGGATAGCATGCAAACAGATTTTCACTATATCCCAGCATGTGTGATAATAATATATCAATACCAATTTCTGACCAGCTAGAATGCATTGAATATCTCTGCCATTCAGCAAGACCCCTGGCTGGTCTTTGGCCTCAAATTCATATCCGATCCCCATAACTCTTGATTCTCCTGGAATTCAAATTTGTATACACTTAATGAACTGTATACTTACTTTCTGAGCAAGAAAATATCCTCAGAACCCATATATGTCTGGGATAATGAATTCCAAAGATTAATTGGCCCTATTCCCATCCACCCGCCTGCAATGAGAAGTTCTTCCTATTCTCACTATTGAGACGTTCTAATTCCTTATTCAGGGACAATGCACCTTGGCTCTAGACCCCAGTGAGAAAAAAAATCTGTGTTTCATCGATTCTGCTCAGCCTCCTCCGACTGTTGTCTGTCTGTCTTATCATATCTTATTCTCCTTGGCTCCATAGAGTTTGGGTCCATGTGACCTCCAAATACGATCCCTTCATTTCAGGAATTAATTTAGTGAACCGTTACTGCCTGTAAGCCAAGTAAATCATTCATTACGGCATGGATTGCCACCTCGTACATTCGTACAAGGCACATTCCACACTAATCAGACTTGTTTCACTTTCATCTTCATCCTTTCAATTAGTCCAAATTGTAAAACTTCTTTGTTTTGTCAGACCATAAAAGTGCATATGCTGGAAATAGGAACCAAAAATGGAGAACGTTTGAAAGGCTCAGCAGATTAGACAGCATTACAGAGAGAAAAATGTTCCAGATCAAGAGAATTGAAAAAGTAGAAATATTGGGCATACTGTACACATATTGAAATCTATCATTATGAAAATAATAAACAAAGTTAAATAATAAATTATAATTTTACTTTTGATCCTGATGAAGTGTTCTCGACTTGGAAAGTCTACTCTGTTTCTCTCCCCACTGATGATGCCTGCATTACTGAGCATTGACAGCATTCGGTTTTGTTTCTGTAAACTCATTTTGAGGACATTGATGACAAAGCATTATTCATATTTCATTATGGGAAACATAACATCATTACAAAAAAGTAAATTATGCATTTTTCTCATTGCAAATAATTTCTACTAATACCATCCAAAATGATGTATTTCTTGTTCAATTCTTTTTTGTCCAGCATAACCACTGTATTCCAGCTGGGTTGGAGACCTATTACTCAGAGCAAGATTCTGCATCTCGGGGAAGATTTTACACTGTCATTAACCACTACAACCTGGCAAAACAGACCATTTCACGCTCGGTTTCACCTTGGCTGGCTGCACTCTCTGAAGAGAAGGTGCTGGCAAAGGAAAGTGAAGGCGCTGGAAAAACTGCAGAGTAAACTCCTAGATTTAACCCTCGGTTCCTTGTAGAAACAAGTACGGGAACCAACTTTAGCTACTTAATGTACAAGGCACTGACATTAGTAAATTATGGAAGAGAACTTGTTAATTTGATCCAGCTTAGTTTTTCTTCCATTCTTCTTCATTCTGTTCATGTTATTTGTAAGTGTTAATGAAATTCTTTCCAAGGTGGCATGCTTGTCTCATTTGATTAGTACATTCAGCTAAGATTGCTGTACTTTTAATAATCTCAGGTTGTGGATGTGAAAGTAAATCAGTAAGTAGACAAAGACCTGCTCCATATTCTGATTCTGTGGATAGATCTTTTTAAAACCTAATCACCTATGTCCTTTTTTAAAAAGCAGAGTCATCTCCAAAAAAAGAGAAACTAGTTTAGTGGTTAGTGAGTACTTTGGTCATTTGGTATGTGAGAACAGCAAGATTATCTTTCAAATCTGCAGCAAGAGTGAAATATTGCTCATGTTTAATGTAAAACAAAAACAAAAATTGAATGTGGAAACAGCTGAAGTTTTTATATGAGAAACTATTCTGTCTGACACTATGAAGTTGATGCCGCACTTTGCATTTGAAAATAAATCTGTAGAATAAATGGATGGTTGCAGTCAGTTTATGGGTTAACAAATTTGGCATTTAGGTCTCAGTCACACGCTTTGATCTTAAAGTACAGCAGGCAGTTCTGCCACCCCAGTTTTAAGTGGGGCTAAAGTGAAACACCTCATTGACATTGGCCAAGTAGAAGTCTCAGTAATCCACCGGGATTTATAAAGGCCACAACTCTGAAGTCTTATACTTACTCTTCCGCTTCAACAGTCATGAAAGGAAGAAAAATACTTTGCCTCATTTTCTATGGTGGGCAGAGAGTATACTATCCATCCCCTAATTATTTTATGTAAATAAAAAATATTTAGATTGACTCTTGCCATTCTTGGACTCCTCCTAAGCGGCTATTTCTAAAAATAATGAGCGTACACTTAATGCTTAGGATTTTAACAGTTTTTAAAAGCTCCTCCTTCCCTGCACTTGCACCCTCTACCCAGAATAAGATTCAGCAGTTAGAATTTAATTATGCATTTCTGTTGTCATTAACAGAAACCAAATTTGTATATAAAAAGGACATATGAAACTTTAGCATTTCTAATGTCTGAGAATTATTTCATAGATAACTGGGTATTAAAATATTTATTTGTCATCAGAATTTATGCATAATGTTTTATAATTGACATGGTTTACATTGTTCTCTTATGTTTTATATAATCCTGGAAACAATACCTGGATTTAATTGTATTTCCTTTGTTTTACATCTATTGTTCGATGCTCTTCAAATTCAAGAGGGAAACCCCAAATAGTTATATAGTTCCTTGATTTTTATATTTTAAATGTGCAGAAGCCAATCGGTCACATTTGCCGTCAGATAAAAAGATGCCAAAATGCCAGGTGGGAACAGCTTGAGACTGATTTCTTCAGAATCACATTGGATGTTGAGGAAAATACGTGGCAGAAAAAAGGAGGGGGGAAAAAGAGACACAACAAAATTAAAAGGAGTGCCAAAATGTCATGCTTTGTAAAACATGTGCCATACTTGTCATATAGTGTTTATGGTGTTAAGTCCTGTTTGTACAGAGCTCCATGTGTTTTATACATCTGAGCAAATGCTGTATTGGATGTACAATGATGCAATGAGGGTAACTGATACACTATATAAAACAAATAAAGTGAAATAAAAATGATACTCTTTGTTTCTTTGGAAGAGCAAATTCCTGGCCCCAAGTTTGCAATCACTGTAGCAGGCAACACTACACATAAACAAATGCTTGTAGACACAAAATGCTGGAGTAACAGGCAGCATCTCTGGAGAGAAGGAATGGGTGACGCACCCGAAACATCACCCATTCCTTCCCTTCAGAGATGCTGACTGTCCCGCCGAGTTACTCCAGCATTTTGTGTCCACCTTCGATTTAAACCAGCATCTGTAGTTCTTTCCAAAAAATAAAATGCTTGTGTCTGACTATCATGATTGCATAATAATTTATAACTATGTCCTTTTGATAATTGTTTTGGTTCACTATCCTCAAGACTGATAAACCTTAAGATTGTAAAAAAATAATTTACTTTCTATTTAAATGCAGCTCTGATTTGAATTTCTCTTTTACTGCAGCTACTGGGGTCCATTTTCATCTTTACCTCCTAGTTGGTAAACAAGCGGGCATATTAGAAATCACTCATTTTAAACACAGTGAAGATACCGATCTGGTCAATAAACCTCAGGGGTATTAGTAAAGAAGGTAAACATAAGCTATGCTTGAGTTTCTGGGATACCTACTCTAAAGTGAGTTGGATAACTGGCCATTAAGGACATCATGACTAGGAGAGCACTGCAGTCAATCAGCGTAATCATGAGCTGCCCAATAGCAGCCAAATGACTAGTTTCTGCGAACTGTAAAATTGACTGCTTTATGTCACTTCAAAATGTGAACTGCATTGTTTTTGCCCAGGGACTACTGCTCAGTTATGTCTCATAATATTAGGCTATGTACATTCATGGACTTTACAACAGTATACTATTGAACTACGAGAATGTTTCCTTCCTCAGAATCCTATTTTCCAAAACATGGTCATGGATTTTTGCAATTTCACATCACCTTTATTATTTTAATGACAAATACATATTGAAGAAACCAAAAGTTTATTTATTTCATCTTGACAAAACATGGCGTTCACTTCAGCTCTAGCACTAGAAATGCTACAGTGAAAGTAACACGCGACTGAGCATTGCTTGAAGTTGCTTTTGTTCACTGGTTTCTTTCAAGGCTTTTCGAATTATAAATCAACATTATTTTACATAAAAACATATGCCATCTATGTGTCTCCAAAAACCAAGTATTCATAGCAGAATTTATCTTTAAACGGATTACTCAAGTTTGTTACCAAATACCCGATTTACAAACAAGTTACATTAAATAATATTGCAAAATTGAGCTGCACTCTAGTGCAAGCGCAGATTTTAGATACATTTTTCAGACATTCAGTCAACAAGATATACCATTTGAACTTCAATAAATCCTATCAGGCTGTAATAAATGCAGCAAAATAAATCCCTTGGCTATCACCTTTTGCTAGCTGTCATACCAGTCCAAGAAAAGCAGAGAGAATGAACACATCACCAAGAAGAAGAGGATCCAGACTCGAAATCCAGCATTATTTTTGATTGCCTGTTAAGAGAATAAAACACAATATTAAATCAATTACAAAACTGCATTTCTGAACTTCACAGATGCCCATTACATTTTTTCCATGTTTCCAATCGAAGTGATGGGACCTTGGTATTCACTCATTTTGTTACAAATCAAAGTTTTGCCTGTCAAGCAGTTATGAGAATACAGGAGAGAAGCTGCAGGGGCAGGAGGACAACGAGTAAATGGAAAAGGAACAGGGGGAAGGAAAACCTCAGCAGCAAGGAATTAGCAAGAATTATACTTTTATTTTCTTGGAACGTAGTTATCACTATCAGGAGGAATATTTATTTCCCATCCCTAATTTTCCTTGGTGATGGTGAGACACCACCTTCAACCTTACAGTCCTTTTAGTCAAGCTGCTCCATTAATGCATTTAGCTAGGGAATGCTAAATCAACAGACAGCCAACCATGTCATCTCTGGGTGCCCACTCTACCACCCACCAAATGGAGCTCAGGGCCAGGCAGACATTGATGCAGAGACAACAACCTGGCTGCTCAACACCCGGCTTGAGATCTAACTATTTATTTGTTTTATGTTTCATTTGGAAGAAGAAGAAAAGCTAGGGAATTCCATGATTTAGATCTGGCAGCAATGAAAGGGCAGCAAATTTATTTCCAAAGCAGCACAGGGTGGAATATGGAGGGGAATCTGCAGGTGGTTCATGTTCCCATGAGTATGTTGCCTTTCTCTTAATGGTTTAGCTGCTGGGTTTGAGGTATCATGGTGGCTCTGGTGAACAATCGCAGTCACACATCTGTGGTGATGGGAGTTAATGATAAGTTAGTGGATGGGAAGCATGCAGCAGATTACTCCTGTATATAGATACAAAAAGCTGGAGTAACTAAGTGGGCCAGGCAGCATCTCTGCGGAGAAGGAATAGGTGACGTTTCGGGTCGAGACCCTTCTTCAGACTTCTTCAGATCTCCAGGGATGCCGTCTGTCCCGCTGAATTACTCCAGTTTTTGTGGTGTCTTTGGTTTAAACCAGCATCTGCAGTTCCTTCTTACACATTTAGACTACTCCTGTATCTTACTTTGACTAGAAGCTAGTAGCTTCTAACGTGTAGTTGGAGCTGGAGTGGTCCAGGCAAGCCGAGATTTGTAGGTGAATTATGGGTGGGGGGGTTATCAGAACTGATTTAGTTTGCTATAGAGGGAAAGAGGTGAGCTGGAGACAAAAGTTTAATTTCTGTTTGGTAACACAACTATGGGAAAAGGGAGAGGCGAGGAGGAGGGAGAATAAAATGGAACAGCTAAGGCAATTAAATCATTTGACAGTCATCCCAGTAACTTCACTCCTCCTGCAGTTGCTGCTTGGTTGGGAGGAGTTGCATTATCATCACACACCCTCTTCCGATCACAATTATCATCGTAGAGACAGAGAACGTAGCTATTTATTTACCCTTTAAATCAGGTCTGTCAATCAAGATCAAAGTGCACAAAGCAGTCATACTCACAAGCCTTTTGTATGACTGCAAGACCTGAGACATTCTACAGGAAACACATCTAACTGTTCGAGTGGTTTCACATGAGATCTCAAATGGCAGGAGAGAGTGACAAACCTGGATGTTCTGGACCAGGCCAGCATGGTCAGTACTGAGGCCATGACCTTGAGGGAATAACTGCACTGGACAGGACACGTAATCCGTACGGACAGCTTCTTTACAGAGTTCTTGTACAGGGTCAGCGGAACAAGGGACACCCCAGAAAATGATACAAGGATTGTATCAAAGAAGGCCTGAAATATAGTGGCATTCCTGCAAGAGAGTTGGACTCCTCTGCCCAGGACAGAACGGGCTTGTGCGATTTCACCAAAAGGGCTTGTATCAACTTTAAAGGAAGGATAAGAGACTGTGTCCCCAGAGCCAGAGATCACAGGATGGTCTTGGCATCTGCACCTGCCTTAGTGCTTTGCCTGTGTCCACACCATCCCCGAGAGTGTCCCTCCAGGACTGGTCTTGTCAGCCACATTCAGGCCCATGAACAAAGACTGCACAACTAACATCATTGAACTTGATGGTTAACTGATGACAAATTCAGGTCTTAATATTTACTGGAAGGGAATGGCACGTGTAGTTTGGGCTTTGTCACTGATTTCTACGAGCGAATGAGCGTAGAGATATGGAATTGCGAGGAAAAGTAACCTTTGCCTCTCTGCAAACCATGAAGACATACATTTTACGGCTGACGAGGCAGTAGATTTCTGAACCCTGTGTATGTCATCCACCCAAGGCCTCCAAATGAGTGTGGTTGTAAATATACCAGTCTTGTGCAGGGATAGTCTTCTGGCTTGGATAGACACAAAATGCTGAAGTAACTCAACGGGTCAACCCAAAACCTCACCCATTCCTTCTCTCCAGAGATGCTGCCTGTCCCACTGAGTTACTGCAGCATTTTATGTCTATCTTCGTGTAAACCAGCATTTGCAGTTCCTTCCTACACACTAGTCTTCTGGCTTGACTTGACAGGAATCAATGAAAGATGCAATCCCATCAGGCGAGCACCAGCTGAAGCCTTAGATCGCATATAAGACAACAAATGGTAATTATGGTATCACTGATTTGGGGAGAAAGAAGTTTAAGAGAATTAAAGGAGCTTAGATATATCCTATATGCTTTAATTTTAGTATTTCAGTTTATTATTCCAAGTGTAAATTGTTTTCAGCATAAGAATCAGTTTGCTCAACAGCGACATTCAGTGGCTATAAACTGCCAGCGCATGCCAATTCTCATTTGTATTTGGTGAAAAATATATCACATTTCCTGGAGATTTTGTATTTATAATACTAAAAATTTATCATTGTACTACATTCAAAGTCTTATTACAGGTTAATGTTGATTTTTATATCCAGTATTTTTCCATTGATACATTGTTGCATCTATTTTACATTGTATTTTATAATGGATTGGTGCGATTTGTTCAGAAATATGAATGCATAAAAGATGTCAATGTAAACAAAGAATAAATACAAAATGGATTGTGTGGGAATATTTGTGTGCATGAGTAGGCTGGAAATCATGAGCTGGGGCTCTCACCCCATGCCAACATGAAGATCCCATCTCCATCCCTTTCTGAATCCAATGGGATCCCACTACTGGCCACATCTTCCCACCTCCACCCCTTTCTGCTTTCCGTAGAGACTGTTCCCTCTGAAACACCCTGGTCAACTCGTCCCTTCCCACCCAAACCACCCCCTCCCGGTACTTTACCCTGCAACACCTGTCCCTTTACCTCCACCCTCGACCCCATCCAAGGACCCAAACAGTCTTTCCAGGTGAGGCAGAGGTTCACTTGCACCTCCTCCAACCTCATCTACTGTATCCACTGTTCCTGGTGTCAACTTCTCTACATCGGAGAGGACCAAGCACAGGCTTGGCGATCGTTTCGCTGACCACCTCCGCTCAGTCCGTCTTAACCAAGCTGTCCCGGTGGCACAGCGCTTCAACTCCCCCTCCCATTCCCAATCTGACCTTTCTGTCCTGGGCCTCCTCCATTGTCAGAGGCCCAGCGCAAATTGGAGGAACAGCACATATTTCGCTTACACCCCAGCGGTATGAACATTGACTTCTCTAACTTTAGATAGCCCTTGCTTTCCCTCTATCCCCTCCCCTTTCTAATTTTCCCACCAGTCTTAAGGACCTGTCCCACTGACGCAACCTTTCAGCGACTGTCTTCGACCTTCAAACTCGAGGGTACTCGCCTGAAAAACCGCGAGCTGGATCGACCGACTGCACACACACACACACACAAACACATCGCAAAGGCGGGGGCCAGGGAAAACGGGGGAGCGCTGTCTGAAATTCACACCCGTGATGAACAGGAAGGTAAAAGATGGCTGCACAGTGTACGGTAAGTCCTTTAGAGAGGGGGGGGGGTAAGAAGGGGAGAGAGGGGGAGAGAAGGGGGCGAGAAGGAGTGGAGATACTTTCAAGAAGCCAGACAACTTATAATAAAGTTTAGCGGGTATTTTACATTACCAGTCGGTTTTCCTTGGTCCTGAAAACTCCAATGAGCCAATTAAAATGCCCGGTCAGCAAAGGAGATTGCTACGGCTGCCCTCGACTGCCTCTAACTACATGGCGACCCCACTCCACTGCACTACGAGTTCAAACGAACCATGCTGACCAATATTTACTCGCGGAAACTTTTTCAACATGCTGAAAAATGTTCCTCAACCAAACTGAGGCCGCGAGTAGGCGGAAACATCCATCGAGCATGAAGGAGAGTTCCAGTGACCTCATAGGACCACGTGTCGACCATGCTGCCAATTTGAGTCGAGGGCAAACTCTTCTAAACTCGCAGATTAGGTCGCTGTAGTGGGACAGCCCCTTTACTGTCTCCGATTACATTCTATCTTTGTCCCGTCCCCTCCCCTGACATCAGTCTGAAGAAGGGTCTCGATCTGAAACGTCAACCATTCTTTCTCTCCAGAGATGCTCCCTCACCCTCTGAGTTACTCCAGCATTTTGTGTCAACCTACGATTTAAACCAGCATCTGCAGTTTTCTTACACATGAAGATCACTATCGCTGTAATAAGTGTCTGATGTTCTGATGTTCATGATCTGTACACATACACCATCAGTCATTTGTCACATTCCAACCGCAATCAATTAAGTTATTTTGGGCAAGGGATGAGGATGGTGATTCCGGCTTACATAAGATCCAACTTACACATGGGTTCACATAATGTAACCGTTACGTAAGTCGGGGAGAGCCTGTAATTGAGAAGTCATTTGATTGTTTACTTTACTTTAATGAATGCATTTTTCAGAGAAAGACGAACAACATTTGGCAATTAACATTATCCCTTACCTCTCTAATGTCTTCATTCCCTTCCTTAACATTTTCAGTTGTACCCACAACTAGTTCATGAATGTTGTCTATCTCTTTTTCCTGCCAAGCAAGAATAAATAAATCTTAATAAACTACATGAACATCAGAAGTTGCCCATATGTACCGTCTCACTATTATGTGAGATCTGGTATGCAAACCACATCAACGTGGAAATGCTTTGCATTCTCAAACACAGAAAAAAAAAATGTTATCTATCAGTGATGCGAATAACAATTTTCAGGTATATTTTTGTCCATAAAAAGTTTGAAATTTCTCTTCTGTGGCACTATTAAAACAAAATCGGCCTAATTGCTACAAAAGGGAAACTTTAAGGACACATGGCAGTAAGTAAAAATGGAGTTACTACAGACTTTTGGTCCATATTAAGAATTTTTTGTTATAGTTCAAAGGGGCAACCAGATAATATTTGACTATATCCTCTGGCTCTCGATTCTTCTACTCTTGGCAAAAGACTGTGTATCTCCCGATCTATTCCTTCAATGGGACAGAACTTCGAAAGTGGAGTGCAACAAACAGTTGCTGCTATATTGTATGCTGTTTCAAGAAACCCATGTGTATGATTCAATACTTAACACAGCATAGCTCCATTCTTTATGGCTTAGTGGATCCATGCACATTATTTATCAGTGGTATGACGTGTGGGTGTTGACAATTTTTGACAGAGTTCCCACTTTGAATGGGAAATGTAATCTGAATTTCCAATTTCAGTTTACCAGAGATTGCTCACAAACTAAATTTTGAAAGACATTTCGTTCCCAGTGAACTTGTCTACAGAATTTAGACTTTAAAGATACAGTGCAGAGACAGGCTCTTTGGCCCAATGACTCTGCGCCGACCAGTTCACTTCACACTAGGGACAATTTATAATTTTTACTGAAGCCAATTAACCTACAAACCTGTAGGTCTTTGGAGTGTGGGAGGAAATCAGAGCACCCGGAGAAAACTCAAGCGGTCACAAGGAAAACTTACAAACTCTGTACAGACAGCACCCGGAGTCAGGATCGAACCCGGATTTCTGGCACTGTAGGGCAGCAACTCTTCCATGCTGCACGTGTTCTTAATATAATTGTGCCAAATGTATAGTAGGATTGTCACGGAACATATGTAAAAGATTTCACCGTACTTGGGTACACGTGAAAATAAAGCAACAATGATTCACTGAGAATGGAACATACATGGCAGACTGGTCGAAAGTGGATAAGCAGAGCTGTGCCACCCTGCAGTTTTATTTCAATGCTCTGATTTATTTTGATCAGCATCATCAAATATGTTAGAATTTCATCTGTTATCTAAATTGTTAGAATTTCATTACAGAAGAACATTATACATAACTCACCTGTTGCAACACTTTGTCAGTAAAAATTTCCTGAAGTCTGGAGATTTCAACAACTTTTCCTTCAATTTGTCTGTTCACAAAAATACAATATTTTTTTCATCATACAAGCCAAGGATTTATTCCTTTCAAATAAAAGCAATTGAAACAAACAGATAGCAATAATTTGGGGTCTTTAACATAATTCCCAGCACTGGATGGTGAATTAACCATCATCTACAATGGTCACCATGAGGTTGCAGATAATAATACACCAATGCGATTTTACAAAGCAATGGGATTGATCACGGAAGGATTAACTGGATACTGATGATCCCGCCTGTTGTTCTTTTTCTCTATTTAATTCACATTTCCAGTATTTGCTGTAGTTTTCCCACTGATCTTTAAACAATCAGTATTGGAGATTGAAAATTGTCACCATTCAGTATTTTTCCATGACTGATATATAAACTCTCCAGCTATTCCCCAACAAGATATCTCAGCCCCTAACCCCAGAATTATGGAACTATTGCACAACAATGCTTAGAACTATATACTGCACTCTGTATCTTCCCCTTTGCTCTGTTTATTGAACTTGGGTTTAACTTGATTGCACTTATACACAGTATATTCATCTGTTTGGATAACATGCAAAACCGAGCATTTCACTGTACCTCATTACATGTGACCATAATAAACCTGAACCTAACAAAGGCTACAAGAGTTTTTTACTTCCTTTTTTCATTCAAATTAACGTGTGGATTGTCCGAGTATCAAATTATAGGAAAAATGTCTTTGAGACTAGATACAATCAAATTAAAAACACATGTTTCTGGGACATGGGAAATGCTGGTGACACCACACTTAGTTCTCGTCTGCAGCTGTCCTCAGTTAGTGTTGCTGCGGACGGACCGTTCCCCTTGCGCTGCTGTAATCTCTGTGCTGATGGTCCTTTCAATGCTGTTCATACACCTGTGACTAAACTTCAAAGCTGTACTTCATGAGTTGTAAAAACTACAGGTGCTGAAGGTGACATCTTTCTCGGTTGGAAACTCGGCATTGAGTATATTTTAAAGATACTTTTCATGACTTGGACACCTTTGGCTAAATAAGCATTTACAGAGGGACACGGCAGTGAGCAGCTAAATGTCTGATAGGAGGCACAAATAGTTCAGTCTAAGTAAAGATACATTTCCGTTCTTGAAGGACATTAATAGATCACCTGGTTTTTTAGTGACAGTCTATTAGCTTCATGGTCCCCACCGTTACTATTAATATTGTATTTAATTACTGGAATTTAATTTTTATAGGTACCGTAATTTAATTTAAATATTTGTGGCTCTACATTCAAGGCCTTTGGACACTGGTTGATTAATCATAGGATCAGGAAAGCATACAGCACAGAAACAGGCCCTTTTGGCCAACCGTGATGCCTGTCTACGCTAACTCCATTTGCCCATGTTAGGCACGTATCCTATGCTTTCCCATCCCAGTATCTGTCAAAGTGCCTTTTAAACATTGTAATTGTATCTGCCTCCTCTGGCAGTTTGTTCCAGATAACCATCAACCACCATGTGAACAGCATGTGTGTCTGGTTTCCTTTAAATTTCTCCCCTCGCACCTTAAACATATACACTCTAATTCTCTACTCCTCTGCCCTGAGAAAGAGATTCTGACAATCTCACCTATCTATGGCCCCCATAATTTGATAAACCTCCATGAGGACACCCCTCAACCACCACGTTCCAGTGAGAATAAACCTTCCCTATCCAATCTCTCCTTATAATTACCCTCTCCATTCCGGGCAACATCCTGGTGAATAATTTTTGCGCTCTTTCTATTGGAGAAACATCTTTCCTGTGGTACGGAAACCAGAACTGTATACTATACTCCAAGTGCAGTTTATCCAATGTTTCGCATAACTTCAACATTGCATCCCAATTCTTATGCTCTATTAAATTGATCTATGAAGGTAAGCATTCAGGCTCCTGAAGACTACACAACATTAACCTCAGCTACTATGAACTTCTATAGACTGTCTTTGGTTGCAATAAGGACTTAGGTTGTTGCACCAGTATTATATATGATCTGTGTGGATTGCATCTATGTCCTGTTAAGCTGCTGTAAGTAAGAATATCATTGTCTGTTGCTGATACTACCCCATCCAACTGTGTCACCGCTTTCAGGAACCTATAAACTTGCACCTCAAGATCAACACAGGACCCCAAACCCCCTTGCCAATTACTCCATATGCCATAATTTGTCTTCCCAAAGTACATTACTTTACATTTTGTTGGATTAAATTGTGCACCGGTCCTCCCAACTATCCAGCTGATCAATGTCCCACTGCATTCTTGGATAATCTTCTTTACTACCAAAAATGTCATTAATTTGCATTTTATACATCAAAGGATGGTAGAGGCCTGAGGGATTCAAGGCATGTTGGCAACAGACAATAGACAATAGGTGCAGGAGTAGGCCATTTGTCACTTCGAACCAGCACCACCATTCAATGTGATCATGGCTGATCATCCCCAATCAGTACCCCGTTCCTGCCTTCTCCCCATATCCCCTGACTCTGCTATTTTTAAGAGCCCTATCTAGCTCTCTCTTGAAAGCATCCAGAGAACCTGCCTCCACCATCCTCTGAGGCAGAGAATTCCACAGACTCACCACTCTCTGTGAGAAAAAGTGTTTCCTCGTCTACTTTCTAAATGGCTTACTCCTTATTCTCAAAGTGTGGCCCCTGGCTCTGGACTCCCCCAACATCGTGAACATGTTTCCTGCCTCTAGTGTGTCCAAGCCCAAGATTGGCACACAATCCAAAATCTGCAAGCTTATGGGAAGCAGAGGGTGACGATGGACAGGTGTACTGACTGGAAATCTTGATTAAGTGTTGTATTGCAGTAATCGATGCTGGTCGTGTGTATGTGTGTGTTTGTGTGTGCACACAAACAAATATTTGACTTCATCTACTTGTATAATTACTTTCCAGTTGTGCTTGACAAACCCACCAACCACTACTATTAGAAAATCATGTCAAGAATGTTTAATTATATGTACTGTCACAGAACAATGACATTCTTACTTGTAGCAGCATAACATTTCTGTAAACACAGTACTCAATAGATAACATAATAAACAAACTGAAAAAAAGTTCAATAAGTTAAAAAAAAAACATAGATCAAGGGCCATAGATGCAAAGGAATACTACGATTTAAGTATTCCCATCAAACCACAGACTATCCTGAGTTGGCAAAATATGCCATTCATTCAACATTACTGGTGGCTCCAAACTCCCAAACTAACAGCACTGTGAATGCCCCTTCACCAGTTCCCTAGTGGTTAAGACAGGCAGCACCACCATCTCAGAATAATTAGGGATCAGTAGTAAATGTCGGGGTTTCCAGTGATGCCCACATCCTGTAAATTAATAAGCAAAACTGCTTCAGAAAGAGTCCGCTGGGTGGATGTTAGCGACCCTTATTGAAGTATGAAGTGTTCCAAGAGCAGAGTACAATCTGTCCAAATAGCTTTTAAATTCAACATCTCACATTTAATATGCTGGCAACAATGCACCAGGACTAAAAAAAACATTACAAAGAAAGCTACAAACCAGAACTAAATGAAAGGCCTAAAAGAAAAACACTTGGAAGATGTACAAAACAGCTGTTGGTGCTTTTGCAAGAGACTTGCAGCTCAAGATACAACACAAAACCTTTTATCCAAGATTATATTATGCCACCTCTAACCCCTGAACAGTGCAGAAATTTAAAACAGCTGCTTTTTTGTTGGGTGGAGAGATAAATATAACATGAATAACTAAAACAGCTCTTTGTAAGAAGACACACGAGAAAAAGAAAATTGGAAATGTTCTACTGGCTAACTCGAACACGAAAATAGTGGAATGAAGAAAGGGCAAAGGCCATGAACCCCACAGACTGTGTCCCATCTACAATATCAGGAATTCCATACCACTTATTAATTCTCCTGCGGGAGGTAACTGAGAATGTGTACTGGCTGTAGGAAGTTCCATGAAATTTCTCTTGGAGCCCTGGGGTAATTTTGCAAAACTCCCGGTTATTACTCTAATACCGAAGTAGACATTACCAGGCAAATACATCCTGCAGGCATGTCCATGGCTTTTGCAGTACAAGATTCATTTTCTTTTGTACAACATTTGATCTTCTAATTCGATTCATATCTGTCAAACCTTTATTCTTAATTTTCAGCAGATGTTGATCCAAATGATTATTAACAAAACTACCAAGGAGTAGCTTCACTGCTTTTTACCAGAAGAGCACCACAAAGAACTATGACACAGGATAAACACCCTTTCTGGTTTTAAAACTTAGCTCATTTGTGCATTTTGCTTCTCTAATTCTTGGTTGGGAACTCAATTCATGATTGGCTAATAAATAGAAAGTTAGCTCATGCGCTCTGATGGCAGGCCCGCAATCATGGGCTTGGGGCTGATGTTAAATAGTTGCAATACCAATATAGAGCAAAATGAACAACTCTTCAATGGTACCCCACCTAACACGGTAGGGGGAGCTTGGATGTCAGTAGTAGTAGTTGAAGGGTGTGCGGTGTGGGTTGGAGGGTAGGAAGAGGATGCAGATGTGTGTTGGGGCAGCAATCAGCAATTTTCTAAGCACCACTGGAATTGCAGGGAGATGACATGCCAGACAATCTCTCCCCCCCAAATTTCAGTTACAGCTTTGGAGAAGTTGACAGAAGGAGTCAGTGCAAAATTTCATAAGCTATTGCATTTTGGAAAAGATAGCAAACATAAGGGAAAATAAACACCAACCGAACAATCCCATATTACATTAAAGAATTAAGATATGTGGTGCTATTATTAAAAGATGATGAAGTGTAACCAGTAAGTCCTGGAGAAGAAATTAAATAACAGTAAAATGGGAGCTTGTGCCATGATACCATCTCAGGGGAAAAGTGATTCCTAAATCTAGGAATATAATCATGTCAGGAGACATGTTTTCCTTCACCTGTAATAGTTTTCTAGAAACAGCTGACATTAACTGTATTCAAATATGCATTGGATTAAATTGTTTTCTTTACATGCCTTTCTGTCAAAAGAGCTGCATTATTAGAGCATTACCTCACTTCATCCACCAGGCTATTCATCTCACTGACAAGGCGCTGGTTTTCTTGCTCAAACTGCCAAAAAAGAAACAGGGTTTAATTTTCCATTGCAAAATATGAAACATCTGAATATTCATATCCAGCCTACTCAATTCAGGTTCATTTATAATGTCTTCTTGTCACAAATAAAACAAAGAAAATGAGAAATCAATTTGTGAGCATAGAAAGCTTTCAGGGAGAAAATATTATTTTTAGTTGTTGTTACCAAATCTACCAAACCTTTCTGGATACAGACTATATCATAAAACAAAGATCATGAATGAACAAAGATTTGAAGAGTCAGTCAGATTCCAACAGTCCTACTAGTAAATGATTTATTTCTTCTCCATTCAGGTAATTCATTTATTAGTTGGTGTGTGAATAAAATCTATGCACAAGGCACAGCAAAACCGGCACACATTCAAACTGCATAAAATGACCAAATTCAAGTATACTGATTATTACATTACATTCAGAATTTGGAAAAAAATGGATGGAACAACTTTCTGCAACATTTAATTACTTTGAAACCATCAGCATGTTCTCCATTATTGACCATGGTGTTTTTACGTCATTGCAAAATCACAAGTCCGATTCTGATAATCCAGTACCCTATTATTCGGAAATCTGATGACAGTATTTGGCTCGTTCATTTGTGGAGGACGTGAGCCAGCTATCCAGGCCATAAAGTCTGGAAGCGCAATTCTGGAATGACAATGGAACTGTATTGTGTGCCGGATGTGTGGCTGGAGCTTGGATAGCAGCCTGGAACAACAGGGTTCAGGAACATGGGTAGGTTTATGGCCATCCCAAGATTAGGAGTGTTTATATATTTCCCGCTGGGAGTACTTATATATCACTCTATCTTGGCCATGCTCTCTTTTCGCTGTTACCATCAGGAAGGTGGTACAGGAGCCCGAGAAGAGTTTTCTCCAACTTCTTCACATCAACCACCAGGTTCTTGATCCACGCTGCATACACTAAGCACAACCCTACTTCAGCAACAAACCAGTACAGACTTTGTACTGCAATGTTACTCCTACATGCTTTGGTTTTTGTACTGTCATGATCTACTTTACTTAGAGTAACTGATAATTAGTTTATTGTTTGTTGTTGCATCTAATACACATATAATGCTGCAGCAAGTATGAATTCTATTGTCCAAGCACATGTCCTTGCATATGAAAAAAAACACACTTGACTTTTGCACATGGAATGATGTTCTGTATGAAGAAATTTCGACTGTTGTAGTGTTGTTTTAGGTTCAAGGGTTGCCATTTAAGACACAGACGATTTTCTGTTCAGAGGATTGTGTATCTGTGAAAATCACCACCCCAGTAGATTTCAAGATGATGCCTGAGTAGTCCTCAAAAGTATGGATCGTGAGCCATGCTCCTGGGTCATCCTGACTTCTTTTTGCCAGCTCATACGAACAGCTTAAATATAGAGTTATAGAGTCAAAGGGCATGGCAATAGGCCCTATGGCCCAACTTGCCCTTGCCGACCAAGATGCCCTATCCACGCTTGCCCCACTTGCGTGGGTTTGGCCCATATCCCCCTAAACCTTTCCTATCCATGTACTGGTCCAAATGTCTTAAATCTTGTTATATACCTGACTCGACTACCTCCTCTGACAGCTTGTTCCACGTACCCACCATCTTCTGTCTGAAAATGTTACTCCTCAGGTTCCTATTAAATCTTTCCCTGCCTACCTCAAACCTATGTCCACTGGTTCTTGATTCCTCCAAGGGGGCATTTAAGTAAAAAACAAGATCTCATGAATATGTAGTGTTCGACAAATGATAAATATACCATTTATTCTTTATTCAAAGATATAAAAGCATAGAAAACCAGAAAATACTAATCGAGCTAGGCAGCATGAGTGAAGAAAAGATTGAATAATAATTTCTCAAGAACGTCGGAGGTTGATGGGAGACTTGATAGAAGTATATAAAATTATGAGAGGCATGGATAGGGCAGACGGTCAGAACCTTTTTCCAAGAATGGAAATTTCCAACGCTACAAGGCACAGTGATAAGGTGACAGAAGGAAAGTTTAAGGGAGATGTGCGAGGCATATTTTATTTACACAGAGAGTAGTGGGGGCATGGAATGTATTGCCAGGGGTGGTGGTGGAGGCAGATATGAGAGTGGCGTTTAAGAGGCTTTTAGACAGGCACATGAAAGTGCATGAGTAGAGGGATATGAATCATGAACAGGCAGATGAGATCAGTTTAACTTGGCATCATGTTTCGGCACAAACATTGTGGGCCGAAGAGCCCAAACACATGCTGTACTGTTCTATGGCATTTCACATGATAATTTTTTGTTTTTATTTCAGATTCCCAGCATTCACAATAATCTGTGTTTGCTTTTATTGTTTTCTACTACTAGATTTCCTGTTCCAGCTGTGGTATTCATTAAAGGAAAAGTGAATCTCGCATCTTCTCTTAATAATAGGTTTATGCCAACATTCAATTCCATTTGACCGCAAAAATGCAAACATAACACAAAAACAGTGTAATAGAATAGCAAATAAATACCAGACAGAAAGGATAAGTGATCGTTAAACTTCTTTGAAAGAGTAAGGACCATGTGTTAAATTTCTCACAATCTATTGTAATAGTACACACAAATAAGCTTGATTCAATTTACCATAAATTAATTATCCATCTTTGGGATCAGGATCTATAAATAACTATCAATTATGCTGAGGAACTGAACTTACCATTTGTATTTCTTCAGGTGAAAGCTCATCATCCTTTGCAACATCCCAAAGATTCAAATTATCCTGTGTCTCTGGAAAGCTTTTTCCTATGTGGGAAGAAAATATGCATAAAATAATGTCAACTTTGATGTTACATGTAAAGAATCAATTGGTGCTTTGAACTAGAAGCTAGTTTGCTTGAAGAAATAAAGAGGATATATTATAAGTATCAAGAAAAATGATAAGGTGGTCTTATAACACATGCAGCTCATGACATTTACTGTTACAAACCATTGCTTTCATCTTTTAAGACTAATTCCTCTGAATTTTCAGACCCAGCAGGAGGAATTCCCTCTGAAGGTGAAACTAACATCTTGCCGCTATGCTGTTCAGGCTCAAGTCTTGACCTGTTAAAAAGTAAATCTGTCAGAACACAGTATAACATTAGAGTAGACTTTCTCATCCCTAGATTTCCTCATTTACAAAATCACTTGAAATTAAAAAGTCTCTGAGTGTCAAAATTAAAAGATTCAGAATATTAGTGTAACTCAAGGGCTTATACCATTTCCTAGTTATAATGTTGTAAATAAATTGTATCATAATGAGCGATTGGCGTGGCTCAACAACAAATTACGTAAGCCACAGAGCCATTTTTGGTGCACATTTTAAATGTTGCCACATTATTTTTCAAAACCATTGGTTGGGTTCTATAGAATGATGGAAATTTCATCTCCAATACAACTTGTATAGTACTGGTTTTGATATCTTTCATATGTGCTAAACTCATAAAAAAATTAAATATAAAAGAATCAAGTAGGAATAATGAACACCTTTCTATTTATTAAGCTCGCCTTGTGGTAAAAGACAAAAAACAATTAGAACAAGAATAGATGGCAGTTTTACAATATTTAGAAAAAATCACACCAGTAATTAATTATTCATTCAAAAAGCATTAAAATAATCATGTAATAATATTTCATTCTAATTTGCAATATGGATTAAATCAGAAATTAACACACAGGAATACAACTATAATAGTTATACTTACAATGAAATTGGCCCAACTGCCAAAAGTATTGGGCTGCTATAAATCAAACTGCTGCATTATTTCTTATCAATACATACTGAGAAATTTATCTTAATGGCAAATTTATACAAAATGCCAACAAAAATTCTAATTAGGCTTGTCTTCATTATTCAATTCTCCATTATGGGGATATATTTGAAGTGCTCTAAATAATACAATGGTTTCAAAGGGTAATTAGTTAATTACATTTTATTTATAAATATAACACTGGCTCTGGTCTAAAGTTAAGATATTCACTGGCAACATACTGGGAGCATTTCGAAGAGTCACAACATTTAAGATGGAGATAGATAAATGTGAGCAAGAAAACTGCAGGTGCTCATGATTATAACAACATTAAATCATAAATTTGTGTGTGCTATTAAAGAATGTGCATTTATGAAATTGTGAAAATTAAGTAGGAAGGATGAAATGGAGATATATAAAATGAAACATTTTCCGGAAACACATACGGGGGAGTTTTAATTTGTTTGGTACTTTGCAATTTTTATGTCAGGGAACTGTTTTTTTTTTTAACCTGAAACTGTTGCACAATTAATTCTTAAACCACTTTTGGTTAGGCCTGGATTAAGTTGTAATCATGGAAACTTTATTGTCATTCAGACCTTTCGGTCTGAACGAAATTTCGTTGCCTTGCAGTCATACATATAGTAAATAACAAATAAACACAATAAACACAAATTTAACATCCACCACAGTGAGTTCACCAGACACCTCCTCACTGTGATGGAAAGCAAAATCTTAAGTCTTTGTCTCTTCCCTTCTTGTTCTTCCTCTTCCTCTGCGCTGAGGCGATCCAGGCCTCCGATGTTATGACCCCACCGGGTGATATAAGTAAGTCCCGCGGCTGAACCGTGCTCCGCGAACGGGCCGGTTCAAGTTGAAGTCTGACTTCTGCAAACATTTTGAAACTGCACAATGGCCTCTGGCAGCCTTCTCAATTAAACAGCTTCTTGGTGTGTACACTTTATCAGCTTAACTGGTGCAAGTCATTGACAATGAAAATGTTTGGAAATGTGGTTGACATGGTTGAATATTTAGCAGTGTATAAGCTATGAGATGTGATGAGAGGTTTGCAGCACTGCTGAGGGTGCAAGTGTGAGGTGAAGCTTCTTCTTCTTATTAGTCCTAATGGGAACAAATCTCAACACTAGTGCCCCAAGGTGGTGTTCTCATATTCCCTACATATACACAATTGTGCAGCCAAATTCTGCTCTAACTCCATCTACAAGTTTGCAGATGACACCACTGTGGTGGGCTAGATCTTGAACAATGATGAGGGAGTACAGGAAGGAGATAGAGCGTTTAGAAACATTGTCATGACGACAACCTTTTCCTCAAAGCCAGCAAGACAAAGTATAACTAGTTAACAACTTCAGGAAGTGTGATGTCCCAATCAACATCAATGGTGCGGAAATGTAAATGATTGAGAGCATCAAGTTCCTGGGCGTGAATTTTGCCAACAATCTGTCCTGGACCACCCACAATTAAGTTACAGCCAATAATGGCCCTGTCCCATTTGGCAACAATTTAGGTGAATGCAGGAGACATTGCAGTCACCACATGGTCGTCACATGTTCGCAGGTGGTTGCTGGGAAGTCGCCTTCATGGTCGTGAGGAGTTCCCACACTCTCAGAACTAGTCGTGGCCTCATTATGGGCGCCACGCATTTTTCAACATGTTGAAAAAGTTAGAGGCGACCAGAATGAAGCTGCCATGGAGAATAGCGAGAACACTTGTGCAGCAGTAGGTGGGTCGCCAGGAGGTCGAAGGTTCTCGTAGGTTGTAGCCGGTGCTCACTGGTGAATTTCATTGGCTCATTGGGAAAAAAAACGTAAGCAGTAATTTTCAGAACCAAGGATAACCAACCGGTAACGTTAATGTCCGCTGAGCTTCACAGCCGTATATCTCTGGCTTCTTAAAAGTTGTCTCCACTCCTTCTTTCATAACTAAGATACTGGCCCGATTTTCTAATCTCCCTCACTGCGGACATTGTACTTTTCTCTGCAACTGTTACGTTACAAAGCTGAGAAACTATATACTGCACTCTGGTATTTTTGCCTCTTCTATCTATCTTGTGTTTGGCTTGATTTCATGTATAGTATTATTTGATTTGATTGGAAATAAAAATAAAAGCTTTTCACTGTACCTCAATACACATTACAATAAAAAAACCTAAACCAAAAGAGGGGAAGGGTGACGGTTGAGAATGTAAAAAATTAATAAGTTACTGAAGGAATTATGAAATAAGACATTTTACTAGCTGACCATTGTTGTGAAATCATCAATCAACCTTCATGGGTTCTCACAGATTGTTTGTCATATATCTGAAGAGACTCGCTTTAAGTCCACATGACATCCCTTCCCAATCCAGAGCAACATCCAAATACCAGGGTCCTACTCTCCTACCCTTCTTCCTCAGGCTAGATTTAGTTGCAGAATCATTCCCAACATTTGCTCCAGACACAACACATCTCCACTTTGATAAAGACCAACTTTAAATAGCTGAGACTTGCTATAAGAAATCTATTCATTTAGCTGTCTATCAATTCATTTTTTTCTCAGCAAGTAGGTATCACTGATACTCATTGGCATCCCTAAATGCTGCTTGAGAAGGTTTCTCATGTTCCCAAGTTATAGGAGAAGAATTATGACATTCAGCCCATCGAGTCTACTCTGCCATTCAATCATGGCTGATCTCTGCCTTCTAATCCCATTTTCCTGCCTTCTCCCCATAAAGGGGTTGTCCCACTTCGGTGACCTAATTGGCGAGTTTAGAAGAGTTTGAAAAAATGACGTTGAAGACCTCCTTCGACTTTATAGAAAACCTCCTTCGACTATGTTGAAGACCAGCTTCGACTAGCTACGACTAACTTCAGGAAAATTGGACACCGAATAGTGGAGAGTGAAGACGATCTCCTTCGACCTCCCTTCGACTATGATGAAGAC
Source organism: Okamejei kenojei (assembly GCA_035221665.1). NCBI lineage: Eukaryota > Metazoa > Chordata > Chondrichthyes > Rajiformes > Rajidae > Okamejei > Okamejei kenojei. The sequence goes on along the minus strand of CM069131.1, from coordinate 47,710,379 downwards.
TATCTACGGCTACCTTTGACTACCTACGACTAACATGCCGACCTACTACGACTCAACCTACGAATAAAAAAAGTATTGATTTTTTCCATGGCGACCTTTTTTTACTCATGGGCAATTTTTAACATATTGAAAAAAACGCCACGACCTAGCTGAGGCCTCGAGTATGCGGAGACCACTCTCGAGCATGAAGGAGAGTTACAAAGACCTACGGCCTCGTGTCGACCATGCTGCGAGTATGAGTCGAGGGCAAACTCGCCATAACACGCGAATTAGGTCGCCCAAGCGGGACAGGCCCTTAACCCTTGACACCCGTTCAAATCAAGAATTTGTCCATCTCTGCCTTAAATATCCACTGACTTGGCCTCCACAGCCCTATGTGGCAATGAGTTCCACAGATTAACTAACCTTTAACTAAAGAAGTTCCTCCTGACTGCCTTTCTAAAAGAGTGCCCTTTAATTCTGAAGCTATAATCACTGGTCCTAGACTCTCCCACCAGTGGAAACATCCTTTCCACATCCACTCTATCTATGCCTTTCGTTATTCTGTAAGTTTCAATAAGGTCCTCCGTCAACCTTCTAAACTCCAGTGAGTAGAGGCCCAGTGCTGTCAAACGTTCATCATATGTATACCCACTCATTCCTGGAATAATTCCTGTAAACCTCCTCTGAACCCTCTCCAAAGCCAGCACATCCTTCTTCAGATATGGGACCCATATTTGCTCACATTACACCAAATGCAACCTGACCAGTGCCTTATAGAGCAAAGGCAACACATCTCTGTTTTTGTATTCCAGTCCTCTTGATATAAATGCTAGCATTGAATTTGCCTTCCTTACTACCGATTCGACTTACAAATTAACTTTTAGGAGTCCTGCACCAGCACTCCCAAGTCCCTTTGCACCTCCCATTTCTGGATTCTCTCTCCATTCAAAAAATAATCTACATCTTTAATCTTATTACCAAAATGCTTGGCTCCGCACCTTGCTAAACTGAAGTTCATCTGCCACTTCTCTGCGCACTCTCCTAACCTGTCCAAGTCCTTCTGCAGAGTCCCCTTGCTTCCTCTACACTGCCTGCCCCTCCATCTATCATGCTCATCACCAAACTTGGCCACAAAGCCTTCAATCCCCTTATCCAAATCATTAATATAAAACGTGAAGGGAAGCGGCCCCAGCACCGACCCTTGTGGAACTCCACTAGTCACGGGCAGCCAACCAGAAAAAGCGCCTTTTATTGCAACTCTTTGTCTTTTGCCATCCAGCCAACCGCTATCCACACTAGTATCTTCCCTTTAATACCATGGGCTCTCATCTTCTCTAGCAGCCTGACGTGCGGCACCGAATCGAAGGCCTTCTGAAAATCTTGGTAAACAACATCTACAGCCTCCCCTCTGACTGTACTGCTATTAATTTCCTCAAATAACTCATCAGGTTCGTCAGACAAGATCTTTCCTTCACAAAAACATGCTGACTGCAGCCTATTTTATTGTGGACTTAGTACTGCGTAACCGCATCCTTTATAATTGACTCAAAAATCTTACCAACCACCAAAGTCAGGCTAACCGTAGTATAGTTTCCGCTCTTCTCCTTTGCTCCCTTCTTGCGCAGCGGGGTGATATTCGCAATTTTCTAATCTTCAGGAACCACTCCTAACTCTAGTGATTCTAGAAATAACACAACTAATGCCTCCACAATCTCTGAGGCCACCTCCTTCAGAACCCTGGGGTGCAGTCCATCAGGTCCAGACGGCTTATCCACCCTCAGACCTTTCAGTTTTCCTGCATCATTGTCCAGTGGCCCAACGTCCACTCGTGCCTCTTTTTTACTCTTTATATATCCGTATCCTCTTTTATATTATTGGCTAGATTACATTTGTACTGTATTTTCTCACTGTATTGTCTCGCTGTATTGTCCTTTGAGTTACATTTTGTTGTTCTTTAAAAACACCCCAATCCTTTGGCTTTCCACTAATCTTTGCAATGTTATATGCCTTCTCTTTTGCTTTTATGTTCATATTGCTGTGAATATAAAACTTTCTAAACTGCAAACTGACCATTAAAGATAAAATGTCGCATTAACAATTGATGGTACTCACAATCTTTTCTTATCCACCTCCCTTTTATGACCTCCCTTGTCAGCCATGGTCATCTTATTCTCCCCCTGGAATCTTTCCTCCTGGTAAAGGTAGTAATATCTGAGTGACTTGCTCCATCATTTCACAGAACAAAAGCATCTATGATCCTGGAGGCACATATTGGCCTGATTGGATATGGTTGGCAGATTTTCTCCCTGAAGAATGTTAGTGGATTAGGTGTGTTATTTATAGCTTTTGTGGTCATCGTTACTTCGACTCGTTATTTGTTATTCCACATTACAGTTTATTAATTTAATGTAATTCCCACAGTTGCCCTGGAATTGCAGTCTGAATTGAACCGAATTGTTCTTAAATTTCTGGATCATTAGTCCAGGCATTTGGATTATCAGTTGGGTAAATTAATGGACACCTTTCTTTTGTACCCAATGTGCAAGTTACTGATCATTTTCAGTCCTCTGCTGATGCTGGCAGTCAATTCATGTGCTTACATCATGCAATGAAAATTATAATTAGTAAGCAGCATTTACATTCCACTCAGCAGTTATAAAGGATGCTCAAAAGTCAACCGAGATATTGTGGTTTTTCAAGGAGGTTTTGGGAACAGCATTTGTATCTTTTTCTCCTTCCACTTGGCAACATCTTAATCTTCAAACATCCTTATCCTCAGTAGGCACTGATGATGCATTGATACCACGGAGAGTGTCATCAATGATATCTGCATTTACCAAGAGGTAGCTACTAAGCTATGGGAAGTGGTTCATGTTTTTCAGTCTCACAGTCATACTATAATAGAGGAAAGTGTTGTAAAGCAAGGGAAAACCTTTATGCGTGGCATGCGGAGCCCGGCGGGGGCGGGGGCGGGGGGGGTTAGAAGAAATGAGGACCCGGCGTGGGAGGACCACTGTAAGGGAAGAACAAAGGAGGCGTCAGCGGGGGCACTTTGTAACTTTGTTAGCGCCGTTTGTGTGGCGATTATTTGCATGCCTTGGGTATGCAAGCAAAGAATTTCACTTGCCTTGACAATAAAGTATTCCATTCCATTCCATTGACTGTCAACCAGAGGAACAGTGAACAGACTCAAATTCTGCAGTCTGAATTAATTATGTCATGCAAACTCCAATTCTAACCAAGGGAATCACAACAGAGCCAACCTTAGTGCAAATTGCATTATTAAGTTGACATTTTCAATCTTTCTCACCATTATGCTTCATGTCATCTCCGGGAAGCTTTCTGCTAGAGTGGAACTAATTTATAGACCATCACCAACATCAACTCCACTCCAGATCCAAGGTCACCCCAACTTCAGTAGTTGAGTTCAATATGCTGATGGTGTATACACTTGCATATGCTAAGGGGCCAGATTCAAGTTATCATTGACTCATAACTGAAGCATTGGAGAGATAGGCCTTGCTACCATCTATCAAAGTTTGGAGAAAATACTGACTTACCTCAAAAACATTCCTTTAACGACACTGTTAGCAATGAGTAGAATCACAGGGTCACAAAGCACCTCAATGTCACCGATGACTTAACTTAAACCTATGTCCTCTAATTACAGACAAATCTACCAAGGGGAAATGTTTCTCACTACTTTTGTGTACCTTTATTAGGGAAGCTCCATACTAGCCTTGTAGAGAAAACTTCATTGGTCTTTGATATAAACTAACAATAATGCAACAATATTACAATGCCCTTACGAAACTGGGTTGATATTGCTGTGAATATAAAACTTTCTAAACTGCAAACTGACCATTAAAGATAAAATGTCGCATTAACAATTGATGGTACTCACAATCTTTTCTTATCCACCACACGTTTGACTCGAATTGCCCTTTGTTCAGAGTACACTTTACAAACATCTGTCAAAGCAGACAAAGACCCATTAAGGTGAATAACAAAGTTAATTATTTGAACAAGCCTTCTGAGCTATTTGCAATACCCAGCAGCACATATCATCTTGTATTCGTGAGAGATTCAAATCCCAAAATGTTAAACTCCATGGGTGTTTTTCACAAATTCAAACTACCAGAGTTTGAAGGAGATTAGAGATTGCATTTATTATTAAAAGCTTAATTTTCCCAATGAAACCACTTTCTTACTGTGCCATATAAGCCATGAAGCATTTTATTTTAGGAAAGGAGAAGGCAATGATTCTTGGTACATTGACTTTACAAATATTTTACCTTTTTATTGGCACCTTGATAAACCCTTCATTCTGGAGCAAGTAAATACATTCTGACAGCTAATTAAAATCTTTAGATGTTTCACCATACATTAATGGTCGAATTTATCATGCAAAGTCAGCATGCCATGAGATGTATTCTGCCAACCAATTAACCAGACCGATCTCTGCAATCCTACCACATCTGGCCATGAATGGTTATAGATAATTAAACAGATAACTCGATGAATCATCTACAGAGAACTGCTCCACCTCTAACAGTGGTAGGACCCAGCATGTGAGCGTTGAAGACAGGGTCATAAAGCAGCACAAACATGTCCAACCTGAAGTGAGGTAAAAATCATCCATCTCAACTTCCTCTTAAGACCCGTACCATTACATGAGCAGACATTAGCTAATGTGATGCAAAGAAATGGCTGAGCATACTAGATGCAGCAAAGGTTATGGGATCTTCCCAGCTATAGAAATTAAAGAACACCTACACGCCAAAACCCACTGTGCCTCCAGCCAAACTGTTCAGTTAGAGTTACAATAGTGGCATCTACTGACAATGTGGAAAATGGCCCAGATAGCTTCCTGTTACAAAAAAAGGACAATCCGTCTAATTATCATCCAATCATCAGCAAATTGATAGAAAATGTTGCCAACATAGCTATCCGACATCTTTATTCGCAAGGACAATGATGAACTGCCTATAAATGCCTTTGATCTGTAAAGTGAATAAATAGGAATAAAAAGAGTTCTGATTATACAATCGGTAGTTAACGACATCCGCATTCAAATCATAAGCATGGATTAGAGCTTATGGGTTACACGGTACATGGGAATTAGTCATTACAGTACCTTGTCATGCATAGATTAGTGTGGGGGTGGGGAGGAGCTGGCTGTGCAATAAATTGAAATAATACTCCAAAACTGTATTTCCATTAGTTTAGGGCATGAGATTTTATTCCATCCAGCCGCATGCTGCTTCAGCATCAAAGATTACACAGTTGAAATATGTACAACGTGCAATATTGCATGCTCCTTTGTTTTCTAAATCACATTCTTAAACATATGCCTATCTGTGATGATGCCAACTAGATAAAGGACATGGCTTAAACCATTTGGTAAATATTTTATAACAACTGTTGTGAACGGATATGAGTTCGCAATGCAGGCAAGCATAAGGTTCTCAGCTTTGCAGTTCTGGGTTCCCTCTTGGGAACCCCCTGCATATCTGACCTCACTCTCACTGTCATTGGCGCCTCCAACCTCACTCTCGCTGCTCCCAGTGCCCAGGACCTTACTCTCAGCTCCACCCGATCTCTCTAACCGCATTCCCACTGTCCCCAGTGTTCCTGACTTCACTCTCACTGTTCCTCATGTCCCTGACCTCGCTCTCACTCCCCCTCCCCCCACGTGTCCCTGACACTCTCACTGCTCCCAGTGTCCCTGACCTCACTTTCACTGTTCCCAATCTCTCTGACTTCACTCTCACTGCTCCCAATGCCTCTGGCCTCAAAACGCGCTTCTCCTGGCATCCCTGACTTAATTCTCACTGCTTCCAGTGCCTCTGACCTCACTCTTTACCCTCACTCTCACTGCTCCCCATCTCTCTAGCCTCATTCATGGCTACTCCTGGGAGTCTCTGGCCTCGCTCCCGGCACTCCCGAGATCCCTCTGATCTTCCGTACGTCCACTGCTGGGCTGTTACAAAGTATGTTCTGGATTTAATAGATTAAGCCACGGTCTACAGGACTTTAATATTGTCACTTGTGCGAGTCAAGGTAATCACAAACAGGCTCATGAGTAACTCGAGGACAATGCTGTTTTAGCCCCGGGTTCACTAAATTACCAGTCATTAAATGTGTAAAGTCTTACTCTAGTTGGTAAGAAACAAAGGCTCACTTTGTAGAATTTTGTTTTGATGCTGGATACAAACATGGTATTTGAATTAAGAAATGAAAACCATTCACACATTTTATATAGCAAATTAACTTGGTTACGGATATCTTTTTTGTTCATGTTGAACTAAAATTGCAATCTTCTTCTTTGATCTGATATTAAGTGCCCTCAATAATGTTTGGGTCAAAAACTTTTGAAATTTGTAATATAAAAAAATCACATGTGGTTAAAGTGCCCATTGTCATATTTTAATTAAGGCCATTTTTATACATTTTGGTTTCACCATGTAGAAATGACAGCAGTGTTTATACATAGCCCCCCCATTTCAGGGCACCATAATGTTTGGGACACAGCGATATCATGTAAATTAATGTAGTCATGTTTAGTATTTTGTTGCACATCCTTAGCGTGCAATGATTGCTTGAAGTCGCGATTCATGGACATCACCAGTTCTGGGTGTCTTCTCTGGCGATGCTCTGCCAGGCTTGTTTGCAGCCATCTTTAGCTTATGCTTGTTTTGGGGGCTTCCGTTTTCTCTTCAACCTACAAAAGGCATGCTCAATTGGGTTCAGATTGGGTGATTGACTTGGCCACTCAAAAATTGATCACATTTGCTTTGCAAAACTCCGTTGTTGCTTTAGCAGTATGCTTGAATCATTGTTTTGCTGTAGAATGAACCGCCGGCCAATGAGTTTTGAGGCATTTGTTTGAACATGAGCAGATAGGATGTGTCAATACACTTCAGAATTCATTATGCTACTACCATCAGCAGTTGTATCATTGATGAAGATAAGTGAGCCAGTACCTTCAGCAGCCATACATGCCCAGGCCATAACACCCCCATCACCGTGATTCACAGATGAGGTGGTATGCTTTGGATCTTGGGCAGTTCCTTCTCTCCTCCATACTTTGCTCTTGCCATCACTCTGATATAAGTTAATCTTTGTCTCATCTGTCCACAAGACCCTTTTCCAGAACTGTGGTTGGTCTTTTAAGTACTTCATGGCAAACTGTAACCCGGCCATCTTATTTATGTGGCTAACCAGTGGTTTGCATCATGCATTATCTGTATTTCTGTTCATGAAGTCTTCTGCGGACAGTGGTCATTGACAAAGCCACACCTGACTCCTGAAGAGTGTTTCTGATCTGGCAGACAGGTGTTTGGGGATTTGTCTTTATTATAGAGAATATTCTTCTGTCATCAGCTGTGGAGGTCTTCCTTGGCCTGCCGGTCCCTTTGCGATTAGTAAGCTCACCAGTGCTCTCTTTCTTCTTAATGATGTTCCAAATAGTTGATTTTGGAAAGCGTAAGGTTTGGTTGATGTCTCTAACAGTTTTACTCTTGTTTCTCAGTCTCATAATGGCTTCTTTGACTTTCATTGACACAACCTTGGTCCTCATATTGATAAACAGCAATTAAAGTTTCCAAAGGTGATGGAAAGACTAGGTGCTGAGAGCTCTCTTATACCTGCATTAAGGAGGCAATGAAACACACCTGAGCAATTACAAATGGCTGTGAAGCCATGTGTCCCAAACATTATGGTGCCCTGAAATGGGGGGACTATGTATAAACACAGCTGTCATTTCTACACGGTGAAACTAAAATGTATAAAAATACCCTTTTATAAAAGCTGACAATGTGCACTTTAACTAAATGTGATTTTGTTATTACAAATCTCAAATTATGGAGTACAGAGGCAAATAAATAAATGATGTGTCTTTGTCCCAAACATTATGGAGGGGACTGTAGAATATGCTCACTACTTTTTGGTTCCTAACCATCATTTTTCTGATTATTTTTGGTTCAGACACACTTAGATTCACTGCAGAAATCTAAGTGATCACGTGTGATAAATTATTTTTATAACCTTGTAACCAATTTAATCAAGCTATAATTTTAGCAGCATATATTTCTGTAGCTTTTCTTAAGGATAAGAACAATTCTTTTGTTCCATTCAGAAAAAGGCAGTACTCACTTTTCAGGTAAACTTCTAACAGGTCTAAAACACCTTCTCGATGCTCCTTAACTTGGGAAGAAATCAAATTCTTGATTGCTGTTTGAGAAACAAGTAGCCTTTAACGCAATTATTGTCCAGAGTGTTCAGAAACCTGTTGCTATATTCATTCAGTTATTTGTGGTGTTAAATATATTAGTATTTAAATCTGTTACTTAAACTGTCACATCAAATCTGCTTAATTAGGCATATATCTAATTGCAAGAACACATAAGGATCTCATGTTCTTTATCTTGTACATAAACATTCTAACAAAAATTCAACATAATTCACCGCAAATAATTGTTTTAATTATTAAGGTTTTACCATGCCTCTAGTGTGAGGAGTCATGATAAGGATGGAGAGATGGCAGTAAAACATTTCTAAGAGGCTGAAGGGAGAGTGGCAAGATTAGAGCAGAAGACTAATGGGAGTAGAAATATATCTTCCATTGTATGCGCCTGAGATGCAACGGAACAGAGTTCATGCACAAAGTTATTGTATCACACATTGAAACATGCAACAGAAGACAAATTTCTATCTCAGGGTAGTTCAGGTGATTAGTGACTTAAGGACAGTTTTAAAGTTTGACCAGGGTAATCATAGTACAGAAAATACCGCAAGGACACAAAAAGCTGAAGTAGCTCTGTGGGTCAGGCAGCATCTCTGGAGCGCATGGATAGATGACGTTTCGGGTCAGGATCCTTCTTCAGTTCGATTGTAATTGGGGATGGGAGAAAGCTGGGAGGTAAGAGGAAGAAAATACTGCAAATACTCAGTATGTAATTCAGCGCAGCATCTATGGAAAGTGTATCATTGATCAGAACATTTAATGTTAATTAAGTTTTACTCTCCAGAGATTTTGATTAGGCAGCATTTCATGTATATATTTTTAGATTTCCAGTCTCCAAGGCCACTGTGGATTTTACAGGGAGTCAAGCCAGTTGCTTCACCCTGAGTGGGACACTTCAGGTCGCACCCGCTAATTCCTCGAGGAGGGTCACCTAGACATCTCCCATCCAATTCAAAGTATTGTGGACATTTTTGTTAAGTGTACTCCAATGTATAGAAAGTGGGGTTCCACATGTCATAGCAATCAAAAAGCTTTGTAAATCAAAGACGTCTACCCACAGAGTCAATGGCAACAGTGAAAATTTGTGATTTGAATGTTCGTGAATCAAGTAATACCTCTACCTGCAGATTCATAGAGAACAGTAACAGGTCCGTCAGCCCAACTCATCTATGCTAACTAAGATAACCCATCCAAGTTATGAGTCCCATTTGTCCACAACTGGCCTATATCATTCTAATAGACTCAAAATGCAGTAGTAACTCAATGCGACAGACAGCATCTCTAGAGAGAACGAAAGGGTAACATTTCGGGTGGCGACCCTTCTTCAGGTCTTGACCTGAAATATCACCCATTATTTTTCTCCAGAGATGCAGCCTGTCCCACTGAGTTACTCCTGCATTTTGTGTCTATCTTCGGAGTAAACCAGCATCTACAGTTCCTATATAATTAAAAGTCTCATCTTGACCACTTCCTGTAGGTGCTGTATATTGATTTTAGAAATAACGCTACCCTATATCGCTGCAACTTTTGGCCATCTTACTCACAGTCCTGCTCCGCTGAGCCAGCCCCGAGGATTCTTCCCATCGATGAAAAATAAAAAAATTACGAGTGTTTAAAAAACCTTGAGATCAGCTGATTGGTCCTCTCGCCTGTCAATCACCGCAATGTAGGTAACTCCCCTTCCGAGGTGGGGGGAAGAACTATAAAACCCCGGAAGCTTGGACGTGAGTCAGTCACTCTGCAAGATTGCGAGAGAGAGGCCTTGACTGTCATTCTAAGCTGTGAATCAACTGAAGTGTGAGTCTGCAGTGTACTTGCAATAAATGATTTGTTAGCCCTTAATGACAATGCCATGAGTTGTTTGGCCTGCTGTCTTGCCTGTGCTTGAAAGTGCAATGTTTAATTGGAAATGAAATGAAATGACTATGCCATGAGTTGTTTGGCCTGCTGCCCTGCCTGTGCTTGATTCTGCAATGCTTTATTAGATCTGACCGTGTTTGAAAGGAATAAATGCTTTATTAGGCCGGACTGTGCTTGGAAGGAATAAATGATTTATTATATCCGACTGTGTTTGGAAGGAACAAATGCTTTATTAGGTCCGACTGTGTTTAGTCCAAATGTCCCGCTCATTTCGTGACTTCCGCTTAGTGGACAGGTCGCGCTGATGCGTAATTTCTGGTGAGTGCAGAGGTCGCGTTGATCGCGTAATTTCAGGTAAGTGCAGAGCTCACGCTGAGTGCGGAAGTGCCGCTGACTGCGGAAGCCCTACAGTGGAGAGCCGCGTTCAGCCGTGTGAGTAGATTCAAGAAAGTTTACTGTCATATATATGGTGTGTGAGAGTGTGAGTCAGTGTGAGTGTGTGTGTTTGTGTGTGTGTGTGTGTGTGTGTGTGTGTGTGTGTGTGTGTGTGTGTGTGTGTGTGTGTGTGTGTATGTGTGAGTGTATGTGTATGTGTGTGTGTGTGTGTGTGTGTGTGTGTGTGTGTGAGTGTATGTGTGAGTGTGCGTGGGTGAGTGAGTGAGTGTGTGATGTGGAGTGTGAGTGTGAGTGTGAGTGTGTGTGTGTGTGTGTGTGTATATTGGAATTGGTGGAGAGGTGGAATATTGCGTTTGGGGGACCAGCCCTTCCGTGTGAAGCTGGGATCCAATGGGTCCCACTTAGTCTAGTATCCTTCTAAACCTTTCCGATCCAACTACTATCCAAATGTCTCTGAAATTTTCTTATTGTACCTGCCAACACCACTTCCTCTGGCAGCTCGTTCCATATACCCACCACCTCTGTGTGAAATCGTGGCTTCTCAGGTTCCTATTAAATCTTTCCCCGTCCACTTTAAACCTACACCCTCTAGTTCTTGATCTAGTCCCCTTTCCTGAGAAAAAGACAGTGCTTCAACCCTAGCTATTTCAGATTAATCTAATTTCCTCTAATTTATTTCCTTCCCTTTCTATTCCAGTCCATTTTCTGCCTTTTTTTCCCATTCTGCACAAGAACATAAGAAAATAAAAGCGAGAGTTGGTCACCTTGACCCACCGTTCAATACAATCTACTCAAGGCATCAAGTCCTCTGTGTGCCAATTCTCCACAGCCCTCAATTGCGTCATCTTTCAGCAGCTTATTTATCTCCTCTTCAAATGCTTCTGGCAATTTAAACTCCTCATGACAGGGAATGCCAGAGATTTGCCACCCCTTGATGATAATGTAGAAGCAGGAGTTCACTTGTTCCTCCCTCCTACATTGCTCTTCTGCCTCTCGCGTAGCAGTGGACTGGGAAGTACAGTACAGTACTCAGTACAGCACTGACAATACTCAAGGTGTTGAATGATGTTTGCATTTGTTACTTCTGAAAAGAGGGGCAGCACAGTGACACAGCGGTGGGGTTACTGCCCTACTGTGTCAGAGACCCGGGTTCGATCCTGACTACGGGTGCTGACCAAATGGGGTTTGTACGTTCTTCCTATAACCGCACAAGTTTTTTCCCAGGTGCTCCGGTTTCCTACCACACTTCAAAGACATACATGTTTGTATGTTAATTGGTTTTGCTAAAATTGTAAATAGTCCCTAATATGTAGGATAGTGTTAGTGTACAGGGTGATTGCTGGACATCATGGACTTGGTGGGCCAAAAGGCTTGCTTCCGCACTCTCTCTAAAGTCTAAAGTTCTAAATGACAGTTTCCTGTCAGTAAAATAGTTTAGCTATTTTGCAGATTTTCCAAGGCTCGGCAAACTTTCAGTTCTGTCCACTGGCTTTACCTTCGGTCTTCAGCTGGTGGATGGCATCGGAGCAGGTTCGCATAAAAATCTGGGCGTCCTGGTCAATCTGATCACGCTCCGTGTCTGTCATGCGGGAATATTCTGACATTCCATAACTGGGAATAGAAGAAGACAAATAACGTGATAAAGCAAGATCCAAAACAAAAAACAAAAGTCACGGAGAAAATGAGAGGGAAGACTCAGACTGAGCAGCAATTGAGAAAAGAGGCAGATTGTGTTCAAGATTTTCATTAAAAAAGCGGACCAAATTATAGTATTCTGTTTTATTTCAGATTTTCAAAAGCGTTTTTTCTCATAATTGAAATTGATGTTTCATTTGATGCTAAGAGTGAAAATAGTTGACAGTTGGATAGACTATTTCAAATATGGGACAAGGGATCGAAAATAATAGAAGGGAAGAATCTTGTTAGTGTAGTCCACGTTGGAAGCATCACTAAAGGCAGTTGGAAGAAAGTAATTCAACAGAGAAGGATTTCAACTAACAAGCAAAATGACAAATGCCATAATCTCTATGCTTCTAACTAGGTCCTGTGCAAACTAGCATTGGATCTGCCCATATTTTCCATTCTGAACTACATGCAATTCCAGACTGACCAAAATGACTGACTTGCATTCCAAAATGCCCCAGGTGAAGTCAGGAATGCATCAATTTTCCAGTAATCTTCCCCTCTGAAATCCATCCTCTTAATTAGCTTTGTGCTAGACCATCATAAAACATAGCAAAGTACAACATAGGAGCAGGCCCTTCAGCCCACAATGTCTGTGCTGAACAGATTAATCTCATCTGGCTGCACAGGATCCATATCTCTCAATTCCCTGCATATCCATCCATGCGCCTATCTAAAAGCTTCTTAAACGTTGGCCCAACTACTTGGCCCAATGTGCATTGATATTGTCAATCATTCCTTTTCTTCAAAATCGTTCCCACCTTCCAAAAGTCTCTTGCCTCCTCATGATTCTTAAAACTAGCTACTGCACTGTTTGAAGTTTAAACAGTATTTTACAACAAGGAATCTACAGAGATTTACCTCCCCACTAACCAGTTAGTTATATTGCCAGTTTTGTGATAACCATCTCGAAGCACTTAGTCCTACAACTGGCTGCGTGTGCAGACTATTTCAGTGCAGTAATAGTTTGGAACATTACTTGATTAATATTGATTTTAGCACAAATTTGCAGTAAAACACTGAAATATTTTTAAGGTCACAGTACAATACTTGGTACTTCGAGTATGCTGCAGCCATCAACAATGTTGCACAAAAGCAATGAAACACAGAGCAACAAGGTAATTATATTGCAGTAATGTAGCTCATTGTAAACCAGTAACCTTGAGGAAGGCGGCTATTGTGATGAAATAATTTTTGATTGTCATCGTAAACATTTTGGGCTCTTTAATTTTGGCTGAGAACCTGAGTAATATGGAAAGTGATTTTCTCTGTAAGAAATGTAAATTGAATTAAGATGCTCCAGAGACTTTTGAAACATGTTTATACAGTTTCAATGCAAATGTAGCTGGTGATTTATAATTTTTTTCTTAAAATATTAACATAAACCAGCACAGCGGCGCAGCTGGTGGAGCTACTGCCTCACAACGCCAGAGACCCGGGTTCCATCTTGGGTGCTCACTATGTGGCGTTTGCACGTTCTCACTGTGACCATGTGGGTTTCCTCCAGATGCTCTGGTTTCCACCAACATCCCAGAGGCGTGCCGCTTTGTAGGTTAATTAGTCTCTGTAAATTACCGTGAGTGTGTAGTCAGTGGATGTGAAAATGGGGTAATATAGAACTAGTGTGAACGGCTGATTGATGGTCAGCATGGACTCCAGTGGGCTGAAGGGCCAGGAAAAGACCCTTTCCCTTCAATGTCTGTGCTGAACATTATATAAACTAGTCGCATCTGCCTTCACATGATCTACACCCCTCCATTTCCTGCATATTCACGTGCCTGCCTAAAAACATCCACCATCATCCCCGACAGCACATTCCTGGCACCCACCACCGACTGTGTAAAGAAAAATTGCCTTGCACATCTCCTTTAAACTTTGTCCCTTTCAGCTTAAAACAATGCCCTCTCGTCCTTGTGGAAACAAGGAACTGCAGAAACTGGTTTACATGAAGGAACACAAAGTACCGGTGTAACTCAGCGGCTCAGGCAACATCTCTGGAGAATATGGATAGGTGACGTTTTGGTTCGACCCTTCTTCAGACTGATTGTGGAGGGGCAGGGTGGGGGATGGGAGGAAATGAAAGACAGCTGGAAGAGAGGGGAGATAGGACAAAGAGAGGCAGATGGTTGGAACAAAGGCCAGAGATTAAAACAAGAAGGTATGAGACACAGGGTTGAAGAGTTGCAAATTGTGAAGCAACATGAATGAAATGTGTGAAGAGGGGTAGGGGAGAAATAAGTGTGAGTCCAGGTGGGACACAGGGGAGATGGGCTGTCATGTGCGAGATGCAAAAGAAACAGCAAATTTTGTCTATTTCTGTCAAGAGTCTTTTTGTTTGTTTTTGTAACAAAAGAAAACAGCGATGTGGCAGGATGACAACTTCATCACACATGTCCTACGGGAGTTTGATTCCCAAAGAGTATTACCTCATGCAACTGGATTAAAAACAATATGTCACTGCTCCACCCAGCTGATCTGGCTAGGAGATTGAAGGCAAGTAGCATAAAAATCTTATTATATGGAGTAAAAAAAAACACTGATGGACAAAGAAGGAAAAATTAAATATTGATTCTTGTTGTAAAGGAGATGGCCCGTAGAACTCAGGAAATCTTGCTATGACTGGGCTTGTTAGTGAGACCACATCTGAAGAAATGTTTGGAGATTTAATCTCATTTAAGGAGGGCTTAATTTGCATTGAAGGCAGTACAAAAAATGTTCACTGGGTTAATAGATGAATTCTTAGGAATGTAGTGGTTCTTTTATGAAGAAAGAATCAGCAGGTTGGACCTAAACTCAATGCCACATGCTGTTATTTAGCACATTAAGCTCATGTGAACAGGACAAATTCTTATCACAATGTTTTTGACAATTGCAAAATGTAGTTTGGAAGTCTGATGACACGATGAGAAAATGACCTGCCCTAATCGTATCCATGTCAGATCAGTATATTTTACTGTTTGATTCATGCAGATGACACAAAAGTGGGTGGTATTGTAGATATGAAGATGGATGTAAAAAATTGCAGCATGATCTTGATCGGTTGGGCAGGTGGGCTGAGGAATGGTTGATGGAATTTAATAGAAAGAATTGTGAGATGTTGCATTTTGGGAGCACAAACATGGGCAGAACCTACATGGTGAACGGTAGGTCTCCGGGGATTGTTAGAGGATAGAGGATTCTAGGAATACATGTACAGAGTTTGTTAAAAGTGGCACCGCAGGTAGATAGGGTGGTCAAAAAAGGCTTTTGGCACATTGGCCTTCTCCAGGAAGAGCATTGAGTATAAAAGTTGGAAGTTCATGTTGAACTTCAATAAGATGTTGGTGAGGCCGCATTTATCGTATTGTGTTCAGTTTTGGGCACCATGTCATAGGAAAGATGTTGTCAAGTTGGAAAGGGTGCCGAGAAGATTAACGAGGATGTTGCCAGAACTCAATGGCCTGAGCTACAGGGAGAGGACGAGCAGGCTAGAACTTAATTCCTTGGAGCACAGGACAATGAGGTGTGATCTTATTGAGGTGTACAATATTATGAGAGGATAGATCGGGTAGATGCACAAAGACTCTTGCCCAGAATAGGGGAATCAAGAACCAGAGGACATAGGTTTAAGGTGAAGGGGCAAAGATTTAACTTTTTTCACACAAAGGGAGGTGGGTGTATGGAAAGAGCTGCCGGAGGAGGTAGTTGAGGCAGGTACTATCAGAACATTTAAGAAACATATAGGCAGGTACATGGATAGGCCAAGTTTAGAGGGATATGGGCCAAACGCAGACAGGTGGGACTGTGAATATGCAGGGGTTTGGGTACTTGGGAAAATGGAAGATGTCTGTGAAAAGACCTGTCAAACCTGCTTGACATCATTTGCATGGAGTTGCAGAACCATGTGACATAGTTCGGAGGGGTATAAAGGGGTGGGGAGCACATTTGGCTGTGCCGATTGTCTTTAGTCTGTTCTATTTGTGTGAGGCTGTATGGGCTCGAGTAAGTGGTAACGAGGATCGGTCCCGCGGTATTGTATACAATAAAATATAATTGGAATTCCAGTGCTCGTATTTGGTGTTTGACTGAACCAGGCTAGGGGGGTAAGTTTAGATCCGGAATAGTGTAGATGAGACATGTTGGCCGGTGTGGGCATGTTGGGCTAGACGGCCTTTTTCCACGCCGTGAGACAATGACTACGTTTCATTGTTCCTCTGAGATTAAAATGGAGACCATTGAAAATCCCTTTTCACAGTATACAGTGGAACTCACAGTAAAGTTGCCAAAGTGTTGATAAAGACTGTTGACACATTTGAGATCCTCATTAAAATTCCAGACACACCGTGTGCATCACAGGTTCTTGACATTCAGCATTTTTAAAAATAGTTCGTTCACAGGCAAATTATCACAAAGTGACAACATTTCTGGGAATTTTATGATCAAGACCTTAAACTTTTAGAGCAGATGTTAAATTTAACAGGTTAAATTGCAAATTTTGTCACATTTATTCTGACTGTTATCACAATAATTCCCTGACAGAAGCAGTCGAAGAGGTGCTGAAGGTCCTGACGCATTAGAAGGTACACACATCTCCTGGGCCAGATCAGATATAGCCAAGGACATTGTGGGAAAGTGGAGAGGAAATTGCGGGATCCCTGGCTGATATTTACGAGTCATCATTAAATACAGGTGAGGTGCCGGATGACTGGAGGGTGGCAAATTATGTGACTCTATTCAAGAAGGGCTACAGGGAAAATGCTGGAAACTATAGGCTAGTGAGCTCAACATCTGTACTTGGAAAGTTACTACAGAGTCAAGAGTGTTTTATTGCCTTATGTACCAGATAAAACAATGAAATTCTTACTTGCTGCAGCACAACAGAATATGTAAACATAGTACACTGTAAACAATATGATAAACGAGAGAAGGAAAAAAAGTTTAGTGTGTATACAGTGCCCTCCATGATATTTGGGACAAAGACCCATCATTTATTTATTTGCCTCTGTACTCCACAATTTGAGATTTGTAATAGAAAAAAATCACATGTGGTTAAAGTGCACATTGTCAGATTTTAATAAAGGCCATTTTTATACAATTTGGTTTCACCATGTAGAAATTACAGCAGTGTTTATACATAGTCCCCCCATTTCAGGGCACCATAATGTTTGAGACACAGCAATGTCATGTAAATGAAAGTAGTCAAGTTTAGTATTTTGTTGCATATTCTTTGCATGCAATGAGGGCTTGAAGTCCCCGATTCATGGACATTACCAGTTGCTGGGTGTCTTTTCTGGTGATGCTCTGCCAGGCCTGTATTGCAGCCATCTTTAGCTTATGCTTGTTTTGGAGCCTAGTCCCCTTCAGTTTTCTATTCAGCATATAAAAGGAATGCTTAATTGGGTTCAAAACAGGTGATTGACTTGGTCACTCAAGAATTGACAATTTTTTAGCTTTGAAAAACTCATTTGTTACTTGGGATCATTGTCTTGAATGAACTGCCAACCATTGAGTTTTGAGGCATTTGTTTGAACTTGAGCAGATAGGATGTGTACATTTCAGAATTCATAATGGCTTCTTTGACTTTCATTGGCCAACTTTGGTCGTCATGTTGATAAACAGCAATAAACGTTTCCAAAGGTGATGGAAAGACTGGAGGAAAGACTAGGTGCTGAGAGCTCTCTTATACCTGCATTAAGGAGGCAATTAAACACACCTGACTAATTACAAATGCCTGTGAAGCCATGTGTCCCAAACATTATGGTGCCCTGAAATGGGGGGACTATGCACAAACACAGCTGTAATTTATTTCTACATGGTGAAACCAAAATGTATGAAAATACCCTTCAATTAAATCTTACAATGTGCACTTTAACCACATGTGATTTTTTTTATTACATATCTCAAATTGTGGAATACAGAGGCAAATAAATAAATGATGGGTCTTTGTCCCAAACATTATGGAGGGCACTGTATACACACATACTCACAAATACACACACATATGAGGGATAGGATATACACACATTTAGATAGATCAAGGATGATTAGGAAGAGTCTGCACGGTTTTGTACGTGGGAAGTCGTCTCACGAACCTGAATAAATTGCCTTATTTACTGCAAAATATATAGTTAGAATGAGAGTCACACACTCCAAATATCTGGCTGTCCGCTGTTGTTAATAAGTACTAATTACTATAATGGATTACTGACTTTGTATTCCAGTTTGTTTCACTTCTTTCCTCAAACATCAAGCAATTTAAATTGGGGGTACACAAAAGGCTGGAGAAACTCAGCGGGTGCAGCAGCATCTAAGGAGCGAAGAAGATAGGCGACGTTTCGGGTCGAGACCCTTCTTGATGATATTCCCAGAACAGAAAATTGCTGATGGTATGTGATAAAGAACACTGCAAAAATCACTTAATCGTACACTGAAAATGGAAATGGATTTGTTAAAATGCCTTTATACTGTGAAGCTGCAATGTTGGCCTTCAATAACACTTGTAAAATCAATGAAATGATTCATTTGTGTAAAATTTATAAATCATGAATGTTTATAGCTTTTATATATTTATCCCACAATGTGATTTATTTTATATACTGCCAATTTCAAATAAAATTGCCCATGGAGACCTTACTGGTAGTTTGTTTACATTTAATTGTCATTCTGAATTGGACACTTTTGATTACATATGATCAAAGAAGACTGAATCATTGTTTATCATTCAACTTTTAAATTGTTAGATTAATTACTGTGATTGATATCACAAAATACTTATGACGGGTTATATTACGGGTAACCTTAAGCTCAGATTAATAATCAGGAGATATACTGTAAGTAAAAATCCCACAGGAGAATTTAAATTGAATTACTTCAACAGCCTTAGGTACACTATGATTTTTCAGGAAAGGATTTCTGCTGCATGTTTTACTGACTTAAATAGACCATGAAGCCATTTCATTCAGTTGTGTCAAACTTCAAAATGTTAAAGCAGGGTACCATTGTAGCTGTATAGATCACTACGCAAAGACCCAAGCATCTAATTTGGATATGGCAGCATTGTTCTCAGTCCTTGCAATGTCCTCAAAATCATCTGGAAATTTGTGCCTAAATTAGAGACCGCTGATAGTCTAACCAAGCACCAGTTTGATAGAGAAGTGCTTACAGAACTATCCCTTTCAGCCAACATTTCACTTCCCTCCAGCACAACTTTTGGATGCATTCTGTCCTATTTTGGACATTGTCTGACCAGAGATTGAGGGACACAGGCCTGCAACCGGCAAGGAGAGGTCTTTGGAGTCCTCGACTCATGGCATCAGGAAGTGTCTGATCAACAGGTTAAACACATATGGAAAGTGCATTTCAGTGACAATATGGTGCGGCTCAGCACCATGTTTGTCAGGACATGGCAGTCAGGTTAGAAACTAAAGCAACTCATGAGTAAACTGACATCGGGGTTAAACATGTGTCCTCATGCTCAATAATTTACCCATTACAAATAAATCTGTGTGTGATAGTTTTAATAAGGGCTGTGCCCAGACATCAAAGACTTCCAAGTCCCATTTTACCAATATTAACCTCTGCTATCGAAAGCATCCAATATAATATAAGTGTTCCTATAGCCAAAGGATCAAATCAAATTCCGATGGTCCAGTCATACTCAGTTGTGAATGCAGTGGCCAATTAAACACTTAACAGGGAGAGCAAGTAGTTTAAGTAACTTACGCTGCTGGGAGCAGGCACTATTCATGAATGTGCTCATGGAAATCGTACCTGCACACAACAATTGTCATTGTGTGACAATTTAATAAATGGGATGGATTCTGGACAAGTCTTCCTGCTGAACAATGGACATCCATGAGGCTCCTTGGGCCATCAGCAGCAACAACAGAATTGCATTTCATCACAATCTGTATCCAGAATATCCCTCATATTGTTGTTCAGATCGAACAAGGACCTCCCTGCTGCATTGGTAAGGAATGTGGGAAGGGTTATCAGTATTAGGAATAACTAAAAATGTGACATCAAGCTAGAAATGTTATAACAGTGGATTACCTGGGTGCTGAAGCGACATAGAAAGCATCCGACAGTATGGGATTTTTTGATTAGTAGGAGTGTCAGGGGTTATGGGGAGATGGCAGGAGAATGGGGTTGAGAGGGAAAGATGGGATCAACCATAATTGAATGGCGGAGTAGACTTGATGGGCCGAATGACCTAATTCTGCTTCTAGAACGTAGGAACATGATATACTGAGATAAGTGTTCCCACAGCCAAAGGATCATATCAAATTTCTACAGTTCTGTCAGACGCAGTTGTGAATGTGGCAGATATTTAAACAGTTAACAGGGCGAGGAAGTGGTTCTAGTAATTTACACTGCTGGGTGAAGGCACCCATGTGTTCATGGAATTCTCACCTGCACACAAGAATTGGAATTCCACCCTGCAGCATGTTGCAGTTCCAGATTTTCTTGTATAGAAAGGATTTGCAGATAATTTACTATCCATGCTTTTCTTTTTAAAATACTTTTAACACTTGATTATAATTATAAAGGACCTAAGTGAAAGCTGGTTAGACTAACTGAGAATAGTATCAGAGTTCTTGAAGGGGTTGAATTGGAGCACTGGAAGTACTCACACCTTGAGGGGTAGCAAGAACATCTAGATGTGGAAGCAATAGTGAGAGACTGGGTGAAGATTGGGGTCTTTAAATAGCCTGTTGGTGGGTGGTGAAGCACAGGATGACTGAGAAAGTTTGAATTGGAACCAGAAGTGCACTGTAATAATCCAGGTATTGGGGCTGGGTATTGGAGGTTGGGTGGAAAGATGGAGAAAGATCATCTGGAGAATTAGGGAAATTCAAAGTGGAACAACTGAAGAAGATGATATGGTGGCAGAATGGGAAAGGAAACTGAAAGCACATAATGGAATCCATCCCAGAAACAAATTAAGTCCCGAGTCCAGAACATTAATGTAGCATGTTTGGCAGGTTAGCCAGAAGCTTAGACATGCTGTAAGGAATCTGAGCCAGCATGCTGGCTGGAAAGTTCTCAAACATGTGGCTTGAGTTGTCCCATTGATGCATTTCTCCTGCCTGATTTATGGCTAGAATGATGCATAATTTTGCAGCCCAATAAGTGTTAAAGGAGAAGAGTGAAGGTAGGATTGTGTTTAATAGCTTTTTAGGTTAAAAGAACTCGGGGAGCAATGCAGGTTAAGAAGTATAAACAAATTCAAAGGAGTATAAGGAGAAAGATTAGAGAATTGCACCATTCTGCTTCTAGAAAAATAAACAAATACTGTATAGGGTGCTTCAACAAAAATCAAGCATTAACTGTACCTTGGCCACAGAACTTTACAGATTTGAGAGTATCAAATCTCTCAGGCACCATCACAGAGTATTTATTATTTCCTGATTGTTTACACACTCTTGTCTGCATTTGTTAATACATTATTATTAGGTCTTTCTTTGCATTCCTGTATCCAAAGATTTCAGAACCTAACTAGCCCAGAAGAAACAAAACAGGTCTAACTGGACACATGTGCAGCCTAAAAAGCTAAATCAATTGGTTAGGGTTTAGAATGCATTGCTGGATTGTAATGGGTGCCTGAAAGAAAATAAAGGACTTCAGAGAGAGGGAATGGGATTGTGACTAGCTACATCATATGGAGCAGGCATAGACTTGACGGGTGGAATTGACTCCTTGCCAACTGTAACGTTTCTGTGACTGGTAGCTGGGTGGGGTGCTGCTCAGTGCGACATGGTAGAAAAAATTCCACCTGCAGGCCCCCAACTATTGCTAAGCTTCACAAGGGATTTGTGTTCAATTAGAAAGTCCCACGTACTTAGACTGCTCACAATAGGTCCTACTTTACAATGAACACAGTATATCACCTATTATTATAGAATATACTATTCACTGTTGGGGTCTACATGTGCTCTTTCAAAATCACAGAGGCGAAGTGCCATTAAGCAAACATTGGCTGAGATTGCAGTTTAATTACTTTTCTAGCTTCAGGTCTCAAATCTGAGCTGGTGTGTTTGGCAAGATCATTCTGAGGTTGCAGGTTGTAACTCTGGGGTCAATTGGTTGTCTTTCTTTTGAAGTCTGATTGGTAAGGTTACTTAAAAGTTACTGCTAGGTCGATCCCTAATGCTACAATTTCAATTAAAGTGTGACTGAGAAACCTGACAGGAAGGAGAAGCATGGTAAGTTTATCATGACACAAGTACATTACAGGTTACTCATTCAACATGAGATGGAGAGCTGTTTGGAACAGGGCGACACAGTTAAAGAAACAATAAACGTGGATGTAAATGTTTAGATAAATAGGCACAAAATATTAGAACTTTGGAAAAAAATGGGTTCTTGAATTCTTTTGCTGCAAGACAAACTATCTACAAACTCAGTTTAGTCAAGAGTCAAGATTGTATTATTGTCATATGTCCCGGACGGGACAATGAAATTCTTACTTACAACCAACTAACAATAATTTGCATGTTAACTAAAGGCCATGTTGGCTCGAGTGGCTGTATATACAATCTAGAATGATTTTATATTTCTGAATTTGCTTTTGGCTGGTCAGGGCGGCACAATAGAGTTGCTGCCTTTCAGTGCCAGCGTCCCGGGTTTGATCCTGACTATGGGTGCTGCCTCTATGCAATTTGTATGTTCTCCCTGTGACTGCATGGGTTTTCTCCAGGTGCTCCAATCTTCCCCCACACGCCAAAGATGTACAGCTTTGTAGGTCAATTGGTTTCGGTAAAATTGTCCCTGGTGTGCAAGACAGACAGTGTTAGTGTACGGGGTGATCGCTGGATGGCACGGACCAGTGGGCTGAAGCGCCTGTGTCTGTGCTGTGTCTATAAACTCTAAAGTAAAATTCAAGCAAATGTTTGGGCAAACAAATCAATTAATAATCTTTCATCAGAATTGTTACTTCTGAAATCCAGTATCTATTAGGTTTTGTTGCTGCTTTGATATAAAACTATGTTCTACTCGATTATTCTCAATAAATTAAAATGACCAGTTTGTTGTTGAGCTTTTTGCCCAATTAATTTGGAGCTACAATTCTGAGAACTGCAGTAATAAATTTAACACCAAGTAATTTTTGATAAAAAAGAAACAGCTTTCTAAGCTGTAAATAGGTCAGAAATTCTCAAAGGGAAAGTGTTGCAAATTTACATCCATGTTTTTCTCCATCTGCCGAGTTCTTTTTATGTCATTCAAGAATCTGCATTTCCTTGTTCTCGTTGAGATTTCACGTGATCCTGGTTATAAACCTCTCATTCACTTAGGGCTCTAACATCTGCATGCATTAGGGTTAGAAATATATAACAGAATAAATGTATTATGCACTCTTGGACTGGTCCTGTTTTAAAATGCCACTGAATAAAATGAATTCGACATTTCTTAATCTGAATATATACTAACATGTACAAAAGTTTTAATAAGAAATCTTCACTTTTAAGCTGTCCAAACCTCTGAAATGCAACTCTTATAACAGCAAGTACATGCCAAAGTCATTAACTGTAAAACCTTTTGGGTGTCTTGAGACAATTATATAATGCAAGTTTTTATTTTCCTTCTGCTGGATATCGGATTTGTTATCCAGCAAAAAAAGCTTCAGAAAAATTTGAAAGGTCTAACAGTACAAATTCATTGGTCATAAGAAGACGAAAGGGTTAAATAATGATGCTAGATTACATGAACTTGGTTTGTACTACATTAGTTTAGAAGTTTGAGGAATGATGTAATCAAAATCTTAAGAGTATAAAGGATTTTGAAGGGGTAGATTTAGAGAAGCTGTTTTTTCTGGAGGAAATCCACAACAAGGGGACATAATCTTAAAATAACAGCCAAACCATATGTTGTGAAGTCAAAAAGCAAATCGGCACACAAATGTATAATGGAAATCTGGAACTCTTTCAAATATTGTGGATGTTTGGCCAATTGATAGTTTTGCAGCTGAAGTTGTTCATTTTGTAGTAGATGAGAGTATCAAAATTTATATCGTTCAATGCAGCAAAAGTATAGATCTATTACGATCTAACTACATGATGGAACAAACCTGAAGCCCGAAGGACCCATTCCTATTTACTGTACACAGTATATGAAAGCGTGCATTCATTTGCACAGTGCAGAAGTGCACAAGACTAAATTTCTGGAAAATGTTCCTACAAGCTCTCATTCCATCTCTCCTGCCAATACAATGTAGACTTGTATTTTTCACACTTTCCACTTTAGTTTGATCAGCTATTGATTTCCAAACAGTTTTGTTGCCATTGGATACATTATTTATGTTACAGGCTCATTCAATGTAAATGGTCCAGCTCATCCAGAGACATCGTAATCAGACGTTATATGTCGTATCTTACACAAGATTTTGCATCCTTTATCTGTTAACTATGCACTGGGGACAGTTTGATTGTATTCATGTAGTCTTTTTGACTGGACAGCACGCAAACAAAAGCTTTTAATTCTATCTCGGTACACGTATCAATAATAAACTAAACTAAAAATATGTAGCCTAGAACATAACATCTGCTCTGGTACGTGTGTAAGGGTAGGATTTAGCTACAAAAGCATATTCAACAGATAGCTGGTAGACAACTGCAGATTTTCCAGCGTCTGCAGTCCCTGCTTCAACAGATACCTATTTCGTATTCCAGGAACAGAGCTGACTTTTTTACTCTCCGGTGTTTTGTTTGAAAGCAGCTTTCAATTTGTCTTGATTAAAATAGTATTCAACCAGTAGAAAGACCAAATTATTCCAGCAAAACAAAAAAATGCATAAAAATCCAGTCCAGATTGCACACTTATGCACAGCTGAAGAAAAAAAATCTATTTTCTAACTTCCAATAAGAGATAATTGAGTCCACAATCATTCTAAATCATTTAGCAATTTTTCTATGTATAGCTCAATAAATCAGTTTAATTGTTCATAGACTAGAACCAGTGCTGCAAAACATTCACAGCCTTCTGAAATCAAGAAACATGTGATATAACGTATCGTCAGAATGCAATAAAGAGGAGTTTATGTTCAATTCCTTAATTCTCTACAATCAATTTAAATTTTGTGAATCTATAGAGACTTCTCTCCTACATGACATGTTTGAGAATGAGAATATTATCTCACATAAAACCTAAAAGGAAGAGTGTTTCTTTTCAAATCAGAAGTAACATTTAAACATATACCCACCAGAATTGACTGCATTGTCAGTGTATTATATTTGTGAGTTTTTTCTCTTTTCTCATAATGCAAATGTCTAGATGCCTCGGCTTCTCTTCGTAAATCATCTGTTCTTTGTTCTTATTTTCACTTCTTTCAATTATAGTCCCTAGTTTTAACATAGCCAGCCTTCAGTCTTTGAATTCAGGAAACCTTAGGAAACTGCCACGCAGTCTTTCTTCTGCTCTTGAAACAATGCATTTAGAATTCTCTAGCTAGTTGTGGAAAAACAATCACATTTTTCAAACATGCACTCTAAGAACAAGGTACATAAGGTTGAACTTAGTCCGTGAATGATTTCATACTGCTGCAAGTTTCAGTCAAGGCAACAATTCTGTCGCCAGCAATTACCACTAAATGAATTACTGCAATCAATTTTGAATCCAACAAGGCAGAAAATTTGGAAACAAATTAATGGTCTCCACTGTTATTGCAGCAATATTGGTTCCGGACTGGAATGCTATAGACGCAGAAACGTGAATTTTAAAAAATGAATCTATTTGTTACTATTGACAAATGCATAAATAAGTTAGTAAATCCACTGTGAAATAATTCTCAACTGTCTTATTTTTATAGTACCTTGTTGTTCTAAAAGTGTTTATAATTTATCCCTGCCGTAAGAGCAGTATTTAACAATGGAACATATAAACTCAATAAATATGTTATAATTTTACTCAAATGTTTTAAAGTTTTTCTGATGTCCCTAAATATCTTTGGTTATCAATGTTTTAACAATCTTAGATTCAATATTAGCAATTAACCTTGTATTCCATTTGCAGAAGCTTCAAAGTACTACAAACACCTTTTCTGTAATGGTATGTATTCACTTTTTCTTTAGAGATCTGGAATCTTTAGAGATTTTTCTTTAGAGTCATAAACTCAGATCCTCTTTCTGCACCATTAGTTCTGCATGAAACCCAGAAATCTTCAAATGACCACTAAATGTGATAGTGAGCACATTTTAACACACCAAAAAAATGTTTAACTAATATCCAGGAACATATCTCATGTGTACAGACTTAGAGTTTTTAGTGTGGGCATTCAGTGTAACACAATGTGTTATAATAACATTTAAAATACATCTATATAACAACATTTAAAATACATGGAAAGGTTTAAAGGGTTGTGGGCCAAACGTAGGCAGGTACTGTAGGTCTAGTATGAATGGGACATTTAGTTTAGTTTATTGTCATATGTATCGTAGTACGCGAAAAGCATTTTTGCTGCTTGCTATCCAGTCAGTGGAAAGGCAATACATGATTACAATCAGGCTGCCTAGTGTACATATACAGGATAAAGGGAATAATGTTTAGTGCAAGATAAGGTCCAGTAAAGTCCAATTGAAGATAGTCCGAGGGTCTCCAATGAGGTAGATGGTAGAACAGGAACGACCACTCTCTAGTTGGTTCAGTTGCCTGATAACAGCTGGAAAGAAACTGTCCCTGAATCCGGAGGTATGCATTTTCACACTTCTGTACCACTTGCCTGACGTGAGCGGGTAAAAGAGGGAGTGTCCTGGATGAGGCTCGTTCTTGTTTATGCTGGTGGCCTGGCCGAGGCAGCATGGTGTAGATGGAGTCAATGTAAGTGAGGTTGGTTTGTGTGATGGTCTGGGCTGCTTCCACAATTCTCTACAATTTCTTGCTGTCTTGGAACCACGCTGTGATGAATCCCAATAAAATGCTTTCTACGGCGCATTTGTAGAAGTTGGTGTGAGTTATTGGGAACATGCTGAACGTCCTAAGCCTTCTAAGGAAAATGAGGCGCTGCTGTGATTTCTTGGCCATTGCATTGATACGACTGGTCCAAAACAAGCTGCTGGTGATATTTACTCCTAGGAACTTGAAGCTTTCAACCATCTCTACTTTGGCGTAGTCCATATAAACCGGGGCATGTGTACCGCTTTGCTTTCTGAAGTCGATCACAATCTCCTTTGTCGTGCTGAAAATGAGGGGAAGGTTGACACAAAACGCTGGAGTAACTTGGGTCAGGCAGCATTTTTGGAGGAAAGGAATAGGTGATGTTTCAGGTCAGAACCCTCCTTTAGTTCCATCCTATACATTTTGAGGGAAAGGTTGTTGTCTTGGCACCAGGTTACAAGGATCTAAATCACTCATTTGTCTTTTCCTGCCCTTCATGTACTATTTACTTTATGGTGTCAACTGGGATAAATGACAGGACTCTTGCCTCAAAATGTAAAAAGCTGGGGTTCAATCCTCATCCTGTCCTAAAAACATTCATTTTTAGCTTATCCTTCAGTCAGGAAGTTCAAGATTACAGCAGTATTAAATTTGAGTGGAGATTTTACATTTATCCATTGGGGAAATGGGACAGTAGCACAGTTAAAACTGCCATCCCAGTGCTACTCTTTTTGCCATGGTCCTTGCGCCTTTCACTAAGTATATAGTTTAAAACAGGAAAGACCCTATACTACACAAAGGATCCCAATACTTTTACTTACACTGGGTTAAGGCAAAGTGACCCCAAAATTATTTCTGTTTGGTCAAGAAGTCCATCTTCCTAGGGCTTCACATGAACACTGTGGGTCAGGCACTCTTGCTTCTGCAACCCTCCACATCAGACCCATCTCCTGCCTGTTACATCCTGGTTTTCTTTTTGGATGCATAATCAAAGCAGCTTCCAGAAAATGCTTACGCTTATTTTCATATTCTATATATAAAGGATCATTAACATAGCAAGCAGTCTGGCCTTGATTTCACAAAGTCATCTGAAATTGCAATTATTTACATTAATTAGAGAACAATGTAACCATACTTTATTATTGAATTTCAATTAAAATTTACATGCTACATCAACCGTATGACCTTCTTGGGGAGTCCAATAAACATGAATTTGACACCAACATAATATTCTATTAATTATATACGTTGAAGTTTGTAGAGGGCATAAAAGGGAAATTTAAAGTACAGCTTCTCTAATGTTTCAGCAAACTTAAGGGCCTGTCCCACTTTGCGATTTTATGAGCGATGACGGGCGTCAGTGACACAGCCACGTCAAGGTACGACACTCCGCTTCACCATGTGTCACCAATTTCCATGCGTCACCATAGGACGGCATGCAACAGCATACGACAGCATAGAACTGCGCCTGTGACGTCACAGGCGTCAAGCGGCGTCAATGTACGTCCACCTGCGACACGATACGGCAAGATACACAGGTTGCGTCATCTGGGGCACGTGATGTCATTTGATTATCCAGCTTCCCTATAAATCATGACGCATCGTTGTCGCATAGTAACGCACGGTGACGCACAATAAATCAGCATTGTACGAAATGGCGCAAGACATACGACACGTAGCTGTCGCGTGAGGATTTTGAACATTCTAAAATCCTGGGGCGGCAGGGAGACACCGCGCATCATTACATGCGTCACCACGCGTCACGACCTGACCACAACGCCACAACCTCTTTTTAGGCCTAAAATGTCGCCCAAGTGGAACAGGCCCTTTAGAAACAAAGCCATACTGTATGTACCAATAAGAATCCATATTCTGTCGTGCATTTGCATTGATTTAGCTTGACTGTCAGAAATCAGCAGATTAAAATTCACAATTCTGACTCCTAATTATCATTCTGCAGGAAATGTAGAAAGCTACTAGAGCAGCTAAGAATTAGATTAGATTCAGCTGTGAAGGCCACCAAAATGAGGTAGTCTCCCAAGCCTTTCACTATTCTGTATCTTTCAATGAGGTCCCCCCTAATTCTTCTAAGCTCCAGCAAGTATAAGCCCAGTGCAGACAAATACTCATCATAGGTTAACCTACTCCCTCCTGGAATCATTCTTATAAACCTCCTGTGGACCCGCTCCAGAGCTAGCACATCCTTCCTCAGATATGGTGCCCAAGATTGCTCACAATATTCCAAATGTGACCTTACCATTGCCTTAGCATTACATCCCTGTTTTTGTATACACGCCCTCTTGAAATAAATGCAAGCATTGAGTTTACTTCTTTACTACCGATTCGACTTGCAGATTAATTTTTTGGGAATCCTGCACATGCACTCCCAAGTCCCTTTGCACCTCTGATTTCTGGATTCTCTTCCCATTTAGAAAATATAGCCTATGCCTATATTTGGGACCTCTCCTGTCTCCAGTGATTCTTGAAATATCACTGTCAATGCCTCCACAATCTCTAAAGCCACGTCTTTCAGAACCCTGGGGTGCATTCCATCTGGTCCAGGTGACATCCACCTTCAGCCCTTTCAGCTTCCCAAGCACGTTCTCCCCAGTAATAGCCACTCCACTAACTTCCACCCCCAACTCTCTTAAATTTCAGGCACAACTTTCCTTGATCATCATTACTTTTTGCATTTCTTTCATTTGTTCTATATGTCTCTATATGACCGTCGATATATCTCCTTTTCCTTTCCCCTGACTCTCACTCTGAAGAAGAGTCTCGACCCAAAACATCATCTATTCCTTTTCTCCAGAGATGCTGCCTGACCCGTTGAGTTACTCCAGCGTTTTGTGTCTATCTTCGGTTTAAACCAGCATCCACAGCTCCTTCCTACACAAGGAACTGCAGATGCTGGTTTATAAAATAGACAAAATCTAACTTAAATTCCCATTTCAAATAACACAAGTACTTCTTAACTATATCGTAATGATCATTTCTTATTTTAGTAGGTTGTACATGAGTATTTAATATCAGTCTTTTGGGAATCGTGATTCTGTCCATCTGCAATTACTCCAACTGAATAAGTTAAATAATGTTAGTATTACACGGGATTAAGATATTTCCATGACTTTTACTGATGTTTTTGGAATCATGTTCTACGATGCCATCCAATTTTCCATGAAAATTGCAAATAGGTAGCCTTAATCATGAACAGATGGTGAAAGACTATTTTGCTGTTACTTTATATTGAGTACTGTAGCTAAAAGCAAAAGACATTGTCAGATGTTTGTTAGCAACATATCTTTCCCTGAAGGCTAATAGAAATAAAGCAGCACAATTTCTACAAGTATCAAAAAAATGCCCAATTCTGATAAGGAACCCTGGTTAAAGTATTAATTGCCTCCTTATTTGTGATGCTGATTGACCTACTGTGAATTTATTAAAACATTGTTTTTACTTCAGTACAAAAACAATCCAATATTTTTATTGTAACGGAGAATATAAATGATTAGCGGTCAATCCACATGGGATGGGTAACCTTTTTTATTACTGTTTCCAACTGAAGTCAGTCAAGCCAACAGTGTAAAAGTCTTTCAATGAATCACTAAATGGTGCAGAATTATTGCACATAATTCTGGCTATTGTCAAATACATCATCATAGATCCTAGTTAAACTGCAAATATGACTTCTGAACGAATTACCTATCAAACTGCCAGCTGCGAAACTATATTTATGACTGAGATCATAGTATTTTCAGGTTTTTGCAAAGCTTTATTAATTTCTTCGATAATGGAGTTTGAATGTATCAATAAGTGATTGAATGCAACATAGGAATTAGTGAAAAAAATGAGAACTAAAAAATACTGCTATAAGCAATTCATACTTCCTTACTGGAACAGACTAAACATTTAACTGTCTGCTGCAAATATATGATGAGCAAAAGGTTAGTTATTAAATAAACTAGTACCAGCTCTAGTTTCTTCACCCACTAATCAGCACCATCTGGTAACTGTACAGTCGATGCCCTTGAGATTGAATCAGTGCATGGCGTCTATGTGGGTCAGTGTGCATAATTCTAGCTACCTCCTACTGTGTGGTCCCATTTATGGAGGCCCACAATTTCTCTGTACTTTTAGGCTGTAGCTAGCCTATTAATGTGACCCTGACATTATAAGCCTGGCTTATCAGTTACTACTCAACTACCCCTCATACCTGGGCAGCTGACAATCTGTTAGACTTTTCATCAGCTTTCTTTGTTTTCTCTTGAAAATTAGACAGGATTGCCAAAAATGACAGGCCACTATCTCGGGTCTAGTTTGATTTGCTGTTCAATATCAACTATTAAAGAGAATGAATAACATTCACTATGGCCACACCACTTCTGTACTCTTGACTTCTAATACACAGTGACGTTTATGTTTCCAAAGTATGTTCTGAAACCATATTGGATTACTAGAAAATGGTTTCAAATTAGAGACTGCAGGGTCATGTGAAAAATCAGCATGTGTTTATTGCGACACCCTTGAAATGTTACCTGTTAAAGCTTTGCTGTTCAGCATAAAATGGTATGAAGCTTTGCAACTGAAACCTCCTGCAAAGGAGCCCCTTTTCCTTTTCAATTTTGCAACTTAAACATTTCATTTGCAACTCAGCATGGAAAAACTTTGGGCTGGAATAGAGTTTCACCTCGATTGAAAGACACAGTTCGTGCAAAACTTCATTAAAAAAGGCTATTTAAAAAAGTCATTAAAATACACACTCACATCTCCACAGGTTGCTCATTAGCTTTTTAATTTTAAAAGAGACAGTTCACCATGAGAACTACATTGCTGCCAAATTAATAATGACAATGCTAAAAACAACCTAGCTGAGTTTGTAGGATGTGCTATTTGGAAAATGGGATAGCTTTCAATATGTGCGTGACAGATACTTCCAGACGCAACAGCATTTTCAAAATATGATGGGGCTCGTGGTTTCTCAACTCAAGTTCCTTACTTGCAAAATGTTTGTGGTAAATATATAATTTACATTGTCAAGTTAAGATATAACTTATAACTTGATATATATATGACTATATGACTCAATTAGAGTAATTGTGTCATACAGTGTGGAAATAGGCCCTTTGGCCAACTTGCTCACGCCGACCAACATTCCCCATCTACACTAGCCCCACCTGCCTGTGTTTGGTCTGTCCGTCCGTCCATCCGGTTCCTTCGGTGGGGTAGGTAGGGAGTGGGGGTAGACAGGAGGGCAGTGGGGGAGGTAAGGAGGGAGAGTGGGTTGGAATAGGGGGAGGTGAGGAGTGGGATAGAGGGAGAGGAGTGGGGGAGGAGGGGGATAGAGGGAGAGGACGGGGTAGGGAGGGGAGAGGGGTTCTGGAGGGAGGGATGCTGACTGAGGTTAGGGGGAAGGTGAAGGAGGGAGTGGGGGAGAGGAGGAGGAGAGGGGAAAGAAGGAGGGTGAAGAGGAGGGGGAGAGAGTGCTGGGGATGAGGGGGAATGGAGGAGGATAGGGGTAGGAAGAGGGATGGCGAGGTAATGGAGGAGGGGAGGGGCAAGAGAGAGGAGGGGAGGGAGGGGGTGAGTGGAGGAAGCAGAGGAGGGTTGGTGGAGGGTGGGGAGAGGGAGGATAATGGAGGAGGGGAAAAGTGGACTGAAGAGGGAGAGTGAGATGCGTTTACATTGATCTTATATTTTAAAAGTTATTGCCAGTTTATACTTTTAAAACGTTGCAGTCGTGCTCCCACTTGCCGGCTGCGCCTGTGCAGTTGGGGGAGGGTTGCCATCACACGCGTCACAATGGGGATCTCTGACCTCACAACGGGAACCCATCAGCCACGCTTGCGCAGTTGGGGGCTATGGGTGAGTGGTGGAATATTGCGCTGGGGGACAGGCCCAATGGGTCCGCACCTGGTCATGTATCCTAAAACTATCCTACAAATGTACCTGTCCAAATGCATTTTAAATTTTCAGAGAGTACCTGCCTCAACTATCTCTTCTGGCAGCTCTTTTATATTTACCGACCATCCTTTATGTAAGAAAGTTGCCTCTCAGGGTCGTATTAAATTGCTCCCCACCCCCTCACCTTAAACCCATGTCCCCTGGTTCTTGAATTCCTTACTCTGGGCAAACATATTCTGGGTTAATCTTACCGATTTCTCTCATGATCCTATACACCTCTAAAAGAGCCCCTCTCAACCTCCAATGCTCCAAGGAATGATGGCCTAGCCTGCTCAATCTCTCAGGCCCTCGTGTCCTGGCCACATCCTCGTAAATCTTGTCTGCACCCTTTCCAGCTTAACAGCATCTTGCTATAACAGGGTGACCAAAACAGAACACAACGCTCCAAATGTAGCCTCACCAATGTCTTGCACAAATATCCCTCTACAAATTTTATTTCCTTTCCGTAAAGACTTCCAAACTTTAGGTCTTTTATTGTCACATGTACTGAGGTACAGTGAACGTCTGTTTTGCAAACAGATCAGATGAACCATACATAGGTACAATCAGTTCAAACTCCAGTAAAATAGAGCAAAGGGAAAGATACAGAAGAGATGGGGGCGGGAATTTCTTTGGTTTGCACTGCAAAAAACAAATACTTTGAAAGACAACAGTTAAATAAATTACTGGTGCACTAATATATCATAGTGTTGTAGAGTCCAATAGTTATACATCACAGAAAAAGATCAATTGGCTCAATTTGTCTATTCAAAACAAGATGCCCCATCCAAGCTACTCCAATTTGCCCACATTTGGCCCATATCCCTCTAAAGCTGTCTAAATGTCTTTTAAATGTTGTTATTGTACCTGCCTCTGCTACTTCCTCTGGCAGCTTGTTCCACCACTCTGTGAAAACGTTGCCGCTCTGATTCCTATTAAATCTTTCCCCTCTTTCCTTAAACCTATGCTTCTAGTTCTCGATTCTCCTACCCTGGGAAATTGACTCTGTGCATTCATCCTATCTATTCCCATTATGATTTTATACCCCTTTATAAGATCACCCCTCATTCTCCTGCGCTCCAAAGAATACAGTTGTAGTCTGCCCAACGTCTTCCTATAGCTCAGACCAATGAGTCCTGGCAGCACCCTAGTAAATCTTCTCTGCACTCTTACCAACCCTAATGACATCCTTCCTCCAGCAGAGTGACCAAACCTGAACACAATACTTCAAGTGTAGCCTCACCAACGTCTTGTACAACCGGAACATAACATCCCTACCTCTATATTTAATTCCCCTCGTTGATTAGCAGAGGCATGCCAACATTCTTCTTCACAATGTGTATCCACCTTTGATGCTGTTTTCAGGGAATTATGTACTTGTACCCCTAAATCCCCCTACTCCACATCATTCCCCGGGCTCTGCTATTCACGGTGAATGCCCTGCCATGGTTTGACTTCCCAAATACAACATCTCACACTTTCCTGATTTAAACTCCATTAGCCTTTCCTCAGCATACTTGCTTAGGTGATCAAGATCCTACTGTAATTCTTATTTGGGGTTATTACTGTCACATGTATCAAGGTACAGTGAAAAGCTTTGTTTTGCATGCTATCCAAACAGATCAGATATACTATGCAGTTCAAACTCAAATGGAATAGAGAGAGCAATAGAGAGAATACAGAGTGCAAAAATGATAACCATCTTCACTCTCTTGGATACCACCTATTTTAGTATCATCTGCAAACTTAATAATCATGCCTTGTACATTCATGTCCAAATCGCTGGTATAATTTACTCTTTGCACATTTTTCCCTAATCTTTAAATTCATGTACTGATTGAGCAGTAAATATCTGTTCAAAAAGATATGGATGACAAGTTCAATGTTTTAAATCATCCCACCCTTCTAAACAAATGTACACATATCTATACTTAAAATTTCTTCTTTTTAAACACCAAAATGAACTTGCAATCTCAGGAAATAGGCGACGTTTTGGGTCGAGACCGTCCTTCAGACTCATGTTATCAGGTACAAAATAAATTATCATTTTGGACTGATGAGCTCTCATTGACCTGATACATTACCATTCTTTTGATTTCCAGATGTAATTTGTGTTTGGCTGATTATTTCCAAAATGTTCTGCTTTTATTTCAGACTTGCACCTTCCACAGTATTTTGTTTTCCAACCCTCTGATCTCCATCAGGAGTAATTACTCCTAACTCCAACTGTAGCATCCTTCCATCTGCATCACACTGCTTCAACTTATCTACTGCC
This sequence comes from Okamejei kenojei, assembly GCA_035221665.1. Taxonomy (NCBI): domain Eukaryota; kingdom Metazoa; phylum Chordata; class Chondrichthyes; order Rajiformes; family Rajidae; genus Okamejei; species Okamejei kenojei. The sequence continues at coordinate 47,675,148 of CM069131.1, read as the reverse complement.
GAAATCTTCATCCATCCATTGGGACTGGGCTATTCTAAGGCACCACTTGCCGACCCGTGTTCCATCCTTTATAAACTTTAGCTCATTCAAAGATTTGTTGTCCATACCCTTACTCACATTCCAGGACCTGTTCGTGCAGTCGTACATTGAATTCCTGATTAAAAATTCTCATTCTTCCATCTCAATCTTAGCTCTCCTCATCTCTTCTGCTACCCACCTCCACCAACCTCAGATATTTGCGCTCCTCCATTTCGTATTTCCCGTGCATTACTGTTTTTAATCTCTCCACCACTGGCCAAAATGACCTTATTTATGCGATTGTGGACTTTAGAATTTGAAATCCAAACTTCAAAGACTGTGCTCTTGGTATCTGATGATTAGTATGTAGTTTTGTGTTGGATTTTTTTTTCTAACACTTTTGCGAAAGAGCAGTATATTTTTGCAAGCTGCTGTTGCTAACATCATAACTTGTTAAGATAAATATAGTCTTGAAAAAGGTGGCTGCGTCACATCATTTAATACTAAAATAAATCAAGTGGTTCTTTCTAAATAGTGTTTATGGGCAACAGTGTAGCACTGTTGTATTATATACTGCAGCGACAAAGAGCAATTCATTTCAAAAACTTAATTTCATGTGAAACAAATATGGAAAAAAGTAATATAAAATATGAAATTTATAAAAAATTATTTTGCTGGATTATGGTGCTTCTGTTTCTATTTCGAGTCGAGTGATTTGTGCCTTGTTTACTAGTGCCAATTACACCAGTTACAATCTCAAATTATTAATGGCATGCCAATAAACATAATCATTGCATCGATTTAACTGCAATGGTTTTTGGGAGCATTATTGTTCCATTTTAATCAAGGAATTCCATTGTAAAATTAAAGAGTATATTATTTACTCTTCATTCTTGCATAAATTATCAAGAGCTACCCTCTTTTTGTTTATGCGCATGACCTTATCAGACTATTCCCATCCACATCTTGTGATCAGAAGAACCGTAAAAAGGGAGTATTGAGAAATTGCTGTTATGAGGGGAAGGAGAAAGTTGCATTATGTGTCACTCTATCATGTCCTCAAAATGTCACCCAGTGCTTTTAAAATGCAAGCAGCCAGAATAAAGCCAATGGCTAAAGTGCAAAAGACCACATATAAGCCCATCAGTTTCAGTGCAACAACTTTCCAAATGGAGTCTGAGATGCTACCAACAGTTAAATATCAGGAATTATTAAATGATATTATTGGTTATCTGTATCCTTGGATGCACAATCATGATTTACGTATACCAAGTATTTATGAGTACAGGCTTGTGGCAGAATCAGCACCAACATCTACAAAAGTGGGATAACATGGAACCAGTGTGAAGGGATGTTCAATAGTCAGCATAGGCTCAGTGGGCCGCAGGGCCTGTGTCAATTTTTTAAAAACCTTGTTTTCAAATTATCTGGCTAGAAGCAACTCATTTTCCCAAAAGTGATACAGCTTAACTGAATTCCACCTGCAACAACAATTTTATGGAATAAAATGAATATTAAATTGACAACGTCTTTAAAAAACATATAATTGAAGAAAACAAAAAAATGCAACCATCCAACATAATTTTAGTGGTGAATCATTAAAAGATAGCCACAATTCTGGAAATTATAACATCACTTTTAAAACTTCACTTCAGAGTCCTACATTGGCTTTGTCCATCTCCATACCATACTAATAATTTTAATTGGTTTTGTACAAAAATATATCAAAATAGCTTCAGACATGCAATCAGCAATGACCAATTTTCTTAAATTTTAACTTTCAGGTTTGCCGCGTAGGATTGTCGCACTGTATAATTGACATCTAGGAGCAAGGGGGTTAACATATATTTTAAATCTTATAAATAAATCCAACTTCATTTCATTAGAGATAATGATTATGCACTGGAATTTATTGTGTGCTCTCATAATGATCTTAACACAAAACACAAAAGCACTGATCAACCACCACAAGTAGTGCAAGAGGCATCACGGTTCCTTAACCTTTAGTTTATTTTACAAAATTTGTCATTTTAAGCAATTTTACAGCTGATTTTTTAAAAAGTAGAATAGGAGGAACAAAATACAATAGTAAAAGCGTGAAATATATGGGGACCCATGTTATAGAAAAACAGACAGTTTTGCTTCATTTTAAACCTATAAAATTGGCCTCGTTGTTATCATTCCACTTTGGACGGGTTAAATTTTGCAAATCACCTTTGTTCTCTTGATAACAAGATTTTACTTTATAGATTATTTACAAAAAGTCTTTGCTGCTGGTCCAATTATTCACTTTTCAGTAAATCAGAACAGCGATAACTTCTGAAAGTCAAAGAGTACTCTTCTGATTTCTGAAATCAATTACATTTAAGTTACTCATTTGTTTTACCACGAGGAATTGTACTGTTCAACTGACTTTGAAGAATTACTTAGAAAAACAAAGTTAAATAAGTAACTGGCTAAATATTTCTCGACTTTGCTCAGAGAATCTGTACTAAACAATTAACCACAGGGGCCATTCTATCGTCTGCATGCACTTTGATCTCAGGTTAGATGCCATCCACTGTATTGCATGCATGCATGCCTGAGGGTGACCAGGATCAGATGGAAATATGTTAATATGATTCCTAGGCTCTAATTATAAAAGGTTTTAACTTTGGCTTCAAAATAGTGATTGGTGACAATACTTGCCTAAAACTATGTCTTTATCAATGGTCACAAATGATCCAAATTATTTTCTTCCAGTTATGATAGTATTTAATCAGTCCTTGACTGTCTGAATGCCATATATCAAGCACTTGGATACCTACTGAAGTAATGCTTTAATAGAACCATTTTACAGTTCTTCATTTCAAACAGAATATGCAGCAGAAGATTTTGGAGTATGGCAACTATTCAAACCACTATCTAATGTGCTATGACACGTCTAAGAATACCCAAATTACAGTGCCTCTTTTGAAAATTGATTCCAGTACGTTGCAGGGGCCAAGTATCACTGTATCATTATAAAGTTAATAAAATAAACTGACACACGATTGTTAGAATGAGAGAGTTGTTGAGCATCTGTAAAAACTCTTACGTTTATCAAATCACTTAAATAATAGCAGAGACCGATTCACTGTAAACTGACTTTGCATCTCAAAGTTACAGCTGAAGCAAAGATCATTCATCAATCCTGTAAAACTCACCGGATTGCCAACCAATGGAACTCTCGCTAGGCTTTCCTCATTTTTGATGAAGAAGAGCTTCTCTTCTCCGTTTTGATTGGTCATCTATTTCCTACTATTCAGCAAGATTAAAGGAAAGGCCATCCACAAGAGGAAGCAGCACAAATAGGCAAGATCTTACACCATCTTGACAGGATGGATGTGAAGAGGAGGTTTCCTATTATGGGAGAATTTAGAGTAAAGAGCAGTCTACTTAAGTGAGATCTAAAGTGAACTTTCTCTCCGAAGGTTGTAAAGTCTTTGGAACTCTCCTTCTCAATGGTGGAGGAAGCAGAGTTTTTTAATTGTTTGTTCATTGTACTTTGGCTGAAGCCTAACCAGCAAGCAATAAAGTTTCAACAAGATCCCCTTGATTTTATATTCTATTTATTTTTATTTTACCCATTCTCTTGGTATTGAGGAAGTCTGGTTGTATGGGTTTTGTGATAACTGATGTGGCCAATGTACGAAAAAGAAACCCATTTACAGATGGGACAGGATGTGCCAAAGGGAAGAGACAGGTGGGTAAATCTATGAGGTGGTGTTGTCCTTCTGCCATTTCCTCAGGTCTTCTGAACGCTCTCGGTACCTGAACACAATGTTCTCAATACCATCTGAAATGTTTCTTCTCCACTTTGAGCATTCAAGCTGTATATTCTTTTTCAAGTTATTAATTCGGCTTTTCAGGTTTGGTACAAGGACAAACTCTCTCTGTTTATCGACACTTTTCAGAGAATCAAAATCAAAGGATTATGAGCTGCAAATCACAGACTTGTCCTTGCCGACTATCAATATTAATCTTATTTGTCTACCTTTTTGTATCCACGTATCCCTGAAAATATCTTCTAAACATTAGAATTGTACCTGCCTCTAACACCACTTCTGGCAGGTCATTCCATATACTGTATCCACCAGCCTGTGTGTAAAACCTGCCTCTTAGATCCTTTTCCCTCCCACCTTAAACCTAGGTAGTTTTAGACTCCCCTAACTTATAGTAAGACTGTAACCATCTACTCTATCTATGCCCCTCAATTTTTTTAACCTCTAAGGTCACCCTTAGCACCTTCTGCTCAAAGGGAAAAAGTTCCAACAAACCCAATCTTTCCTTGTAACTCAAGCCCTTCAGCCCAGGCAACATTCTGTGAACTCTTTCTGCACCCTCCCTAGATTATTCACATCCTTATCTAACACTATTTGATGGAGATGACAGGAGTTTCTACATTTTAACAACTCCCATCTTCAGGAGAGGTGGAGGAACAAAACTGTAATAAAACTGAATCAGAGAAAAGAGCTATTAGTTCCACTCATTTTGAAGGTATTGCTCAGATTAATCTTTGTATTTAAAAATGCCACATATTTTACCATTTGGAAAATTACAGATAATGCTGCCTTTAATATACCCTTTTACTATTGTATTCATTGCTATTTGTGCATACAATGAACAGCAATTTTAGGAGAGCATAATGCAGATAATGCAATAATCTGGAGGTTGATACTTGTGATGAGTCATTCTGCAGTAAAATGTGTTAAAGTGTTTAAAATGTAAATTAACTGAAAACTAACATACAAAAAGTTGAGTCCCCATGTTCTGATATTAATTTAATGCAAATTACTTTCAAAATATATGGAAATGTGAGAAAATGGAAATACATTGTTATGTGAGAAAACTTACCATTCTTTCCCTGAATTATCCTTGAACATGTCTTCCTATAAATTTAGAATTTTCTTGAATTTCAGATTACTTTCTACTAACTTTTCTTATAAGAAATAACATATATATATGGTTTCAGGATTTGTAAATTCAACTGAAAAGAAAAAAATCTAGCAAATTCTTTCAAATATATTGTCCCACTATTTGTGACGCATGGTATATGGATGGTATTTCAATCCATTTGACCTCATTTTAGGGCACTGAAAGATTGAAACTATACTAGATGTAACTATACTAGACTACGCAGAGAAAACGACTGCACAAATGGAATGGAACTGTAATGCAGCTGGTAGAGCCACTGCCTCATAGCTCCAGAGACCTAGGTCGATTTTGACCTTGGGTGCTGTCTGAGTGGAGTTTGCACCTTCTCCCTGTGACCAGGTGGGTTTCGCCTGGGTGCTCCAATTTCCTCCCACATCCCAAAGACATGCAGGTCATTAGGTTAATAGACCTCTGTAAATTTCGCCTAAAGTGTAGGGAATGGATGAGAACTAGTGTGAATGGGTGATCGATGGTCCGTGAGGACATAGTGGGCCAAAGGGCCTGTCCCACATTGTAAATCTAAATTAAATGGTCCAGGTAGGTTGTTCTGTGATTCTTTTTAAAGCGAGTTGCTCCCAATTCAGTAACAACTTAGAAAATATTCAAGTGGAAAATATTCAAGTCATTTGGGAGAATTAAAACCAAGCAAGGAAAGATAATAAAGCACTCACAAATGAGAAATGTTAGGGTATGGCTACTGTAATAACTAGTCCACTCCAATATGTTGTCTAGCAAGATATTCTGTTGATATACAAATATCATTGTGTTGATTGCTGCAGAGCCTAGATCTGAATCAAGGCAAACCCTGTTTTTTTTAAAAGGAGAAGTGTGTGTGGCGAGGGGGGTGGAGGTGGGGGGCATTGGGCAATAGGCGAAGATGTTGATGAGGAAAAATAACTGATTAATGTTTGTTGTGAAATATGGAAACCTGGTGGAAAGAATGTGAAAGGAAGAAGGTAGATAAGGTGGTCAAAAAGGATTTTGGCACAGGCTTTCATCAGTCAGAATATTGAGTATAGAAGTTGGAAGGTCATGTTGCAGTTGTATAAGACGTTGGTGAGATCACATTTAGTTCTGGGAATCATGTTATAGGAAAGATATTGTCAAGCTTGAAAGGGTTCAGAAAAGATTTACAAGGATGTTGCCAGGAAGTAGAGGGTGTGAGCTATAGGGAGAGGTTGAGTAGGCTGGGTCTCTTTTCCAGCGCAGGAAGATATGTTATAGAGGAATACAAAATCATGAGAGGAATAGATCGGTAGATACACAGAGTCTTTTGCCCAGAGTAGGGGGATCGAGGACCATATGACATAGGTTTAAGGTGAAGGGGTAAAGATTTAATAGGAACCCGAGGGGTAACTTTTTCGCACAAAGGATGGTGGGTATGGAACAAGCTGCCAGAGGAACTAGTTGAGGCTGGGACTATCCCATTGTTTAAGAAACAGTTAGATAGGTACATGGATAGAACAGGTTAGGAGGGATATGGACCAAGCGCAGGCAAGTGGGACTAGTGTAGCTGGGATATTGTTGGCCGATATGGGTGAGTTGGGCCGAAGGGCCTGTTTCCACACTGTATCACTCTATGACTCTAATATCCTGCAGTTAGTGATACATGGGGGTGAGGTGAGGAGACTCAGTCGTACTCAGGGCTTTGACAGTGATAATGTGGGATGAGGGAAGAGGTGGCAAAGTCTATAAAGAGAAGGACGTAAGCATATAAATTACTTGCTGAAGGAATTACTTGGTAGCTTGTTGAACTTAGAATCAATCCTATACAAGCTGTTCTAGAATAACTTTGTAAATACACTGACCTCATGGATTGACCCGATTGCCACCAATTAGTTGCTGGGTTACAAGCAAATTAGGAAATCTGGCTTTTATAAGTTAACAATAAAATGACTGAACGGTCAGGCACATTAGAATAATTAAAAGGCTAACTTGTTTCTTTCAGTCAGATGGATTGTCTGCCCCTTATTCAGCATCAATTAAAACTGGAAATGGCCTTACATATTGTAAATTTCATCATGGTTTCAGATTCTCTGAATAAGAATTTTCTTAAAACCAACTTTTGAGGATCAATATTCCACTCATTTGCTCTCAACTGAATGAGTTGATCAAAGAATCTTATTTTATCAATGAATGCATGTTTCAAATTAGATCGCATTTTCTGAATGACATGTATAAAAAGTATTCTTCCTTCCCATGTTCATCCACCTAAGTCATAGATCCTTTCCACAACAGCTGTTGATGAATGGTGATAGCATGATTAACAAAAAGCGAGACTCCCAGGACAGCCCTGGTGTAGTGGTCTCATCAGTAGATTGTACCAGTAGAGGGATGGATGGTTCAGAAAAAAGATGTGTGTTAGGAATTCACTCAAACATGAAACTTTTCTCTTCTCAGCATTTAATTGTGAAGTTAAATGGCGACAAGTGATTCCAGGGGTTTTACATTAAACCTATCCAATACCAATGCGTAATTTGCCTGTTTATATCCTTATATCCCTTCACTCTTGTGGTCAAGGTTTCATTTAGAAAAAACAAAAATTGACCTTTAGTTTTCCCACATGGTATTTTGTAATCTCGATAATTGGTTTTGATGCTGAAAACATGAGCGTTTCCAGGAGTTTAAGAATGCAAACATAAATTGAAATGCAGTAGGAAAATTGCCTTTTCAAATATTTCATAAATGAGCAATCCTAAAGTCAGTTTGGATATGCCGTCAGTGATTCAGTCACATAGACAAGGCTCAATAATAAAATGTCTGTACTGTGCCGACTTAACTGATTGCAGCTGAAGTAACAGTATGGAGCTGCTGTTGGACTCTGCTCGACTGGATGAGTGAAGGCCCACACACAAACTTATCAAACCTTTAATCCCAGCATTATAGTTAGAACCAAGGGGCTCTGAGATGAACTTCTGAAGAACAAGAAGTAGGCTGAGAGAAATGTAGGAGGGGCTGATGTGCTCAGAATGAAGTTTAACTATCTATTTTCTACACTGAACCCCTGTGATTTAGCCGTCTACAAGAGTCAATTCATATAATGGAAATCTTGGCTCCACCAGGTCTGCATTTATTTCCCAAAGCCTTTGGAAATATTATTGCTCAGATCATTTGATGTTGGAGTGTTGGATGATACAAGTAATAACATCGATGCATATGGACAAACATTTAGACTTAAGGGCCTGTCCCACTTGCGTGTCCTTGGCACACAAATGACGCATCCTCGTGGTCGCATTGAGGCGCATGGGCATCGTGTGGCCGCGCGGGGCCGGTCCCACTGAGAAGCGCGGAGGGGTATGTAGTTCTGCGTGACATCGCACGGGGCCCCAAAATTTTTGTAGTGAACAAAATCTTCATGCGCCAATGGCCTGTTGCGGAACTGACGCCCAAAGTGGGACAGGCCCAAGACCCTGGCGCGACGCAACGTCTTACCTCCAACTGCAGCAGAAGCAGGCAAACGATCGCCGGACTCGGCCTGGGGCTCACTGCCATTGCGGTCTGGATCCGCCCCCACTGCTACTCCCAGAGTGGGGCCAAGAAAATTGTAGAGAGACACAAGATGCTGGAGTAACTCAGCGGGTCCCGCAGCATCTCTGGAGAGAAGCAATGGATGACGTTTCGGGTCAAAACCCATCTTTCGGACTGAAGAAGAGTCCCGACATTAAACATCACCCATTCCTCCTCTCCAGAGACGCTGCCGGTCCCGCGGAGTTACTCCAGCTTTGTGTCCATCTTCAAATGATGTCACGCGCTCCAGACGGCTGTGCATACGCATGAAATCGCGCTTCTCAGTGGGACTGGCCCCGCGCAGCCATATGATGCCCGTGCGCCTCAACGCGACCACGGGGTCGTGTAATTTGAGTGCCAAGGACACGTAAGCGGGACAGGCCCTTTACTCACTATCTTACTCAATTTCAATAGGAAGGGCAACTAATTGTTCCTGCTTCTCAATGATCAAACCTTGAAGTCTTCAGTACCACATCAGATAGTACATCTGAACATAAACCATGCTGAAAGTTCACCGATAAATAATACAATAGTTCTAATTTCTAAAGTTGTGGTGTGCATACATTGCCAATCCAAACACCCCAAGATTTAACAGCGTGGTAACCAAATCAGCACATTTTACCGTACTAGTTGGTGAAATGCTTACAAACCAACAATAGTTCAAATATTCTGAATGTCGGTCAATAATTGTCAGTCTAGAAGATGAATTACAGAATCTGATCCATACAATATATAATAAGCATCTATGCAGATCATATTAAGAGAACCAGAATGAAACATGTTTTACTGTAATACCTGGTGACACTGATGTAATCTTTTCTATGTTCCAGAAGAAAGTCTTTCAATTTGCTAATGTTGATGAGCTGAAAAGTAAAAACAAAATCATTAGTTGTTGAAAACTGAAGAGCTTTTGTTTCTAATTATGAAAATATGGAAAAGTGGCATCCGAATTTTACATAATATTCTTCATGGTTATATTTTCCAAGTACACAATATAAAAGTAAAGCTTCTCCTTCAGAGTAATATAAATATTTGGAATGATTACATGGCTACATTAAATGGGTCATTTATGCAATACAATAGAAGGCTTCAACTAGTCGCAGCAGCAAACAATGAACAGACAGTCAATAGACAATAGACAATAGGTGCAGGAGTAGGCCATTCAGCCCTTCGAGCCAGCTCCACCATTCAATGTGATCATGGCTGATCATCCCCAATCAGTACCCCGTTCTTGCCTTCTCCCCATATCCCCTGACTCCGCTATTTTTAGGAGCCCTATCTAGCTCTCTCTTGAAAGCATCCAGGGAACTTGCCTCCACCACCCTCTGAGGTTACCCTCAGTCAGTGGATATAGCAAATTGAGTTGGAAATAACATTGATTATAAGAAATAATATAATGGAAACATAATATAACATGTAAAACATCCGTCATTCCAATTGGCTGAAGACATCAAGTATTTTATTGTCATATGTCCCAATTTATATACACACACACACACACACACACAATACATATATACACACACGCAATATATATATATACACACAATGCTATATATATATATATATATATATATATGTGTGTACACACACACACAAAAAAAACAAACAAAACAATAATAGTGCAAAATGACAAAAAAACAATATGCCCCCCCCCCCCCCCCCCCCCCCCCCGAGTCTATGTAGTTCAGACCTTATTTGGAGGTTGTAGTGTTTAATAGCCTGATGGCTGTAGGGAAGAAGCTGTTCCTGAACTTGGACGTTACAGATTTCAGGCATCTATATCTTCTTCCCGATGGCAGGAGTGAAATGAGTGTGATATTGGAGGCTAGATCCTAATCTTTTTGTCAAATGAAAAAATCTCCTTCTGAATCTATCAAAACCCTTCATGATCTCTATCACTTTAATCCAATTTCCATTAGAGCCCATAGAAACAGGGAAGGATGGTAGGCTAGTTGTGAAGCAGAGTAGGGTGAAAGTTGAGAACCAGTGGAACACCTTCTCTGCTCTCTGGGGATAAGGGAGTCAGAGTGGATGCGCGAGCAATGGAATACATTGATATGAGAGCTCCATCAATTATGGCAGAAGGGAAAAACATTTTCCCAGAAGGGGGATGACATTTCAAAAGTCCTAGAGCAGTAAGCCTCATCTTGAGAACAGATGGAATAGAGACTGAAAAACTGAGAGAGAGGATTAGAGTCTTGCAGGAGACAGGGAGTGAGAATGTGTGGTCATGGTAGCTGTGGGTTTAATGTTGATATCAGTGGCTAGTTGGTCTCCGGAAATGGAGACAGGGCAATGTAGAAAATTGAATTGTCAGAAATTTGAGGGCAGAGTGCCACTTCAAGCTGCCAACATAATCGAAGACTAGTCTCATCTCTTCTTCTCCCTGCTCACATTGGACAGAAGCATGAAAGCGTATAGCCAGATTCAGGAACAGCTTTTGCTCCTCCGTTATCAGGCATCCATAACCTAGGGCAGTGCTTCTTAAACGATTTCAGTGTCATTCACTCTTGAGTCGTTATCACAAAATTTAATTCATCCTCGACTACATTTTCTTATGTTTTTTGGTAAATTTCATATTATTCTCCCTTGTGTATAATTTTATATATAATTTATTTTGTCACACGAGCAAAAAAAACATAAATTAACTAATTTTTTGTGTTTCTTTTATTCAACTGTTTGAACATCCTAAAAATATGTAAAGAAAACTAGGAGTGAAAAAAAGGGACGTTTAATTACCACTGGAGTTGGAATATCATTCTATTAGAATGATAAAAAACATTTCAACATCGAAACACTTGGCTTCAGCCCCGTCCTACCATTTTGGGCTTTGATTACTGCAGTTTTTTACTTGGAAAACTAGCTCAAAAAAACATGGTCTTCCCTAATAGGTTATATTACAGTAAATTTGGGAAATATCCTGCTAAATTAGAAAATCATAGGTAGCGAGAAAAAAACATTACAATTCCAGCTCAATTGCTATTAAAACCAATAAGAGCGTACTAACCACTTTAATGGCAATGCCTTTTTAAAGTTTAGAAATATATATATATAAATATCTCAATAAATTTAATCATTCACCCTTCATGCACCCTTCTAGTTTAATTCACGCCAAAATAATTTAATTTGCCCTTGGGTGAACCATTCACCAGTTTAAGAATCACTGACTTAGGGTACTGTTCAATTCACTGCCAATGAGGACATTGGACTTTGTCTTAGGAACTGATGCGCTATAATGCTGAGAACTATATTTGGCACTCTGTATTTTCCCTTTTGCTCTATCTGATGAACTTGAATTTGAACTGATTGCATCTATGTGTGGATAACAGATCTGTCTGGATTGCATGAAATATAGTTTTTCACTGTACCTCAGTACATGTGACAATAATAAGCCCAAACCTTTAACCCTGACTTACCAGATGCCATTCAGGATGTTCTATGCTACATGTGCTCCAAGGCCAATATTATTATTCTTCAGACACAAAGTGCTCGAGCAACTCAGTGGATCGGGCTGCACCTCTGGAGAACATGGATAGATGATGTTTTGGGTTGGGACCCTTCTTCAGACTGAAGAAGGGTTACGATCCAAAATGACAGCTATCTATGTTCTTCGGAGATGCTGCCTAACACACTGGGTTATGCTAGCACTTTGTTTCTTCTTTTTGTAAACCAGCATCTGTAGTTCCATGTATCTTTCTTTACCATTCATCATATTGGTTCTCAGATCTATTCACTGAACCTCATGGTTTGGTATAGTTTATATAGGTATAGCACATCATTGCACTTTGATTTCTAGGTGTCTGGTTATTAAAACCAGCATTTCAATTGACTTTTTATATGCTTTCTGAACCTTTACATGCTATTCTGAAAAAGGATCATGCACATGGATCCATTTAATCATTTTTGATTCCCGGGATTTCCAACTTTATACCATGAAAGGGTTTTCCATTCTACCCTTTTAGGCACAAATTCCTTTTCTACGATGCTGCCATTCATTAAGCATTTCACAAAATGACAAAACAAGCATGACTGAGTTATTCCGCCTAAAAATTAGGCCTAGTAACAATGCTGCCTTATGATTGAGATTAAAATGAAGCACAGTTTATTTGTAACTGTTCCGCATTCTGCGTATTTCTGGTGAAAACATCCTTGTTTGGCTTGGGGGAAATCCTGTAATTTTGCTTCATCAGATTGGTTTGCTCTGCTCTTTGAATAAACTGTTTTCCGAATATAGACACACAATGCTCGAGTATCTCAACGGGACAGGCAACATCTGTGGAGAAGGAATGGGTGACGTTTCAGGTCGAGACTCTTCTTCAGAGCAATTTTCTAAATAATTGGACATTGTTAACTGCACATCTGACCATTTGCTATTAGTCCAAACATACTCCACACCACATCAGCTGACACCCGGTAATTGACGTGGAGGACGATTATGAATAATTTATTAATAAATTTAATTTTTTAATATCATCAACTATTTGTAGATTCTGCTTATATGATATCAGTCTTATAACAACAGTTTCCAGTCTGGTGAAGGGCTTCAACCCAAAACATGAGTTACTCCAGTACTTTGTGTTCTTTTGGGTAATTCCATTTTATAATGTTGGTTGCTCTTTCATCAATAAACTTGAACTTGTGGCTTTTCAAAACATACAAGTTGTACTAAATATAAAATAATGGATGAAACTCCAAAATTCAACCAATTATAGCACCCACCTATCATCTCCATGAATAGTTTACTTTAGTTTATTGTCATGTGCACAGAGGTGAAAAGCTTGTGTTGCTTGCTAACCAGTCAGCAGAACGACAATACATGATTACTATCGAGCCATTCACCTTGCACAGAAACACGATAAAGGGAATAACTTTTAGTGTGAGATAAAGCCAGTAAAGTCCGATCAAAGATAGTCCGAGGGTCTCCAATGAAGTAGATAGTAGTTCAGGACTGCTCTCTAGTTGTGGTAGGATGGTTCAGTCGCCTGGGAAGAAACTGTCCCTGAATCTGAGGGGTGCATTTTCACACATCTATACCTTTTGCCCGATAGGAGATGGGAGAAGAGGGAGTGGCCAGGGTGCTACTCCTTGATTATGCTGTTGGCCTTGCCAAGGAGCGTGAGGTATAAATGGAGTCAATGGAAGGGAGGATGGTTTGTGTGATGGTCTGGGCTGCGTCCACAATTTTCTGCAATTTCTTGGATGGAGCTGTTCCCAAACCAGTCTTTGATGCATCATAATAAAATGCTTTCTACGGTGCATCTGTAGAAGTTGGTGAGAGTTATTGGGGATATGCTGAAATTCTTAAGCCTTCCAAGGAAATAGAGGAGTTGGTGTGCTTTCTTGGCATTTCCTTCAGTATGGGTGGTCCGGAAGTTGGTGATATTTACTCCTAGGAATTTGAAGTTTCCAACCATCTCTCCTTCAGCACTATAAATGCAAACTGGGTTATGTGTACTGCTTCGCTTCTGGAAGTAGATCACTATCTCCTTTGACATGCTGACATTGTGAGAAAGGTTGTTGTCTTGACACCAGGTTCTCAATCTCCTTCCTGTACTCAGTCTCATCATGATATTCGGCCCACAACGGTGGCGTCATCTGCGAATTTTACATTGAATTAGATTTGTACATGACTGCACAGTCGTGGGTGTGCAAAGAGAAAAGAAAATGGTTGAGAACACATCCTTGCGGAGCTCCAGTGTAGAGGATTATCGTAGAGGATGATTTGTCCCCTATCCTGACTGATTGGGTCTAATGGCCTTCTGCTCAAAGCCAGCATAGAAAGCATTCAGCTCATCAGGTAGGATCGCACTATCACCACTGATTTTGTCTGAACTCCCTTTGCAGCCAGTTATTGTATTAACAAATGCATTTGGACTCTCCAACTTCTAATTTGGTTATATGATCCTAGCTAATATCTCGAACCATTTCCCCAAAATAAAGCATGTCAGAGACCTGATTCAATCCTGACCTCGGGTGTTGTTTGTGTGGAGTTTGCACATTCCCCCTGTGACCACGTGGGTTTCCTCCAGGTGCTCCGGTTTCTTCCCACAACCCAAAGACGTGCGGGTTTGTAGGTTAACTGGCCTCTGTAAATTCCCCCTAGTTGTTGAGAATGGATGTGAAAGTGGGATAACATAGAACTAGTGAACTAAACTATACTAATATTCTAAGTACAAAGAAAGGACATGCAGTGCCATACCATTCTATTATTTCCACCACTGCATTTTATTTGAATGAAATTCAGAAGTTCCACAGGCCATTTCTACTTTGTTAAAAGCACGTACCTGAAACAAGATCTTTTTCCATTAATTTAATCGTCTTCAAATGAAACAGGGTGTTGGGAATAAATATACGATTAACGAATAAAACTGCAGCTTCAGTAAATGTCCTGAATGCTAATTTCATTTGAAGAATCTATCATTAAAGTAGAATCTATCCAAACTACTGTCTATCATAAATTCCCACAAGGAATATAAACAATTATTTTGAAATGTGAACAATTCATATCTATAGCACGTATCCAAAAGCAGGTTGCAATATCCACCTGTGCATTTTCAAACAATATGTCTCAGCAATATCAGCACTCTGTAACATGAAAACCCCAAATCGACTGTTGTCGGATTAATTGGACTACTTTCAATTGAACGCTTGATGCAGCCAGCAAATTTGGAAGAATTCTCCATCTGCAATGAATGTGAAATAGAAGCTAGTTGGAAGAGTCTGAAATGGTTACTGTGTTCCAGATGTGTTCAAATTGTATATTTATGCCCCATAAGTACAAGGATATGCAAAAGTGAATCCACCAAACCATGATACCATAACTGACGTCTGAGGAAATATAGTGAAGCCATCTCCTCCAACAGTGTTAATTCACTTCATTTAGGAGGCAGATTTTTGGACCATTCTAGTTTTGGGGGATTTTCAATTCAAGGTCCCATCGTTTCTAGCAACACTACTGTTGCAGTGTGAATGAAGTGGAAACCTTTTTGAATAAGTTTGTTGAAAACAGGCATTTTAATTTGATAATGTTCTACTGAATGAGAGGTCCGAGAATGATAAAGGAAATCAATTTCAAGCACAAAACACAAATCATCCAATTGTCACAATTCGATAAAGTTATAGAATCATGCAGCATGGAATCTCGGCCCAACCCGTCCGCGCCAGCAGCATAATCAAGGACGAGTCTAGCCTTCGACACTCCCTTTTCTCCCCTCTCCCATCAAGAGGTACAGAAACGCATACCTCCAGATTCAGGGATAGTTTCTCCCCAGCTGTAGGGGGAACAGAACCATCTTATCACCAACTAGAGAGCGGTCCTGAGCTATCATCCACCTCATTGGAGACCCTAGGACTATCTTTAATCGGACTTTACCTTGTACTAAACGTTATTCCCTTCATCCTGAATCTATACCTGTGGATGGCTTGATTGTAATCATGGATAGTATTTCCTGGATAGCATGCAACAAAGGTTTTCACTGTACCTCAGTACACATGACAATAAACTAAATTAAACTAATTTCAACTAATTTAAATTATTCTAAACTATTCTATACTATTCCAAGATAGCTCCATCTGCCTGCATTTGGCCCATATTCTCTAAACCTTTCCTACCCATGCACCTGTCCAAATGTTTTAATTTTTAAATGGTGTCATTGTACATGCGTCAACCACTTCTTTGTCAGCTCGTTCCATATACCCATCACCCTCTATGTGAAAAGGTTGCTCCTCAGGTTCCCAATATATCTTTCCCCTCTTACCTTAACCCTATGCCTTCTAGTTCTCCTACCCTGGGAAAAAGGACAACATTTACCCTATCTATTCTCTCTATAAGAGAACCCCACAGCCTTTTCCACTCCAAGGAATAAAGTCCTAGCCTGCCCAACCTCTCCCAATAGCTCAGGCCATCGTGTTCTGACAACATCCTTGGGAATCCTCTCGGCACATTTTCCTTCTTAATGCCATCTTTCCAATCACAGGTGGCCAAAATGTCAGCCTTGACTCTGATGAGTTGTGGATTTAAACAACAACTCAAGTAACATGAGCACACAATCTGGGCTAGCATTCAACACAAACAGTGTTATATTGTCAAAGATACAATATTGCAGATAATACATTGAAGAAACAAGTACAAGCAAATTCCAGCTGCAAAATGTTGCGAATTGTAGGATTGGATTGAATGAACAGCATTACATTCTTTCATTGAAATGTTCAGTTACTTAAATGACACCTGGTTATTTAATTATTTTCATGAAACAGTCAAAACAGAGGCTTGTTAGGTGATGAAGTATAATTTTAAAATAAAGATTGTATTAAAATGCCCAAATGAATCTCACTGTGATTGAAAACATACTAATCCATCTCACAGCACAAAATCACACAGAATCTTTATCCAGATGATCATTTCCTCATTCATAACCAAATATTAGTTTGCAGATTGAAAGATGTCTAGATTTTGCACTCAACAGTAATCGATATTTGCAACTCACCATGTCATACTGCAGATACATAGATACATAGACAATATATGCAGGAGAAGGCCATTTGGCCCTTCAAGCCAGCACCACCATTCAATGTGATCATGGCTGATCATCCACAATCAGTAACCCGTTCCTACCTTCTCCCCACACCCCTTGATTCCGCTAGCCCTAAACCCTCTATCTAACTCTCTTTCGAGTGCATCCAATTGAATTGGCCTCCATTGCTTTCTGAGGCAGAGAATTCCACAAATTCACAACTCTCCGTGTGAAAAGGTTTTTCCACATCTCAGTTCTAAATGGCCTACCTCTTATTCTTAAACTGTGGCCCCTGGTTCAGGACTCCCCCAAAATCAGGAACATGTTTCCTGCATCTAGCGTGTCCAATCCCTTAATAATTTTATATGTTTCTATAAGATTCCCTCTCATCCTTCTAAATTGCAGCGAATACAAGCCAGTCGGCCCATTCTTTCATCACAAGACAGTCCCGCCATCCCGGGAATTAACCTTGCGAACCTACGCTGCGCTCCCTCAATAGCAAGAATGTCCTTCCTCAAATTAGGAGACCAAAACTGCACACAATACTCCAGGTGTGGTCTCATCCTGTACAACTGTAGAAGGACCTCTTTGCTCCTATACTCAACTCCTATCATTATGAAGGCCAACATGCCATTAGCTTTCTTCACTGCCTGTTGTACCTGTATGCTTACTTTTAGTGACTGATGTACCAGGACACCCAGGTCTCATTGTACTTCCCTTTTCCTAACCTGATAATAATCTGCCTTCCCATTCTTGCCTCCAAAGTCGATAACCTCACATCTATCCACATTATACCGCATCTGCCCACTCGCCCAAGCTGTCCAAGTAACTCTGCATTCTCATAGCATCCTCTTCACAGTTCACACTGCCACCCAGCTTTGTGTCATCTGCATATTTACTAATGTTACTTTTAATTCCTTCATCTAAACCATCAATGTATATTGTAAATAGCTGCGGTCACAGCACCGAGGCTTGCGGCACCCCACTAGTCATTGGCTGCCATTCTGAAAGGGATCCGTTAATCCCTACTCTTTGTTTTCTATCCATGTCAATACCCTACACCCAATACCATGTGCTCTAATTTTGCCCTCTAATCTCCTGTGGGACTTTATCAAAGGCTTGAAACTCTGAAACTCCTGGTACACTACATCCACTGGCTTTCCCTTGTCCATTTTACTTGTTACAACCTCAAAAAATTCCAAATGATTTGTCAAGCATGATTTCTCCTTCGTAAATCCATGCTGACTTGGACCGATCCCGTTACTGCCATCCAAATGCACCACTATTACATCTTTGATAATTGACTCCAGCATCTTCCACACTACTGATGTCAGGCTAACTGGTGTATAATTCCCTGCTTTTTCTCTCCCTCCGTTCTTGAATAGTGGGATAACATTAGCTGTCTTCCAATCCACAGGAACTGATCCAGAATTTATAGGACACTGGGAAATAATCACCAATGCATCCACGATTTCTAGAGCCACATCCTTGACTCCCCTGGGATGCAGACCATTTGACCTTTGGGATTTTTCAGCCTTCAGTCCCATCAGTCTACCGAACACCATTTCCTGACTAATGTGAATATCCTTCAGTTCCTCCATCACCTGAGGTCCTCTGGGAGATTATTTGTGTCTTCCTTATTGAAGACAGAACCAAAGTATCTGTTGAACTCATCTGCCATTTCCTTGTTCCCCATAATAAATTCACCTGTTTATGTCTTCAAGGGACCCACATTTGTCTTAACTATTTTTTTCCTCTTCACATACCTAAAGAAGTTATCCTCCTTTATATTCTTGGCGAGCTTACCTTCGTACCTCATCTTTTCTCCCTGTTTATACTCACTCATGTTTTTCTGAAACTCTGGACTGCGACAAATAGTAATTTGATAGTTGTAATGGTGCACATCCACTCCAGGAGATACAGTATTAATCCATGCACATTCGAATTACACTTCACAGTGATTTAACCTGGGTTAGATTGTGCTATGTTTCATTTCCAGGTGAAATAGAGCCTGGAAAATTAATCTTACATAGAAAATAAGTGCAGGAGGAGGCCCTTCGAGCGAGCACCGCCATTCATTGTGATCATGGCTGCCCTATCAATAACCCGTGCCTGCCTTCTCCTCATATCCCTTGACTCCACTAGTCCCTAGAGCTCTATCTAACTCTCTCTTAAATCCATCCAATGACTTGGCCTCCACTGTCCTCTGTGGCAGGGAATTCCATACATTCACAACTCTGGGTGAAAAAGAGTTGCCAAAAAGTACATAAGACATGCAG
Organism: Okamejei kenojei; assembly: GCA_035221665.1. Classification (NCBI taxonomy): domain Eukaryota; kingdom Metazoa; phylum Chordata; class Chondrichthyes; order Rajiformes; family Rajidae; genus Okamejei; species Okamejei kenojei. The sequence continues at coordinate 47,655,872 of CM069131.1, read as the reverse complement.
CGCAAGCAGAGGCAGGCAGTCAAATCCATTGTGACGTCATCAGCGAGACCATCTCATTTATTTTCTGTTCTTTGAGATTTGTAAACATAAATAACTCAAGAAATAATGCATGAAATTTTCAGATAAGGCAAATTTTGATTTCACGGGATAAATCTCTACCGGAATTTGTAAACATTTTACAGTTAGCGTGTCGTTTCTTCGAGTAGTGATCACACACACACACTACCCCCTCCCCTTGATATTATAATATTATTAATTTGCTCCATTTACCCCATCCCCCGCCCTAACCACTCACGCATAACTGTGCGCAGGCCAGCAGAGAGGGGGGGGGGGGGGGGGGGGTGCGGCATCACAGGGGAGTGCTGGTTCCCGAACGCAATACTCCCGAACTCAAATAACATTTTACAGTTAGCCAGGTCTCGAAATTAACGGTGGCCTGGGTGCCAATGACCACCCAATGTACCGCTGGGCAACCTAAACGCAGAGTCATTTTGCCCGGCTTGGCACTACACATACTGGTTTATACCGAAGATAGACACAAAAAACTGGAGTAACTCAGCGGGTCAGGCAGCATCTCTGGAGAAAAGGAACGTGACGTTACTGTCGGCGACGGCTGTATTGTGGGGCAAAGATACTAGGTGCAGGGTGACGAAGGGTCGGAGCGAATGACGGGCCCCGCACAGCGGTAGCAGCAGCCGCCGCGACAGGGCCTCCATCTCCTCTTCCTCCCACGCCCCGCCCGTCCTGATAGTGGCCGCTGCTTGCCACTCTGCCAAAAGTGCCGCTTTCAATACAAACTTTCCCGCACACCGAGGCCGGGAAGAAGGAGGGGGAGGCCTCCTTCCGCCGTCTGAAGCAGCTGCACCAAAGATCCTATACCTATAGGATCTTTGAGCTGCACCGCTTGGCCCCGCATCTGGCTGTTGGCTAGCAGAGGAGGGGAGGTGGTGGCAAGGAGATCCTTTCTCCCCTTTTGGCGGTGGCACTTAGCGGTGGACTGGGACGGCCAAGGCAGCGGGGCGATGTTGTCCGAGGAGCGCTGACCTTCCTTCCTCCCCACCTCCTCTGCCCCTTCCCCCCCCCTCTCTCTCTCTCTCTCGTACGCCCACCCCATCCATCCTGTACTGATCCCCCATTCAAGAAGAATGGGGGGGGGAACAGTCTGAAGAAGGGTCTCGACCCGAAACATTGCCTATTTCCTTCGCTCCATAGATGCTGCCTCACCCGCTGAATTTCTCCAGCATTTTTGTCTACCCCATTCATCCTGTACTGATCCCCCATTCATCCTGTACTGCCCCCCCATCCATCCCGTACTGATCCCCCCCTCAACACCACTGACATCCCCGTGCTCTCCCCTCACAATTTTACACACTCCAACCAACACGTACTAATTCACCTGCCTCAATCCATCATTTCCGCACCGATTGCCTTCTCAACCCCCTCACCCCCCACCAACTATCCACCCGCACTCATTCACACCCCACACCCCCCCCCCCGACTTTATTGTGCTGGAAATGTCTTCAGAGTGAACAATGACTATGTTTGATAACGGAATGCAATCAAATGTGTTATAATTCCCAATGTTATTATTTGTTTTAGTCCATAAAGATGGATTAATTAAATTGTGAACATGTGAAACATTAAAACCGCAGTGTTCGATTGTCACTGCTACCATTGACACTTTATTACAGAATTCATTTTAACGGTAAATCAATGCTCTTAATATGGAGTATCAGTACTGTAGTTATTTAACGAGCAACATTCACAACTATACATTGGATTTATCCAGGTTTTACTTCTACAGTCGGTCATATACATCACAAATTTGGTCAGGAGATATTTCAGTTGAAATTTTAACGTTAATTCTGAAGTGGGAATGGTGGAAACAGCGTTTATCAATAAAAAATAAATAAAATCTGGTGCATACAAACTGGGTATCTTCATTGCTGTTCACAACACATACATCTAATCTGAATGTCCGGTAATGTAGCGTTTTGACGCCTTTAAACATATTACCAAAAGAACATTTGCTGCAGTTATGTCCTTTGGCCATCTCTTGCCAGTAGTGTAATGTTTAACCTGTCAGATGGGTATAGTCGGTTTTAACAGCTATTATCATAAAATGCCTTTAGAAATTTCCTTGCAACCTGTATATTTTGTTATGGATAAATTATGTGGGAAGCGAGAGCATTTCTGTACCAATAGCAATAACGACCCATGCTATGGCCATGTCATGGTAATTTTTGGTCCTTCACAGAAAACATGCTTGCATCAATCTGTAGTGTGCATGGTTAAGCATATATGTTACCATGGTCCAGGATTTATTGACACAGGTTGATCACACGCTTGAATAATCCAACCACATTTTTCTTTGGAAGTGGAAAGAACTAATAGAAATTGCATTCATTGCAATGTGTAAAAAGAGTTGAGATACTGTATTATAATTTTGCTGCATGTCATTGTGGTATATATCATGTCTTGATTGGTAAATATGTTTAGTTTGTGACATTATTTGAAGCAGAAATAATATGTGAGGATAATTCCGATTGGTGGAGCACATTATCGCACACGTCATGCAAACTGTCTTAAATGACCAGCAAAACTGGCAACCTAAAAATCTCCCAAGGTTGCCCTTTCTTCAAGTACATGTGAGACACACAACACATCCAAGATCAGAGTTTTATAGTCTGGGTCCCTGATACACGGGAGGCCTGGTCCCCCAACGCAACCCTGTTCCACAATGCAATATTCCACAACTCACCCTTCCCCCCAACGCAATATTGCACCACTGACGCATAGCCCCAACTGCGGGGGGGGGGGGGGGGGGGCGTACAAAACATATTTCCTTCTTTATCAATATAAAATGGGCCTTTTGGGTGCAACTTATACCCTTTGTTGCAACTACATGAACATTTTGCTGAGACTAGCAATGAGAGTCTCATTTTGACATGACTGGTTTGTACACAGCATCATCCACCTTCAGTTTTCACTGCTCACTATATATGACATCTCATTTCTGATGGAAGCCTTTTAATCCAGTGTACGTTAGTGCTACATTAAGCAATATCTGCCTCATTGATACAATATTCAAGAGACTTTATTGTCATGTGTCCTAGATAGGACAACAACATTTTTGCTTTGCTTTGGCACAACAGAACATAGTAGGCATAAATAAATACAGAACTGAACAGATCCTGCACCTCACGTACAATTGCTCATCAGGTTCCCCACTGCTCTGCATTTTCCATCGCGTACATGCAGCTATTCTGTGTGTGTCTTGTGGGAGAATTCCTTTCATGTCTGACTCCTTTTCCAGTGATAAGCATAGCAAAGACACTGTAGTCGGAGCACATGTGCAGTTTCTGTTAGAAATCACACAGGTTCTGTTTTGGCAGATGAGCCTGATTGTAAACCACCATACTTTTTAATTTTAATATATTTTTGGCCATCTTCACAACTTTTTGCAGGGAATCTAATTGGATGTTAGTGCTAAATGGTCAGAGTGAAATCAAATTTGACATGGTCAGAGTGAAATCAAATTTCTTAGCTGCAGAGTCTGAACTAGAATATTTAAGTGAGTATAGCTCTAAATCATGACCAGAAAATTAAATACAAATAAATAGATAGTTAGCAAAAGATTAATTTAAATCACCAAAAATAAATACATTGGAAGGAATTGGAGACCAAACTTGTAAATGTTCATATTCTGTCCAGGTTTGCATGCCAATAATTATGATTTCTCTCACTGGCAAAGAAATTCACCAGCATTTAAATAGAGGAGACCACAACATTTTTTTTGTGAGTTGGGTGGGTATCTCGCGAGTGCACTTTCAAGGGCTTTATTTTGTTTAAAGTGCTGAACCTCTGCAGTGAGAAACCGGACCACTTAGTTGCTGCAGGAGTGGAACAACTTCTCAGAACATTCCGAGTTTCTGCAAGCCTGCCAATGAAGAAGTTGCTACAAGAGGTCACCTTGATTTATTTCTTAAAATAGTAAAGACTAAAATAATTCAGACATTTTTCCTTCATTAAGCACAAGGCAATTTATTACTCCAAATAACGGGAAAACACTCTGACAATTTCTGAAAATCTAAAATAACAATCTCCCCTATTGATAGACAGCGAGGGAGGGAGAGCTACAGTGCAAAATTATTTTTAAATTAATTTCTGTAATTCATTTACTTTGATATAAATAGCTTCAAGAACGTTGAGACTTGAGCATTGTGTGTTTCTGATTATGAACACCTGATGGCACTGTGGGGTTACTAGTGACGAGAATTTGCAAATGGATATGTCAGACTGAGAATTATCCAGACCTCCATATTTGTGCAGAAGACCCCTTAGGTTTCTTACTCAATATTGTTATGTATGTGTGTGTATGTATGTATATATGTATGTATGTATGTGTGTGCACACGTGCGTTTGTGTGTGTGCGCGTGTGTTTTTGTGTGCGCGTTTCTGCGTGTGCTTTTGCGTGCAGGCGTGTTTGTGTGTAGACGTGTGTGTTTTTGCGTGTGCGTGCATTAACGTGCTTGCGTGCGTACGCTCGTTTGAGCGTGTGTGCGTTTGTAAGTGCATACGTTTTTGTGTGTGCACGTGTTTGTGCGTGTGCGTGTTCATATGCGTCATTTTTTAGTGCTGCGTGTGTGTGTGCACGCATTGTGCTATGTAAAAACTAAAAGCATTAATTGCACTAATCAACACTTCAAATGATAGGAATAAAAAGGGTGATTGTCTACGTATAAATGTACTTATAACGTCTTGATCACAAATATATACCATACATTTTGATCACAAATATATAATCAGACATTGTTCCTGCATTAATACAGGAACAATGTCTGATAGAATATATGTGATCAAAATGTGAATGTATACTTACTTCTTCAATTGAGGGAGGACAAGAATGATGAAATACACCACTGCGTCATACATATCAGTACAACTTTTAACCACCTGAAGCAAATTTTTATCAAGACACAAGACCTTAAACAGAGCCTCCAGATCAAAATTCCAGACCCCTATTTGCTTCAAAGCCAATGACAACCTGCACTGGGTACAGCAAAGCACTGCAGAAGTATCTTCAAGTGGGCCTCTGCAAAATACTCCAACTTACTCAGGTTAGGAAATCCCAGTATGGATTTCCTGTGCAACTTCAACAATCCTAGCATTGATGGTATGATTGTTCAGTCCATATCATCCACATGCCTGATACCCCCCCAAAAAGTAGCACATTTGGATATCATATGCGATTTCCTAACAGACACTAATATAATAATGTTTCAAGAACATTCTCAAAACCTCAAAAAACGCAACAGTGGCCTGGCTGATGGACCTGCTGTCCCACAGCGGCAGAGACTTGAGATTGATTCTGACCTCAAGTACTATCTGTGTGAAGATTGCATGTTCTCCCATTGATCGAGTGGGATTCCTCTGGGAAATCTGGTTTCCTCCTACATCCTACAAAATAGCGGAGTCAGGGGATATGGGGAGAAGGCAGGAACGGGGTACTGATTGGGGATGATCACATTGAATGGCGGTGCTGGCTCAAAGGGCCGAATGGCCTACTCCTTCACCTATTGTCTATTCCTAAGATATGTGGGTTTTGTAGGTTAATTGGCATCTCTAAATTACCCCTGGTGACTATAGAGTGGATGAGAAAGTGGATAACATAGAACTACTGTGAACGAATGATCGATGGCCATCGTGGATTCAATGGGCCAAAGGGCTTCTTTCCATGCAGTAACTTTAAACTTAAACTTCACCGATTCATGGGATCCTTGACCTTTGCCCACTCAGCCTGGTGGAGAAGTATCCCTGAAAGCACTGAGCACTTTGAATTTCTCTGGCGTGCAAACATGTGCAAACAGTGGAAGGAGAGTACAACAATACATTGCCCACACCCATTTGCCCTACCTATGGCACAATCAGCAGATAACTTATTAGTCACCTCAAAACTCACAGAATTGCAGTTAAAGCAAGCCATCCTTGACATTTAAGATGTTTAGTTTAATTTAGTTTAGAGATATAGTGCGGAAACAGGCCCTTCGGCTCACCAAGTCCGCACCGACCAGCAATCCCCGTACATTAACACTACCCTACACACTAGGGACAATTTACACTTATACCAAGCCAATTAACCTACAAACCTGTATGTCTTTGGAGTGAGGGAGGAAACTGACGGTCTCGGAGAAAACCCAGGCGGTCACGGGGAGAACGTACAAACTGCTTACAGACAGCACCCATGGTCGGGATCGAACTCGGGTCTCTGGCACTGCAAGCGCTGTAAGGCAGCCACTCTACCACTGCGCCACCGTGCCATCCTTTATTGAACTATACTACCACAAAAGATTGATTCATAAAAGCAATTAATTTATCCTGCATTGCCTTGTAAGCAAATCTGCATTAATGTTGTTGAATGTCAAACACTACATGTGTTGAGAAAAAAAAAAAATGGTCTTGGGAAGTATTCCTAAATATATATTATTGAAGAACAGAGAATTCGAGAAAGATTTTGAGCGAGTTAAATAGTATATGTGTGCTCTAATATAAACCCCTTCACAGCTACCCGACTGATTACTGCAGCCACTGAAATTGATTTGAAACATTGCTTCTATAATGAATGCGAACAACTCAACAGCCAATTTGCAGAAAATGATCCACAAAATGTAACAAAATGAATGGCTTTTTAATTTTTAGTGTTATGGTTTGAGTGGTAAAATATAGCAAGAGTCCAGAGAACAGTGTATATCACGAAATTATCCGGGATGCGTGATTTTGAATTATTGTGACTATCTCATTTAGCACAACTGTACTGCCACACATGATGGTATATGATGATCCCCTAGCTGTGAACATAGGGGTTTTTCTCATCATAGACCATGAGGTGGTAATGTCTACCAATGCTATAATTTTCTTATGTCATAGCCAATTAGAAGTGCACCTTCCATTGGAAGATTGAAGGAGACAAGAGTGCACCTGGTGCACAGAACTAATCTGGCAACAGTAACCTTCAAGCAGCAAATTCAGTAATGTTGCTACCCAGCTACTATGGGCAACAGGCATTAAAGACCCAAACCAAACATACTCTATACCTTTTCTAATTTCAACACTTAATCCAAACGTTGTTTGATGTGGAGAAACAAAGCTTCATAAGACGATTATGTAATAAAATGTAAGAAAATGAATGTTTCAGAAGGAACTGCAGATGCTGGAAAAGCAAAGGTAGACAAAAATGCTGGAGAAACTCAGCAGGTGAGGCAGCATCTATGGAGCGAAGGAAATAGGCGACGTTTCGGGTCTAGACCCTTCTTCAGGCTGCTTCGAGACCCTTCTTCAGATTTATCAAAGAATGTGCCCAAGCATAAGTGCAATCTCTCGATATTATAAGCTATTAAGAACACTGGCTGTTTTTGGCATGATGCAAATCAAGAGTTAGTAACACAAATTGCAACCCTTCAGGAGGTTTGCATTCTATCAAATGATCCTGATCTATTTCTTCTTAACCGCTTTACTGTGCAATATATCCATTTGGTTAATTAAATTAATGTAATCATTAACCATATAGCTGTATTACACAGTAGAGTGATCTAGAAAGAACAAAAAAACACTTAAATCATTTGGCATCTACATAAACTCTCCAAAATTAGCTATGCTTGCTCTTTCACCAGAAGTGCCGTTTTGTATCCAATTCTCCCTCAACTTTATAAAGGCAAATTGTTTAAGGCTACAGTGCACGGAAACTTTTAACATGTAAAGCTAACAAAGCAATAATAAAGCATTATTTTTATGTCCTAGAAATAACAGGGGGCGCCGTTAGCGATGGCAGCCTCGCCTGCAGCTGTTTGTCCTTTCCACCTTTTTTGTTTTTAGTATGTCTAAAAGTGTTTTTTAGTGTGTTTAAGTGTGTTTTAGTGTGGGGGGTGGGGGCAAGAATTGGGGGAAACCTTTGCGACTTTTCTCTTAGTTGCATTTCGCCCCCCTCACGGCCTAACAGCTTAGATTGGTGCGGCTTTTCCCGGAGTCGGGTCCAGAGCTTCAGCAGCGGGTGTAGCGCGAACTTTCCATCGCAGAGCTGGGCGATCCCTTGCCAGAGGTCACCAGAAGAAGTGCTCCAATCGCTGGCCCGCGGACTACGACATCCTGAAGCCGCTGTCTGCGGGGCTTCTAGCCGCAGGTGCGGCGTGAACTTTCCATCGCGGAGCGGGTGAGCCCTTGCCGGGGGTCGCCAGAAGAAGTGCTCCGACCGCCGGCCTGTGGACTATAACATACTGAAGCCGTGGTCTGCGGTGCTAGCCACGGGCACGGTGACGGACTTTCCATCGCGCAGCCTGGGATCCCTTGCCGGGGATCGCTGGAGAAGAGTTCCGACTGCTGGCCTGCGGCCTATAACATCATGAAGTCCCGGTCTCCGGTAGGAAGCGGCCGTTTCTGGACATCCAGGCCGCGGTCCGTCCCGACGTCGGAGTTTTGAGCATCCCGACGAGAGAGCTTGCACATCGGGCCATGCGTAGCGGCGACTGCAGAGGGTTCATGGCCCTGACCATGGATGAACAAAGAAGGAGGACTGACAATGATTCAAATTTTTCAGATGAGGAGCTTTTTGAAATCATTAGGCAAATCTCTACCGGAATATGTAAACATTTCACCGTTAGCGCGTCGGATTTTTGAGGAGATGTGAAACACAATCAAATACACAAATAAATACGGACGACACAAGGACGACATAAACATCCAAGATCAGTCGTATAATAATAGATTAAGGCTGCGACAATTGATTCAAGATAACAAATGCTCCAGTTGGCAGTTTACAAATAACACCAGGTCTGTGTTTTTCCATACTAGACAATGTTTTGCACATTTTAAGATCATTAATCTCATAAAAAATTATCAATAACGTTGGATATCTTGAACATACCAATTTATTATTCTTAGTCACCTACACTGAAGTTCACCGATCTGGTTACATTAAAAACCGCACAAATCATGCACAAAGCAAGAAATAATTTGCTTCCAGGAAATATACAAAAACTTTATGGAAAGACAGGGTGGCTATAATTTGAGAGGGGAACTTAATTAAAAATAACTCAATGTCAGAACAACTCTTAAAAGTATGTGCATATCAATCTGTGGGGTGAATTTGTGGAATGGTATGGAACAGGAGATAAAACTTAGCACAAACATAATTCAGTTTAAAAAGATGTACAAAAACACCTTTTTTATAAAGGATATTGGGATGAGGATAGGTGATTTTGAGTGGAATATTATACTGATTGTATTGGGAAGGGTGATTATAGGGTGATGGGTTGCATATATGACTAAGAGATACTGTATGAGGGTTTTTTACTTTTTATTTTTTTTCTCTTTTTTTTGTATGGCTTTGTAAATATTTGATTAGTGTAAAAATGTAAATAATTTGGTGTACATATGGAAATAGGTGTTTATAGCTGCTAAATGTGTTTAAGATTATTATAAGCAGTTGAATAAAGGGTGGGAATTAATAAGCTTTGGCTTCTTCTTGCTCCTTTTCGGACACATACGATTTCATTTATTTATAAATATTGTTTATGACACTTTATAAATAGTCTTGTTTTGATTTTTGTATGCTGTTTCACACTTGTTTTTTATTCTGTTCGAAATAAAAAATAAATAAATAAATAATAAATAAATAAATAAAAATTACTTGGTTTATGCAAATGACATTTTTGTATATCCATTACTTTCCTTACAATATAAGAGGCCATTTGGCCCATCAGATCTATGCCAGCTCATGGAGCAATCTCATTCTCCACTAATATTGTCTTGTTACAATTATCCCCTCATACCCATGAACCTTTCCAGATTCTATAACTCACCTGTGCACTAGGGGCAATTCATAGTGGTCAATTAACCTAACAAACCACACATCATTGTAATTTTGGTGGAAGCTGGAGCACCCAGAAAAATGTACACGGTGACAGGGAAAACATGCAAATTCCATGATGAAAGGACAAAAAGGCAAAGATTGAACTCATGTTGTGGGAGAAATGAGACTGTAACTGTACTAGTAGTACCAATGTGCCACCCTGTTCAAAGATACTCACATAAAGAATTAAAAAAGAACATTTGAAAAGCAGTAATTTCCATCTATCAGCAATGGAAAACAATTATAAATATAGTAACAATCATAAGATCAACAGTATTTCAAACATGCAAGTTTTTATTTGTAGGAAGGAACTCGGATGCGGGTTTACACTGGAGATAGGCATAAAATGCTGGAATAATTCTGTGGGTCAGGCAGCATCTCAGGAGAAAAGGAACAGATGACGTTTCGGGTCAAGACCCTTCTTCAGACTGAGAGTCAGGGAGAGGGAAAGGAGAGGTATGAAAAGGTACAGAACAAATCGGAGCTGGCACCTGTGACCCAGGAAAGGTGGAGCCCACGATGGTCCATCGTTGGATGTGGCAGTGGTGATAATGAATGGATACAATAGGATAAAGTAGCAGGATGACTCGGGTGGGGGAGGGATGGCGAGAGAGAATGCAAGGGTCACTTGAAATTAGATAAATCAAGTTTTTATAATCTTCTGATAATATCCAAAATCAAGCACTACTTTTCTGCAGCCATGAGGCATCATTTTAATGGATGTGAAATATAACCTTGCACTTAGTACAGTATTTTAATCTGGATTTGAAGGCCCTCCTGTAATTCCTATTCAATACAAAAAAATGCTATTGTACTTCAAAAATCCACAGGAGGGCGTTAAGTCTAACATTATGAAGTGTCTCGAAGGATAACTGCTATGTTGTGGTTGAATGATCTACTGCATGTATACGTTTAAGCTCAGGTTCCCATTGCCATGATGAAGGCTTTATACTAGGTCATAGGGATCAATTGCTCTTGTAATTCAAGACCCTAAAGAGCAACTAATAGCAAACAATGAAGGGGTGGCCCATGCTATAGGGAAATGGAGGCCCTGGAGACAGTCAGCATGGCTGCATCTAATCTCATCAATGAAACACACTCTTTTTCTGTTTTACATCAGTACAGTTGGAAGACAAAAATTTACAGTTAAACAGTTAAAAGAATGAAAAGTGAAAAAAACTGAAGCAGGATTTACATATTAAAAACCTTTTCATCTAATCACTATATCTATATTCTATTTTGTTAGGATGAACATCAGTTCCAGTGCCTCTATCCTGCAAGATTTCTCACTTCTTTACATTTTTTTCTAATTTTACTTAGATGCTTTAAGAATCTTACCAGGGCACTGTAAGGAAGCTGGCTTTAATTTGAAAAATGCAGGGAGATATGATATCCACAGATTTAGACAAAGATCAATTTCACTCTAATTTAACATGCAATTGCCCAAGTCATCAAAAGTACCGTCCAAGGCTATGCATCTTTGATGCATCAGCATCATCGATATTTACTCATGTTATGTTTTTTCATAGGTTTTAATGACAGCTTGTTATTATTATTCTAAATACGTGGGGCACTATATGTACCACTAAGCTAGACCATTACTGTTGTGATGAGAAGCTTGATTTTTTTTCATATACTATTTACTTTCCTAATCCCAGAAACTCAAGTTTCCCATTTTAGATTAAATGTTTAAATTACTGTAATTCGGAAAAGTCTACGCAGATAAACATAATTCTATCAATCATACAGTGGCTTGCAAAAGTATTCATACCCCTTGAACTTTTCCACATTTTGTCACGTTACAACCACAAACGTAAATGTATTTTATTGGGATTTTACGTGATAGACCAACACAAAGGGGTGCATAATTGTGAAGTGGAAGGAAAATGATACATGATTTCCAAATTTTATTACAAATAAAAAACTGAAAAGTGTGGCGTAAAAAAGTATTCAGCCCCCCTGAGTCAATACTTTGTAGAACCACCTTTCGCTGCAATTACAGCTGCAAGTCTTTTGGGGTATGTCTCTACCAGCTTTGCACATCTAGAGATTGAAATTTTTGCCCATTCTTCTTTGCAAAATAGCTCAAGCTCAGTCAGATTGGATGGAGAGCGTCTGTGAACAGCAATTTTCAAGTCTTGCCAGAGATTCTCAATTGGATTTAGGTCTGGACTTTGACTGGGCCATTCTAAAACATGAATATGCTTTGATCTAAACCATTCCATTGCAGCTCTGGCTGGATGTTTAGGGTCATTGTCCTGCTGGAAGGTGAACCTCCGCCCCAGTCTCAAGTCTTTTGCAGACTCTAACAGGTTTTCTTCCAAGGTTGCCCTGTATTTGGCTACATCCATCTTCCCATCAACTCTGACCAGCTTCCCTGTCCCTGCTGAAGAAAAGCATCCTCACAGCATGATGTTGCCACCACCATGTTTCACAGTGGGGATGGTGTGTTCAGGGTGATGTGCAGTGTTAGTTTTCCGCCACACTTAGCGTTTTGCATTTAGGCCAAAACCTTCAATTTTGATCTCATCAGACCAGAGCACCTTCCTCCACATGTTTGCTGTGTCCCCCACATGGCTTGTGGCAAACTGCAAACGGGACTTCTGATGGCTTTGTTTCAACAAAGTTTTTCTTCTTGCCACTCCTCCATAAAGGCCCGATTTGTGGAGTGCATGACTAATAGTTGTCCTGTGGACAGATTCTCCCACCTGAGCTGTGGATCTCTGCAGCTCCTCCAGAGTTGCCATGGGCCTCTTGGCTGCTTCTCTGATCAATGCTCTCCTTGCCCGGCATGTCAGTTTAGGTGGACGGCCATGTCTTGGTAGGTTTGCAGTTATGCCATACTCTTTCCATTTTCGGATGATGGATTGAACAGTGCTCCGTGAGATGTTCAAAGCTTGGGATTTTTTTTTATAACCTAACCCTGCTTTAAATCTCTCCACAACTTTATCCCTGACCTGTCTGGTGTGTTCCTTGGGTTTCATGATGCCCAAGGAACATTGTTTGTTCACTAATGTTCTCTAACAAACCTCTGAGGCCTTCCCAGAACAGCTGTATTTATACTGAGATTAGATTACACACAAGTGGACTCTATTTACTAATTAGGTGACTTCTGAAGGCAATTGTTTGCACTGGATTATATTTATGGGTATCAGAGTAAAGGGGGCTGAATACTTTTGCACGCCACACTTTTCAATTTTTTATTTGTAAAAAAAATTGAAAACCATGTATCATTTTCCATCCACTTCACAATTATGCACCACTTTGTGTTGGTCTATCACATAAAATCCCAATAAAATACATTTACGTTTGTGGTTGTAACGTGATAAAATGTGGAATAGTTCAAGGGGTATGAATACTTTTGCAAGCCACTGTACATGGTAACACAAACCAAACAAGGATTTACTTATAAAATGCATATATAGAACCAATGGCATCTCTGGATAATGTCAATTTAAATTGGAGCTATTTGATCAGTTTCCTCAGATGACACAAAGGGAAGCAATTTCTTAATTGCAAGTGTCATAACTATTTTAAAATAGTTCTAACAAAAAGCCATTTTATATTCTGTTTTCGTTCAGAAAATGGTTCAATGCTTTCACAATCATAAAGAAATGCTTGGTGGGGATTACAACTCATTTTGGGGGTTGGCACCATTGGTATGTCTCAAGGCAGTCTTAATTCATTTCTTAGGATCTACATTTACAATATTACTAGCATCCTTCCTTTCCCACCAGTTGCCTAAAGCCCCTGTCCCACTTAGCAAACCTGAACGGAAACCTCTGGTGACCTTGCGCCCCACCCAAGGTTTTCGTGAGGTCCCCGGAGGTTTTGGTTACTCTCCCTAATGGTGGAAAGTGGTTTCCGCGTAGTCGAGCCTTCTTCTATGTTCCTGCGATTATTTCAACAAATTCAAAACTGGCCTCGACTAAAAATAGGTTGCCGTTTGGTCGAAGTCAGTGGAGTGGGGTTGCTATTTACCTATACCTGCCTTCTCTCCATACCCCCTGATCCCTTTAGCCACAAGGGCCGCATCTAACTCCCTCTTAAATAAAGCCAATGAACTGGCCTCAACTACCTTCTGTGTACAAGCCGAGTTTATCCAGTCTTTCTTCATAGGGAAGTCCTGCCATCCCAGGAATCAGTCTGGTGAACCTTCTCTGTACTCCCTCTATGTCAAGAATGTCTTTCCTCAGATTAGGATACCAAAACTGTACGCAGTACTCCAGGTGTGGCCTCACCAAGACCCTGTACAACTGCAGTAGAACCTTCCTGCTCTTGTACTCAAATCCTTATGCTATGAATGCCAACATACCATTCACTTTCTTCACAGCCTGCTGCACCTGCATGCCTACTTTCAATGACTGGTGTACCGTGACACCCAGGTCTCGTTGCTTCTCCCCTTTTCCTAATCGGCCACCATTCATATAATAGTCTATCTCCTATAGGATCTTTGGTTTTCAGGACCTAGAAGATGCGCCGGAAGGTAAAATGCCCGCTAACTTTATTAAACGTCTTAAAACTGTCTCCACTCCTTCTCCCCCTTCTTTCCCCCATCTCTCTCCCCTTCTCTGACCTTCTCTCCCCTTCCCTCCCGTGCTCTCTAAAGGACTTACCGCGCTGTTTACCTTTTCTTCATTGCGCAGACAGTGCTCCTCCGTTGTCCCTGGCCCCCACCTTTGCGGTGTGTTTGTGTGTATGTGTGTGACCAAAACCCCTGGCGACTCATGGAAACCTTGGGTGGGGCGCAAGGTCACCAGAGGTTTCCGTTCAGGTTTCCTAACTGGGACAGGGGCATTATGCTCCCTATAGCAATGACCATTTAGAAGATGTGATCTAAAAAATGTAAATAAGTGCAAGCCCTGGCCAATTAAAAGAGCTAAATACAATAAATTTGTAAAGAGGTGAATTACTGTTCAGTATTATATAAACAACTATATAAATGCATGAAATCCACCCGAGATTAAACAAATAGGATGCATTGTTTCAGCCTGCTCATGCCCCTCAGAACTCATCTCCAAATACCTTGATTCCATCTTATTACCCTTGTCCAGTCCATTCCCACCTGCATCCGAAACACCTAATTGAACGCCGTTCAACAATTTTCAAATCCTAGGCGCCCATTGTCTCATCTTTACCATGCTTGTCCAGTCCTTTTACACCTCCATTCCCCACGTGGAAGGTCTCGAGGCCCTCCGATTCTTCCTTGAACCCAATCGGTTCCCCTTTACTAACACTCCATCGCCTGGTAGAACCTGTCCTTATCCTCAACAACCTCTCTTTTGACTCCACTCACAATCTTCCAGTTAAAGGTTTAGCCAAGGGTACACACATGTACCTCAGCAATGCCTGTCTTTTTGTTGGTGACATAGAATAATCCTTGATCCAAATGTACATTGACACCATCCCCCAACTCTGTCTCTGCGACATAGACAATTGCACCGGTTGCCTCCCACGCCCATGCAGAACTCGTTGATTCCATTAACTTTTATACTGCCCTCAAGTTCACTTCGACCACCTCTGACACCTTTTGCCCCTTTCTTGATCTCCCTGTCTCTATCACAGAGGACAGACTATCAGCTCACGTCTACTTATAAACCCACAGACTCCCACAGTCATCTGGACTACACCTCTTCCCACCTTGCCTCTTGCAAAGACAACGTTCCCTACTCTCAATTTCCAGATCTCAACCGCATCTGCTCCCCAGATGAGGCTTTCCCTTCTAGGTCATCCAGATGTCCTTTTTTTGGTAAACGTCATTATCCCCCTGGTGTCATTGATGGATCCCTCGCCCACATCACCTCTGTGTCCCGTAGTTCTGCTCTCCTTCCCGCCACACGGAATAAGGATGGAATTACCCTGGCCTTTCACCCAACTAGCCTCCGCATCCACACACCATTCTCGGACAATGTGATCCCATCATCAATCATATCTTCCCATCCCCACCCCATCGCACGATACTGCTCCTTCCTCAGTTCACATATCTCTTTGCACCAAAACCAGCCACTCCCCCAGGTACTTTGCCCTGCAACAGGAGATTTCACACCTGTCCCTGGATCTCCTAGTTGCTAACCATTTTATCTCCCCTTCCCATTGTCATACTGACCTTTCTGTCCTGGGCCTCCTCCAAAGCTAGAGTTAGGCCACACGCAAATTGGAAGAAGAACATCCCATATCCCGTTTGGGTAGCTTACAACCTAATAGTATGAACAATGAATTCTCCAATGTTAGGTAACTAACCTACAACCACCACACCCCCCTTTGCCCCACCTGGATGTGCACCCATTTCTCCCTTTCCATTTCCACCTATACTCCCTACTCTGGCGCCACATTTCATGCCTCCTCTATCCTCATCTCTGATCTCCCACGTTATATCTTTTCGTCTCTGATCTTCATCCAACCATCTGCCAAAAACTTTCCTCACCTACATCCACCTATCACTTGCCAGACTTTGGCCTGCTCCCACCTCCATTCTACATTTCTCCATTCCCCCCACTAAAATCAATCTTAAGAAGAGTCAGACTCAAAACATTGCTTATCCACGTTCGCCAGAGATGCTGCCCCCTTCCCCCCTAGAAAGGTAGAAAATAGGTGCAGGAGGAGGCCATTCGGCTCTCCGAGCTAGCACCGCCATTCATTGTAATCATGGCTGATCGTCCCCTATCAATAACCCGTGCCTGCCTTCTCCCCATGTCCCTTGACTCCACTAGCCCCTAGAGCTCTATCTAACTCTCTCTTAAATCCATCCAGTGACTTGGCCTCCACTGCCCTTTGTGGCAGGAATTCCATAAATTCACAACTCTCTCGGTGAAAACTTTTTTTCTCACCTCAGTCTTAAATGACCTCTCCTTTATTCTAAGACTGTGGACCCTGGTTCTGGACTCGCCCAACTTAACACCGCTGAATTATTCCAGCACTATGTGTCTTTTCTTTTAAATAAATGTATACTTTGCTTTGCACTAATTAGAATGCAAATAGGTCCAAATGATTAAATGAATAATTGACCTATATTTCAATTTCTATTATCCAGTTTGATTATCCAACTGATATCAATCATACAATTGATTGTTTGGAAGCAATTTCACCAGGATGGTGTTGCTAGTACAGAAGAGCAAGTTGGGAAAAGAGCAACATAAGAAAATGAATATTGTATGGCAGTATATAATGATAAATACTATTCAAAATTAATCTTACTCCGGGGAAGTAAAATACTCCGGGGAAGCGCGCATACTATATAAAATAATTGCAATGAAAACAAATAATGCCATCCTAGATCATTTCAGTGTCGTTAGTACTTTCATAAAATGGATTTCCATGTTCATCAGCATTTTTAATTTAGAAATGAAATGCAATCATGTGACCAATGGCCTTGTGTAGAACAGAAAGTCAATCAATCGGTAGTCAGTAATAAGTTACTGACTGTCCCTAAGCAGCCTTAAAGATAGATTCCTTCACGTGTTTAAACTTAGTTTTCTCCTTTGTGTCTCCCTCCTGACCTATCCAATGATAAGTGAAAGCATAAGAGAGTTTAAATACAGTGATCTGAAGTTTACTGAAAGACGTTTAGTGTAAGAATACTACAGTAGGAGAAAAATCTGCCTTCCCATGAATGTTTATTTATGTACATCATTGATTGGCACATCAACGACACAATAGGAAAAATAAATGTCAACAATTTAATCGTTGTCTTTAATGGTGCATTAATTGATCCACATGCAGTAGACCCACAAAATGTTTGATGAGTCAGCCTGCAGCACATTAGTCCCAAAAGATCAGGACGATGTTCAGATGTCAGAAAATGTGGGACTGTGAGTTGTGAGAGCAGAGTCAATGGGAATCAAAGTGATTGATGATGGAAGTTAAAATAAATTAGCTATGGGTTGTGACTGTGGATGATGGCAAGGGGGCAGGGGGTCGTGGATGATTGGGTTCCTGAAGGAGAACAGCAAGTGAGTAAAACCTGCTCTGCAAAGCCACCTACAGACAGCACACCTGTAGAACGCAGAACAGTACAGGGACGGATCCTTTAGCCCACAATGTTTGTACCGAAACATGATGCCAAGTTAAACTGGTCTCATCTGCCTGTACATGATCCATATCGCTCTATTCCCAACACTTCCATTTGCCGATCTTAAAGCCTATTATTGTATCTGCCTCCACCACCACCCCTGGCAATGTGTTCCAGGCTCCCACTACTCTCTGTAAAGAGAGTCCCACACATCTCCATTAAACTTCCTTCCTATCATCTGGTAGCTATGCCCTTTAGTGTTGGACATTTCCACCCTGGGGAAAAAGGATTTGACTGTCCACCCTATCTATGACTCTCATAACTTTATATACTTCCATCATCTCCCCTCAACCTCTGACATTCTAGAGAAAACAATCCAAGTCTCTCCAACCTCTGCCTGTAGTTGAAACCCTCTAATCCAGAGAGCATTCTGGTAAATCTCCTCTGCACCCTCTCCAGAGCCACCACGTCTTTCCTGTAATGGGGTGACTAGAACCACATTTCTATAGAGCTGCATTATGACTACGTGGCACTTATATTCAATGCCCCTAGTAATGAAGGTAAGCATACCAGATGTCATAGTAAAGGGAGCATATGACCCAATTTTCCCCTGAACCTCTGAATAAGTGTTGCACTTGGAATAATATTGGAGCAGATCTTCTCTTATCCTTAAAATAACTGGCCACCTTCCCCAGCTATTTCCATTGTGGCCCTGGCACAATCTTCAGCTGGGCGCCAGGATCTGAGACCTTCAGAATGGCTCAGTGCAGCAACAAGGCTTTATCAGCTCAAGGAGTGAGTTGGTGTCAAAGAACTCCGTCAGTCAGTGTGGCACCATGAGGCTCAAAGGTCGTCAAAGCACTGAGTGATTGTGGAAACTGTTGGTGAATGTCTTTGGCATTCACAAATATCCACATTAAAAATATGAAATACATTTATTTATTACATATAACATTCACCCAGAAGCCAATGTCTTCTATTTGTTTGAATGGCCAATGCTGCTTGCACCAATTGTAATCCAGCGCAGGCTTGGGAAGGTGATTCTTCACTATCAAGAATAGTGCCTATGAAAGGAAAGGGTACTATTCCTTTCAATGTTTTTTCAACAGTCAAGAGAAAGGGCAAAGACAAGGCATGAGCTGGTTATTCCTAGCATGTTAGCATGGATATGGTGGATTCAGTATCTTTCTTCTTTAACGTATTATTATATAATCAAGATCAACAAAGGACATATTTCACCATCCTTTCGTGCCAACAGTATATCTTTCTTTCTAAAAACGTTACCACTATGAACATTGCACATTTCAAGAGAACAAACAAAAGAATAATTACAATTAAATTACAATGACATTCGAATGAATTCAATCTTCATATGCCTCTTTCAACAATGATCTATACTACATTTTCCTTGAACTTCGTCCCATTTGATATCGTTTTCACACCTTCCCCTTCCATATCTCTGTGTCTCCCTCTCTCCTGAACTCTCAGTCTGAAGGATCTCGACCCGAAACGTCACCCATTCCTACTATCCACAGATGCTGCTTGTTCCACTGAGTTACTCCGGCATTTTGTGTCTATCTTCAGTGTAAACCAACATCTGCCAGTTCCTTCCAACACAAATTCGAAATTATGCAGCTCTGAGTACTATACATGAAGTGCAGCAGATAATAATGCCTTGTTAATATTTTGGAGAGTTATGACATAAAGGGGGTGATTTACTTATATGTATAATTCGCTGGTTATGCAAGATCATAAGTACATTATTTATTATCTGCCAATTGGCAAAAACATCCACATGCCTAGTCCTGAGGCATGTGAGCGATTTAGCTTTCAGTAAAGTCACTATACTACAACACACATGATCAAATTAATCGAAAAAGGCAGAAAATTCTGGAAACATTCATCATGGAAGACAACATTTGTGGAATAGTTAACGTATCAGGTTAGACAATTTTCTCCAACTGAAAAGGAGAAAATCTGAACTCGCCTTTTGCAAAGTAACAATACCGTTGGCATTAATTCATTTTTCCCTCAGGTGCATTCTAAATGAACAGTATAAACAAGTGCAAAGATATAATGTTTTAAAAATTAAGGAATAGGATACTGACCAATAGCTAGCTGCTACAAATCCTAGCATTCACCACCATAAAAAGGAGAAAAGGTGATAAATGTGTATGTTGCAATTTTTACAACTACCCTGCTTCAGTGAAAGTATGGATTTTAAGTATGTACATAGGTACGTACATATTACTATGCTTCTACAAAGTTTTGATCTACATTAAATCACCCAAATAAAATGTGCTTACTGATTGGATCATGATAACTAATCATGATCATGATAACTGGGCCAGCACCGTGACACAGTAGTAGAATTGGTGCCTTATAGTGCCAGAGACCCGGGTTCGATCTTGACTAGGTGTGCTCTCTGTACGGAGTTTGCACATCCACTCTGTGACCGCTTGGGTTTTCTCCAGGTGCTCCGGTTTCCCCACACATTGCAAAGACTTTCTGGTTTGTAGGTTAATTGGCTTCTGTAAATTGTAAATTGTCCCTAGTGTGTAGGATATAGTGCTAGTGTATGGCGTGATCGCTGGAGTGCACGGACTCAGTGCGCCGAAAGGTCTGTTTCCACACGGTATCTCTAGTCTAATAACCAGAGTAAACACTAAATTCCTCCAGTTTTTGGGAGAGAAATAACAGAAAGATATGGTGTTAATTTGACATAGTTGGCTGGACCTCGAGTCAATAGTTCTGGTTTTTAGACATACTTTAGAACACCATTACATCAGTACATTATAGGGGTTAAGGAAAGAGCGTTCACGTCGTGGCCCTGTTTCCACCAATCTCTCCACCACCACGCACAAGAAACGCAAGACAGACACCATTGTATGCAGATGCCGAGAAGTGTGTTCAGCTCTGGCTGAACAACTTCTAATCTTGTGTGAGGACTCGATAAGAAGAAGTACATTAGAGCAGAATTGTTGCATCTCTGCAAGTGCTGCTTCTTGGATGAAACCAAATGTACAAAAATGAAAAAGCAAATGGAAAAAAGTACATGGTGCTTTTCAAATAACGCAGAAGGAATTTTATATCTTGACTCAACTAAAAAAAAAAAAAAAAAAATCACCAGATTCACTCGTCATTCATGCCGAATTAATACATGAAGATTTAATGGTGCATATTTTGGCTGCTGTGTTTATGTTAAAAAAAACAATTGCACTTCAGAAGATAGTGCCTGCTTCTACAAAGAAACATAGAAAATAGGTGCAGGAGGAGGCCATTCGGCCCTTCGCGCCAGCACCGCCATTCATTGTGATCATGGCTGATCGTCCCCTATCAATAACCCGTGCTGCCTTCTGAAGAGCTTTGGGATTTTCTAATGATCAGAAAATGCTTAAACACCAAGTATTTTTTTGAGGAATATTTTAATAGAACATGCAAAGCCTATATTTTTAATGTAAATGTTAATGCATGATAATGTAGGTAGCGAGACTATAAAAAGATGTGCAAAAGGGTGAAGGATATAAGCACTACTTATGTTAGAAAGTACAGATTATGGAGCAATCAACATACTCTATTACCAATTAATATGTATTTCTACTAATTGGGTAGTTCAGTAGATTTGAACTTTACAGCATTCTCTGCAGTTGTCAGATTTAGTAGAACATGAGAGACAAGGGTGTTTTATTGCAGCACAACAGATAAGTAAACATAGTACTCTGTAAATACCTTAGCAAAAAACGCCTAGTATATATATTTTAAAAAAGCAGACATCCACTGAATGAGATAAACAACAGAAACTGCTGAAAATACTCAGGTTATGCAAAATCTGTGGAGAAAGAAACAGGTTAGCGTTTCAAGAACCAAACCACAAAACCTATCGGAACAGGCCATTAGGTCTACCGAGTCACTGCTGACAATCGAGTACTCATTTACACCAATCCTTCACTAAATCTATTTTACTCTCCGTACATTACCATCAATTTGTTCCAGATTCTTCCACTTACCTACACACAGTAAAGGCAATTAACAATGACTAATTAATACGCTAATCTGCATGCTTTAGGGATGAGAGAGGAAACGGGAGCATCCATAGAGAACACGCAAACTCTACACCGACAGGACCAAAGGGCAGGATCTGAACCCGGATCACTCAATCTGTGAAGCGGCACCTCTACTAGTTGTGCCACTCTGCCAAAGTGAATTCTTAGGAAAGGCTGCTTTTTGATCAAATAAGTGAGAGTGCATCAAGGAGTGCAATATAAATGAATCTAGCCTCATAGCTGTCTCATGTGTACAGTATATGCATTTGAAATAATTAAAATCACAAGAAAATGTTGCAAATGTTATGGTCTCCCATTGCTATAGTAAAATGTTTATAGTGATTGAAACATTTCACAACAAACTAAGACGATACAGTCTGTTCGATCTGCATTGTGCAGAGCTGCCAAGTTTTGTCAGAGCATTTCAGTATTCAAGTGCCTCAAAATCAGTATTTTGCTGAGGAAATCAGTATTTTTACACGGTGCCATTTTGCTGAAAAAAATGTGTTCCTACCAATTGACATGTCTTCTACGCACCTTACTTGACAGTGCATCCATTGCTATCTCTTTATATACTGCTGTTTGAATGGCTGCTTCCTGATTTTAGCACCAGATGATGGTGTAGAAGCCATTTTGGAAGCCTCCCTCTCCCTCCGTCTCTCTCTCCCTCCTTCCTCTCTCTCCCTCCCTCCTTCCTCTCTCTCCCTCCCTCTTTCCTTCCCCCCCTCGCTTCTTCCTTTTTTCTCCCTCCCTCTCTCCCTGCCCTTTCCACCCCTCCCTCTCTGCCCCTTGAGCCCACCCACCATTCTGTAAAATCAAGGCCAATCCCAATGTAACTGCAATCCCACTGGTAACGTTTCACCACTAGGCTTATCCAGAATTCTACCACTGCCTGAAAAATAATCAATGGCTCAACCTCCACTGAGAAAGAGAATTCCAAAGACTCATTGTTATACGAGAATTTTCCTGAACAGTCTGTGACCCATAGCGATGTGGCCATAGAGCTATGTGTAAAGGCCATAGCGCTATGTTTAAAGCCCATAGCGCTCCAGCCGGTAGCGCTATATTTAAAACCCACAGCGTGCAGCTAACAGCGCATTGTTTAAATTCCCACGCGTTAGAATTCCCATGCATTTAAGAATAAGGAGTAAGTCATTTAGAACGGAGACGAGGCAACACTTTTTCTCACAGAGAGTGGTGGGTCTGTGGAATTCTCTGCCTCAGAGGGCGGTGGAGGCAGGTTCTCTGGTTGCTTTCAAGAGAGCTAGATAGGGCTCTTAAACATAGCGGAGTCAGGGGGTATGGGGAGAAAGCAGGAACGGGGTACTGATTGGGGATGATCACATTGAATGGCGGTGCTGGCTCGAAGGGCCAAATGGCCTATCTCCTGCACCTATTGTCAATTGTTAAACTGACGGCGCTCTGTTTAAACCTTGAGCGGGACAGGCAGCAACTCTGGAGAGAAGGAATGGGTGACGTTTCTGGTTGAGATCCATCTTCAGACTGAACTGAACTCCGTATTTAAAATCCATATTTAACACAAAATCGTACATACATATTCTAATCGCATTTCCGTACAAAATACGGAAAATCCGTACAAAATACGGAAAATCCGTACTACTTGGCAGCTCTGATTGAGTTTATCACCTTTCCCAAATAATTCTTGCCACAATCCTTTCAATTTGAAAGCAAAATATCAACAACTAAATCCTGGTTTATTTTCCATAGAAATAAGCCAAGAACTAACATCTACAATACCTTCTGCAAAATTATCTACTTCATAAAGTTCAGTCTGTGAAGGATAAATTTAGGAAGAGGATAAATGAGTCAGACACCAGCAGTTATTCAATGCTTTCTAGATATTTTTTTCTGGATTGTTATTTTTCAGTTCAACATTACACTGCCATAGATTGTTGACATATGATTTTGCTCTCTTGATCCCAAAACAAGGAACTGACTGTTAGGAACATGCCACTTTGGTAGTTAACGAATGCTAGGAAGTTTCTGTTTTAAGGCTGTGTTATGGTTGCTGTAATAGTACGGCTACCTAATAATATTCCGTTGCTTTTTACTCACTGAAGAGTAACAGGAGAATGACTAATAAAATTCATTTAATTATCTGGTAATTGAGCACAAAGAAAGATGCAATCCAGAAGATTGCTACTGGGATTCCTCAGAAAGGTATAATCAACTGCATACTCAATTACCTTCCCCTCATAAGGTCAGAAGTGGAAATGTATGTTATGAAGTGTACCAGGGCTGCCAACATTGGGTGAGAGTTGAGAGTGAGAAATTGCGAGGGAGCGTAGCGACCAGGGGGGGGGGGGGGGGGGGGGGGGGGGGGGGGGGGGGGGGGAGGGTGGTGTACGGTAGGGAGCTTTTGAAGTTTTCAGCTTGAAATTGTGCAATCTGGTGCATAATGTAGCGAGTCTTTTAACTTACACTTGAATGCAACATTTATGCTTTAAATTGGATTAGGTATGAATAAGGTTAGGCTAAATTACATTCCTAATTACATTCCACAATAGAGCCAGGCTCTAATCAACAGGTGCAGCACGTGAATGACTATATTCATGTATGGAAATCAGATTCTATTCATGCTGTTATTCATATATATAGAGAAAAACTCAGAGAAACGAAGCAAAAGTCGGACTTCCCTCACTGTTCTGCACAAATAAATCAATCAACCTTGTTCAAGAAGGAACTGCAGATGCTGAAGAATAGAAGGTTTTTCTAGTTTTTAGCGTCTATCTTCAGTTTAAACCAGCATCTGCAATTCCTTCCTACATTATTTGTTAAACAAAACAGGTCCTATTCTCATTATATAATTTTGTGATCAGCGTGAGAGCATGAGAATGTTGTGAAATGCGTGAGTCTCACGCTCAATGCATGAGAGTTGGCAGCCCTGCTAATAATGCAAACATTTTATGCAAGTTCCAATTGTTTGGACAGAAACCACTTATTACTGCTTTATAACGGTTAAGTTACTTTAAGACCATTTCAGAAATTATGGCAGTCAACAAAAAAATCAATTAACAAATTAAAGCAAACTAAAAAAAAATAACATGGTCCTTTCCTGACTCTACCTCATAAGTACTTTAACGCTATTAACAGACCAAAGAGATATTAATCTCAAGAATCAAAATGGGGAAAGTTAGGGCAATTTCGCTTAAATGGTCATTCTAAGCCCATTCAGATCTGCATAGTCAAAGTTATACAACATGTACATGGCTTCCTTTATGGACTTCCCAATTTGTCCATAATGATCAAGTTGGCATTCTGCGTGCCCAGGGACTGGCTGCCGTTCCCAGATCAGCTCGCGTCCCAGGGACTGGCTGCAGTTCTCAGGTCGGCTCGCCTGCCCCGACCCCGCGAAAACAAATTGAAAAAAACCCCGCGGTTTTTTGGGTTACGGGCCGGATTCGGCCCGTGTGCCGTAGGTTGCCGAACCCTGTCCTAGATGTTTGGCCTCATTGTGGTCCCTCCCATGTTTTACAACCAATTCACCTGGTTAGTTCTATCTCTGGCTGCTTCATATTGTCGGCGGCTGCACATCCAACCAAGAAAGAAGAGAAGGGAAGAGCCGCCGCCAACTGACGTGCTTCCCCAGACTGCACAGATCGCTGTGGCGCAAAAGAGACAAACTGTGCAGGGACTGAAGACAGCGTAAGAATTCCGCCATCAGCGTGAGAATTGGCTGAAATGCGCGTCTCTCACGCTCAAAGCCTGAGAGTTAGCAGCGCTGTCCAAGGCTAGGATGTGACAACAGACACACAGGGAGACACATACACGAAGGAAGACACACACACACACACAGACAGGGAGACAGACACACACACACGGAGACACACAGACACGCAGACAGACAGACACCCCTCCCTCCCTCCCGAGTATGGGGAGTCTGGCGGGCACGGTGTAGCGTGGATTGGCAGCGCTGGCGATGCCGTGTGAGTTGAAGGGCAGGAGGGAGGGAGCAAGGCTGCAGCAACGGCCGGCAGCGCAGCTCTCACAGCTGACGCACAGAGGTGCTGACACCCGGCGGCTGCACATCCAACCAAGAGAGACGAGGCGCGACGTCAGTCACAGCCGTCAACCGACGCTTCCCCAGACTGTACAGATTGCTGTCATGTCGCGCAAAGGGACAAACTGTGCAGCAACGATCGTACAGCTCCGCCATAGGATCCTTGCTGTGCAGGGACTGAAGACAGCGTGAGAATTCTGTCATCAGCGTGAGGGCGTCAGAATTTGTTGAAATGAGTGAGTCTCACGCTCAAAACGTTACAGTTGGCAGCCCTGAGTGTACAGTGTTCATTTTTATTTTTTACTCCACAATAATTAACTAATCTGTATCAGTTTGAATGAGGCATAATTCGGGCATGACCCAATAAATGTCAAGAAAAAAAATTGTGACACAATTACCAGCCAATGGGCTTCTTTCCAACAACATTTTCCAGGCATTCTAAAGAAGCGTTATTATTGAATTGCCTCCATCGACATTGTCGGAACATTATTAGCAGTAACACAAATATTCTCAACTTGGCTAGACAACTGTAAGTTCACCAACACTTAAGAAACTCAACATCATCCAGGACAAAACAGTAGACTCCTCAAACCTACACTTCTTCACCAGCACACCACAGCTGCGAATGGGTACCCTTTTAAGGTACAATTAACATGTATTAAAGTGACTTTAGTGGCAACTTGCAACCATGCAACTTGACACCTGAAGGGGCACCAGTATAATCACAAATTCTCAATCACCAAGTTAACCTCCCTTCTTCCCAAGGCCACATCATTCTAATGAAGAAATCCATTGTTGTATCTCCAGCATCAATACACTGTGCTCATCGAACCTCCTATCAGCCAGTACTGCTATGTCCCTGCACCATGTGGGCTATATCAGTTCAAAAACATTATTACCCTGTGCTTATTCAAGGGGATTGCAGGATAGACATTGATTACTAGCCTTGACAGCAACATCCAAATGACATATTTCAAATAGTTGTCCCAACTAATTTCCACCAATTCTGCTCAGACCACAGAGCCTTCTTAAAAATGGTTGTACAATTAGCAGTTAGTTCACTATGCGATTCACTATGCGATTCTAAAGAGACTCAACAGATAGCATATTGCATTGTGTAAGAGCTGATGTCTTAAGTACACTTCTGCATTACATTTTTACGTTCATCTTTAGATTGAATAGATGAATGAGTAAATGTATGGGCTGTAACTATCACTTACTTTATCTAAATTCTGATTCAAGCATTAAAGAAATTGGAACTCACTTTCAGGTTTATCAAAATTCAGCCATACCATAATTATTTCTAACAAAACAAAACAATATACTTTGCAAAATTAACAAACCAAAATCTAGTTACAAAAACAGAATTAGAAATAAATTAAAGCTTTAGACTGTGTTCTATTTTGTGGTCTAGACAAAACCTTGAATTTGTACACTGCCCAGTCTCCAGTTTTCTCCGATGCTGAAAAGGTAATTGAACATGGACTATAATTACTGGATTAGACACAGATGGGCTGTGAGCACATCACAAAAGAGCTGTTTTGATTCATTTTCATGAATGCCTGGAAGGTCAGACTTTTTCAAAATTCACTTTCATCTATTAAATAAGTTTGCAATTCCTGGGAGTACAACTCAAAAGATTTTTTTCAACCATTTTGATTCAATCATGAGAACAATTATTAATCCTGCTATTTATGCAGAGCTTCCACATTGTGTAGCAGTCCATTCAGTTAAAACCCACATCGTTCAGAATACAACTGGTGAACAATGTGATAGCAAATTAGTCAATTTTAGCAAGAAGAAACTTGCAACCTCAAAGCCAAGATTGTGTTAATTTGCTAGTTTAACATGTTTGTGTGGTCATCTATATAGTTAGGAGAGACTTTGTGGAGAAGCAACGTACGATACAAGTGATGAACAGAGAAGAAATACCTTTCATAAATTAAAATTCATTTACTAAAAAAAGGAAAAGAAAATTGAAGATTATTATAGGAAAAAAGTCATACTGTTGAAAATAATTGTCCAAGACTGAAATAAAAATACATTGCTCATTTACACAATGCAGGGAGATTTGAAATTTGTAGCTTGGATGCCTCATTCATTTACTTAATTTTATCTGCAATACAAGTTACATCAGGAAGTAGGGCACTTCAACTCTTTTTTCCTTTGCCGAAGGCTCAGATTTAATGCATTTTTATTGCAATAAGTAGAGGCCAAAGGGTCCACTGGCTACAGTAACATTTTTCCATTGGTATTTATTATACATTTTTTGTAAATTGCTCTTGACCAGGATGCCGATTCTCTAAAGGAAACAAACATATCATTAAAAAATAAATTTCCTCTTCCAGCAAGTGTTCCACTTCTGCCAGAGTAAATGTTATATTGTTAGGAATATACCCTAGTGAGATAAAAGTAATTTTGAATCCAAACTGAGAATTGCACATGGTGATGTTTGCTGATGCTAAGGAGTGCATAGACTCTACTGAAAAAGGCACTGAACTGACCCAAGTCCTGACAGCTGAAGTGGATAAGAAACAAAGCTTAGAACTTCTGAAACTCAAGTAAGGCTAAGATTGGAGTTTACCAAACAAAAACAGCTCAGTTAACTGAAAGATAACAGTAAAGGTTCAGCTGCTTGTTCAGTTAGAACTAACCCTTAAGGATAGACACAAAATGTTGGAGTAACTCAACAGGACAGGCAGCATCTCTGGAGAGAATGGGTGACGTTTCAGGTCACAATCACAATAATACGCTGATATCCACGGCCTCTCCAGAGAATGCAAACTCCCGATGTAAAGACCATAGGCCGCGATTGGAGCGATCGGCTCCGATGTTAAGTCCACGCCTCTGCGGTGGGGCTGAAGGTCAGTCCAAGGAGGCCACCAGCTCCATCAATGGTAGGCTGCAGAGCGACCATAGAATGCGATCCGAAAATTAATCGCATCTCCGGCAAGGTAAGAAACTGAAGAAAAGGTTTCCCCCGACCCCTCCACCTCCTCCCACATGAAACAAACCAGAGAACATTTACACAAAGTTTTAACACACAAAAATAAAAAAGACGAAAAAAACAAAGACTGTTGGCGGGGCTGCCAATCGTGCGGCGCTCCTGGTGGTGGAGCCTTCTTCAGATCGAGAGTCGGAAAGAGGGAAACATGAGATATAGATGGTGAAGTAGAGAGATATAGAACAAATGAACACCATTAACGATGTTGGATTATTTATCTTGAAAAACTAGCATGTATTCTATATCCTAGTGATATGTCTATCCAATTGAGTCTCAGCGAAGGTTAGAGGCTTCATAGTTACAATAATATCCATTCCTGGAATAAAATTAGTTCAAAATGACTCTATGTAATCCCAGACTACAAATATATAATAGAATAAACTATGAGGATGTGACTAGTAGAGTGGATAAGGGAGAACCTGTGAATGTGTTATATCTGGACTTTCAGGCTTTCGACAAGGTCCCACATAAGAGATTAGTATACAAACTTAAAGCACACGGTTTTGGGGGTTCAGTATTGATGTGGATAGAGAACTGGCTGGCAGACAGGAAGCAAAGAGTAGGAGTAAACGGATCATTTTCAGAATGATCACTACTAGTGGGGTACCGCAAGGCTCAGTGCTGGGACCCCAGCTATTTACAATATATATTAATGATCTGGATGAGGGAATTGGATGCAACATTTCCAAGTTTGCGGATGACATGAAGCTGGGGGGGGGGGGGGGGGGGGGGGGGTAGTGTTAGCTGTGAGGAGGATGCTAGGAGGCTGCAAGGTGACTTGGATAGGTTGGGTGAGTGGGCAAATGCATGGCAGATGCAGTATAATGTGGATAAATGTGAGGTTATCCACTTTGGTGGCAAAAACAGGGGGGTAGACTATTATCTGAATGGTGGCCGATTAGGAAAAGGGGAGATGCAACGAGACCTGGGTGTCATGGTACACTTCCTTAGACTGATCTCTGAGAAGTCTGCCTAGTTTTGAAAGCATCTTTCCTGTCGTAGCCAAAGAGCTGCAATTTAATTTACAACAGCCAAGGAGTTAAAAGAAACCGCAGGGATGGGGTCCAGTTTGAGTGAAGAAGACCTAAACATTCTTATCTGGAGGGAAATATCAGGATGGAGATTCTGTGTGCCAGTGGGTGGGGGGCATGTAGCATTCCTGGGGCAATATATGAAGAGTCAGAAGGAGGTGATGGCAATTGTCTTCGTGAGATTCATCACTCAAAAATTGTCAGGGTGAATCGGCAGCTTGCTGAAAACAAATGGCGAGCCATTTCAATGACTGGGTGAGGGAGTGCAGATAGACCTGCAAATCAACACGTGATGGGTTACTGAATGTCAGATTATTTGCGTAGAAAGTAGTTGCCAGCTGATGGATTGATAAGACAGCCACTTGCTTTGCTTTTCGTAGGTTCCTAATGTACAAGTATCTATCAAACAATCCGTTAAACCCTGTTGTAGACACTGTCTACCTCTCTACTCACTGGAAAGTGATGTTATGAATGCTGACCAAGGACATGATACCCTGGTAGCTACCTTCTTCTCCATATGCCCCAGCTTCTCTTTAAACTCCAAAATGTGGTCCTCAGCCTCATCCCTGTTGTTCCATAGGTGCTGGTAGCTGTAGATCAGTGTCACTCATGTTATGAGTCATACTTTGTAGGTATGCCCACTAGCTTCACAGTAAGCCTCCCTGCCTTGTTCCTATATTCTTAGAGAAACATGCTAGTATGAAGTTAACGATGCTGTAACGTTAATCATGGTGTAAGACTTCAGTTATTTAAACAGCAGGGTCACAACATGGTGTCAGAATATACAAACTTACTCCTTGCTTAATTGTATTGCTTTTATTTTAGTTTATTGTTCAGCTCATGGAACGTTCGCAGAGAGCTAATTCCGACGTGTCCCTGGATCCACTCAACTTACGCAACCTCTCACGTGACCCCATTTTAGGTTCACCTGCTCAACGTTTATTGTCGAGGCAGACTCGTGCCACGGTGCCTGTGGCAGATCAGACATTGATCCCGCAGGTTGTTCCGCCTGAGGAGGTTCAGTCCAGGTTACAACTAAACGTGACATTCAAAAACAATGTTATGACAAAACAAGTAGGCCACTGCCACCATTGACCATGGGGCAGGTGGTTCATTTGCAGATTAACAAAGGCCATGACCGTATTGGTGTGATTTCTGGAGCTGCTTCTGAGCCACGCTCGTATCTGGTCAGTGCCGATGGCGGCACCTACAGACGTAACAGACAACATATCCTGCCTGTGAACCAGCCAGTTCCACCTCCGTATTATGCAGACCGTACAAGTGTACTTCCGTCTGTGTCTAGTGGCATTCCTCCGCCTATTCCAGCACAACAACCCACGTCTGCAATGGCTGGTTTGCCAGTGGCGACTTCGCTTGCGCCACAGTCTCCTGTTTTGTCTGCGGGAATGCTGGTTTCGGTCTCCCTCACCTGTGAAGCCACCTGATCTGTCCCCGGGGGGAAAGAACAGAGATGGTCTTTATCGTACATGTGCTGGTCGTGTTTGCAAGCCGGTTGTGAAGTACCCGGGCTATGTTTGACTTTCCTCCAGTTTATTATCAATTGCTATGTATGCTTTATTTAGTTAATGGTTTCGTACTGATGTTAATTCTTGAAGAGGGAGGATGTAGATCAGTGTCACTCATGTTATGAGTCAATCTTTGTAGCTACCCCCACCAGCTTAACAGTAAGCCTCCCTGCCTTGTTCCTATACTCTTAGAGAAACGTGCTAGTATGAAGTTAACGATAATAAAGACTGTAACGTTAATAAAGTCTCTGGACTTTATCACGGTGTAAGACTTTAGTTATTTAAACAGCAGGATCACAACAGTAGCTATCTTTAGTTCATAAGATTTTGCAGTACGACATAGGTGTAAACATCTTTCTAACTCGAAATGTTGCCTTTCCATGTTCTCCAAAGATGCTGCCTGACACACTTGTTAGTATAAACTGCAGGTTATCCCTGGATGGATGCAGGTAGAAGAATCCTTTTTAAAAAAGAACCAATGGCATTTCCTAAACAATTTTGGTAACTGCATGCTCTCTTATCTGAAGAAGGGTTTTGGCCCGAAATGTTACCTATCTCCTTCGCTCCATAGGTGCTGCTGCACCCGCTGAGTTTCTGCAGCATTTTGTGTACCCTCTCATATCTGTATTTAGCTGCTGTAGGTGGGGTGGCTGGACAAAGTTCTTCCTGCCCCTCCACCCTGCATCAGTCTGAAGAAGGGTTTCAGCCCGAAATGTTGCCCATTTCCTTTGCTCCATAGATGCTGCCGCACCCCTTGAGTTTCTCCAGCATTTTTGTTTACCTTCGGTTTTCCAGCATCTGCAGTTCATTCTTGAACTGGAAATAAAGTAATTCTTTCAAGATCCCTTAGCATCCTACTGAAAATCCTGTCTGTGAAATCTCCGCAAAGATGCTGGCAATGTGCACACTTCCTTGAAGTGTGGCACTGACCACGAGGAAATTCTCCTGATGATCCATAACATAGGAAGAGTGGAAAACATTCTAGCTGATTTAAAAAAAAAAAAATTACGGGAGCATTCTGGGTGCATGAGTATAGTTGATGGATACCTACATTTGTAGGAGGGGACATCAAATTGGCAAATCCTCAAGCATCAAAATCAAAGTAGATTGAATACTTTCTTAATGAATGCCGTGCCTGGGTTTCAGCTGAGTTCAAAATGGATCATTTGCAGAGATCTGCTGCTGTCGCTTCCAAAAATCCTGTAGCAAGGAAGTTGAACATCACAAATTGAGCAATAAGGCAAGAGGATATGGCAGCACTTCATATATGATGACAACCAGAGCCTCCAGAGACATGGTTCATCAGAGAAGCAGAGGTAGAATGTGCTGAATTAAGACTGAGAATGGACTCTTTTATAATATCTTGCATTCTTCTCCAGATGTCCATAACATCAGCCCTGGCCATAACAAGATTATGGAATAATGCCAGTAGCATCATGACTGAAGACCTCATTGCTAAATGGTGGAGAAAATACTACGTTGGTACTTTTAGCTTTGTGTAACTTTAGAAGCTGTTTGAGCAGTCTGCAGGACGTTCCGATAATTATCTTTTCACGACTCTACACTTTCTGGTCTTTTTCAAGGTTTATTCTGAAGGAGAGATGCCAACAAAACTTAACAGCTGGGGATGATCATCCTTCATCTGGAGTTATAAGGTTCTTGGTTGCACCATATGAAGTAAAGGTATTAACATGATCCATAATGCAAGACGATAAACAAAATAAAACTGGAGGAATCACGTTTTGTAGTTGGAATATAAGGGGCGCTAATGAACCAATTAAAAGGGGTAAGATCTTTGCCCAATTAAAAGCCTTAAAAAAGTGACATTATTTTCTTACAAGAGACGCATCTGAAATATCAAACACAGATAAGATTGAAGGCAAATTGGATTGGGCAAACATACTACTCTTCATTTACTTCTAAATCTAGAGGCACGGCTATTATCATTCGTAAAGGTATACCATTTAAATTAAAGAATACTATAGCAGATAAAGAGGGGAGGTACGTCATAGTTACGGGAGAAATTTATTCTACTCCACTTACTTTGATAAATATTTATGCTCCTAATTTTGACAACCCCCAATTTTTTAGTAAAATTTTGGATATAATTTCAGAACTTAATCATCAAAATGTGATAATAGGGGGAGATTTGAATTGTGTTTTAGATCCATATTTGGATAAATCAGCAAAACAAAAAAGGACTAACATAAAATCTAAAACGAGTGAACTCCTAAATACATACATGAAAAATTCTAATATAACAGATGTATGGAGGATCGCTAACCAGTAAGTAGGGAATATTCATTTTATTCAACAGTACATAAAACATATTCACGTATTGATTATTTCTTAGTGGACACAAAACTAATTCCATATACATATAATTCTAAATATCATAATAGTATCATTTCTGATCATTCCCCGTTAACTTTTTCTTTAAAATTAGAAGGAATGCCCGATAAAAATTCGTTTTGGAGGTTTAACCCCCAAATTTTAAATAACTCACAAGGTTGCACATATTTAAAAGAGCAGATGAGATTCTTCTTTGAGACAAATGATACACCAGATATTTCACCCTCTTTATTATGGGAAACTTTTAAGGTATTTATTAGAGGAATTATAATCTCATATCAAGCTTTCCAAAATAAAAAGAATAATACTGAACAATTGCAGTTAGAACAAGAAATTAGACAATTAGATTCAGAAAATGCCAAAGAACCAACTATAGATAAACATAATAAGATAATAATACTAAAATATAAACTAAATAAAATTTTATCGGCCAGAATAATGAGATTATTTCAAATTACAAAACAAGAAAATTTTGAATTTGGTGATAAACCTCATAAACTCTTAGCACGCCAACTGAAAAAAAGGGACACAGAAAATACAATTACTAAAATTAAATCAGACAAAGGGGAATTACTAACACTACCTAAAGATATTAATAAAAGATTTGCTCAATTTTATCAAAACTTATATACATCGAAAACCTCTGCAAATAATACTCAAATTGCAAATTTCTTAGATAATTGTAATCTTCCAAAATTAAATATGGTGGAACAAGAGGCATTAGGAGCTCAGATTACACTACAGGAAATAGAAGAAACAATTAGTTCGTTGAAGAACGGCAAAACCCCAGGACCAGATGGCTTCAGTAATGAATTCTATAAAAGATTCTACGAAATAATTTCTCCACGGTTGCAAGATTTATATATATACATTTTTAAAGAAAATAAACTACCAGAAACACTAACTGAATCAACTATTACACTTATACCAAAAAAGGATAAAGATCTAGAAGACCCAGGCTCATATAGAGCTATTGCACTCCTAAATACAGACCAAAAAAATATTAACGAAGACCCTAGCGAGAAGATTGAGTAAATATGTTAGTAAACTAATAAATCCGGACCAAACAGGGTTCATACCAAAGAGATACTCATTTAACAATTTGAGACGGTTGTCTAATATAATGTACTCACATAATACTGAAGAAGAACTAGCAATTATTTCATTGGATGCAGAAAAAGCTTTTGATCAAGTAGAATGGCAATATTTATTCAAAGTATTGGAAAAATTTAATATGGGAGATAATTTTATTTCATGGGTAAAACTATTATATGATAAGCGACGGCTAGAATACTGACTAATAATATATTATCCCCGAAATTCCACTTAGCAAGGGGCAATAGGCAGGGGTGCGCGTTATCGCCCCTGCTTTTTGCACTAGTGATAGAGCCTTTAGCTGAAAGTATAAGAAGCCATCCGAACATTCATGGGTATATTACCAAACACTCAAATAATAAAATTTCATTATATGCAGATGACATATTATTATATATTACAAATTCGCAAATTAGCATACCAAATATACTAAATTTAATAGAGGAATTTGGTTCTTTTTCAGGATATAGAATAAATTGGAACAAAAGCGAAATTATGACGATAAAACCTCAAGAGTCGACACATCTGTTGAAATTCCCTTTTAGAATTACAACAGAAAAATTTAAATATTTGGGCATCCAAATTACTAGGAACTATAAATCATTACTCAACGCAAACTATATGCCTTTATTAACTAAATTAAATGGGCTGATTAAATTTTGGAAGACACTGCCGATGTCATTAATAGGCAGAATAAACGCGATAAAAATGATCTTCTTACCACAAATATTGTACCTATTTCAATCAATACCAATATACATACCTAAAAAATTCTTTAAAAAATTAGATTCTGATATTATAAACTTTATATGGGATTATAAATCACACAGAATAAAAAAAAAACACTTGTGTAAATCTAAAGAATCAGGGGGACTGACACTCCCTAACTTATTGTATTATTATTGGGCAGTGAATATTAAAAATATAATCTACTGGTTGGACAGTTCTGCCCAACAGGTAGATTGGATAAGAATGGAGAAAGAGGATTGTTCCCCTTATAATATAGGAGCGATCCTTCTTTCCCCGATTAAAACTGAACAATGTAATATACAAGAAGAATCCAATTATTCATAGTATAATACGAATTTGGAAACAAATAAAATTAACTTTAAAATTAAGAAAATTATCGCTTCTTTCTCCAATAGCTAATAATCCCTCATTCAAACCATCCATTATTGATAAAACGTTTACCCATTGGGAAAGAATAGGAATTAAAATGATGGGAGATATGTATGAAATGGGAAAACTTTTATCATTCCAACAATTACAACTAAAATATAATTTGAAAAGTAATCAATATTTCAAATACCTTCAAATTCAAGATTATTTGAAAAAGTATATACAAGGATATCAAACTTTAACCCCAGATCTACTGGAGGAAGGAATGACTAGAAAGGCAGAATCAAGCAATTTAATATCTTACTTATATAATATAATTCTAAATATAGAAACACCAACGACAGAAGCAATTAGAAGAGACTGGGAACAAGAGTTATTGATAAAAATTCCGAACGATAGATGGGATAAAAATCTATTATATGTAAACAAATGTTCAATGAATGTAAGACATAACCTAATTCAATTTAAAATTTTACATAGATTATATTATTCGAAAACAAGACTGAATAAAATATTTTCAAATGTTTCCCCCATCTGTGACAAATGTCTAACTCAAAATGCCACTATAGCACATTCCTTTGTCTCTTGTACAAAACTGTATACATTTTGGAATGAAATTTTTGGAATTTTTACAAAACTATTTAACACAAAATTGAACCCCAATACTGAATTGATTATCTTTGGATCAATGGAAGAGGGAAGTAAATTAACTATATTCCAAGAAGCCTTTCTTAATTATGGTCTAATAACAGCGAAAAAACTTATACTTAAATTTTGGAAAAAACGCACCTACGCCAACATTCAAAATGTGGATCTCAAATATGTCTGAAACGCTACATCTTGAAGAAATGAGATTCCTCTTACTAGGCAAAGTAGACCAATTCTTAAAGATTTGGTCTCCGTTTATCAACTTTATACAAGCATATGGTGCAACATAACATAACCTTAGAAATTAAATGGTTCAGAACTGGGTGACGAATGGGCAAAAATATGAGATAGGTAGATCTCTCCTAATCTTTCATTTCTTATTACTTTTTCCTTTTCTTTCAATCTTTTAACTTCTCACCTCTGTCCTTTATTTTTTTTTACTTTCTGTTTCTACTTGCTTGTCTATCTATTCCGACACTCTTTATTTCTCTTTTCTCTCACTGTTCTTTTATTATTGCACCAAAAATATGAAGTTGTACAAGAATGAAAAATATGTATTTATGTATTATGTATTAGGTACTTAAGTACCAGACTACTGTACTTACTTCTAACAAAAATAAACAAACAAAAAAAAAAAAAAAAATTGAGCAATAAGGCAAGAGGATATGGCAGCACTTCATATATGATGACAACCAGAGCCTCCAGAGACATGGTTCATCAGAGAAGCAGAGGTAGAATGTGCTGAATTAAGACTGAGAATGGACTCTTTTATAATATCTTGCATTCTTCTCCAGATGTCCATAACATCAGCCCTGGCCATAACAAGATTATGGAATAATGCCAGTAGCATCATGACTGAAGACCTCATTGCTAAATGGTGGAGAAAATACTACGTTGGTACTTTTAGCTTTGTGTAACTTTAGAAGCTGTTTGAGCAGTCTGCAGGACGTTCCGATATTGCCCATGTTAGCTAGTGTCCTTTTAAATAACAAGAAAAGTTGTACAATGTGCTCCTAGTTCTGTGATTGTTCCACAACGATCACAGATCCCACCTTGGTAATACATGAAACCACAGAAACAAACAATTTGCTGGAGGAACTCAGCAGGTCGAGCACCATCTGATGGGGAGGGAAGGAAATGTCAATTATTGTCATGCGTGACATTCTTTGCTTGCAGACCCAAAGTATGCAATAGTCGACAAAGTTTCAGCAAATGTCAACATTTCAGGTCGAAGGATGTGGAGATAGCCTGGAAGAGGTAGAGGGAAAGGCAAGACAGGGACATACCTTTATCTCCCAACTCAACCCTTCACCTCTACCTGGCACCCTCTTCAATCCATCAGTCACTTCTTTCTCCCATCTCGCCGCTCACCCTCTCCTCTTTGCTATCTCTCCTCTCCCCTCTCAACCCTAATGTGAGGTTTTCAACAGTTCTTTTCCCCTCCACAGATGCTGTTCGATAACTAAGTTCATCCAGCAGATTGTTTGTCACTGTAGAATCCACCTATCTGCTTTGTTTAAGCCAATCAGGACAGTACTATTGTCATGTGTACTGAAGTACAGTGAAAAGCTTTGTTTTGCATGCGATCCAAACAGATCAAATATACCATACACAAATACAATCACATCAAACTCAAGTACAATAACAAAGCAAAGGGGAAGACTATGTATAGAACATAGTTCTCAGCATTGTAAGGTATCAGTTCCATAGACATGGTCCAATGACTACAATGGGATACAGGTGGACCAGACAGTACCCTAGCTTATGGAAGGACCATTCAGAAGCTTGATGACAGTGGGGAAAAAGCTGTTCCCATGTCCGTTGGGTTGCATTTTTGAGCTTCTGCATCTTCTGAAGGATGGGAGCAGGAAGAAAAAGGAATGATCGGGGTGGGACAAGTTTCTGCAATTTCTTGTGGTATTGGGCAGAGCTATTCCCAAATCAAGCTGATTGGATATCGGCCTGCTCCTGCACCTAATTTCTATGTTTCTATGAATTTTTCAAAACTCTTTAGATTCTGGAGTAGTTCCTGGGGATTGGAGGGTAGCTAATGTAACCCCACTTTTTAAAAAGGGAGGGAGAGAGAAAACGGGGAATTACAGACCAGTGAGTCTAACATCGGTAGTGGGGAAACTGCTAGAGTCAATTATTAAAGATGGGATAGCAGCGCATTTGGAAAGTGGTGAAATCATTGGACAAAGTCAGCATGGATTTACAAAGGGTAAATCATGTCTGACGAATCTTATTGAATGTTTTGAGGATGTAACTAGTAGAGTGGATAAGGGAGAAGCAGTGGATGTGTTGTATCTGGACTTTCAGAAGGCTTTCGACAAGGTCCCACACAAGAGATTGGTATACAAACTTTTTTTTTGTTTTTTTTTGTTAAGTATTTTTATTATAGAAACATAGTAATAACAAAGTACATTATTTTGCATTGCTGAAAATACATGATATTAATGATATATTCATACTCTTAATAATATTTGTATTATCATTGATTTAAAAATTTAAGACTATATATTTTATATAATTGAAAATACATAATATTAATGATAAATTCATACTGTTAGTAATATTTGTATTATCGTTAATTTTAAAATTTAAGACTATATATTTTATACAATTGAAAATACATAATACTAATAATACCTTCATGATATTTAAGGTATACAAACTTAAAGCACACGGTAATGGTGGTTCAGTATTGATGTGGATAGAAAACTGGCTGGCAGACAGGAAGCAAAGAGTGGGAGTGAACGGGTCCTTTTCAGGATGGGAGACAGTGACTAGTGGGGTGCCGCAAGGCTCAGTGCTGGGACCCCAGCTATTTACAATATATATTAATGATCTGGATGAGGGAATTGGATGCAACATTTCCAAGTTTGCGGATGACACGAAGCTGGGGGGCAGTGTTAGCTGTGAGGAGGATGCTAGGAGGCTGCAAGGTGACTTGGATAGGTTGGATGTGGGCAAATGCATGGCAGATGCAGTATAATGTGGATAAATGTGAGGTTATCCACTTTGGTGGCAAAAACAGAGGGGTAGACTATTATCTGAATGGTGGCCGATTAGGAAAAGGGGAGATGCAACGAGACCTGGGTGTCATGGTACACCAGTCATTCAAAGTAGGCATGCAGGTGCAGCAGGCTGTGAAGAAAGCGAATGGTATGTTGGCATTCATAGCAAAAGGATTTGAGTACAAGAGCAGGGAGGTTCTACTGCTGTTGTACGGGGTCTTGGTGAGGCCACACCTGGAGTATTGCGTATAGTTTTGGTCTCCTAATCTGAGGAAAGACATTCTTGCCATAGAGGGAGTACAGAGAAGGTTCACCAGACTGATTCCTGGGATGGCACGACTTCCATATGAAGAAAGACTGGATAGACTTGGCTTGTATTCGCTGGAATTTAGAAGATTGAGGGGTGATCTCATAGAGACTTACAAAATTCTTAAGGGGTTGGACAGGCTAGATGCAGGAAGATTGTTCCCGATGTTAGGGAAGTCCAGGACAAGGGGTCACAGTTTAAGGATAAGGGGGAAATCTTTTAGGACCGAGATGAGAAAATCATTTTTCACACAGAGAGTGGTGAAGCTGTGGAATTCTCTGCCACAGAAGGTAGTTGAGGCCAGTTCGTTGGCCATATTTAAGAGGGAGTTGCATGTGGCCCTTGTGGCTGAAGGGATCAGGGGGTATGAAGGCAGGTACAGGATACTGAGTTGGATGATCAGCCATGATCATATTGAATGGCGGTGCAGGCTCGAATGGCCGAATGGCCTGCTCCTGCACCTAATTTCTATGTTTCTATGAATGAATTATACTATCAGCAGCTGCACTGGCCAGAGAAATGTCAGGCATGCTAACATGAATAGCACATAGATGTGTCCACTCTAACTTTCTGATGGCACAATGTCATCCAGAAATGATAAGAGTGTTGTACTTAAGGTCGAATTGATTCTTGTGCATAATAGATGAATGCTAGCTAATCCAATTTTGAGCACAGTAGTATAAGAGTCCAGATTTTAACACTAAAGACATGTTCTAGAAAATACTGATATTCTTACCATAAAACAATATGACTAGCGATATCCCAATTCAAGGTATATTCTATGTTGTATAATTTATTAAAGATGATGGGAAAAAAAAAT
This sequence comes from Okamejei kenojei, assembly GCA_035221665.1. NCBI lineage: Eukaryota > Metazoa > Chordata > Chondrichthyes > Rajiformes > Rajidae > Okamejei > Okamejei kenojei. The sequence continues at coordinate 47,614,977 of CM069131.1, read as the reverse complement.
CAGCAGGGATTCCAACAATTTTCCAGTTAGTCAATTTTGTCCCCTTCTGAAACCAATTATTTCCTCATTTGCACATAATTTCCTTAGTGTTACATGCAATCCAATCCCTTATACTAGATGCATGCTTCACATGTGAGGTGGCATTTGTTGTTGGGCTTTAAAACCAACCTCAATTCTGTTCTCACCCCACACATATACACTCTCAAGAAAACAATCATTGATGCAAGTTAATACATAATAGACCTAATAAACTGAAATATTTCCGATCTGATTGAGTCATTGTGCACTGGGCATTATAATATAACATTGCATTTATATCATCTTTCAGGGCAGTGCTAGGGAAGTTGTTTTTTCATTAATTGTAATCTGCTGTCAGATAGCTCAGAGATTCCAGGACTTCATCAAACACATACCTCTCAATTTTAACATTATATCATTGTTTCAACAAACTCCAGCTATCCAGTGGACGACTCTGCATGCAAAAAATAAAAACTGTGTGTCCTCTTCAATTTGGTTGCCTAACAAAAAAATATATCAGGGCAGCCTGTCCACTTAAAAACGGAAAGATTTTCTCAGATCTCCAGGCTTTAAAGCACTCAATTGGAAGGAAGCCTAGAACTTGAAGAGCAGTCTTCCACGTGATGACGTGCCATTCCCACAATACAATATCTGTGTATAATAAGGGTTCAATGGGCAGCACAGACTTCATAATGTTTCCCAACTCCTAGGCAAAGAAAGAAGTAGAAACAAAGAACTGCAGATGCTAGTTTATACCAAAGATAGAAAGGGTCCTGTCCCGAAACGTCAACCATCCTTTTTCTCCAGAGATGCTGCCTGACCCGCTGAGTTACTCCAGTACTTTGTGTCTAATACAAATAAATCTGCCTGCTGAACCTTGCAAGTATAGCAGTTCCATTGTATTGGTTTGGAAGGGATGTCTACCTGGAGAACAGCAAACAGTTGAAAAACAAAAAGTTGTTGATGGCATGAAATTGAAATAAAAGCACAAATTGCTGGAAATACTCAGTAGGACATGCAGCTACTGTGAGAGAAGCACGAGATAACATTTCAGATCTGCTGTCACTCATCAGATAAATGGTCATCTTCTCATGAAAGGTAATTGAACTGACCCATTAACTGTCTCTCTCTCCACAGATCCTGCCTGACCTGTTAAACAATAAATTAATTATTTGATTAGTTTAGTTAATTAAAATCTGATTATGCCTTCAAAATGATAATTTGAATATTATTTTGATATTGATATTTTGATAGTGTCCATGTGATTTTGAAGACATTCTCAAACTTTCAATCTCACAGGTAACTTTGTAAGGTGGTAGCCTGGTGATGACCTTCATCGGATGTGGGAGTGTACAGAATGTAGACAGCCACTAACGCTTCATAAGGCCTGTGGCACACTGGCCTTGCCATTCAGCTGGGTCCCAGTCTTCCAGGAGAATACTGTGCTCTGAACCCTTCCTGGAAGAACTGGCATGATCTAATAACAGGTGTCTGACTGACAACCAAAGCAGGTCGCCAACAGTGGGAGATCCTATTTATTATCTCTGTACCTTGTAGGATAGTTCTTATACATAATAAAATAATTTAATATACCTACAATTTTCTTTTCTACTTGAGGAAAAATATGCAGGGAATGAGAGCAGACAAAATAGAATTATTTGGAGAAAAAAAGTGATGAGTAAAAATAAGTGGCAAACACGGACTATAACATATCCCATCATATTCTATTTTCCCGTCTTCTATTGATGCTTTTTCTATTTTGTAAACTTTTAAAAATGTTGTATCCAGTACAAACTAAGCCATAAATTGATGTGTTCCTACCTGATCCTATACTTTCAGCCATAACACCAAGGCTTAATAATCAGTTTGGGTGGCACCTACCTCATTACCGAACAGAGGCTCTACTAAATTAAGGCAAATTTCACCACCAAACCGTGACTATATTTCCTGCAATCTTTCAGCACAACTTAAGTCGATCAAATCAAAAAAAGTGAAGACAATCCTACAGTAAAACTATATAATTAAAAGGGTTGTCACATAAACAACCAAGAACAATCTACAAATCATCTCACGTTTTTTTTTCATTTGGTGTCTTCTAGTATTCTATCGAAAAATATAATTTTTATTTACACTCACTAGAAAATGCGTAATTTCATGACGAAACATAAATCAGGAAGCACATCAACTGATTGCAAATATTCAAAAAAAGGTAAAATAATTGCCATATAAACTTGCGTAAGAAGCATTACTCCCCTACCCCCCACATAAGTAGAATGCAACTTATATCCAGGTCAAGACTGACTGTTGTGTTTGTGACTTGGAAGGGGTTATAACTTTCATAAGCCAAATGCTCTCATCCTTCTTGGTGGGAAAGGTTACTGGTTTGATGGGTGCAGGCGCAGAGGCTTTAGCAAGTTTATGAGTTCAAGACAAACACGATTAATCAAAAGGACAAAGGAAACATCGACTGGGAAAACCTCATCCAAGGAACTCCTGAATTGAAAATGTATATCCTGGATCAGTATCCTGGAGTTTACTATCCAATATCTGTAGGAAGTATTTTCAATATAGTATGTGCTCAACATGAAGGCTCACTGCCAACTTCTCATGTACTAATGAGCAAAAATTGTAGACCTTGGTAAATCCATTTTATATATCGATTTTAGAACTATAGTAGTGTTGAAAAAATAATATATTTAGATTTTGGGATCAAGGATTAAACATTCAAGGATCAAGAATGTAGATTCACATCCAGTCCATGTTAAGGAGCTCTAAAATACATCTGTACACTAGATACGAGGTCTTTTAGGAAAACAATTTAGTTTCTATTTCACTACATCTATATATTGGAATTCAGATAATTTCACACAGATGCACATATAAAAGGGATGCTCATGTGAAAATACTGCCAATGCAAATTGTTTATTTCCATCACTAACAATTTGCATACTGCCTCCCAGGAAAATACAAGCAACCTAAAACCCGTCTCACGGTGCGAGTTGACCCACGAGTGACCCAGAGTTGTCACTCGCGGTAATCACATACACTAAATGTAGCGGGAATGTCGGAACTCTTGCGAGCAACTTAGCGACTCATGGCGCTAACGGCAGGTACCCGTGAAACCTGGTAGCTCGTGAAAAAAATCAAACATGTTTGATTTTTTCCACAAGTCAAATTTACAGTTCAAGTTAAAAATTGAAACATTTTAAACTCGTTTATAACGTGGTGGCCCGTGGGAACTCTTTTAACACAGCGGGCAGGCAGCATCTCTGGAGGGAAGGAATGGGTGACGGGATGACATTTCCAAATTTCTCCAGCCCCATGTGTTCACTTTTTTCAACTAGCATCTGCCCTTTCTTGTGTATGACATTATTTGTATCTACAGTGCCTTGTGTCTTGGCAATTCATGATTCACACACACACAGTGCTGGGGTAACTCACACACACACACACAATGCTGGGGTAACTCACACACACACACACACACACACACAATGCTGGGGTAACTCACACACACACAATGCTGGGGTAACTCACACACACACACACACACACACACACACACACACACGAACAATGCTGGAGTAACTCACACACACACACGAACAATGCCGGAGTAACTCACGCACACACACAATTCTGGAGTAACTCAGCGGGACATGCAGCATCTCCGGAGAGAAGGAATGATGATGTCTCGGGTCGAGACCCTTCCTTAGACCACTACCCAGAGATGCTGCCTGTCCCGCTGAATTACTCCAGCATTTCGTCTATCTTTAAACCAGCATCTGGACTTCCTTCCCACATAATAACAATTGAGATTCCCCACCAAACTTCCGTGTCCTCATTGTTCCCCTCTCTGTCTTCCCCAGACCTGTGTATATGTATATGTGTATGTGTATATGTATATGTATATATACTTTGCGTGGTTCCTGGGTTGCCTACTGCTGGGTAACTCCTCGAAATATCATCCCCCTGCATTTCAAATCTAAATCTCTCGCCAATATGTATATTTTATGTGTGTGTGTGTGTCTCTCTCTGTCTCTGTGTGTGTGTGTGTCTCTCTCTCTCTGTCTCTGTGTGTGTGTGTGTGTGTGTGTGTCTCTCTGTGTGTGTGTGTGTGTGTGTGTGTGTGTGTGTGTGTGTGTCTCTCTCTGTCTCTGTGTGTGTGTCTCTCTGTGTGTGTGTGTGTGTGTGTGTGTGTGTGTGTGTGTGTGTGTGTGTGTGTGTGTGTGTGTGTGTGTGTGTGTGTGTGTGTGTGTGTGTGTGTGTGTGTGTGTGTCTCTGTGTGTGTGTGTGTGTGTGTGTGTGTGTGTGTGTGTGTGTGTGTGTGTGTGTGTTGTCGGGTCCCGGCCGCTCAAAGTCAGTCACCCGAGCTGCTTCCTTCCTCGGAAGTGGCGGCCAGTTCTGCTGTGTGTGCCCGGAGCGCTGCGGCAGCCGCCCAAGCTGATTCACTCCCCGGCCACAATAAAACATCTCTGCCCTTTTACTCCGTGCCGTTTACTGTCACCTAGTCCCATCTACCTGCACTCAGACTGGAGCGTGGCAAATGGGTTACTGACCCCAATCCCCTCCTTCACAACGCCAGACTCCCCAAATACTATGAACTGAGCTCTCCCCCCACCCCGGGAAATACAGTATTTAAAAACATAAAGCACCAAGAAATGCACTTACCACGTTATTGGTTGCTGGAGGGTGCGCATTTTCCCTTTGTAGGTCGTATCAATAGATGCGGCCGCGCTAAAATAACTCAAAGCCACAGGATGGAGATGTCTTTTAACATTGTTGCTTTATTAAAACATACCTTAATTCACGGTTGGCTCAAGAGTAACGGGAGAGGAACTTGGTAACTCGGAGGAGGAACTTGGAACATCGCAGAAATGACATATCCGTGGGAACTGGGTTAAACACTTGAACATAAACTTGAAGTCTCGTACACAACCACGAGTCTTTCACTCGGGGTACCTCGTGGGTCAACTTGCACCGTGAGACAGGGCCATAACCCAATTACTAGTTTCAGGAACATTATACCCTCTCAACTGCAGAGTAAATGCATTCAAAAGAAAAATCATCAGGTAATTTCCCAGGAGAATCCTGTAAATTTAAAGTTTTTTTTTAAACTAAAGGCTGCTGTCACAAATCTAATGTTTTTGAACTTTTCCCATTTTCTTCACTGTTTAGACCCATGATGCATCACTTAAACTTTATCAACATGAAATGAAAAACTCAAGGTGGAGTGCCTCAGATTAATTATTGATAAATTGGGATTCTGTAACTTAGTGTTTGGTATTAAATTGGGCATCTGAGATTTCTTTCCACTAGCAGAATAGCGTCAGATGTATAAATAGGAAGAGCAGAAATTCACAATAAAGAAAACATATAACTACATTAACACTTACAATGTATTCAGTTTTAAAGCTCCATTTTTTGTATAAGCAATCAAGCAACAAATTGAATTGATTAACCTTGGCAAAATGCTATCGAATTATGATATCCATGGTCCAAATATTACCATAATCAAACATAAAGTAGTACACTTCAAAACAAAGGAATTATTTTTTTGAAGGGCGGCCACCACTGTTTAGTCACAAATTACGCCCAGTAAAATTCCACAAATAACAATGGAATTTACAAAGAATTAATAGTTTTTGGTGAAACCAATTGTGTGATGTGAGGCTGATTACGTACTGGGAAAATTCCATTGGCCTCATTAAATAATACAAAGGGATCTTTTATACTAAACAGGTCTTTGTTTTAATCTCAAATTTAAAAGTAGTAATTTTTAATGGCAGCACATCAAACCAAATAGAAACAATTAAAATGCTTGGTATTAATTTGAGAAACAAAATTTAACAACTAATATAACAAAAAGTTTAAAAAAAAACTACGTGAATATTTTCTGTTGGAAACTTTTCCATATTATCCAAATGTCCATGTGAGCCATAACACACTAATGCAAATCATGAATATAAAATCATGGCGACTTGGTTTTATTCCTATAATGCATGGTTAGCTGGTCACACAGGGTCAGTAGTTCCAGTTCTATAATTATATAATTCAGTCACTAATGAAGGGCAATCTAAGAACCTGGACTTAACTAACTTCAACAAGACCCTGTCTCTGAATGGGAAAAGGGAAACGGGGATAGTGGCGATTATTCAGGCTGTTTGTTTTCCGATTGTTCTCCGGATTTCATGTTCGATATTATAAATGTGCAAAAGTGGTATTGGGGAAGATTTGATTTGACAAAGACACTCTCCATGGTTAAATATCCTGCAAGATGAACACTCAGTCTCACACCTCGAGCACAGTGAATTGGGCACATAGAGCTGCAGCTCTAGATGAGCCTTGAATTATATAACAATACTGCCATTTGTTTCAATCGTAGGCAACTCATACGAGGCATAAGAAAGACAGTTTGGCCTGGAACAGGTATACTGAATGTCATTGTGAATAGGCATTTGGAATTGAACTGGTGGTTCTGGTTCCATTTTTTTATAAAGATGATATATATATATACACACACACACATATACATATACATATACATATACACACACACACACATATACATATACATTTTCTTCCCACCTTAAGAGACCAATATGAGTTCAAGACAATTGGAAAATATGATCAGCCTGCTTGCACAGGTAGATTTTAATGGCATAGACTTTGTGAAACATACACAAAACAGTGAAGTGCTTTCATTTGACTATGACGATATTAGTTTAAACTCCATAGGTTTTGCTATGCTCAGAGATTTGTTTAAAATAATTTTGACACAGAAACTTCAGAATCAAGGAAATTGTGAATGGTGACTTTTAAGTCTAATTGTCAAAAAAAATGTAGCTGTCCCTGAAACAGTGCACAGCAGAAAAAAGAACAAGAAATATGATCTCCAAAACACAGGAACATCTGTTTAATATTATAAGCAAACTATTATAGTTTCACTTTTAATTTAATGTTTACTTCTTCAGGGGCGGTTCCTTTAATCACAGTCTCGTGAGAGTATCAGTTTTCTAAAAGAAACTGCCAGATATTAAGAAAATGTTATTGCTGAGTGTGTCTAAAATTGTAGCTAGAGTTTACACCTGTACAAAAATAGAACCTTATTTTAATTGCTTGCAGGTCATTCCATGCCAATTTAAAAATTATACAAATTATACTAGTGTAATTTTTTTTAATTGTAAATTGTAGTCAACTTTTGCAAAAGACAAGATCAGGTTTTTAAAAAGAAAAATGGAGGGGATGACAAGGAGAAACAGACTTGATTTTATAAGCGTTAGTTAAATGTATTTTATAATTTTACAAACATTACTATGACTGCACGTTAAAAGGAAACATCATTTTAATTAAAATGAAGATAAAGGTGAAAGGCTTTGTTATATGTTTTCTATATGAAGATAAAGCGCATTTAATACAGGAAATTAAATTGGAAAATAGATTAATTGATTAAAATGATAGTGCTGGAGGCAAAGAGCAAATGGAAAAAAGATTGAAATGTATTTAAGATTAAGTGTAAACATTCTACAAATAATCTGTACATGTTAAAATAGAAATGTAATAAAAAAGTAATAAATGTTCAACTATTATTGAAAGTACAGCATGCGCCTGGTCTAATTAGGGAAGTAAAATGTCCTAGATTACGATTCCACCCCCGACCTGTAATCTTTGTAGATCTATTATCATTTACCGAGTCCTGGCTTCATAAAGGTTGGCAGAAACTTTTAATTATTAAACTTTTCCAAAAATCAATTTTAAAGGCATTCATTTCAGGCCATACAAGGCAACCCAGAACCTGCTGCTGTTGGCCCTGTGCCCTGTGTCTATAGAAAGATAGCATGCAGACAAATATCAGTATTCCTGAAGCCATGCAGTTTGAGGATTATAACTGTCTTTTACAGGTATAATTTATGACAAAATATACTTAAAATTGCATATCATTAGAACATACTGTTGTGCCAGACCCAAGAACAAAGGGCCCAGCATTGTTCTATTTCTACTTAGAATCTGAAGAACTTCTCGTTATTACTGTGAAACAAGTTGGCACCAGATACAGTGCCCTCCATAATGATTTACCGCAATGTTTATACACATTCCCCCCATTTCAGGGCACATATTGTTTCATAGGTATTTGTAATTGCACAGGTGTGTTTAAATGCGTCCTTAATGCAGAGAAAAGAGAACTCTCAGCACCTAGTCTTTCCTCGTCTTTCCATCACCTTTGGAAACTTTTATTGCTGTTTATCAACATGAGGACCAAAGTTGTGCCAATGAAAGTCAAAGAACCAATTATGAGACTGAGAAACAGGAATAAAACTGTTAGATACATTAGCCAAACCTTAGGCTTACCAAAATCAACCGCTTGGAACATCATTAAGAAGAAAGAGAGCACTGGTGAGCTTACTAATCGCAAAGGGACTGGCAGGCCCCCCAAAAAAGCTGAAGATGGCTGCAATACAGGCCTGGCACAGCATCACCAGAGAAGATACCCAGCAACTGGTGATGTCCATGAATTGCAGATTACAACATGACTATTTTCATTTACATGACATTGCTGTGTCCCAAACATTATGATACCCTGAAATGAATGTGGGGGGGGGGGGGGGGGGGGGGACTATGTATAAACACTGCTGTAATTTCTATATGGTGAAACAAAAATGTATAAAAATGGCCTTTATTAAAATCTGACAAAGTTCATTTTAACCACATGTGATTTTTTTCTCTTACAAATCTCAAATTTTGGAGTCCGGAGGCACATAAATAAATGATGGGTCTTTGTCCCAAATATTATGGAGGGCACTGCAGATATTGCTCCCTTTTGTATAATGTATTATTTTCTTCAAATGGAATAACCAACATAACAATCCTAGGCTACAAGCAAGGCGTTCATAACCTGGGAGGTTCAGCATGAAACAAAATCAAATGAATTGTTAAATAGTATTCAAAAATTATTTTAAAGACATTTTGGTTTCAATTTTATCTTTTCATACAATTTGCTGCTAAATAAAAACAAAAACTCAACCATTTCATAGTCAATATATTTTGTCCTTTTCTTGAAGGACAATTACTAGGAGTATATTACCCATTTGAAGTGGCATTATGAAAATAGATTAAATCAAGAAAGGATCCAGGCTTAATTAATTGAATTGTTAAATTCAAAAAGCTTTCAAGCATTTTGCATTAATTTTCACCATTAAAGTCATGCAATACATGGCACAAAAATTAATGAATCGTGCACTATGATGGGATAACATTCAAATTGCGTCATAGAAACCTAGAGTCATACAGTATGGAATCGGGCCTTTCTTGACCAATATGTCCATGTTGACCAAGAAGCCCTTTTAACAGCAATCCCACTGGTCATTAGGCCCATAGCCCTTTAAACCCTTTAACAGCAATCCCACTGGCCAAAGGCCCATAGCCCTTTAAACCTTTCCTATCCAGGTAGCTGTCCATAGAGTCATAGTGATTGTCCATAGTGTCATGGCTTTGGTTACTTTGCCTTCTGTTTATCTTTTAAGACAGACAATAAATCTTTTCAACAAATTTATTTTTCACCAAACTTTAGATAATTTACTTTAAAATCTTATGTAGATACTTAATCTCAAAGTTTGTTCAATAATACACCTAGTAAGCACCTTGTAACATTTAAAACTGTTATATAAATGGAAAATATTTTTACTGGTTTCTACTGCGTTATCAATTGGCATTCACAGTCTTAGAGTATCACAATTAGCCTCAATGCTAAGATGTGTCCTTTGGAGAAGAGCAACATGTCTGTGCCAGAATGGCAACTGCCTTTGGAAGCTTGATTATAAAGATCAGGATCATAAAGGAATACCAACCTACTTGAAGTACAAACAATTGCCACTACAGGCAGGGTGGCACAGTGGCACAACAGTAGAGTTGCTGCCTTAGAGCTGGGTTCAATCCTGGCTACAGGTACTGTCTGAACATCCTGGCTACAGGTGCTATCTGAACGGAGTTGATACGTTTTTGTTGCGAACACGTGGATTTTCCCTCGGTGTTCCGGTTTCCTCCCACATGCCAAGACGTGCATGTTTTTGTAGGTTAAATGGCTTCTGTAAATTGTCCCTAGTGTGTCGGAAAGAACTAGTGTACAGGTGATCGCTGGTCAGTATGGACTCGGTGGGACAAAGGGCCTGTTTCCAAGCTTTATCACTAAAACTACCCACAGTATATGGTTGACAGCAAATGGTTAATATCTCAAGAAAAGTGGCAAAAGAAATAAAAATAAGTAGGTATTAAATTTAATAGTAGACCTACAAGATACATGGCATCACCCAACAGGTTTCATAATACTAAGTCGAATTTCATGTGAGGAAACCAAGTCTATTCCCTGTGAGAAAAATGTAAGTATATGCTTTACAGTACTCAATTGTAATATTTTGCAGGCTGTTACTGGCATATTATAAGCTTGAATACTTTATTACTCTGATCAAATGAGATAGACAGCATTTTTAAGTTAAAGATGTGATGAGGTGGCACTGCTCCATGTGTGGAAAAGCAACTGATGAGGGGGGAAAAAAAAATCACCATATTTCTTAAAACTGCCATAGGTTGAAGTATAACTTAGGATCAGAACATTGAACAATTGTTCACACTTTTCTTTTGCAGTTCATGATTTTCTCAATGGCTCCATCTTATTATTCTGAAAAACACAGCTTTCTTCATCGTTTATTGTTCATGCACGACAACCAATTCAAACAGGGAAAAGCTTGATTATTCTGCGATTATAATACAGTACACCACCGATACACATGAATCTTCTGTCTTCAACATAGTCATTTCAGAGCAAGCTTAATGGCTAAAACAAACACTTCCTACAATAAACAGTAATATGCCAGTTTATTTTTCTATTTTTGGAGGGGAAAAAATTCTAAAACACCAAATAGCCTTTTCATTACCTGTCTTTATTATTTGAATACACATCTATGTTTTTTTTAAGAGACTAAATACACAGCACAGCTCAACAAAAATAATAATTTTTTTGTAACTACAATAATTAAAAATGGACTAAAAGCATCTTTTCAACCAGCATTCATCTCAGCCCCCGAGGTGCTTGTTAATTACCATAAAAGTCTGAGTAAAGAGATACAGGCACGATTATTACCAGGGCACTGTAATCTGCACGAACTCTGGCATCTTGCTTTTGTTGTTTGTAGAACTACAATAGCTTTTCTGGAACGTTATCAGCACTCCAACAGATTGCCAGTGATCTGCTACTATGCCCATTTATGAGGTATGTCCACAATTTATTAACTTGTTCAGGTATAGTTAGAGAAAATTTGATATTAACTTTGGAGTAGCTGTATTATTGCCAAATCACTTAATCACAGACACTTAAGATATGGAAAGTTCATTGCCGACCATTTGATCACCCATTCACATTTGTTCTATATTATCCCACTTTCTCGTCCACTCTGTACGCATGAGGCGCAATTTACTGAGGCCAAAGAGGGGGGACCTCATTGAAATGTACAGAATGGTGAAAGGCTTAGATAGAGTGAATGTAGAGAGGATGTTAACACTAGTGGGGGAGTCTTGGACTAGAGGTCATAGCCTCAGAATTAAAGGACATTCTTTTAGGAAGGAGACGAGGAGGAATTTCTTTAGTCAGAGGGTGATGAATCTGTGGAATTCTTTGCCACAGAAGGATGTGGAGGCCAAGTCAATGGACATATTTAAAACAGAGATGGATAGATTCCTGATTAGTACAGGTGTCCAGAGATTATGAGAAGGCAGAATAGGATTACAAGGGAGAGATAGATCAGCCATGATTGAATGGTGGAGTAGACTTGATGAGTCGAATGGCCTAATTCTTCTCCTATCACTTATGATCTTATGAATGAACCTACAAACCTGCATGTCTTTGGGACATGGGAAGAAACTGGAGTACCCACTGGAAACAAAGAGTCTCAGGGGGGATGTGCAAACTCCACACTGATAGCACTTTGAGGTCAGGATCGAATCCAGGTCTCTGGCACTGTGAGGCTGTGTCACTAAGACGCCAAATTTTTAGAATGCAATTTACCCTCAAAACAATTCATCAAAAAAGTTATTGGCAGTCAAAACAAATGCCCCATGGCTGACACTTAACTACCCTCTTCTGAAGAAGGGTCTCGACCCGAAACGTCACCCATTCCTTCTCTCCAGAGATACTGCCTGAGTTACTCCAGCATTTTGTGGTTGCCCTCTTAAATTGCCTTGTGCGCCAGAAGAATTAATAGAAGGGCAATAAATTGTAGATTTGTCAACAAAATCCACATCCTGTAAATTAATTACAAAAATACAATAAAAACATATTTCTCCCTCTGAGAATCAAAAAAATTTGTAGATGTTCAACATCTGAAAGAAAAACAAAAAGGTGCTGGAAACACTGATCAGGCAATATCTGAGGAAAGAGAAACAGAATTAAAATTTCAGATTTAATGTTCCAGTCAAAGACCATTCACCTGATCAGATGTTCAACTTGAAACATCAACTCTGCTGCACATTCCACATTAACTTATATAATGTATTTTATGTCTTTACATCCCAGAGCACTTTGGAGTCAATGACATGCTCTCTGAATTGCAACCACCATTCTGAGGTCAGGAACAGGAGCATCCCACAAACTGCAGTGAGAATAACCAGATAATCTGATTTGTGACAATGACCATGGGATAAATATTGCTTGGACATCAGAGGCACTTCCCAAGTTGTGCTTTGAAATACAGCCATAGGATCTTTCATATCCACCCAAACGTAGGCAGGTTAGGCTTAACATCTCATCCTAGAGAGATCCACGTTCTCTCAGTGCTGCACAAGGTATCACCAATGATTATTGTACTCGGGTTTATGATGTGGGACAATGCCACATGCATAATATTGCTGCATGAAATATATATATACACACAAATTTATAAACAGCAATCCTAGTCAATACACAATTTATAAACAGCAATCCTAGTCAAATACTGAAGAGATTTTACAATTGTATCAGCCATATTACATGCAAATTGTTTACAGATGTTTTCTATCACTGCTCATGGAATAAGAGCTCCGCCTTCAGGGATAATTTACTTCCAGACCATCAAATCCAATTTGAGTTCAATGCTCTCTGTTTCAAGATTAGAGTCGGCCCCAGTCAGTCTACTATAAAAGGGAAGCAAAGTCTTCAAGTTAGCCTCACTATAAAATAAAAACACCTTGTAACCAAGAATAAATTTAGAGAGAATACAACAATATGATCTGTTTGTAAAGTTTAAGCCGTACTTATTTTTGTTTTAAGACTGCTCATAATCATGTTATTACACTCCACTTTTTCATCACCAAATTAAAAAAAAAAAAATAATGACCAAATGACCAAGAGAAAAAAAACACGAATTTAATTTACTATGGCCACACATCAGCCTACACCAGTAATTAATGAGCTTTTGCCTCATAAAGAGGGTGGGATTAGTTTCCCGATTCTACTCTTGATAAATATTGTTTTTCTGGGAAAAGGCCTACATGCCATGTACTTTCAGGAATCCAAGATTTTTCACACTACTGAGATGAGGAAAAAAAGAGTTGGAACAGGAAATTTGGAATTTCCACGGTTTTAGTACCATGAAAGGAAGATCAAGCAACATGGTGTATTTTTTCGCATAGGAGCTGTTTGTAACACTAATTGTTCTTATACTGTCTGAATGAAATTGAGACAAAGTTGAATTACTTATTTGCTTCTGCAGAGGTGTAGAATGAAAAAACATCATTGCAACAAAATAGAATTCAGTTCATGAGACCAACAAGATTCGTCTACCAGCAGTATAAGTGTCACTGAGTAAATTAGAAATAGATTGAGCTACATTATAGAAAATTCAAATTATCTTTAAAATAGTTCCATCATCCAATGACAGGATCTTGTTTTGAGATACTTTTAATGGTCTGATATTGGCAAGATAGTATCTGTGAAAAAAAAAAAAATCCCTTCTCCCCGAGGCTTACAATAGTCCGAGTAAAAAGACAGAAAACTGTTAGAACATTACTGTACTAAAGTAAACTGTTAAATGTCTGTGATAACAAATAGATATTCTCAGCTTAATTATACTTACCCGAAACATCTGTCTGTATACTTGTTGTCACCTATCCCAGTCAACAATGGCCTATTGTGTGTCCCGCTTTTCCTTGATTATCATGGCTTTTTGCATTTTCATTTCTTCTACGTACCGTCCATATCTTTTGTTCCCCTTTCACCTGACTTTTAGTCTGAAGGAGGGTCTCGATCGAAACGTCACCTATTCCATTTCTCCAAAGATGCTGCCTGATGCTGCCACTGAGTTACTCCAGCCTTTTGTGCCTATCTTTAGTACGAGTTTATATAGATTTAAAAAAAGTGAGATTGGTCCTATAGAAAGTGAATTCGGGAAATTAATAAATTAAAAAAGGGAATGGGAGATAAATATAATAGTCATGTTTCTTCATTCATTACTGTACTGAATACAAATAACATGCCCAGAAGTAGCTCTAAATCAGGAACTGAGAGTGAAGAACTAGGAAAATTAAGATCACTTAAAAGACATGGTACTGCGCAAATTGTAGCAGCTGCATGCTGACAAGTCTCTGGGTCTTGATGGATTCCATCTAGGAATCTTAAATTAAGTCACTGGTGAAATACTTATACCACAATGTCCTATATTCAGGAAAAAAAAATCATTACACTTGAAAGTAGGTCATTTAATTACCTTATTCAAAAATGGAAAGACACAGAAAACAGTAAACTACAGCTCAGTTATCTGTCACTGAGAAAATGTTAGGTTATTATTGAAGATGCCAAAAAATTCAACGTAATCAGGCAAAGGGAAATCGTGTTTGGCCAATTTATTAGAATTCTTTGAAGTAGTAATGTGCCATGAATAAAGGAGAATCTGGAGATGTACTGTATTAAGATTTCCATAAAGCATTTGATAAAGTGCTCCATTAAAGGTTATTACAGAAACTAAAGCCGATGGTGCAGTAAGTAACATATAATGGTGATAGAACATTGGCTGGCCAACAGGGATTAAACTGTGGGAATAAATGAGTTTTTATCCAGTTAGCAAGATGTAATGAGTGGTGTACCACAGGGATCAGTGCTGGGGCCTCAACATTTAATAATGTATATACTCTTGGATAATAAATGTTAAAGGTACAGTTACTAAATTTGCTGATGATACAAAGACAGGTAGGAAAGCAAGTTGTGAGGTGGACATATGGGAGATACAAACGAATATAGTTATGTGAAGTATGTGGGCATGAATCTGTAAAATGGAGAATATGTGGGAAATAGTAAGAAAATACACATTTTTAAAAAGCTCCAAAATCTGAGTGTCCTAATGCACGATTCTCAACAGAATAAAACGTAGGAACCAAGAAATTAGATAACGTAACAAAGTTATCATTTATTAAATCCATTTTGTATTCAGACATAGTAAGATATACAGAATGCAAGTTAAATAGTTTAACCTCCAAATGTCCATTACGTTTTCATGTTTATGCACCAATCCTCCCCAGGTCATGGTGGAGCTCTGTTCCTGAAAACTGTTTGATACCGGAACAGTTTGAAAGTCAGAAATGCTGCCATGAATTGAGTTCCCATCTTGCAGAAGAAGCCTGCAGTGCCACAGCAGCTACAAACCCATCTCGCAGATCTTCCAAGTGCACATTCGTATGCAGGGGATACACACAAATCAAGCATTTGTAAGCCGGGTAAGAACTAAACAAAGGTACTGGTGCTTCAGTAAAATGGAATATTGGTGAGACCATATCCTGATACTGTGTAAAGTATGTGTCCTTATTTAATGAGTTACATTCATTCCTTTGATGCAGGTCAGGTAATACCAGCTGGAGCATAGTTCTGTTTAGTTTAGTTTAGAGATACAGTGTGGAAACAGGCCCTTCGGCCTACCGGGTCCACCATCCAGCAATCTCCGCACATTAACACCATCCTACATCCACCAGGGACAATTTTTACATATACCAAGCTAATTAACTTACAACCCTGTAAGTCTATGTAGTGCAGGAGGAAACCGAAGACCTCGGAGAAAATCCATGCAGGTTACGGCGAGAACGTACAAACTCCATACAGACAGCACCCTTAGTCAGGATTGAAACAGGGTCTCCAGCGCTGCAGTGGCTGTAAGGCAGCAACTTTACTGCTGTGCCACTGTGACCGCCCTGTTCTGAGGAAAGATTGGATAGGCCAGCCTTTGTATCTACTGATGTTTAGAAGAGATGGATTTGATTAAAACATCCAAGTTGCCAATGGGTCTTGACACAGTGGGTGCCATTGTGAGAGAATCTAGAACTAGAGGTCACTTTCGAAAATAAGTTATCATCCATACAAGACGGGGATGTTGTGAAAGTCACTATTACAGGGTTGAGTGCGTTTGGAACTCTCTCTTTCTATAAAGCAATGAAAGCAGAATCTTTGGTTATTTTTAAAGCAGAGGCACAGATGAATGATTACAGCAGGAATGCAAGGGATGAAAGATTACAGCAGGAATGCAGTTACAATCAAACCAGCCATAACATTCAATAGCAGACTTGCTATTCAATAGAGGGCTTGAGTGGTCTTCTGCTCCTTTTTTGTATTTACGAAAACCTGAAAATTAGCATGTTTGAACCTTTCCAATATGTATCTATCTGAAGTAGGTAAAGAAAAGGGGTGTTACAAGGTACTGCTTTACACTGGTGCTAGGTTCTTTGATACAATTCAAAAGTTAAATCAGGTTTTAAAATGGTGACATACAGTAGACAATAGACAATAAGTGCAGGAGTAGGCCATTCGGCCCTTCGAGCCAGCCATTAATGTGATCATGGCTGATCATCCCCAATCAGTACCCCATTTCTGCCTTCTCCCCCTATCCTCCGACTCTGCTATCTTTAAGAGCCCTATGTAGCTCTCTCTTGAAGGTATCCAGAGAACCGGCCTCTGGGCCTTTGAGACAGAGAATTCCACAGACTCACAACTCTCTGTGGGGAAAAATGGTTTCCTCGTCTCCGTTCTAAATGGCTTAACCCTTATTCTTAAACTGTGGCCCCTGGTTCTGGACTCCCCCAACATTGGGAACATGTTGCCTGCCTCTATTGTGTCCTTAACAATCTTATATGTTTTAATAAGATTCCCTCTCATCCTTCCAAACTCCAGAGTGTACAAGCACAGCTGCTCCATTCTCTCAGCATATGACAGTCCCGCCATCCCGGGAATTAACCTTGCTGCACTCCCTCAATGGCAAGAATGTCCTTCCTCAAGTTAGGAGACCAAAACTGCACACAATACTCCAGGTGTGGTCTCACTAGGGCCCTGTACAACTGCTGAAGACCTCTTTGCTCCTATACTCAACTCCTCTTCTTATAAAGGCCAACATGCCATTCGCTTTCTTCACTGCCTGCTGTACCCGCATGTTTACTTTCATAGACTGATGAACAAGAGCCTCCAGATCCCGTTGCACTTCCCCTTTTCCCAACTTGACGCCATTTAGATAGTAATCTGCCTTCCTGTTTTTGATACCAAAGTGGATAACCTCATATTTATCCACATTAAACTTAATCTGCCATGCATCTGCCCACTCCCCCAACCTGTCCAAGTCACCCTGCATTCTCATAGCATCCTCCTCACAGTTTACACTGCCACCCAGCTTTGTGTCATCTGCAAATTTGCTAATGTTACTTTGAATCCCTTCATCCAAATCATTGATGTATATTGTAAATAGCTGCGGTCCCAGCACCAAGCCTTGTAGTACCCCACTAGTCACTGCCTGCCATTCTGAAAGGGACCCGTTAATCCCTACTCTTTGTTTCCTGTCTGCCAACCAATTTTTTATCCATGCCAGCACTCTACCCCCCAATACCATGTGCCCTAATTTTGTCCACTAATCTTATGAAGGAAGTATTCGGGTCAAGAATGACATGTAACTTTACTAAAAGATGCAAGATTTGGACAGTACTTTACAAGGTAGATAGTACATTGCTGTTTCCCACCCAGGCGGATAACGTAATGATCATTTGAACGTGCAAGTATCCAGCCTGGATTTCAGCTTATCTTTCAATATATTAAAGCAAAACTAATTTAATTCTGATCTATGAACATCTCAATAATTTTAAATTAGTGCCTCTGGTAATACTCCAGAATCAAATCAATTTATAAAGCAGGTAGCGCGGCGATAAGCCTGAAATAAGGCGAGAAGCCAGGTATTTCGTGAGGTATTTTATTCGCTGTTGTTCTCTTGTCCAGTCGGGTCTGCAAGAGAACAATCGCGCCTAAAGCCCTGCCCTTTATCCCTGTAGCCAAGGGCCGCCCCCGAACTAGTTCATTCCCGTGCAGAGGGGTTCGATAGAGGAATAGCCCGACCCTTGGGAGCCGCCACAGGACCCCCCCGCACCCCCCCAAAATAGGAGGCACGAAACGCACCGGCGGGCGTACAATCCAACCAGACCGCGTACGGAAGTTGGCCGACAGAGGGTCCGGCGGAGGCACAGGTGGAGGGACAGGTGGAGGGAGCCACGAAGGGGAGCGACCTCTCAGCCGAGGCTGGGCATCCAGCACCGGCTGGTCAATGTCCAAATGTGCTGGCTTTAACCGGTCGATCGACACGGCCTCCGGCCGGCCCCCCATGTCCGACACAAAGGTTGTCTGTCCATGCTCCAGCACTTGAACGGACCTTCATACGGCCTCCAGAGCGGCGTCCGGTGGGCGTCACGGCGCGGGAAAACATAGGAGCAGTCCCGGAGGGCGGATGGCACGTGCAGGTGGAATGGCCCTTGGCGGGACGTTGGCACAGGCGCGAGCCTGCCAACTCGCTCGCGAAGGTGCTGTAGGGTGGACGAGGGCTGTCCCTGCTGCCCCGGCGCCGACGGCACAAACTCCCCGGGCACCGTGAGTGGCGACCCGTAAACGAGCTCCGCTGAAGATGAGACCAAGTCCTCCTCAGGCGCAGCTCGGATTCCCAGCAAGATCCGTGGCAGTGCGTCCACGCAGTCCGAGCCGGAGAGTCGCGTCTTCAGCGCTGCTGGTGGAACCTCTCCATTGGGGCCATTTGCCTGCGGGTGATAGGCCGTGGTGCGGTGCAGCCACACACCCAACAGGTGAGCCATGGCCAACCACAGCTCAGAGGTGAACTGTGCCCCCCAGTCCAAGGGGATGTCCACCGGCACCCCAAAGCGAGCAATCCAGTGCACGGACAACACACGAGTGCATGTAGCTGTTGAGGTATCGGCCAGCGGTATGGCCTTTGGCCACCGCTGAAGCAGTCCACCACCACGAGGAAGTGGGTGATGCCCTGGGACGGCGGGAGAGGCCCCACAATGTCCACGTGGAGGTGGTCGAACCGCCGGCGTGGTAGACCGAACTCCTGGAGGGGCTCCCGGACGTGGCGCTGGACTTTTGCCGTCTGGCACGGAATCTCCTTGTACCGGGGGGCACAGTTCACCTCTGAGCTGTGTTGGGAGCCGCCACAAGCACATTTAAAAACAACCCAAATTGACCAAAGTGCTGTACAGACATTTGTTGTCACATACACCAATTGGTTTAGTGAACTTTGAGTTACCATGCTGCGCACAAATAAGATAAACACAACACTATGGAATTTACCATTAAACATGTGAGGGAAGGCAACACAGTTCAGTCCTCTTGTTCACCTGTGGTTGGGGCCTATTGAGGCCTTTGCAGTTGCCGCAACGGCAGCCCAATGTTTCAGGCCCTCTCGCCGGATGATGGAACTCCAGCGTCGGAAGAACATTCTCAGCAGCTTGGAGTTCCGAAACGGCCACTTCCTACCTCAAGAATCTCAAGAGACAGAAAAACACAACTCATTGAAATAACTTGTTGCTCGTCCTTCGTAGTCAAAGAAGACCATGACTTCAGTGTTTTTGTTTGTGGGTTCGGAGGTGACTGGGGAGACCAATCCAGGCCCGAAAGGCTCGCTCGTATATGGGACACAGTTGGGTGAGTACTGCAGCAGGAGCCGAAGGGGGTCGAGCTTCCGCGGTGCACCTCTTTTCAGCCGCGCGAGCGCCTGTGGTGAGTTTGCTTCGCCCAGTTGGGCGGTACGGGTCCTGAAGTCATGACTTGCGCTTGGATTAAAGTGAGGGAGAGTTGCGCAAATCGTCAGCCTCACTCTCTCGTCCTGGCCCATCTGGATCCAGTGGCAAGACATAGTCAAGACGGCCAGTGATAGGTCAGGATGCAGTGGATGGCCACCAGTGTTCTACATGAACATTGTGCCCTAATTGCGCTCAAATAACTATTTATCTATTGAATAATAATGCACTATATATGAATAAAACACCAGTAAAAGGTCTCAATGAAAAATAACCAAGTAGAAGTAAAATTTTCCTTTTCAAAAATACTGCTCAGAACAAAAAAAGGCACAACATCATCCATAAATCACTCGAATTCTTTCTTTCAAACCACATTCCTTTTCAACCACAGCCATAAGATTTCAGATTATATTTTACAATTTTCAGATAAAGGAAAATTGAAAATAATACACTACCCAAGAACTTGCAAATGAGATTGCATTTACCTGAAATAGCATCCAAATGTACATTACATGTCACTCATTAAATGACACACAACAAATCCACTCTTTAGATCTTTATATGACAATGTCAGGAGCATTTTTCCCAAACATGATTAATGATAAGTACACAATTGGTTTCTCACTAACATGTTATCACAGGACACATACAATAATTAGGTAATCTATTAAACAACATATGAAAGGTAAATCTGAAAGATAGCTTTTAGTTAAACCATGGGCTTGACCACAATCAATCTAAAACTGCGAAATATATTGATCTTGAAGTTCTTCTTCACAAATGGCAGTTATTATGTAAATTATTGTTTGCTTTGAATAGACGATCCATAATTGATCTTCGTCAACTAAATCCAACGAGATAAATACCGTACACATTGTTACAAGGGAACAGGTTCGAGGATCTGACTAGTAGAACAGTAAAAGGCTCACTCGTCTGTTTAGTTGTAAATCAGTTCCATTGGCAAGAGACGACAAAAACAATACTTGTCTCGGTATGCGCGGGGTCCAGTTTTACATCAGCACACCTCTCTCACTTGCTCTCTGCCCCCGTCCGCGGCGCTGGTCGAGACTCAGCCCATCGGTAAACCTCTCTTGTACATGAACTTGAACTAACTGCTGGCTAACCAATGCCTGCCTTCATACAGGTAAGAAATCAGGTGTTTAAATAACCATCGGTATGTCCTGGCCAATAGCACTGCTGCCAAATTCAAACTATAACCAATGGCAGGTTGACTATCACCAATGGCAGGCATAGATAAATACCCACGTGTATTCTGATAATGTTCTATTCACAACCCTATATTCAAGTTTTTTTAATTAAAAAGGTATTAACCAATTAAAATCTTTGTTTAAAAAACAATTCTAATCCACAGACACAAAGAAGAAAGCTCACCCTTCCTAAAATCTGTTTTTATCCCCTTAAAAATATTATGGTACTAAATATATCAAATATTTTATTGTTAGTTCTTCTCTTAATTTTCTCACTAATGTATAGTTCCATAAGCCATTCACTCATCTCTACTTATTTGGATTGCAAACAAAGTCAGGCTTCTGTTTGGTCATCACTCCTGGTCTGAATGCCCATTTTATACAAAAAAGAGAGGAAAGCTTATTTATTTTTGGGCAAAAATACAGATTATTCAACAGACAAGGAACAGAAGAGGATTATTTAAAATGGAATATGCCTTTACATTCTTTCTAGCGCTCTCTCACTGCCACAACATACAACTTTGCTAATTTGCCCTTTTAGCAATTATTTCCTGAAAGAGTATTTTATTGGTTAAAGCTCAATTAGAATTGTGCACTTCAGTGTTGTGTTGCGCATGTTCTGCATTTGTCAAAGATGACACTTTTTGGTTGATACTTTATACTGAGCCTCCTCAGTTAAACTGCAATAATTCCATTATATTTGTAAAAATGGAAAGTCATTGCTTACAGTAGCCTTGTGAACACATCTCCACAATCAGTGATATCAAAAGTAGATTATCTGTCTGGAGACATATGAAACTGCATATTTTGGTACCTTGAGCAAAACACAGTGGCTGGAGGAAATTAGTGGGTATGCAGTATGTGTGGAGAGGACAAATTACATTTTGGGTTGGAACCCTTTTTCAGGCAGATTATCTGTCTAATTGTTGAAGGCTGTACTGTGTACACACTGGCTGCTATATTTGTCAACATAAATGACTATTTCAAATAGAAATTAATGGTTGTCAAGACATGCAAGGCTTGACAAGGCACTGCATGAATCTTAACTTTCTTATGTTTTACTACATTTACAAAAGCCCAACAGGACATAAACACAACACAGAAACAGATAATTCAGCTTACAATATCAATGACAAACATGATAACTAATGTGGAGTAATTTAACGGGCCAGGCAGCATTTCTGGAGAGAAGGAATGGATGATGTTTCGGGTCGAGACCCTTCTTTAGACTGAAGAAGGGTTTCAACCTGAAACGTCACCCATTCCTTTTCTCCAGAGATGCTGCCTGTCCTGCTGAATTACTCCAGTTTTGGGGGGTATATCTTCAGTTTAAACCAGCATCTGCAGTTCTTACACATGATAACTAATCTCCTCTGCATCCACCCTCCATTCCCTGCATATACATGTGCCAACATAAAAACCTCTTAAATGCCACTATCATATCTGCTTCCACCACAACACCTGGCAGCGGGAAGCAGGCACCCACCAATCAATGTGAAAAACTTGCCCAGCTCATCTCCTTTAAATTTTCCCCCTCTTTCTTTTGATCTCTAGTATTTGATATTTGCACACGAGGTAAATGGTTCTGACTGTCTACCCTATCTATGCTTCTCATAATTGTACATAATTCCATCAGGTCACCCCTCAACCTCCAGCGTTTCAGAGAAACTAATCATGCCTGTCCAACATCCTTATAGCTGATACCCTCTACTCCAGGAAGCATTCTGGTGTTTACCCTCTTCTGCACCCTCTCCAAAGTCTCAAACGTCTTCCAGTAAAGGGGAAACCAGAACTCGCAAGGATTGCTCCACAATGTTCCTTGTTTATCCTCTCTCTTCTCCCCCCTCTAACACTCACCACTTCTCTTGCTCGGACGCTGAACTCCGCCCTGGTCCTGCCCTTCCTCAGGATCTCCTCCTTCACCTGCTCGGCGTTCACCCCGATCGCCTTGTTCCGAGTTTTCACCGTTTTCACGCTCGCGCGAAACAGCAGCGTGATGTCGGCGGCCATGTTGTCACCGGCCACGTCATCGTGGTCCGACGTCATGAAACGGCGACCCACCCTCGGTCCCCATGCCCCAACCAGCAACAGACGTCATCACCGCGGGACCCGCCGGGTGAAGCCGACGGAAGTTGCCGCTGTCACTCGGGCCCGGCAGAGTTTGTTTGTTTCGCAGACGTTAGGAGCAAAGGACGTGCGGGTAGCGTATCTGTCGCATCTTCCAAAAGTGGAAACATGATCATTCTGGTAGCGGTCGTGTCGGGTTTCGGGGAATGAGGGGATTTTACCGGGTGCTGGTGAAAGAGCGTGGTGTTGCCATAGAGACCGGGGTCCCTGGACATCCCTTTCTTCCTTCCGTTCACACGGAGTTGTGTCACTGCTGGGAACACACAAAGCTGGAGAAACTCAGCGGGTGCTGCAGCATCTATGGAGCGAAGGAGATAGGCCACGTTTCGGGCCGAACCCCTTCTTGTGTCACTGCTTCCCGACTGATGCCTGCAAACTGTAGCTTGGCATGATGTCAGTTACACATAGACACCAGACGAATTATTCACCAATAGCCTCCGCGACAAAGTGTCTCTGGAATTGTTTATTCTGAAGACTACATCTTGTATAGAATATATATACGGGCCGGGCTACCGCGCACGTCTACTTATTTCCTTCACTTTTGCTCTCCTCCAGTGTTTTGTAATCAAACCATTACAACGTATTAGGTGAACCACAAAGCATTTATTAAAACCCATGCAGGGAGAACAATACGTACTGTTACACTCATGGCATTAACTTTCAGACTACCAAACTAAGGGACGAGCAGGCTGTTATCAGTGGCTGCAGTCCAACTCAAATCCCGGACTGGATTACACGGTGGAATGCGTATCATTCATAATATATGTGGTGACGGCTATATTGACAGAGATTAATATGGTTGATCTACAACCTGGGCAAATAGTTGCCCACCTTCTACCCAATTGGGCTTCAGAATCAATATAATCTGTTCATCAGAATCAAGACCCGCCCTCCACACACACTCTTCTATTTCCTGTAGCCACTCCCCTATCCCAGCCACTTTCCCATAAAACAGCAGCAACATCTGCCCTTTTATCTTCCCGTATAAAAGTGACCCAAACACAATATTTTCAGATGAAACAGCAATTCACGTCCACTTCTTCCAGTTTAATATATTGCATTCAGAGCTCATGATGTGGTGTCTCCACTAAAGCCGAACCCAAACACTAACTGGGTGTTAAAGAAGGAAATGCTGGAGAATCGAGGGTACACAAAAGGCTGAAGAAACTCAGCAGGTGCAGCAGCATCTAAGGAGCGAAGGAGATAGGCGACGTTTCGGGTCGACCCGAAACGCCGCCTATCTCCTTCGCTCGTTAGATGCTGCTGCGCCCGCTGAGTTTCTCCAGCCTTTTGTGTACCCACTAACTGGGTGACTGCTTTGCAGAACACCCCTGTTCAGTCTACAACGATGACTATGAGCTTCCAGTTGCTTGTTACATTATACCTTCTATTCTATCTATGGCTTCCTATTCTGATCCAAAAAAATACAATGCAAACTTATGGAACAACAGCTCATCTTCTTTGCAGGCTTTGGGATATTGCTCAATGTAATATA
The DNA here is from genome assembly GCA_035221665.1 of Okamejei kenojei. Classification (NCBI taxonomy): domain Eukaryota; kingdom Metazoa; phylum Chordata; class Chondrichthyes; order Rajiformes; family Rajidae; genus Okamejei; species Okamejei kenojei. The sequence continues at coordinate 47,590,065 of CM069131.1, read as the reverse complement.
ACTACCTTTTCAGTTCCTGCCAGAAATGAACCAGTTCTGATCCAAGTTCATCTACCTGTAGTTTAGTTTAGATTACCAAGATAGAGCGTGGAAACAGGCCCTGCAGTCCGCCGAATCCATGCCGAACATCACTCACCCATATACTAGTTCTATCCTACACAAAAGTGCTGGAGAAACTCAGCAGGTGCGGCAGCATCTATGGAAAGAAGGAAATAGGCAACGTTTCGGGCCGAAGAAAGTCTGAAGAAGGGTTTCGCCCTGAAACGTTGCCTATTTCATTCGCTTCCTTCTGCACCCGCTGAGTTTCGCCAGCACTTTCGTCTATCTAAGATGATAGCTCTTCTCAATAAAAAAACAGTGAAGCTTTTCACTCTAACCATGATGGCTAGAGCTTCTTGCAAGGTGATCTATGACCTCGCTAAGTAAATATTGTCGTAACGCTCAGTTGAGGTCAAATGAAGAAGATATTCATTACATTGTTCAGTGGAGCCCATGGACGTATCACTGAAAGCAGTGAAGAAAGCAATCTCCACATTGCTTGTCCCCGCATTTAATGAAGTGACTTTTAAATTACTTGAAATAAAAGTTGATTTCTCTTTGTAGCAAATGTCTTTTTTTAAATTTTTAATTTTATTTATTAGAAGTAAAGTACATCCAAATGATATAAGCCAAAAATAACATAATACATTTCCTGTACCACTTCTTTTTTTAAACTTTAAGAAGAAGAATAGAGAAAGTTAGATAAGATAGTAAGTGCGTGAGAGATTGTTCAGTAAGAACCCGTAGAAGCGTAAAACACAAGAAAGAATAAAAAAGAAAACCAAAAGAAAAGAAAGAAAAAAATAGAAGACAGAAAATATAAGAAAGTAAAATAAGATAAGATAAAAGGGATGTACCCACTTCGTATCTTTACACACCCCTCACCAGGTCCTGAAACCGTTTATTTTCAAAGTTGTGTTGCACCCTATGCTTGTAATAAGTCGATAAATGGAGACCAAATCCTTTGGAAATGGTCTGATTTGCCTGCTAGAAGGAATCTCATATCTTCGAGGTGTAACATTTAGGACATATTTGAAATCCACATTTTTATCGTTGGTGTGGGAGCGTTTTTCCAGAATTTAAGTATAAGTTTCTTTGCCATTATTAAGCCATAATTAAGGATGCTCTTTTGGAAGCTATGTCCCAAAAATAATCAGTTATGCTGATTATTTCAGGTTTCAGTTTTATTTTGTATAATTTTGTAAAAACATCAAAAATTTAATTCCAGAATTTTTGGATTTTTACGCAAAAAACAAAGGAATGCGCTATGGTTGCTTCTTGGGATAGGCATTTATCACAAATTGGGGAGACATTTGGAAATAATTAACTTATTTTAGTTTTTGAATAATATAGTCTATGTAAGGTTTTAAATTGGATTAAAATATGTCTTACATTGATCGAGCATTTGTGTACATATAGCAAGTGTTTATCCCAACTCTCATTCGAGATTTTTATAGCTAGTTCTTGTTCCCAATCTCTTCTAATTCTATCAGATGATGGTATTTCTATATTTAGGATAATATTATACAAGTATGATATTAAATTAGTTGAATCCGCCTTAGTTAACATCGGTAGTGGGGAAACTGCTAGAGTCAGTTATTAAAGATGGGATAGCAGCACATTTGGAAAGTGGTGAAATCATTGGACAAAGTCAGCATGGATTTACAAAAGTAAATCATGTCTGACAAATCTTGTGGAATTTTTCGAGGATGTAACTAGTAGCGTGGATAAGGGAGAACCAGTGGATGTGGTATATCTGGACTTCCAGAAGGCTTTCGACAAGGTCCCACATAAGAGATTAGTATACAAACTTAAAGCATACGGTATTAGGGGTTCAGTATTGATGTGGATAGAGAACTGGCTGGCAAACAGGAAGCAAAGAGTAGAGTAAACGGGTCCTTTTCACAATGGCAGGCAGTAACTAGTGGGGTACCGCAGGGCTCAGTGCTCCAGCTATTTACAATATATATTAATGATCTGGATGAGGGAATTGAAGGCAATATCTCCAAGTTTGCGGATGACACTAAGCTGGGGGACAGTGTTCGCTGTGAGGAGGATGCTAGGAGACTGCAAGGTGACTTGGATAGGGCTGGGTGAGTGGGCAAATGTTTGGCAGATGCAGTATAATGTGGATAAATGTGAGGTTATCCACTTCGGTGGCAAAAACAGGAAAGCAGACTATTATTTAAATGGTGGCCGATTAGGAAAAGGGGAGATGCAGCGAGACCTGGGTGTCATGGTACACCAGTCATTGAAAGTAGGCATGCAGGTGCAGCAGGCAGTGAAAAAAGCGAATGGTATGTTAGCTTTCATAGCAAAAGGATTTGAGTACAGGAGCAGGGAGGTTCTACTTCAGTTGTACAGGTCTTGGTGAGACCACACCTGGAGTATTGCGTGCAGTTTTGGTCTCCAAATCTGAGGAAGGACATTATTGCCATAGAGGGAGTGCAGAGAAGGTTCACCAGACTGATTCCTGGGATGTCAGGACTGTCTTATGAAGAAAGACTGGATAGACTCGGTTTATACTCTCTGGAATTTAGGAGATTAAGAGGGGATCTTATAGAAACTTACAAAATTCTTAAGGGGTTGGACAGGCTAGATGCAGGAAGATTGTTCCCGATGTTGGGGAAGTCCAGGACAAGGGGTCACAGCTTAAGGATAAGGGGGAAATCCTTTAAGACCGAGATGAGAAAGACTTTTTTCACACAGAGAGTGGTGAGTCTCTGGAACTCTCTGCCACAGAGGGTAGTTGAGGCCAGTTCATTGGCTATATTTAAGAGTGAGTTGGATGTGGCCCTTGTGGCTAAGGGGATCAGAGGGTATGGAGAGAAGGCAGGTACGGGATACTGAGTTGGATGATCAGCCATGATCATATTGAATGGCGCTGCAGGCTCGAAGGGCTGAATGGCCTACTCTGCACCTAATTTCTATGTTTCTATGTATTCATTGCTTCGCCTAATAAGTCTGGAGACAAATTTTGATATTCTTGTGTATATTTTTTCAAATAATCACGAATTGGAAAATATTTAAAATATTGATTACTTCGCAGATTGTATTTAAGTTGTAGTTGTTGGAATGATAAGAAATTTCCATTTTCATGCGTTTCTGAACGTTTTAATTCCTATTCTTTCCCAATATGTAAATGATTTATCAATACTAGAAGGTTTAAACGACGGATTATTAACTATAGGGGTGAGAAGTGATAAATTTCATAATTTAAGGATTAATTTCATTTGTTTCCATATTCTAATGGTACTATGAATAATTGGATTTTTACTATATATTGTATTATTCAGTTTTGTTGGTGAGAGAAGGATCGCTCCTATATTAAAAGGGGCGCAATCCTCTCTCTCCATTACTATCCAATCCACCCGCTGGGCAGAGTTGTCCAACAGGTGAATCACATTTTTGACGTTTGCTGCCCAATAATAATACAAAAAATTAGGGAGTGTTAATCCACCAAATTCTTTAGGTTTGCACAAATGTCTTCTTTGAATTCTATGAGATTTATAGTCCCATATAAAATTTGTAATATCAGAATCCAGTTTTTCTTTAAACTTTTTAAATAAGTATATTGGTATTGATTGGAATAGATATAAAATTTGTGGTAGAAAGATCATTTTTATAGCATTTATTCGTCCTATTAAAGACATCGGAAGAGTTTTCCAAAACTTAATCAGGGCGTTTAATTTGTTAAGTAGGGGCATATAGTTTGCATTAAATAAAGATTTATATTTTCTGGTAATTTCGATTCCCAAATATTTACATTTTTCTGTAGCAATTTTAAAAGGGAATTTTAGCAGATGTGTTGAATCTTGAGGTTTTATCGTCATAATTTCACTTTTATTCCAATTTATTCTATATCATGAAAAGGATCCAAATTCCTCTATTAGATTTAATATATTTGGTATGCTGATTTGTGATTTTGTGATGTACAGTAGTACATCATCTGCGTATAATTATATTTTGTTATTTGAGCATTTTGTATTATAACCATGGATGTTCGGATGTGTTCTAATGCTTTCAGCTAGAGGTTCTATTACAAGAGCAAATAGCAGAGGTGATAGTGAGCATCCCTGTCTATTGCCCCTGGATAATTGAAATTTTGGAGACAACATGTTATTAGTTAGTATTCTAGCAGTGGGCCTGTCATATAATAGTTTTACCCATGAGATAAAATTCTCTCCCATTTGAAATTTTTGCCATACTTTAACCATGTAGTCGCATTCCACTTGATCGAAAGCTTTTTCTGCATCCAATTAAATAATTGATCAGTCTTGTTCTTCAGTTTCATATGAATGCATTATATTAAACGGACGTCTCAGATTATTGCATGAGTATCTCTTGGGTATAAACCCCATTTCATCCACATTTATTAATTTACTAACATATTTACTTAATCTTCTAGCTTTTGTAGCAAATGTCAACCGTGCTAATGAAAGATAAATTATTTCTCTAACCTTCTGTAATTCAGTTGACTTTTATTTAAAGTGGAAGACGCAAACATTGTCACCCAGAGTAACTGGGGAGTCCAGAACCAGGAGCCACAGTTTAAGAATAAGGGGGTAGGCCATTTAGGACTGAGATGAGGAAAAACCTTTTCACCCGGAGAGTTGTGAATATGTGCAATTCTCTGCCACAGAAGGCAGTGGAGGCCAATTCACTGGATGTTTTCAAGAGAGAGTTAGATTTAGCTCTTCGGTCTAACGGAATCAAGGGATATGGGGAGAAAGCAGGAATGGGGATACTGATTTTAGATGATCAGCCATGATCATATTGAATGACAGTGCTGGCTCGATGGGCCGAATGGCCTACTCCTGCACCTATTTTCTTTGTTTCTGTTTCTATGACTGATAGAAATGCATGCATTCTTGAAGATATCTTGTGCGGGATTTGAAATCCCCCTCAAGTCATAACGTGCCAAGGGCATTGTGTCCAATAACATAATGCAGTTTAATGGTAATTAGCAGCTACGGTAAAGGTTGGAAGCCAGCGGAGGTACTGACAGTCAGACGGGAGCAGGAGAGATTAAGACAGTGTATAATCCATTGCATCTCAGTGTACAATTTCATAATATATACTAAATAACAGGGCTGACAGACCTTGGCTGGGAACCTGGGGCTCACCAAAATTGTTCCCAATTGGGCCCCGCATCGCCTAAGGCTGGCCCTGAGTGTTGGTGTGCGGGGATCGCTGGTCGGCTCTGTATCACTAAAGTACAGTCTAATGGGCCTGTCCCACTTAGGCGATTTTTCAGGCGACTGCCGGAGAGTGTCAAGTCGTAGAAGGTCACTGAAAAACCGGCGACTGGAACGGCAACTGCCAGAGTGGAACACACACATACATCGCTTCCTTCACCAGCCAGTTATGCAGGCAGGGGACAGGGCAAGCGGGGGGAGCGCTGTCTGAGTGAAATTCACACGGTGCAAAGCCAAGGTGATACAGACACACATCACGATGAACAGGAAGGTTGGCGCTGTAATTAAGACGGTGAAAGCACAGTGCATGGGAAGGGTCACGTAAGTCCTTTAAAATAGGGTAGGGGGGGAGAAGGAGTGGAGACAACTTTTAAGAAGCCAGAGACACACGGCTGTGAAGCTCAGCAGACATTAACATTACCGGTCGGTCCTTGGTTCTGAAAATTACTGTTTACATTTTTGTTTGCCAGTGAACCAATGAAATTCACCGGTCAGCACCAGCAACAACCTATGTCAACCTTCGACCTTTTGGCAACCCATTACCACTCAGACACTCTAGCCCTAGCAACATCCTCGTTGTACCCTTTCTGTAACCTTTCCAGCTTGACAACATCTTTTCTATAAAATGGTTCCCAGAACTGGACGCAATACTCTAAATGCAGTCCTTCCAACGTCTTATACAACTGTAATGTGACCTCCCAACTTCTACACTCAATACTCTGACTGATAAGTCTACTGAACCCTAGTTTAGGTTAGTTTATTGTCACATGTACCAAGGTACAGTGAAAAGTTTTTTTGTAGCATGCTATCCAGTTAACGAAAATAATACAAATGATTACAATCAAGCGTCCACCGAGTACAGATACAGGTAAAGGGTATATAATTTAGTGCAAGGTAAAGTCAAATAAAGTCCGATTAAAGAGAATTCAAAGGTCTCCATGAGGTAGACACAAAAGGCTGGAGAACTCAGCAGATCAGGCAGCATCTCTGGGGAAAAAGAATAGGTGACGTTTTGGATCGGAACCCTTCTTCAGAATGACACAATAGACAATAGGCAATAGACAATAGGTGCAGGAGTAGGCCATTTGGCCCTTCGAGCCAGCACTGCCATTCAATGTGATCATGGCTGATCATCCACAATCAGTACCCCGTTCCTGCCTTCTCCCCATATCCCCTGACTCCGTTATTTTTAAGAGCCCTATCTAGCTCTCTCTTGAAAACATGCAGAGGATGGATGTCAATGCACTGGACCATCACACATCCAACCTCCCTTTTATTGACTCCATTTACATTTTACGCTGCCGCCATCTGAGGCAGAGAATTCCATACTCACCACTCTCTGTGAGAAAAAGTGTTTCCTCGTCTCCGTTCTAAATGGCTTACTCCTTATTTTAAAACTGTGGCCCCAGGTTCTGGACTCCCCCAACATCATGAACATGTTTCCTGCCTCTAGCGTGTTCAAGCCCTTAACAATCTTATATGTTTCAATGAGATCCCCTCTCATCCTTCTAAACTCCAGAGTGTACAAGCCCAGCTGCTCCATTCTCTCAGCATATGACAGTCCCACCATCCCGGGAGTAAACCTACGCTGCACTCCGTCAATAGCAAGAATATCCTTCCTCAAATTAGGGGACCAAAACTGCACACAATACTCCAGGTGTGGTCTCACCAGGCTCTGTACAACTGCAGAAGGACCTCTTTTTTCCTATATTCGATTCCTCTTGTTATGAAGGCCAACATGCCATTAGCTTTCTTCACTGCCTGCTGTACCTGCATGCTTACTTTCATGGATACGAGGTAGATGGGATGTCAGGACCGCACTCGAGCGGGCGAATGGACGATTCAGTTGCCTGGAAACTATTCCTGAATCTGGAGGTATGCAGTTTCAAACTTCTACACCTCTTCCTGATGGTAGTGGGGAGAAAAGGGAGTGACCATTGTATGATTGGTCTTGATTCTGTTGGCGGCCTTGCCAAGGCAGCGTAAAATGTAAATGGAGTCAATAAAAGGGAGGTTGGATGTGTGATGGTCCAGTGCATTGACATCCATCCTTAACTAAGGAGCCCAAAACTGTTCACAGTACTCCTGATGTTGTCTCTGCATTGTCCTATATAACTAAAACATAATCTCAATACGTTTGTAATAAAAAAATCAAAACATTCTGTTCGCTCACCTTGCTGTACTTTTACTTGCTGCGCATTAGCCTTTTGCGAATCATGGACGGCAACACCAATAATTCTTTGTACCTTTAAAGTCGTGCACTCTCTCAACATTTAGAGAACATGCTTCCTTTCTTTTCCTTACCAAATGAACATTTTCACATTTTCCTATTTCCCAGATCTTTGCCGGTTATCCTAACCTACCTGTGTCCTTATCTAGTCTCCATATGCCATTTCTCAACCTATTCCTACATATCTCTCTGACATTACCAAATGGTAAGGGATATGTTAATGATCTGTGCTTATAAGAAGGTCCATAATATTCAAACACATCTGTGTGGATATTGGTAGTGGTTTAATTATTGTCACGTGCTTGCATTGTCAAATTATTGCGTGCTATTCAATTGACTCAGATGGTGACGACGGATGCAAGGGGTTGGCCGGTAGGGGAGGGACCGGGTTACTGCCTCCAGCGCCTGCAAGGTCGGTTGCAGTAGGTGTACTCCCGGGACACAGAGGCAGTCAGGACAGGGATATTGGTTAGTGGACTGAGCCAGTCAAGGGCAATGGAGAAGGTTCTGCAGCAGCCTGGACTTACTTGGGCTTATCTGGACCAGGGGCACTCCAGTACATCCAGCAAGTGGGCCGGTCTTCGCACTTTGGAATTTTTATTTTGTAAAGGGTGCCAAAATATGGTGAGGGGTGCAAGAATTTCACTGCACAGTGCATATGTGTCAAAAAATACTATACATGAGTGCAATTAAGCCAATTACAAGTAGAACAGGAGGTGTAAAGAGCAAAATACCAGAGGGCAGAATATAGCTTTGCAGCATTGCAGTGTTACAGTTCCAGAGAAAAAGTCCAATGTCCACAATGAGACAGATTGGATGATCAGGACTACACCTTAGTTTATGGGAGGACCATTCAGTAGTCTGACAACAGAATTTAAGAAGCTGTTCCTTCGTCCGGTGGTATGTGCTTTTAAACTTTTTTTATCTTCTGCATGATGGGAGGGGAGAGAAGAGGAAATGAATGGGGTAAGAATGGTTCTTGATTAAGTTGGCTGCTTTCCTGAAGCAGCATGAAGTGTAGATGGTGGGAGTCTCGCCTCTGTGATGAACCAGGCTATATCCACAACTCATTGCAATCTCATCATGTCAATATCACTTCCAATTTGCTTTATCTGTCCAGCCATGTTGCAGGGAGGAGTGGTAGATGGGTATTGGCATGAAATAACAGACCGATGTTTTCCAGTGGCTTCATTGAAGGTTTTGACATATTTTACAAACTATTAGCTTTGTGCAAGTAAAAATGACTTGAATTTTCATAGTGCTTTTCATATCCCAAAATTCCTGACCATCTCAAGTACTAATTGAATGGCAGGAATGCTATTACAGTGCGTTTGCTGCAGGATGTGGGAAGTCATGGGCACTGCTAATGTCACTGACCACTACAGTGACCAGATGCAGCTCCTCAAGGACCAAGTTATGGAACTGGAGCAGCAGCTGGATGACCTGCGGTCCATTCGTGAAGACAAAAGCTTCCTGGACAGGACCTACAGTCGGGTTGTCACTCCAAGAGTACAGGAGGTGCGACGGTTAGAGAAGGAAAGGAAGGAAATGAAACAAGTGCAGGAGAGCTTGGTGGAAGTACCTCTTGCAAACAAGTACAGCCTCTTGGGAGCTATCGGGCCAGAGCGGCAGACCAATTGAATAACTACTTTGGTTCTGTCTTCACTAAGGAAGACATAAATAATTTGCCAGAAATAGCAGGGGATCGCAGGTCAAATGAGATGGAGGAAATGAGTGAAATCCAGGTTAGCCGGAAAGTGGTGTTATGTAAATTGAATGGATTAAAGGCCGATAAATCCCCAGGGTCAGATAGGCTGCATCCCAGGGTACTTAAGGAAGTAGCCCCAGAAATAGCAGATGCCTTAGTGATAATTTTTCAAAACTCTTTAGATTCTGGAGTAGTTTCTGAGGATTGGAGCGTAGCTAATGTAACCCCACTTTTTAAAAAGGGAGGGAGAGAGAAAACGGGGAATTACAGACCAGTTAGTCTAACATCGGTAGTGGGGAAACTGCTAGAGCCTTCAAGGCAATTGCCCCGAGCTGACTTTTGGCGCTCTTTTTTTAAAATTCTTGAATTTTACTCACCTAGGAGAAAGCCTTCCTTCAGCCAATCCACTCACCCGCTGGTCTGGCTGCTGCTCCTCTGCGATCTTCAAGGTAATAAGGACAGCAGGCACATGGGAATTGTGTCCTTAGATGGAAATCTATCACTATTTTCCATTATGTAGGAAGGAACTGCAGATGCTGGTTTAAGCTGAGTCAGAAAATAGTCCATGTAAACCAACATTTCAATACAGTTTGGGGCACACTATTATTGCAGGCAACATCTTTCAAGTCAGAAATAAGCAACAAATAAAAATAGTCACAAAATGCTGAAGTAGCTCAGCGGGACAAGCAGCATCTCTGGAGAGAAGGAATGGGTGGTGTTTCAGGTCGAGATAGATCACCCATTCCTTCTCACCAGAGATGCTACCTATCCCGCTGAGTTACTCCAGCATTTTGTGACTATTTTTATTCGTTGCTTATTTCTGACTTGAAAATGTTGGCTAACATGGACTATTTTCTGGCTCAGCTGAGAGTGCTTTCAACAGAACCAGTCAGATACTTGTCTCAAAAGCTAATTCACAAACCTACTGCACATACTTCATCTAGTATGAAGTTACAGTTTTTTGAAATTCTATCCACCTCCCCTCATCATTGACATTATTAAGTAGCGTTGTGTTGGAAAATGTTTGAATATACTAATAGTTTAAGGTGCTGAAGGTAAATTGCTAGATTCATTTTTAATTTGATGGGATTTTTCTGATTTTAACTTTAATTTTTTGGCTTAATTTTTCCTAGATTGTTGTTTGATTATCTGAGTTATTTCTGGAACTGTATTCGTTTACTTGGCCAACAGCTGCTGCACAAATCTTTATTTATTCTAGTTGATGAAGTGTAGTTTCCTGTGGCTTTACCTGATTGTCGGAGCCAAATGAGAACCTTGATGGCAAGATTTGATGTAACCACAGAAACAAATGCCAAAATGTACAAATTGATCCGTTCATTTTGTCTGTTTTGTAGAAATGTGCCATAGTCACTGCATTGAATGGGTGGGTGGATTTTTGGCTCATTCTCAGTTACCACTACTTAAAAGCAAGATAATTGTCCTCAATCAAGGTATTTTTCTGTTGGTGATGAAAGCATCACCTATTAACCAGGCATGGTTCTGTAGGCACAGGTAACTTACACCTCTAACCTAACTGTGTTTTGTTGGTGCATTAAGCAGTGAGTTTGCTTGCTATTTAATTCTATCAGGCATGATGGCAAAGAATAATCTCCCCTCAGCCCCTCCTTCCCACAACTCACCCCCCTCATTCCCACAGTGAGTGCGTATCCACTATTTTCCAATGAGCTCCTATTTCTTGTACTCGTATTTTCCATCACTTTCGTCCAATAGTGCTGGGAGCAATTGAAGTAGTCACTGACAAATGAGATCAACCAATTCGACATGGCCCACAAACCAGTCTTAGGGGCTGGTCTGTGTTGTTGAGCTATATATTTTATCCACTCTGAATTATATCAACAAATGAAATAAATTTGGTTATGCCAATGGCAACGATAGTATTATCTATTTCTTTCCAAAAACAACATAGTGGCTAAATTGCAAAGTTCGATGCCTTTCATATGCAGGAAACAATTTTGGAGATGTTGTATTTTAAACTAGCACATAAAATTTGCAAAATTATTTTAATATTGGAATGATCATCATTACCGTAAAGCAGTTGTGTTTGAGCCAGAGCCAATGTGTAAGCATGCCAGGAAACTGTTGAAATATAAAGGGCAGTTGTTCCCAATTTACTTTTAATCTTAATCCCATGAAAGATGTCATACAGACAAGGCAGGTTGTCATTGATACTCATTTTAGCATGCAAAGAATCATGTAAATTGATACATTTATTAACTCCTGTGGAAAATTAGTCAAAGAACTCCGTACTGATTTAAATGGTAAAGCAGTTGTAAGTTGTGCAGCAATAATACTGAAGTTCACATGATGCCTTGAGCCTTGTACACTAAAGAATTTTGCAGCAGTGAATCCTTGAATAAAATCATTGTTAGTCTCTCCCGACAGTGTAATATGATTGATTAGATGCCAGTCGTCATCCATTTTATTAAAAATACTGTTGCTGATTTTAATCTCAGCTGCTTATCGGAACGCCCCCAAGATTGGGTGGAAACACAACGAACTGCAGATGCTGGAAACTTGCATAGAACATAAAAAGCTGGGGTAACTCAGTGGGTCAGGCAGCATCTCTGGAGGACGTGTAAGGGTGATTTTTCACGTTAGGACCAGGTAGAATGAAAGGTAGAATGCTGGATTTGCTCATCTGCCAGAAATTACTTTAATTGGCAGACAAAAATCAAATTGGGTGTAACACTGGCCTGTTACCAATTTCAACAGTTTTGCGAGGATTAAAGTTACCCTCTTTATAAGTCACATTCTTGAAGCTCTGACGATATGTGGTCATTTTTTCAATATTAGGGGTCATTTCACATTCCGTGGCAACTGATATTTCTAAGGGGAGTGACCCAGTGGTAGGTGAATATCAATTACTAGTCTGAAACTCCTGGGAGAAATATCTCATGCTTTATAAATCATGCATCTATTGCAGCAATTTGTTTTGTAGGCAGTACTGTTAAGGTCAAGGTACAAGTAATCTGTAGGAAGGAACTGCCTACACAAAATGCTGAAGTTTCTCAGCGGACCAGGCAGCATCTCTAGAGAGAACGAATGGGTGACGTTTCAGGTTGAGACCCTTCTTCAGTCTGTAATGTAATCTGCCCAGTCAAGGGACCTTAAAGGTCACTATCAAGTTGGATACCAAATGAGCTTTGGTAAATTCTAAAGCATATTCAAGTTAATCTTCCCCTTCGTGTACATATCAGGCATCATTGATAACCTGAATCTTTTCGATGAAATTACACACAACCAGCACAGTTGACAAGCCATATGATAAATGATGTGGCATTTATTTGTAGTGCAGTGTTCCACCTATATAATTAAAAATCTCATCTTGTCCACTTCCTGCCATAGAAACATAGAAACATAGAAAATAGGTGCAGGAGTAGGCCATTCGGCCCTTCGAGCCTGCACCGTCATTCAATATGATCATGGCTGATCATCCAACTCAGTATCCTGTACCTGCCTTCTCTCCATACCCACTGATCCCTTTTGCCACAAGGGCCACATCTAACTCCCTCTTAAATATAGCCAATGAATGAGTGTATGTGAGTGTGTGTGTGAGTGTGTGTGTGAGTGTGTGTGTGAGTGTGAGTGTGGATGAATGTGTGTGAGTGTATGTGTGTGTGAGTGAGTGTGTGTGTGAGTGTATGTGTCTGAGTGTATGTGTGTGTGTATGTGAGTGTGTGTGTGAGTCTGTGTGTGAGTGTGTGTGTGTGTGTGAGTCTGTGCGTGTGTGTGTATGTGAGTGAGTATATGTGAGTGTATGTGTGTCAGTGTATGTGTGTATGTATTTGTGTATGTGTGAGTGTGTGTCTGTGAGTGTAAGTGAGTGTATGAGTGAGTGTGGGTGAGTGAGTGTGTATGTGTGTGTGAGTGAGTGTATGTGAGTGAGTGTATGTGAGTGTATGTGTGTCAGTGTATGTGAGTGTATGTGTGTCAGTGTATGTGTGTATGTATGTGTGTATGTGTGAGTGTGTGTCTGTGAGTGTAAGTGAGTGTATGAGTGAGTGTGGGTGAGTGAGTGTGTGTGTGTGTGTATGTGTGAGTGTATGTGTGTGTGATTGAGTGTGTGTGTGGGTGAGTGTATGTGTCAAGATTCAAGATTCCTCGGCAAAGGGCCCCAGGACTCAGCGATGTCGGTCGGTGCCGCCCGTGCTGAGAGCTCCGCCTACCACAGCTCCGCGATGTCGATGCTGCAGGCCCAACGCTCCGGAGCTTCATACGGCGATCCAGGTAGGTATTGCCCGCTCCACGGAGAATCCACCGCTGCCGAAGCTCTGGTCTGGTTCCCGGTCTCCGGTAGGAAAGGCCGCTCCGATCCAGTGGTAGGCTGTGAGGAGGGGGGCGAGGATGCGACTTAGAGAAATTGTAGCATATTTGCCGGGAAGCGACTGGGAAGCGGTTTCCCCCATTACCCTCCCCCACATAGAAAAACTAAAGAATCCCCAAAACACACTGGTTAGACAAACTAAAATTTAAAAAAGTTGGAAAAAAACGGACAGACTGTTGGCAGAGGCACCTTCAATGCGACGCCCCCAGTGGTGTGTGTGTGTGTGTGTGTGTGTGTGTGTGTGTGTGTGTGTGTGTGTGTGTGTTGGAATTTGTGGAGAGATGGAATATTGCATTGGGGGACCAGCTCTCCCGTGTGAATTTAGTATAGTTATATGTTTCAATTTCAGAAAAAAATGGACATCTGACTTAAAAGAAAGGTTAGCGGTCGAGGATAACTTTTTGTTATTTTGTTTCTTAGCATACACATGATATGACTGGGATGTGCTTTGCCCTCTTATATTTACCTCCATTTGGGAAGAGGCTTGGTTTCTAAGTGCTATCCATTTCAAGAACATAGTTGATACAAGCAGCAGTTTCATTGTGGATAAAATCATGACCTGCTACTTTCTCTTAATCACATTCTGGTGAGTCTATCCACAGTAGCTACTCCCTTTTTATCAAAGAGTCCAGTTTCAAGTCATTTCTTTCCAAGTAATCAGCCAGATCAGATAATATATTCTATACAAATATAATATTTTCTGCTTGATTAACCCCTGCTATCTGCCTCCCCCTGTAAACCTTTTGTTCAATCTGTAATTGACTGCTTATGGTTTAAACTAAATGTAGGGAACCTAGTAAGTGCGTCACTTGGATGAACAGACAAGAAGGTCTCGGGTTCAATTTCTGGTCTGTGCTGAATTAACTGATCTTAGCTGGGCCGCTGTAATTGATCATAGCTCTCCTGGGTTTGGAAGATGAAAAATCAGACTATTTCCTGTTCCTGATCATTATCCTGTGTGTATATAAAGAGATGAAAGAAAGAACTCGCGTTTATAAAGTGCGTTTCATGACCTCAGGATGTCCCATGGCATTTTGTGGCCAATGAAGTACTTTTGAAGTGTAATCACTGTTGTAACATAGTGAAACACAACAGCTAATATGCAGACATCAAGGTCCCACAAACAGCATTGAGATAATAACAAGATAATCTATTCTTTAGTGATGTTGATTGAGGGGTAAATATTGGCCAGGGCACAAGGGAAGGCAATTCTGTCCTTTAAACACTGGCATAACCTTCTGAACAGAACTGGAAGTCTTGCAGTGAAACCAATGCCGGCAGTAAGAGATGACAGGTAAAAATGGGGTCAGTTAGAACCCATGCATTTGTAGCTGAAAAACCTGGAAACACTAATTATGTGCAGTCATTCATGAATTAAAATATTTAGGGCTCCTGATATTCTCCCTGCTAATCTGACCAGACGAGGGTGGTAATGATTTGAAATAAATAATAATTAGCATGTATTGATGCTTCAGCTCTATATATGTCTAGTGTAAGCTACCGTTTGTTTATTGAATGAGAGTGTTTCCTAAAAATTGTTTAATGCATGACTTGTCGCAGTTATGGCTTCCTGTCATCATTACAACCAACAGCTATAAACAGATTGTTGTTGTTTTTTTCTATGATCTTTTCTTTGATCTTGAAGTATTCATGTTTAAAGCAAGCATTGCAGTACATTCATAAATTGTGAGACTTTTGTCATCATCCAGTCAGTTGAACATCACTAAGTACCAATAATTAACTGAATATTTAGTTTGATAAAATGGCACAATATCTATATAACTAAAAGTTTCATCTTGACCACTTCCTGTCTGTGCTGTAGATTGATTTTGGAAAAAATGCTACCATATAGCGCTATAATTTTAGGCCATCGTACTCACAGTCCTCCTCCGCTGAGGCTGCCCTGAGGATTTTTCCGATCGATCAAAAATAAAAAAGTTACGAGTGTATAGAAAATCTTGAGAACATCTGATTGGTCCTCTCACCTGCCAATCGCCAGGATGAAGGTAACGCCCATTCCGGGGGAGGGCCAGGACTATAAAACCCCGGATGCCTGGACGAGAGTCAGTCACTTAGGAAGATCGTGAACGAGAGGCAAAAACTGTGATTCTAAGCTGTGGATCAACTGAACTGTGAGTCTGTAATGCACTTGCAATAAATGATTTGTTAGCCCTTAATGATAATGCAGTGATTTGTTTGGTAATTTGGTGGCCTGCACTCTGCTTGAAATGCTGTGAAATTGAATTTGGTGGCCTGCACTCTGCTTGAAATGCTATGAAATTGAATTTGGTGGCCTGCACTCTGCTTGAAATGCTATGAAATTGAATTTGGTGGCATGCACTCTGCTTGAAATGCAGGGAAATTGAATTTGGTGGCCTGCACTCTGCTTGAAATGCTGATGGAATATGCACTCAGCTTGAAATGCTATGGAATAGAATATGGTGGCCTGCACTCTGCTTGAAATGCTATCAATTGAATTTGGTGGCCTTCACTCTGCATGAAATGCTATGAAATTGAATTTGGTGCCCTGCACTCTGCATGAAATGCTATGAAATTGAATTTGGAGGCCTGCACTCTGCTTGAAATGCAGGGAAAATGAATTTGGTGGCCTGCACTCTGCTTGAAATGCTGAGAAATTGAATTTGGTGGCCTGCACTCTGCTTGAAATACTATGAAATTGAAATTGCTGGCCTACACTCTGCTTGCATTGCTGTGAAATTGAATTTGGTGGCCTGCACTCTGCTTGAAATGCTATGAAATTGAATTTGGAGGCCTGCACTCTGCTTGAAATGCTATGAAATTGAATTTGGTGGCCTGAATTCTGCTTGAAATGCTATGAAATTGAATTTGGTGGCTTACACTCTGCTTGAAATGCTATTAAATTGAATTTGGAGGCCTGCACTCTGTATGAAATGCTGTCAAATTGAATTTGGTGGGCTGCACTCTGCTTGAAATGCTGTGCAACTGAATTTGTTGGCATGCACTCTGCTTGAAATGCTATGAAATTGAATTTGGTGGCCTGCACTCTGCTTGCAATGCTGTGAAATTGAATTTGGTGGCCTGCACTCTGATTGAAATGCTAGGAAATTGAATTTGGTGGCCTGCACTCTGCTTGAAATGCTATGACATTGAATTTTGTGGCATGCACTCTGGATGAAATGCTGTGAAATTGAATTTGGTGGCCTGCATTCAGCTTGAAATGCAGTGAAATTGAATTTGGTGGCCTGCACTCTGCTTGAAATACTATGAAATTGAAATTGGTGGCCTGCACCCTGCTTGCATTGCTGTGAAATTGAATTTGGTGGCCTGCACTCTGCTTGAAATGCTATGAAATTGAATTTGCTGACCTGCACTCTGCTTGAAATGCTATCAATTGAATTTGGTGGCCTGCACTCTGCTTGACATGCTGTGCAACTGAATTTGGGGGCCTGCACACTGCTTGAAATGCTGTGAAATTGAATTTGGTGGCCTGCACTCTGCTTGAAATGCTATGAAATTGAATATGGTGGCCTGCACTCTGCTTGAAATGCTATGAAATTGAATTTGGTGGTCTACACTCTGCTTGAAATGCTACGAAATTGAATTTGGTGGCGTGCACTGTGCCTGAAATGATGTCAAATTGAATTTGGTGGCCTGCACTCTGCTTGAAATGCTGTGCAACTGAATTTGGTGGCATGCGCTCTGCTTGAAATGCTGTGAAATTGAATTTGGTGGCCTGCATTCAGCTTGAAATGCAGTGAAATTGAATTTGGCGGCATGCACTCTGCTTGAAATGCAGGGAAATTGAATTTGGTGGCCTGCACTCTGCTTGAAATGCTGAGAAATTGAATTTGGTGGCCTGCACTCTGCTTGGAATACTATGAAATTGAAATTGCTGGCCTACACTCTGCTTGCATTGCTGTGAAATTGAATTTGGTGGCCTGCACTCTGCTTGAAATGCTATGAAATTGAATTTGGTGGCCTGCATTCTGCTTGAAATGCTATGAAATTGAATCTGGTGGTCTACACTCTGCTTGAAATGCTATGAAATTGAATTTGGTGGCTTGCACTCTGCTTGAAATGCTGTCAAATTGAATTTGGTGACATGCACTCTGCTTGAAATGCTGTGCAACTGAAATTGGTGGCATGCACTCTGCTTGAAATGCTGTGAAATTGAATTTGGTGGCCTGCACGCCGCTTGCAAAGCTGTGAAATTGAATTTGGTGACGTGCACTCTGCTTGAAATGCTAGGGAATTGAATTTGGTGGCCTGCACTCTGCTTGAAATGATATGACATTGAATTTTGTGGCCTGAACTCTGCTTGAAATGCTATGTAATTGAATTTGGTGGCATGCACTCTGCATGAAATGCTGTGAAATTGAATTTGGTGGCCTGCATTCTGCTTGAAATGCAGGGAAATTAAAATTGGTGGCATGTACTCTGCTTCAAATGAAGAGGAATTGAATTTGGTGGCCTGCACAGTGCTTGAAATGCTGAGAAACTGAATTTGGTGGCCTGCACTCTGCTTGAAATGCGGTGCAATAAATTTGGTGGCTTTCACTCTGCTTGAAACGCTGTGAAATTGAATTTGGTGGCCTGCACTCTGCTTGAAATGCTATCAATTGAATTTGGTGGCCTGCACTCCGCTTGACATGCTATGAAAATGAATTTGGTGGTCTGCACTCTGCTTGAAATGCTGTGCAACTGAATTTGATGGCCTGCACTCTGCTTGAAATGCTGTGAAATTGAATTTGGTGGCCTGCACTGCATGAAATGCTAGGAAATTGAATTAGGTGGCCTGCACTCTGCTTGAAATGCTATGACATAGAATTTGTGGCCTGCACTCTGCTTGAAATGCTATGAAATTGAATTTGGTGGCCTGCACTCTGCTTGATATGCTGTGAAATTGAATTTGGTGGCCTGCCTTCTGCTTGAAATGCAGTGAAATTGAATTTGGTGGCCTGCACTCTGCTTGAAATGCTATGAAATTGAATTTGGTGGCCTGCACTCTGCTTGAAATGCTATGAAAATGAATTTGGTGGCCTGCATTCTGCTTGAAATGCTATGGAATTGAATTTGGTGGCCTGCACTCTGCTTGAAATGCTATTAAATTGAATTTGGTGGCCTGCACTCTGCTTGAAATGCTGTCAAATTGGATTTGGTGGCCTGCACTCTGCTTGAGGTGCTGTCAATTTGAATTTGGTGGCCTGCACTCTGCTTGAAATGCTGTCAAATTGGATTTGGTGGCCTGCATTCAGCTTGAAATGCTGTCAAATTGTATTTGGTGGCCTGCATTCTGCTTGAAATGCAGTGAAATTGAATTTGGTGGCATGCACTCTGCTTCAAATGCAGGGAAATTGAATTTGGTGGCCTGCACTCTGCTTGAAATGCTGAGAAATTGAATTTGGTGTCCTGCACTCTGCTTGAAATGCGGTGCAACTGAATTTGGTGGCATGCACTCTGCTTGACATGCTATGAAAATATATTTGGTGGCCTGCACTCTGCTTGAAATGCTGTGCAACTGAATTTGGTGGTCTGCACTCTGCTTGAATTGCTGTGAAAATGTATTTGGTGGCCTGCCTCTGCTTGAAATGCTAGGAATTTGAATTTGGTGGCCTGCACTCTGCTTGAAATGCTATGATATTGAATTTGTGTCCTGCACTCTGCTTGAAATGCTATGATATTGAATTTGTGTCCTGCACTCTGCTTGAAATGCTATGAAATTGAATTTGGTGGCCTGCACTCTGCCTGATATGCTTTGAAATTGAATTTGGTGGCCTGCCTTCTGCTTGAAATGAAGTGAAATTGAATTTGGTGGCCTGCACTCTGCTTGAAATGCTATGAAATTGAATTTGGTGGCCTGCGCTCTGCTTGAAATGCTATGACATTGAACTTTGTGCCTACACTCTGCTTGAAATGGTATGAAATTGAATTTGGTGGCCTGCATTCTGCTCGAAATGCTATGACATTGAATTTGGTGTCCTGCACTCTGCTTGAATTGCTGTGAAATTGAATTTGGTGGCCTGCACTCTGCTTGAAATGCTATGACATTGAATTTGGTGTCCTGCACTCTGATTGAATTGCTGTGAAATTGAATTTGGTGGCCTGCACTCTGCTTAACATGCTATTTCAAGGAATAGCCGTGAGTGAACTGCCAGCCCACAAGCCCTGAGTGACTAAGCTGCCAGACCACCAGCCTTGAGTGACTGAGCTGCCAGCCCACCAGCCCTAAGTGACTGAGCTGCTAGCCGACCAGGCCTGAGCGACTGAGCTACCATCACACCAGGCCTGAGTGACTGAGCTTCCAGCCTACCAAGCCTGAGTGACTGAGCTGCCAGCCCAATAATCCATTTGGCCCACAATGTCCATACTAGCCCTCTGGAAACCAGTCCCTTCGGCCCACAACACCAATACTAACGTTACAGTAAGCTCCCCCCCCCCCCAACGGGTCCCACTTAGTCTAGTACTTTATAGAAAAGAGAATCAGCATAAATTCCTTTACTTTATTCTTTTTTTATCTATTGAGCTACACTGTGAGATTCTATTCACCATAAATTTGCCATACTCCACCATTAACTTCACCAACAGTCAAGAAATTACAATTTAATGCAAGCCATTCCTTTGTGTATCATAAAACCACTTGATTTACCTTGTTAATACAAGTTATAAAGAAGAAGGAGTTTATTCGAAATGAAGAGTTATTTACAAGAGGCTTTCTGTTCCGATCATCACAATCTGGCTGACTTAATGCTGTTCTTCCTTAGTTTGGTGTTACTGTGTATGCATTTTTCACGTGTACAATCAAAACTGCTAAGTCTGTCCACTTGGCGATATTTTAATTGTTGTAATTAACCTACAAATTGTCCGAATCGAGCATCCCTTGACAAATGCCACGACTCAAATTGTGCTCTTTGTGTTTTGCACACTGCAAATTTAAAACACCAACATAATATTTATAGGTCATCTGGATTTTATATAGCTAGGTTCAATGGTTTAATCATTTAACTAATTATATTTTAAAAAGGGGGGAAAGTGAAACGAATAATAGATGAAAAAGTAAGGCAAATCGGAGTGAAATTATTTGCAGAAGGAAAAGAGATAGAAAGGAAAAGTAGTTAAAAGACATTCAAATGGGGATGTGTTGCTGCTTGCAAGAGCGAGTCTTCAAAGACACATGTTCCTTTTAGGACTGCCAAAGTTAAGCCAAGGCATTATAGTATCATAAATCATTAATTAAATGGATATTTGAGAATGAAGTTAGACAAAAATGCTGGAGAAACTCAGCGGGTTAGGTGAGAATGAAGTAATAGTTCTAATAGTCTTCTATAATATTAGCCCATTATAACAGTGTAAATTGAGCAGTTTTATGATACAGAAATGCATTACAATGTAATTTATTTCGTGTTTGGTGGAATTAATGGTGGAATGGGGGAACATTTTCAACAATTTAAGGCACATTAAATCTCACGGTGTATTGTTTCCTGACCATGATTTGATAACATTTTAATGTATTTACAGTGGTTGGTAAGTATGGACCAATAATAATTTCTGTGCAGGAGAATCTAGTGCAGGAGAATTTCTGTGCAGGAGAATATTATTGCTAGCCTATCATGATTCAAACGTTTTTGGAGATGAACACATTTCATTTTAAATTGTGGTAACAGTAGAATAAGGAGCAAGCCATTTAGAACAGAGATGGGGAAACACTTTTTCTCACAGAGAGTACTAAGTCTGTCGAATTCTCTGCCTCAGAGGGCGGTGGAGGCAGCTTCTCTAGATGCTTTCAAGAGAGAGCTAGATAGGGCTCTTAAAAGTAGTGGAATCAGGGGATATGGTGAGAAGGCAGGAACAGGGTACTGATTGGGGATGATCAGCCATGATCACATTGAATGACGGTGCTGGCTCGAAGGGTCGAATGTCCTACTCCTGCACCTATTGTCTATTGTCTGTAGTCTATAAAACAATTGGAAATATTGCAATATTGTATATAATTGTCATATTTTACACCTGTCAGGATATCTGAGAGAAAATTATAGCCCACTTTCTCTCCAACTCTTTGGGATGTCCTGAAGTAATTAAAAAAATCTTAAAATAGACAAAACTGGAGAAACTCAGCGGCAACATCTATGGAGCGAAGGAAATAGGTAACGTTTCGGGCCGAAACTCTTCTTCAGACTTTGGAATATTTTAAGATTAATCATGGGAGGCATGACTTAAAAAAAAAATCACATACAAATGCATTGAACCAGCAGTTCTGAAATGTAAATTTCTTATTTGTCATCTAATTATGGACAGTGAGTTATCTATGAAGTGTGATAAAATAGACATAAAAATTTCTACGATGCATCTGCAGAAGTTGTTGGGGACACGAGAAAATTCCTATGCCTTCTAAGGATGAAGAGGGGTTGGGTGCTTTCTTGGTCATTGCTTCAATATGGCTGGTCCTGGACAAGTTGCTGGTGATATTTACTCCTCGGAACTTGACCCTTTCCACCATTGAGGGAAAGATTATTGTCTAGCAATAGGTTACAAGGTCGTCAATCTCCTTCCTATACTCCATCTCATCAGCATTTGACATCCATCTCACTGCTGTGGTGTCATTTGCGAATTTGTAAATTGTGTTGGATATGTGTTTGGCTGCACAGTCATGCACGAGGTACTGATTAGAAAACAGACCCCACCACCTCTAACCTTGCCCGAAGATGCCGTAAGGCCCATTGACTGAAGGTAGAAGCCCTCAGTCTGAATGGCATAGTCAGGTATGTCAGGTATGAGCCATGTCTCACAGTTCTCTGAGGTAGGTCAATCTGGCTTTACGTTCAAGCAGCTCGTTCCCCATGGACAGCACATCAATCAGCAGTATGCTAGGGAGGGGGGTATTGAAACCATGTTGTTTCAGCCCATATCCCACATTTCCTTGCGAGGGTCGGGCCTCTGGCCTGGTTGGCACCCGATGCCTGGAATTGTCGTCGGGTGCTACCTTGGTTCAGACTTCTGACCTGGAGTCTGCGTAGGTCAGGGAGTTGGGCCTCTGGCCTGGCTGGCTCATATAGATTGGTGTTGGTGATGGATGGTCCCGGAGGTCGGGTCCTCAGCCTGATTGGACCCCGCAGCCAGAAACCACTGTCAGGAAGTCCAGGAGGTTGCGTCCGGTGTTCATTGAGGTCGAGGTTGGGCTGTGGAATCGTCCGCTGCCTGCAGGTTGGGGCCTATTCCCGGTTGGGCCTGGAGGCCCGCTCTAGGGGTCAGCAGCTCCACTGGGACGCCGGTCGAGTTGTCCAGAGGCTCCAGGAGGTTGGTAGGCCGCAAGTATCATTGGTCACGGTAGGACTGAGGGGAGAACAAAGGGAGCATTATTAATATGATAAATTATACCTGGGAGTTGAGACCTGTTCACGATCAGGCCAGTTGTGGTGCTGGCAGCTCCCGGGAGGGGGGATGAGGGGGGCAGGGTTGCCAGTAGAGTTAGTCTGAGGCTTCGGGAGGTCAGTAGGCTGCAAGTCTCGACACACACTTTGGTCCGATCCTTGCGGCTCCTAGAGTTGTTCCAGTAGCTCTTTTGATCTTGGGAGTCGGAGAATCAACAGTTCTGAGCAGAAATTATGAAGTGCATAGTTAGAGTAATAACATTGCCGTTGGACTAAAGGTTTATAAAAGTGCAATGAATGTAATGAATGATTGCAGATCCATTTCTGGAACCAGTACACAGAGAGTTGCCTGGCCTTGGCGCTGTCCTGGGTTTTTGGCACCATTCCTCTCTACCCTACAATCCTTAAGAACAACCGAGTACCCCGCCTGTTTCCCAGGTGTGCCCTTGACCCAATGCATACACCACTATCTCATTTTGATGGGTCCAATTAAATGTTCCACCACTATCCATAGAATTACAAGCATCTTGTGTCTGTACAGAGGTGTGAGGAACCAGGGAGCAAGGTGTAGCTTTTGTTCCCCTGATCCTTCACTGAGAGCATCACTGACTATCAAAAATATCTACCATAGTGGGCTCTCTCAGGTTTAGGCATGACATGTCTTTTTGTGCAGATGAGTGGAATTAATAGTTGCTTTCTCTTGTGGGAAGTCAGCAATGCTGGCAGATCCTCATGGCTGGGATACCAGCTCTTTCTGAAAGTTGATGAAAACAATAATTTATAAAATTAAAGTCTGGGTAACCTTTCCTCTGGACACTTTTAAAGATATTGTGGCAAGAGAGATGAGAGCCATTATGATCTTCACCTTTACAAAGAGAGCAGTCCAAGCACAAAATTAAGACTAAAGGTCTTGCAGTAGAATATCAAATATATCAGTGCCAGCAGCCTTGGAAAACCCTTGCCTAAATGTTCATTGTTCATAAAGAAGATCCAAGTAAGATGTGGTATTGCTGATGGGCGTCTCTTCACCTCCAGCCCAAGGATCCCAACTAACCATTGGTAGCTGGACATGACCACTATAACACTGCCTTGCTAGTGGTATCGAAACTGAGACACTGATATAGTTATGTGTCAGGAGCTAAATGCACCGTGGCACTGTTTTCTATGGAGACTGCACCATGATGATCATTGTATCTTGAAGCACCAATTTACTGCAGTATGCGTGGAAATGGACTTTGGATAAATAGTGACTTCATTGAGAACACTTCAGTTGTTGGAAAGACACCAAGCATATGGAAGTGCCTGATCGAGTTTTCTGATGGACTTGATTTCACCCAATGATCATCTGTATGATCTACTCTGGGTTAAGTAAATCTTTATGCGATTTGTGCACATAAAACAAATGGTAAGTAATCAGATTACAAGGCACTTATCCTTCACATCAAGTCTAACTCTCAAAAAGCCTGTATTTTAGTTTACTCGACTTAAGCTGAACATTGCACCATAAATAATCTGTATCTCTGAAAGGCCAAAAAGAGTACAGTACATTTGGGAAGGTCCGGTCAGATGGTGAAAAGGAACTTCATGAATTAAGATTTTTGAAAGTTGCAATGATGTCTGGTTTTATTGGAAACTGCTGTAATTACACATGATTGCATGTATTCAGCTTTTTGATCATTAAATAGGTCAGTTTATTTCCTTCTCATTTTATCATCTCTTTTAAGTGGATTATTACTCCTCTCATTTTGTTCAAAAACTTGAATGAGACCTTATGGAATAGATACATAATGTGCTTGTTTCCTCTAAATTAAATTTCTTTTATTGTCTGTCTTATTTCCAGTTTGCTGTCCTTTGTTGTGCAGTCTGGTGCTTTGTTCAAGGTTCAAAGAAATGAAACTCTATGAAGCTGCCAAGCTGCTTCTTGTGCCTCAAGGGAATATTCCATGACTCTTGACCATTAATAGACAAAGAGCTGATATTTTATTATGCAATTTGAAGAGTCAACAATGTTTGACATTCATTTGGTCCATTTTTCACACTGAATTAATCTCTGGCAGAGCTTGTCCCTTTTAAAGATCTGTTTGTTCATCAACCTTTTAGGTTGGCTTTGTGATGTAAGCTACACTAGTGGGCAATGAAGTAGATAAACATATTTCCCCTCAATTTTTAACCCTGCAGTCCTGACAGTGCTGATTTGCACTGTTCCAACCCTGGAACGTAAATTATAGAAATAGGCTCTCATCAGTTAGGGATCAGATTTGGAGCCTTACTCTATAACAGGATTTATTTCCACGCCAGGAAGTGCTTTTATCATTTGATAATTTAGGGTGTACTAAGTTGGTCTATTATTAACTTTTGTATTCTTATCTGTTGCATAGTAATCATTTTTAAACACTGTGTCATTACTTGCTCTTTCGTGCGAATTCCAAATTTCTGGGAGTTATATTTAGCATTTTAATAAAAATTCAGTCCTTCTGGCTATAAGCATGAAGGATAGAGACTTTGCTTGGGGCACTGTTGGAAAATTGTATTGAAAGCATTCTCAGAATTGTGTCAGGCATTTAAAATACAGTTTAGGCTAAAAGTTTATTTGCATAATCTGATACATAAAATCCTCGCTGAAATCTTCATGTGGGAGAGAATGGCAAACATTTTTCACTATTTTGTTGTGAAGTGATTCTTGATGTATATAATCAGATTGACATAATGCAGTTTCATTAGTACAATTGAAAATGGGTTTCGCTTGGAAAATAAAGGATTTTTAATTAATGCTAATCCTTCTTCTGTAAGTAACCTGATTTAAGCACTAAAAAATATTTTAAATTAGTAAAATGAACATTTGAATGATTGGCTTGGTATGAAACAGCTTTCAAATCATATCTTATAGTGCCATTGAGTCTTTGAGCATTTCATTCAAATTTCAGATACCATGGTGGCACAGTTGTTGATGCTGCCACATAGCTCTAGCAGGCCCAGTTCGATCCTGACCTCCGGTACAGTATGCAGAATTGGTATTTTAATTATTTTTCTGCTAGATTCCTCCTAACCAATCTCTGGTAGGTTAATTAGCCACAGTAAACCACACCTAGTGTAAATTAATAGCAAAAAGAATCAAATACGTTGCAGGGGCACCGGGAAATAAAGAGAGGGGAATGGGACTGATTGGATCACTCCTTTGGGACGTGACATGGATTTCACAAACCATTTGGCCATCTTTTGCGTTGTTAAAGGTAAAATATATGACAGTAAATATTAATGGTACCTAACTCCAAAAGATTGAACAGTGTCGCAAATCATCTAGGACAAGATTGCTCAGGGAAGGCTCACGATTCAAATATGCTCAGCAGTCCAATTGCTTTTCTTGTGGTAAGGTCAAAAACATGTTTCAAGAAGATTTAGATTGAATATTTTTAAATAAGCATGAAAATATACAGAATCATTTTGTAATTTTAGTTATAATGTGATAGATTATATAGTGACAATTAGCAAGAAATTATTTCTCAATTTTCCAACTGATTATCTCATTAAACTATTTTTTCTCATTGGATAAGTCATTCACTTATCCAGAGCTATGCAAGGAGGAAAATTAAAATCTAGTAGAGGTGGTCTCTAATATCAATTTGTGCAATCTTTAGGCTCTATCTAAACTGTATCCCAAACTTACTGTCAGTGGTCAATCCCATATTCTTTTTTAAGCAGCTCACAGAATTCATTTCCCACTCTATTCACCCTTATTCTTTCTCAATTTATTTGAAGAATGTTTAGAATTGTATCTTACTTTTGTTGATTGGAACCAATTGCAGTTTATGAGTTAATATGTTCAGAGGAAATCATTTAAATTTTATGATTTGCCTCAGCGTTCAGATTGCTACTACTTTTATAGCATTAGCATTTTATCGCTTCACTAAAATCAAAACTGGATTGAACTGAAAACTGTACAGTCAGAAACTTCGTATTTAAGAATTTGGTGAGGCTTAAGAACTATTTAAAACTGAGACACAAGGAACTGCAGATGCTGGTTTATTTTCAAAAAAGATACAAAGTGCTGGAGTAGCTCAGCGAGTCAGGCAGCATCTCTGGAGAACATAGATAGGTGATGTTGAGATAGGACCCCTAAATTGAGCTTCTGATTGAAATTTCCCCCCAAAGCATATTTTTAGTATCTGGAGCTCAGAATAAATGAGTATAAATACTCACAAATAGGAAGTCAGGAGAAAGACTGGCTCACAGTGAAACCTTTGACCTTGAGCTACTTGATTTGACTGTGCGGTCACATAGAGATGAATATGCATCCAACTATCATGATGTCACAGAGAGATTAATATGCATCCACAATCATCTGAAGATCTCTTGTGAATTTCAGCTGTGTGTAGAAAGTTTAGGCAGTCACCTTCAGGTTTGTAACTTAGTAATAGATTGACCTGTTTAAACCCTTCTCAAAAATCCAAAAGGTTCTGATTTGTATCACCTTGGTTCAAATTGACTGTGGTCTGTCATAAACTAAGATTAATCACTTTGTGTAATGCTGGCTGTCCACCTGCATCAGTGACTCTAGATGGATCCCCCTGTTTTGTCCATTTGAGGTACATCTTCTGTGTGGATCCCTTGGGAAGCACCATCAAGTAAAATCTACTTGTTTTGCAAAGGAAGGACGATATCATGACTTGAAAGGGCGCAGCTAGGCATACTTCAAAGAAGAAAATAAAATAATCTTAAAACATGTGTTTGACCTTACAACATGAAAGGTTGTTGATGGTCCTAAATGTAGTTGGACCTTGGAACCCTCCCAAGATGAGTCTAAGATGATCAACATCTAACAACAATCCTTTTGAGACTTGCAATGGAAAAGCCATTTACTTGATCCCCATCTTCTGAAGGTTTCTTGGGACTACATTTCCTCAAGTACTGCCACAGTGTCATGAACATCCACCATCCCACCACTGGAATTCAGCTGTTCTATCCCAGCTTAAATCAAGGCTTTTATGAGTTCCAGTCAGATGGCTTTGATGGATCAAAGGTCATGACCAGTAACAACATTATCTATAAATACACTTAACATAGAAACATAGAAAATAGGTGCAGGAGTAGGTATTTCAGCCCTTTGAGCCAGCACCGCCATTCAATATGATCATGGCTGATCATCCAAAATCAATAACCCGTTCCTGCTTTTTCCCCATATCCCTTGATTATGTTAGCACTAGCTATATCCAACTCTCTCTTGAAAACATCCAGTGAATTGGCCTCCACTGCCTTCTGTGGCAGAGAATTCCACGGATTCACAACTCTCTGGGTGCAATAGTTTGTCCTCATCTCAGTCCTAAATGTTCTACACCTTATTCTTAAACTGTGACCCCTGGTTCTGGACTCCCCTAATGCCGGAAACATTTTTCCTGCATCTAGCCTGTCCAATCTCTTAAGAATCTTATATGTTTCTATAAGATTCCCTCTCATCCTACTAAATTCCAGCGAATACAAGCCCAGTCAATCCATTCTTTCATCATTTGTCAGTCCCGCCATCCCAGGAATTAACCTGGTGAACCTGCGCTGCACTCTCGCTCGCAATAGCAAGAATGTCCTTCCTCAAATTAGGAGACCGAAACTGTACACAATACTCCAGGTTTGGTCTCTCTAGGGCCCTGTACAATTGCAGTAGAACCTCCTTGCTCCTACATTCAAATCCTCTTGTCATGAAGGCCAACATACCATTTGCCTTCTTCGCTGCTGGCTGTACCTGCATGCTTTCTTTCAGTGACTGATATACAAGGACACCCAGGTCTTGTTGCACCTCCCCTTTTCCGAATCTGACACCATTTGGATAATAATCTGCCTTCTTGTTCTTGCCACTAAAGAGGATAGCCTCATACCTATCCAGTTTATACTGCATCTGCCATGCATCTGCCCACTCACCCAACCTATCCAAGTCACCCTGCAGCCTCATAGCATCCTTCTCGCAGCTCAATCAGCCACCCAGCTTTGTGTCATCTGCAAACTTGGAGATGTTACAAACTTGGAGAATTCCTTCGTCTAAATCATTAATGTAGGAATTAAGTGTAACATCTCCAAGTTTGCAGACACAGAACTGGGTGGCAGTGTGACCTGTCCTTGTTATATTTTACTGATTGGCAGAGGCTGATATAATGAAAAGTGATTGCACTGGATATATACAACCCATGGACGTGATCTTGCTGTGAATTTTCTATACTATTGGGTAAAAGCCTATGTTGTGTCCATACTGTAACAGTTTGGTTGGAGAAGTGGTTCTTATCTGCAGAATATATCATCAATTCCTTAGCGGGGATATTGTTGAGCCCTGTAATTCTTGCTGTATGCAATATTTATTCTGTGCAATAACTTGAATTGATTGACACCTAAAGAAGGTATTATCTTACCCCTGAGTTAATAAGTGTATAAGGACATAAAATAACAGGAATAGGCCCTATGGCTACTTGAGCCTGCTCCACCCTTCCATAACATCATGGTTGTTTTGATCTTGGTCTCAGCTACACTTTTATATCTCTTTCCTACAAACATAGATCAAAATTATTTCATATCGCAGCTCTATTTATATTAATTGAGTATAATACCCTGTACCCATTGCATCTTTCCGGGTGAAGAACATAAAATATTCGCCTCCCTCTGATAGAAGAAGTTCCTCCTCATCTACATCTTAAATGGGTTATCCATTATTCCTTATTCTGAAACTAATCTCCCAATTCAGAAATCATTCAGTATGAATTTTGTGTGTTTTGGTAAAAATGCTCATTCTCCTGAGCTCCGCTGAATACAAGTCCAACCTGTCTAACCTTTTCTCATGTCTATATCCCAGGAATCTAGTAGCCCT
Organism: Okamejei kenojei; assembly: GCA_035221665.1. NCBI lineage: Eukaryota > Metazoa > Chordata > Chondrichthyes > Rajiformes > Rajidae > Okamejei > Okamejei kenojei. The sequence continues at coordinate 47,560,357 of CM069131.1, read as the reverse complement.
TCTCCTCCTTAAATGAGACCAGAACTATTAATACTTCATTCAGTTTTGGCAAAACAGCTCTACTTTGAAATTTCATGTGCTTTGCTATACATTCCATTTATTATCTTAATTACCCATTGTATTTCTGCATTTAACATATGTAGGGACTCAGAGCCCTCTTTGAGCAGTGTTCCGTACCTCTTCATTTAAATAGTACTTTTTTTTTTTCATTCATCCTACCAAAGTGGACTAATCTACATGTTGCACACCAACAAATGATCTTTTCCCCCATTTGCTTAACCTATCTATATTATTTTGCAGATTGTTTTATTTCTCCTCACAATTTGCTAACCCACCTATTGTATCATCAACAAATGTGGCTACAGTATACTTGGTCCCTTCACTTAAGTCATTAACGCAGATGGTAAGTATTGTAGCTGGCACTGATACCTTTGGTACCTGACTAGCTATAGCTTGCCAACTTGAAAAGGATCCATTTATCCTGACTCTCTGTTTTGTGCTAGTGAACTATTTTTCATGCTAATATATTAGCCTCAATGCCACATGGGATTACCATGTGTTGTGATCTTTTATATGGAAAATATGCCTTCTGGAAATCCAAATACACTCAATTAACTGACATCCTCAATTCAGCCTGCTCATTAGATTCTTAAAAGCCTCTAGTAAATTTTCCAAATACTATTTTTCTTTCATTAAATGATTTTGACTATGCCTGATTATGTTATAATTTTTAAACAGTGGTGCTTTTCAAGTGATATATTTCAGGCTAATGCACCTATAGTTTAGTATTTTTAGTTATCCCATATAGGTGGATGAAATTTGTTTTCTCCAAATTTACTGATTCGAAGGAATTTTGAAAGATCATAAACAGTGCACCACTCTATCTGCAGAAACGTCTTGTAGTACCTATGGATACAAGGCATTGGATCATAGAACAAATATAGAACAGTACAGCACAGGAGCAGGCCCTTCGGCCTACAATGTCTGTGCTGAACACGATGAAAGGTTAAACTTATTTTACTCTGCCTCGCTACAAACCTCCAAAATGCAACTATTGTACCTGCCTCCACCACCATCCATGGCGCATGTTTCAGGCACCCACCACTCTCTGTAGAAAACGTGCCCCTCCATTAAATGTTTACCTTTTCACCTTAAAGCTATGCCCTCTCGTCTTTGATATTTCCTCCATTAGAAAAAGGTTTGACTTATCTATGCCTCTCTTAATTGTATATACTTCTTTCAGGTCTTTCCTCAGCCTCCAACACACCAGAGAAAACAATACAAATTTGTCCAACCTCTATTTATAGGTAATTCCCTCTAATCCAGACAGCATTCTGTAAACCCCTTCTGCACCCTCTCCAAAACCTTTGCATTCTTCTTGTAATGTGGCAACCTGAATTGCACTCAATATTCCGAATGCACCCTAACCAAAGTTCTACAAAGTTGCAACATGACTTCCTTACCCTTATGGGCCTATCCCACTTAAGCGATTTTTCAGGACTGCCGGTGACTGTTAAGTGCCCGGCAGTCGCCTGAAAAATCAGGAACCGGAATGGCGACTGTCAGAGTGGAACACCCACACACACACAAACATATCACAAAGGCGGGAGCCAGGGCTAGCGGGGGGAGCGCTGTCTGAAGAGGAGATACAGACGCACACCACGATGAACAGGAAGGAGATACAGACGCACACCACGATGAACAGGAAGGTTGGCGCTGTAATTAAGACGGCTAGCACAGTGTACGGTAAGTCCTTTAAAAGAGGGGGAGGAGAAGGGGGGAGAAGGAGGGAGAAGACTTTTAAGAAGCCAGACAACTTTTAATAAGCCTGAGATACACAGCTGTGAAGTTCGGCGGGCGTTTAACATTACCCGTTGGTTATCCTTGGTTCTGAACACTACTGCTTACGATTTTTTTTCCCCAATGAGCCAATGAAATTCACTGGTCGGCACATGCTACAACCTACGAGAACCTAAGAGAACCTTCGACCTCTGGCGACCTCCTGGCGACTAGGACCTCCTTGCGACCCACCTACGGCTCGAGAATTCTCGCTAGTCTCCATGGCGGCTTCATTCTAGTCGGCGCTAATTTTACAACATGTTGAAAAATTCTTGGTGACCATAATGAGGCCGCGACTAGTTCCCAGAATGTGGGAACTCCTCACGACCATGAAGGCGACTCCGCGGCAACCATCTGCGAACATGTGGCGACTGCATAGTCTCCTGCAGTCGCCTAAAAGGTCGCCTAAGCGGGACAGGCCCATTATACTTAATGTCCTGACTGATGAAGGCAAGCATACCATGCTTTCATTACCTTCTATCTACTTGCAATACCACATTCAGGAAGCTAGGCACTTGGCCCCCTAGATCCCTCTGTACATTAAGGCTGTTGAGGGCTTGCCATTAAAAGGGTCTTGTCAGTCAGAATGTCAGGGATTAATAACTGCAATCTTGTCAGTCATTAATCCCATTAGTTTCTTGATTACCTTCCCCACCCCGCTGTCTTATGTTCTTCCCTTTCTTTTGAACTTGGATGTTCTACTATTATCAGGTTGTATACAGAAATTTCTAAAATTGATACAGATAATTGTTCAAGGTCTTTGCAATGTTCTTATTTGTTTAACGATCAACATTAATGCTGGCTACCATCTTCCTTTTGAGATAGTTACTGTTTGTGTGTATCACGGGCATATGTGACATTAATATCAGTCGTAAAAACTTGGTTAGCCTGTCTGAGAATTATAAATACAATAATTAAGAACTGTTTCTCAGTAACACAGTATGTAATATAAAACATTACATTGTGTAATTATAATTGCTGAAAATAATTTTTGATAAAACAAATAACAAATTATTTATGTGTAGGAAAGAACTGCAGATGCTGGTTTAAATCGAAGGTAAACACAAAATGGTGGAGTTACTCAGGAAAGAAAGAATGGGTGACGTTTCGGGTCGAGACCCTTCTTCAGACTCTGAAGAAGGGTCTCGACCCGAAATGCCACCTATTCCTTCTTCCCGGAGATGCTGCCTGTCCCCCGAACAAATTATTTAGTTACCAATATATTTTAGTTTTAAATAAGAAATTTGGTGATTTAACGTTTTTTTAAGATACTAATCCATAGTAACTATCTGTTGCGTTACTTGTAATCCATTGTTGTACCAGGTGTAGAAATTGTACCAGCCTACTTTATTTTCTCAGCCAATAAATTGAGACGTATTTTAGGCTCTTCTGCTTGAGATTTGTTTTCCACGTCAGTTCATACAAACTGTACGTAATCGTTTGTGTGACTCTCGTAGTTGAAAAAATAGTTCAACTTCCCAGTAATCCAGTAAAATTATTTTTGAAGGCTAGAACATTGAAAATATAGCCCATTTACATGTTAAGACTTTCTATCTTTTGCATTGTTGTGTGATGAAAGGATTGCTGACTGTCTCCTGTTAAACTGGCCATGTAATGTACTCTGCTTCATTTAATTTTTAAATTCCAATTTGAATGGTGGGTCATTTTGAAAGTGAACTGAAACTATTTTTAAATTGTACCAAATTGCTAATGGGCCAAGAAAGAGTTGAGAAGTCTTATCAGATGTCTGATATTCTCTGTCCAACAGTGCTGAAAGTCTCTCAGTGTTACTGATTAAAGTTCAGTCACCGCTTTGTCTAGGAAGTATCTACTGCTCCAAGTCCATCATATTAACCTGTACCAATGGAAATGATTAAAGTGCTTTGTACTGATGTCTTACTCAAACGGCAGTGGAGCATGGCTGGTGCCAGCTGCAAAGCTTCAACTAATTCAGACCAAATGTCTGTCCACACAAAGAGCACTACAAGTCTGGAAATTTGATAACAACTGATTTGAAAACATTAGCATCAAACTTTCCAGACCTGTAGATGTTACAATAAATCTATTTAAATTGCTTAAAAAACTGTGTTACTGATTACATTTGAGATCCTTTGCTTCACAGACATTTGATGTACTTCACCGTTTATGAAGCTATTGGAAAAGCTCACTAGTGACTGAAGAGTAACTGTACAACTATTTTAATATGAGGTTTGCATAAAATACCTCAATGCAGGCTACCGTATAGTATATTTTACAAAGGTGGTATGTAAGATTCCATATGATGGTGATTTAACTTTTTTTTCTGAATGAAATTCTGTATGCTGTGCATTTGTTACATACCATGCACAATTACTTATCTGATTGAAGAAATTAACAATGAGGTCTAATGAAATAGATGCTGTAGGTTTTGATTTCAGCCTAATTATTCCATTATATTAAAAAACATTAATATACTTTGACTCGTTTTGTATTGCTCTCTGGTTTTAATTTTTTTAAGGATTGTTTGTTAGGCAGCCACAGCCTGAAGCACTCTATTAAGATAATAACAATTTTAATCTCCTGTCTTTTCAAGAAGAGACAGAAAGTCATTCCTATGAATTTAATGTTAACATGAAGAGGTCCAGAGGGCTCCAGCTAGGCTGATTAAAGGCAGAGGAAGATGGATGGAGTCTTTCTTGATCAGCAGGCCACTGTCTCCTGCTGGGTGTCAGTCTATGCCTTTGTACTGGTCAGTGGGTATGAGGAGCTTGACAGTCACCCAGCCAAAAGGGAAAGACTTCCCTTTGGCTGCTTTGTGTGCAAGTATTTGCAAACTGGTGTGACACATGATCTCCCCTCCCAACAAGACCACTCATTAGGCTGATTTTCACTTCAAAGTTTGTATTATCAGCTATCTCTAAAGGCAATTAGGAATGGGCGGCTTTCGGCATCAGACACTTTGTGATGCTATAGTGACTCATCTTTATTGATTCTTTTGTCACAATAGACAGTGATTGAGATGATATGACTGTTGCCTACCAACCCCTTTGACAGGTAAACACTAGAGTAAAACTGTGTAATTAACTTAGAGTCAGCACAGGCACTATTAAATGCTCTGAAATCCCACAGAGTTTTCCTCACAAAGCACATTCAACAAGTTCCAAGAATTTAACAGAAGGTACAAGGAAATCTTAAGTGGTAAACAGAAATCTGGCATTCCATTTCCACCAATCTTTCCTCCATATTGCATAAATTGTTACAAAGCATTTTAATTTGCACTTATAACATTTTTGACAACCAATCTGCTGCCACCTGTTGGTGATGTTGATGAATTTTGCAGAATATCTCATTTTCACCAATGAAGTTAAGAAATCCAGTAGATCAATTATATTTATTATTAAGAATGCGTGTCACAATTCTTGCACACCAAGATTCTAATATACTTTATTGCAATTTAGTATCATGAGAATAATTTTGTTTTCAACATTAATTGTTTCTTCGAGCTATATTAGAGCACAGTATCTTAAAGAAGTTTAGTTATCAATTCCCCCTCTGTTGGCCAATCCGTTCCAGCCCATACCCTTCAAGAAAATGTGTTAATAAGTGCCTTGTATAACGACAGTATAATTGTAATGATCCTGTTTACTGGATTTCTTACTGGATTTCAGTAAGGCCTTTGACAAGGTTCCCCATGGAAGATTGGTTAAGAAGGTTCAATCTTTGGGTGTTAATGGCGGAGTAGCAAGATGGATTCAACTGTGGCTGAATGGGAGATGTCAGAGAGTAATGGTGGATGGCTGTTTGTCAGGTTGGAAGCCGGTGACCAGTGGGGTGCCTCAGGGATCTGTGTTGGGTCCACTGTTGTTTGTCATGTACATCAATGATTTGGATGATGGGGTGGAAAATTGGATAAGTAAGTATGCAGATGATACTAAGATAGGTGGTGTTGTGGATAATGAAATAGATTTTCAAAGTCTACAGAGAGATTTGGGCCATATGGAAAAGTGGGCTGAAAGATGGCAGATGGAGTTTAATGCTGATAAGTGTGAAGTGCTACATCTTGGCAGGACAACTCAAAATAGGACGTACATGGTAAATGGTAGGGAATTGAGGAATGTTGTGGAACAGAGAGATCTAGGAATAACTGTGCATAGTTATTGAATCGCATGTAGATGGGGTGGTAAAGAAAGCCTTTGGTGTGCTGGCCTTTATAAATCAGAGCATTGAATATAGGAGCAGGGAAGTAATGTTAAAATTGTACAAGGCATTGGTGAGACCAATTCTGGAGTATGGTGTACAATTTTGGTCGCCTAATTATAGGAAGGATGTCAACAAAATAGAGAGAGTACAGAGGAGATTTACTAGAATGTTGCCTGGGATCCAGCAACTATGTTACAGAGAAAGGTTGAACAAGTTAGGTCTTTATTCTTTGGAGCGCAGAAGGTTAAGGGGGGACTTGATTGAGGTCTTTAAAATGATGAAAGGGATAGACAGAGTTGACGTGGATAAGCTTTTCCCATAAGGGTAGGGAAGATTCAAACAAGAGGGCATGACATGCAAATTAAGGGACGGAAGTTTAGGGGTAATGTGAGGGGGAACTTCTTTACTCAGAGGGTGGTGGCTGTGTGGAATGAGCTTCCAGCAGAAGTGGTGGAGGCAGGATCGATTTTAACATTTAAAAGTAAAGTGGATAGGTATATGGACGGGAAGGGAATGGAGGGGTATGGTCTGAGTGCAGGTAGATGGGACTATGGGGAAAACAAATGGTCGGCACGGACTGGAAGGGCCGAGAGGGCCTGTTTCCGTGCTGTAATTGTTATATGGTTATTATAGTTCATAACGGTCTTCTTTTCAGGATGGCGCAGTGGTGCATCTGGTAAAACTGCATCACAGCTCCAGAGAACCAGAAAATAGACACAAAAGGCAGGAGTAACTCAGCGGGACAGGCAGCATCTCTGGAGAGGAATGGGTGATCCTTTTTCAGATTGGTTAGGGATAATGGAAATGAGAGATATAGATGGTGATGTGGGGAGATAAAGAACAATGAATGGAAGATGCAAAAAAGGGACGATTATAGAGGAAACAGGCCATTGTAGGGTGAAAATGAGAAGCTAGTGCGACTTGGGTGGGGGAAGGAAAGAGATAGATGGAATGGCGGGGCTACCTGAAGTGAGGGAAATCAATATTTATACCACTGGGCTGTAAGTTGCCCAAGCAAAAGATGAGATGCTGCTCCTCCAATTTGCGTTTAGCCTCAAGGGCTTGTCCCACTTAGGCGATTTTGTCGGCGACTGCCAGCGATAGTCATAGTCGTAGCAGGTCGCCGAAAAAAAAAGGCGATTGGACCCACCCTACGACAATGTCTACGACAACTTACCACCTAGTCGTCGTCAAGCTACTGACAACCGGAGACTCATTAGGACGTCCACCTACGACCACACCTACAACAACCTACGACCACACAGGCGACAACCTATGACAACTGAACTCAACCTACGTCCACCTGCGACAAGCTGCGACAAGCTATGACCCTGCCGGCAACAACTGGAGACAACTGAAGACAATTCAGTCGCTGGTACCTGTTGCCTTTTGACATAGGTTGACGTAGATAGTTGCCAATGCAATTCACCAAAGTGATCACCCGGCGATTACCTGCGTCACCTGCCGACGCAGGTAATCGACACAGGAGAACACAAGCTACGCCAAGCCGCAGTCGCCGAAAGGTTTTGAACATTTCAAAATCCAAGCAATGTGGTTTGGCCTATAGTACTCACTCATTCAGACATGATTCCCAGCAGGCATTACTGCAATTTTATTCTATCCATAATTGCTATTCCAGAGGAGATGATGACTTCATAGCAACCCCCTACCATTAAGGGGCCAAACCTCAGACTTTCTGAACATTGTTCCTCGGCTGAATTTTGCATTGTCTGGCTGGTCACTGAGGGAACCTTGCATTGTTACAACCCCCTGCTATGTGCAGAAGCCCATTCCACAACGTGTTGAAGTGTGTTTTCTTTGCCATTTTTATAGGAGGCATTGTTCTCAGTGGGCATTTGGGCTCTGTTTTTGAGAAGCGATCGATAAAATGCCAACATGCAAAATTGACACCCACAATCCATGGCTAAACCAGGTTCTTGCATCCTGACTGGAGGATCATAGATACATCACCCATCCTCCAACTAATGACAGACAATAATACGTCCTTACAGATCCTATCACACTTGCAGTTATCTACATTCCTGTAGTTTTAAAATGTCTAATGATTAGAAAAATCAGGTGCCAATTAACAACCCCTTTTTAAAAAAATCTCATAAAAGTAATTAAATATTTAATGGTAATATTTTAATACTTTGTTAGAACTTGCTGTGATGTGTTATTTAGAGTTGCATCAGTTATGTTTTATTTTAACACATGCAATGTGCTGCAGCCAATATGACGCTTCAAATAATACATTGCTTTACAATGAATACATAGACTTAAATTGCCACGGGGTTTGAACTATAACAAGCTACAACGCTTTCCACGAGAGATGAATCAATTCCATCTTCTTTCGTAAAATAACACAAAAACTATGTGATCCCGAGGGTGTAACAGCAGTTCTTAATTTATATGAAGCATATTTGTCAGGTAACCATATTCTTTTACTATCTGCCTGTTAGGAAACATCAGACAAGCATGTTGTGCCAGTTCAGTTCCTTTATGATTCTACCTCTGGCTCTTCCGTAATATGGTTAGGTTTTTACTGCAAGTACATTTCCACTTCACACAGTTTCCCCATTAACCAGCAGCTGAAGTGCAAAATAATGTAACTGTTCAAATTTCAGTGGTGTGTTGGTATTAAATAGTGGATTAAATGTGCAAATTAACCCACCTAAAGCATGACAATGACAGAGCTCAGGCACCTGACCCGCTGTGTTCCTCCAACATTTTGTGTTTTGCTCAGGATTCCAGCATTTGTAGGCCTTGTGTCTTTAGAACACTTCTCAATCTCCTTTCAAATGTATTGATCTTGAATTTTATTACCAAGTCCATTGATTAAGCTTTTAAAGAAGGAACTGCAGATGCTGGAGAATCGAGGGTACACAAAAAGCTGGAGAAACTCAGTGGGTGCAGCAGCATCTAAGGAGCGAAGGAGATAGGCGACGTTAGATGCTGCTGCACCTGCTGAGTTTCTCCAGCTTTTTGTGTACCATTGATTAAGCTGTTGGAGATTGGGCTTGTAATTACTGAAAGACCATGAGAATCAGATAAATGTGCGCTCCAATATGCCACTCATTAGCTAGCATCTGATTAGAGCTGTGTACAAAATCCTAGCATTTGTTATGTGACCAATAACTGTTTTTTATGTCAGGACAGATCCAAGCAGGCAAATAATCGTACGGTCACATCACCATCTTCTAGTCATGGATTGAGACTCTCGCTTATAAAATACTTCTGAATTTTGAAAATTCTTCTAAAATTAATAAACTGATTCTTAATGAAAATCAATTAACAGCATCCTTCTCTCCACAGGGAACCCTGGATCAAGCCCTTGTCCACCCCACCCAATATATTTCAGTACCTGATGCTTGTCCATGCCTCAAACATTAGGAATTTGAGTCTCATTCCCTTCATACATCATTGCAAGTGTTCAAGACACGTACCGACAGCGTTCAAGAGACAGCTAGGCATTGGAAAAACATCCACCACTAACCTCGAGAGAGAGAGAGAGAGAGAGAGAGAGAAGGGGGTACAGAGCCACCCGCAAATATAAATATAAACTCGTTCATTCCCCTTAGTCACCATGGTTTGTGAGAGTCATTGATGGAAAAAAAACTGGGAGAAACAGTGGTTGCAAAAGATGTATTTCTGCCTTTTTGGCAACTGAAGTAGTAATATACTGCAAAGGATCTGAAAGAAAATGTCACTGCACGCTTTATTCTCACATTCATGTATGTATATTCACGCACACCACCAAGGCACACCTAACCTCTGTTGGTCATTGTATGGCTTGGGCCAGAGAAAGACAAAACTGGATCAAATAATATATTTGTTTTCAATCATCCAGCTTTTAGATCTACTCAAAGACAATTTCATATTCATTTTGTAAGGTGCATTGTTTATTTTATTGCCTATCTCAAATGTTTATCACTGTGTGTCCGGATTTATCTAACTCCATCTTTAGAGTATCACCATGAATTTCAGTGAGATCATAGACAATGAAACACTGTAAACTGAAGCATTGCATACATTAGGTCTATAACTGGAATTCATTTATAAAAATATACTTTTATATAATCAACCTGCACCCTAGATAGTTATCTTCGTGAAATTTGATTGGTACACAGCAAGGTGACTGAAAACTGCTTCCATCAATGGAGTTGGATGCAGGAAAGGAGAGATATGAAGTTTTGAATCATGGAATTGTTATGTCACAGAAAGAAGCTTTTCAAACCATTCAGTCTCTGCAAAAAAACAATAGAGCTACCCAGTCCCGACCTTTCTTTGAATTCCCGTAAATTATCGTCTCTTTAGCATCAATATAATTCCTAGTTGATCCTGGATACAAATGGATATCTCTGTTCTTATTTAGGATTGTCAGGCAATACTACATTATAATAATAACTCCCTCAGAACTACTAAACTAACTGCAAAACAATTTCAAAAATTAATTGAGAGCAATGATGTTGAGATATCTGGGCTTAATGTTCTTGATTGTAGGCTTCAGAGTCTGTGTGTAGCCCAGAACTAAGAATTTCAATAGTCTTGGAACGAATGTAAGCTGCACATCCAAATCATATCATATACTTATTAAAAGTCTGATCTTGTACATGTGTATATGTGTGTGTATATATGGTTGTCTTTACATCTTTGCATAAACACTATACGGTAACGATTACATTTTTACATATTCCGAATTTTCCCGTCATGGCCTGGGATCACCTTATCTGAGCTTTATTTCTCGACTTATTCTCGATTCATTATTGATTAAAAGTAAAAAAAAGTCAAAATAATTTGAAATTAAAACCACCAGCTTCAACTGATGATGTTGCAATGGCTCAGTTAGCAGAGATCAGCCTCGATGAAGATTTCATTCTATATTTGACAGGTTATTCACGATTAGCATTAAAAATGCCAACTTAACTTTCACAAGACTTTTACATACTCTGATTCACATTTCCCCCCTCTAGGCAGAGACCACCTTCACTGAACATTTTATACTTTATTTCTCGACTTATTACTGATTAAAGTTTTAAAAATATCCACAGACTATGAATTTAAAACGACCAGCTTCAAATGATGATGTCACAATGGCTCAGCTAGCAGGGGGGATAATTGGTATTGCAACATGCAAGGCAAGTGCAATAGGAATTTATTTAAAGGAGCACTGCTGAGGGAGACAGGGGAGTGCTGGAATCTTATGTTCGGGAACGGCTTAAGTTGGAGGACCACACCTCCCGTGGGGGCTACGGGTAAGGAATGTGTGCATTGGGGGAGCAGTCTCAGCGGGTCTGCACTTGGTCTAGTATATTACTAAAACTCTCATCTTGTTTGTTTGTATGTATGTATGCGTGCGTGCGTGTGCATGATATTCCAAAACCCCGCCAAAACAGTACATGATAACGCTACAATTTTTGGCCCACCATACTCACCATTGTCCTGGGATGTAAAAGAAACAAGTTTCATTCTGATTGATGTTATATTTTACAAGTTATTGACTTTTTAATCTTTACAAATAGCACTTTTCAAACCACGTCTCCACTTGCCCAGCATATCAGCAGTGTTCGACATCACAAAGGGATTCCAAATTTATTTACATTAAAAAACGCGATTTTCAAAACAATCAGTTTCAATCAAATTCTTCTGTATTTATTAACAGCTGACATTGTGTTTAGGTTATTTTAAAGAAAAAATGTGATTTTCATTGAGAATTTTATTTTTTTTAAATCGCGATTTTCATTGTGGGGGGGCTGGGATAGGGGGGAGATGAGGAGTACGGGAGCAGGGGGATAGGGGGGAGGAGGGGGTACGGAGGGGAAAGTGGGGGAGGTGAGGAGGGAGAGTGGTGGAGGAGGAGGGATAGAAGGAGAGGAGGGGGTGCGTGGGGGAGGTAGGGAGTGGAGGATAGAGAGAGAGGAGGGCAGTGGGGGAAGGTGGGATAGAGGGAGAGGAGGGGTAGTGGGGGAGTGGGGGAGGTAGGGAGTGGGGAATAGAGGGAGAGGAGGGCAGTGTGCGAGGTGAGGAGGGAGAGTGGGGGAGTGAATAGGGGGAGGTGAGGAGTGGGGGAGCAGTGAGATAGAGGGAGAAGAGGGGGGTAGGAAGGGGAGAGGGGTTATGGAGGGAGGGAGTGACTGAGGATAGGGGAAAGGAGAGGGAGGGAGAGGTGAGGGAGGGAGAGGTGAGGGAGGGAGTGGGGAAGAGGAGGGGAAAGAAGAAGGTGGGTGAAGAGGAGGGGGAGGGTGTGCTGGGGGATGAGGGGGAATGGAGGATGATAGGGGTAGGAAGAGGGATGGCGAGGCGCAGTTGGGGGAGAGTTGCCGTGACTCGCGTCACAATGGGGATCTCTGGCATCACAACGGGAACCCGTCAGCCACACCTACGCAGTTGGGGGCTATGGGTGAGTGGTGGAATATTGCGTTGAGGGTTCAAAGCCCAACGGGTTCCACTTGGTCTAGTAAGATATAATAAAATTCTATATCTGGCTTATACTCCGGCATTGTTTGATGGGACAGGGTTTCATAGATTGGCAGGCTGTTACAACTTGATAAAAATGATCAATGGTCAGCATGGACTCAGAGGCTGGAGGGTTTGTTTCCATGTTGTGTCGTTAAACTAAACTAAACCGTAGAAGGTGACAAAAAATTCAAGAGTCTTTAGAGAAAAGAAAGGTTACAAATGAATTGTTACATGTATCAAGGATGAGATTTCCATGGAGGAAGAACCAATAGTGAGGATGAATTCTTGATAGAGTAATAGAGTGATACAGTGTGGAAACAGGCCCTTCAACCCAACTTGCCTACACCGGCCAACATGTCCCAGCTACACTAGTCCCACCTACTTGTGTTTGGTCCATATCCCTCCAAACCTGTCATATCCATGTACCTGTCTAACTGCTTCTTAAATGTTGAGATAGTCCCAGCCTCAACTACCTCTTCTGGCAGCTTGTTCCATACACCCATCACCCTTTGTGTGAAAAAGTTACCTCTCAATTTCCTATTTTCACCTTCACGTTAAACTGTGTCCTCTGGTCCTCGATTCACCTACTCTGGGCAAGAGACTCTGTGCATTGACCCGATCTATTCCTCTCATGATTTTATATAGCACTATAAGATCACCTCTCATCCTCCTGCGCTCCAGGGAATAGAGTCCCAGCCTACTCAATCTCTCCCTGTAGCTCAGACCCTTGCAGCTTGCAAATCACCTCGTTGCAACCCTTGCAGATTTTTTAATATCTGCGACTTCCCTGTAGCTGTAACACTATATTAAATATTCTGTTTCTTTTCCTCTCACGCACTACCTCGATGTACTTGCATATGATATGATTTGCCTGGATTGCATACGAAACAAAGTTTATCACTATCTTGGTGCATGTGACAAATTCAGCAAAATATGCCACCAACATTGTCATCAAATACTGGGAGCAAGAGAAGAAGTGGAAAGATCAGAACTAAGGGAGATGCAGATTAGATTCATGGAAGAGAGGTGGGAAATTAAACAAAGCAACTGGTTCAAAACCAATTGATGGTTCTGCTACACTCTAGTTTTCTCACCAGGCCCCTCAGCAAATACTTTAAAAAACCCTTTCTCTCCCACATGTTTAAGTTGCTTCCTCTTGGGACAAATTAGTCAGAACCACTGCTGATGAAATATGAGGACCATTCCATATTGGCAGTATTCTCAGTTTAAAAGGTTTTCACTGAATTTCCTATTTGATTTTTTGTGATCTTGATAACCTTGATAACCATCTTGATAACCAGCTTTGTTCATAAGTGGTAACAGTCTCTCTTTCTATCTCTGTCTATTCCTTCAAAAGTTTAAAATCTGTACTAGGCCTCCCTGCATCCCAAGAAAAGCCATTTGTTTACTGATTAGTGTAGGTAGTGGAACTGTAGGGCAAATGTTTTCAATGAGGGAGCAGATAAAGTGATTTAGAGAAAATATGGTAATGAGGCTCACTCATCACCACACTAATGCAGGGTTGTGGGAGACCATATTGCTAGTGGGGGGGGGGGGGGGGGGGGGGGGGGGGGAGCGGGGGAGCGGGGGAGGAGGGGGGAGGGATGCGAGTGAATCGAGTGCAACCTGGTGGAAGGAACTAATAGCATTGTGCTGGGCCAGGCCAATCCCTATTTCATTGATCTGGTTCTGCCAGGACACTGGGTCTTAAAGTGAGAAAATAAGAACTTGATAAGTAAGGTCGGACTTGTCAGAGAGTTGGTATTTGCAAGATAGAGCCAGAACATGGCAACTCTCTACGTATTGTTCTTGAAGAGGACCTATTGTACTCGCATATAGTATGATTTGACCGGATAGCATGCACAACAAGTTTTTCAGTGTATCGCTGTACGTGTGACAATAATAAACTAAACTGGAATCTAAACTAGATCTTCCTAATTCAGGTATATAATTGAGATGCTATGTGTTTCCAGGAATTTCCTTTTTTATTAGATGAGATTAATATCTACTCGGTCATGTGGAACACACTTCCAGGTTATGTGGAACACATTTCTTCAATTTTGATGAACCCTCTTGGAATTGATTCACTCTTTCACAACCCTGGGCAAAAATGTCATCCATGGTCTCATATGCTTAACATTGTATATAGCAGTATGTGTGCTTTGTTTCCAAATTCAAAATGCGGTTTCATTGAAATCAATTTGACTGGAACAAATACGTCGCTTTAGCAACATGCACAGAGCAGTGGGAAAGGATACATTTCTGACAGAGTTTGCTGAAGGCAGCAATTTGAAACTTGGGATGACTGCCATTCCTATAAATTCAGAAGTATATCTGGCTTTTTTTCCACTTTGCTACTGAAGGTTAAGAGAGTGCTGGATAATCTCACAGTTCTTGTATAAAGTCAATCTCACAGCTAAGGCCTGCAACTAATTGCTGAAGTTTTCTTCCATAAATGATATACATTAGCAGCACACTACGATCATAAATTTGTTGTAATCATTATAACTTTGCTCATTTTATAGTTTAGTAATGCTGTAAATATTTATATGCTAGTAAAATGACAAAGAAAATAGTGAATGAATGCAACATTTAAATCTGACCATGATGTGAGCAAGTTGCTGAAGTTTGAGAGTCTGGTAAAAATCGGTGATTATTGATTTTTATTCCTTTGTTTAATAATCTCTTTCTTACAGATTATCCAAGGATATTTTGGAGCCATATTTACTAATTTTGACTCTTAGTAATAGTCTCCACATTGTGGCAGTCGGCCAAGTTAGGGTTATTGCCTCTAAGTATCATGCATGCCACTAAAAGAGACGTCCATAATGTAATCCAAAGCCATTCATGTCTGGCATAAGTTAATATCTCACTGAGCCATTGCAGCAACACACCGGAGAGTCAAATTTCCAGGGCTTTCTTCTGCTAGTTTACCTTAACTTTGGCAGAATTGCTGCAGAATTCTGGACAACAACGAAATATTGCATGGACTCGGTGGGCCAAATGGCTTGTTTCCATTCTGTATTTCTAAGCTTTAAGATGGATAACTGATGATGGAAGATTGGAATTTATTGGCAATGATAGAACATCCATTATGCTAAGTTGAACACAGAACATTCCACAGCCTGTTTTTCAACACGCATTCGAAGTCACAGGACATGGAGGAGCAAACCTGAATATCTTAGAAACATAGAAAATAGGTGCAGGAGTAGACCATTCAGCCCTTTGAGCCAGCACCGCCATTCAATATGATCATGGCTCATCATCCAAAATCAGTACCCCATTCCTGCTTTCTCCCCATATCCCTGAAGCCAGGAATCCAAGTTCCAGATAAATTCGCAAGTCCCCATTATTCCAACTAGTAGGTATTTCCCAGCTAGAAAAGCAGTAGAATAGATATTTATGTTGTTCTGAAGCCCAGGGAAAATGAAATTGAACAGAAATATTGACATTTGTGTACTATATGTATGCTTTCGCAATTTTGTATTTAGGTCTCTTACATAAATATCCAATTAGGCTTGAGACTTAAGACATCATTTACAATGGAGCAAAGTTTTGCACGACATAATGTTCTCAACCCATTAGCTCCAGTGGCAAATCTGGCGGAGGTAAACATGTACGCCATGTTTGAGGATCCTCTCCTGGACTGCAACCTTGACGTGGAGGAGAGGCATGTGTACTCCAGTGATCCTGAGAGCTATGCCGGATGGGGTTTCATATCCTTGGCAGGTTCAACCAACCTGGACAGGTCTTGGGTGAGGAGGCAGACGAAGCAGTCCCTGGTCCTCCAGGTTTGGGGTTGGGCGTGGGGTTAACTACCCCACCCTGGAAAGAAGTGTGAGTTACAGAAACTTTGACGAATGAAAACCAAATTACACGCTTGGTAGAAGAAGGCGCCCCAGCAATGGGGAACATGACGCTTCTCAGCCAAACCCGCAAGGGCGCTGGGAAGCTGACACTCCAACTGACGCCAAAGAAATCCATCCTTGTGGGGACATGGAACATCCGAACCATGTTCCAGGCTGGCAAGGCTGCCACAATTGCCAACAAAATGGTGTGCTAGAATCCCTTAGTCCTGGGCTTGGCTGAAACAAGATGGACACAGTCGGGGGAGACCAAGGATGTTAGAAAGGCTCTAACGGAATGGGAACCCATCAGCTCTCGTCTCAACTCCGCAACCTTCAAAACCAACAACAAGAGAGTGAAAGCCCACATAATCCAATATTATGCACCCACCAACGATGCGGAGGATGAGGTCAAAGGTAGGTTCTATAACAACTTGAACCACCTACTTGGTAGTATTGGAGGCAGAGACCTCATTATCCTGATGGGTGACTTCAACGCTCTGGTTGGAGGCCAAAACGAGGGATATGAGGCAGTAATGGGAAAGCATGGAGTGAGGAAAATGAATGAAAATGGCAAGATGTTTGCTGAGACCTGTGTTAACAATAACCTAGTGATTGGGGGAAGTGTATTCCCTCATAAAACAATCTACAAAACAAATCATGTCACAGGAAATCAAATTGACCAAATTTGTATCTGTAAATAGTTCAGAAAGTCAATGGAAGATGTCAGAACAAGAAGCGGAACAGACACAGCTTCAGACCATCACCTCCTGGGAGGGAAATTCAAGCTAAGGCCGAAGAGACACCATCAGGCCAAAAGCCAAAGAGCTAAATACAACATTGAATACCTCAGTTGTGCTCAAGTGGTGAAGAATTCAAGGATACCCTCTCAAGGGAAAACACAGAGTTATAGCGGAGGAGAAAGGAAGGATGGACAATAAATGAGGAGTGGGAACACCAAAAAGCTGCTTGGAGCCCAACCTGTGAGGAGGCCCTAGGGAGAACCAAAAAGCACAAAGAGCGGATAACAACTGAAACCCAACACAATCCAACAAAGTTAAAGGAGAAAGTGAACAACTCAAGAACAAGAGATGAAAAGGTTTTGGCCCAAAAGGAGTACAACAGATGCCGCAAAGAAGTGCAAAATAAAAATAAGTAGGGACAAGAGAACACAGGTGGAGAGGCTAGCCAAAGAGGCAGAAATTGCGGCGACTCAAGGGAACATGAGGGAGTTATATACCATAACAAGGAAATTGTCTGGGACATATCTGCATAGTAATAAACCTATTAAATACAAGAACGGTCAACTGCTTTGGATGTTTAGTTTGGTTATACCAGCATGCAATGTTTTCATGCTTTCCATTTCTCTAAACATAAGGTACTAGGACTGGTTATACTAACGTTGATTTCCTTTACCATCAGCAAAGACTAGTCACAGCTGCATGCATCACTTAGCTTTTGTTATACTTAACCTGATGCTGCCATTAGGCAACAGTACGTATTTTAACTTTGTGATCATTAAAGGAGCGAATATAGAATAGGAGAAAAATATATTTAAAGGAGCATCTTCTCCAACTAATCTGAAAGACCTGCCGGGCTTTTCCCTGAAGCTGAATGTGTACAATTCAGTGTATTACATTGTGTAAACAACCCTTCAAATTTGATCTTAAATGTGGGTGGAGACGTTAAAGCAATAACTGGAACAAAAAAGGGAAAATTCAAATTTAGTGCAGTAATTTGACCACACAAATGCATGGTAAACAAAAGAATTGCTCCATGCCGACAACCTGTGACAATTTACTTTCGATGATCTTTCTTGATGGCGCTCTGGCAATTTGTGAGTTTCATAAATGTTTTTCAGTTACTTAGCTTGCCTATCAGAAAAATAACATATCAGCAAAAAACTGCACACATTGTAGCACCTTGCCTTTATTATTCAATGTGATGTAACTATCTCTAGCAAGACAAATGTAATCTATCAACTCAATTTGACCGTACGAAAACTGTGTTGAGTAATCTGCTTAAACCAAAGCTGTCCATGTGAAATTAGGTTGTTTTATGATTTTTGACTAAAGATGAAAGTGTGCGAATAGATTTTCAGGGTGTATGACTTGGAGAGGAACTTGCTGATGGTGTTCCCATGCTCATTTTATCCTTGGTATTCAAGGCAGTAGAGGTTAAAAGTAGAGGTCCCACACGAGATTAGCATACAAACTTAAAGCACACGGTATTGGCGGTTCAGTATTGATGTGCATAGAGAACTGGCTGGCAGACAGGAAGCAAAGAGTAGGAGTGAACGGGTCCTTTTCAGGATGGCAGGCAGTGACTCATGGGGTGTCGCAAGGCTCAGTGCTGGGACCCCAGCTATTGACAATATATATTAATGATTTGGACGAGGGAATTAAATGCAACATCTCAAAGTTTGCGGATGACACGAAGCTGGGGGGCAGTGTTAGCTGTGAGGAGGATGCTAGGAGGCTGCAAGGTGACTTGGGAGGCTGGGTGAGTGGGCAAATGCATGGCAGGTGCAGTATAATGTGGATAAATGTGAGGTTATCCACTTTGGTGGCAAAAACAGGAAAGTAGACTATTATTTGAATGGTGATCGATTAGGAAAAGGGGAGATGCAACGAGACCTGGGTGTCATGGTACACCAGTCATTGAAAGTAGGTATGCAGGTGCAGCAGACTGTGAAGAAAGCGAATGGTATGTTAGCATTCATAGCAAAAGGATTTGAGTACAAGAGCAGGGAGGTTCTACTGCAGTTGTACAGGGTCTTGGTGAGGCCACACCTGGAATATTGCGTACAGTTTTGGTCTCCAAATCTGAGGAAAGACATTCTTGCCATAGAGGGAGTACAGAGAAGGTTCACCAGACTGATTCCTAGGATGGCAGGACTTCCATATGAAGAAAGACTGGATAGACTCGGCTTGTACTCGCTGGAATTTAGAAGATTGGGGGGGATCTCATAGAGACTTACAAAATTCTTAAGGGGTTGGACAGGCTAGATGCAGGAAGATTGTTCCCGATGTTGGGGAAGTCCAGGACAAGGGGTCACAGTTTAAGAATAAGGGGGAAGTCTTTTAGGACCGAGATGAGAAAATCATTTTTCACACAGTGAGTGGTGAATCTGTGGAATTCTCTGCCACAGAAGGTAGTAGAGGCCAGTTTGTTGGCTATATTTAAGAGGGAGTTGGATGTGGCCCTTGTGGCTAAGGGGATCAGGGGGTATGGAGAGAAGGAAGGTACAGGATACTGAGTTGGATGATCAGCCATGATCATATTGAATGGCGGTGCAGGCTCGAAGGGCCGAATGGCCTACTCCTGCACGTATTTTCTATCTTTCTATGTTAAGAGATTTGAGGCTACTGTTGATGATGCCACAGTGAGATTCTGCAGTGCAACGTGCAAATAGAACATATTGCGACCAAAGTGTAAAAATGATAGTGCTGGAGAGAGTCAACACCGCAAATTCCTGGGCATGCACATCTCTGATGATCTGTTCTGAGCCCAGCACATTGATGCAATTAGAAAGAAAAATTACCGATGTCTCTACTTGCTCAGTCTCTGAAGAAGGGTTTCGACCTGAACCATTATCTATTCCTTTTCTCCAGAGATGCTACTTGACCCACTGAGTTACTCCAGCATTTTGTGTCCATCTTTAGTGTTAACTGGCATCTGCAGTTCCTTCCAACACATTAAACCTCTATGTCTGTATACTAGTTTGTTAATGGTAAGGTGGTGGGACCTGCCCAGCAGGCGAGACTTAAATGAGTAGGATAAGGAAAAATTAGTCAATGGTAGAAAAACTGAAAATGGAAATTTGTGGACAGAGAAACTGTTATTGTTTAACATAAGAGTCTCTTCATCACAGAACAAAAGAAGTACGTTAGCCTCGGTAGCAACGAAGTATGGGTGAAACCTAGGGAATTTCTCTGATAGAGTTAAGTTATGGTAGGTAGGATAAGATTAAGTTATTATGGCTGAGTAATTTATTGATGACCACTCACTGGGGCCCTGGTTCCAAATCTCGCTTGAAGTTCATCTGGTTTTTAGGCTTTCATACCTTGAAATTTACCTGGTTCAATTTCCTGCAGTCTATTAAAACTTACACGATTCATTAAACTATTACTTTGTATCTTCTATTAAAAAGTGACATAGAAGTTTATTGGTGTATTTAAGAACACCAGAAAGTTTTTGTAAAGATTAAAAAGTCAATAACTTGTCAAATATAACATCAATCTTAACAAAACTTGATACACCACACCACAGGCCAATTGTGACTAAGGTGGTCCAAAAATTGCAGTGTTATCATGTTCCATTTTGGCGAAGTTCCGGGATCACATAGGCAGACATGCACACACACACACACACACACACAAATAGAAACAAACAAGATGAGAGTTTTAGTAATATATAGATATTATATATAGATAGGTCAAGTGGCAATCCCTGAGGTTTGTTCATTCTCTATCAATGCTGTACAATCTTTTTGAACCAGTACCACTGTTTGCATGGGTGTCAGTTTTAAACCAGACTAAATTGGACAGGCAGATTCTGTTTACTTGTAGGGTATTATTTGCAACTGGATCCAAATTGGCAGATCTCAATCAGTGTGGATCGGTAACCACATCTCCTTCTCACTACCCAGATGCACCTCAAGGCAGCTTGCTTTGCCCGTTGTCCTAATAGCTTTACAGCCATGACTGTGCAGTTAAACACAGCTCCCATGCCATCTATAAATTCACAAAGGAGACCACGACATGCTGATGAGTCAACGTGCAGGAGAGAGAAACAACACCTGGTTGAGTGGTGATGCACCAACAACCTCTTGCTCAACATTAACAAGACCAAGGAAGTAATCATTTACTTCAGAAAGGGGAAGTCAGTCGACCACACATCAGTTTTCATGGCAGTGCAGTGGTGATGAGAGTTACCAGCTTCAAATTTCTGGGCGATAATATCAGATGACCTGTCCTGGACTCAGTACATAAATGCAATCAGAAAAAAGGCAAGCCATTGTCTCTAGATTCTTGGAAGTTTAAAGAGATTCGACGTGTCTCTGAATTTAGTGTGTAAGAAGGAACTGCAAATGCTGGTTCAAACCGAAGATCGACACAAAAAGCTGGAGTAACTCAGCGGGGCAGGCAACATCTCTGGAGAGAAGGAAAAGGTGACATTTTGTGTTGAGACCCTTCTTCACTCTGAATTTAGTTTAGTTTAGTGATATAGCGCAGTAACAGGCCCAGTAACAGGTCCACGCTGACGAGCGATTCCGCACATTAACACTATCCGACACGCACTAGGGACAATTTACACTTATACCATGCCAATTAACCTACAAACCTGTACATCTTTGGAGTGTGGGTTGAAAAAATGGAAGATTTCGGGAAAAACCCATGCAATCATGGGGAGAACGTACAAACTCCGTATAGACAACACCTGTAGTCTGGATCGAACCCGGGTCTCTGGCGCTGTAAGGCAGCAACTCTACAGCCCTTAATACTTTAACATACTTTTATAGATGTACGCTATAAAGTTTTTTGAGTAAATGCATCATGGCCTGGTATTATTTGAACCCGTTGTGATCTTAAGCCTCCTAAGGTGGGCTGCTTGGTTTGATGTGGTTCAAATGAGGAAATGAAGCAATATGAGCCCTGGTACAAGTTAAACTGCACTGAATAATTTGAAAGAGTAATAGAATAAACATAATAAAGAACAAATCAATGGCTGAGACACACCAATTAACTGATAATGTGACAATTAAAACAAACTCTTCTGGACTGAAATGGGAAAATAAATAAAGTTGATACTTGACAAGAAGTCTACACTGATGGATCCTACTGTAATAACTGAGTTGTTTATGTATGGAAAAAATAAGAAAAAATTAGTTCAAAGCCTCTATGACTGGAATTAAAACATTTCCCAAGATCAAACATGAGTCAATGAAAATAGTTTCAAAGGTAAACAATGACATTTAAAAAAATAATTGCAATACTTTTCACAGAAAATATTTGAAATACTTAGCAGGTCAGGGAACATTTGTGGCTAAAGGAACAGGGTTAACATTTCAGGTTTAATGAATGTCTTTGATGTGAAGCATTAACTCCCCGGATGCTGTCCAACCTGCTGAATTTCCTGCATTTTCTGGAGTTTTTTCAGATTTGCAGCATCTGCAATAGACAATAGACAATAGACAATAGGTGCAGGAGTAGGGCATTCGGCCCTTCGAGTCAGCACCGCCATTCAATGTGATCATGGCTGATCATCCCCAATCAGTACCCCGTTCCGGACTTCTCCCAATATCCCATGACTCCACTATTTTTAAGAGGTCTATCTAGCTCTCTCTTGAAAGCATCCAGAGAACCTGCCTCCACCGTCCTCTGAGGCAGAGAATTCCACAGACTCACCACTCCCTGTGAGAAAAAGTGTTTCCTCATCTCCGTTCTAAATGGCTTACTCCTTATTCTTAAACTGTGGCCCCTCGTTCTGGACTCCCCCAACATCTGGAACATGTTTCCTGCCTCTAGTGTGCCCAAACGCTAACAATCTTATATGTTTCAATGAGATTCCCTCTCATCCTTCTAAACTCCAGAGTGTACAAGCCCAGCTGCTCCATTCTCTTAGCATATGACAGTCCCGCATTCCGAGAATTAACCTTGTAAACCTATGCCCAGGTCCCGTTGTACTTTCCCTTTTCCCAACTTGACGCCATTTAGATAGTAATCTGCCTTCCTGTTTTTGCTACCAAAGTGGATAGCCTCACATTTATCCGCACTAAACTTAACCTGCCATGCATCTTCCCACTCCCCCAACCTGTCCAAGTCACCCTGCATTCTCATAGCATCCTCCTCACAGTTCACACTGCCACCCAGCTTTATGTCATCTGCAAATTTGCTAATGTCACTTTGAATCCCTTCATCCAAATCTTTGATGTACATTGTAAATAGCTGCGGTCCCAGCACCGAGCCTTGCGGTACCCCACTAGTCACTGCCTGCCATTCTGAAAGGGACCCGTTAATCCCTACTCTTTGTTTCCTGTCTGCCAACCACTTCACTATCCATGTCAGCACTCTACCCTCAATACCATGTGCCCTAATTTTTCCCACTAATCTCCTATATGGGATCTTATCAAATGCTTTCTGAAAGTCCAGGTACACTACATCCACTGGCTCTCCCTTGTCCATTTTCCTAGTTACATCTTCAAAAAATTCCAGAAGATTAGTCAAGCATGATTTCCCCTTCGTAAATCCATGCTGACTCGGACCGATGCTGTTACTGCTAACCAAATGTTCGTCTATCTCATCTTTTATAATTGACTCCAGCATCTTCCCCACCACCGATGTCAGGCTAACTGGTCTATAATTCTCTGTTTTCTCTCTCCCTCCTTTCTTAAAAAGTGGAATAACATTAGCTACCCTCCAATCCACAGGAACTGATCCTGAGTCTATAGAACATTGGAAAATTATCACCAATGCACCCACGATATCTAGAGCCACTTCCTTAGTCTGCAGTTCTTTGATTTTCTGCATCTACAGTTCTTTGCAATATATTGCAATATCCCCGCCACTCAGAAAATTCCCTTTAGTGTGAGTATGTTACCAGACATGAATTATAGGCATTTATAAAATAAATGCACAAATTAATGGCAGAAAAGATCAAGATCACTGGTTTGTTAGGACCCTGATAGCCAACAAGGAGAAAGGTGTCATTTGATATTAAAATAGACGATAACAAGTTTAAATCATTACTTATTTTAATTTCTAAGCCAATGAAAAGTAACACTGGGTCTGTTGTCTAATGGGTACCTGAATCATTAGTATCCATTTTATAGCATTGTTTAAAATCACAATTACTCCCAATAATAAGTGGGCGGTACAGTGGCGCTGCGATAGAGTTCCTACCTTATTGCACCAGAGACCTGGGTTCAATCCTGACTACGGGTGCTGTTTATATGGAGTTTGTTCATACTCCCTGTGACCATGTGAGTTTTGTCCAGTTTTCTCCCACACTCCAAAGACGTGCAGGTTTGTGGTTTAATTAGCTTCTCTAGTGTGTAGGATAAAGCCAGGGTATGGGTGACTGCTGGTCAGCATGGGTCCAGTGGGCCGAAGGGCCTGTTTTTATGCTGTATTTCTAACATCTAAAGTAGGTCTAAATACCTTTAGCCTTCCAAATGTATTATGTTGAAACCTCCAAGAGCTGAATGGAGATCATGCCAGTCAGTTGCGATATCAGCTTGCAATACCCATCTACATCAGATAAGCCCTGCAGCTGTGTAGAATAGAGCACACAAAGATCTTCTAGTTGTAAGCACAGATAATTTGAGCATAGAAAGAAAGAGATCTCTTGCAGTTTGATAACAATCTTTCAGCATTTATCAATTTTTCAGGATGTAGAGATTGCTAGAAAGGCCTGGATTTTTTGCACCTCAATTTGCCCTTAGGTTTAATGGTGTGCTCGGCCAACATGCAGCACCCTCCATAATGTTTGGGACAAAGACATATCATTTATTTATTTGCCTCTGTACTCCACAATTTGTGATTTGTAATAGAAAAAAAATCACATGTGGTTAAAGTGCACATTGTCAGATTTTAATAAAGAACATTTTTATATATTTAGGTTTCACCATGTAGAAATTACAGCATTGTTTATACATAGACCCCCATTTCAGGTATGGGGGTCTATGTATAATGTATAATGCTGTAATTTCTACACGGGGGGGGGGGGGGGGGGGGGGACGGGGGGGGACTATGTATAAACACAGCTGTAATTTCTACATGGTGAAACCAAAATGTCTAAAAATGGCCTTTAATAAAATCTGACAATGTGCACTTTAACCAAATGTGATTTTTTTCTATTATAAATTTAAAATTGTGGAGTACAGAGGCAAATAAATAAATGATGGGTCTTTGTCCCAAACATTGTTGAGAGCACTGTAGTCAACCAGATTAGTGGGTCAGGACTTGCAAACAGACTAGACCAGAAAAAGACAGCAGACCTCTTCACCTGAAGGTCATAAGAGAAGCAGATGGATTTTTAAAATCTGCCCTTTTTGTTCTCATAATTTCCTTTCTTTTTTATCCTTTTCCTTTCTTTTTAATGGCTGATTATAAACAATTTAAATTCACAGAGGCCAGGGTATGATTTTGTTTTAGAACTCTGGATTGTTAATCCATAACTCTGGATTATTAGTCACATCACCACTCGACCCAGCATTCTGAGGTGAAGCCCTTAATACAATTTGGGTGTAGTCACCAGAAAACCTGGTGTGTTATTGAGTTCCTGCATACAAGGAGCCATTATATTAATCAATGGGTGTACATCAGAACCAATCTCAGTAAAGAACAGTGGCAAACAAGGCTGTACCATTGCCCTAAACTTTACTACATCTTTATTGCCACAAACTTGCATCTCACCTCCACAAATCTCTCATGTTAAATAGTACTAATGCTATTACTGCATTATCTGAAGCATAATTGAACCAACAACACCCGTATTGAGATTTTCGTTACACTCATGATGTTACAATGGTTGATGCAGTAGCTGGTGTTTTCAAGTTCAGCCATGACTAGAGCAATAAGGCAGCATGGTAGCATAGCTAGTAGAGCATCTGCCTTACAGTTTCAGGGATGGGTTCAATCTTGACCCTGGGTGCTTTCTATGTGGAGTTTTCTCATTCTCCCTATAACCAGATGGGATTCCACCGAATGCTTCAGTTTCCTCCCACATCTCAAATATGTGGAGGTTGGTAGATAATTGGCAACTATCTCCTCTAAAGTGTAGTTGAGTGGCAGAATCTGGAGAAAATCTATGTGAATGTGGGGTGAATGAAAATGGGATTAATGTTCAATTAGTTTAAACAGGTTGCTGATGGTCAGTGTGGACTTGATGGCCAACAAGCCTGTTTATGTCACTCCACAACTCTATCTATGCAAAGCAGATAGGATTTACCTTCCATTTCCCATGAATATACACAATTCTTTTGACCCAGTTGCCATCCAATGCAAACTCCACAGCAACATGCAAAAGCAACTTAAAGCAAATTTGAGTGCAATTCTGCACTCAAACGGTCATATAAACTGGAACCACACAACTCAATTTTGCCTCCTAGACCTGTCTCTCAGACAATCTTCACCGTACACATACATACTGCACCATGTCAATGCAGGGAAATGCACATATACAATACATCCAAATTTAATAATGATGTGAGTAATTTATTTTTTTATGTGGCTTTAGGGAAGTGAGAAATGTTGACAAGGATTCCAGGAACACCTGGTGCAAGATTATTCATTTTTGCTGCCACTTTATTCAGCAGCATGGGTGTAAGGATGACTAATCTTGGCTCCACTATGATGCCTTATAGCCAACTATTATTCCACACATTAAAGGTTGCAAGGAGGGAGTTATCAGTTCCAACTTGTTAAATAGCATTGGAGGAGCAATTAGTCTGGGCCTGTTTCTGAACCCAAATTCAATGCGGCAGTTTTGAGGTAAGCTGCCAGCACTGGGCACATACTGTTGGCAATGCATCACACGTGAAAATATTATTTATTCCCTAGCACCTCATCTCAATCATAAGAAGTCTAAATCTGGTTCTGCTCATGATGTGACCAATATGTGATATGTGACATGTGTCATTTATGGGCATATGACCCCTCATTTTAAATAATTGCCCGAGTTTAATTTTTAAAAAATAGATTTTTTTTTAGAAACTTTGAGCTGTTCATGCGTAGGTTCTCCGCCCGTCAAATTGGTCCAAAAATAGGCAAAATATATAATCTTCCATCCCTTTTTTCCATAAATTAGTAATAATTTTTCATATTACCATGCTAATTTAACAGTCGCTTGCAAAATAATTGTCAAGCTAGAAGATTTTGTCAAGCTGCAACCCAACCAATGTCTTTGAATATAGACACAAAATGCTGGAGTAACTTAGCAGGACAAGCAGCCTCTGGAGAGAAGGAATAGGTGACGTTTCGGGTCGAGCCCTTCTTCAGATTGAAAACGTCTTTTAATTTTTTTCTTAATTAATTCAGCAGTAATTGAATCTTTTATGTGACAAATTATAACTTGTCCCAACCCAATTTTTTCATTAATATGTGCAGCATGTATTACCCTGCAATTTCAGGTCTGTGATTACGCTGCATTGTCTTTGTAGCCCTGGGGTCAAATACATTGTGCATCATGTTGCTAAGTATGATATATAATGAGGCTACTATAGTCATTACCAATCTCAAAACATTATTCAGAAGTTGTTTTTGAAGAAAACATTTCTTTTCTTGAAAGGTCACCGTCTTTGAAGTATAATTGTAAATGACAATCATAATGCATTTATTGTTTATATCACATGACATGAACGAGTTTGTGAGTTTTGCACATAACTTTCTGCTATGATGTGCTTTACAATGGAGAAGTGTGATATTAGAATACACGGGGGTCACACAGGGTGAGGGTTGTGAGCCTCTTCTGCCATTCATAGAGATTCCATATGGTATTGTGCAAATTTGTGGCATTATAGATTGCTTAATATAGTTAGTGAACTGAATGCTCCTCATTTCATGCTCTTGAAAGATATTTTAAACATAATTTTAAAGCTGCTTTGGCAATCAGTGTGCGTGTACTTTTTGTTAGGTCCTTGTTGAACATTTGAATGGAATTTAATGCTTACTTGCATTGAAGGTTGACCAATGCAAAAAAAATGTGAGACTATATTGGTGCTCTTAATGTTCCACCCACTGTAAGGATCTGCTTTGAATTTTTCAGTAATATGTATTTTATTCATGTAAAAAAATCTTTTATTCTCAGCATTTGAAACATTGAATGCCTATCTCTTGCCTAATCACCAAACTGCAAAATTACAATAGTATTCTGTAACATTTTTATGAAATGCCACAACAACAAAAACCTATAATAACACCCTGCACAACATTCCCAACACTAATAAAACAGTGTGAACATTTGCAGGAATGCATCCTAATTAATTAGCCTCCTTTTTCAACTTCCTTTTGTCTGGTGCCAGTTGCCATATGGAACCTCTAAAACATTAATTCATTAATAGTTCAGATCTAAGCAGGTTGAAGCAGATCATGTATATAAAATACACTTGGAAAATCTGTTTTCCCCCTCCCAAAACCGTAATTACATCCTTAAAAAGACAAGTGGATGTTGTTTCAACTTGAGGCTGTTAACATGAGGTCTTAATGGGTTTGTGACCCAAAGGCCTGCGAAGCTGGACAGACCGACAATCAACAGACGCCACACACCCCAGGCTCTGCCACTGCACCTTCAAAGCATCGGCGGGTGCCCGTCCAGTAATTTCCTCTTATATAATCTCACAATTATAATACACTCGCAGGGGCTTTACTTTCTGCTCTTCTTGGTGCTTTGTTGCTTTTAAGATTGAGGCTTGGCAGTTGTCAGGAGTCTGGCTGAAATGATCTGAAGGTTTACAGATCCTGATAAATTTTCTTTTGATATCTGCATTGGGTAAACAGTCTACAACAACGGAATCCATCAGTGTGCGGAGAGGACATGACGTTTACGAAGTTGTAGACCTGCCCTTTCATAATAAGGCGGCAAATGTATCCAAAGATGGAACAAGGGGCTCCAGATGTCAAATTGCTTTATTTGGCTGTATTAGATTTATCTCACTGTTAAGACAAACATATGGATTACTGAATATATTGTTCAAATGTATTCAGAGTTTTCAGAAATACATTCTGAAAGAATGATGCGTGCTTCAAGAATATCTTGTGTACTGCACTTTCTTTAGTTTTGGCACAATTGTGAAAAATAACTGTGAAATCACAATGGCTTTATTTATGCTTTGCTCATTCGTATGACTAAAACAAGTATTTTGGAGTTCAGTATAAGCCTTTAACTGAGCAGCAGATAATTTAATTTTGAGTCAACAGGCAAAGTGTTTGAATTGTGAACAGAAGTCAAAATATGGTCTTGATATTCTTAGCTGATGTCCAGACTAAGTTCTTAATGATTCACTGGTTACCATTTGTAGCAAAGAATAAACCATTTTTTACAGCATTATATGAATTTACTGTAATCATTGATACCATTCTGAAAATCAATCTCTTTGTATTTTAATAATGTTTAGGAAGGAACTGCAGATGCTGGTTTAAACCAAAGAAAGACACAAAAAGCTGGAGTAACTCAATTCAACTCTAACTTGCAGCAACCCTTGGGAGGTTAGGAGGGAGAGATATTTCAACAATGGTTGAATGGTGGAGAAGACTTGATGGGCTGAATTGCCAATTCTACTCCTATTCCTTATGTCCTTATGAACCCTTATATCAACAATGTCTTGCTGTGCAATCCAGAAAAATAATTATTAACGCACAAGCGTAACATTTCTACCCTATTCCATATCAGTTATCCAGTGGTCTCCTTGAGGGAGATTGGCCAATTATACACAGCTTTTGTTGTGGGTTAAAATTCTGTGGAAACTATGTCAAGATTATCGGGGGGGGGGGGGGGGGGGGGTAGTTATTTTAGCCGAAGGGTGAAAACAGGCGCTAAATGGGTGTTGTGCTAATCAGAAGCGCCTGTTTGAAAATCTTGATTTAGCATGCAATTTTCAGGCTAATTGATGATTATCATAATTTAAACCTGCCTGCAGGCGCTGAAGCCGACAACTCTAGGTTTGGCACTTAAGCACTGATTAGATGCAATTTTTTGTGCAGCTGTGTGTAGCATGCACTGCCTGGGAGAGAAACCAACATGGAAGAAAGTCTCAAAGACCTAGAGAGAGAGAGAGAGTGACTTTGCAGCCCTTAGTGACATACTGGAGTTAAGAGAATGGAGGAGGGATTTTCTCTGCACATAGAACCACAGAGAAAGCTTTTTTCCAGGTCTGTAGGAGGAAATCACCTAAGAGATAGCTATGAGCTCCACCTTGGACATAGGGCAGAGAATGACAAAAATGGTTACGGTGTGATCCCACAACACAATCACGCTTGACGGTAATTGCACTATCACCAACCCTTTTCAATGCAACTTACTTCAACCACATTCTACTCACACTATCTATTTCATGCACTTCACAGTTATCATCTGTGACTTTACCTTCAGCTCTTCAGCTATGTTCAGCACTACACGGGCAGATAAACCCATCAGTGCATTAATTCATAATCACCACTCTTTCTCAAGGTTTTCAAAGATACTCAACTATCCTTGTACATGTTTCACTGAAAAGTAATGTTCAGATTCAGCTAGCAGTTAGAGATCAAATGGTATGTTGCCCTTAAGTGCAAGAAGATTTGTATGCAAGAGTAAAGGCATGTTATGCAATGCTAAGCAATGGCAAATAGCCCTGGTGATTATCCTGCACCTGGAATATTGTCTACAGGAATACATAAAGTGTTGGAGTAACTTAGCGGATCAGTTGCCATCTGTGGAAGGAATGGATATGCAATGTTTCAGGATACGCCTGTCCATTCCCTTCACAGATGCTGCCTGACTCGCTCAGTTAGTCCTGCAATTTTCTTTTGCTCAAGATTCGAGAGTTTGCAATTCTTTGTGACTCCATATTGTCTATGAGCGTGGTTTCCCAACCAAATGATAGAGGGAATGAAGCAAAGGTTCACCGGTCTGATTCTTGGAATGGGCACATTGATGAGGAGAGATTAACAAAACTGGAGCTATGTACAGGTACTGTATGTGTAGGAAAGAACTGCAGATGCTGGTTTAAACCGAAGATAGATACAAAAGATAGACACAAAAAGCTGGAGTAACTCAGCGGGACAGGCAGCTTCTCTGGAGAGAAGGAATGGGTGATGTTTCGGGTCGAGACCCTTCTTCAGACAGAGCTATATATTCTGGTGTTTAGAAGAATGTGAGGGGATTTCATTGAAGCATCTAAAATTCTTATGGGGCTGCACAAAGCAGATGCAGGGATAATGTTTCTCCTGGCAGGGTACAAAGAACTGGAAATTGGAGCCACAAAATGAGAGGTTAACTATTCTGGACTGAAATTAGAAGAATTTTCATAGACATAATTATGATTTTCAAAAAACATTTAGATAGATATATGGATAGGAAGTGGTTTCAAGGGAAATGGGTCAAATACAGGCAAATGGGACTAGCCCAGAATGGCAACTTGGCATGGACAAGTTGTGCCAAAGGGCCTGTTTCCATGCTGTATAGCTCAATGTCTCTATGACTGTATGACCCTGCATAGATAATTTCAAACAGAATAGATAGTCAATGTATTTTTCCCAGGGTAGATAGTCAGGGTAGATAATTTCATACAGGGCAGTTAGAGTTTTTTTCCAGGGTGAAAATGTGAAATACAAGAGGGCGTGCTTTAATGTAAGAGGGGGAAAGTTTAAAGGAAATTTATGTGGCATGTTTTTTTCATAGAGGGTGTAGGGGTGGAGTGGAGGAGGGGAGGCTCCAAGGCTGGATATGCTGCCTGGGGAAATGGCTGAAACAGATATGATACCTATGTTTATGAGGCATTTAGACAGATACATAAATATGCAGGAAGTTGAGGGATATAGACCATGATCAGGTAAATGTGAAGGTTCAATTGGCAACTTGGCCAGCATGGACATTGTGGATTGATGGGCCTATTCCTGTGTTGTAATGTTCTATGTATGTTTTGTGTTAACTGGCTGCACCCAGATAGTGGTAAATCTTTGAAGACCTGCACCAAAGAGTGTTTGGGGAATCTGTTGTTGAGTTTATTCAATAGATTTTTGAACCTCGTGGAGATCAATGGATATGAGGTAAGTACAGGTGAACTGAGTTATAAAGACATAAGCTCATCGAGAATACAGCATAGAATACAACCCCAATGGATAATTGAGTCCTTACTGAGCATTACCCACCCATTTCTAGTAATCCTACCCCTTTCCCCATGTGCTCGCCCCAGATTCTACCACTGTCCTGCATATTAGGGGCAATTTACAGTGGCTAATTGACCAACCCACATGTCTTCCGGATGAGGGAGGAAGACGGAGCATTCAGAGGAAACCCACACAGTCACAGGGCGGACATGCAAATTCTACACACATACAGCACTCAAGGTCAGCATTGTACCTGGACCTCTGGTGCTGTGAGGCAGTGACCCGACTAGCTATGCCACTGTAGCCCATTCCATTGAGGTAAATGATCAGCCGTGATTTTATTTAGTGATGAAACATGCACAAATGGCATTCCTTTGCTATTTTTTTTGTTATTTTCTTGTGAAAAATAGTACTTTTTTCAATACCTGACAATGTGGATATTAGACTTAACTTCATGAGGCCATCCCATTGGGAAGGTGGAGAAAAAAGGAACTGCAGATGCTGGTTTTCAAAAATGGCACAAAGTGATGGTGACAGCAGTTTAGGGAGATCTCCGGAGAACATGGTTATGTGATATTTTGGGTCAGGATCCTTTGAGTCAACCCTTCAAATCATAGTCTTACAGCATGGAAATGGGGATTTTGAACCAAATTCCCCATGCAGACTAAGACACCCCATTTATACAAGTACCACATGCCTGTGTGAGGCCCATATCCCTCTAAACTTTTCCTATCAATGTACCTGTCCAAATTTATTTTAAATTTTGTCATAGTACCTGCCTCAACTACTTCCTCTGGCAGCTCATTCCATATACCCACCACCCTCTGTGTGAAAAGGTTACCCCTCAGGTTCCTATTAAATCTTTCCCTTCCCATCTTAAACCTATGTCCCCTGGTTCTTGATTCCCCTATTCTGGATAAAAGATTCTGTGCAATTACCTTATCTATTCCTCTCATGATCTGATACACCTCAATATGATCACCCCTCATCCTCCTGCACTCCAAAGAATAAAGTCCTAGCCTGCTCAACGTCTCCCTTTGGCTCAGGCCCTCAAGTCCTCGAAACATCCTCGTAAATGTTCTCTGCACTCTTTCCAGCTTAACAACATCCATTCTCTAACAGAACTATACATAATACTCCAAATGTGGCCTCACCAACGTCTTGTACAACTGTAACATAACATCCCATCTTCTATACTCAATACCTTGACTGATGAAGGCCAATGTCGTTTTAGTTTAGAGATACAGAAACAGGCCCTTAGGCCCACACCGACCAGCGATCCCCACAGGTTCTTATGAGGCTACAGACCGCATGGGAACCTTTAACATATAAAGCAAGCACAGCAATAATAAAACATTATTTTTATGTCCTAGTAATAACAAATTAATCGGCCACCTAAAACAGAGGTTAGTCTTCTTGACCACCCTACTTACCCGTGCCTATTAATCTTTCCCCTCTCATTCTTCATTGAGAAGGTAGCATTGGTCATGATCAAAAGTAGAATGAAAGATTGTGGCAAGGAGCAGGCAAAACTTAGTTATTCTGCTTCCTAGATGTGCTGCTCTCTTTGATCCCTGTCATCAACATCCTTTTTCCAAAGCTTCTTATAGTCTGATCACTGATGTTTCCCTGCAGTGATCGCAAGCTCCACACCCAAACCCTTCCAATGTTACCATTCTGAGGTCATGGAAACAAATTTATTTCACTAGAGCAAGAACAGGATGGGCAACAGCCAGTGCCTTCCCAACTTCCTGTAAGAGGAATTGGAGGGCAAGGAACAACACAATCCACCAATGGCTTTCACATTCATGCATACTGGCACAGAGTCTGATAATATGGATAATTCAAAAGGCTGGTTGGAAGAAGGAATCTTATGGTGGGATATACATCAGATATGTTTAGGCAATGATCACTCATGGGAGAAGATACCCCACAAATGCCATCATATTTTCTGAGTCAGAACACACTGTCATTGTGCTGTCGAAGCATCAGATGTGAATCTTATAAGGCTATGCTTCAGAAGATGGGCGAAGATTTGGCCTCTGATTACATCTCATTGAAGCACAATTGCACATATTGATAACCTTAGAGTAAAGTACAGTGTGAATGATTTAATATTTGCAGTTGCCTGTCATATTTACATTGGTTCTTTTGCAAAGATTTGCAGGGTTGGACAGTGGTGGAATTTTTTTACTGCGATTTTTACAGGGATATTGTTGGAAAGAACTAAGTGCAGATGGCGGATTGCCTGCTATATCCTAAGTCATGGAAGGTAATAAACATATATATGTAGAAGTTCTGCGGTCTGTTGGTGGTTCAGATCCTATAATATAATTCCTCAATTAACTGTCTGAAGAAGGGTCCCGAACCAAAACGTCCATACCCACTCTTTCTCTTCAGAGATGCTGCCTATTCCACTGAGTTTCTCCAGCATTTTGTGTTTATCTTCAGTGTAAACCAGCATCTGCAGTTCCTTACTACTCACTCCTCATTTAACTGTTGGTGCAAATTTCTTTAAAATACAACCCTGCAATATGGAATCTTTTGTCCCATTATTGGATATTACAATTTGTCTTTTGAGAACTGGATTGTACCTTGGGTGTGCTTTTGGTGATATACCATCACAACGACTTGTGGACCCCTGTATTATATAAAGCTATTCCTGCCAGCTGAGAGACTCTCAGAGTGTTAGTGATCAGCTTGTTTCGGGGAGTGTTGGAGAGTTCTCAGGCATGTTATGAGACACTTCAGATCATCTTGCTGTCAGCATGCAGATTATATTGTCCCTCATAATTCAGTAGGGATGGATGGTAATCTCACAATAACCACATGCAGCTTCTTCTTGAAAAACAGATATTCATCTCTGTGAGACACTGCTGCTTGAAACACATGAAGGAAATGGAATCCTGACCTTTTTTTGAGCATCTCTAGGCTTAACTGAGGAGTTTGTACGGGTACAAATAGACACCTATTGGATAGAAACAATGAACTGCAGATGCTGGTTAATACACAAACATTTTTGTCCAAGCCAGTTATATTCATCACAAACAACAGAGGCCCCAGCACAGATCCCTGCAGAACTCCACTTGTCCTAGACTTCAAGTTAGACTGACTTGTTTTCACCACAACCCTCTGTGTTCTATGAAGTAAGTAAGTAAGTAAGTAAGTACGTTTATTGGTCAAGTATTCACATACAAGGAATTCGCCCACAAGTAACAACATGACATACAGTGACAGTTACGAATGACTCAGAAAACACTAAACATTAATGAACCATTTCTAAATTTGTATGACCAAGTCACTGTGAATCCATGCATCTTAACCGTCTAGATCAAGCTACCACGAGGGACTTTATCAAATGCCTTATTAATGAGTTACTGTCCAAGATGTTTTACAAAGGCAGTATGTTTACATATTTGTTTTAGCTATGGGATCATGACATGATGAAGTTAAATCATTGCAATATGAAAAGCAATGCATTATAGCAGACCAAGCAAATGAAAATATAAATAAATATAGTCTGAAGAAGGGTCTCAACCCAAAACGTCACCCATTCCTTTTCTCCAGAGATGCAGCCAGTCCCACTGAATTACTCCAACAGTTTGGGTCTATCATCAGTGTAAACCAGCACCTGCAGTTCATTCCTACACAAATAAATATAGTATTTGTATTTAAAGCATTTTATAGTTCAACACACAGAAATTAACACACTCTCAAATTGACGAAACAGGACTGTTTCATTTCCTTGGGCTTAACGTTAGTGCAAGTCACACAAATATGCAATTAATATGCCACGGAAGCAATCACTGTTTTCATGCTAATGCAGCAAAATAGTTCACCCACACCTTATTCACGCCGCAAGTCTTTTGATCTCCTGTGCTGTGGGCATACAGGAAAGGTGGGGAAGAAAGAGATGTATAGGTGCTTATTAGACTGAAATTCCAATGCAGCAGAAATCATTTCAGCTGTCAGCTGTCCCAGCAGGCGCCTTACTGCCGAGCTGCCTGACCCGACTGTCTCGACTTAGTTCATGTGGCATGCAGAGTCAGTGGATAGAAAAACAAAATGACTTAAGATGAGTTTTGGAAGAGGATGGGAGGTGGGAAGTGCTTGCAGGGCTTTGACACATGTTTTACATTTGTGATTAAGGAACGTTTGTGGGGGGGGGGGGGAAGCGAAGGCACACAGAAATCATACAGAATGTAAACATTTGCTTCTGACACGTAATTGAATAAGTCCTTTAATATTACACATACCGGGGAAAGTTGCAAAGTGGGCTGGGTCTTTGCTTAAAAGGACACAATGTGCTGGAGTAACTCAGCAGGTCAGGCAGCATCTCTGGAGAACATGGATAGGTGACGTTTCAGGACAAGACCCTTCTTCAGACTCCGTTTGCTCAGAGCTGTTTAATACACACAGCAGGAAGCACTTTTATATGTCAGCAACAACAAGCAAACAATGGCATATATGGGGTATTTATAAATGACTTGCAACAAAATGATTCCTGGAAACAATTCCTGAAGGCAGAGATGCACCACACAGGCATGGAAAATAAAGGTCCAACTATGTATAGCAATGCCAAGTGGTAGTGGCTCTTTTTATATTTGTCACATCTAATGGCTTTTAGACACTTGATGGCCACCTGCTGACCCAAACTGTGGCAGTGTAATATTTAAGACCTTTGAGTAACCTTACCAGCCACTCCTTCATTCCTTGATGGCATTTCACAATGAAGAAGAATGCGGATCAAAACAAGCACTAATTAACGTGCAATTATGTGCATTAAGAACTGTCTGGGTCCCAAAAGAGTGTTTTGCAACCATTAGATGTAATTGTATTTTCATTCTTTTGATTTTATCATTGAGGAAACACAGAGTAAAACCTGCTGACACAATGTTTCTACACTGGATATTGTGTTTCACCAAGTAAATGCAGGGTAATATAGTGCAGAGAAGAAAAGAAGAAAACCCACAATTTTATTTTATTTCCAAGTTTTCTTTATCTTGGGCAGTGTCTCAGGATCTAAGATAGTTTGCTTCTACTCCAAGTCTATGGATTATGAGATGACTGATGAAACCAATGTGGTAGCTTCAGATTTTTGCCAGGGAGGTGCCCAGCAAGAATGGCAAATGAGCAATTTATAAAATGGTGAGCTCCTTTTGCTTATGATGAGCTTTCATTTCTCAGCGCTATCCCAAATGCTTCACATTTTTAGAAGTCGGCGGGTGCATTAAACTTCTTTAAGGAGGTGTTGTCATCCTTATTACTAATCTGTTTACCTGATAATCTCTTAATGTGATAGAGCTCAGTCTGAAGAAGGATCTCGACCCGAAACGTCACCATTTCCTTTTCTCCAGAGATGCTGCCTGACCTGCTGAGTTAAGGGCCTGTCCCAATGTACAGGTAATTCAAGAGTTCTCCCGAGTTTCCCTGATCCGAACTCGGGGAATTACGGTAACAGCCGTTCATAGGTACTCGGGGCTCTCGTGGACATTTTTCACAGTCCTGAAAAAACTTCACGAGTTTCCGCGTTTCCCGAGCACCTGCCATTAGCATTACGGGAGCTCCGACGTACATTCTACGTACTTACCACGAGTTTGATTTTTTTTTTAAACTCGGGAGAGCTCTTGAATTATCTCATACAGTGGGACAGGCCCTTTATTCCAGCATTTTGTGTCTATCTCGGAATAAAGTGTTTGCTTCAGGAGTCTTATGTTGCATGTGCAAAGGATGTGCCCTACCCATTAGAGCTGGTTAGTGTAATTAGGGCCTTGGTGCAGGAATGTTGGTCTGGAAGAAGATATTAACGTTGGGTCACTTATCCTTCCAATGGATCTGGATTATTTTATAGAGATAGCATTGGTAGTAGCACCCAGTCATGATAGGAAGCTTGGTTATGCAATTTAAGGATTAATGAATTACACACCCAATATATACTGTGGTTTCTGTTAGCCATTATAAGGAATTTTGGTTTTGTAATTACCTGAGAACTGCACAACTGAGACAATGTGTAAATACCTCTTGGTTCAAGTAGTTTTTCTAAGCAGTAACTGTTAACACAATCAATTGAATGTTTGTTATTTAGAAAGATTGGAAACAAAGATGAGCCTGACCAGAGACAATGGTGTATGAGCAATTATTCACAAGATTGGTATTCTATGGACAAAATGTAGTGTGACAGGAGTGAATATAGCAATGGAAAAACAGAGATCATTGAACAGAGACTACAACCAGTAGTTTTTCTATGTAGTAACCTATTAATTTAATCTTTAAAATCTCTGCTTTCGTGTTTCGAAAGTGATCTATCTATATGAGGGAGATGATAGTAAACAAGTTCCTGTGGAGACACAAGAAGCTACAGATGGTGGAGATTACCATGTGTAGGAAAGAACTGCAGATACTGGTTTAAATCGAAGGTAGACACAAAAATCTGGAGTAATTCAACGGGTTGTTGTTACCATGGTGGAAGTTACCATGATGTGTTGACCTGGATGGAACTGGAAGGTCACATGCTGACTTAAGTGGCAGTAGCATTTTTGACCACTAAAGTTAATGAAATTAAGTGGGCTCCATTGAAGGCCATATATGGACATAATTGAATAGGCTTTGCCTGAGGATCGCATACTTTCTTCAGGATTGCATGAGAGACAAACAGCAAAATACAGATTGAAGACAATTTTGTCCATGTTTGAGAGTCTCCAGTGATGAAAGGCGGCAATAAAGTCAGCAATTTCCCCCTGCTGTTAAGTATAGAATTATGTCTTTAGTAAACTCGATCATTTATAGTGGAATTACTCGTAACCTTTAATTTTATTTTGTCCAAAAACAGTTCCAATCGTACAGTAGTATGTGGAATAAAACGATGTAGCAATATTCAATCCAGAATTTTTAATTACCCTTCCTTTCTCATTGATCTACAATATATTTAAAAGGACCTGGATGGTGAGGTTTACATCTCTCAGACTAATATATTTATGTGGAGTATATGATTTCATTGGATAGCATGCAAAACAAAGTTTTCAACTGTTCCTTCGTACACCTGAAATATTAAACTTAAACCTATTATGTATTTTTGAGAACTTCAAGTGTAAAGTATCTCAATATTTCAGGTTGGCTGCAATGGTTGGAGGTGGAGGTGGAGGTGAGAAAGGGGTATTAGGCTGTGGGTCATTCAGGTTCATGACCCAACTCACGGAACTACCTGAATTTTTAACATTGTGTAAAAATATTATATAAATCATACCTGAAACTCGTCAAGACCAAAACCTGCACATTTTTAAGAAATATGAGAAAAACCTCAAATTTTCTGAGTAGCAATTGCCCAACCAATGCACGTTTGACATTGAGGTCAGATGCAAATTGACCGAACCCGCGCTTTGCTTTATTGTCACTAGGCAGCGAGGACCCTGGGATCATGGCTGCCTCTTAATTACATCAAAACAATAGCAAGGTTTCCAAGGAATAAAGGTATTGCTCACCTTGCTGATCATTTTGTCTTTCAGTTGATTTATCTTTATAAAGTTACTCGACTAAGTGGGACCTGTTGGTTCTCAGCATCACACGGGAGGGCTGGTCACCCAACGCAATATCGGGGTGGGGTGCGGGGGGTGTAAAATGTCCTGCAGCCGAGGGAGGGGGACGGCTTCAGGCGGGGGGCTCTCGTGGGCTGATGAGGGAGGGGGGTGTCCTGCAGCGGGGGATGGGGCGGCTTCAGTAGGGAGCAGGAGGGGGAGCGTCCTATAGCCAGGCGGAGGGCAGCATCTTGAGGGATGTCAATGAGGGATGGAGGGGGGGGGGGGGGTGGTGAGCGACCTACTTATGGCCTCTGGACTCACTCACTGCCTTGGGACTAACTCATGGCCTATGGCCTGTCACTCATGGCCTCTGGACTGACTGACTGACTCACAGCCTCTGGACTCACTCACGGCTGGTGGACTGACTTATGTCCGACTTTTGGAGTCACGACCGACTTTTGTAAACTGGAATCTGTAACATCCACATTGAGGAACAGCTTCTTCCTGACAGCCATCAGGTTATTAAACATAACAAATGCCTAAACTATGAAATACTATATTATTTGTACTATTTGTTATTTGTTGATCACAGACACACACACACAGGCTCTCACACACACAGACGCACGCACCTATAGACACACTCACACACACGCACACGCACACACGCGCGCGCACACACATGCGCACACAGGTACACACACACACACACACACACACACACACACACACACACACACACACACACACACACTCACACACACACACACACACACACACACACACACACACACACACACACACACACACACACACACACACACACACACACACACACACACACACACTCACACACAGCACTAATACTAAAATGCCAAGTAACTTCAACACATGGTAAGCATACTGAACCCTGTTACTAACCAAATACTCTATTTAAGAAGTTTGAAAATAAGAACACAGATGTGTCTAAACTGATTGATTCAAATGTTTAAAGCCATTTTTACTCTGAAACATTCCTCTGCTGCTGCTGCTACAGCAAAAACATACAGCTGCTGCTACAGCAAAAACGTGCTTTAAATAACTTTCAACAAACACACTCACCATATACATGGCTGTAAGCTCTCTTGAATTACTCAAACGGTTCAGGGTGGCGTCTGCACTTTGGGCCTTCCGCACTCAGTGCCACGTCTCCACTAAGCGGAAATGATGCACTCAGCACCACCTCTCCACTAAGCGGAAATTACGCAATCAGCGCCACCTCTCCATTAAGTGGAAGTCACGGAATGAGCAGCAATTTTGCATTAAACACAGTCCTGATCTAATAAAACTTTATTCACGGTTTTATTCACAAGACGTGACCCTCTCGCTCCTCCATCTTGCAGGGACTGACTGAGGCCCTCAACACATATGGGTTTTATAATCCCTCCGGAATTCAGGAGAGAGAATCTCAACATTTTTTAAACACTAAGAACTCTTTTATTTTTCATCGATGGGAAAATTCCTCTTGCCTGCGCTGCAGAGGGGGACTCTGAGTAAGATGGCCAATATTCACAGCTGTAAGTGGCAGCGTTTTTTTCTAAAATCAATATACAGAACAACAGGAAGTTGTCAAGATCAGACTTTTAGTAATATAGATGATGTGAACTGTTTAATAAAAACGTTAAGTAACAAATGTAGAGCTAGGGTTAAGATTAGAGTCAGTCAGAAGGTCAGTCAGTTGGTCGGTCAATTGGTCAATCTGTCAGTCTGTCGGTAGGCTGATGGATGCTGTGAAGGATCGGTCAGGCTGTCGGGCTGTCGGGATGGGCCTCCGGTGGGTGCTGAGAGCAGTCGGTCAGGCTGTGCCTCCGGTGGATGGTGAGAGCGGTCGGTCAGGCTGTGCCTCCGGTGGATGGTGAGAGTGGTCGGTCGGGCCGGGCCTCCGGCGGGTGGTGAGCGTTGGGCCTGGCCTCCGGTGGGTGCTGCGAGTGGTCGGTCGGGCTGTCGGTTGTCCGGTGTTGCAGCAAGCGTGCGGGCATTCTGACGGAGCCAGCGCTATGGTGGTGCTGAAGGCAGCCTGGGCGGCGTGCAGGGCAGTGCGGTGCCCCACCATCACCACCACCAGAAGGGAATGCTGGCCGAGGTTGACACGCTGTGGGGCCACACGTACGGAGCCCGCAGCCAGTCCCAAAACGGCTCCAGCTCCAGCTCCAGCCGGGACAGTTCTGGAAGGGGGGCGAATTAGGGTTAGGATTAGGTATTTTCCTGCCAGTGGAAGATGCCTTAGCCTTCCCCCAGCCAGTCCCACTATGGCACACTGGCAGTCAGTGGGGTTCAGTAAATGGGGGAACCCACAGGAACTGCCCTCACCCATTAATTAGGCTGGTTCAGGCGCCGGACCTCTGCAGCAGTCTCATTAAAAAAAAACACCTCACCATTATATTCATTAGATTATGTTTATATAATATAATTATACATAATTATATATGATTACAGTCATATTCACAAGTCTATTGGGGAAGGGGGGGAAGGGGGGAGAAGGGGGGGAGAAGGGGGGGGAGAAGGGGGGTAGAAGGGGGGAAGGGGGACTTGGACACTAGATGGCACTTACTTTTTCAATCTCATTTTCTAATTAGTTTAATTAATTAATGTGCAAATTTTTTTCGCTGACGAGTTATGACTTCCTTCTCAATTATATTCTATCTAAATCTGTGCAAAATTTCATGTAGTTCCGAGACGTGGGTCACGAAAGTTGATTTCTAGACACATTTTTGATGCTCGGTCCACAGCCTACATAAGGGTATATTAGTAGAGACTGATGTGGGATCCACTTAACAAAGACACTTTATTTTTATGACTTAAATGAAGAAAAACAACCCAAGGCACTTCACTGAGGTATAATTAAAAAGAAAATGGAAGTTAATCAAAAAAAAATCATTAGGTGTGGTGATATTTCATTTGGCCACCATGGAATCTTTTACTTTGATATTGGAGAATAAAACTTGTTTGTTAATTCAGGAGTCAGGCAGCTTGCAAAAGATGCACCAAAACACAGGTTAGGAAAACAGATATAGACGTCACAATCACAGAGTCATAGTGTCAAACAGTATGGAAACAGGCCCTTCCGCTCAACTTGCCCATGACGACCAAGATGCCCTATCTAAGCTAAAAAATCTCAGAACCACCAAGATAAAGTCACTGAAAAAACCTCAAGGACATGTCACACATGGATACGTATGCCATTTTGGTTGATAGATTGTGAAATAAGTATTGAGAGTTGTTTTAATGACTTGCCTTATAATCCATTAGTGAACCATACTAGGAACCATTCAGCGCCAAACGTGTGAGGGGCGTAGAGTGGACTTGAGGAGCGTTGGACCGTGGCCTGTAGGGTCGGCCCCTGTTCATCCCCTGAGCACTGGCGAACCGCAGAGGAGGATGGAGGGAGCCGGTGACGGTTGACACAAGAGCGAGGACTGCTAAGAGTAAGAACCTCCCGCATCCTCAAGATCGACTGCGGAGGTGCCACAAGGGCACAAAGGCAGAAGGTGGCCTGGCGAGAAGATGGACGACTATTAGCTGGCAATCCAGATAGAGCGAAGGCTGGAGGCACTGCAGGAACCTGGGGGCTAGCCTGGATTCGATGCCCCTACCTCGCCCACCCCAGAAGATCGAGCACGCGGACGGGACTGGACTTTGGAAATGGCACCAAAACCTGACAACTCTTGCATGCGGGTCTCAGTGGAGTATTTCTATACACTTTGTATGAATCGGGAATTGTGTTTAGGTATGGCAATACTTTACTGAAATGTATGCAAAAAAATAATTTCACCGTACATTTGTACATTACATATGACAGTAAAGAACCATTGACAACTGAAATGAAAGGTCAACAGTGACATTGATTATTGATTACAGGTAACACAAAAGAGGGCCTTATAGGAAAAGAGGTGGACAAGAGTGGCAGAGAAAACCTCTTTGGAAATAGCAAAAGCTGGATTAGGGTTGGGGGAGTTATTTGGGGGTGGGTGAGAATCCTGAGGAAGTGTCAGTTGGTGCAGTTCTTAGTATTCTTAGAACTGAGTCCCTATCTACATTTTCAGTTGGACTGAAGAATCTGTGACAGTGGAGAAATACTCCACTGAGACCCGCATGCATGAATCTGTGGCACACGTGGAGTGCAGAAATTGCACCTAGTTTCTTCAGCAATGTTTGTACCCAAAAGAGCAGATTA
Source organism: Okamejei kenojei (assembly GCA_035221665.1). Taxonomy (NCBI): domain Eukaryota; kingdom Metazoa; phylum Chordata; class Chondrichthyes; order Rajiformes; family Rajidae; genus Okamejei; species Okamejei kenojei. The sequence continues at coordinate 47,516,499 of CM069131.1, read as the reverse complement.
AATCATCACTTATTTCACTTTATCACTGTCTCACAAATCTTCCTAAATGTAAAATGGCTGCCGTAAAACCCTGCTCAATAATAGACATGGATGTCAAAATAATTTGCATCAAATAATTGTTATGATTTTCCAAGACAATATATAATAAAACTGATGTGAATCTTTTTTTAACCTATTGTTGGATATGGAGACATGATTTATTGCTTTCTGATGAAGGGTATCTGATGATGTTCTATTCCTTCTCTCCAGAGGTACTGCCTGACCCATTGAGTTACGCTAGCATTTTGTGTCTATCGTATTGTTTTCCTTTGGAGCTTGCTTCATGTCTGAATCTAATTACATAAAATTGAAGACAAAAGGAACCGAAGATGCTTGAACCTTGAGAAAAACAGTCAGGCAGCACCAGCGGAGAGAATTGACAGACGACCTTTCAGGTCGGGACCCTTGGCTGAAGATAGATGATGTTTGAGATTGTGATCCTTCAGAATGAAAAGTGTCCCTACCTGAAACATTGTCGGTGCATTCCCTCCATATATGCTGCCTGAACCATGAGATTTTTCCAGCACGGAATGCTTCACATAAAATTTATATCAGTTCTTTAGGTCACACTGGTCACCAAATGCTAATTCTCTTTTGTTAGTACAATTCTCACCTCTTCATCAAAGGTTGTGGGTTCAAGACTTGGTCTGACCCTAGGCTGGAATGTAGTATCATGGATGTAACATTGTTGAATGGTTCTCACCTTCAGTTAGATATCAAAAATCTCTCTTGAAGAAAATAGGCAGGTATCCTGTTCATCATTTTCCCGAGCTCACAGCAGCTCGCTGCCTGGACATTAATTTCAATTGATATTTGTGGGACATATTTGTGTATCAACAGATGCAACCAGCAGTATTTATTGCTTGAAGCATTTTGAGAAAATACATACCTTGTTGCCTCCTTGAAGAAATTGCCTTCTACTTATATGTTATTTGATACCTAATTCCAGGAATCATGTGCAAATTTACTCAACCTATACAATGGGGGGGTAATATATCATGCTTGAGCAAAACACAAACTGCTGGAGAACTTAGCGGTCAGGCGGCCTCTATGGAGGAGAAGTAGCAAATTACATTTTGGGTCGCTTCTTCAGACTTATGGAGTAGTGGGAATATAGCTGGTAGTGGGGAAGGGGGATGTGACAAGAGATGGCAAGTGATGGGTGGTTCAAGGTAAAGAGGAATTGATAGGCAGATGAGTTAGGAGAGAAGGGTGGAGATAGTAACCAAGACTGGAGGTTGTAAAGAATCACGACTAAGGGGTGCAGATAATGAAAGGTTTAAAAAAAGGTGGAGAGTGCAATATAGATCCAAAGCGAGAGAGGGCATGTAAAAGGGGAGCGGGGAAAGAAAATGGTACAACCAGGTAGAGAGGAATGGCCGATGGGTGAATGATGGTAGGGAGGGGGGGGGGGGGGGGAAGGGTCTGGTAATGGCCAGGGGGAGTGCAATGTGTACCTCACTGTACTTACACTTATGACAATGAACTCGACTTGACCTAGGTTATACTACATTGACTAACTCGACTTGATGCTAGGTTATACTACATGCATATAATCTACATCCTTCTATATACATAAGCCTATATACTAATCAAAAAGCCTCTTAAATTCCACTATTGTATTCACATCTACCACCACCCCTGGCAGGGTCCTCCAGGCACATATCACTTTCTATATAAAAAAGTTGCCCGGTACATCTATATATCACTAAAAAATCACGTTTACATAAAAAATCACGGGAAAAAAACCCCCTTTGAAAAAAAGAAATTGTGGGTGCTTGACAACCTTCATCATGGTCTGCAGCTCCATCAATTTTGTTGTCTGGAAATGTAATAACCATCCCTTCTACATTTTTGTCCAAATCATTTGTATATTACAGTCACACCCTGACAAATGTAATCGGCGATGTACACTCATGTAAGCAATTCTGTAAGCCCACTGAAACCCACGTGGTCTCCCCCTCGGAGTTCCCACGTGGTCACTGTATCTGAGTTCCCATGTGGTCTCCGCGTCAAGTAGTAAATTTAAGCGTGCACAGTAGCACTTCCGTTTTAGACTTACATAAGATCTGACTTACGTAAGAGTCTACACAATGTAACCCTATCATAAGTCCGGGAGTGTCTGTACATAAACAGAGTCCCAGCACAGATCCATTTGTGGTCATAAACCTCCAGCCAGAATAACACTCTTCCAACACAAACCTCTGTCTTTTATGCGTTAGCCAGTTTTTAAACTCCATGACCAGGTCACCATAGATCCCATGCATCTTATTCTTCTGGATCAGCCTTCCATGATTTTTTGTTCTGAGACTGTTGCCCTCTACATGGTAGGCGGTATGGAAGGCAGTGGTATCCAATTATTTATTTTTTTAATTTAAAAAAATATATATTTTTATTAGAAGCAAGTACATATTATGTTAAAAAACATTTCATATGTATCAATCATACATTATTAATATTATCAATTGTGGCTTCATTCTGCTTCTAATTTTTTTAAATAGATAGAAAGTAAGAAAGAAAGAAAGGAAAAAAAAAAACAAATGTCAAGATTAAAAAAAAAGAATGGAATGATTTACTAATAATGCATAATTGGAGATAAGTTAGAAGATTATAAAGTATAACTTTGCATCTAATCCTGAGTTCAAGTTTCAGTTAGGTTCCCATGCCGAACCAATCTACCCCTTCAAGTAATCGATGAATGAAGACCATATTCTAACAAAAAGTTCTTGTTTGTCCATTAAGACAAACCTGATTCTTTCCAGGTGTAGGGTCTCCGACATTTCCATAATCCACATTAATTGTGGGGGTTATAGGGCCTTTCCAAAATTTGAATATTAATTTCTTCCCAGTTATTATACTGTAGTCTAGAAAGTTTACTTGGCTTATTGTGAATGTTAAACTTTGTTCTGATATTCCAAGTATTATCAGTTTTGAGACGGGGTCCAATTTAGTATTAACAACTTCAAGTGGTATCCAATTCTAATGATGGGCCACTGACCTGAATCGTTAACTGCGTCACCACACAAATGCTGCTTACCAGCATTTTCTGGGTTTTTTCAGTGCTGTCTTTCCTTCATGTAGCTTTGGAAGAATTCTTCATTCGCTGAATTGCTTTTGCACTTTGGAAGATCGAATGTAAGGGGAACGTATGCATGTAAAGTAGTCTTTCTTCTCCCACACCCAAGGGACGGAAGAGTTGCTGGCCACACATCGCTTTTCTGGATGAGCTAATGCTCGGCACCTGCAAGTGCAAACTCGGGAGGCAGATTGTGCTCTGAGTATCGAGCAGGTCTTGGGCAGTGAGTCCTGGGCCCTGCCATGGTACATCCTAAAGGCTTTTGAAAATGATGATGCAAATTGCATCAGGTCCCTCTTCTCAGCATGTCAGTGCTCCGACAATAGTGAGTCTAGCAGTGGAGTGTGGGTTCAACTACCGGTGCATCTGACCTCCTGCTCTGCTGCCGAACCTCGCATTCAGCTGAGCATGTGTGGTAGCCCAAGATGAGCTGAGTCGCGTAAGGTTAACAGCTGTCATCACTCCTTTTTAGTCTATATTGTTTCTATTTATTTCTATCTCTCTTGCTTTCCCCTCTGCTCCAATTCTCTGCATAAAACTCTGTCATCTCTCACTTTAAAAAATGTCTCTGCCAGGTTATCAATGTGAAACTTTAGCTCTGTATCTTGTTTTGCAGTCCCTCCCTAACCAGTTGAGTGCTTCCAGTATTCTGTGGTTATTCGAGCCTTAGCTGAACAGAAGTACCAGTCCTGATTATAAACGGGGCGATATTTTACATGACTTGAATTGAACCAGCTTGTAAATGAAGCGCAGCATACTGGAGCTACTGGGATGTGTTGATTATCAGAAGTTGAATTTCCATCTCTTGGAACCTTAACTGACAAAAACAGAATTTCTGACATTCTGTGAAATGATGCCATGAGTTTCTTGAGGAACTGCAACGCTTTGGAATCCCAGAGGAGCCAATACATTTTGTAGCAGTCACGGAATGGGGACTAATTTCAATCTAATTAGACATGTGTGAGTGTGGTTTTAGGAGAGTCATTTACTTGAAGAATTTGTTTGAGGGATCTGACTTCAATGCAGCTTGTTTAAACCACTGGCAGATGACTTACAACAGCTGACAACAGATTGCATATATACGGTATATACACATTAAAAACATTTTCCTGCAAGTGGATATCTTTACAGAAAAAAAAAATAAACTTCAACAGTAATGTGGTCAGAAACTGTGATTACTGCAAAGAGGCACCCTTGCCGACTGACAGAATGAAATACTATGCTTTTCAGCAAATATTAAACAATATCTTCTGAAAATTACATCTGAGCTCTTAGGACTGGAGTTTTCTCCGGGATAATTGTATCACTGGAAAGGGTTGGCCAAGACTTCTGCCTACCATCCTGACTCATGTCCTCAGAGGCCCCCTCTGAAAGAAAGGATTTTCTGATGCCAATCTTTAAATTGGGATGAACTGCGCTGACAGATCACAGGAGTCTTTACAGAGTCTATTATCTTTCAGCTGCTTCCCTGCAAGCAAGTCTGGATTTACTTGGGTCACCGTGAATATAGGATATGTAGACTATGGATGGTAACATATCCATCTCAATGGACTCCATTCCTATGCTGTACAGGCTTCATTTAGGATTGGATATCCATTCATTTGAGTTTTGACCTGAAATTTATGATGTAAGTTATCAATTTACTTTTGACTTATTTTGTCATTATTATAAATGTATGATTCTAATGTGTCTTTAATTAGTATTTTTTGTATTATAGTACATTAAACGTATCCATTGTTTTGGAGACATTAAAAAAAACTTAAATTTACAGTCCCAGCTTTGATAGGGGAAATAGCTCTGTACCTACCTTGCCTCCATGAGGATCTGGACATGGAGGGTCAGAGTAATTGGCCCCTGCACTGGGCCCAGAAATACAAGGGTAGGAGGGGCTGTGGGTAGTGAGCTGAACCTAGGTTAACTCACAGCAAGGTCGGCGTACAACAGGTATTATCACCATGTATAAGAAACAATTGGACAGGTACATGGATAGGATGGGTTTAGAGGGATGTGGGCCGAATGCAGGCAGGTGGGAATAGTGTAGATGGGGCTGTTGGTCGGTGTGGACAAGTTGGGCTGAAGGGCCAGTTTCAACGCTGTATGCCTCTATGACTATCATAGGCATTGAATCTGACCTCGTTTTCAGTTTTGTGGTTTAGTTGATAGCAGTATGCTGGGTTAACTATTTTGATGCTGTTAATAATGTCATATGGACATAAAGAATGGAATCAGGTCCTTCAGCCCAATGACAGGCTGATCATCAACCACCCATTCAAGCCACCTAATCCTACGGTAATAGCGTTTTAAAAATTAAATTTTCTCGTTAATTTCTTCCAGATTCTACCATTCACCGACTACATGAGGCATTTAAAAGCAGCCAATTAATCTATCAACCACATGTCCATAGGATATTGAGGAAATCCATATGATCATAGGGAGAATATATAAAGCCTACACAGGCAACTCCTGAGGTCAGGATTGAACCAGGCTCCCGGTGCAGAGAGATGGTGACTCTATATTAACTGTGCTGGTGTGTCTCATGATTGTATTCATCTCCAAGAATACTGTGTCAATCCGAAATGCAGAAACCTACACTGTACCTGGTATTTGAATATTTCTCCTTCTCTTGGAGGCTAGTGCAGGACTCAACATTAAATATGAAATCTGTTCAGAAAACTCAGAATTTTGATCATTATCTTCAATGACGTGTTTTGACAACATTTGAACATCATTTTGGTTCTGTGGATCGCAGCTCCGCATTGGTAAAACTTGTTAAGTGTCGAACTTACCGAAGATTCCAAAATCACTTTCAGGTTTCTCCGTAGCTGGATCAACTTGGAGCGTTCATGTCAACTATTGTTCTTCATTCCTAAGTCAAATGCTTTATATATGTTTGTGTTACATTTCATCTGACATTTTTCATATTTTATCCAACTTATGTTGTAATCTTTGAGTCCCCTCATTTGGCATATTCTGCAAATCTGACCACTTTCATTGAGCCCATCTCATTTATATAAATTAGAAGCAGTAGTGCTCCTGGTACTGAACCCTCAGGCACCCCATTCGGGACTGCCTACGCCAATGTGCTTCACATAATGACCAACAGCAGATGTTGACCCTTATTGATAGGCGAGGCGCAGCTATACAGTGTGTTGTTATGGCAATGCAACATCTTTAAATTATCTCAAAGTTATTACAATCGCAAGTACAATTTCAAGCATACAAACTGGCATATAAAAAAAATGTAGCACCATCACAAGAATTTGCAGGATTTTATAATCAAATCAAACGTTAATCTAAAGATGGAGTAGGAAGGAATTGCAGATGCTGGCAGTTACTCCAGCATTTTATGTCGATCTTCAGTTTTATAATGTTGTTTTGAATGACTTATTACTTGAAGTAATAAGGTGATTGAATTTAGTACTTTAGTACAGCATAGCATCTATTAATCTAAAGATAGACATAAACTTCTGGAGTAATTCAGCAGATCAGGCAGCATCTCTGGAGAAAATGGATACATGACATTTTGGCGCCAGGACCCTTCTTTAGACTCAATGCTGCAGTTCCTTTCTATTAAAGATATTAATATAGTTGACGTATCCTCATTCATGATTGTGGCAGACGGCAGAAAGAAACTGCACTGGTAAGTGAGATGGTGGATCACCTCCCCCGTCCTCTGAGGCGTTTCGGGTGCATCGAGGAAAGCTGCGGGAGGCACCCTGCCTCGTGGAATCAGAGTCAGAGTGGTGACTATTAGGGGCCTGCATTGAGAGCGCCTCTGCCAACAGCGGCGGCGCAGCACTGAATTCACCGCGGAGCGGGCGATGCCTACCTGGATCGCCGTTTGGAGCTCCGGAGCGTTGGGCCTGCAGCGTCGACATCATGGAGCTGTGGGTTGAGAAGCTCCCAACGCGGGCGGCGCTGACCGACATCGCGGAGTCCTGGGTCCCTTTGCCGAGGGCCGCCAGCGGGAGTCTCCGTCCGGCGCGGCCTGGGGATGTCGGGAGCTGCGGACTCTGGTAGGAAGCGGCCGTTTTGGAGGTCCAAGCCGCTGAGGTTGGATTCCAGTCCCGACGTTGGACTTACATCATCCCGGCGTGCGGGCCGGAGCGGCGGGCTGCCCGTAGCGGCGACTGCGGAGGGGTCCAGAGGCCCCAACATCGAGGAAGAGACTGACTTTGGTGCCTTCCCTCACAGTGGGAAATTTTTGATTCTGCTGTGTGGGGATGTTTTATGTTTAAATCTATCGTGTGTTGTGTTCTTTATTTTAGTGTATGGCTGTATGGTGATTCATTTCACTGTGCCATCTGGCACGTGTGACAAATAAATGTATCTTGTATCTTGTATCTTGTCTGTGGAGTGAAGGGACGACATGTTCACAGGTCGATATGTCCGGGCCGAAGTGTCCATGGTGCGTTGGAGGCTCTGGAGAAGCCGGGGAATTGATTGGATCAGGTGCCGCTGGAGGCCCCACAGAGGTCAGACATGCACACGGTTCCGACGTGACCTGCGGCCGCATGGAACGGCACCCTGACAACATTGCCAGGCCAGGCCGACACCTGCAACTCCACCCAATGCCGTCACCTGGACAATGGACCATTATGGCCAAGATATTCTTAAGAACTTTGAAACTGGAAGATGGCGACTCTTGTGTGCTACCTCATGTACAAGAGTGTAATCTAATATCCTTACAGTCTTGTACTTAAATATCACTCTGTTCATATTTCGCAAAATATTCACTGAATTGTGTGCAATCGAGGGATGTCATTGTAGCTAGGTCCATGTGACAACAAAGTATCATTCTTCATAAAGTACACTAGTCTAGATCCCATGTCAACATTTGCTACTCAATACATAGGATTACACTTCATATGAACTGCATTATAGGTGGAGGGCTGTTGTGTGATATAGGGGTTTATGTATAGGCACATCCTTTTAGAATGAGGAACAACAACCAAGTGCTGATGGACAATCTACCCATTGACTATGGAAAACCCACTGAGATATGCTACTTAAGTTGTCATCGAAATATCCTGATATAATCCCTAGGATTGCAGACAGTAAGGACATGAAAAAGCCATGAAACTTATATTTGTATACCACCATCCAATTTTATCCATTCTAAAGCCTTCCACTTCTTCCCATCTCATTTCAAATGGCAGTCCACAAAATGTGGTTGATTCAGTCAAAAGATGGGTGATCATAAAGGATTGGCAGGACCAAGCCTCTTAATTACTACATAAAGTATTTTACTTTTACCTTCCATTTGCTGTAATTGATCAGTTTTATATTCATCTTTTTCAAGGTTCGTAAATAAACTTGTCTTTGAAATGCTGGTCTACAGTGTGGTCACCTTCAGTGAAAAGTAAAAGATCTGGATGCTCATCGGTTTTACCTCTTCCCCTCAGACCCATAAGCCAGAGCTATCAGTGTTGACTGGAGAGCACAATGTGAGTCACAGATTGGTTGCATGAATCATGGGACGTGTTGTTCCCCTCCTGCACTTTTATGTCATTTTTTGTGCATTATCTGCCTTATGTTGTCCTTCTCAGTTAATAATCATACTTAACACAATCAAATATTTGTGCAACTCTGGATGAATTATAGACCCAACACAATTATGGAGAGAGTCAGAACTGGACCTAGGGTAGAGATTTTTGATTGGAGAAAGGCTAACTTTGAGGGAATGCGTAAGGATTTTAAAGGAGTGAATTGGGACACTTTGTTTCATGGGAAGGATGTAGAAGAGAAATGGAGGACATTTAAAGGGGAAATTGTAAGAGTACAGAATCTTTATGTCCCTGTTAGGTTGAAAGGAAATAGTAAAAATTGGAAAGAGCCATGGTTTTCAAGGGAAATTGGACACTTGTTTCGAAAAAAGAGAGATATCTACAGTAATTATAGGAGGCATGGAGTAAATGAGGTGCTAGAGGAGTATAAAGAATGTAAAAAGAATCTTAAGAAAGAAATTAGGAAGGCTAAAGAAGATATGAGGTTGCTTTGGCAAGAAAGGTGAAAGTAAACCCAAAGGGTTTCTACAGCTATATTAATAGCAAAAGGATAACGAGGGATAAAATTGGACCATTAGAGAACCAGAATGGACAGCTATCTGCAGAGCCAAAAGAAATGGGGGAGATATTGAACAATTTCTTTTCTTCGGTATTCACAAGGAGAAGGATATTGAACTCGGTGAGTTAAGGGGAAAGAGTAGAGTAGCTATGGAAACTATGAGATTCAAAGAGGAGGAAGTACTGACACTTTTGAAAAATTATAAAAGTGGATAAGTCTCCAGGTCCTGACAGGATATTCCCTAGGACATTGAGGGAAGTTAGTGTAGAAATAGCAGGAGCTATGACAGAAATATTTCAAATGTCATTAGAAACGGGAATAGTGCCGGAGGATTGGCGTACTGCGCATGTTGTTCCATTGTTTAAAAAGGGTTACAAAGAATAAACCTAGCAATTAGACCTATTAGTTTGACGTCAGTGGTGGGCAAATTAATGGAAAGGATACTTAGAGATAATATATATAAGCATCTGGATAAACAGGGTCTGATCAGGAACAGTCAACATGGATTTGTGCCGGGAAGGTCATGTTTGACAAACCTTCTTGAATTTTTTGAAGCGGTAACTAGGGAAATTGATGAGGGTAAAGCAGTGGATGTTGTCTATATGGATTTCAGTAAGGCCTTTGACAAGGTTCCCCATGGAAGGTTGGTTAAGAAGGTTCAATCTTTGGGTGTTAATGGCAGAGTAGCAAGATGGATTCAACAGTGGCTGAATGGGAGATGTCAGAGAGTAATGGTGGATGGCTGTTTGTCAGGTTGGAAGCCGGTGACCAGTGGGGTGCCTCAGGGATCTGTGTTGGGTCCACTGTTGTTTGTCATGTACATCAATGATCTGGATGATGGGGTGGAAAATTGGATAAGTAAGTATGCAGATGATACTAAGATAGGTGGTGTTGTGGATAATGAAGTAGATTTTCAAAGTCTACAGAGAGATTTGGGCCATTTGGAAAAGTGGCTGAAAGATGGCAGATGGAGTTTAATGCTGATAAGTGTGAAGTGCTACATCTTGGCAGGACAAATCAAAATAGGACGTACATGGTAAATGGTAGGGAATTGAGGAATGCTGTGGAACAGAGGGATCTAGGAATAACTGTTCATAGTTCCCTGAAGGTGGAATTGCATGTAAATAGGGTGGTAAAGAAAGCCTTTGGTGTGCTGGCCTTTATAAATCAGAGCATTGAATATAGGAGTAGGGAAGTAATGTTAAAATTGTACAAGGCATTGGTAAGGACCAATTCTGGAGTATGGTGTACAATTTTGGTCGCCTAGTTATAGGAAGGATGTCAACAAAATAGAGAGAGTACAGAGGAGATTTACTAGAATGTTGCCAGGGTTTCAGCAACTATGTTACAGAGAAAGGTTGAACAAGTTAGGTCTTTATTCTTTGGAGCGCAGAAGGTTAAGGGGGGACTTGATTGAGGTCTTTAAAATGATGAAAGGGATAGACAGAGTTGACGTGGATACGTTTTTTCCCATTGAGGGTAGGGAAGATTCAAACAAGAGGGCATGACATGAGAATTAAGGGACAGAGGTTTCGCGGTAACGTGAGGGGGAACTTCTTTACTCAGAGGGTGGTGGCTGTGTGGAATCAGCTTCCAGCAGAAGTGGTGGAGGCAGGATCGATTTTAACATTTAAGAGTAAAGTGGATAGGTATATGGACGTGAAGGGAATGGAGGGGTATGGTCTGAGTGCAGGTAGATGGGACTAGGGGAAAACAAATGGTCGGCACGGACTGGAAGGGCCGAGAGGGCCTGTTTCCGTGCTGTAATTGTTATATGGTTAAATTATAGCCCCAATACAATAAGTGACTCAATATAGTTGGATAAACTCTGGTTAGGATTATTGATGCTCCTTCTATGTGCACCTTCTCCAAAGCAATACTTTTATTCCTGAATCTGGAAACCCAAACTGTACACAATACTTAAAACAAGATCTTACCAAACCAAACTTGGAAAACTAAATTTTGTAATGAAATATTTCTGCACTGTATTGCATGTACCAACTTGCATTGCTTATGGAATCCTGGACATAATGTTGAAACTTTGAAGGAAATACCTTTGATTGTTCTTAAATGTTATTCCCTCTCAGTATATCAAAATCATCCACTGATATTATTCATGATATTATTATGTGTGCCTAATTGGGTATCTATATGTTTGTCTTTATGAACATCTCGTTGACTCAGATTCTCTCAACAACAGATTTTTTTGACGTTAATAATTTCCAACATTTCATTTTCTTATTTCAGATTTTCAGCATTTATTTTAATTTGCTGTTGCTACATTAAATACAACTTTTATTTCCTTAAGATAGACACAGAGATAGATAGACCGATGGAGTACCTCAACAGGTCAGGCAGTATCTCTGGATTCAGGTCGAGACTCTTCTTCAGACTTAATTTTTTTGTTATGACATGACCTCTTAAAAGTTATTTCGCCCACAAATGGGGTTTCACCTCCTTTTGATGTGCTTAGCCATTGTTGCACTTAGTTTTCCACTGCAAAGAATCAGAGATTGGTCAAAGAGGTTAATAATAGCATTAAGGTGGTTTTCACCATTAATCGTGTACTGAAATGGAACATGCACATTTCCTAATGAGAGCTGCAGAAAGCCATTGCCTTTGCATTGTCATCAGCTAGCTGTGAGGAGGGATAGAAGGCACAACAGAGGATGTACTTCCTACGGCAGCTGAGGAAGCACAATCTGCCACAGGCAATGGTGGTCCAATTCTACATGGCCATCATAGAATGTGTTCTCACCTTCTCCATCATGGTCTGGTTTGGCTCAGCCACCAAGCACGACACCTTGAGGCTGCAGCGAATCGTCCGATCAGCAGAGAAGGTTATTGGCTGCAACCTTCCCTCCATTGATGAACTGTACATTGCAAGGGCCAGGAAGCGAGCGGGCAAAATCATCTCTGACCCCTCTCACCCTGGCCTCTGGAAGGGCGACTCCGGACTGTCAAAGCTGCCAAAGCCAGACATAATAACAGTTTTTATCCACGAGTAGTTGCTCTACTCAACAGCCAAAAATCTGTATCCTCCCATTGATCTGGTATTTTATTGGTTCACATGCTTGATCAATGGTGTTTTATCATTAATGTTTTATTATTATTAATGTTTAGTGTTTTCTGAGTCATTCGTAACTGTCACTGTATGTCATGTTGTTATTTGTGGGCGGAGCACCAAGGCAAATTCCTTGTATGTGAATACTTGGCCAATAACTTACTTACTTACTTACTTACTTACTTACTTACTTAATTACTTATTTATTTGTTGGACTTTAAAGGGCTCTTCCCAGGGCAACCGCAGATCAGATGCACAAAAGCCTACCATAAGATAGATGGAAAAAGGAGACACAATGATCATTGGTGTCTGCCACCATTCCCCATGCAATATGTTGCCTTTATGGTTTCCTATCCCACAAGTGATCCAATACTACTACAGGATGCACAGTGAGACAGAGATTGCAGCATGAAGCTTTGAAATGAATAAAATAAACATCATTCTAAGTAATGAGAGAACAGGAAAAAAAAGGCAACTTGGTCTGCATTGATGAGTTGGGCCAGAGGGCCTGTTTCCATGCCATATGGCTATTAACCCTATGACTATGATTCTAAGATTGTCTGACAAATAAAATGTAAGTCCTGCCAATGTTTTAATCAATACATGAATATCAGAATAGAAACATTTTACCATGCACCTCATTGGGGATTTCAATATGAAGTGCTCCTTGTTTTTATGTGACACTTCAATGAAAATTGTAGCTTTCACTTTGAGTTCCGATTTATGTTATTGGGAGTAGAAATTGGCATTGTATGAACAATACCGCTATTAGCTGTGTACCTAATGTCAGAAGAAATTAAACTGTGTTACTATGAATTGTACAAGTTCCAGGTCCCATTTGTTGAGTGGGATGTGACCCTGAAACAATGACTACTGTAATCAAATCCAGTCTAACCTGTTCTTATGTAGAATGTGTGCTTAAAAAGGGAACTAATCAATCAATTTCCTTCGCCTGTAGTTTTTAAATGCCATTTTTCATATTCCTTAATAATTCTTTAACGATTCTTTCCGTTATGCTTACATCCACTGAGTTTATCCGTAAATCTGAATTTGAGGACCACGTGTTTTGGACATCAATCTGTAAACTATTTAAATTATTTTCCTTTTTTTTCATATTACATCCAATTATTTCTTTCATGAAGGAATATTTGTAAGTGTTTTTGTCAGAATTGATTATTAACCTTCAACATTTATCCACCATCTTCCCCCTTGTATTCTGGGTTTCAGTTCTAACTGTTAGGCTGGAGACTGATCAAACCTTCTCACAATTCGAAGCAGGTATTCAAGTATTGATTCATCTTGATTTACTCTGCCCTTGGTATTTATTTTTAACTAACAATGTTATCGTATTAACTCCCAACAAAAGCAACATTGCATTCCCATTCCCATTATTTTTTCTACAATTCCTTGTATCTCTTTTAGAATTCCTAAAGTTCTCTAACAGTCCATGCTATCTGTCCATGCTTCGTACATTGAGTCATCATGAATGACAACTGCAATTCATTGTCTATAAATTACTGCAAGCTGATCCCAGTATACACATGAAAAGTTTCCTTATGAATTTAAGACACTATTTTTCTTTAGGAAGGCATATTTTTTTTAATTACAACTCTCCCCTACGTCAGACTCCTATTCATAGACTGCAGCTCTGCTTTCAATACCAAGTTCATGTCTAAACACGTGGAACTTGGAGTCAGCACTCCCCTCTGCAACTGAATACTTGACTTCCTGACCAACGGATCACAATCAGTAACGATACCATCATCAAGAAAGAAAACAAACAAGTATATAGTAGTGCAAGAGATGGTGTTCTGATGTTGAGGTGAGGTTAGGGTTCTGCAGGTTGGTTCACAAACCTGATAGTGGTAGAAACATAGCTGTGTGTATGCCTGGCAGTATGGTATTTCAGGCCTCTGTACCTCCTGCCTGATGGTAACAGTGAGAAGAAGCCATGGCCTGGATCATGGGTAACTGTGATAGATGTCCCTTTCATGAGGCAGAACCTTATGTAGATGCTTCTGTTGAAGGGAAGTGCTGTGTCCACAATGGAACTTGCTGAGTCCATCACTCTATGCCACCTCTTACGTTACTCTGCATTGGCATTGCCGTACCAGGTCATGATGTAATCAGTGAGGATACTTCCTACAGTACATCTGTCAATGTTTGTTGGCATGTTTGGAGACATTCTGAGTTTTCTTATATTTCTAAGAAAATAGAGGTACTGGGAAGCCTTCTTTGTGATTGCATCTATATGCTGAGCCCAGGATAGGTCACTCGATATGTTAACTCTGCCAAAGGTGACCTCAATTTTGCAGTCTAATCTATTGGGTGTTAATGAGGTAATTGAGAAACTGGATACATTTTCTTGATTCATTTGGAATGTGGTGTGATATACAATGTCACCTGCATCCATGTTAAAATTCTCTCAGCTTCGCTTCAATGGTTCAATGGTTCTTTATTGTCACGTGTACCGAGGTACAGTAAAATTCTTTATTTGCATACAGATGAATAAAGTTTTACTATCCATAAGCACAATCTAAGATTAATACAAAATGTATAGAAATATCCCCCACAATTAAAATGTGGACAGTGGAAATGTTGGAGATGTTGCATTTGGAAAGAATCAGATTTGTCCTAATGGACAAATACGAACTCTTTGAACAGATATGGTCTCCATATACAGAATATTTGAAGGGGTAGCTGTTCTTGGCATCACAACTCAATGAGTACCCGGCAGGATTAGATGAAAATATTTTTTTTTTTTTTTTGGATTTGTATGCATGTCTCTATTGATATTGTTATTTGAAATTGTGTTATTCACTATTAAGATGTATACTATAATCTTTTTTTCTTTTTTGCTCTTCTCTTTCTCTCTCTATATAATCAAAATTATTATTTAATCACTATTCTTATTGATTAAAATCTATAATTTTCTTTTTCTACTTTATAAAAAATAGGTTTATAAGAATTATTTGTAACATCCGTATACTTATTGAAATAAGTTGATTGTGTCTTTGAAAAGTTGTTATACCGTTGTTATGATGGATTACTTCTAATAAAAATATTGTTAAAAAAAAACATGTATAGAAATAGTCCACTGAGACAATATACAGGAGTCGCCAGGTTTTGGTACCATTTTTATAGTCCAAGTTCCTTTAAGTGCAGCTGGCCATAAAGGCCCATTGTCCTGGCAGTGTTACAGTGTCGACCTTGCCAAGAGAAGTTGCAGGCATCCTCCACCACTGTGTGCTGCTGCAGGCCGCATCCGGTCCACCTCTTGTGCGCCAGGGATGCCTCCCATAGCCGATCTTGACAGCGCAGAAGGTAAGACCTCGGATGCTCTTACCGGTCCACCGCCGCCATCTTGACTCTCTCCTTGATTTCAAAGATACGACATCTTTGAATGTCAATGGAAGTTACAGGATTATGCAGCATTTGCTTATGAATTACCTACATGTCAGTGCAGAGAATAAATACTGCCTCTGCCTTCCTTTAGTCTCATTATTACAGCAATAAAACAATGTGAAGTTGAAAAGATCAAGTACAAAGTTTTCTGAAAGATTATGTTCTTATTTCCTCTGGAGAATAAAAATTGATCTCAAGAATGCTGCACAGCATTTAAGTCGTTCTGTTTCCCTTTGCACTAGGATTATGGTGGAGCCAGAAGTATAACATTTAAAAGGCACAACAACCTTTGATGTCTGAGAAGACATGAGAACAAGGGATGGGAATGGTGCAGAGAAAGGTGAGGAATTAATGTAGAATATTTGGTAATTGTAAGAGAAGCAGAAAGTAGAAGATTCCGATGGATATGGAGCCATATAATAGCTAGCCACTTGAAATTTGAGAACTAAAGAAATATTTAGTTACCCTGTGACCATGACACCAATCATCACTGTAATTATTTCCCATAAGGTAGCATTCAGAATCAAATTTTCTGTGTAGCATTATATATTGTAAATCCCTCATACCGTGATGCAGACTGAATGAAACACAATGGGCTTGTGTAACTCAGCGGGTCAGGCAGCATCTGTTGAGAGAATGCACATGCAGGTGACATTTTGGGTGGGGACCCATCTTCAGACTGATGGATCGATTTGAATCAATCTGAGGAAGAGTCGTGACCTGAAACCTTGCCTGTCCATTCCCTCCACAGAAGCTGCCTGGCCCGCTGAGTTACTTCAGCACTTTGTGTTTTACGTAAGATTCCAGCATCTGCAGTTCCTTTTGCGTGGGTGCTGACTGAATGTTTAGTTGGCAGGATTAAACAAGATCCAGAGAAGATTACATGAAACAAGTAGTTAAGATACCTTAAGACACCCGGAGGCCAAGTGGAAGAGCACGGTAAGGATGTGTCAGTGGTATTATCTTGTCATATTTCCGCTTCTTCGACCAAACCTAAAAATGGGTGGGGGAGCTTAAACATTCATGTTCCCGTGATTCAGACAAACCAAACGTGTTTAAGTTTGGGATTATCTTTATAATTGTACCTTAGCTTTTGAAAAGCAATTTCATTTCAACACACTTTTAAAATTATTCCCGTGGGAGTTGATGCTGGCCCTCAGTCTGAAGTTTCGGAAATGAACTGCGGATTTTCCCATAACAAAGTCAATTGAAAGTTCTCCAATAATAAGTATTTTTTTCAGTTCCTTACAATTACTGTGGCTTTTACTGAAAGCTGTACAGAAAGTATATGGGATTTTCAATGACGGGTCTTTGCACTGAGAAGTAAACAATAAAATACTTTATATTTTAAGGCAAAAAATAGAACAAATTTAGAGTGCAAGATATGAGCCCTAGAAAAATAAGTATATGCACAATTTTTAGAACTGAATTGGTTCATTGCATGAATTGGCATCACTTCCAAATGCTTGCAACCCAGAAGGGGCAAGAACATGACATTTCTGTAAAAATATACATTTCACATCATCAAATCCTGGGCTGTGAATGTTTAAAAAAATAACAAACTGACTTTGCATGCTATTTCTCTTCCTATTTGGATCAGTTTTCCTTTGGGGGAAGTATCTTGCCCAGCTTACTTCACTGAATTCTGCGAGGTTGCTCTTTTTTGTAACAGTCAACTCAAATTTCTAAGACTTAATCGCGTGTATATAATTTTCAATTAATTTAAATCCTATACAGTTGCAATGCTCCACAGAAATAATTTGTTCGCCTGCAGTTCATTCCTAAATGTCTGCTATTCACATTTAAACCATGTTTTATTCGGCTGTGCAGCAATAGAAAGTATTCCAGCTGGACCTCATCCTGTCCTTGCCTTATGTAGAATTCCAGCAGTGGTTTCTAGATACTGATTTGGATTCAGACTCTGGGCTAATTTTGTTCTTCCTATGTGGAGAATGAGATCATTGCGAGTAATGTGAACCTCTCTTTAATTCCTTTAAAGGATGTGAGTGTCACTGACAAGGGCAGCATTTACTGCCCATCTCTAATTGCTCATGAATTGAGTAGCTTCCTTGGCCATTACAAGGATGTTGGGAATCAACCGTTTTGCTTTGGGACTGGAGTCGCCTGTAGTCCAGACCAAGCAAGGATTACAGATTTTCCTCCCTAAAGGGTATTAATGAACCTGATGAGTTTTACAGCAATTTCAAGGTCACTTTTAATGGCAGTAGTTTTTCTTTCCAGGTTTATTTAAGTATTGAAATTAAATTATCTTGGTGCTTTGGTCGATTCTGAACTCATGCCTCTGGAATATCAGTGCATAACTTCAGATTATTATCTGATAACATAATTATTATAAAACTATGTCGTTATCATCCTGGCTGAGTTCATTAGATATTTTACCTTCCTTAATGCTATTCTTCAAGTGTTCTTTAAAAGTCTACTGCAAGCAGATCTTATGTCTCATTGCCTTTGGGTGCCCTGGAGTCCGACGTGCAGTTAACTGCTAACTATGCTTCTGTAGTTTAAGGCTGCTGGTTAAATGCCCCATGTGGAGAGTGATCTGAACCGCAGACTCAGGTAATCATGGGTAATTTTAACTAATCAGAAGAACCCATCATTATTTTCCTGGCTTTCATTACCTATTTAAACAAGTAAATAACTTGAATATATTTGATGTATGTTCTGCCTGTACCTTGTAGATACCTCTCAGTAACATGGAGAGAGCATAGAGTAATACTTCAGGAAACACTTTAAAGGGATTGATGTTTTAATGAGGTTTTCTTTGTCAATGCATGTGCACTCTGATGCACATATGATCGAATACATCATGATTAGTTGCATATACTTTACTTACATTTAAAAATAAAATATGGATTTAAATTTTGAACATTTATAGGATTAACCTTTGAATTCTCTTTGGCCTTCATAATTACACTAGCGTGGCTTCTGTTTTTCTTGGAGACTTAACATAGAATATAGAACAGTGCATGCACTGACAGCACATGGTCCTTATCCCTCTATTCTCTGCCTGTTCATGTGTCTCCCTGAAACTTTTAAATGTCACTTTCATACCTTCTCCCACCAGTTCCACTGGCAGCACATTACAGACACCTACCACTCTCTGTGTAAAATACATTTGCATTACAAATTCCCTTTAAACTTTCTTCCACTCACCTTAATCTTATGCTTCTACTACTTCACTGTTCCAGTCTGGGATGAAGCTTCTGACTGTCTATCCTATCCATGGCTTCTCATAATTTTGTATGCTGTACTTCTATGAGATCTCCCCTCAGCCTCTAATGCTCCCACAGAAACAATCCTAGTTTGTCCAAGCTCCCCTTATAGCTAATACCCTCCAATCCAGGTTGTATCCTGGTGAACTCTTCTGCACCCTATCCAGAGTGTCCACATTGTTGCTTACACTCAAAGATCCTTCTGAACATCAATGCTCCTTAGGGCCCTGCCATTTACAGGATGTACCTTCCCCTTGTAGTTGACCTTCCCAGAGTTAGACACCTCACACTTGACCAGATTAGACTACATCTGCCATTTCTCGGCCTTATAGCCGACATTGCTGTGTCACTTGACGCCCTTCCTCACTATCCACAACTCCATCAATTTTCTGCATGACCTGCAAATTTACTAATCAGCCCATCTAACATTTTCATCCAGATTATTTATGTATCACAAACAGATATCCCAGCATTGATCCTTGGGTAATACCAACGCCTCTCAACCACTACCCTCAACATTCTGTGAGCAAACCAATTTTGTGTCTAATTTATGAACCCACCGGGTTCCCATATGACTTAAACCTCTAGAGGAGCTACCATGATGAGGGGACTTATCAAATGAACATTTACCAAGAAAAAAACCCAATCACTTTTAAGTGTTTCCTTGGTATTATTCTGCACACTCTACATGTTACTGCATTAATAGACAATAGACAATAGACAATAGACAATAGACAATAGGTGCAGGAGCACCGTCATTCAATGTGATCATAGCTGATCATCCACAATCAGTACCCTGTTCCTGCCTTCTCCCCATATCCCTTGACTCCGCTATCTTTAAGAGCTCTATCTAACTCTCTCTTGAAAGCATCCAGAGATCCGGCCTTCACCGCCCTCTGAAGCAGAGAATTCCACAGATTCACAACTCTCTGTGTGAAAATGTATTTCCTCATCTCCGTTCTAAATGGCTTAGCCTTATTCTTAAACTGTGGCCCCTGGTTCTGGACTCCCCCTACATCGGGAACATGTTTCCTGCCTCTGGCGTATCCAAACCCTTAATAATCTTATCTGTTTCAATAAGATCCCCTCTCATCCTTCTAAATTTCAGAGTATACAAGCCCAGCTGCTCCATTCTATCAACATATGACAGTCCTGCCATCCCAGGAATTAACCTTGTGAACCTACGTTGCACTCCCTCAATAGCAAGAATGTCCTTCCTCAAATTTGGAGAGCAATACTGCACACAATACTCCTGCTGTGGTCTCACTAGGGGCCTGTACAACTGCAAAGGGACCTATTAATCCCTACTCTTTGTTTCTTGTCTGCCAACCAATTTTCTATCTATGTCAGCACCCTACTATGTGCTCTAATTCTGCCCACTTATCTCCTAAATGGGACCTTATCGAATGCTTTCTGAAAGTCCAGATACACTACATTTGCCAGGTATAGATGTTCTTAACGCAGCTTCTATTTTTGTACACATTTTAGGTATCATTTCTTTCTTCTCATCAGTTATGTTTTATGTCGTCACCTTCACCAAATATAGAAGCAGCTTCTGATGTCAAGAGAGTCAAGAGTGTTCATTTGTCATATGGACTTGAAATAGAACAATTACATTTTTACTTATGGAAGCG
Source organism: Okamejei kenojei (assembly GCA_035221665.1). NCBI lineage: Eukaryota > Metazoa > Chordata > Chondrichthyes > Rajiformes > Rajidae > Okamejei > Okamejei kenojei. The sequence continues at coordinate 47,495,982 of CM069131.1, read as the reverse complement.
TTACATGCCTATTGATACAACAACACAAATAAATATATAATAAGCAATAATACAATAGATCAGTAATACAAGGTAACCAGACCACAATATTGCTAATTATGTAGTGCAACCTAAATAAAGTCCATAATAGATTGTTGCTGAGGTAGGGTTATGTTTAGGGTTGTACAGTGTGATTCAAGAGCCTGATAGTTGATGGGATGAAGCTGTTTTTGAATATGGAGGCTACAGTTCTCAGTCTCCTCTACCTTCTTCCCAATAATATCAGCGAGATGAGAATGTTACCAGGGTAGTTTGGGACTTTGATGATATTGACTGCCTACTTCTTGTATATTCCTCCAATGGTGAGATAATCAATATCCATGAGAGACCGAACAATGTCCACCACTTTTGGTGATTTTCTTTGCTCTTGGGCATCTGAGTTACCAAACCAAGGCCATAATGCAACCAAACAGTATGCTATCTACCTGGAGAAATAGACGCAAAGTGCTGGAGTAACTCAGTGGGTCAAGCAACATCTCTGGAAAAAAATGCTTTTCTTGTCTCCAACTCTCCCCACCGCCACCCCCACCCCCTTCTTTCAGTCTGAAGAAGGGGGTCCCGGCTCAAAACATCACCCATCATTTTTCTCCAGAGATGCTGCCTGACCTGCTAGGTTACTCAAGCACTGTGTCTATCTTTGGTATAAACTAGCAGCTGCAGTTCCTTGTTTCCACATTCACCTGCAGAAGTTTGATAGAATATTTGGCGACATGCCAAATCTCAAATTAACAGTCATCCTCAGTATTTTCTTTGGTATCGTGCTAAGATAAGTGATTTTAATGTGAACCTTTCTGAATCTCTTGCCAATTATTGCAAGATAATTCTTGGTTTGGTATACATCCATACCCTTTGCTATTTCCCAGGTTTTATCAACCTTTTTTCATTGAACATTTCCTTTTACACTTACGTTTGTATTGGCTTGGATTGTAGATCATGGAGACCTGGAGTCATACATCACAGAAACAGGCTCTTTGGCCCACTATGAGGCCAATACTGTAACATGATAATTGAATCAATGCTTGAATAAATCTTTGTGTAAAGATCCAGCTACTTGAGTTGAGCTGGATTTCTCTTTATCCAATTGGTTCTCAACAGGCATCCATTATTTGTGTCCAATTGCACCACCTTCTGTTTTAAATACTAATTCAAGAAATCTGTTGGATTCAGTTGCAGTTGTAGCCAACAGCAATCATATTAATTGATTCTCACAGGTGGCAAACTAACTAAAATGAATTATGTAATATGTTCAAATGTTCTATAAGGTGCAAAATAAAGGATGGAACATTCAAATGGAGGAGTGGTTATTTTCCATTTGCACCGTATAAGATCTAGACCAGTGAAAATCTTACTTGCTGCAGATTTACAGGTACATTAGATGCAGCGACAATAACAACACTAAACATGAAATAAATCTTCAGTTATTCTAAGTAAACCAGATCATGATAGTGCAAAATACCAATGTTACGTAGAACAACCATAGTAGTGCAAAGTCCATAGTGGTTCGGTGCTGAGATGGGATTGTGGTTTGGGTTGTGCAGGATGATTCAAGAACCTGATGGTTGATGTGAAGAAGCTGTTCCTGAACCTAGAAGTAATGATTCGCAGGCTCCTTTACCTTCTTTCCAATGGCAGCAGCAACAGGGTGTTGCCGACTTAGCTACAGCTGGGGCAGGAAGTGTTGAATGGGGTAGGCTGATGAGTAGTATGGAAGGTGGTGTGATCCTTTCACTTTTTATGGCAGTCCTCTGCACCTTGCTGTGAATGCGTTCAGGGTTCTCGGCACAATCCCAAATGCTTTCTCTTCCATTTAAATGTTAATGGGCTTATGTATTAGTGGGCTGTTGCTTTTTTTTTTAAAGGAGGTTTTGAGAAATATCTGTGAATTCCTCTTTTCACTTAATCATTTTGTGCAATTTTGTTCCCAATAAAGCAATTTTGGTGTGAATAAGATGTCAGTGCTAGGGATGTTGGCCTGAGAAATGATGCTTTCTTTGGTTAGCTTATCCTGCCTTTGGGTTTGTCATATGTGGAAGAAATGGCATTGGTGCTATCTCCCAATAATTTGAGGTACCTGATGTAGGTGATCTTCTTCTTCATCTTCTTGCGTATGGCGTGCACAGCCTAAAGTTGTCGGACAACTTGTTCTATTTGATCTTATTTGATTGCGCACGCCGGTTTGATTGCATTTGTCGAAACAGGGCGGACCACTTGAAGGTTGCAATCTCCCACCCCATGTAGGTGGTCCATGTCTCAGAAACAAACAGGAAGCTAGGGATTCACTGGATTTCTGGCAGGGTTCAGCTCTTGATCCTCAGCTATATTTTACCTTGGGTGCACTGAAGGTGACAGGCAATTTTTGCATCTGAGTCTGCTTTCATCAAGAGGCAGATCACTACAGAAGTCATAAGGTAAAACTTACCTTAATAATCTTCAGATGGAAAATCACAACCTCATCTGTCATTAGAAATGGGAATAGTGCCGGAGGATTGGCGTACTGCGCATGTTGTTCCATTGTTTAAAAAGGGTTCAAAGAATAAACCTAGCAATTATAGACCTATTAGTTTGACGTCAGTGGTGGGCAAATTAATAGAAAGGATACTTAGAGATAATATATATAAGCATCTGGATAAACAGGGTCTGATCAGGAACAGTCAACATGGATTTGTGCCTGGAAGGTCATGTTTGACAAACCTTCTTGAATTTTTTGAAGCGGTAACTAGGGAAATTGATGAGGGTAAAGCAGTGGATGTTGTCTATATGGATTTCAGTAAGGCCTTTGACAAGGTTCCCCATGGAAGGTTGGTTAAGAAGGTTCAATCTTTGGGTGTTAATGGCGGAGCAGCAAGATGGATTCAACAGTGGCTGAATGGGAGATGTCAGAGAGTAATGGTGGGTGGCTGTTTGTCAGGTTGGAAGCCGGTGACCAGTGGGGTGCCTCAGGGATCTGTGTTGGGTCCACTGTTGTTTGTCATGTACATCAATGATTTGGATGATGGAGTGGAAAATTGGATAAGTAAGTATGCAGATGATACTAAGATAGGTGGTGTTGTGGATAATGAAGTAGATTTTCAAAGTCTACAGAGAGATTTGGGCCATTTGGAAAAGTGGGCTGAAAGATGGCAGATGGAGTTTAATGCTGTTAAGTGTGAAGTGCTACATCTTGGCAGGACAAATCAAAATAGGACGTACATGGTAAATGGTAGGGAATTGAGGAATGCTGTGGAACAGAGGGATCTAGGAATAACTGTGCATAGTTCCCTGAAGGTGGAATCGCATGTAGATAGGGTGGTAAAGAAAGCCTTTGGTGTGCTGGCCTTTATAAATCAGAGCATTTAATATAGGAGTAGGGAAGTAATGTTAAAATTGTACAAGGCATTGGTAAGACCAATTCTGGAGTATGGTGTACAATTTTGGTCGCCTAATTATAGGAAGGATGTCAACAAAATAGAGAGAGTACAGAGGAGATTTACTAGAATGTTGCCAGGGTTCCAGCAACTATGTTACAGAGAAAGGTTGAACAAGTTAGGTCTTTATTCTTTGGAGCGCAGAAGGTTAAGGGGGGACTTGATTAAGGTCTTTAAAATGATGAAAGGGATAGACAGAGTTGACGTGGACAAGCTTTTCCCATTGAGGGTAGGGAAGATTCAAACAAGAGGGCATGACATGAGAATTAAGGGACAGAAGTTTAGGGGTAACGTGAGGGGGAACTTCTTTACTCAGAGGGTGGTGGCTGTGTGGAATGAGCTTCCAGCAGAAGTGGTGGAGGCAGGATCGATTTTAACATTTAAAAGTAAAGTGGATAGGTATATGGACGTGAAGGGAATGGAGGGGTATGGTCTGAGTGCAGGTAGATGGGACTAGGGGAAAACAAATGGTCGGCACGGACTGGAAGGGCCGAGAGGGCCTGTTTCCGTGCTGTAATTGTTATATGGTTATATGTTATATGGTTATATCTCATTGGCCTGGGATGAAGATGACATGTCAAGGGACGCCAGAGACACCATAATCATGACCATTTTCAAGAAAGGAGACGACTTGAGTTATGCTAGTTCAGAGGAGTCTCCCTGCATTCTGCCACAGGTAAATTAATTGCCAAGGTCCTTCTCAAATGTCCCCTCACCTTTCTGGCTGCATCATTGCACTACATCTCTAACAAGTAGATAGACACAAAAAGCTGGAGTAACAGGCAGCATTTCTGGAGAAAAGGAATGGTTGACGTTTCGGGTCGAGACCCTTCTTCAGACTGAAGAAGTTACTCCAGCTTTTTGTGTCTATCTGCTCCTTGAGTATGAAGAAAGGTCCCAACCTGAAATGTCACCTAGCCATGTTCTCCAGGGAGTCTCCCTGACCCACTGAGTTACTTCAGCATTTTGTGCCTATCTTTGGTATAAACCAGCATCTGCAGTTCTTGGTTTCTAAATTATTTCTGAAGGTTATGCAGGATAAAGGGACAACATTGAGGGGGCTGGTAGTGGAGGCTGATACAATAGTGGCAGTTAGGAAACTTATGGATAGGTACATGGATATGCAGGGAATGGAGGTATATGGATTGTGTGCAAGCAGATAAGAGTTGATCTTGACATCATGCATGGTACTGACATTGTGGACCAAATAGCCTGTTACTGTGCTGTATTTTTTTATGTTATTTGTTATGCAACAGTACATCCCCCTGATGAACAGTCACTGGTGGTTGAAATAGTAGATTTCTGTGAATATCTGCACTTAAACATCCTCCGGCAGATGCTGTCAGTTTCATTCTGCAATGATGATGAACATTGTCATTTTCACTTTAATGCCACATCAACATCTGAACCATTATCTGCTACTTTAGGCAAATACCCCTGTCACATTATCCCAGGCCAATCTTCATGTGCATAGTATGGTCTATTTTGCTATCAGGCTTTATATGGTGGGAAAAATGAAGATTAAAGACTTTGTTAAACAACAGGGTCACACAACATTATAGCAGGTTATTCCAAAGGAATAACAGAGGTAATTTCTCCATCATTGCCAGACAGCACTTGAATCCTGCATGGATGAGCAGTCAAGTTATATAACATTTTATTTCCAGCCTATTTCGGATTTTGATACAATGCGAGGGATGAACAACAAGTTATATGAACTTGCAAATACATGATTCCTTGTGGCAGATCTGTTCCAATGATGTGAAATTCACAGTATATGAGGGATAATTTCTACGACATTAACGATTTTGAATTAAAAAGGTCTACAATGTAAGTGCACTAGCATTAATTTAAACTGTCCAATCCATATGGAGAATATAAAGGGGTAAATTAGCTTCATTATGATTAGCACGGAACTATGAATACACTGGTATTGTTCACTGCTCCAGAGACTCAGGAAATGTCTTTTAGTATTGAAAGAGTAAACTGTTAAAGCCTATAATCTTGCTATGTTTATTGTTTGAGTGTTTGTCATTCTTTAGTAATTAGTGGGTTAAATAAACATTACCAACCATGCTGTGAGTGAGCTATCTTTAATTGCTTCAGAGACATTTCCAGGATGGTAAATAAAGGCTGCCGTGTTCCTGCATTACTCTTTGTATTGCCTCCCTAACAGATGGAGTTCTCCACCCTCCAGTGCAAATTGTAGTGGGAAACAAAATACCTATTGACTGAGTTGGAGTTCTGAGTCTATAGTTAGGCTTTTGCCAGTAACCGAATTAGACAGTGGTTTTAGGACTTACTAGCTCAGTAATTTTGTCAATGCTTCCATTACTTCCTTACGTCTTACTAACTGGTAATTTGAATGTAGTTAAGTATAAGCAATTTAAAAGTCGCAGAAATAGAGGACGTGCCATTACCAGCACCTGGTAATTATCGGCTTGAGTTAAGATACTCTGGGATCAACTTTCATGTGTGTTGTGCTTTGTGTAGGTTGACTGGCTGCTCATTTTGGCAGCAGAGAGGCGGTTGAGTTTCCCAGGCATCATTCTGGCTTGAATGTGTTTGGGGAGTTACAGAGGCACAATGGGCATGTTGGTGTAGTCCGAATGTGTAGGAAAGAACTTCAGATGCTGGTTTAAATCGAAGATAGACACAAAATGCTGGAGTAACTCAGCGGGACAGGCAGCATCTCTGGAGAGATTGTCTCACAGACTCACAGATTCTCTTCAGAGATGCTGCGTGTCCTGCTGAGTTACTCCAGCATTTTGCGTTTAAGAAAGAACTGCAGATGTTGGAAAAATCGAAGGTAGACAAAAATGCTGGAGAAACTCAGCGGGTGTCTATCTTTGGTGTAGTCTGATCTGGGCCTCAAGGTTGCTAGGCATTTGAGGCACCAAGAAGATATTTGGGGATTGGAGAGGAAATGCTGAAGAGTGGTTTAATGCACATTTGTGGAGTCAGGAATTCACAGCATTTTTGCTCTTTTTGCTCCATAAAAAAATAAGATAGCAATGGGATCATAGCCTATTCTATTGTCCTTTGAAACAGTTATCCAATCAGTCCCATTTCCTTGCTCTTTCCCCAGAGCACAGCAATCTTTTTAAACCTATGTCTAATAATATTTGGTAAATCATTACTAAATCTATTCCCACCACCCTTTCAATCTGTGTATACTAGCTCATGTCAGTTTAAATGTAAAAAGTCTTCTCTTCCCCCTAGTTTTACTTTAAGTCTGTGTCGTCTGGTACTGATGTGTCTGCTCATAAAAACCTTCATAATTTTGAACACAGCAATAATATTTTTCTGCAACCTTCTCTTTTCTAGGAAGACTTTGGGTGGCACAGTGGTGCAGCCAATAAGTTCATAAGTCATAGGAGCAGGATTGGGCCATTCGGCCTATCGAGTTAATTGTGCCATTCAATCACGGCTGATCTATTTTTCTCTCTCAACCCCATCACCTAACCATGTTCTCCAGTGATGCCACCTGGCCTGCTGAGTTACTCCAGCACTTGTTCCTCTAGGTTTTTGGGTTATTAGTCTTGTTGCCAAACCACTTTGTTGCCACCCATTTGCTGATGTGGCGACAGTGTGATTTGTTTTCCCTCCGAATCCTGAAAAACTGGCATCCCAACATGTAAATGGTCCTATACCAATATATATCCCAAACTGTGATCCCACTAATAATATACTATTATTAATATTCAAGAATATAAAGGAGGATAGTAAAAGCTTCTTTAAGTATGTGAAGAGGAAAAATTTAGTTAAGACTAAAGTTGGACCCATGAAGACTGAAAAGGGTGAATTTATTATGGGGAACAAGGAAATGGCAGACGAGTTGAACAGGTACTTTGGATCCGTCTTCGCTAAGGAGGATGCAAACAATCTCCCTGAAGTACTAGTGGTCAGAGGATCCAGGGTGATGAAGGAACTGAAGGAAATTCACATTAGACAGGAAATGGTTTGGGTAGACTGATGGGACTGAAGGCAGATAAATCCCCAGGGCCTGATGGTCTGCATCCCAGGTTACTTAAGGAAGTGACTCCAGAAATTGGAGACGTATTGGTGATCCTTTTCCAATGTTCTATAGATTCAGGATCGGTTCCTGTGGCGGGTATCTAATGTTATCCCACTTTTTAAGAAAGGCAGGAGAGAGAAAACAGGGAATTATAGACCAGTTAGCCTGACATCGGTTGTGGGGAAGATGCTGGAATCAATTATAAAAGATGAAATAGCGGCACATTTGGATAGCAGTAGCAGGATTGGTCCGAGTCACCATGGATTTACGAAGGGGAAATCATGCTTGACTGATCTGGAATTTTTTGAGGATGTGACTAGGAAAATGGACAAGGGAGAGCCAGTAGATGTAGTGTACCTGGACTTTCAGAAAGCATTTGATAAGATCCCACATAGGAGAATAGTGTGCAAAATTAGAGCACATGGTATTGTGGGTAGAGTGCTGACATGGATAGAAAATTGGTTGACAGACTGGAAACAAAGAATAGGGATTAACGGGTCCCTTTCAGAATGGCAAGCAGTGACTAGTGGGGTACCACAAGGCTTGGTACTGGGACGCAGCTATTTACAATATACATTAATAATTTAGATGAAGGGATTAAAAGTAACATTAGCAAATTTGCAGATGACACTAAGCTGGGTGGCAGTATGAACTGTGAGGAGGATGCTATGAGGATGCAGGGTCGCTTGGACAGGTTGCGTGAGTAGGCAGATGCATGACAGATGCAGTTTAATGTGGATAAATGTGAGGTTATCCACTTTGGTGGCAAAAACAAGAAGGTAGATTATTATCTAAATGGTGTCAAGTTGGGAAAAGGGGAAGTACAACGGGAACTTGGGGGTCCTTGTTCATCAGTCAATAAAAGTTAGCATGCAGGTACAGCAGGCAGTGAAGAAAGCAAATGGCATGTTGGCCTTCATAACAAGATTTGAGCATAGGAGCAAAGAGGTCCTCTGCAGTTGTACAGGGCCCTAGTGAGACAACACCAGGAGTATTGTGTGCAGTTTTAGTCTCCCAATTTGAGGAAGGACATTCTTGCTATTGAGGGAGTACAGTGTAGGTTCACAAGGATATTTCCTGGGATGGCGGGTTTGTCATATGCTGAGAGAATGGAGCGGCTGGGCTTGTATACTCTGGAATTTAGAAGGATGAGAGGGAATCTTATTGAAACATATAAGATTATTAAAGGCTTGGACACGCTAGAGGCAGGAAACATGTTCCCGATGTTGGGGGAGTCCAGAACCAGGGGCCACAGTTTAAGAATAAGGGGTAAGCCATTTAGAATGGAGATGAAGAAAAACCTTTTCACACAAAGAGTGGTGAGTCTGTGGAATTCTCTGCCTCAGAGGGCGGTGGAGACTGGCTCTCTGGATGCTTTCAAGAGAGAGCTAGCCAGAGCTCTTAAAGATAGCAGAGTCAAGAGATATGGGGAGAAGGCAGGAACAGGATTGTGGATGATCAGCCATGATCACATTGAATGGCTGTGCTGGCCCGAAGGGCCAAATGGCCTACCCCTGCACCTATTGTCTATTGTCTATCATATCATTTAATATCATATACTTATTAAAAGTCTGATCTTGTATGTGTGTATATGTGTGTGTGTATGTGGTTGTCTTTATATCTTCGCAAAAACATGACGCGGTAACAATTGCATTTTTACATATTCTGATTGACATTTTTCCAGTTGAGGCTGGGATCACCTTATCTGAACATTTTATGCTTTATTTCTCGAATTATTCTCGACTCATTACTGATTAAAAGTCTACAGAACTCAAAAGACTTTGAAATTAAAACCACCAGCTTCAACTGATGACCTCACAATGGCTCAGCTAGCAGAGATCAGCCTCAGTGAAGATTTCATCCTATATTTGAGACATTATTCATGGTTAAAGCTTTAAAAATGCCACCTTTCACAAAATGGTTACATATTCTGATTCACATTTTCCCCTTCTAGGCAGAGATCACTTTCACTGAACATTTTATGCTTTATTTCATGACATTACTGATTAAAGTTAAAAAAAATCAAAATGCTTTGAATTTCAAACCGACCAGCTTCAACTGATGATGTCACAATGGCAGCTTCAACTGACGTAGTCACAATGGATAGATTAGCAGGGGGAGGGCGAATTGCTATTGCAACACCCAGGGCAAGTGCAACTGGAATTTTTTTAAAAGAGCACTGCTGAGGGAGGCAAGGGCAGTGCTGTAATCTTACATTCGGGAACGGGTTGAATTGGAGGACCACGCCTCCCATGGGGGCTACGGGTAGGGAACGGGTGTGTTGGGGAAGCAGACCCACTTGGTCTAGCACTCTTTAAAATTCAAGCAAACTCAAGCTTTCCAGGTGTGTCCATTGTGATATAATCTTTGAAGAATCATTACCTATGCACTTCTACAGATGATGAGCATATGATTCATGAAATTCTATGACTAAAATTAAATTGATTAATATTGAGAAACCCGTCAAGGTGTATTCCAGTTCAAATTCTTGCCTGCTGAACATCTACAATTTTCTCCACCTCTGGTGTCCACAATGTTCATTACACAAGGGACTATGTTCTTTGGTTCCTTCCGCAAACCACTCCACCTATCTACCGTCATCAAGCACCCCTTAAAACCCATCATTAACTAGCTGTAATTTGTTCTAGAAACAGAGGATGATAGAGATATTCAGCAGGATCACGCAAGAAAAGAAGAAATAAAGAATTATCAGGTTAGGTCATTTATCTTGTTGACTTGAAATGTCAGCTCTGCTCTTCCTCTGCATGGACATGGTTTGACATGGTAACAAGCTCACACCTAGGCCTATGTTGTGTCCATGGTAACAAGCTCACACCTAGGCCTATGTTGTGTCCATTTTCAGACTGCAGAACATGTGCTGCAGAAAGAAACCATGTGACTTGTGCTGGTGAAAGGGACAATATGATTCATGAACAGTCTGAAGAAGGGTCTCGACCCGAAACGTCGCCTATCTCCTTCGCTCCTTAGATGCTGCTGCACCCGCTGAGTTTCTCCAGCCTTTTGTGTACCCTCGATTCTCCAGCATCTGCAGTTCCTTCTTTAACACATGATTCATGAATGAGTGAGTGGTGTAGGAAGGAACAGCAGATGCTGGTTTAAATCAAAATAAATCGAAACTAAACACAAAATGCTGGAGTAACTCAGTGGGACAGGCAGCATCTCTGGAGACTGAAGAGGGTCTCGACCCGAAACATTACCCAGGTTGAGTTACTCCAATCATGAATTTTGTGTCAATCATGAATGAGTGATATGGTTCAAAAGCTACAAATGGTATTCTTGCACCCTTTGCAATCTAGATACCATTCTCTCAAATATTCTCTTTTAAAATATATACTTCTTTTTCTTATAGCTTTTAATAGAGATTTCTTTTGAAATCCAAACTCTAATTATTTGTCATGCCTCTTAAAGCATCATTCATGATATTTCACAGATGGTAAGGTGTCAAATTTTCATTTTGTAGATTAGGATATAGTCATTCCTCTCTGTGGCGTAATGACAAATTGAGTTGTTGACATTGTTCTTGTTACATCTGTTATTCTGCTTGAAGTTGTTGCTGCTGAACATGTTGCTTCAGATACAGTAAACCCTCATCATAACAGACCATGGGGTGGGGGCTGGGGGTATGGTGTCCGTTATTGCCGATTGTCCACCATAACCACGTAAGGGAGTACGGAGATGTAGAGTGTCATTGTACAAGCAGTAGAAACACAGAACTGATACACAAGTGGATACAAACAGCTGGAGTAACTCAGCAGTACAGACAGCATCTCTGTAGAACATGGACAGGTAATGTTTCAGGTCGATACCCTTCTTCAGACTCTCGGTCTGAAACTGCGAATTGACAGCCCGGAGAGAGGCAAGAATGGGCAGAGTCATCGGTCATGGCCCGCGGGCAGCCGGAGGTTAATTATGGCGGTGGCAGCAGTGGCATGTGCGGCCTGGACGGGGCTGAGGAAGCTGTGTGGCCTGCTAGTGGCAGCAGTAGCACAAGCCTGGGTAGGAAGTGTGGGCTGGCATTGGTGGCCTGGAAGCAGCTGAGGAGGCTGTGTGGTCTGGTGGAGGTGTCGGCAGCCCGGGTTTGAGGAGGCCGGGCAGGCGGTGTGGGCTGGGGGTGGTGTCAGCAGCCTGGCCTGGAAGCGGTCGGGGAGGGGTTCCAGGCAGGGGGTGGCATTGACAACCTGGCTGGTGGTCAAGGTTAGTAGGTCAGTCTGCTATATCCAAAATCCATAATAAAGAGTCCGTAATAACGAGGGTTTACTGTACTCTGTTTTATCTGCTTTGTTCTGTCACATCTGGTACTACATGATCTCCAAGATTATTGCGTAGGAAGGAAGAAGGGTCTCGACTCGAAACGTCACCCATTCCTTCTTTCCAGAGATGCTGCCTGTCCCGCTGAGTTATTCCAGTTTTTTGTGTCTATCCAAGATTATTGCCTTATGTTCTCAACTTTATTGATATATTTAGCTGGGTTCTAGGTTAGCCAACTGGATCCTTTATATGTACTGCTTATGTTCTGCTTATACAGGGCAAATGTACAAACTCCATACAGACAGCAGCCAAGGTCAAGATCGGACATGGGTCTCTGGCGCTGAAGGCAGCAGATGTACTAGCTGCGTCACTGCACTGCCACTTTAATTATTTGAAAGACCTAGGAACAGAAGAGGAGTTGTGGCCAGCATAGATCAGCCATGATCATATTGGATGTTGGCATAAGCTTGTGGAGCCTGTTGGCCTATACCTGCTCCTATTTATTTCTGCTCTTGTATGTCCTCAGATGGCCTGCTGGCAATGTGTGTGCTTTTAAAAAAAAAAGTAAAGTAGCTTGGGATGCTTTACTATGTTAATGATGCCTGATAAATGTAAGTTGTTAACAATTTGATATATCAATGAGAAAAATATGAAACATTCAGAAATGGCATTCACTTTGAATTGCAGCTCAATATTTTCTGAATTAACATTGTTTGAAATATACCCAATGAGTAGAGTCACTGTTGGAAACTTTGGAAGGAAAGTTGGTCGAAAAATTTGTCAGAGAAGCCATCTGGTTTATTTTTTAATGTAATACATCCATTAATATGCAGGTGGATGGCCAACAGAAACACAAATCAAACTCTTCTAGTTTTATCTGCTCTAACAATCCTTTAAACCAACATTCCAGGAGTGTTAGCTAAAATTGCTTTGCAGACACATGCATGGAAAACTAATATCCTCACAAAATCCATGTAATTTGCAATATTTTGCTCAATATGCATTTCTTAATGGCAGATTATTTAATACGATGGTTTCATATGTGAATATTGGAAGCTATAAAATGCCGACTTGTGGTTTAAATGGAGCCAAATGGCTTAAATTCTACATTGACTGTTTAGAATTGACTCTTTGTGGCTATGGATTTTGTAGCCAGCTTTCAGTGGTAAGGAACATATTTCCAGAATCATAAATGCCATGCCACACATTTACGTTTCAGCAATTTGAGCTTGTTCTCTTTGAGAATATATTTTTATTGAAGCCAGCTCATTAGTACACATTGTAAACATTGTATTTCATCTCCTTGGTCTTCATTACCGTATAATTGGTGGAAATTAAGAATCAGGAGCTGCACAATTTGTAAGTTACAGCAGAATAAGATCAGCAAAAACCTTTTCAGCATGAGATTTTGCAATTATAATTTCCAAATGGTTGTAAAAATTGGAAAATAGTCTTTCTTTCCCCTTTTACATGCCAGCAGATCCTCCAACTACATTTGTTATTGTTTGAAGGGGTTATTTGTGTAAAATGAGAAATATCGTAATTCACCGTGTCTCAACATTGTCTGTGATTCAATGACATATACGTTTTTTTCTTTATTTCTGCTCCAGGCCACAGAGCCAAGTTTCTTTAAAAGTAAAACCTATTTTACATCTGCGTTCCTTGGCATGAATGAAACTATTGTACCATCTTCCATTTGCAGTTGTGATCTTTACTGGTAAGGAAAATAAGGGGAAGAATGAAGACAATGAGTTGTTGAAAGCAGAAGACAATGGGTCGCAGTTTGATGAGAACGGCAACAATGAAGTTTGACAAACAAGATTTAAAAATTAACTTTGTGGAAAAGGCAGGCAGCAAAAATAAAAAAATAGCAGTAGAAAAGGCTATGAAAATGTAAAATCTTAAAGAAGGCATGCGGAATGATTGGACAAAGAAAGACACAAAATGCTGTGGTTACTCAGAGGGTCATGCAGCATCCCTGCTGAACATGAATAGATGATGTTTCAGGTAAAGGCCCTTCTTCAGACTCATGAATAGGTCCCGATACATGTTGGGACCCTTCTTCAGATTTCTTGAGTTACTCCAGCATTTTGTGTCTTTCCTTGGTAAAACCAACATCTGCAGTTCCTTGTTTCTACAGGAACGATTGGACAAATATCGTTTAATTATCAAGAGCTTCCATTTGTCTCTAGTGTACCTCCATCCGTTTCCCACGTTGAGCGCTCTGTCTTCAGTCTCCAACAAACGCCAAGAAAATGCACATCATCTTCCTTCTGGGCACATTACAACTCCTGGCATTCAATAATGAATTCAGATAATAAACCTTTCCTGTTTATGTCAATAATTACAGTTCTGATGTAAGGTAATCTATCCGTAACATGAACATAGTTGCTGCCTGATCCGCTGAATTACACACCATTTAAAAAAAATCATTCTTCTACTAACAGATGTGTTCTGCATCTTCCAGTTCCAGCATTGATTTTTTTTAGCTCGCTCTCTGTTCCCTTCTTTATCTTCCTCTCTGTGGGTGTCAAGAGTGTTTAATTGTCACATGCACTGGGAACAGAATTTAGTTTAGTTTAGTTTAGTGATACAGTGTAGAAACAGGCTCTTCCGCCACTGAGTCTGCACTGACCAGTGATGCCCTCACACTAACACTATCCTACACACACTAGGGACAATTTACATTTATACCAAGCCACTTAGCCTACAAACCTGTACGTCTTTGGAGTGTGGGAGAAAACCCACGCAGGTCACTGGGAGAATGCACAATTCCGTACAGACAGCACCTGTAGGCAGGGTGCCTGGCACTGTGACCGCTGCGCCACCCTGCCACCCTATTCCTTGTTTGCTGCAGCTGTACAGGCACATTAATGGCACATGACAAATGAATACCATAAATTATCAGTATCGAGGTAACTATACCATAATGGCACAAACTGATGTTTTGCACTCTTTGCAGTGATTAACAAATATTCAGCACCCTCTCTTAGATTGTGCCTTGCAGTCATGTATTTTTAGCTGGGCAATCTTGGTCTCCCCCTAATCACTGTCATTCTCTTTGATCTTTTCACCACCCATCTTCCTCCGCACCATCCTCCCATCATCTACTTTGTAAAAACAAACTACTTTTCTCACTTATTTCCAGCTCTGGTGAGCAGAATTGTTATCTCTGTTTCCCTTCGAACAGATACTGCCTGACCTGCCAAGTTTATATCATAATAATAATAATCATAAACATAATCATAATAGTACTTTATTAGCCACGTTTTTTTTTGCAACATACAAGGAATTTGATTTGCCATACAGTCATACCAATAAAGAGCAACAAGACACCCAAATAAATGTTTAACATGAACATCCACCACAGTGACTCCCCCTCATTTCTCACTGTGATGGAAAAGGCAAAAAAAAAAAAAAAATCAATCTTCTCCCTTCTTTGTTTATGTGATGTTTTCGGTTTATTTTTTGGAAAAGCAACTGTTGTTTTCCTTGGAACAGATGAGGTTGAGAGCTTATTGAAATTGAAATGTATAAAACTATGGTCTAATCAGAGCTAATAGGAAGGACCCATTCACCTTAGCGGAGGAGTAAAAAGAGGGCCATGGATGTCCAGTAATGGGAGAATATTTAGCACAGAGGTGAGGGAAAAATATTTTCCCATAGAGTGCAGTAAGGTTTAGAACTCACTGCATGGAAGAGGGATAGAGGTAGACATCCTCTACACATTATGTCTATGCTTGGATATGTACTTGGAGGTCTATGAACTGCTCAAAGTTAAAGTCCTTCTTGAAGATGGTTATAATTATGGTATCTCTGAGATCCCCTACCGTGTACTCAGCATCCCAGATGAGGAAGGTGAAGCTGCAAATTGTTATACAAAGCTCCTCTGCACCGGTTTTAAAACTTCGGCAAGAATTCCATCTCTTCCTGAAGTCTTGCAGTTTCGCATCTGACACATCGTCTTCTTAGTCCTTTTCTGGTTGGCGGAGGTGAGCTGGATATTGTTATGGAATTGAGTCAAGATCATCTGAGTCTTGAATGATGACTTCTTCAAAGTTTGCCTTCCAGTAGCCACTGACTGTCATGCAGCTTTGTTAGACCTTCTTGATTCTTGGGTCTCATGTATCTGTGCATTTGGGCTACAGATAGTCTTGAGAAAGCTGTAGAAACCATGTATGTCATGTTTATCGATATTGACAGTGGTCTTTGTATCCACCATTTTTTCCTTAGGTCACTTAGTACGTCACCATGTAGCATGTTACCAATCCCATGAAATGCTTGCTCTTGATAGCTCAAATAATAACACTATTTACATCCTCATCACCACACACCATACATCATCACCATACATTACCACACAACACAGATCATTTCACACACAGAGAAACTGTAAGATTATATCCATGTGGTATGTATGTTACTCAATGGAATGGATGTAGCACGCAGATAACACATACAGTACTACATCATGTGGTAGCTATCAGACGAAGCAACAATACTGTAGGTACATTGTAAGGTATCAAACTGTACGGTACCAAAGCACACAGTAGCAATAACATCAAGTGAATGCATCACCAAAACATGGAGGAAAAGTCAGCAATTTGCTTCATCTCATATTCATAATATGACAGTTAGATGCAAAACATGTATTTTCTGGTCTTAACTTTATGAAGTAACATAATCATTTAATTGTTTTGAACTTAATCCAAATAATGAGCGGAAGATGGATTTAAGCAATATTTGGGATGAATGAAATGCCTGTGTGAAATTTCCCCTTATGTCACCTTTCATCATGAATCTGTTTGACATCAAATTATCCATCAAAAACTTACAAATTAAAAACTACCTACAGCACACATCTTTGTAAAAAAAAATCAGCATTATCTTCAGTAACAAAGTCTGAAAATTAGTGATCTATATTTGTATCAATATGGTCCCTCATATAGCTTTAGCGGGAAATGTTTTAACCACAGTATAAACCACAGTGAAGCAGAAAGCAAATATTCCCTCGATGGAAACTGTGAAACCTGCAGCAAAAATAGTACAATAATAGCTAATGACTTTGCTTCTTAAGGTTTCATTGTGAGAAAATCAAGAGAAAATACTGTACACTGAAGTAACTCCCTCCTTTTATGTTTATGGTTCTGTCATTAACTTGAGCTCAGTCAATTGTGATAAAAGTAATCAAACACGATCATTTATCCGAGGAAAATTGTCTATGAAATTTCACCAAAATGTAATTAAATAGCCCCTAAAATATTAACTGAAACTGCTTACCCACATTCAGATACTCCCTGATATACATAAGGATTACGTTCTGTAAACCCTCATGTAAGTCAGATTTTAAGCAAGTCGAATCGTCATCCACATCCCCTGCACAAAATAACTCACTGAGAGTATTAACTGTCTCAGCTGTGTCTGGGGCACTTTCTGTAGTACACGGTTTTCTGGGTAAGCACCGCTGCCATTGCCGGCTTTACTTCCATCTCACCATTGGGGCTCTATCTGCAGCATGTGGCCTTCTGGCTAACACCACCACCATTGCTAGCTTGTTTCCAATGTATAGTTAAGAGATCGTAGTTGTGAAAATTACAAACTGCCTTGATTGCGCTGGGGACTGAATATAAAATTGTCCATGCAAGTGTGAGTTTACGCAAGTCACCTAACGTGTGTGTCATTAAGTGTCTGTATTAGTAATAGCTTCTTTGAATAATGGATTAGGCTTAAGGAGCTAAATGGCCTTTTCTACTCCATTGTCACCATTGCCTAAGTTCCCAAGCTCCAATAGTTCCAATCAAATGTACATAACAGTGTTCCAAAGAAAGTTAGTTGCTTTTCTTAACCTTCAACTTCTAGATCCAAATGTGAAAGACAGCTAGACAATATACATTTTACTTCGGAGTCACGTGAGTGATTCCGTGAAGAACCCCGTCTAGGCCGCATGCGCGTCAGTACGTCAGCCACACTGGCGCAAGCACCAGACTGGCAGGACAGAGCTCCGGCCAGCGGTAAGTTAAACCTAGAGGTAAGTTTGTTTTTACTTACCAGGTTTTTTCAGGCAGGAGCTTCTTTTCACACACGACCATTGAGGTTTTCCTGCCAGTTTTGCAGCCCGATGAGTGTGCCGGTTATGGACTGAAGGGAAACCCAGTCCGACCGCGGAAGCGGATAACCGGCAAATAGATCGGGTTGCGAGATAAGGAGCCGCTAACAAGGCAGTCAGCGGCTCCCAGCCTGCGGGGATGCCGTGAAACGGCAAGAAATTCAAGCCAGTGCAGTCAGCGGCTCCCAGCCTGTGGGGATGCCGTTGGAACGGCAAGGAAGTAACGTTAGAGTCACTGACCGTGGGGTCAGTGGCTCACAGACGTTGGTCCCCAGGCAAGGAATTAAATGGGACTCATTCAGCCCTATTTGGACTCAGGTGAGTCAGGCTACTACAAAAGCTTTCTCTTAATAACATAATTTATGTTTGCAATTCTTCAATTGTTGGTATCAACTAAATATATACACTAGATGCACCCCATGGTAAGGGGCTATTGAGCGAATATACATATTCTACATGCTCAAATTCAAGTTGCTGCTCTACGATGGTGACATATGTTAGTCACATGGTAATCAAGTAAAAGTATCCTGTAATAATTACCTAAATCTCCTTTGCCACAGGTGTATCATCCAGTTCAGTTCGATGACAACACAGAATAGGTACTGGATCTCAAAGTATTATGAAAGTATGATTCAATACTACATCGAATATCGACATGTTGGTGCATGTTTATTCACCGATTGCAAAAATATGTGGCACAATAGTGCGGAAAAATACATTCTCGCTACAAAAGGAGGAATGTTCTTTTATGGTTTCCTCTATTTTCTGCCTCATTAGCTGGGTCTTAAAACAGTCAGCAAGACCTCACTTGGGTTTGTACTGTCGGACTGGCTAAGCAGCCATGTTGCCTGCTTCATCAGGCATCATGGCACAACGATATACAGTTATTCCAAAAGACAAAAACTTGCTGGTTCAAATTGTGGTTCAGGAGACCAGCCTTTGCACAATAAAACAATTATTGACTTACACATTTTTGAATGAATTGACATGCCTCAGGTTGTCACATCAAGCCATGAATGTGCTCACTGCAGAGTGCAGGGATAGCACCCAATAAAGCAGTACATTTCTTTTGAGGAGGATCAGAAGTGATTTTGTTTAAATGTTAATGTTACTTTTAATACGGTACAGATTACTGACATTTTCCAGTTCATTCTTAAATGGTATTTGACAATAATTCAGTTATAGAGACATGTCGGCTGCAACAAAAGGGAACTACTCTGTCGGGTTCAACCTGGATATCGAGTTGTTAAAAAGATCTTGACACATGTTCTGCCATTACAAGATTATGCAGTTGGTTATTGAAAATGTGTGAACATAACTTCACCAAGGGGTTCCAGCTACATCCTTAGTCATGACACTAATATCAACACAACGACGGCAAACATTGCAAACGCTGTGGCTAGATAGGGTGGAATTGGCTGTAGGTGCCATTACATTTTACATTCTGGTCTACACAAGGAGAGCAGACCAGGGTGGCATGATTTAAGATCAATTTTCGGATACCCCACGGTCTCACGTCTATGTTATCAAGGCCACGATAATCCTAAGTGTGGAATCAGCATTGTTTATTAATCAACAAACAATTACACAAAGGAATGTCAGTTCAGACTATTTCAAGGTGGCTGCAGCAGGTTCTGGGTTATGCAGGTATTAACACTGACGATTGTATATCTCATTCCACCAGGTCAGCATCAAAGTCAGCGGCCAGGGCAATGGACATGCCCAGCGACCATATCCTCGTGACTGCACGATGGTCAACTAAATTGTTTTAAAAATAAATTCCATAGGCCAGTTACTGTTCCAGGGTTTTGCCCATTCTGTTTGCGTCCACTTTAGCCTCCCCTGAGTTACAGGGGTTGCTATTGATTTATTTATTAACGTAAACCATTAATACATGTGAATCAATATCATGCTAATGCATTTTGATTATTCACTTATCCTTAGTCAATCGATGCAGTGAGACGCCGAGATTTCGATCAGCTGCATGAAATCACAAAGCTTTGAAGTCTTCACGGAATCACTCACGTGACTCTGAAGTAAAATAGTAAGATTAAACGAGAACTTACCAGTTTGAAGTTTGATCTTGATTTTAATGGGAGTTACGTTGGTGATTACGTGCCCGCCACGCCCAACCCTCTTTCATAAAGATCATCTGGTAGTTCTCGAGTCATGCATCTTACTATGTCACTTCGGTGTTTGTTATTTGTGATTTCATACTGCTGCTTTGAAGATTGACGCGCATGCAGCCTAGACGGGGTTCTTCACGTAATCACCAACGTAACCCCTCATAAAATCAAGATCAAACTTCAAACTGGTAAGTTCTCATTTAATCTTACTATTTTTTTCTACTAGCTTCTTTGTGTGGAAAGAAATCTTTTCAAGCTATAATTTTCCCTCACAATTCTTCCCCTCCTTTTGGAAATGGTTCTCCAAAGGCTGCTTGTTATCCTTTGAGCATCACACACTCACCAGTAGTATGCCCAAATGGCATTTTTCATTCGCAAATCTTGACCGTGAGCATGGTTTGCAAGTCACCGCTATGATGATATTACAGTAAACCCAATTATATCCTCGCTCATTGTACCCACTCCACATCCATCAGCGAGGTGATGCCCACATTTCAATTAGGGAGGTGAATATTTTTGATGGCAGTCAATTTCCTCGTTGTAGTAGGATCTACATTCCATGTGTTCAGGATACACATTGATGAGGGTGCGGAAGAGATTCACTCCGATGTCTTTTTTCCTTGGAGCATAGGAGGCTGTAGAGGTATACCAAATTATGAAAGGCACAGACAGGGCAGATATAAGAAATATTTCCCCATGGCAGTAGTATATAAGATCAGAGGGCAGGTTTGTAAAGTGAGGAGTAAGAGAGGGAATCTGGAGAGGGTTTTTTTCATCCAGAAGGTGGTAGAGGCAGTTATTTTCACAACACATAAGAACCATCTGGACAAGCACTTGAATCCATAAGACATAGTAGGCGACGAATCAAGTGCTGGTAAACGTAAATAATATAGGTAGGACATGATGATTAACCTGATATGGTGGGCCAAAAGGCATATTTCTGTGATGTGGGATTATGACTGTATGTCATCTAAATGTGGATTGTAATATCCAAGAAATTGTCAAAGGCAGGCCCAAAATTACAGCAGTTTCTTGGAGTGGAGACAAAAATCTGTTCATAAACCCTTTGAGAAAACTTTACATTGAAGATACAATAAATAGAATTAGTTTCTTCAAAAAGAGAAGCGAGCCAAGTGCTGAAGGGCAAGTCGATTCAAGCCACATATATTTTCTCCTCCTTTTGAAACCTATTGTAGAACTGTCACAGCATCAACCTATTTTTTAAGTGACCCCAGAGTTTATACCTGTTTCTTTTCTCCAGAGATGCTGTCTGACCTGCTGAGTTACTCAGCTTTTTGTGTTTATCTTTGGTTTAAACCCGCGTCTGCAGTTCCTTCCTACGCTTTTATACTTCCACTGTTCTATTCAGAACATGTTCTCATATTTCCTTACAATATAATAGAAGGCCATTTGACTGAATGAGGTCATTCTGGGTTTCAGAGTAATCTCTTCCTGTTATTTTACAATAAATTATTATTTTTCAAATGTCCATCGACTCCCCGATCTACCTATGCAAGTGACAATTTACAGAATCTGGATTCAATCCTGAGCTTGAGTTGTGTATGTGTGGAGTTTGCATGTTTTCTACATGGCTGCATGAGTTTACTAGTGTTATGCCTCCGGGATTGGTTTACAGGTGCCATGTCATAGAATTGTACTGCATGGAAACAGGTCCTTTGGCCCAACTCATCCATGCCTATCAATCCTGAGCTAATCCCATTTCCTGCAGCTCAATTCAGTTCACGGTGAAAAGCTATTGTTGCATGCTAACCGCCCAGCGGAAATACAATACATGATTACAATCGAGCCATTCACGGTGTGCATGATAAGGGAATAACATTTAGTGCAAGATAAAGCCAGTAAAGACCAATCAAAGATAGTCTGATAGTTCAGGACCCCTCACTGACTGCGGTATGATGGTTCAATTGCCTGATAACAGCTGGGAAGAAACTGTCCCAAAATCTGAAGCTCTGTGTTTTCACACTTCTATACCTTTTGCCCGATGGGAGAGGAGAGAAGAGGGAGTGGCCAGGGTGCGACTTTTCCTTGATTATTCTGCTGGCCTTGCCAAGGCAGCGTCTCGACCCGAAAGTCGCCTATAATGCTGCTGCACCCGCTGAGTTTCTTCAGCATTTTGTGTAACCCTAAATGGAAGAGAGGTTGGTTTGTGTAATGGTCTGGGCTGCGTCTGCAATTCGCTGCAATTTTTTTCAGTCTTGGAAGGAGCAGTTCCCAAACCAAGCTGTGATGCAGCCCGATAAAATCTTTTTCTACGGTGGATCTGTAAAAGTTGGTGTGGGTTGTTGTGGACGTGCCAAACTCCCTAAGCACTTCTTTGGAAGTAGAGCAATTATTTTTCTAAATCTTTCCTATTTATGAACCTGTCAAAAAGTGCTTTAAACATTATTATTGTACTTGTCTCTACCACTTCCTCTCGTAGCTGATTCTAATTACCCGTAATCATCTGTATGAAAACCTACTCCTCGGCTCCACTTTAAATCTTTCTCCTCCCTTCTTCAATCTATGCCCTCTGGTTTTAGACTCCTATATTCTGCGAAAAAGACGATGACCGTCCATCTTATTTATGTCCCGTGATTTTATAAACCTTTATAAGGTCACCCCTCAGCCTCCTTTGCTCCAAGGAAAACTGTCCCAGTGTATCCAGTCTCTCTTTATAACTCAAGGCCACAGGTCCCAGTAACATCCTCGTGAATCTTTCTGTAATGGCACACAATATTTCAAGTGCAGTCTCACCAATGTCCAGCAGTCTTGGGCACACCTGTTCTCAAACCAAGCTCTGATGCAACCCGATAGTATGTTTTGTTATCAATGCCCACATCCCACTTATGTTTGGTTGATCAGTCTGAACCAAAGTTCAGTCTGAAGAAGGGTTTCGACTCGAAACGTTGCCCATTTCCTTCGCTCCATAGATGCTGCTGCACCCGCTGAGTTTCTCCAGCACTTTTGTCTACCTTCGATTTTCCAGCATCTGCAGTTCCTTCTTAAACATATGTTTGGTTGATTGTTGGTTGTTGGCTTACTGATGGCTTACTTTTGCTGAGTGGTAAAAGAGATAAATGGGAGTTGAAGGGCATATGTGCGAGGGGAAAAGTTGCAGGGCTGCAGATAAACTACAGGTCATCACAGTCAGCACTAATCCTGCTCACTACCTCTCCCATGTTACTGAAAATGGTTCATTGAGCCTAAAACAATTTCAATATTTTTATTATGATTGCAGCTGAGATCAGTCAACTCACTGACCTTTTAACTGGAATAATCTGCAACCTGGAATCCAACTATAATTACAGGATAGAAATATAGAAACATAGAAAATAGGTGCAGGAGTAGGCCATTCGGCCCTTTGAGCCTGCACCGCCATTCAATATGATCATGGCTGATCATCCAACTCAGTATCCTGTACCTGCCTTCTCTCCATACCCCCTGATCCCCTTAGCCACAAGGGCCACATCTAACTCCCTCTTAAATATAGCCAATGAACTGGCCTCAACTACCTTCTGTGGCAGAGAATTCCAGAGATTCACCACTCTCTATGAGAAAAGTGTTTTTCTCATCTCGGTCCTAAAAGACCTCCCCCTTATCCTTAGACTGTGACCCCTTTTTGCTGGACTTTAGCTGAATGGATCACTTGATATATATTTTATTCACTAAATTTTGGTATGAACTACTTTTCAGCATAAACATAATAAACATATATTTTTCTATCATTTGACCAGTTGAAGCAAACGTAACCTATTTAAGAATTAGTTTCAAAGATCAAACTTACTCAGTAGATCTACAAACAATTTTTGAATGCAATTATTGATACAATATCCATCCAAGAGTATATTTATAACCAAAATCACATGGTTTATTTGGTATCTGACATGTAGGACGGCGTATGTGCTCATATAGTTATCTACTGACATCCTCTAATTAAGACGCATGTTAATCAGACGTTACTTATGGTCGTGGTTTGCCAAAATCCCCTTTGAAATGTGCCAAAGATGGGTTATCAATGGTTTATTTTACTAGAACTGTGGATAAATCTATTAAGAATTAGATCTGCAGTGTCTATGCTTATGGGGTTTGTTTCAATAAACAGTATTGCAGCCATCTAATTTGTTGCTTAAACAAAATTATCAGTGTTAAATCAAACCATAACACTTTTTAATTTTCAGTTTGATGAGCGCAGTACTTTCCATTTTTATAATCAATATATTTTAAGTAAAATAAAACTTCAATGTTTTCTTTAAATGGAAAATCATATCAATGTTGTGTAGAGAATAACAGGTTACGTTTAGATTGATTTATATATACAGATCTAGATATGGTAATGAATAAAGTGTATTCCTGTCTGCACCGTATCTAAATCGACCAGCAAATAAACTTAGTTCAGCAGTTCAAACAACTAACAACAGCAAGTCTCAATCAGATATTAATGCATGCTCTCTAAGACTGTCCTCACAGATCATGAGAAGAACTCCATGTGGGCGTCAGCATGGACCCAATGATCCGAACGGCTTAATTCCATGCTATAATAAGCTAAATAGAAACATAGAAAAATAGGTGCAGGAGTAGGCCATTCGGCCATTCGAGCGAACACCGGCATTCAATATGATCATGGCTGATCATCTAAAGTCCGTACCCCATTCCTGCTATTTCCCCATATGCCTTGATTCATTTAGCCCGAAGAGTTGTTTATGCTCTAAAATCCTAAATAAACATAAACAGCACTTGTACGGAGGAAATGGGAATGAAAAAATCATCTGAGATGGCAATGTTTTGCACATGACGGAAGAGTTACTCATTCATCCATCAATTATAGAATTATACAAATCTTTCACACATGTAGAGTCCATTCGACCCATCAAGAAGGTACTGATGCATACTAGTCATTCTCATTCATAGCTTCTTTCCTTGTAGTCCTGTGTTATTTTCCTTCAAGTGCCCATCCATTTATGTTTTGAAAGCTTTGAATGGCTCTTTTTCTGCCAACTTTAAAGGCAGAGAGTTTCAATCAATTCAACAAATCACACCTTGTTCTGTAAATTGTTTGCAATTCCCAATTGAGTAGTACATCTGAAAGAGAATAAAACTGATATTTTACTTTGGAGATAGCTATGCCAGGAGCTTATTTTTCTAACTTTTGGAGGTTTTGGTAAAGTCTGCCTAGCTTGACTATACCTGTGGCAATGCAGTGCAGATCATAACAATCCCTCCAGTGCTTAAGAGATCATAAAGAATCCAACTAACTTCATCAAGATTATGGGGTACGGACTTTAGATGATCAGCCATGATCATAATGAAGGCATTACACTCATTTTGAGAAAACTGATAGAAACATAGAAAATAGATGCGGGAGTAGGTCATTTGGCCCTTTGAGCCAGCACCGAAATTCAATATGATCATGGCTGATCATCAGGAATCAGTAGCCCGTACCACAATGGTGTGGAAAATATATATACTAAAACGCCAATATTGTAAAGAATTCATATTAAGGCAACACAATGCTTTTTTTATTATTATCACCCATTTAGTATTAGTCAATCTCACTAATATTCCAGATATTTTAATTTATTTCCCCACCACTAACAATGCAAAAGCTCAGACATTAAACTGTGTGACAGTTGATGCAAAATAAAATCAGAGAACATTTTACTTTACTGCGGGTACTTCCATTTTTATGAGGAATAATTAGTAGCTGGACTATGAGTTAAACTTAAGTCCAACAGCTATTTTTATAGTGGTGCATTGCTCCATATCTAATTTTCCATCAGGATTTAAGGCAAAACAAAGAAATAACTTAATTTATGTCCCTTTTGGACAAAGAGCATACTACATAATGCTGAGAATGTTATCAAGAACTTTCCCTGAAGCACAGCACTTACTAAAACTGTCTTGAAAGGTAAAATTGTGTGTCACATTGCATAAATACTTGGCGAATATAGCTGTACAAATAAGGTCGATGAAGGAACAGTCTACAGTCAAAGATTTAATTACCCTGATAGGAAAGCTTGGCTACCACACTTAATTATATAATAAGGCACATGTTAGAAATTAAAATTGAATTTATTGAGTAATACCAAAAGAAATATAGAATTGAATGGTGATTCAATGTTAAGGAGTAGGAATGGAAGCAATTAAGTCATAAAGGGATAATTTGTAAATAATGTATAGTCTAACTGTCACAACCATTCAATAAAATCTTACATCATTGAAGCGTCTGAATGGGTTATGCAGTTAAGAATTGTTTCCAGCAAGTTCAGAAAGGAAGCCTGCTGACACAGTATAAATATCTCAGACTTATTCATAATGTAATTGGCAGAGATAGTATTGCCTGATCTTAAGATATGTTAGGATTAGATATTGTACCATAATTGTATGTTCTTCTTTAGAGGTAGTTCTACTAGTTCCTTAAAGCATACTTAACATAAATTTATGTCTGTTCATGCTTATTTGCTGAAATGTACGTGAAATAGCGGTCAGGAGTTGAATATAAGGAGGACATTTTGAATGTTCCTTTGATTCGTGAGGTCTATCAGGTTATTTGGGAAATTCAGCTTGAGTCTGTAAATAGTTGAGTATCTTGGCAAGCCTAAATCAAGCAGAAATCTGCTTGAAAGTGTGATTTATGATTCATGAGATTAAAACAGACCTTGGGTCAGAATTTGACCATCAGGTCCTTTGTATCTCCTCCATCATCCATCAACATTGTGGATGATCTACCACATCAGTTTTATTTTCGTAAACTACACTGTTGAGTCCCTTCATACCCACAAATCTAACTATCCTATTTCTGAATTAATTCAATATGTGAGCCTCCACTGGCCTTTGGCATAGAGAATTACATGCATTCCCTTTGTCGGAGTGAAGAGGTTTCTCCTCACGGTAGTTCTAAATGACCAACCTCTTATTCTAAGACTGTAACCCTAGGTTCTGGATTCCTCAGTCAGGACCTCTATCCTGATAAGACCAGCAAGTTTCAATAAGGTCACCTCTTATTGTTCCAAACCCTGGAGAATATAAATTCAGTCTTCCTTCATAAGACAAACCCAACGTACAGTCTTGTGAATCTTCACTGCACTCCTGCTATTGCATGTACAACCTTTTATGGGAAGGAGATCAAACTGTAGACTAAACTCCAGATGTAGTCTCACCAAGGACCCAAATAACTGCAGTAAGATGTACTCATGTACTCAAATTCTCTTGAAGTAAATGGCCATTTACCAGCTGCTTTCCTAATTGCTACACATGGACATGCTGTGACATGCGTTCAAAGACACCTATGTCCTTTTGAACATTAACATTCCCAACCTGTGACCATTTAAAACATGCATTTTGCTTGATAAGCCAATTACTCTTCAACTATGTGGTTCAATTTCAAAGGATTGCTATCAGCCAACCACTTTGGATTGTTGTAGGGTCACAAAAATGTTGAAATGGCAACATTTCTGAAGAGCATTTAGCCAAAATGGGTTTCAAGAACACATTTGCAGATTTACAGCTACTGAAACTAGCTTTTTATTTAAAATGTATTGAAATACTTGAATTTGAAATTCCTAGATGCTAAACTTAATGCTAGCATTTATTTCAAGAGGGCTAGTATAGTATACAAAAACAGGAATGTCATGCTGAGGCTCTATAAGGCCGCATTTGGAATACTGTGAGCAATTTTGGGCACCATATCTGAGGAAGATTCTTATAGAAACATGTAAAATTATAAAAGGACTGGACAAGCTAGATGCAGGAAAAATGTTCCCAATGTTCGGTGAGTCCAGAACCAGGGGCCACAGTCTTAGAATAAAGGGGAGGTTATTTAAGACTGAGGTGAGAAAAAACTTTTTTACCCAGAGAGTTGTGAATTTATGGAATTCCCTGCCACAGAGGTCAGTGGAGGCCAAATCACTGGATGGATTTAAGAGAGAGTTGGATAGAGCTCTAGGGGCTAGTGGAGTCAAGGGATATGGGGAGAAGGCAGGCACGGATTATTGATAGCGGACGATCAGCCATGATCACAATGAATGGCGGTGCTCGCTCAAAGGGCTAAATGGCCTCCTCCTGCACCTATTTTCTATGTCTATGTTTCTATGAAGAATATGCTGGCTCTGGAGAATGTCCCGAATGGCTTTACAAGAATGATCCCAGGAATGAGTATAATGAGCGTTTGTCGTACTGGATCTGTACTCGCTGGAGTTTAGAAGAATGAGGAGGGACCTCTGAAACATACAGAAATAGTGCAAGGCTTGGATAGAATGGATGTGGAGAGGATGTTTCCACTAGTGGGAGAGTCTAGGACTGGAGGTCATAGCCTCAGAATTAAAGGACGGTCTTTTAGGAAGGAGATGAGGAGATATTTCTTTATTTAGAATGTGGCGAATCTGTGGAATTATTTGCCACAGAAGGCTGTGGAGGCCTTCAGTGGATATTTTTAAGGTAGAGATAGATAGATTCTTGATTAGAACAAGTGTCAGAGGTTATGGGGAGAAGGCAGGAGCATGGGATTAGGAGGGAGAGATAGATCAGTTATGATTGAAAGACAGAATAAACTTGATGGGCCAAATGGCCTGATTCTAGTCCTATCACTTATGACCTTATGACCTAAAGTGGAATTTTAATTTACATTCAGATCCTTGGATGATTGATCTGGAGATCTAGAGTCAAAAGTTAAATATCATATGAATCGGAAATAGAACACTGAAATTGTTACCTACTGCAGCTTAACTGGCTCATTAATACAATTAAACCCACATAAATATACAAGAATTATTAGTACAATAAATTAATAATCAGTAATACAAGGTAATCATATTAGTGCAAACCCTAAATTCCCTGTCCCACTGTACAAATTCATTCAAGAGCTCTCCCGAGTTTAAAAAAAATCAAACTCGTGGAAGCATGTAGAATGAACATAGCGGGTACGTTAGAGCTCGGGGACGTCTCTTAGCGGCTCGTAATGCTAACGGCAGGTACTCGGGAAATGCGGTAAGCTCGGGAAGACTCGTGAAGATTTTTCAACACCTTCAAATGTCCACGAGAGCCCCGAGTACCTGTGAGCGGACATTATCACCGAGTTCGAATCAGGGCAAACTCGGGAGAAATCTTGAATGAACTCGTACAGTGGGACAGGACTATGTCCATAGTGCACCAAAAACAAAGTCCATAGAAGTCAACAGAAGTCCAAAGATCACAGCTTCTGAGGTAGTGGTCAGTGTTGTGCGATGTTTGAAAGCCCAATAGTTGCTGGGAAGTAGCACTTGAATCTGGTGATGGTTTTCAGGCTCCTGTATCTTCTTCCCAATGGTAATAGTGAGATAAGAGCATGGCCAGGGTGGTGCAGGACTTTGATAATATTGGCTGTCTTTTTGTATTTTGCACTGCTCCATTATAACCAGTTAACCAGTAATCCTTAACCAGTTATAAACATTAGACTTTAGAGATACAGCGCGGAAACAGGCTCTTCGGCCCACCGAGTCGGGGCTAACCATCGATCACCCTATGCACGAGCGATATCCTACACACGAGGGACAATTTACAATTTTACAGAAGCCAATTAACTTACAAACTTGTATGCCTTCGGAGTGTGGGAGGAAACTAGAGCACCCAGATAAAACCCACGTGGTCCAGGGAAACATATAAACTCTGCACAGACAGCACCTGTAGTTAATATTGAACCATGGTATCTGGTGATGTAGGGCAGCAACTGTCTACCACTGCACCACTATGCCGCCCTTCAGAAGATTCTGATTGAAATTCAAGTCGAAATGAGCAGTTGCTGATCAAATTGTTTATAGAAAAAGGGTAAAGAAATATAACATGTTTTTGTTGTGGCTGCAGTTGACCAGTTGCTGGCATGTTCACACTGGAGCCTGGCTGCCCTGTGAGAAGTCAGCAGAGCCTGACTATATATGTCAGGTCAAGCCAGTCCAGCCACTTAAAGGTAAAATGCAAAGCTACATTGTTGAGTGGCAGCATGCATGCCATCCCCAGGGGAGTGTGACCATGAGAGAACACAAAGGAACATAGCTGGCCCTGAACGAGGCAGAGAGGCAAGAGAAGTGACCTGAGGTTGGGCATTCGGAGGTGAATCCCACTGAAATGCTGCTGGAATCTGCTTGAACCACCAGCCGGACCATCATTCCTTTCCCCTGCGGCCTGGTTAATCGATCTGACCCCTGTGTAATAAAAATTAGAAATCTTTCAACTGGATCAGGTTTGGTTTGATCTAAGCCAGATCAAGTTCAGCACAGTTTTAATTTTAATATCTAAGCAAACATCGTCTGAAGAATCCCAAACTGAAACATTGCCTGTCCATAGAGCCACAGAGTCACACAGTGTAGAAACAGGCCCTTTGGCCCTACTTGCCCACGCCGTCAAAATACCCTGTTCCCACATCCCACCTACCTCCATTTGGCCCATATCATTCTAAACCTTGCCTATCCATGAACTTGTCCAAATGTCTTTTAAATGTTGTGTTAGTACCTGCCTCAACTACCTCCTCTGGCAGATTGCTCCATCTGTAATTCTGTTCCTAATCTCACCCCGTTAGTCTGACTCAAGCACTGGATCAACTAAACTTCTTTATTCTCAAACACAAACACACTTCCTATACTATACCAAACCAACACCGTGGGTCCAATCATTGTCTCTACTCGTCCAAGCCCTTCAGCCTCGCGTGAATAGACACCTCCAGATGGTCAGCACGGTCTCAAGTGTTACCGCAGAAGATCGACACAGACTCATGTGGTGTCCCCTCTTATATACTATATCGGACCCGTGGCGCAAAATACACGGGGGGGGGGGGGGGGGGCAACCCCGACAAACCAATCATAAATAAAGATCATACAATACATTAATTGACAGTTCCCTAACCCAATCACAAAATACCCCATTATATTGTTTCTACATAAAGTTCCTAGTGGAATACGGTTCCCCAAAGTAAAGAAACATTTTACCATTTTACCAGATAACATAAACAATTCGGGCAAGGCCCCTTGCCTTGACCAATCACAAGATCACAGTGCAAAGAGCATGCAACATAGTTAACAATGGTAATATAACATACCTTTCCCCAACCAATCCTGATCATGTATTTGCAGCAAGGCTCAGCTCTTTCTGCAAAACCCTCATACATATTAATAATTGAGGGTGCATCTGGACATCACCCTGTACTTAGATTCCTCCCAGGACCCAACCATGGTTTTGCAGCATTTGCAAAAAGATGCCAAGTAGGTTTTGCAAAGGTAGAAATCCTCCATTTTGTCACATACTAAATTGGCCAATATTGTCACATCTACCCAGCTTCGTTTTGTGTGAAAAAGTTGACCCTCAGGTTTCACTTATATCTTTCCCTTTTCACCTTAAATCTATGTCCTCTGGTTATTGATTCCCCTACTCTGTGGCAAGACTGAGGCAAGAGTCTGTGGCAAGACTCCTCTAGACTGTGGCAAGGTCTGAACACAATAACTGGCTATAGAGTGAAGACATCGCTGGTGGCAGTGCAGCCCTACCTGACGAACAATGCATTCTATTTGAGCAAAAGGTCAATGGGGCGATAACATCCGTTCCATCAGACTCGAGTGCGCCTTTTCCCAGAGTCATTGTTGCAAAAGTTTGATTGGCTTTCCTGAGGGTAAACCCACGGAAAGCAACTGGCCTGGATGATGTCCATGGCCACGTCCTTATGAACTGCACAGACCAACTAGTGGGAATGTGCGCGGACATCTTTAATCTCTCCCAATTCTATTCTGAGATATTGACCAGCTCAAGAAGACCACTATCATCCCGGTGCCAAAGAAAAGTAAGATCTCATGCCTTTACAACTACTGTCCAGTGGCCTTTACATCCACCATCATGAAATGCTTTGAGAGGCTGGTTATGGAACGTTTTAAATCCAGTCTACCAAACAGACTTGACCCACTGTAGTTCGCCTTCTACCACAACAGCATCCAGCTGATGCCACTCCTTGGCCCTACACTCATTCCTGCATCACCTGGGAAAGAGAGACACCTACATCAGATTTCTATTCATAGACTGCAGCTCTGCTTTTAATACCATTATCCAAACCAAGCATCTCCAAACCTGTGGAACTTGGTGTCAACACTCACCTCTGTTACTGGATACTCAACTTCCTGATCAACAGACTCCAATCAGTGAGGATTGGTGACAAATCATCCTCTACAAGAATCCTCAGCACTAGTGCCCCACAAGGATGCTTTCTGCCTTCATTGTTCGTGATGCACCCATAACTGTGCAGCTAGATACAAATCCAACTCAATTTACAAATTTGTAGATTACACTACGATAGTGGGCCGGATATCAAACAATGACAAGACAGAGTACAGGAAACAAATTGAGAACCTAGTAACCTGGTGCCAAGACAACAACCTTTCTCTCAATGTCAGCAAGACAAAGGAGACTGATTGACTTCAGGAAGTGAAGCGGTACACATACTCCTGTATACATTGACAGCACCCAAGTAGTGATGGTTGAAAGCTTCAAGTTCATAGGAGTAAATATCACCAGCAACCTGTCCTGGACCAACCATGTTGAAGAAAATGGTCAAGAGAACACACGAACAGCTCTAATTCCTTAGAAGGCTTAGGAAGTTCGGCATGCCCCCAACAACCCTCACCAACATCTACAGACGCACCGTAGAAAGCGTTTTATCGGGATGCATCACAGCATAGTTTGGGAACAGCTCCATCCAAAACAATAAGAAATTGCAGAGAATTGAGGACGCAGCCCAGATCATCACACAAACCAACCTCCCTTCCATTGACTCCATGTACACCATGTAAGCCAGCAGCAAATTAAAGATGGGTCTCACTCCCTCTTCTCCCCTCTCCCATCAGGCAAGAGGTAAAGAAATGTGAAAATGCATATATCTGGTTTCAGGGACAGTTTCTTCCCAGCTGTGATGAGGCAACTGAACCATCCTTAACACCAAGTCGAGAACGGCCGTGACCTCCCATCTATCTCTTTGGAGACCCTCATACTATATTTATTTGGACTTTACTGGATTTTATCTTTCACTAAAATGTATTCCCTCTACCCTGCATCTGTACACTGTGGATGGCATGATTGTAATTATGTGTAGTCTTTCCATTGACTGGATAGCACGCAACAACAAAGCTTCGGTGCACATGAGCATAAACTAAACTAAACTAAACTAGATAAACTAAACTCTGTGGATTTACCCTATCTATCCCCGTCATGATCTCATACAGTATACCTCTATAAGATCACCCCTCATCCTCCTTCGCTCCAAGTAATAAAGTCCATGTTCTCCAGTTCTGTTGCATGATGCACTGAGTTACTCCAGCCATTGTATGTCTTCTTTTGTAAATCAGCATGTGCAGTTAATTACGTCTACATTAATTAAAACACAGAAATAGAGAAATTGAAGATACTGAATACTGATAAATTCTCTGAATCTGAGAACCAGCATCACCAGGTGTAGAGAAATATGCTATCTTCAAAATTCTCTAGATTCCAAAATAGTTTCCACAGTTAGGAAGATAGTAAATGTAGTACCACTAGTTAAGAAACAAGGGAGGAAAAGAACAAGGAGCTTTAAACCAGGCATCCTAACATCACTGGAAGGAAAGATACCAGGTCCAATTATTAATGAACTGTATAACAGAGCATTTAGAAATAGGAAAGAATTGAACAGAGGCAACTTAGATTTATGAAAGGGAAATTATGTTTGAAAATCTGTTGGTATTTTTGAAATTATAACTGGGAAGTACAGGGAAACCAGCAAATGTGGTGAATTTTAGACTTGCAGAAGCTTCACACAAAAGCTTATTAAACAAGATTAGAGAACCTAGGAAGAATACGTGGCCAAGAATAGTTTAGTTAATGGACTGAGAGAAAGAATAAAGAGATCATTCTTGGGTGTGGAGGTTTCATATGTCTTTATTTTTCAAGGTCTAGGCATTATTGGCCAACATGTATTGTCCATCCCTAACTGCACTTGAGCAGGTAATAGTGAACCACTTATTTAAGCAATGCAGTCCCATTGGGAGGATACTCACATAGTGCTGATGATATGGGAGTTGCAGAACTTGGATCCGATAATGAAGAAGGACTAATAATCCATTTCCAG
This sequence comes from Okamejei kenojei, assembly GCA_035221665.1. Taxonomy (NCBI): domain Eukaryota; kingdom Metazoa; phylum Chordata; class Chondrichthyes; order Rajiformes; family Rajidae; genus Okamejei; species Okamejei kenojei. Next base: position 47,461,913 of record CM069131.1, on the reverse strand, counting down.
GTCAGAAAAATTGGGCAACCTGAAGGGGAGCCAATACATAGTGGTATCCTTCTTTGAGGTAGAAATCACAGTTTGGGAGAAGCTGCCTGGAGTAGCCTAGGCAAGTAACTGCAGTGTATTTTGTAGATGATACACATGTCAGCCATTGTGCACTAGTGGTGGAAAAATGAATATTTAGAGTGGTTAATGGGGTGCCAGTCAAGTGAGTTACTTAGTTCTTGTGTGCATATGTTCTTGTGCACATTTTCAGGCAAGTGGAAAATGTTCCATTGGACCTTTGCTTTGTAGGTGACACCTTATCATTTTAGGTATTGTCTGCTGCTGATCCTAGCACATCCTTCTTCATTCCTCTCTGAACCAGGGCAAGGACATGGCAGATATCAGGCACGGAAATCGCTATCAAATTATGGAGGGGACCGGGGGACAGGGGGGCACAATTTTTTGGCGGCCGCGCGCGCATGCGCACACTCACACACACGCGCGAGGCTTTGGAGGCTCAATCCAGTGCTAAATGCAGCTCAACTCTGCCTGTCTCACCGGGTTAACCTACAGCCCTGCCTGGACTAATGGGACAACCAGCGCCGCTTCACCGCGCTGGCTGTAAACCTGGGCCATATTTCCAGCAAGTCCAGGCAGGGCTGTAGGTTAACCTGGCGGGACAGGCAGAGTTGAGCTGGGTTTTGCGCTGCTTCTCTGCGCTGGCTGTGGGCCTGGGGGCACTGCTCCCGTCTGACTCCTGACCTCTCTGGCCACCAGGGGGGGGGGGGGGGGGTTGGCACTCGGGTGGGGACGGGACAGCGCCGGAGAGCCGGGATCGATCCTGGCTGTGGATGAGGCACAGGTCTGTGCCACGTCTCCCTCCTCCAATCACCGCGCTCTATCCTCAGTCCTACCCCCTCACCACTCTTCCCTCCTCCAATGATCTCGCTGAATCATCATGTCCCACCCCCATTGCCTGCTGACCGACGTCACTCTCGTCCAATCGGCGCCCTCAGCAGTCCCACCCCCACTGTCTCGCGGAAAGTGGAGATTTCACTAGGTTTTAAAATCCGGATTACAAAAACTTGGGGGGGGGGGGGGGGATGTCCATCACCTCTCAAAACTGAGGGGGGGGACTGCCCCCCCCCCCCCCCCGACCCACCGGGATATCCGCGCCTGGCAGATATTGTGTCAATTGCTGCATAATGTAGAAAAATATGAGGTCATTTACTTCGAGAGAAAAGTATGAAAACAGTATATATTAAATAATAAGAGACTGAGAAGTGTTGCTGTTCAGACAATGCTGTCTGTACGGAGTTTGTACTTTCCCCCATGATCACGTGGGTTTTTCCTGGGTGCGCCCACACTCCAAAGCCATACAGGTTTGTAGGTTAAGTTTTGTACGTTAAGGTTTGTAGGTTAAGGTTTGTAGGTTAAGGTTTGTAGGTTAAGGTTTGTAGGTTAAGTTGACTTTGGTAAAAATTGTAAATTGTCCCTACGCTTTGGTGGGACTAGATCAGAGGATATTCCAGTCTATTCGATATATCACCAAATACTGTCCCACTACACTTATAATCAACATTTTTTAGACATTACACTGTTTTATATATTGTTTTAAATGTAGAACCAAGGCCCAGAGAGTTGTGCATAGGGGCACCCTACTTGGTGAATGTGAGAAATACAAAATATGTTCAACGAAGATATTTGATTGCATTTTTGGAAATAACCAAGAAGGTTGATAAGGAAAGAACCACTGACAAAGTCTATGGACTTCAGCAAGACCTTTGATAAGTTTCCACCTGATAGGGTGCTCTGGAAGGTTAAATTGCATGGGATCCATGGAGAGCTAGCCAACTGGATACACAATTGGCTGCATAGTAGGAAGCAGAAGGTGATAGTGGATGGTGTTTATTTTTCTACTGGAGGTCTGTGACAAGTGGTGTGCCTCAGAAATCAGTGCAGGGCCCATTGCTGTTTGTTATCTATATCGACGAATTGGATGAGAATATACAAACCATGATGAGTAAGTTTGCAGACCATACTGAATATAGACACAAAAATAGGTGATTTCATGAACAGCGAAGCTGAATATCAAGAATTACAGCGGGATTTTGATCAGTTGGGAAAGTGGGCTGAGGAAAGGCACGTGCTGTATAATTCAGATGTGTGAATTGTTGCATTTTGGGTAGTCGAGCCAGGAACTTCACAGTGAATGGTAGGGTCCTGGGGATTTTTGTAGGGCAGAAGGATCTGGGATTACGAGTATGTAGTTCCTTGAAAGAGGCATTGCAGGTAGATAGGGGGTTATGGACGCTTTTTGTATGTGGCTTTCATCAGTCAGGGAATTGAGTACAGAATTTGGAACATTATGTTACAGTTGTACAGTTGGTGAGGTTGCACTTGGAGTATCGTATTCAGTTTTCGTCACTCTACTGTGGGAAAGATTTACGAGGATTTTGCCAGGATTTGAGGGCCAGAGCTATTGGGCGAGGTTGGGCAGGCTGAGATTTAATTCCTTAGAATGCAGGAATGCAGGTAGCTGAGGGGTGATCTTATAGAGGTAAATAAAATCATGAAGGGAATAGATAGGGTGAATATACAAATGTACAAAGTATTTTTCCCAGGATAGGGGTATCAAGAACTAGAGGTCATAAGTGGACAGTAAGAAGGGAAAGATTTAATAGGAACCTGAGGATCAACTTGTTCACACAGTGAGTGATGGATATATGGAAGAAGCTGCCAGAGGAAGTACTAGAGTACATTTTATTGCACCATGAGATATCAATAAAACTAAAGGTCTCATCTTGACCACTTCCTGTCTGCGCTGTCTAGAAAAAACACTACCCTATATCGCTAGGACTTTTGGCCATCTTACGGTCCTCTTCCGCTGAGGCAGCCCCGAGAATTTTTCCGATCGATGAAAAATAAAAAAGTTATGAGTGTTTAAAAAATCTCAAGATCAGCTGATTGGTCCTCTCGCCTGTCAATCACCATGATGAAAGTAACGCCCCTTCCAGGGGGAGGGTAGGACTATAAAACCCCGAATGCCTGGACATGAGTCAGTCACTCTGAAAGATCGCGAAGGAGAGGCCACAACTCTGATTCGGCTGTGAGTCTACTGAATTGTGAGTCTACCCTTTATGTGTGTTATGTGGTTGTATGGTTATGTGCTTTATGTGGTTATGTGCATTATGTGGTTAACCCTTTATGTGCTTGCAATAAATGATTTGTTAGCCAGCAATGTGCTAGCAATGAATGATGATTTGTTCACCCCTAATGTGTTTGCAATAAATGATTTGTTAGCCAGCAGTGTGCTTGCAATGAATGATGATTTGTTAACCCTTTATGTGCTAGCAATAAATTATTTGTTAGCCCTTAATGAAATGAAATGAGTTGTTTGGCCTGCCCTGTGCTTGAAATTGAAATGGAAATTAAATGAAATGAGTTGTTTGGCCTGGCCTGTGCTTTTGCTTTTGCTTTGGCTTTGCTTTGCTTGAGCTCACCTGAAATGAAAGCAAATGGGTTGTATTGTTGGCTGGCCCCGCCTGCCCTGTGCTTGACTTGAAATGGATTGACTCAACATGAAATGGATTGAAATGGATTATTGGTCCTGCACTCACTGTGCATGACTTGACTTGACCCACAACACCCATGCTAGCACTTCAGAACCCTCCCCCCCCCCCCACTGGCCACCAATATTGGAATTGGTAGAGAAGTGGAATATAGTGTTGGGGACCAGCCCCCCCCCCCCCCATGTGAACCTGGTACCCAACGAGTCCCACTTAGTCTAGTTTTACTTAAACCATCAGGCTATTTAAACACTACAACCTCTAACAAAGCTCTGAACTATATAGACTTGGGAGCCATTGTCAAGAGTTAAGAGTCAAATCAAGAGTAATTTATTCACAATTCATCACAAAACAAAACAATTAAATTCTTACTTGCAGCAGCACAACATACATGTAAATATTGTACTCTGTAAACACCATAATAAACAACAAAAAGATCAATATATATATATATATATATATATAAAGCACAACAAACAATAGTGAAAAACAAAAAGAATGCCCTTGCCTATGTATTTGGAGGTTGTAGTGTTAATAGGCTGAAAGTTGTTTGAAGAATTTGCTCTTGAACCTGGACATTACAATTTTCAGGTTTCCACACCTTTTTCTTGATGGCAGGAGTGAAAATATGAGTGTGGCCAGGGTGATGTGGATCTCTGATGATGTTGGCCTGTAGTTTCCTTCGATGGTGGGGAGGTTAGTACCTCCCATTAACTGGGCAGTGTTCACCACTTTTTGCCATCTTCTTCTATCCTGGGCATTCGAGTTGCCAAACCAGGCTGTGATATACATCACATCTCCCCCTTCACTTTAATTACATCACAACGACCGGTCAATATGCTTTCCACTGTACACCCATAGAAGTTCAAGAGAGTATTCATTGACATACCAAATCTCATCAATCTTCTAACGAAGTAGAGGAATTGATTGGCTTTCTTTATGATTGCATCAATGTGCTGGGTCCAGGACAGATCTTCAGAGATGCCCAGGAATTTGACATTTTTGACTCTCTCCATACTGTCCCAGTGACAGACAGGTTGTTGCATTTACAGCCTTTCTCTTCTAAGGTCAGCAATTAGTTCCTTGGTTTTACTGACGTTGAGAGCAAAGCTGTTATTCTGGCATTATTTGGTCGGTTGATCGATCTCCCTCCTATACTCTGACATCATAATCCGTTACTTGCCCCACAACGGGAGTGTCTTCGGCAAATATGAAGATGCAGTTGGATATAACCATATAAACCATATAACAATTACAGCATGGAAACAGGCCATCTCGGCCCTTCTAGTCTGTACCGAACACTTACTCCCACCTAGTCCCATCTACCTGCACTGAGACCATAACCCTCCATTCCTTTCCCGTCCATATACCTATCCAATTTATTTTTAAATGATAAAATCGAACCTGCCTCCACCACTTCCACTAGAAGCTCATTCCACACAGCTACCACTCTCTGAGTAAAGAAGTTCCCCCTCATGTTACCCCTAAACGTCTGTCCTTAATTCTCAAATCATGTCCTCTTGTTTGAATCTTCCCTACTCTCAATGGAAAAAGCTTATCCACGTCAACTCTGTCTATGTCTCATCATTTTAAAGATCTCCATCAAGTCCCCCCTTAACCTTCTGTGCTCCAAAGAATAAAGACCTAACTTGTTCAACCTTTCTCTGTTACTTAGGTGCTGAAACCCAGGCAACATTTTAGTAAATCTCCTCTATACTCTCTCTATTTTGTTGACAACTTTCTTATAATTTGGCGACCAAAATTGTACACCATACTCCAGAATTGGCCTCACCAATGCCTTGTACAATTTTAACATTACATCCCAACTTCTATACTCAATGCTCTGATTTATAAAGGTCGGCACACCAAAAGCTTTCTTTACCACCCTATCTACATGGGATTCCACCTTCAGGGAACTATGCACAGTTATTCCTAGATCCCTCTGTTCAACCTCATTCCACAATTCTCCACCATTTACCATGTACAGTTGTGCACGTGGTATTGTGCAGCTACTGTGTCTTTACACCATTATTGTTTGTTTCTAATATACTGAACTTTTCTATTTATTATAATGTTTACAGAGTACTATGTTTACATTGCTGCTGCTGCTGGTAAGAATTCCATTGTTCTGTTTTGGGAGATATGACAATAAAACCTTCTTGACTCTTTGGTATTCACAAATTGCCGGAGTAGCTCCGAGGGACAGACAGCATCTCTGGAGAGAAAAATGGGTGACGTTTCGGGTCGAGACCCTTCTTCAGACTTGTCTCGACCCGAAACGTCACCCATTCTTTCTCTCACTGCCTGTCCTGCTGAGCTACTCCAGCATTTTTTGTCTACCGTCGATTTAAAACAAGCATCTGCAGTTCTTTCCTACTTTGGACTGTTGACTCTCTTGAGAGAGCAGATACAATGTTGGTTATCAATGCATTGAAAATGGCAGTATCTCTGATAGTGCTATAGTCCCTCATTAATGCATGAAGTGTCAGGCTAGGTTTTTACCACTGAATTGGATTCTACTTGAACCATCTGAGACTTATAAATTGGGCCCTAACCAACGTTAACAGGATTGGTTCAGCATTGGAATTAGTTTAGCAGATCAAAGCATGTCCTTAAAAGTCCCATCATAATGGATTTAAAATAATAAAACAACAGTTAAAATGCTCCCCGATGACCAAGTAGGTTAATAAACAGGGTGGTGTGTACTGAATCATGCAGACTGGGAACACCCTGATCTAATCATGGTCTATACTGTTGCTGAATTAGCTATTGTTCATTCATAAGCAAGTGCTGGTTTCTTAGGGTTTGTACAGACGCGTTGTACTGTGGAACAATCAAACATACAGTTCTGTAGAGTCTTAGACTCGTAGCAATCATAGCAAAGAAGGAGGCCATTTGGCCCAATATATCTGTGATAGCTGTGCTATATTCCAACAAACCCCACCTGCTGGAACTCCAAAAGTTACTCATCCTCAAGAACCAATCTCCTTTTAAATATTATTTAAGGAATTACTGTCCATTGCCTTTTCAGATGGACCTGTCCAGACCCTGACAACATTTTGAGTGAATAAAGAAATGTTATAATGTCCCATCTCGGTTATTCCTCAATGTTTTTGTATAGCTGGCCTCTGGATATATACCTAGAGACAATATTTTTCTCTCCATTCTATCAAAAGATCTCATTGTCTTGAAAATGTTGATTAGGTTATCTTCTAATCCTGTTCTAAGGAGAACACAGTTAACTTTTTCCGACTCATTACCAAGCCTCCAAACCTATCGTAACTTCTTTAGCTGACTGAAAAGCAAAAGACTGCAAATACTGAAATAAAAACAGAGCATATTGCACATAGACACAAAAGGCTGGAGTAACTCAGTGGGGCAGGCATCATCTCTGGAGATAAGGAATGGGTGACGTTTTGGGTCAAGACCCTTCTCCAGTCTGAACATGGGACTCGACCCTAAACGTCTGATGCTGAACAAGGAGATGCTGCCTGTCCCGCTGAGTTACTCCAGCTTTTTGTGTCTATCTTCGGTTTAAACAAGCACCTGCAGTTCCTTCCTACACATACTGAACATACTTAGATGGCTAGTCAGCAAACATGGAGGGTGAAAAAGTCGTAACTATTCAGTTCAATGATCAGACTTTCTAGTGAACCTCCTGAATGTATTCTAAAACCCATTTTATCTTCCATGGTGTAATACCCAGAATTATACAACACTTCAGCTGAGACATAACCAGTGATTATTCTTGCATGGTATCTTTACTATTATATTTGTTTATTTATAAATCCAAGTAACCTTTTTTTAGGTTTTACTGACCTTGCCTTGGCAATACTTGATTTTGCTAAGATAGGTTTAATTGAAATGTTATCCAACTTATTTAATAAAATTAATTCAAAAGTAAATGTCTTCTCCCTGGGACACCAGCTGATTTATTTTTTTACTTCATTCCAAGCAACTTTGAATGTTCCTGGCTTACATTGCCCTGGCTGAAATTGACTCGGCTAAATTCAGCTGCTTTCTTCAATGATTGGCACAGCTTCCAGAGGAGGCTGTGCTTAAAGGAGGCTCAGACTCTAATCAGCCCTGTCTCCTGTCCCAGCAATAAACACCATGGAATGATCCTTACAGCTATAATGGAAATTTTTACCAGACTTGTTATTATGGCTATTTTCCTTATTTTTTGTTATTGCAGGATTATAATGCATTGAATACCATGAGTGATACAAAACCGAAGGCAGAATGTTTCAGTGCAATGAAAATGATTGAGAATTTGTACTTTACTGCTGAGATGAAAAAACCTTACTTTATTGAAATGTAAAGGATTGTATGTTTCACTTTAAAACAGTGATAGCAATGTGGTGCATACAAATTACTGACTTCTTGAATTCAGTGTGCATTCAATGTATGTGTGACAATGCTACTCCTTTATCAAATGCTGCGAATTACATATTCCTTCAGATCCCTGGATTAATGATACATGTGAGAGCATGCACAGTTTCAGCAGTTAACAGAATTGCATGGATTGGTTTGCAGAAGACAGACACAAAAAGCTGGATTGATTCAGCAGGTCAGGCAACATCTCTGGCCAAAAGCAATGGGTAACGTTTTGGGTCGACACCCTTCTTCAGACTGAGAGTCAGGGGAAAGAGGAAAGAGATATAGACAGTCATTGGGAAAAATGAATGGAAATTATGCAAAGATCAATGATAAGCAAGGAAATATGGAGCCCACAATGGTCCATTGTTGGCTGTGGGATAGGTGATAATGCGTTATGAGGACAGTGGAACTCAACAGGACAACAGTAAAACTAGTACGTTGACTAGGGTGGGTGAGGGACAGAGAGAGAGGGGATGCAAGGGTTACTTGAGGTTAGAGAAATCAATATTCATACTGCTGGATTGTAAACTGCCCACGCCAAATATAAGGTGCTGTTCCTCCAATTTACATTTGGCCTCACTCTGACAATAGTGGAGGCCCAGGACTGAAAGGTCAGTATGGGAATTGGAGGGGAAGTTAAAGTGTTTAGCAACCGTGAGATCACGTAAGCCGAGGCAGACTGAACAAAGGTGTTCAGTGAAACGATTGCCGAGTCTGCGCTGGGTCTCGCCAATACATGGGAGATGTGGGTCATAATATTCCTCTCTGGTGCATTGAATCCCATATACAGTGAAGTATCTACTGTATCTGCCGGTTGCTAGGACACTTTAGGATGATTCGTTTTTAGTTTAGTATAGAGGTACACTGTGGAAACTTCGGCCCACTGAGTCCATGTTGACCAGTGATCACCCATACACTAGTTCTATCCTACACACTGGGAACAACTTTACAGAAGCCAACTAACCTACAAACGTGCACATCTCTGGGATGTGGGGGGAAACCGGAACACCCGGAGAAAACCCACACGGTCACAGGGAGAACCTACAAACTCTGTACAGACAGCATACGTAGTTGGGATCAAACCCGGGTTTCTGGCGCCGTAGGGCAGCAACTCTACCGCTGCGCCACCGTGCCGTGCTTTCAAGTCTCCAGCTACTTTTGATGTGTATCATTCCATTCCAAAGTATCACCTTTAGTTAGTTTTAAAAGACCTTTGTGCCTGCATTAGTCACAAACCCAGAAGAAAATTGTAAACACTGTCTGAGTTTGCTTGAAAGCAAATGCACTTGATTTATAGATGTGATTGATTTCGCCGCTGTCAAGGTAATCGTTCTGTGATGGGTTTCAGGGAGAAACGTGACGATTAGTTGGTGTTTATTGCTGCAAAACAAAATTAAAAGGGGGGGAAAAAAATCCTCCAGAAATAACAGTCCTGGCTGGGACTGACAAATGTAATGGATTAGTGTTGTTAGTTGTGATTTAGCTCAACAACACAGCAGGGGCTTGTAATAAGGATATGATGATGCACCACAAGGAATCCATAGACTCATAAAGATTGACCTTATAAATCTCTACTTTTATCAATTCCATACAGCAACCACTCCCTGTGGTAGAAGTCTTCGACCAATAAACCTGCATCTGATAACCAAGGAATTTATTCTCCTTTTCCCGGGGAAGCTAATCATCCAGATTAATAGCTCTTGTTTTAAAAAAAAAACATACAATTTAATTCCGTAAAAAGCTGTTAAAAGTTTCCCTGCATTTACTCAAAATCTTTCAGATAGTTAAAGAGAAATTTTAGCATTGAGTTAAATTATAGATTCTTCCCATAGAAAGGAAGGATTCAATCACCGTGTTTATTACTGTTGAAAGATTACCAGGGTAACAAGCTAAGGCATTTGCCAAGGCTTTGCAAAATCTTTTGCTTCTTGGTTTCACTGTAGTGAAAATCTACTGAAATATTATGGGCTGCTGACACTCGGAGTGAAACCACAGGCACCACGAAGGACTTCTCTAATTGATTTAATTATTTATAATTATTCATCTGGGGTTTATCGATACTTAAATCTGAGTGAGGGAAAACATGCTAGTCTGCAGCTAATGATGTGTTCCATCATAATTTTCAGCCGCTGATACTGTAATTCACAGCCTAACTACTGGGGAAGTGAGAATCCCTAGCATTAAGCTGGAGCCAGTGGGAGCTTTTGAGAGAACCTCTAACAATAAGCAATTCTTCATGGAACAAAACTATTACAATGGCTGGCCTTTGATCTTGCCTTCCTCCTGCTGTTGATTGAGCTTTGTCACCATGCACTGTCATGCATAAGAGAGCACATTTGAATAAAGTAATCTCCCATAATTTACCAGAGGCTGACTGGCTGGCTTTGAAGTAACCAACAGCAGTTGCAATAATATGTTTTTTAAAAATTGAAGGGGGTGGGGTGGGGTGTGCCTTGCAACATAGGATTGTGGAGGGAATCAGGAAGAAAACTATTGTGGGGACTCCGAGGTGGGATTGCGACATAGTCGTTTAGATAATCAGAATGTTGGAGCCAAGGCAAGAGGACATCAAACAGGAGAGGGCCTCTTGTGATACAAATGTGAGCAATGATTAAACTCTAAAGGTGCTCTTCATTAATGTCTGCTTCAAAGAAAATGTTGCTGACTAATTTACACATTGTGGGAAATAGCTTCAAGCTTCTCATGTGATTTTTTTAAAAGGAACAGAATGTAGGGGTGGGTAGGGTGAGGTGGGGGGGGGGGGGGGGCAGTGGTTGGAGAGCATTAAAAGCGCCCTCTTTCTTCTAATGCACACACTGCAAAGCGTGGCTTGGTGATTGAAACAAGATGCATCCAATGGCTTTCAAATTTCAAGATGTGGTGGTGGGGGTGGAATTGGGGCGGGGGGGGGGGGGAGGTGAAGAAGGAAGAAAAGTTGAGTCCAATTGTGGTTATTGTACTTGGTAAGCATATATCATGTAGCATGCTTTATAACCACTTTTAAACCCCAAAAATTGCTACTGCACTGAAATAACTAAATTAAAACATTTTTATTGTGCGCTAACAGGACTGGAGGAGAAAAAACAGGAATCAAACAAGATCCCTAAGACTCTTGTTAAACTTTATGATACTTATTACATAACTTAAGAAGGCCAATTTGAGGGAGTGAAATCTTTATAAAGCTTTTCAATCATGAAACACAAAAACAACTTTGTATTTCACCACTTCTTTTAGTTTAAAAAGTTGATTATTCTCATAATGTGAAGATTAAGGTTTTGACTTCCTTTATGAGATGCTCATCCCCCTCTTCATCTGATACCCCTGCCTATATGCTTGGCAGGGAAACAGACTAGCCACAGGCAAAATGGCTGAAAACCACTTAGTAAACCACAAATTTCAGAGCCCTGGTCACATCTGCATTTTATCAGCTTTTTCCGGATAGTATTACGCCAAACAATTGTCTGCAGATCTGCAGACAGCTGAGACTTTAAAGTGCTGAATTACTGAGAAAATGCAAGAGATAAAAACCAGCACATGTATCCCATCAATGTAATGAAACCAACCTGCTCCTTGCGCCATGGAGCTTCACACTATCAAAAGGCATGAGGGTGTTGTCTCATGTTAACCCGTAATGTACTGAGGATCATTATCATGTAATAATGTTGCATGCAGCACTGTTATGTTTGCCCGCTTTCAGATCTTTGCTCTTTTCTCCTGTACGCTACCGCCAAATACTGCACTCTATCGGCATCAGTCTGCTCAGCACCTGGAGACAAGGATTTGCTGATTCAGGGCAGCACTAAGTGGATGGCTGAAGATTCTCCTAAGAGGTCATAGGAGAGGCCACAGTGTTTGGCTGGGACGGATCGAAGGATGGCTTGGCTCAGGAACGGGCAAAGGGCTTGACTCAAGCAGAGGATCATGGATAGTGGTGTGAAGAAAGGGATACGTTTGAGTTTGAGTTTTGAGTTGAGTCACGTGTATCAAGGTACAGTGAAAAGCTTTTGTTACATGCTAACCAGGCAGCGGAAAGACCATACATGATTACGATCGAGGCATTCACAGTTTAAAGATGCATGATAAAGGAAATAAGGTGAATAATGTTTAGTGCAACAAAAAACAAGTAAAGTCCAATCAGAGATAGTCCGAAGGTCTCCAAAGAGGTAGATGGGAGGTTAGGGCCGCTCTCTAGTTGGTGATAGGAAGGTTCAGTTGCCTCATCACAGCTGAGTATACAGTATACAGCATTCACAGTATAAATGGAGTCAAAGGAAGGGAGGTGGTTTGTGTGATGGTCTGGGCTGCGTCCTCAATTCGCTGCAATTTCTCGTGGTCTTGGATGAAGCTGTTCCCAAAGCATGCTGTGTTGCATCTCAATAAAATGCTTTCTACGGAGCATCTGTAGAAATTGGTGAGAGTTGTCGGGGGCATTCTGAACCTCCTAAGCCTTCTCAGGAAGTAGAGGCGTTGGTGTGTTTTCAACCATCTCTACTTTGGCGCCATTAATGCAATCTGGGAAATGTATACCGCTTGTGTTCCTGAAGTTGATCACTATCTCCTTTGTCTTGCTGGCATTGAGAGAAAAGGTGTTGTCTCGGCACAAGGACACGAGGTTCTGAATCTCCTTACTGCACTCCGTCTCATCATTATTTGATATCCAGCCCACAATGGCATGTGTCGTCTGCGAATTTGTAAATTGAGTTAGCTTTGCACATGGCTGCACACCTTGATGACCATCCAGATACAACAGCATCTTCACTTGTATTTCCTCCTTTTTATTAGTAATTGAAAAATTGATACAGAACAAAAATCCCCCCCCCCCCCTTCTATTGCTTCTCCCTAATTTGGCGAGTTAAATGCTTCAAAGTCCAACTGCTGAGGTGACTTGTGTGTAAGGAGGAACTGCAGATGCTGGTTTATACCAAAGATAGACATAAAATGTTGGAGTAACTCAACTGGTTAGGCAGCATCTCTCCAAACCATTTGAGGAAGTGTTCCAACCCGAAATATCACAAATCTGATCAAGGATTGCAACCCGAAACGTCACCGCTTCATTTTCTCCAGATATGCTGCCTGACCCACTGTGTTACTGCAGTCTTTTGTGTCTATCTGCTGAGATGACTTTATCTGTTTTTGTCTCTGCTGCCAGTTGTGGACACATTACTAATGATCATATATGATCAGCCATGATCATATTGAATGGCGGTGCAGGCTCAAAGGGCCGAATGGCCTACTCCTGGACCTATTTTCTATGTTTCCAATGCAGCAGGTCCATTTAACGTTCAGTTAATGGTGATCCTTGGGATATTGATGGTAGGGATTTGGTATTGGTAATGCTATTGAAAATTGTGGTAGCTGATAAGGCTTTTTCTTGTTGGAGATTTAATTTACCTGGCACTCTAGCAGATAACCAGTTCATGCTAGAATGTTGTCTGTCTTGCTGCATGCTGAGATGGACAGATTCACTTGCTAAGAAGCCCCCAAAAGAGTTGCACATTTACACAAACATTGTGCAATTTTACAAATATGGTTCCAATATTTAGGGGCAGCAGATGTATTTCCAAGATAGGAGTGTATGATCTGTGAGTGAATCTGCAATTGCAAGCGTTCATTGCCCTTGTACTTCCAATTGGTGGAGATCATAGGTCTGGCTATCAATAACGCTTTGGTGAGTGTCTGCATTTTCTTTTATATAGAAGGTAAAATTATAAACCTCACAGATCCATGTTTTCAGTTTAGTTTATTGTCACGTGTACAGAGGTACGGTATGAAGCTTTTGTTGCGTGCTAAACTGCCAGCGGAACGACAATGCATGATTACAATCAAGCCCTCCACAGTGCAAGATAAAGTCCAGTAAAGTCTGATTAGAGATAATCTGAGGGTCTCCAATAAGATAGACAGTAGCTTAGGTCTACTCTCTAGTTCTTGGTTGGATGGTTCAGTTGCCTGATACAAGCTGGGAAGAAAATGTCACTGAATCTGGAGGTGTGCGTATTAACACTTCTATACCTCTTGTCTGATGGGAGAGGGGAGAAGAGAGAGTGGCCAGGATTTGACAATAGACAATAGACAATGGGTGCAGGAGTAGGCCATTCGGCCCTTCAAGCTAGCACCGCCATTCAATGTGATCACGTCTGATCATCCCCAATCAGTACCCCGTTCCTGCCTTCTCCCCATATCTCCTGACTCCGCTATCTTTAAGAGCCCTATCTAGCTCTCTCTTGAAAGCATCCAGAGAACCTGCCTCCACCGCACTCTGAGGCATCCTTGATTATGCTGCTGGCCTTGCCGAGGCAGCGTGATGTATAAATTGAGTCATTGGAAGGGAGATTAGGTATGCATGATGGTCTGGGCTGCGCCTACAATTCTCTGCAATTTCTTGGGGTCTGGGATGGAGCTGTTCCCATACCATGCTGTGCTGCATCCTGATAAAATGCTTTCTATGGTGCATCAGTAGAAGCTGGTGAGAGTTGTTGGGGACATGCCAAACATCCTAAGCTTCTAAGGGCCTCAGGAGAAAGAACATTTAGTTTGCTGGATGGGGAACCAGGAAAGCAGCCGCCTTTGTTCTGGATTGTCTTAGATTTGCACTCATCAAGACGATCAAAGAATCATGTACGTGGTAGAAAGGTTTGCAAGAGTTAGATGAATCAGTTCAAACACTGTTTTTAAGTTAGGAATTTCATATGAACTTTTAGTTCAACTCATACTGATGGAATGCATGTCTCGCTTTTGCTATGACTGTAAAGAACTTACGAAAACATGCTTGAGAAACTCAGCGGGTGAGGCAGCATCTATGGAGCGAAGGAAATAGGCGACGTTGTGCTCAGGTAGCCTATTCGAAGGAAATAAACGTTGCCTATTTCCTTCGCTCCATAGATGCTGCCTCACCAGCTGAGTTTCTCCAGCATTTTTGTCTACCTTCGATTTTCCGGCATCTGCAGTTCCTTGTTAAACATATGAAAACATGCTTGAGCAGTTTGATTTGGTTCATTGTAGGCATAATCCCATGGCAAAAAACGTGGAAACGAATTAGCAATTTGGTTTAAGGGTGGACTTAAAGCCTGATTAATGTAGCAAAATGTTCCATTAGTGTGCTTTTTTTGTGTACCATGAGCAGCTACTTCAGATGGTAACACTCTTGACACTGAGCCAGGTTGGGTTCAAGTCTCACTTCAAAGACCTGAGCACAAAAATCTAGGCTAACACTTCATTGCACTGATGGAGTGCTGCACCACTGGAGAGTTTTCAGGTGAGAAGTTAAACTGAGGTCACCATGTCTGCTCAAAGGGAAATCCCGAGCAATATTTTGAGGTAGTATCCCCTAAGACTAGTGTTGCCTAGGTCAATATTTCTCGCAGTCAGCACTACAAAACATATAATCTGATCATGTGCACATTGCTTTCTGAATGTGTTTACTATTCATAGATTGGGTGTTTAAGAAAGAACTGATGCTGGAAAAATCTAAGGTAGACATAAATGCTGGAGAAACTCAGCGGGTGAGGCAGCATCTATGGAGTGAAGGAATAGGTGACGTTTCAGGTCGAGACCCTTCCTCAGACTGATGTGAGGCTGGGGTGGGTGGCCGGGAAGAAGAAAGGAAGATGCGGAGACAGTAGGCTAGGAGAGCTGGGAAGGAGAGGGGAAGGAGGGAGAAAGCAAGGACTGCCTGAAATCGGAGAAGTCAATGTTCATACCGCTGGGGTGTAAACTGCCCAAGCAAAATATGAGCTGCTGCTCCTCCAATTTTCGGTGGGACTCACTCTGGCCATGGAGGAGGCCCAGGACAGAATGGTCGGAGGGGGAATTGAAGTGCTGAGCCACCGGGAGATCAGGTTGGTTAATGTAAACTGAGCGGAGGTGTTGTGCAAAGTGATCGCCAAGCCTGCGCTTGGTCTCACCGATGCAGAGCAGTTGACACCTAGCGCAGTGGATGCAATAGGGGTTGCAGGAGGTGCAAGTGAACCTCTGCCTCACCTGGAAAGACTGCTTGGATGGAGTGGAGGGGGGAGGTGAAGCGACCAGTGTAGCATTTCCTGCGTTTGCAAGGGAAAGTACCAGGGGAGGGGGTGGTTTTGGTGGGAAGGGATGAATTGACCAGGGAGTTACGGAGGGAGCGGTTTCTGCGGAAAGCCGGAAGGGGAGGAAATGGGAAGATGTGGCCAGTGGTGGGATCCCGTTGGAGGTGACGAAAATGTCGAAGGATTATCTGTTGTATGTGACAGCTGGTAGGGTAGAAGGTTAGGGAAAGGGGACTCTGTACTTGTTACGAATGGGGGGATGGGGAGTGAGAGCGGAGCTACGGGATTTAGAGGAGACCCTGGTGAGAGCCTCATCTATAGTCGAAGAGGGGAACCCCCGTTCCATGAAGAATGAGGACATCTCCGATGCCCTGGTTTGGAACACCTCATCCTGGGTGCAGATGTGGCGCAGATGGAGGAATTGTGAGTAGGGGATAGAGTCTTTACAGGTAGCAGGGTGGGAAGAATTGTAGCCCAGATAGCCATGGGGGTCAGTGGGTTTGTAGTAGATGTCGGTCAGTAGTCTGTTACCTGCGATGGAGATAGTGAGGTCTTGAAATGGTAGGGAGATGTCGGAATGGAGATATATGGAGATCAAGCAACTGTCCATATGGTGCCAGCACAATAAACTGGCCCTCAACACCAGCAAAACCAAGGAACTGATTGTGGACTTTGGAAAGGATTAGGATGGGGACCCACAGTCCTGTTTATATCAACGGGTCGATGGTCCGAGAATACATATGCAATTATTAAGAAAGCTCATCAGCGCCTCTACTTCCTGAGAAGATTACGGAGAGTTGGGCTGTGAAGGAGGACACTCTCTAACTTCTACAGGTGCACAGTAGAGAGCAGGCTGACCGGTTGCATCGTGGCTTGGTTTGGCAACTTGAGTGCCCTGGAGAGGATAAGACTACAAAAAGTAGTAAACACTGCCCAGTCCATCATCGGCTCTGACCTTCCTTCCATCGAGGGGATCTACCACAGTCACTGCCTCAAAAAGGCTGGCAGCATCATCAAGGACCCACACCATCCTGGCCACACACTGAAATAATGACTAAAGTTTTTAAAGAGTCAATTAGATCTTTAAAAAATGGAAAGGCCGCTGGCCCTGATGGCCTAAGTTCTGAATTCTATAAAAAAAATTATGATCTGATTTCTCCACGCTTACAAACACTGTATAAACAAGTTTATACTCAACAGCAACTCCCGGAAACTTTAAATGAATCTACAATAATACTTATACCTAAAACTGATAAGGATCTAGAAGACCCGGCCTCATATAGAGCAATAGCTCTATTAAATACTGATCAGAAAATATTAACTAAAATCCTATCTTATAGATTGAGCTTAGTAATTAACAAATTAATACACTCTGATCAAACAGGTTTTATCCCAAAACGTCACTCATTTTATAATCTTAGACGATTGTTTAATATTATACATTCAAATAGAATTGCTAATGCAGACCTAGCAATTATATCGCTAGATGCTGAAAAAGCCTTCGATCAAGTAGTATGGCCATATTTATTTTCAGTGATGGAAAAATTTCAATTGGGAGAGAAGTACTGTGCATGGGTTAAATTATTATATTCTAACCCAACAGCTAGAATACTAACAAATCAAATGTTATCAACTAAATTTAATCTTTCCAGAGGTTGTAGACAAGGATGTTCGTTATCTCCATTATTATTCACTTTAGCAATTGAACCACTCGCAGAAAATGTCAGATCTAATCCAGAAATACATGGGTACAATACTAAAGATACAATGAATAAAATTTCTCTATATGCAGATGATGTACTAATATATATTACAAAGCCAGAAATTAGTATTCCAAATTTATTAAATCTATCGGTCAGGTCTCAGGATATAGAATTAATTGGAATAAAAGCGAAATCATGTCAATAACGGATCACAATTTACATATACTACAACAATCACCTTTTAAAATAGTTGAAGAAAAAATTAAATATCTAGGTATTTATGTAACTAAGGGGTATAGTTCTTTATTTAAATCAAATTTCCTACCTTTACTGAATAAACTAAATAAGAATATTCAATACTGGAAAACACTTCCTATTTCAATGTTCGGTAGAATTAATGCTATAAAAATGATTTTTCTCCCGCAAATACTGTACTTATTTCAGTCAATCCCGATATATATTCCAAAATCTTTTTTTTTTAAAGTAGACTCTACTGTTACAAGTTTCATCTGGGATTACAAGAATCAAAGAATAAATAAAATACATTTATGTAAATCAAAGATTAATGGAGGTTTAGCTCTACCAAATTTTTTGTTTTATTTTTGGGCAGTTTATATTAAAAACATGAATTTTTGGCTGGAAGAAATGGATCAACAACCAGAATGGTTAAGGATGGAAAAGGAGGATTGTCTACCTTTTGAAATCGGTTCGATTATATTTGCACCGACAAAATTGCACAAAAAAACCTATGGGGAAAACCCTATAATATATAGTGGTACACGAAACGAATCTGGAAACAACTTAAAAAGGCTTTAAAACTGGATAATATACCACTCTGTCTCCCTATTGTAAACAATCCCTTATTCAAACCTTCCATGCTGGATAAAGGTTTTATACAATGGAAAAACTATGGAATCAAAAAGATGGAACACCTTTATAAGAAAGGCACTTATCTTTCATTTCAGGAACTGAAACAGATTTATGGATTACACTCAAATAATTTTTTTTCGATATCTACAACTCAGAGATTATGTTAAATCAAATACACAAGATTATAGGAATAAGGAACAAGAAATCCTTGATGAATGTCTGAATAAGCATCCTAATACAGAAAAATTAACAACTTATATTTACAATACCCTTTTAGATAGCGAGATACCATCGACGGAATGATATAGACATACATGGGAAAATGAAATAAATCAATCCATAACGAAAGATATATGGGACAAAAGTTTACAATATATACATCAATGCTCGCTAAACTCCAGACATGCTTTAATACAATTTAAAGTATTACATAGATTACATTACTCCAAAGTTAAATTAAATAGAATCTTTCCACAGATATCCTCTACCTGCGATAAATGTCAACATCCAGAGGCTAATTTAACACATACTTTTGCAAATTTCTGGATTGAGATTTTTAGAATAACTTCTGAAGTTATTAATACTAAATTGGATCCGGACCCAAAATTAATAATACTTGGAACATCAGAACAAAGTTTAACTCTTACAACAAGTCAAAGAAATTTCCTAGATTACAGTATAATAATTGGGAAGAAATTAATATTAAAATGTTGGAAAGGCCCTATATCCCCCACAATTAAAATGTGGATTACGGAAATGTCGGAGACCCTACACCTGGAAAGAATCAGATTTGCCCTAATGGACAAACAAGAAGTTTTCGTTAGAATATGGTCTTCTTTCATTGATTTCTTAAAAGGGTAGATCGGTTCGGCAGGGAACCCTAACTGAAACTTGGACTCAGGATTAGATGAAAAGTTATATTTTATATTCCTTGATCTTATCTCCTATGATGTATTAATAGTAAATTATTCCATTCTTTATGATTTTCTTTTTTTGATGTTGATTTTTATTTTATTTTTCTTTCTGTTTTCCTCTCTTTAAAAAAAAAATATTAGAGTCAAAATGATTCACTTGACAATTTTAATAATGTATGATCGTTGTACATGAAATATTGCTATCATAACATATGTTTGCTAAGTCACTGTCTACATACTCTAATAAAAATATATATTAAAAAAAAAAAAGAAGGTACAGGAGCCTGAGGACTGCAACGACCAGGTTCAGGAATAGCTGCTTCCCCACAACTATCAGGCTATTAAACTTGGCTCGGACAAAACTCTGAACATTAATACCCCTTTATCTGTTATTTGCACTTTATCGATTTATTCATTCATGTGTGTATTTACATATATAAAGGTATATGGACACACTGATCTGTTTTGTAGTCAATGCCTACTATGTTCTGTTGAGTTAAGCAAAGAAAGAATGTCATTGTCCTGTCAGGGACACATGACAATAAACTCTTTTGACTTTGACTTTGACTTTGACTTTGAAATAGTCCAGGTGAATTTGAGTGCCGTATGGAAGTTGGTGGTGAAAGGGATGAAGTCAGTGAGTTCTGCATGGGTGCAATGAGCCAATGAAATTCACCGGTTACAACCTACGAGAACCTCCGAAAACCTTCTACCTCCTGGCAACCCACAAGGACCTCCTGACGACCCACCTACGGCTTGAGAATTCTCACTACTCTCCATGGCGGCTTCATTCTAGTCGCCGCTAATTTTTCAATTTGTTGAAAAATTCACGGCGACCGTTCCCAGAATGCAGGAACTTGTCGCGACCATGAAGGCGTCTCTCTCTCTCTCTCTCTCTCGCTCTCTCTCGCTCTCTCTCGCTCTCTCTCGCTCTCGCTCTCTTCCCCCCCCCTCTCTCTCTCTCTCTCTCTCTCTCTCTCTCTCTCTCTCTCTCTCTCTCTCTCTCTCTCTCTCTCTCTCTCTCTCTCTCTCTCTCTCTCTCTCTCTCTCTCTCTCTCTCTCTCTCTCTCTCTCTCTGTCTCTCTCTCTTTCCTCCTCCCTCTCTCTCTTTCCTCCTCCCTCTCTCTCTCTCTCTTCCCCCCACTCTCTCTCTCCCCCCCCTCTCTCTTTCTCTCTCTAACCCCCCCCCCCCCCCCCCCCCACTCCCTCTCTCCCCCCCCCCCCTCTCTGGATTGTAACAACAAAGCAAAAAAATGGTCATAGATCTGAGGCCATCTATGCTTGAATGGAAATCCCTAGCGCTATTTTGAAGATTTAACTTTTATGTCCTGGCCAATATTTATCTCTCAGCCAGTATTGCAAAACAGATTACCTGATCAGGAACCTTTGGCTTTTTGAAGAAGTTTCCATGCAAAATTGCCTGTGTATTTCCAAAATTACCACTGTGA
The DNA here is from genome assembly GCA_035221665.1 of Okamejei kenojei. Lineage (NCBI taxonomy): Eukaryota > Metazoa > Chordata > Chondrichthyes > Rajiformes > Rajidae > Okamejei > Okamejei kenojei. The sequence goes on along the minus strand of CM069131.1, from coordinate 47,441,029 downwards.
ACTATGCATGGAAGATACAATGTTATCAATGGAATGTACTGACTAAGTGGGGTTTTAGAAGCCCCTTAAACTTAAATCCCAAGAAATTTAAGATGTGTTCATAATAACTGATTAAGCACCTTAAACCAAAGAATATCAGTCATTCATTACACATGCAGAGATTTGCTAACCTTTCTGATATTCACAAGCAAATAGTGATTTTTGGATGTAGCATTATTTTTATAAACATTATGCACCTAAACTCACAGGGTTGTTCTTTTCAGTTTATAATTCTGTACTCTGTAAATATAATTCTACCTAGCATCCCATCCTCTAATTCAAAGTCAATTTTCATTTGATACTATGGCTGTGATGTTTTGCTACGTTAACAGTGTACAAATGATGGGGCAGAGGGAACTTAGAAAAGGATAGGTACAGGAATTCTAGAGAGACAGGAATGCAGAGAGAATGGGAGAGAAAGTTACAGAATTAAGAAATAAAGAATAAGAAATGCAAAATAAAATGAACAAAACTGAAGAAAGAATAATTTATTACCATTTAACCATCTGCTCTGATTCAGAAGAGATATAAATTGTCTTGTAACCTTTTCCCATGCACTGATGCATGGATTATGCAGCCCATGTCTGAACATCTTGTATTTGGGACTTTCTCTACTTTGAGGTTTGGATAAAAGAAAGATAACAAATTTGCATTTATATAGCCGCTTTCACAACCTCAATTTGTCCTCAAGGCTTTACAGCTAATAAAATACTTTTGAAGTTTAGTTACAGTGATAAGGTAGCAGATATGGCAGACAATATGTGCACAGCAAGGTCATATAATCGGCACTGATAATTTGCTTTTTAGGACATAGTTTAAAAGATATACATTGACCAGGCTACCAGAATTAATCCACGCTCTTCCTTGAAAAGTGGCCTGGGATATTTTATATCCACCTGAGAAAACAAACCTTGTGAATGAAATCCCACATTTTTGACTTGAGTAATTTAAAAAATTGTAAATCGATATCATCCTTATTCGAGTAACTGGCAGAATCGCAAGGTAATGACACAAGATGTGTATGAATGTAGACCCTGGTTAATACCTTCTCTCATTTGCTTTACAAGCTAGGTCGTATCCATTACAGAGGAAAACTAGGATTACAGGTTTTTGATTTTAAGTTTTAAACACTTCAAATCACACTCTAACCTCCGAACCCAACCTTTTTCAGTGCTAAAGGAGGTGGGACTGGAGATGACTTAAATCCTCCTGTTGGAAACAGGTGACTCATTTAAATATTTTAATGGGTCTATGTACCTAATGTCAAGAATCAAGTGTTTTAATGGCTCAATGGTTCAATAATTATTTATTTATACCGTATGCCAAAGTACAGTGAAATGCTTGTTTTGCGTACAGATCAGCAAAATTAAGGCCATATATAAATAAGTACAAACATCGGTTATAATGCATAGAAACAGCCCAGTCTATACGCAAGAGTCACCAGGTGTTGGTGCCAATTTATTGTCACATGTCATATGTCCCCATATGGAACAAATACATTCTTACCTGCAGCAGCACAGCAGATGCCATCATTATTTTTGTTCTGTTTCTGCACTTTCATTGGGAACATATTGATCAGATGGTTAGTTGACAGTCAGTGCAAAGTCAAAGGGCCTGTTTCTGTGATGTATCTATGACTCTATTAGATCCAACAGACTCATTTGAAATCCCAAAGCAATTTAATACATCATGCTAATGTTGATTGATCTGATGTAAAATGTGTTATTTTGTATTATGTTCCAACTGTGCTAATTAGGAAAGGAATGGACAAATATAAAATAATATCGTATGCTATCGTAATATCGTGCAAAGTTCCACAATATTTGAAAGGATAAAAAGGATTTTGATTTCTGGGAATGTAGGTTGAAAGACATGTCTTGAATTTAATTTATAATTTGAAGTTATTTGCAGGGCCAGCATGAAATGCCCATCCCTCATTGCTCCTGAGAAGTAATGCTCAGCCACATTCCTGAACTTGCAATCTGGTGAAGGAACTCCCTTAATATCATTGCATAGGCAGTTCCAGTTTTTAGATCCAGCTATAAGACATGGCAATATATCTGAAAGTTTTTTTATTTCAAAAATAGGTTTTGTTCATAATAAAACATATATACAAAATATAAATAGTGCAAAACTCTTAATACATTCTTAGTGTGTCTATACGTGCAATATTGCTAGGTTGGGATTGCATGTAACAGAGATGAGAACAAGAAACTGGTGATGAAGACACAAGGAACTGTAGATGCTGCTTTACAAAAATAGAAACAAAGTGCAGGAGTACCTCAGCGGGTCAGGCAGCATCTCGGGAGAATGTGGAAGGTGACGTTTCGGGTCAGGACCTTTTGGTGATGTTCCCATGGGGCGGCTGCTTTTTTATTCTAGGTGCTAAAAGACACAGGCTTGGGAAGATTTGTTATAATGTGAATGGCAAACAGTGCAGCCACTGTGCATTTGTGATGTAAGGGGAATGTTTAGTATGGTGAATGAGGTGCTGATCAGGCAGGCTGCGTTTTCTGAGTGTTATCATGCAAGCAACAGGAAAATACTCCATCACACACCTGATATGCCTTGTAAATAGCATCGCCTTCAGCAAGTGAGGATGTGACTTATTCATCATTGATATTCACCAACTGAAATAGTCTTCGTAGCAGCTACCGTACGGCCTTGACCTCCCATCTGCCTCATTGGAGACCTTTAAGCTGTCTTTAAGCAGACTTGATCAGACTTTACCTTGAACTTGGAACTTGGAAAACTTTATTGTCATTCAGACCTTGCGGTCTGAACGAAATTTCATTGCCTGCAGTCATACATATAGTAAATAACAAAACACCCAATAAACACATATTTAACATCCACCACAGTGAGTTCACCAGGCACCTCCTCACTGTGATGGAAGGCAAAAATCTTGTCTTTGTCTCTTCCCTTCTTCCTCTTCCTCTTCCTCTGTGCTGAGGCGACCCGGGCCTCCGATGTTGTGACCGCACCGAGTGATGTAAATAAGTCCCACGGGTGAACCGCGCTCCGCGAGCGGGCCAGTTCAACTCCGCGGCCTGGGCCGTTCAAAGCTGCTGAAGCTGCCGCCCTCCAGTCCAGCAGAGGACTAAATGTTGTACCCTTTATCCTTTATCTGTAGACTGTGGACAGATTGAATGTAATCATGTATAGTCTTTTGTTTGACTGGATAGCATGGAACACGATCTTTTCGATGTACCTCAATACACTTGACGATAATAATAAACTAAACTAAATTAAAGGATTACAACCTCTGAGCTCTCTTTGTAATTATACAGTTGTTCTATGTAATGCCCCTGTTATTTATTTAGGCGACTACAGGCGACTACAGACGACTAGGCTGTTGCTACATGGACGCCGGGGTGTTGCCTGTACAGTCGCCCAAAGAATCATAGCGTTTTTCTGGTCGCCGTTGGATTTTGAAATGTTCAAAACTTTTCGGGGACAGTCGGCGACAGTTGGCTTGACGCCAATGAGCATAGCTTGACTTCTCCTGACGTAGGTTGTCGCCAGGATGACGTAGGTTGTCGCCAGGATGACGTAGGTTTTCTACGGTGATGACTTTGGTGAATTCCATTGGCGACTACCTACGTCAACCTATGTCAACCTGCAACAGGTCGTAGACATTGTCATAGGGAGGTCCAGTCACCGTTTTTTCGGCGACCTGCTACGACTATATCAGTCGCCGGCAGTCGCTGAAAAAATTGCCTAAGTGGGACAGGCCCATTAGTTTCTGGTCAATTGTGATCCACAAGATGTTGATTCCAGAGGACATGACACTAATAGGGCTGGTGAATGTTAATAGTGAATATTATACTCTCCTTTGTTGGCTGTGGTTATTGCCTGCTGACTAGGAGGTGTGAATGTCACTCACCACTTATCAGCCTATTCCTCAATACTTTCATTTCCAAACATAAACTTAATTCGGAATTAGAAATATATACAAAACACAAACTGTGCATAAAAACCTTCGAACATTTTAAGTGTCTATACATTCAATCGTGTCAAACTCAGTAGTGTTCACACCTATCTTTGAACAAAACATCCTTGCCGCTCATTTGGCCCCCTGGGGTAAAATCATTTCCTTCATTTCAGGTGTGCTGCCAGACTCTGCCATTCAATGTGCAGCTGAAAAAATACGCTAGATGGTGGTCCCCCCCCACAGAGCCTTGCCATTGGTTGCACCGAGCTTCAGTGAGACCATCAGCACGCACTCCTACAGTCTGGCAAGGGTCAGTCAGCACCATTCCCTGACGGACATCTTGCTGTGCTAATAAGCTAACAGGTTTTGAGCCGACCAAGTGCATCTTTCACCGCGTTTACGATCTTCCAGTAGCCGTCGATGTCCATCTCCGAATGTCTTCCTGGGAACAGCCATGGAGTGAACCGTGACAAGGACCCTTGCATCATTCTCCAAACCGTCTTCACAAATGGAATACTTCATGGTCACGTGTGACAAGGCAGAGTGAAATTCTTTGCTTGCATACCCAAGGTATACAAATAGCAGCCACCGACGGCGCCGACAAAGTTACAAAGTACGCCAGCACCCCCTTCCCCCACACCGGGTCCCCATTGTCCATGATCACCCCCTTCCCCCCCCCATTGTCCACTGTTCTTTCCCCTCACCCCTTGTGGCAGTCCCCCCACGCTCTCATCGGCCGCTGACCATGGTCGACCCACGAGGCTTCGCCGTCGCCGTGGCCTCACTGCTGTCGCCGAGGTTTCACTTCCACATCCTGCACATTCTGCAATCCACATTCTGCGAAGAGGTGGGCAACCATCCCCTCTCCGTAGAAGCCTTCCCTCAATGTTATCTAGCTCTTGTTACATGTAGGCAACAGCTACTTTGCGTAACTGAAGAAATATTATGCAATCACCAATGAACAACCCTACCTCTGACATATGATGGGAAGGCGGACCAAAGTCTGCTCAAATCCGGGCTATCAAATTAGTGGAGTAAGCCTAAAAATAGCCATCAGCACTCTCTTGTTAGTAAATTTAAGAGTTCTTCTTCTGGAATGATGCTAGGTAGTAATAATTTCAGCACCATGACAAGGTACTGAACATTTTCATCCCTGAATTCTTCTTAACTTTTGCTATGGCAACATATTTTCAGACTAGGCCAAAAGAACTGGTCTAATAAACTTTGGGAATGGATGACGATTTCACAATGCAGTGCTCTGAGCATCTTGACTCCATGCCCAGAGGCATTGTATATAGTTTTGCTTTCTCCTGCTGATAAATTGCAATTAGGCCCTGTCACCATAGATACTGTTGTCTTTTTAAGATGCTTTTTTCAGTGTTTCCAGTTGGGGCAGTATAATTGGAGTATTGGACTCAATTCTTCAATGAATATGCCGAGGTCAACAAGACCCACTTCAAGACAAATGTTCATGAACAAATCTATTTAAAAGGACAAGGAATTACAAGCAATATAAACTAATCAGTGGGTGCTTGTGAAAATTTCCCTACGCTTCCTGCTCTCTGATTATGCACCATCCCTCCCCTGCCTCTTCCTTCCACTTTTCCTCTGTATTTTCTAAATTAATGTTCAAAAGGGCTATTTAATGTTTCATAGTCTTGCATGCCCACATATTTGCTACTTCTAAATATAATAGAATATTCTGAAGAATCTGCAAAACAGCTAAAGAACAAAACATTCAATTTTGTTTTGATCTATGACATACAAAGGTACAGAACATAAATCAAATTAATGGTAGGCTCACAGACGCCAATGGCTTCTTTACCAGACTTGTTGAAGTTTGAATAGATAAATTTTAATGTCACATGTAAGTGCCAGATTAAGAGCTATAACTGTCCAATGAGTTAGATTGGTGACAGAATGTTTGCATCAATGGGAAAAATCTAATCCAGCCTGTTGGTAAACAAAAATTAGTGCTAAAGAAGTTGTGAATACCTTAGCTTTCTTTATATTTTGTCAGACTTTCAGATGATTTTCCAAAGCTTTTCAATTAAATGATTCAACTCCTTGCTTGCAAGTACAAGTTGCAACAGCAGCTTTACACAGAAACACATTATGGCATCAGTTAAAAGCATGTTTTCATTTGATGGTTATCCTTCCAGTCAGTGGTAAAATAACACACAAAAATTTGGCAGATGACATTTTATTGCTGAGAAAGTATGTGTAGGAAATTACAGAATCATTAAGTACATCTCAATTTGGCTCCCCACATTTTCCACTGAAGGCCTTTTCCTCGATCACAGCTGAAGCTTATTTTTAATCAAATCAATTTTTTTTTTAAAAGAGAAAATTGAAAGCTGCTAAGGTGCAGGACTGAATCTTACTTTAGTAAAACACTTTAGTAAATCCATATTACATGCCACTTAAAAAAATAATCAAAATACATATGAAACCAACTCTGACTGAACGAAGCGTCTAAAACAATTAGCCTTTTATTTTTACAGCAACTCTCTTGGCATTCCAGAATGTGTTATACCCATTATGTACTCGGGAAGTATAGTCACTAATATACAGCAGCCAATTTGTGCATAACCAGTTCCCATAGACAGGTAGGCGATGAAGCCTCGGCAGCAGTGGTGAAGCCGTACAATGATGGGGCCTCGGCGGTACTGAACCTCACGGGTCGACCCGCAGTCGATGGTTGATGAGAGGACCACTGTGATGGAGGAGGGGAACAACAATAGAGGACCCGGCATGGGGGACCGCTGTGAGGGAGGTGGGGGGGGAGATCAATGGGGGACCCGGTGTGGGGAACTGCTGTGGGGGGGAGGATGTGGGGGGAGAGAACGAAAGGAGGAGCCGGCGTGCTTTGTAACTTTGTCAGCACCGTAGGTGGCTGCTATTTGTATACATTGTATATGCAAACAAAGAATCTCACGGTGCCTAGAAATGTGTGACAATAACGTATTCCTATTCCAATTCCTAATTGCCAGATAATCTACTTTGGGAATCCGATCCAGTGTAATGCATTCCTTTCAGTTTGAATTCCCATTTCACTTCAGGTTACTTCAATTTGAATGCAAGCCTACCACATGAGTATTATGGAGACATAATAAATTCCAAATGCTGGAACCTTGAGCAAAAAAACAAATTGCTGGAAGAACTCAGCAGGTCAGGCAGCATCGTGACACACGACGTTTTGAGTTGAGACCCTTAATCAGTCTGAAAAAGGGTCCCATTACTTCCACAGGTGCTGCCTGATCTTTCAGCATTTTTTTTGCTCAGCATTCATATTATATTTGGGTAGCAAAAATGTAGCCCTCGATGTTATCATTTTTGTACCATTTTGGTTGCTCTGTGCACTTTGTGTTTTGCACTATCACTGTCTAGTTTGCTTAGAATAACTGATCATTTATTATACAGTTATTGGTTCATCTTATGACAAATGTGCCTATAAAGTTGCATCAAGTAAGAGGTTCATTGCTCCGCTTCATATTTGATGCATATATAACAAACAAACACTCTTGCCTCTTGAGTCTTTTGTTTGTTATTTTGTTGGAATCTTAATCTGATAGCCAGAGGTTTGTGTTGTATAATCACCCGTCAGCGGGATGTGGACTGTAAATATCCTGTTACAGCACATCAAGTTTTTAAAGCAAGAGCAGAGAATGTGACAAGAATAACAAATCTTCCTTTGGTAAAACACAAAGTACTGGAATAACTCAGCAGGTCAGGCAGCATCTGTGGATGACATATGTAGGCGACGTTTCGGGTCAGGGCCCTTCTTCAGACTGATGGTGCAGACAGGTGCTGAGGAAACTGTTGTAAAATGTATTTCTCTGTCCCCAGGTATTTCTACGATCTTTGTTCATAAATACTGACAGTGAACAGGTTGTTTATATAATTACCAAGGATGTGAAGTTCTCATCCTGGTGCATTCACCTCTGCAATCACATGAAGAGGCAAGAGCCGAATGATCAAACAATTTGTTCTTCACGTTCTAATGGACAAAAGGATAACCACATTTCTTATTCTTATGTTCACTTGATGACCTGAAATTTTTAATGACAATCTAGATGACAATTCCCTTTCTGAGGAAATCGGAGCACCCGGAGAAAAGTCACACGGTCACAGGCAGAGCATATACAGGCAGCACCCGTAGTAAGGATTGAACACCGTCTCTGGCGCAGTTTGGGTGCACTGCGCCACTGTGTCGCCACATGTTAAAATAATTCACATGCTGACACTTCTCTCTCAGCACTGGAAATTGTAGCCTGTCTTCCTTGACCCTGAAGGACTGCGTTAGAAGAAGGAGTAGAAGCAATGCAATGGCACTGGCAAAGTGGGTGAAGGAAAGTTCAGGTAAGGCAGCTGTTGACCTGAAGCTTCAGTTCATCCATAGTTTCCATCTGGATTTCACAGATTTCAAGGAACTCAAACCCCAATAGATTACATTGTGACAGATATACTTGGAATTTTTTTGCTGTTCAAATTCTGCATTTTTTCAACATTTCACACAGAGATCTGTAAATCCTCGCCTCGATTACCACCATCATCTGCTTTTATATAATACCTGGGCCTTTAGGAAGTCTTCAGTGGGTCTTTGTAGCTTTCAATTCATTTTCTGGCCTTTGAAACATGATACTAAATCTAAGCAAGAAAGCGTCAGTTATATTCACACACTTCTGAATCCTTCTTCTATCCCCTCCATCATAGTGTTTCTTTTATTTACCACTAGTAAAATGATTTACACTCAATTTTACTGCGCTGTCAGGGAACACAGTAATTCAAGACTTGATAAACATCATATCAAATTACAGCTTGAATGGGCATTGGTCAAACACAATGATTTGAATGGGCATGGTCAAACACAAAAATCGTCTTTTTGCCTGGACAAGGCGTTGTGTAGTAGTTATCACTGTGTCTGGCTCTGAGAGAGGTTCCCTACTCCCAGATCCCCCACTGCTCTTTGTTTGGTCTCATGGTATGGTGAGCTACTTGTGGTGAGAATGTCACGGAAATAAAAAAGTTCCATGTTTAGACATCAAATATATCATGCTGCTATGGAGATTGTAATTATCCCTGCTTCACTCACCAAGGGGGAGGCTATATGTAATATTTCTGGTATTCCAAGACTAGGCATTTCTTTAAGTACATGATTTACGCAACATCTCATTTACGTTTTTTTTGGGTCAAACACAGTTATTTAAGATATAAGTCAACAAGGAGTCTAGACAGAGGACATTTAACAGGCAAAATAGATGTGGTCTGATGGAAATGGGAGTGGAGTTGACATCTGTCTCATGGTAAACTCTTCCTGGGTCTCGGATGCGGATGTCTTATCCAACGCTGGCTCTCCTCACCTGGAGCATCTAGCGGTGACATGCAGTATCCCATTCTACCCTAGAGAATTCACCTTCATTGTCTATGTCCTGCCCATGGCAGATACTGGGCTAGCACTTGAGGGATAATATGCCTCGGTCAACAAAACAGATGGAGTAACCCGGCGCCTTCTTCATCAATGCCGAGGACTTCAACAAGGCTGGCTAGAAGAGGACACTTCCAAAATGTCACTGGCACATCTGCTGCAGCATCAGATAGTCAGACAGTCTGAGGAAGAGTCTTGACCCAAAACGTCACCCATTTTCCTTCTCTCCAGAGATGCTGCCTGTACCACTGAGTTACTCCAGCTTTTTGTATCTACACTTGACTACTGCTGCTGCATCATCCAAAATGCTATCCCTCCCCCAACACTCCTGTGTATAGGCAGCAACTGAAGAATGCAACTCCAGTGAAGCCGATTGTGCAGAGCTGGCCAGGGGAGGCAGATTTGTGACAGTTTAGTTTAGTTTAGTTTAGTTTAGGGATTCAGGGTGGAAACAGGCCCTTCGGCCACTGAATCCGTGCTTTCCAGCGACCCCCGCACATTAACGCTATCCTACACTTTCTGGGAGCTTACACATACACCGAGCCAATTAACCAACATATCTGTATGTCTTTGGAGCGTGGGAGGAAAACAAAGATCTTGGAGAAAACCCATGCGGTCACTGCGAGAACATACTGGAAGGATGTTCTGGAAGTACTGGAAGGAGATCAATAATCTAGTTGAGAGGTGCCAGAACAACAGCCTTTTTTTCTCAATGTTAACAAGGAACTGATTGTTGACTTTAGGAAAGGCAAACCAAGGGACCATGCATCTGTCTTCATTGGCAGGACACATGGAGAGAGACAATAATTTTAAATTCCCAGCCATAACCATCTTTATTGAAGATAGACACAACATGCTGGAGTAACTCAGTGGGACAGGCAGCATCTCTGGAGAGAAGGAATGGGTGACATTTTGGGTCGAGACCCTTCTTCTGACTCAAATTCAGACTCCCATCTTTATTGATCTTTCTTGGGCCCAGCACACTGATGCTATCATAAAGAAAGCTTACTCACTACTTACTCAGAAGCTTCTACTTGTGGAAGTTTGTGGAAATTTAGGATGTTACCAAATAATTATGTTACAGTTATAAATGACATTGGTGAGGCTACCTTCAGAGTATTGTGTTCAGTTTGGGTCAGGTAGGGTGCAGGGGTAACTTTTATACACAAATTGTGGTGGGTATATGGAACAAGCTGCCGGAGGAGGTAGTTGAGGCAAGTACAATCGCAATGTTTAAGAAACATTTAGACAGGTACATGAATAGGACAACTTTAGAGGGATATAGGACAAAAGCAGGCAGATGGGAATAGTGTCGATGGAGCATGTTGGTCAGCGTGGGCAAGTTGGGCTGAAGGGCCTAAATTCCATGCTGTATGACTCCTTGACTATGACTCCAGTCTGTCGGCCTGTGTAATAGTGTAGACTAGGGGTTATGCTGACTGTTTGCATCACAACCTCGTTTGGAAATTTGAATGCCCAAGACCAAACATGGCTGCCAAACTTTGCTGGCATTGCCTGGTTCATCACGGGTGTTGACCTCGCACCATCGAAGGGATCGACAGGAAGTGCTGCCTTAAGAAGGCATCTAATATCATCAAAGCGCCCCATGCCATGCTCTCTTCTCACTGTTACCATCGTGAAGAAGGTGCAGGAATCTGAGAACCTTTACCTCCAGGCTGATGATGGAGCTTCTTCGCATTAACCATCAGAATCATGAAATTCCCCACACAACCCTAACCACAACCATTCCTCAACCACATTAACCCTACCAAATCACTAAGGACTTTGAACTACTGTGGTTGCTCTATGTACTTTGATTTTTGTACTTTCCTGGTCTAGTTTACTTAGAATAACTGATAATCTATCATAATTTATTGTTGTTGCATCTAATGTACTGCACCTGTAAAGCTGCAGGAAGTAAGAATTTAATTGTTGTGGCTCATATCCAATGCATATGACAAGGATGACAAAATATTTGACAAAATACTCTTAACTCTACTGTTAATCAGTGCTTTCATTGTGATGATATTTGCCGGCACACCATACCGGCATCTCTAAAATGTTAAAAAAACTACTTTGTTGTCAATTGTGTCATGTGAACTGTTGTTATATGTGTACTGGCAACTCTTGGTCCACAAGAAAGCACTTTGCTTAACCTTTTGGACGTGGACACTTACTCTACAAAGGAGGAGCCGATGTGGGGAAACTGCCGTGAGGAGGGGAGAACAAAGGAGGACCTGGTGTGGATACTTTGTGACTTTGTTGGTGTCCTTTATGTGGCGACTCTTTGCATACCTTGGCTGTACAAAACAAAGAATATCACTGTGACTTGTCACGTGACAATAAAATATAAAGTATTATATGTACTTTCTTTTAGAGATACAGCGCGGAAACAAGCCCTTCGGCCCACAAGTCCGCACCGACCAGCGATCTCCTCCCCCATCCTACACTCACTAGGGACAATTTACTTTTATACCAAGGCAATTAACCTACATTCCTGTACATCTTTTGAGTGTGGGAGGAAACCGAAGATCTCGGAGAAAACCCTCGCTGTTGTGGGGAGAACATACAAACTCCGTACAGACAGCACCCGTAGTCGGAATCGAACTGGGGTCTCTGGCACTGCAAGCGCTGTAAGGCAGTATCTCTACCATTGCACCACCGTGGCCGCCCATTATGTTTGCAAATTTATTGTGAAGGGTCGGAGATAGCAACGGTTGTGGTAATCACCTGATGCTTGTATTTAAGATCGATTAGATTCTTGCCCAGCCCAACTGTCCATATTACAGCCTTAAATTAGCAATGATCCCTGAATTAAAATCAGCATCATTCTGAACTATCTAATGAACAAGCCAGAATTGGCTCTACCAGTAAAACAGAATGTTCACAAGCAAGTTGTTGTGTATATCTGTAAGAAAGCACCTTCCCTTTTCTTTTGGAACAGAAAGCTTAGTGTTAAATTATTGATACAACCCAATTTAATACTGTAGGCACATCAACTGTGCCTTGGACTTCAAGTAGAAATACTTCAAGATTGTGTTCAGGTTTGGGTCAAATTGAATCCTGTTCCCAATGGGTCTATAATACTGATCGCGTTGGATGATGGTTGGGTAAAGAAATAGTCAAGAGTTATAAATTGCAATTTAAACTAACTCTTTGACAGGATTACAGCTGTTAGTGGCTCCTGACTACTTTATTACTCAAATGATACTGGGTGTCTGGTATATAAGGGATAATGTAAGGGGAAAACGTGCCTTCATATTTTACCCCTAGCATAAATTTATTATTCTTTTAATTTGATTTTTTGTATATATTCAAACTTTTATTAGTTCAGCAAAACAAATACTCGGATTTAATTTCATAATTTAATTTCATGCAATAAACCCATGTCTTGATGGACTTTGAAAGGGGTAGAATAGGGACCCACAATCCCGCAGCACCTCTACCATTGCGCCACCATGGCCAGCCAGTATGTTTGTAAATTTATTGTGAAGGGTCAGAGATAGCAACGGTTGTGGTAATCACATGAAAACAATGTTACATTTCTGTTCTGGACACTTTATTGGCCATCCTGCATATATCCATCCAGATTTTGTAAAGCTAAAAACCCTTCGACATGAATGCATTAGAACCAGTTGTTCTATTTTATGGAGCTAGAGTTTAACAACCAGTGAAATAAAAAACAGACGTATGGAACAAAAGAGAGAATTAATATTTCAGGTCTCTGAGCAATCATCAATATTTTTGAAATATAGTTGCGATGCAAGACTAGTGATTGTTATTAATTGATGTAAGCAACCAGAACTTCTTGCCTCTATTACTTTCCTCACTTTACCCTGTGCAAGCTTCTCTCCACTATTTCACTTTCTTTATTAATTCATCGATTTTGTGGATTCTCTCAACCGTGCCCATCTCCTGCAGCGGTCTCCATGAGTTCTCCAGTGACTTCTCCCAACTCTCCAAACGAAGCAGGTGATGAGTGAATACTCCCTCCAGATTCAGAAACAGTTTCTTCCCAGCTGTTATCAGAGAACTGAATCATCCTACCACAACTAGAGAGCTGCGCTGAACAACTATCTACCTCATTGGTGACCCTCGGACTATCTTTGATCAGACTTTGCTGGCTTTACCTTGCACTAAATGTTATTTCTGTATCATGTATTGTACACAGTAAATGGCTCGATTGTAATCATGTATTGTCTTTCTGCTGACAGGTTAGCATGCAACAAAAGCTTTTCACTGTACCTGGGTACATGTGACAATAAACTAAACTGAACTGAATATAAAATGCTCTCATCCCGCCATCTTTGAGCCTTTGAGCTGGTGTGCTGCTCTCCTCCCTGACCTTCCTGGGACAGATGGGGAATTGTTCCGAGATAGAACACAATTGCTCACCTGCTGTCCACGTTCACAGAACAGGGTACATTTTACAACCTGCGGAATCAAAAGACTGGATCAAAGCACTGCAAGGTATTTATTCCTTGGTATTAACTCCTCCCTGACATTTACGTATTCATTTGCAGGCTGTAAGTATTGCTGGAAAGGCCAACATTTATTGCCCATTCCTAATTATCCCTGGTGAGGTGATGTTGAGCCACCTGTTGAACCACTACACAGTTAGAGTCGTGAATGCGAGAAATTGTTGGGCAACTATAATCAAGTGTTAGGTAGCAGTTAGTAATGCAAACAAGAGCCAGTCTTAAAACTGTTCAAATAGATCTACAAGCTTCTGAAACGGCAAGAACTGCTGCCCAAACAGAACCATCGTCTACGCTGTGCATCAGTTCTTGATAGGAAGCTACTGAAGAGACAAAATATGTAGGAAGGAACTGCAGATGCTGGAGTAACTCAACAGGTCAGGCAGCATCTCTGAAGAGAACGAATGGGTGACGTTTCTGGTTGAGACCCTTTTATAGACTAGTCAGGGGAAAGGGAAATGAGAGAAATCAATGATGTAGAGGGATATAGAACAAATGAATGAACGATATGTAAAAAAAGTAATGATGATAAAGATAACAGGCCATTATTGGCTGTTTGCTAGATGAGAACGGGAACCTGGTGCGACTTGGGTGGGGTAGGGTTCCAGTCAAAGTGAGGCTAATTGCATATTGGGGAAACAGCCTCATAGTTTGCTTGGGCAGCTTACAATCCAGTGGTATTAATATTGATTTCTCTAACTTCAAGTAACTTCTGTACTCCCTCTCTCTCTCCATCCCTCCCCTTATATGTGAAAATGAGATGAAGGATGGTAGGCAGATTGAGACAGGTAGGGGAGAGAAAGGGGTAGAGTTGGGAGATAAAATGTATATTTCAGGTCTGAGCTATCATCAATATTTTTGAAGTTGAGTTTTGATGCAATACTAGTAATTTTTATTAATTGAAAAGAGCACCCAGAACTTCTTATCTCTTTCACTGCCTTGTTTTTCTTTTTAGGTTTCATTAGGATGTTTTCTCTGTTGCTTTCCTCACTTCATCCTGTGCATCCTTCTCCACAGTTCTACTTCCCTTCTTAACTTTCTTTGTTAATCCAACGCTTGAATGAAGCATGTTAGCCAATATGTTTGGCTGCATTGAAAGCAGCAACATAACGCCAAAGACCCAGGTTTGATCCTGATCGTGGGTGCTGTCTGTGTGGAGTTTGCACGTACTCCTTGTTACAGTGTGGGTTTCTTCCAGGCATTCTGGTTTCATCCCACATCCCAAAGATGTGCAGATTTGTAGTTCAAGTTGGCCGCTGTAAATTGCCTCCAGTGTGTGGGGAGTGGATGTGAAAGTGGGATAGCATAGAACTAGTGTGAATGGGTGATTGATGGTCGGTGTGGGGTTGGCAGGCAGAAGGATCTGTTTCCATTCTGCATCCCTAAAATAAAATAAACTATCAGGAAAACCTATTCCCTGGTACAAGCCTTTTTGCAAAAGTGCACATTAACGTGTTATAGGTACACAAAAATGCTGGAGAAACTCGGTGGGTGAGGCAGAATCTATGGAGCGAAGGAATAGGTGATGTTTCGGGTCGAGACCCTCCTTCAAACTGAAGTTGTTATGTTAAATGTTAAATGTTGTTATGATGGCTTGCTTTGAAGCATGTATTTCAAATTATGATATTAAATATCCCAAAATTATTTTGTGTGCGAAGGAACTGCAGATGATGGTTTACACCGAAGATAGACACAAAATTCTGGAAATCTGAAGAATTTTCTTGGACCTAGCACACTTATGTAATTATAAAGAAAGCACATCAACGCCTCTGCTTCATGAGCAGATTACGGAGATTCGGTATTTCAGAGAGGGTTCTCTTGAATTTCTACAGGTGTATTCCAGAGAGCAGATTGGCTGGTTGCATCACGGTCTGGTTTCGCAACTTGAATGCCGGGAGATCAGGTATTTTAAATTCAAACCATAATAAAATAACATTGTTAAATTTCATACCTTTACCTATCAAGCAATTGCATTGGGCCTTGTTTATCCCACATTATGAAGTATTTCTACTGTAACAATATTGCTTTCTTTAATATATAAACAGGTAGCAAGAAGAAGAAAGGAAATACAATGATTAAGAAACAAGTCATGTTCAGGTCACCTCCTGTAACCTTTCGCATTTGTTATGTTGATTGGAACAAACTTTGAAGGCATGTTCAATAAACATCTAAACAGCCAAGTGAAGTTTTTAAATAAAATACAAAATATGGAAGCTACACTTTATTGCCATATATATCCAGTACGTTACTCTTGAATAGGTAATGTCTCGGCGTTTTATAAATTGAACCGTATGGAATAATTGAAAGCCTCTCTTGCAACCAAGGTACTAAGGGTGCCTATTGGTGTGAAGAGAAAACTGGCAGGCTTCAAGATATTGTGGCAAGCTCTTAAAGAACATCCTTCATCTTCTAAACCTTGCCAGTCAGAACCTTATTTGGATGCTTCTGTCATTAATCTTATCACAGGTCATCAAGGTAAGAGAAAAATCAAGGTAAATTAAATAATACAGAATGTAGAAGATGAAGGTTAATAAATTATTCAATTAGCTTAAAGAAATTCAATGGATAACTCAAAGAGAAACAAAGAAATGAATAGTTTCAGGAAGTTCTGCTGGTGAAACTTTTATGTCACTTGAAACACAAATGTAAGATGTGTCTCCCTTCCCCCTCCCATCCCCCCTCCCATTCCCCCTCCCATTCCCCCCTTCCCCTCCCCCCCTACCCTTCCCCACCCCTCCCCCTCCCCACCCCTCCCATTCCTCCTCCCCCTCCCTCCTCTGCTTCACAATTCACAACACTTCAATCCTTTTGTCTCACATCTTTTTTTTTCATCTCTGGCCTTTGTCCAAACATCTGCCCATCAACCTCCCTTGCCTGTGTTCACCTATTACTTTCCACGCTTTGTCATGCATTTTCTCTCTTCTAGCTTTCTCCCCACAATCAGTCTGAAGAAGGGTCCCGACCCAAAACGTCACCTATCCATGTTCTCCAGGGATGCTGCCTGACCCGCTGAGTTACGCCAGCACTTTGTGTCTCTTTGTTTTGTAAACCAGTACTGCTCCACAGTGGAGCCTCCACTGCAAAAGGTACTCAAGGTATGACTACTTTGAACAAGTTCTCCTCCCTCTGATGGGAGTTCTGTGAAACCCTCCCCCACTGCTCCCCCTCTGTTGATTTACATTTGATTAGCAAAAGAGGAATTTTTGAATGAACAAAAAAATTTCATCCCTGCATTGATTTAAGTATGAAGAAACACTCAAGAGAAGCAACAGAAGCATTGGAAAGAAAAGTGAGACACTTGTTATGAGATCAGATGGTAAATATGCAGCAATTTGGAGTCAAAAAGCAAGGAAAGTCACAACAAAGAAGGCATTATCTTACTGACTGCAAGTTAATCCTTCCAATCCACACTGGCATCATCAGGCCTGATATACAAGTCAGAAGATATTGCTTCTTTCAAAGTTCAGTGGAAAGTGCAGCTTTTATGATAAGTACCGTCTGGTGAGAATGCATTAAGAATTTTGCTTCTGGGAAGTTTTGACACTGTAGTATTTCCAATGGCCCCTCTTTCCTCTTTTAAACACACCTAGAACTTGCCTCTTTGACTAAGCTTTTCACCATCTGCTCTAATACAGTCACCTTATGTGGTACTCTGTTAAAGCTCCTTTGATAATGCTGCTGCAAAGTAACTAAAGGCTTTTTTCTTCGTCAAGGATACCACCCAAGAAATTCTGTTGCATAGTGCAATGTTTTTGTGTGTTACGTCTGCGATTTTATTTTAAAAAAACTGCAGGTAATGCATGCTGGTCTTTGATCATATGCTGAGTGGTATCACTTGCACATTATACGCTTGACAAATGATCCCTGAAAATGGTTTGGCCTAGCCGGCTGAAACAGACCTCGGTGGAAAGGAATACGGTATACGGGCAATGAATAAAAGCAGCCAGACCCTGCTTGTTATTTCACCAGAAAATTTAAACGTTCATCATCGTCAATGTAAGTAGAATAGAATAGAATGCCTTTTATTGTCATTCAAACAGGTTTGAATGAAATGTCATTCCTGCAGTCATGACATTACAAAAAAAAACGAGACACACACTTAACACAATTTACACAAACATCCATCACAGTGAATCTCCAACACCTCCTCACTGTAATGGAAGGCAAAAGTCTTATCTCTTCCCTTTGTTCTTCTCCCGTGGTCCAGCAGTCCAACTGCAACGTCGAGGCGACTGGGGCTCATGATGTTAAAGCCCCTGGCGGGCGATGGTAAGTCCCGCAGCCGTTTAAGCCGCGCCGGGCGATGTTAGGCCCCGCTCCGAATCATTTAAACCCCGCGATTCCGGTACTCCTTTAGAAGAGTTTTTTATTGTTCTCATGATATCAAAGAATCACACATCACAGAACAGGCCTTCGGCCCACCATGTCCATGTCAATTATCAACTATTAATTATCAAGCTATGATCTATAATAGACACAAAAACGTCACCCGAAACGTCACCCATCCCTTCTCTCCAGAGATGCTGCCTGTCCCACAGAGTTACTCCAACTCAAACGAACCTCACTGCTGATTACCAATTACTTGCCCAAGCCGAGTCTACTGTCATATGGCCAAGTACGGTAAGGTACGGGCACAATGAAGATCTTGCTTGCAGCAGCATCGCAGGCAATTGACTCAGACAAAACACACATAAACAAATTCAACATAAATTGCACAAAAAAATTCCCTAAGGAAAAGATGGTGCGAAAATATAATTAGAAAAAACACGTCCGATACAGTGTGAGAGTTGGACCGTGGTGTTCTGTTGTTGAGGTAGGTTTAGGGTTTTGTTTAGTTTACTTTAGTTTAATTTAGTCTACATTAGAGATACAGCACGGATACAGGCTCTTCAGCCCACCGAGTCCGCACCGACCAGCGATCCCCGCACATTAACACTATCCTACACACACACTACGGACAATTTACATTTTTATACAAATCCAATTAACCTACAATCATGTACATTGTATTGTATATCTTTATTATCATTTTTCCTGAGCACTTACATACCCAGAGGAAACGAAAAAAAACGTTGCTCAACCAGTGTCCATTCAGTGTGCGGTATAAAATAAATACAAATAAAAATAAAAATACATATATCATGAGTTCCAATCGGCAGCGGCACGACAATGGCTCTGCTTCAGTGTGTCCAGGTTGGTGGTTGGTGCGCGATACTTTGGCAGGGGGCAAAGTCCGTTTATCAGTCTTATAGCCTGCGGGAAGAAGCTGAGGAGCATCCTGATGGTTTTGCAGCTGATGCTCCTGTACCTCTTCCCTAGATGGCAGGATGGAGAATAATGGGTGGTAGCGGTCTTTGATGATGCGATGGCTCTGCTGATACATCTCTTCCTGGTAGTGGAGCACCAATAATCCTGCTGGCGGTCTTCACAAATCCTGTCCAGTTGGTGCCATTCGTACGCCTTGCAGCTCCCGAACCAGGAAGTGATGCCGTAGGTTAATGTGCTCTCGATTGTCCCCCTATAAAAGGTTCATAGGTGTGCAGTGGGGAGACCTGCTTTCCGTAGTCTACGGAGGGGGTGTAGTCGCTGCTGGGCTCTCTTGACCAGTGCTGTGGTGTTGGTCGTGGACGTCAGGTCATCTGACAGGTGGAGTCCTAGGAAATTCACACTGCTGACCCTTTCCACATCAGCTCCATCGATGTGCAGAGGTGTATGGCGTTGTTTTCCCGCCCTCCTGAGGTCAATCACCATCTCCTTTGTTTTTCCCACGTTGAGAATGAGGTTGTGGGATTTGCACCATCCTGTGAGCAGCTCCACCTCCACCCTGTATGCCGACTCATCATTGTCACTGATGAGACCTGCCACTGTTGTGTTGTCAGCGAACTTGTTGATGAACATCTTTGGAGTGTGGGAGGAAGATCTCGGGGAAAACCCACGCAGTCACAGGGAGAACGTACAAACTCCCTACACACAGCACCCGTAGCCGGGATTGAACCCGGGTCTCTGGCGCTGCAAGCGTTGTAAAGCAGCAACTCTACTGCTACCCCATCATGTCGCCCTCTTGCGGTTGTGCAGGTTGGTTCAAGAACTTGATACTGATTGGAAAGTAACTGTTCCTGAACCTGGTGGTGTTGGACTTCAGGCTTCTGTACCTCCTGCCTGATAGAAGCAATCAACTCCCGCCTCACAATCCCAGGACCAAACAACCTCAGTCTGGACTTCTCCACACAACCATTCCCTGCACCCTTTCCCATTCAGTCTCTGCCCAATTGATTTTATCCACTAGCAAAGTGAGTTTGCCGTACAGAAGTTCTTGCTGGGTGTTTGCTCAAAACTGATGTGGACACCCAACTCTCACCCCGTGCACTGTCTTTCAGGCTTTGTACAATATCTTGACTATTATATAAATAAAATATTTTGTTGTTGGATAGTTAATGAATTAAAGGAAAACATGGAATAACTGAAAAATGATGTCACTTTAAAAACCATTTATCTGGAATTTTAACTTGTATATTTCTTTTTAGACAGTCCTTTGAGATCGAGGATGAATTGCTTCCACCCTGCATTAGTAGGTTTGGAGGTGGCTGATGAGGCTAACGTGAGAGCCACAAACCCCTTTACAGATGGAGCAAGTGGTGGTTGATGGGATACAAAGCACTAAAGTAACTCAGTGGGTCAGGCTGCATCTGTAGAGAACATGGAGAGGTGATGTTTCGGGTCGGGATCCTTCTTCCGACAGCAGTCTCCAGTCTGAAAAAGAGTCTCGACCCAAAATGTCACCTAGCAGTCTGAAGAAGGTTCTCGACCTGAAACTTCACCTAGCAGTCTGAAAAAGGGTGCTTGGTGGATAGTGGACAACATCTCCCTTCTGGCAAACTCCAGTCCTAGACCAGTCGAAATAGTGAAGGAACATATAGGATGGTGTTGAGAACCTCAAGGCCAAGCATTCGTTAGAAACAGAGGTCCTATTTTCTGTTGAGAGAGAGAGAGAGAGAGAGAGAGAGAGAGAGAGAGAGACACACACACACACACACACACACACACACACACACACACACACACACACACACACACACAAAGTGGGCTGCCTCCCTACCAGCTATGTTCTCCTGTTGCAGGTTTGAGGAAGACTGGGCCACTGGGAAAACCAAGACCACCAGCGTCACTGTATGATCAAGACTGGATTATTGGGAAGAAGCCCTAGACCGCCAGTGCCTCTTCTGAGGCAGACTGGGTGGCCTGGGTGAGCCACAGATGCCAGAACATCTTCCTCTCCACAGAAAATAAGAGATTGTGCCCACCCACACACAAAGTTGCAAAGACTGGCCGCCAGGATAATCCAGAGCTCGCCAGCCCTGCCACGTCAAGCCCAAAGTTGAGCCGCCAGGGAGAAACGTGTACCGCCAGCACCTCCTCTCAAGGCAAGGGTGAACTGCAGGAAGAAGCCTGAGATCACCGTGCCTCCTCCTTTGAAACCAGGAATGAGCTACTGGGACAACCTCGCGCAGTTGTGCTCTCACGATGAGGGACAGCTTCCATGGGAGGTCCTGGACTTCCTAACCAGTGTAACTTAAATAAATCATGTGTGTTCACCCTACTGTGAATCTTGGTGTGGTCACTGCTGAACCTGGCTCTGTCCATCTACTGGTAGACACAAACTGTTGGAGTAACTCAGCAGCATTTCTGGAAGAGAAGCAATGGGTGATGTTTCGGGTTGAGACCCTTCTTCGGACTTCTGACCATCTGCTGATCTCTTCCCACATTACTGCTGGAATAGAATGTCTGAAGAAGGGTCTCAACCTGTAACGTCACCTTTTCCTTCTCTCCAGAGATGCTGCCTGTCCCGCTGAGTTAATCCAGAATGGTTTAAGGGTCGGGTTTGGAACACGTGATCAGCATGGCTGGCTAATGTCACCAACTCAGGGTAAGTAAAGCTCGGTGCTGCCTATCTTAGCCTGGGACCGAACGTGGACATTGATTTGTTCATCTTTGACAATGTACAATGTGGGATTAATAACGGAGACATAAGGAACTGCAAATGCTGGTTTACTAAAAAAGTCAAAGTGTTGGAGTAACTCAGTGGGTCCTGAGCATCTCTGGAGGATATGGATAGACAACGTTGTGGGTCTGGATGAAAAGTCCAACATGAAACGTAACCTATCCATGTCCTTCAGAGATGCTGGATGCTGATTCCTTTTCTCCAGAGATACTGCCTGACACGCTGAATTGCCCCAATATTTTGAGTCTACCTCCAGAGATGCTGCCTGACACGCCGAGTTACTCCAGCATTTTGTCTGTTTTGTTGTTGGATTAATAATCTCCAAAGCAAAACATCAAATGTGCTCAGTTAAAGATGTCAAGCAATTGATATAATGCTTGCTTAGTTTAATTTAGTTTTTGTTTAGTTTAGTTTAGTTTGTTATTGTCATGTGTCCACTTCTGAAATTCCATTTGACTAGAGTCAAAGCAAATGCATTTCTGAAGTAGAATTGGATATGAATACTGGATGTGACCAGAGAGTAATTTCTATTTTAACCTTTCGAACTCAGTAATTACATTTGTTAATGATAACTTATTGTTACTGTTCCACATTTTAAGCATTACGTGATTAACAAGCTGTTCTATTGCACAAGGTTTATTTGCTCACACGTCAGCCTGAAGTAATTCTCTTTTATTTATTTGTGTTGTTGGGTTTCATGAGTCTTGAAATAACTGAGATAACATGTAGCTTAAAACTTTTATCTTCCCCAGTAAAGCTATCTGTTTCTTTTAGAGCATCACCACAAGCTGTTTATACGTGGACTTAATGAATGGGAGTTTTTTCACTTTGGTCTTTATTTACGCACTAGAAAGATCACCACAATTAGACGAAAGCCTTCAGCCTGCTTGTCAGAGGCAGAAAGCTAACTGCCCCCTTATTTTGAGTGTAATTGTGTTTTCCGCCTCAGTGAGCAAGTACACAGTTCAGTGGCATCAACCACAGCAAGAAGTGGTTCATTAAAAACTCCAGGCTAGGGTTGGATTTGTGAAACCCGGGCAGGATTTAGAACCAGAAAGAATTTTCTCTCCCTTCCTGGGTAATGTACACTACTGTTAAGCATGTTATTTTGCCTGCAGTTCCTTTCATCGCTGGGATAATCCCATTACTGACAAATGAAGACGTAATCACAGTTTATTCAGCTTTCATTTGCAGGCCTCGTCCACTATTGTCCGTGACAGAATAGAAACTGCAATCGGCTGCACTGGACTCGCCACCCTCCTGCGGTGATATCAAGGAAAATAAAAATGAAAACAAAAGCTGGAGGATAATGTCAGAAAACATTATCACTAACAAAAGAGAATTTATTTCACAACCCTCAGCTACGGTTTGGCCCCAGGCTAAGGAAGCGATGTGCTATTTAAATTATGTGAAACACCTCTTCCCCCATCAGCGCGACAAATATCAAGAGCAGCTTCACAGGCCGCCAAGATTTTTGTTTTCGCGTGTTATAATCCACAGGATAAATTCTTCAAAGACAAACTTGCCCCCTGTTTGCGCAATAGCAATTTTCTCTGTGCTTGGACTGTTCCAGCTGTGATTTTTTGTTGTTGAGGAAATAAGACATAAATTAGGTAATACACTCACAGTTTAATTGTGGAGATTCTGGGTTTAAAAAAAAAGTAATCCACTACTCATGACATTCTTCCACAAAACTTTGATCTCTTAAAACAGGTAAAATATTAAACCTTGTGGAGATGATGACTGTTCTAAATATAACTTTAAACACTGAAGTCCCTTTGCTCTTTTTGGGTTCATTTTAATCAAATAAATTATTTCTATTTAACAAAAAAGTTATGATGCCAGCAAGGTTAGGAGTATATAATGTGCAATAAATAGCTGCAGGCATTGACGCCATTGGCTTACGGATTGAAGCACCAAATACTTCTTAAAGCATTAGGTCATCCTTATGGTATAATTCCTTGTTAATTCTTTTTTAGAATAATTTTAAAAATTAAGCTCCCTTTTTGTACTTAGGTTACCAGCCTGTGCCCATTAACGACTGATAAGCAAATGTTTACAAGGCATTGTCACGTAGTTACCAATTGGCCGAGCCGGTGTCTTTACTAACAGGAATTAAACTTGCATCTAGAAAGAGCCATTAATATCTCTTTTTACAAAGGAAAAATTTGTCCCTCAGATTAAGGGACAGAGGTTTCGGGGTAACGTGAGGGGGAACTTCTTTACTCAGAGGGTGGTGGCTGTGTGGAATGAGCTTCCAGCAGAAGTGGTGGAGGCAGGATCGATTTTAACATTTAAGAGTAAAGTGGATAGGTATATGGACGTGAAGGGAATGGAGGGGTATGGTCTGAGTGCAGGTAGATGGGACTAGGGGAAAACAAATGGTCGGCACGGACTGGAAGGGCCGAGAGGGCCTGTTTCCGTGCTGTAATTATTATATGGTTATATGGTTATATGGTTATAGATGTGGCCTAACACATTGAGCATTTCCACCATTTTCAGATTTAATTTCAGGATTCCAGCAGCTGAGGTTTTGGTTTTCAGGCCTCTGTAAGAACATGAGCGATCACTCATAGGAAAGCAAAGGTAGACAAAAATGCTGGAGAAACTCATCAGGTGAGGCAGCATCTATGGAGCGAAGGAAATAGGCGACATTTCGCGTTGAGACCCTTCTTCAGACTGATGTGGGGGGGGGGGGGGGCAGGAAGAAGAAAGGAAGAGGCGGAGACAGTGGGCTGTGGGAGAGCTGGGAAGGGGAGGGGAAAGAAGGAGAGAGCAGGGTTTACCTGAAATTGGATAAGTCAATGTTCATACCGCTGGGGTGTAAATTGCCCAAGCGAAATATGAGGTGCTGCTCCTCCAATTTACGGTGGGCCTTACTCTGGCCATGGGAGGAGGCCCAGGACAGAAAGGTCAGATTTGGAATGGGAGGGGGAGTTGAAGTGCTGAGCCACCGGGAGATCAGGTTGGCTTGGCGATCGCTTCGCCCAACATCTCCGCTCGGTTCGCAATAACCAACCTGATCTCCTCGTGGCCAGCATGAGCAAGGTGGTCAGCATTATCAAGCACGCGTCACTCCCTCTTCTCTCCTCCCCCATCAGGCAAGAAGTACAGAAGTTTGAAGCTGCATACCTCCAGATTCATCCCATCTGTAATCAGGCAACTAAAAGGTCCTTCATCAGCTAGTGTCTAGTCCTCACCTCCCATGTACCTTTGAACTATCTTTAATTGGACAGTCTTGCATTAAATGTTGTACTCTTTATCGAAGATAGACACAAAAAGCTGGAGTAACTCAGCAGGACAGGCAGCATCTCTGGAGAGAAGGAATGGGTGACATTTTGGTTCGTGGCCCTTCTTCAGACTGGTTAGGGATAAGGGAAATGAGAGATATAGACGGTGATGTAGTGAGATAAAGAGCAATGAGTGAAAGATATGCGAAAAGGTAACAATGATAAAGGAAACAGGCCATTGTTAGCTGTTAGGTGAAAACGAGAAGCTAGTACGACTTGGGTGGGGGAGGAATAGAGAGAGAGGGAATGCCAGGCTACCTGAAGTTAGAGAAATCAATATTCATACCACTGGGTTGTAAACTGCCCAAGATGCTGTTCCCCCAATTTGCGTTTAGCCTCACTCTGACAATAGAGGAGACCTAAGACAGAAAGGTCTGCGTGGGAATGGGAAGGAGAACTAAAGTGTTTAGCAACTGGGAGATCAGGTGGGTTCAGACGAATTGAGCGTAAGTGTTCAGCGAACCAATCGCCCAGCCTACGTTTAGTCTCACCGATGTATAAGAGTCCACATCTGGAACAACAGATACAGTAGATGAGGTTGGAGGAGGTGCAAATGAACCTCTGCCTAACCTGAAAGGACTGTCGGGGTCCCTGGACAGAGTCGAGGGAGTGGGTATAGCGACAGGTGTTGCTTCTTCTGCGGTTGCAGGGGAAGGTTCCTGGCGAAGGGGTGGGTTGGGTGGGAAGGGATGAGTTAACCAGGGAGTTGCGGAGGGAACGGTCTCTGCAGAAGGCGGAAAGGGGTGGAGATGGGAAAATGTGGCTAGTGGTGGTATCCCATTGGAGGTGGCAGAAATTATGGAGGATATTGTGTTGTATGTGTCGGCTGATGGGGTGAAAGGTAAGGGCTAGGGGGAGCAAGGGCAGAGCTCCGGGGTACTGAGGAGGCACGAGTGAGAGCCTCATCTATGATGGGAGAGGGGAACCCCCGTTCTCTAAAGAATGAGGACATCTCAGATTCCTGGTATGGAACACCTCATTTTGGCCGCAGATGCAGCTTAGATGGAGGAATTGGGAGTAGGGGATAGAGTCTTTGCAGGAAGCAGGGTGGGAAGAAGTGTAGTCGAGATAGTTGTGAGAGTACCCTTTATCCTTTATCTATATACTGGAGATGACTTGATTGTAATCATGTATAGTCTTTTCTTTATGTAAGAAGGAACTGCAGATGCTAGTTTAAACCGAAGATAGACACAAAAAGCTGAAGTAACTCAGCGGGACAGGCTGCACATCTGGAGAGAAGGAATAGATGATGTTTCGGGGTCGAGACCCTTCTCCAGAGATGCTGCCTGTCCCACTGAGTTACTCCAGCTTTTTGTGTCTATAGTCTTTTATTTGACTGGATAGCATGCAAACAAAAGCTTTTCACTCTACCTCGGTATACATGACAATAATAAACTCAATTATACAGGCAAATCCCAGTGTCCACGTTGCCTTTTCTTGTGGGCTGAAGAACAAATAAATGGAGTCTTTGTTGCTCGATCATGGAGTTCAGGTGACCTTCACAAAGCAGCAGTGGCTTGGAGATAACGATATAGAGGTCTATAAAATCATGAGGGGAATAGATAGCTGAATGCACAGTCTTTTACAAAGAGTAGGGGAATCAAGAACCAGAGGACATAGGTTTAAGAGGACAGGGGAAAGATTTCCAGAGGAACCTGAGGGGCAATGTTTTCACATAGAGGGTGGTCCGGGGTATATGGAGCAAGCTGCCAGAGGAGGTAGTTGAGGCAGTGCCATAACAGCATTTAAAAGATATTTGGGGAGGTACATGGATTGGAAAGGTTGAGAGGGATACAGACCAAACGTGGGCAGGTGGCACAAGTGTAGTTGGAACATCTTGGTTGTCACAGGCAAGTAGGGCCAAACAGATGTTTCCATAGTGTATAACTCATTATGGCAGAGATCAGTTACAGCCTATAATGATCAAGAGACTCGGAAGCTGCGAGTGAGTGAGATCCCAATTTCCATGGACAAGGTATTTATAGTGTGAGGATGCATTTGGAATCATAGAACATCACATGTCGCAAGGGAGGACAAAGAATGCAAATTGAACCTGACGGTCAAATTGATGTTAGTGAAACTTGATTGCTCTGTTCCTAAATAAGAACTACTGTTTTCAGGCCAGAGAGGCTGAAAACCTCATTCGAATTTTATGGGGTGCGAATATGATGGTATCATTTGGAAAAGTTTTGTCACAGAATATAAAATTAAAAATTTCATTGAAAAATCAGAAGTTAACTTACTTCAGGGACATTAACATTCTCAAAAATGTGCAAAAAATTGCTCTGTGTCGGGGTAAGCTAACAATCAACTGTATAGCAGAGATTTATGTGCGAATGAATTTCTAAGTTCATGATTTGTCACTCCAAATGTTCACACTGATCAGAGTAGGGAGAACTATTCCGGCTACCCACAGTGATGCAATGAATACTAATCGCCATGGAAAAGATTCCTGTAATTATGTGGATCTATCTCAACAAAATAAACCCTTCTTGATGGTTTTGAACCATCAGGATGCTGCCTCTCTATTAGAATGCTTAAAGACTACATAAAGAAGTAAGCAAACTTGTTAACAGATTACAAACTATGATTATAGACTTGTTCATTTACCCACTAACTACCCAAAGATTGGATGCTGCCAATATTTCCAAGGCAGTTTACCAGTTCTAATCTTAGTATTCAGCTTCCTATGCTCCAAGGCTGTCGGAAGAAGGGTCTCGACCCGAAACGTCATCCATTCCTTCTCTCCAGTGATGCTGCCTGTCCTGCTGAGTCACTCCAGCTTTTTGTGTCTATCATCGTTTTTTTTATTTTTTTTTATTTTATATATATATATATATATATATATTTTTTTTTTTTTAAATATCTATTTATTAGAGGTACTATAAGTTACATCAGTGTACATCCATTGTATTGTATTACAGTCTTTGTACCCCTTAATTTTTTTAAGGCTTTAGAAAAGAGAGAATAGAGAGAGAAATACCAGCAAAGAAAGTAGAAAAGTGAAAAAGAGATGTGAAAGTGCAAAAGCATGAGAGAGGGAAAGGAAACCCTTGAAGGTTAGAGACCGGAGATTAAGAGATAGACCCTGGAGAGGAAAAAAAGAGAAAAAGGGAAAGGTAGAGAAAGAAAGAAGAAAAGCCAGTTACTTTATTATAAACATCTCGCAAAAGGAATCTACCAACTCGACAGTTTTTCTTCCACCTTTACCAAGACCCGACATCGGTACTTTTTTGAGGTATTCTTGCACCTTATCCTTGTAATAGATTTATAAATGCAGACCACGTATTATAGAAACAGTCTGGTTTTCCTGCTAGTCGGAGTCTCATATCTTCCAAGTGTAGTGTTTCGAACATAGTTGAAATCCACATATTAACTGTTGGTACGGAGAATTTTTCCAGAATTTTAAGATTAGCTTTTTTCCAGTTATTAAGCCATATTCAAATAGAGTCTTTTGAAACACATTTAATTCAGGGCTATCTTCCGATGTCCCGAAGATAATCCAGTCTGCTTTTGGAGTCAATTTTATTTTAAATATTTTTGTGAAAATTTCAAAGATTTCAGTCCAAAATGTTTGAATTTTTGTACAAAAGACAAATGAGTGCGCTATATTAGCTTCTTGTCTATCATCGGTTTAAACCAGAATCTGCAGTTCCTTCCTGCACACTCCAAGGAATAACATTCTAGCCTGCTCTACCTATCTCTGTAACTCAAACCCTCAAGTCCCAGCAGGGGAACCAAAACTAAACACAATGCCCCAAGAGTGGTTTCATCGACATCTTGTAAACTCCAAGAGTGGTTTCATCGACATCTATGTACAACTGCAACACCCCAACTTCTATACTCAATTCCCTAACTGATGAATACCAGCATGCTAAAAGCCTTCTTCACCACCACATCCACCTGCAACGCTACTTTCAGGAAACTATGTACTTGTACTCCTGGATCCTTCTGCTCTACCACACTCCATGGAGCCCTACAATTTCACCCCAAATTAAACTCTGCTTGCCATTCCTCAGCCCACTTTCTCAGATGACTAAGATCCTATTCTGAAGAAGGGTCTCGACCCGAAACGTCGCCTATCTCCTTCGCTCCTTAGATGCTGCTGCACCCGCTGAGTTTCTCCAGCTTTTTGTGTAACCCTCGATTCTCCAGCATCTGCAGTTCCTTCTTTAACAACTCCTATTCTTGTAATTCTTGTTAATCATATTCACTGTTAATAGTGTCGAAGGAACTGCAGATGCTGGTTTACACCAAGGATTGGCACAAAATGCTGGAGTAACTCAGCGGGATAGGCAGCATCTCTGGAGAAAATGAATAGGAGACATTTCAGGTCGAGACCCTTCTTCAGACTGAGAGTGATAGGTGACGATTCAGGTCCGTCTCAACCTGAAACGTCACCTAATCCTTTTCTGCAGGTACTCCACTTTGTGTCTATCTTCACCGTGAATAGTATGGGGAAGGAAAGTTTTAGCTGCTTTAGACATCTGTTCAAAAGCCTTTGGCTCACACCCACTAACAGAGGTCACCAGGTCATACTTATTAGCTCTGTTCTGATTGTTTTATTGCCCCCAAACTGCATTTTCCTCTGATTGCAGCCCTTCACTGCACACCATAAAGTAATTCCAATTCCATTAGCTGTCCTCTCAAACAAACAAACAAATAGGGGTGGTTTGTTCAAAATTCCAACAGGCATGCTATAAAAAATGTTAACGGCCCTGTTCTTTTCAAAAGGTTCCCATTTAATCTTTTATCTATAGTGTTGGGCTTAAACGAGAATTATTTGCTCTGTTACTTGTGCATTGTATGGGGATAAATGATGGTTTCACGTTAAGATATGCCGATGCATATGTACAGTTCCCAACTATCCCGGGTCCACTTATGTTGCCTGCTCTGTGCCTCCTCCACCACATTTAAAAATAACAATCCATCATGGTTAACTCTCCCATAGAAAATAAATGGCTGATTGGTTCTGGGCAGAACTCCAGTCACCGAGTTAATCTAGTATTGGTAACGTCCTTCTGTAACGGCTGCATGGTAGAGTTACTGCCTTACAGTGCTAGAGACCCCGGTTCAATCCCTGGCCTCGGTTGCAATCTGTACGGAGTTTGTACGTTCTCCCGGAACCGCGTGGGTTTTCCTGGAGTGCTCCGGTTTCCTCCCACACTCCAAAGCCGTACAGGTTTGTAAGTTAATTGGCTTCAATAAAAATTATAAATTGTCCCTAGTGTGTGTAGGATAGTGCTAGTGTACGGGGATTGGTGGTTGGTGCGGGCTCAGTGGGCCAAAGGACCTGTTAGCGCGCTGCATCTCCAAAATTAAAATTAAATTAAATTTAAAACTATATTCTATTTTGGAAGAAAAGGAATGGTGGGGGTTCAATCCACAGTCGAGGCATCAAAGGGTGGCAACCCACCCATTGTTCATAGCAATTGCAGTCTTTAAGGACGGGATTCCACCATCAAACATTTTGACAATTGAAAAGAACCCGGAGTCCTTACTGCTTGTATTGGTTTATTGACATAAGCCTTCAGAGTATGTCCAGTTACTAGAAACAAGTGACTGCAGATACTGCTTTAAAAAAACCCAACACAATTGGACTCAAGAAGAAACCTGATCAGAAATGTCACCTATCCATGCAGATTAAATAATGAATGCCAAAAAGAAATTGGATAAGTGTATGGAAAGGAAAAAATGTGCTGGGTATGAGTAAAGACAGGAAAGTGGAACCAATCAGACAGTTCTTTCAGAGAAGTAGACACACAAAATGCTCAGACCTGAAGAAGGGTCTCGACCCGAAACGTCTCCCATTCCTTCTCTCCAGAGATGCTGCCTGTCCCGCTGAGTTACTCCGGCATTTTGTGTCTACCTTCCAGTTCTTCCAGAGATATAGTTACAAGGAACCACATAGGCTGGAATCGTGAACAAAACCCCAAAATGCTGGAGGAACTCAACACATGAGGCAGCATCTGTAGAGCGAATGGTCTTGCAAAGTTTCAGGCTCAAGCCTCTTCAGACTCATTCAAATAGGGGGAGGAAGAAAGCGGGAACAGAAAGTTGGGGTGAAAACAAAGCCTGGCAGGTGATAGATGGATACAAAAGACTACCAGAGACTAATGAGTCAAATCACATACTTCTGTGCTGTAAGATTCTGCATGATTATTTATTATATTTAAAAATAAATCTCTTCTTTACAGGTTACCATTACAAAATTAAATTGATTATTTTGCTGTTATTGTTCGAAGAAAGCACTCACAGAATGTATGTCTGATTGACTTAGACGATCCAAGGTGCCATATCCTGAAGCAAACTTATTGAGTTGGAAGGAACTGCAGATGCTGGTTTACACCGAAGATAGACACAAAATGCTGGAGTAACTCAGCGGGACTGGCAACATCTCTGGGGAGAAGGAATGGGTGGAAAGCAGGAGGGATCATGGAGGGGGAGCAGTGGGAGAGGGTGTTGCAGAACTCTCGTCGGATGTGTTTCCATTGTTCTAAAGCAGGACAAGATTTATCAAATTATCAATGTACAGGCATTAAAGTTTCTTAAAAGAGCGGATGAATTTGGACAGTTTTGCAGACTATGAGTAGTGTCATCTTCTCAGACTTGCGATGCTCCCCTAACAGAGATGACTGGCTAGAATTTCCTTCAAATTCCAATGTAGACAAAAATGCTGGAGAAACTCAGTGGGTGAGGCGGCATCTATGGAGAGAAGGAATACGCGACTGACGTTTGGGGCGGGCGGGGGGAGTGAAAGGAAGATGTGGAGTCAGTAGGCTTGTGTGAGAGCTGGGATGGGAGAGGGGAAGGAGGGAGAAAGCAAGCTCTATCTGAAATTGGAGAAGTCAATGTTCATACCGCTGGGGTGTAAACTACGCAAGCGAAATATGAGGTGCAGCTCCTCCAACTTGCGCTGGGCCTCACTCTGGCAATGGAGGAGGCCCAGGACAGAAAGGTCGGATTTGGAATGGGAGGGGGAGTTGAAGGCTTTCTTAAATCCTTAACATTCAAGGTCTGTTGGAATTCTGGTGAAGTAGGGAAACAGAGATTTGCACCGCACACCTCTGAGTGCATTAACACCTGTTGGGAAACGCCTCAGCATCTCTTGAGAGGATTTTCAGCCACCTTTTCATATGTTTTCAGTGCAATACTGCAGTGAAGCATGCAAAATTCATCTGTAGTGAGATCTTCAATCGCATTGAACACAAATTGTCATTTTTCAGACTCCTGAGATTTTTAGCCAATTCTCATTTACTCACAGAAAAAAAAATCAAGTTTTACTGGCTTGGTTTCCCCCTAAAACAATTTTTTTTTAAAGGCCATTACAGAAGTTCCATTCTTTCTCCTCATTGATACCTGTTACCTCCCACGATCTTAGCTGTGCCATAACTGCAATGCCCATGCACGTTAAGGTCTTCCGATTGTAGCAGGCTGCTGCGGATGACATCTGCCAGATCTCACGGTTTGCTGCACACTCTTGGAGGTCACCCAAGCTCCACACTCAAGAAGACAGACTTCATTTACTTTTATTTTAGTGAACAGAAGTACACAAAGCAGACCCAGACATTTGTTTTAGTTTAGTTTTAGAGTTACAGCACGGAAATAGGGCCTTCGGCGCCAACCAGCAACCCTTGTACACTAGTGCTATCCTACAAACGAGGGACAGCTTACAATTTGACCAAAGCTAACTAGCCTACAGACTTGTACGTCTTTGGAGTGTGGGAGGAAACCGGAACACCCGGAGAAAACTCACGCAGGTTACCCGGAGAAAACTCCGTACAGACAGCACCCATAGTTAGGATTGAACCCGCTCTGGTCTCTGTCGCTGTGAGGCAGCAACTCTACCACTCAGTGGGGATTGGTATACTCTCAGTTTCAGCTCAGAACATGTTGTTTGGTGAACTTCTCATTTGAAGTTCTTGCAGTTTATTCACAAACAATATTCAGTTGACACAAAACCCCTTTTTAATGCTAAACAAATTGTATGATGCAATTTCAATGCCAGTTAACAGTGCATCTGACCTCCTTTGTGACTGGACTCAGCACAGAGCCCAGGGGCAATACCTAACTTTTCCATTTGATGACGGATTAAGTTTGTGTTTAGCCTGTCAGCTCAACGCCAATTGACTGATGTCGTCGGTCTTCATTAAACAGATAACTGATATGATTTTTATTCTTCTTTAGTTTAGTTATTTGTAATATCTTCAACTAATTTGCATAAGATGAATGTTTTAAAATATATATATATTTTTTGCAATATTTGAAAGATTTGTTCAGCTGTAAATGAAGTGAGCTGTGAAGTGAGCTGCCAGAGTCTATTAAAGTGGTCCAAGGGGGGAGCGGTTTGCTTTGCCTAAAGTCTGCTCACAAAGATCAGCAGGTCAGACAACACCTCTGCAGAAAAGGAATGGATGACGTTTTGGGTCGAGACCCTTCGTCAGAGATGCTGCCTGTCCCGCTGAGGTACTCCAGCTTTTTGTGTCTATCTTCAATTTAAACCAGCATCTGAATTTCCTTCCAACACATTTTATCTACTCACCATGGATGGACAATTCTACCTCGCAGAATGGTTGCAATCATAAGACCTTGAAGATACATGAAGCTGTTCAACTGCAAAATGTAAGGGTGAATGCAGGGATCAATGGGGAGAAAAATGTGATGTGTGGACCAGGCCGACAATGATGTGGCCCAATAACAAACGTCATCTGATGTTGGTAGCATGCACTGTGTAAGCGTCAACTGTAAATATTATAACAGACCGCTCCAAGGAAAGTCAAACCCAGTTTATTCAGTCTCTCCTCATAGTCAAAGCGCTTCATCCCAGGCAATGCCCTGCTGAACCACCCCCTCCAGTGTAATCACAGTTCCTACAGTGATTCCATGTTCCTCCTCCTTCCTACAGTGTGCTGATCAGAGCTGCAAACAGTCCCTCACGGCACCCAGGCTCTGTGCAGGAAGACCACAATTTAGGGTCCTTCCTCTGCTTGATATTGAGGGGAAGAGTCCTTTGGTCATCCCTCAAACAAAGGAAGGGGGGCACAAGAGTGGCAAGAGTACTTGGTTTGAAAATAGTTGCGAACACTACTGAATATGACACTAATGAACATATAGACGCTAAGAATATCAGAAAAGTAACTTCACTGTTTATATTTTGTATGTTTTGTATATGTTTATTATGTGGAATAAAGTTTATTTTGGAAATTAAAAAAATAATAATTTTAGTACTTCAGTTGTGGTCCAACCAATGTTTTTTTTTTAAGTTGCTCCATAACTGTCTTACTCTTTTATTCACTGCCCAGGCTAATGAAGGGAAGTATCCAAAATGCGTTCTTCACTAGCTGTGTTAGATCTTTAAGGATACTTGTGGCTTGTACTCTGAGCTTGGTTCCACAATACTTCATAGGGCTATACCATACATTGCGTATGTCAAACCTTTACTAGTGTTCTGAAAATGCGTCACCTTACACATCAAGATTAAATGACATATGTCAAGGTGGAGGGGAGACTTAAATGGTTCAATGGTGCTTTATTTGTCCCGTATGCAACTGCACATTGGAATTCTGATAGAAGTATATAAAATTATGAAACGCATAGATAGGATAGACAGTCAGAACCTTTTTCCCAGGGTGGGAGAGACTAGAGGGTATAGCTATAAAGTGAGAGGGGGGAAAGTTTAATGGAGATGTGCAGAGCAAGTTTTCTACATAGAGAGGGGTGGGGGCCTGGAACGCATTGCCAGTGTGGTGGTGGAGGCAGATACAGTAGTGGCATTTAAGAGGCAATTGGATAGGCACATGGAAGTGTAGGGAATAGAGGGATATGGATCATGTACGGGCAGATGGGATCAATTTAACTTGGCATCATGTTCGGATTCTGCATTGTGTACCAAAGGGCCCGTTCCTGTGCTGTACTGTTCTGTATTCTATGGTCTGTGTTAAGCCAGGTGATTGTGTGGGCAACAAAACAATTGGCATGATCAGGCTCAATGCCAGCTGAATAATTTCCAATGCACTCAAACAATTGGTTCTATTTTTGCAAACCCATGAACTGGTAAAGAAGCAAAAACAAAACAAACTAGTCATCATTAAGATTTTAAACCAGGATGCATTTTATTAATTCGGTCCACTCTATTGCCATTGCCCTTTCAGTAAATATCTTCTATTATTAAGTAAATGTCATTAAGGTTCAAGTCCACGTTTATTGTCACATGTACGAGTGCAGTGAGATGCAGGTGCAATGAAAGATCGTGCTTGCAGGAGCTTCACCGGCACTAAGACTCAGACAAATACACAGTAACAAATTATACAAAGCTGATGCATAAATGACACACAAGTTTCTAATAGAAAGAAGATTGTGCAAAAAGCAAGACGTTAGACCAGAAACATAATTAGAAAGAGGACAAGTCCATAGTAGTGTAAAAGGTGGGCTGTGGTGATCTTCGTTGAGGTAGGATTAGAGCTGTGTAGGTTGGTTCAAGAATCTGATGGTTGAGGGAGGTGACTGTTCCAGCACCTTGTGGTGTGGGA
Source organism: Okamejei kenojei (assembly GCA_035221665.1). Taxonomy (NCBI): domain Eukaryota; kingdom Metazoa; phylum Chordata; class Chondrichthyes; order Rajiformes; family Rajidae; genus Okamejei; species Okamejei kenojei. The sequence continues at coordinate 47,405,332 of CM069131.1, read as the reverse complement.
CTGTGGGACTTCATGCTTCAGTACCTTATGCCTAATGGTAGCAGTGAGAAGAGGACATGGCCCTGATGGTGGGATCCTTGAGGCAGCAGCACCTTGTACAGATACTGTTGTACGGGGGGGGGGGGGGGCTGATTGATCCACTCTTGGCAGCTTCATCCAGGCGTACCATACCAGGCGATGATACAAATGTGCAGGAGGATGAGGACGAGGGGTGATCTACATTAGTTCATAAGTGATAGGAGCAGGATTAGGCCATTCGGCCCATCAGATCTACCCCGCCATTCAATCATGGCTGATGTATCATGGAATCATGGAAACTTTATTGTCATTCAGACCTTGCGGTCTGAATGAAATTTTGTTGCCTTGCAGTCATACATATAATAAAATAAAACACACAATAAACACAAATTTAACATCCACCACAGTGAGTTCACCAAGAACCTGCTCACTGTGATGGAAGGCAAAAGTCTTAAGTCTTTGTCTCTTCCCTTCTTGTTCTTCCTCTGCGCTGAGGCGATCCAGGCCTCTGATGTTGTGACCCCACCGGGTGATGTAAATAAGTCCTGCGGCTGAACTGTGCTCCACGAACGGGCCGGTTCAACTCCGCGGCCCGGGGCGGTCGAAGCTGCCGAAGCTGCCGCCCTCCAGTCCAGCGGACGCAGCTGTTGCCGCGGGAGCTCAAGGAAAACAGGTCACCAACCTGTGACCTGCGAGCTCCAGACGATGTCGTCCACTGGGCCCGCAGCCGGGCCTCCGAAGTCGCTGCCGCCGCCACCGGAAAGCCGCCACAGCTCCGGGTCGTGCCGCCGGAATGCCGGAATGCCTGAACCCGCCACAGCCCCGAAGTCGGCCAGCCTCGCGCTGGTAAGTCCTGGCTGGCTCTGCCTCCGGAGCCTCGAGGTTGGTCGCAGTTGGAGGCTGCCAGCTCCGCCATTAGGCCTCAGCGCAGACGGAGATGGAGACGGGGGATACGACAAGAAAAGTTGCGTCCCCCTTGAAGGAAGAGACTAAAACGTTTCTCCCACCCCTCCCACACACATACACAACATCATGACTCAAATTAACACGCTAAAACAGGACAAGAAAACAACAAAAAAAGAAAAAACAGACGGACTGCAGGCAAGCCGCAGCTGCCAAGGCAGCGCCGCCACTCATGTATTTCCCTTTCAACCCCATTCTTCTGCCTTCTCCCCATAACCTCTGACACCTGTACTAATTAAGAATCTATCTATCTCTGCCTTAAAAATATCCATCGACTTGGCCTCCACAGCCTTCTGTGGCAATGAATTCCACAGATTCACCACCTGCTGACTAAAAAAATTCCTCCTCATCTCCTTCCTAAAGAACGTCCTTTTATTCTAAGGCTATGGCCTCTGGTCCTAGACTCTCCCACTAGTGGAACCATCCTCTCCACATTCACTCTATCCAAGCCTTTCACTATTCGGTAAGTTTCAAATGGTCCCCCGCATCCTTCTAAACACCAGCGAGTAGCGGCCCAGCACCGTCAAACACTCATCATACGTCAACCCACTCATTTCTGGGATCATTGTCGTAAACCTCTTCTTAACCCTCTCCAGCACCAGCACATCCTCCCTTAGATATGGGGCCCACAATTGCTCACTATACTCCAAATGCAGTCTGACCAGTGCCTTATAAAGCCTCAGCAAACATCCCTGCTTTAACATTCTCGTCCTCTCGATTGTATGAAAGTGTATAAGGTTATGAGAGGAATAGATAGGATAAAGGCACAGTCTTTTACCTAGTAAAGTAGTGGAACTATGGACCAGAGTACAAAGGTTTAAGGTGAGGGAGGAAAGATTTAATAGGAACCTGAGGGTCGACTTTTTTTACACAAAGGAGTGGTAGGTTTATGGAATGAGCTGCCAGAGGAGGTAGTTGAGGCAGGTACTATCATAACGTTTAAAACACATTTGGACAAGTACATGGATACGATAAGTATAGAAGATATTGGCCAAACACAGGTAGGTGGGGCTAGTGTAGATGGGGTAGTTTGGTCAACATTGGTAAGTTAGGCCGAAGGGCCTGTTCCTACTATGACTCTATGAGAAGCCAAATCTCTTGAAACTGTTCAGAAAGTAGAACCACTGCTAGTGCATGTGACAATATGAACTTTGAACTTTAATGTCATTTACTTAATAATTGCTCCTGCGTGCTATATTCTGGAAAGGTCATCCAAGATGTTAATGGCGATGAATATGAAGCTGCTAACTCTTTCCACCATTGACCCACCAATAAAAACTGTAACGTGGTCTCCCGCTTTCCCCTTTCTGAGACCAACGATCAGTTTCTTGGACTTGATGACGTTGTGCGAGAGCTTGTTAGAGTCATAGAGTGAAACAGTGTGGAAACAGGCCCCTCAGCCCAACTTGCCCACACAGGCTAACATGTCCCAGCTACACTAGTTTCACCTGCCCACATTTGGTCCATATCCCTCCAAACCTGTCCTATCCATGTACCTTTCTAACTGTTTCTTAAATGTTGGGATAGTCCCTGCCTCAACTACGTCCTCTGGCAGCTTGTTCCATACACCCACCACCCGTTGTGTGAAAAGGTTATCCCTCAGATTCCTATTAAATCTTTTCCCCTTCACCTTAAACCTATGTCCTCTGGTCCTCGATTCACCTACTCTAGGTAAGAGACTCTGTGCATCTACCCGATCTATTCTTCTCATAATTTTATAATTCTCATAATCACCCCTCATCCTCCTGCACTCCAAGGAATAGAGTCCTAGCCTACTTAACCTCTCCCTGTCGCTCAGAACCTCTAGTCCTGGCAACATCCTCGTAAATCTTCCCTGTACCATTTCCAGCTTGACAACATTGTTGTTGCGGCACCTCTAAACCAGGAGTTCTATCTCTCTCCTGACTCATCACCACCCATGATTCGGCCAACCACAGTCGTGTTGCCGGTGAAATTGTGGATGGCATTGGTGCTTAACTGACCATTTCTTCATACAGGTGCTATTTCCACTTGTAACAAATTTAGGATTTATTGTTTGTATATAGAGCGATGAGGTTGATTTTGAATTCTGTTTTCAATAAAATCAACAGATCATATTTGATAATGCAGTCCTGTCATTTGGGAAAACAAGCTATCATAATTTGCCTTTGCAGTAATGGCATGGCTAATTTTTTTATTGCCCCTAAACAAAGCACATATAAAATAAAATTTGAAAGGCATAGTGTCAACTTTACAGCTCCATGATAAATCAAGAAAGGTACAGTGGTGCCAAAACATTTAACTTAGTTAACTTTAGTTTAGTTTAGAGATATACAGTGCCCTCCATAATGTTTGGGACAAAGACCCATAATTTATTTATTTGCTTCTGTACTCCGCAATTTAAGATTTATTACAGCTAAAATAACATGTGGTTAAAGTGCACATTATTAGATTTTTATTAAAGGGTGTTTTTATACATTTTGGTCTCAGCATGTAGAAATTACAGCTGTGTTTATACATAATCCCCCCCATCCCATCCTCCCCATTCCCTCCATCTCCCCCAATCTCCCCCATTTCAGGGCACCAGAATGTTTGGGACACATGGCTTCACAGGCTTTTGTAATCGCTCAGGTGGGTTTAATTGTCTCCTTAATGCAGGTATAAGAGAGCTCTCAGCACCTGGTCTTTCCTCCAGTCTTTTCATTACATTTGGAAACTTTTATTGCTGTTTATCAACATGAGGACCAAAGTTGTGCCAATGAAAGTCAAAGAAGCCATTATGAGACTGAGAAACAAGAGTAATGGGGGGACTACGTATAAACACAGCTGTAATTTCTACATGGTGAAACAAAAATGTATAAAAATGGCCTTTATTAAAATCTGACAATGTGCACTTTAACCACATGTGATTTTTTTCTATTACAAATCTCAAATTGTGGAGTACAGAGGCAAATAAATAAATGATGGGTCTTTGTCCCAAACATTATGGAGGGCACCTGAGCATGGACTCTGGTTCTTAAGCCCACCAAGTCCACACCGACCATTGATCTACCACAAAGATTGTATGAAAGAGGTGATTGATTAAGGTATCTGAATGGAAAGGGGAAGAGCTGTTCCTGTGCGTCTGTGTATTAAAAGAGAAAATCAGTCAAATCTTTTGAATTTAGGTCACCTTGCTTGAAAGTATTCTTTTGATAGATATATTATAATTTCCTATAATCTTTATTGGAATCTTAATTAATTTCCATAAGGGCCTATGTAATTGTTGAATACTGTGGACAATTGTAAATAAAGGGAATTTTGGATTTGTTGCCAAAATAATTTATATGGTTGTTTGAAGTTTCCTTTTGCAATAAATTATACGATGCCACCATTTGAATTGCTTAATCACAAGGAAATTCTGTCTGTGCCAACCCTGACAGTGAGTAGTGTGAAGGTTGGTTGTTGCTCTTTTGATGTACTGTATATCAGAACCCTTTCATTTTGCTAATCCCTTTCCCTATGACAGGGTAAGGTTCCACATCTTGGCAGAGGTCTTGTATCTAATCAAGGAGAAAGAAGAAGCTCTTGCAATTCATAGTACTTTGCATAGCTGTAGAACATCGCAAATACGTTTGGAGCCAATAAAGTACTCTTGAAATATCATTGTTGATGGTTAAACTGCGGTCTGCTTGCTTGCGCAAAATCCCACAAATTGCAGTGTGATAATAATCTGAAAATCCATTCCAGTGCTGCTAGTTGAGCAATAAATGTTTACCATAGTTCTAGCCTCCATTGAGTTTAAAGCGGTTCCACAAAATTCTTTTATATTTTTAACATGAGTGAGTTGACTGGCCCTCATTCAAAAAGTGGCATCTCTGACAGGGCAGAACATTCAATCAATCCTATAAAATGGTTTCAGCCCAGATTTTACAATGAAGTCTTCCGAATGGGATTTGAACTCATCATCTTCACAATTAGAAGTGCGACACATCTGCGGTAAAATGATGAAATGAAGAAATCATGACATAAATTTGAAGTCCCAGCATGGAATGTCATTCTGATTGTTGATGCAGGCATCATAGTCCAAGTTCAGGCACAGAGGTAAGTGAGCCAGTGGGTCCAATTTTGGGTGGAGTTTAAAATGTATGCCATTGAGTATAGGCAGGTTATTTCTCCAGTAGAGCATTACATGTTCTTTACCTAAATGCACACAATGATGACTGGCCTCTCTGAAAACCTACAGCACACCAGCGATTCCAGGAAAAAAGCTGTCATAGACGACGAGCTCAAGAGACTCAACGTAGACATAGCCACCCTTCATGAAACGAGGCTGGCAGACTTAGGCACGCTGAAGGAGAAGGAATACACGTTTTACTGGCAGGGGAAGGACGCTGACAAGCCCAGGGAGTAGGCTTCGCAGTAAGGAACAGCCTGCTGAACATGGTGGAACCAAGCAGTATTGGCTCAAAGCTACTCCTGACTCTCCGCCTCAACACCACCGCAGGCCCAGTCACCCTTGTCAGCGTGTATGCCCCGACACTGTCCTCCACATCAGACACAAAGGACGAGTTCTATGAGAACCTCGCATCCGTCTTCAGCAGCATCCCCAGCAAGGAAGAACTTGTTCTCCTGGGCGACTTCAACGCCAGAGTGGGCGCAGACCACGAATCGTGGTCTTCCTGCCTTGGGCAGTTTGGTGTGGGCAAAATGAATGAAAACGGACAGCGACTGCTTGAGCTGTGCACTTACCATGACCTGTGCATCGCTTACTCATACTTCCAGACAAAGTCCCAGCACAAGGTTTCCTGGAGACACCTACACTCAAAGCATTGGCATCAACTGGATCTGATCCTAGTCAGACGTGCCGCCATCAAGAACGTTCTCCACACACGCTCCTACCACCGTGCGGACTGCGACACAGACCACTCCTTGGTGTGTCAGGCTGCAACCAAAGAGGTTTTACCGTACCAAGAAGCAGGGGAACCCCCGCATCGAAGTCAGTAAGATGCCCCTTCCAGACCTCGTGCAACAGTTTGCAGAGGCTTTTGAGAGAGAACTTGGCACCTCTCGTCCTGGAGACTGCAACAGAGAAGTGGGAAATTCTGCGGGACACCATGCACCGCACAGCCTTGGCTAGCTTTGGGAAGAAGACCTCGAAGACGCACGACTGGTTTGAGGACAAGTTGACCATGATGACTCCCGTCATCAAAGCCAAGCGTGCCGCCCTAGCCGAGTACAAGCGGTCAGCTTAAGAGAAGAACCTGCAGATCCTCAGGGCTGCAAGGTTCAGCAGACTGCCAGGCGTTGCACCAATGACTACTGGACACAGCTTAGTGAGGACATCCAGACGGCCGCAATAACAGGGAACATCAGGGGAAAGTACGATGGCAGCTACAACTCTCGCTCGCCTCACAAACGGAGTGTGGACCAACCCAAAGCTGATCGTGAAGACAAAGATAGCAGTCTACAATACCTGTGTCAACAGCACGCTGCTGTACGGCAGTGAGACATGGACTATATATGCCAGGCAGGAGAGAAGACTCAACAACTTCCACCTGAGAAGCATCCGCCATATCCTGGACATATCCTGGCAAGACAGAATGTCCAACGCCGAGATCCTGTCTAGCTCTGGCCTTCCCAGTATGTACACTCTACTCAGGCAGCGCAGACTGCGGTGGCTGGGCCATGTCCACCGCAAGCCCACTGCCGTATTCCCAAAGACATCCTCTAAGGAGAGCTGACATCTGGGAGGAGAACATAGAAACATAGAAACATAGAAATTAGGTGCAGGAGTAGGCCATTCAGCCCTTCGAGCCTGCATCCGCCATTCAATATGATCATGGCTGATCATCCAACTCAGTATCCCGTACCTGCCTTCTCTCCATACCCTCTGATCCCCTTAGCCACAAGGGCCACATCCAACTCCCTCTTAAATATAGCCAATGAACTGGCCTCAACTACCCTCTGTGGCAGAGAGTTCCAGAGACTCACCACTCTCTGTGTGAAAAAAGTCTTTCTCATCTCGGTCTTAAAGGATTTCCCCCTTATCCTTAAGCTGTGACCCCTTGTCCTGGACTTCCCCAACATCGGGAACAATCTTCCTGCATCTAGCCTGTCCAACCCCTTAAGAATTTTGTAAGTTTCTATAAGATCCCCTCTTAATCTCCTAAATTCCAGAGAGTATAAAACCGAGTCTATCCAGTCTTTCTTCATAAGACAGTCCTGACATCCCAGGAATCAGTCTGGTGAACCTTCTCTGCACTCCCTCTATGGCAATAATGTCCTTCCTCAGATTTGGAGACCAAAACTGCACGCAATACTCCAGGTGTGGTCTCACCAAGACCCTGTACAACTGAAGTAGAACCTCCCTGCTCCTGTACTCAAATCCTTTTGCTATGAAAGCTAACATACCATTCGCTTTTTTCACTGCCTGCTGCACCTGCATGCCTACTTTCAATGACTGGTGTACCATGACACCCAGGTCTCGCTGCATCTCCCCTTTTCCTAATCGGCCACCATTTAAATAATAGTCTGCTTTCCTGTTTTTGCCACCAAAGTGGATAACCTCACATTTATCCACATTATACTGCATCTGCCAAACATTTGCCCACTCACCCAGCCTATCCAAGTCACCTTGCAGTCTCCTAGCATCCTCCTCACAGCGAACACTGCCCCCCAGCTTAGTGTCATCCGCAAACTTGGAGATATTGCCTTCAATTCCCTCATCCAGATCATTAATATATATTGTAAATAGCTGGGGTCCCAGCACTGAGCCCTGCGGTACCCCACTAGTTACTGCCTGCCATTGTGAAAAGGACCCGTTTACTCCTACTCTTTGCTTCCTGTTTGCCAGCCAGTTCTCTATCCACATCAATACTGAACCCCTAATACCGTATGCTTTAAGAACCATCGGCCACCCCCAGCTACGTTACAAGGATGTCTGCAAGAGAGATATGAAGGCGCTCAACATCGATGTGGAGTCCTGGGAGAGCCTTGCAGCTGACCGCACGAGGTGGAGAGGTACCCTGAACCAACATCGCAAAACGGGGGAAGAGAAACTGTTGAGTGCAGCGTCAAACAAGCGGGCACGCAGAAAGGAGCGCAACAACTTCAACAAACCAGAGACCACACACACAAATGTGACCTTTGCCACAGAGACTGTCACTCCCACATTGGTCTCTTCAAACACAAGCGTCGCTGCTCTAGCCGAGGTTTGAAGCAAGCAGCCACCAACTGGGATGCATCACCCATGGTCAGTCAAGACCGTGTGGGGCCTACTATTCCCTTTACTGCAGTCAGAAGCTAGCTCTTTCTTTGCTTCAGTAGCCCAGGCAAGTAATTCTCTATTTTGATCTATATAATTAAAAGTCTCATCTTGACCACTTCCTGTTTGCACTGTGCTTTGATTTTAGAAAATATGCTACCACATATGGCTGTGATTTTTTTCCATCTTACTCAGAGTCCTCCTCTACTGCGCAGGCCCTGAGGATTTTCCCCATCGATGAAAAATAAAAGACTTATTAGTGTTTAAAAAATCTTGAGATTCTCCTTTCTGTCAATCACTACTATTAAGGCCACGCCCCTTCTGGTGGGAGGGGAGAGGCAATAAAACCCAGAAGTGTGGGTGTGGCTCAGTCTGTCTGCAAGATGGCGAGGGAGAGGTCATGACTCTCTGTCTGAGCTGGGAAACTACAGAACACAGTGAGTATGCAATGTTCTTGAATAAATGATTTGTTAGCCCTTAATGAAAATGAAATGAGTTGTATGGCCTGCCCTGTGCTTGAAAGTGCAATGGCAATGGAAATGAAGTGAAAATGCAATGAGCCGTTTGGCTTGAGCCTGCCATGTGCTTGAAACTGCAATGGTAATGGAAATGTAGTGAAAATGCAATCAGCTGTTTGGCTTGAGCCTGCTCTGCGCTTGAAAGTGCAATGGCAATGGAAGTGAAATGAAAATGCAATGAGCTATTCGGCCTGCCTTGTGCTTGAAACTGCAATGCAATTGCAAATTAAATTAAATGAGTTGTTTGGCCTGCCTGAAACCACTAATTTCGGCCCACAAGGCCCCTATTAGCTGAGAAACCAGTCCCTTTTGCCCAAAATGCCCGTATTAGCCCAGGAGAGCATTTTGGCCCAAAAGGCCCGTGCCAGGCTAGGAAACGTCCAGAAAAAATGCTTTTCACTGAGATTTCACACAGATTTTTTTTAAAGAGCCCTTCGGCCCATCAGGCATGTTACTAGCACAGGAGTCCCTTCGGCCCATCAGTAAGTATTCCCCCTGCAAGTATTAAACATCACCCCAGTATTTTTCTCCCTCCCTTAATTTGCTCCCTGTGGGATCCTGGCCAGGATAGACTTTCCTCCTTCATTGCTGTGATCTGCAGAATAAGTTGAAAAATGTCTTAAATTGATTCTCCATGCACTCCCCCTTCTCACAGAGTCTCTCACCTGTTTTGGGCAGAATTTCTGGCAGTTTCTGAGCTGCCAGCCCACCAGGCCTGAGTGACTGAGCTGCCAGCCCACCAGGCCTGAGTGACTGAGCTGCCAGCTCACCAGGACTGAGTGACTGAGCTGCCAGCCCAAGAATCCATTTGGCCCACAATGTCCATACTAGCCCTTCTGGAAACCAGTCCCTTCAGCCCACAACACCCATACTAGCGCTCCAGAACACCCCCCCCCCCCCCCATCCTACTGGCCACCAATATTGGAATTGGTGGAGAGGTGGAATATTGCGATGGGGGACCAGCCCTCCAATGTGAACATGGGACCCAGAGATGCTGCCTGTCCCTCTGAGTTACTCCAGCATTTTATGTCCACCTTCGATTTAAATCAGCATCTGCAGTTTTTATTCATCACATTCACAATAAAGTGCAGTGAAATGAATTTGCCAGCAGCGACACATTCTTTCCTGGACAGGTATGTGGATGGGACCATTTTAGAAGGATTAGGGGCAAATGGGACTAGCTTAGATGAGGCACAGTGATTGGCATGAAGTTGGGCCAAAGGGCCTGTTTCCGTGCTGGATGACTCTAAGCAGAGCTAACTAAATAACAGTGTTGCACACATCAATTGACTTACAAGATTATTATTTTTATTTTATTTATTTTTATTTAATAGAGGTAAATACATCTATTAAATGTGTATATATATATATATATATATATATATATATATATATATATATATATATATATATATATATATATATATATATATATATATAGTTACAATCATTGTACCCCTTAATTTTAAGGCTTTTAAAGAAAAGAATAGGAACAAAGAGAGTGAAGTAGGTGAAAAGAGTTATGAAAGTGAAAAAGCGTGCCAAAGGGAAGAAAAAAAAACCCTTGGTCAAGGAGTTAGAGAAAGGGGATTAAGAGATAGACCCTAGAAAAGAGAAAAAAGAAAAAAGAGAGAGAAAAAAAGAAGAAAAGCTAGTTACTTTTATATATTATATACAAGTTTATATGTAATATATGAGTAAAATGGAAAGGAAAATGTCAAAGTCAAGTCAAAAGAGTTTATTGTCATGTGTCCCTGACAGGACAATGAAATTTTTGCTTTGCTTCAGCACAACAGAACATAGTAGGCATTGACTACAAAACAAATCAGTGTGTCCATATACCATTATATACGTAAAAACACACATGAAGAAATCAGAGTTTTGTCTGAGCCAAGTTTAAAAGCCTAATGGCTGTGGGGAATTAGCTATTCCTGAACCTGGCTGTTGCAGTCTTCAGGCTCCTGTACCTTCTACCTGAAGGTAGCAGGGAGATGAGTGTGTGGTCAGGATGGTGTGGGTCCTTGATGATGCTGACAGCCTTTTTGAGGCAGCGACATTGAGGCATTTTTGAGGAAAAATGATGCAGTAAATGATCCATGAGATGATAATGTACAGGTGTGATCAAAATCATTTACCAGAACCTCAAAGGCATGGAGGGATTTGGGCCATGTGGATTGGCTTGGCATGCAGGTTGGGCCGAAGGGCCTGTTTCCATGCTGTATGATTCTCTGACACTCTATGTTTGACTGGAAAATTTGGGCCAGTGTTGCTTTAATACACAACTGAATTTATTGTTTTACCAAATGAAGTCAAACACCAAGGACGTTCTGATACTGATACGAACAGAGCAACAACAAAAAAGTGATCCATGCTGCGTAAAATATTGTTTGCAAAATATATTTTTTATTAAATGTTTTCAATAGTTGATATATAATTTATCAGTAAAAAGGTAGAAAATGCAGTAGATGGTCCATAAGATGATAGAAGGGTATGAAGAAGGTTCTCTACCCAAATCATCACATTCCTTTTCCCCAGATATTCTGCCCTGACCCGCTGAGTTATTCCAGCATTTTGTGTCTATCTTGGGTGTAAACCAGCATCTGCAGTTCCTTCCTACACATCAAGGACATTATACTTGCAGAGAATGCGTTAGTAATTGCCTTTGAAAAAAATAAAGTTGTCTGATAGAGAAAGTAAATATTGCTGTTTAAACTATGCCCTTTATCTCCCCAGAATTTACTAAAGTATTTTCCATCATTGAAGTACATTCATGATGTACATTCTGTTGTAACATAGGAAATTTAACCAATTTGTTCACAAATAGTCCCTGCAAACAAGAAATAAGAAAGATAAAAAACGATAAAGGTTTAAAGTGAAGGGGAAATGATTTAATAGGAATCCAAGGAGTAACTTTTTCACACACAAGTTGGTGGGTTATTGGAACAAGCTGCCAATTGAGGCAGTACTATTGCACCATTTAAGAAACAATTAAACAGGTACATGGATAGGACAGGTTTAGTGGGATATGGGCCAAACACAGGCAGATGGCACTAGCGTAGATGGGAAATGTTGGTCGGTGTGGGCAAGTTGGGCCGAAGCTTCCGATGCTGTACAACTCTATGACACAGGTGCTGGAGTAACTCAGCAAGTCAGGCGACATCCCTGGAAAATATGGGTAGGTGATGTTTCGGATCAGACCCTTCAATAACTGTTTTAGAAATAAGAAAGACAGACAGATATCCCAATCCTTTTAATATATGGATTCATTATAATATCCACTTGTTTCTAAAATTGGCATAGTTAAAATTGAATATGAGAAGTAGATGCTGGATTACATTTAGTTGGTTGAAAGCACTTTATTCCACAGCAGATAAAGTTACGCAAACTGAATAATGTCCTCACACAGTTAACAAAACCACAATTGCTTGCAAATAGTGCAATTCAACCTAATGTTGATTGTTGTAATGTAGAAAGGGCACATCATTCAAATCAAAATGCATTGGCCATGCTGGCGTCTGCATTATATTTTAATAATAGTGCAAATCATCAATCCTTGACCTCTGAGCTCCTTTTTAATAAACAAAGCAACTGCTATATTTTGAAGCCAGAACCTAATTACTGTGAAGCAGACTTTATTCTTTAATTTATTCTGACATCAAGAAGAGCATTAGTGCAGCTGCAAAGACATTTAACATTTTGGGGACATCAATGAACTTACAATATGTAAAATAAAACGAATTCTGGCCTCTGTAGAAATTCCAATTGTTTGCAGTTCTGAACAAGTATAGAATTTTCAGGATGCTCATTATTACAATTTAACTGAGACACCAGTAGTTCATGGTCAGATTCCAGCCTGCAAGTCTAAAGACTTTAGAGATACAGCGCAGAAACAGGCCCTTCGGCCCACTGAGACCACATCGACCAGCGACCACCCATACACTAACAGTATCCTACACACTAGGGACAATTTACAATTTTACTTCGGAGTCACGTGAGTGACTACGTAAAGACCCCGTCCAGCACGCATGCGCGACATTAGCGTTCATGCAGTGCACCCGCGACGAACGGGAGTTCAAGGCGCTCCCGCTACATCGGGCCGACAGGTAAGTTTTACCGTGGCCGTGTGTCTTTTTCTCTGTGGTCTGCTTGTTTTCCAGAAAGAATGAGCAAGACCAGAGGAAAGAAGTCTGCAGCTCGCCCCCGTTCGTCCTCCGTTGAGGAATGCTCTTTGGAGGGGGGGCAAGAGGCGGCAGGATTGACTACCGAGCCGAGCCCAGCACCGCTAGTGCTGCCTGAGCAGCGGGCTGGAGGTACCTGCAGCCAGAACCGGGCGGTAGTGTCCGACGATTCGGATGAAGATGCCACACCGCTGGAGAGCGGCACAGGCAGCCGCCTAAGCCGAATGGAACGGCTTATGGAGCAATTGCTCCAGCGAGATCTGCTGAGAGAGCAGCAGCAGCCTCGCCAAGGGAGCTCAGGCACTCCCGCAGTGCCCTTTACGGCACTGGCCATTGCTTCACCTTCTTTTGAAGGCAGCATTGGCGACCAGGTCTGGGCTGGTCAAGAAGAGGGGTCACTGGCTGAAGATATCGGGAGTACGCAGGGTGTACAGGATCAGGAAGAGCTGCTGGGTGTGGTCAACCGCTACGTGGCCATTCCACAAGCGGGTCGGCCATTAGAGCCGAAACTTGCAGCCAGCATTAACCACCTGTCCTCAAAACCCCTACAAGAACAGGTGGTCAATGAGGCTCTTGAACTATATACAGCCCCAGTAAATTGTACATCATTCAATGTACCCGCTGTAAACAGCCAAATTTGGGGACATTTGGGGCAGAACATCAGGAACCTGGAGTTGAAGCTCCAGAAAATCCTTAAACTCCTGACTGCAGGAATAACATCTTATGCTCGGTCCATTGATGGTGCGGACATCTCCACAAATCAGCAAGACACATTAGCTCTGCTGTGCACCACTCAATATGAAATAAACAATTTACGGAAGGAAATTATCAAGCCTGCCCTCAACCCTAAATTTGCGGGACTTTGCAAAACACCGGGTTCAGAACCTCCTACTCTGCTCTTTGGGAAAGACCTTCCAAAAAAGGTGAAAGACCTAGAGGAAGAATCCAAGACCTTTGGTCTCATGAGGGCAGGTTTGGGACAGAGCAGACCTAACAAACCCAGGCGGCAGTACCCCATGGCGTCCACCAGTCGTCGACCACACTATGGGACTGGTGAAAGCTCGGGGTCCGCAACCATTCCCCGTAAGCCTTTTTTAGGCCAGGGCCCAGAGCGGACCCCATGGAAAATGCTCCACCCCCAACAACATCAAGATCAACATCAACCCTCTACAGCCCAGCAGATGCCTCATCGCCCAGCGAAGAGGCAGAAGAAGCACCAATAACCATGGAGGTAGGTGGGTCTGGTTCCTCTCAGCATATGAGCAGTAGGGGCTCTATACTAACAGGGGGAGATTGCACTTGTTTTTGGATGCATGGGAATCCATCACTAATGACAAGTATATACTCAGCAGCGTTCATGGCTACAAAATTGACTTTGTTCATGAAAACATTCCGCCAGTTCAGCATATACCCAAAAGGGTATTCACCCTCTCAGTCAAAGAGAAACAAGAGGGTCAAGCTGAACTGATGAGGTTACAAGCAAAAGGTGTCATTGAAAGAACAAAACATGAACCTTTGGAATTTGTGTCTAATATTTTCACTAAAATCAAAAAAGATGGTGGACGTCGCATCATCATTGACTTAACTACTTTAAACAAGTCTGTCAGGTATATACATTTCAAGATGGATACTTTTGAAACAGCCAGACTATTGGTTTCTAGAGGGTACTTTCTAGCAAGCATTGATTTAAAAGATGCCTACTACTCAGTACCCATACACAAGGAGCATCGTAAATACTTAAAATTTATCTGGATGAAACAGCTATGGCAATTTAAAGCCTTACCAAATGGGCTAACCTCCGCTCCAAGGCTGTTCACTAAAATCTTAAAACCTGCCTTGGCATTATTGAGGAAACAAAAGCATATAGTCATGGCGTATTTAGACGACATTTTAACAGTAGGGAAAACCTTGGAGACAGCCATTTTTGCAGTAGCAGCCACCAAACGTTTGTTTGAAACTTTGGGGTTTGTCATACATCCAGATAAATCCAATTTTACACCGTCCACTGCCATGGACTATCTTGGATTTACGATTGATACTGTTCGCATGATTGTAACTCTGCCGAAGGGGAAAGCATCAGAATTGGCACTATCATGCAACAAACTCATGAATAAACATCAGCCAACCATACGGGAGGTAGCTAGAGTTATTGGCAAAATGGTAGCAGCTTTTCCAGCTGTACAATTTGGGCCTTTGCACTATCAAAATTTGCAAAGAGCAAAAGTGCATGCACTAAAGCAAAACTCAGGTCACTTTGACCGAGCTATGAGTTTAACTGCTGAATCCATTCCAGAGTTACAATGGTGGGCAAGGAACGTAAGGCTCAGCTCCAGTCCCATAATAATCACCAACCCAGTATTAACCATTCAAACGGATGCCAGTGCTTTGGGCTGGGGAGCAACTAACATGCAATCCAGCACAGGGGGCAGATGGACTAAATTTGAATCATCTTGCCTACAGACACGGGGTATCAACTACTTAGAAATGTTGGGGTGCGTTTTATGGGTTAAAAGCATATTCATCTAATACGCATCATGCACATGTCCAGTTGCAATTAGATAATACCACGGTGGTGGCTTATATCAACCACATGGGTGGTGTAAAGTCGATATCGTGTGACAATTTGGCCAACCTAATCTGGCAATGGTGTGTTGAAAGACATATTTGGTTATCAGCAACTTACCTACCAGGTAAGCAAAATACAGTGGCAGACACCAGGTCACGTAGATTTAATGATAACATCGAATGGATGTTAAATCCCAAAGTATTTGCTGAAATTACAAAGCAATATGGCACACCAGATATCGATCTATTTGCATCCAGGCTGAATCACCAGGTACCAACGTATGTCGCTTGGGAACCAGACCCTGAGGCAGCAGCAGTTGATGCATTCTCGCTGCATTGGGGGAAAATGTTCTTTTATGCTTTTCCTCCCTTCTGCCTCATCAGTCGGGTATTGCGCAAGATTCAATTGGATTCCGCTTCAGGAATCTTGATAATACCCGACTGGCCTACACAGCCATGGTTCCCAGTGGCCTTCGACATGGCTATTGATACACCGTTGGAATTCCCCAGCAGTCGAGAGTTATTAATCCACCCAGTGTCAGGCATTAGTCACCCGTGCCATGACAGAGTCAATCTCCTGGCTTGCAGATTCTAAAAAGACCTCTACTGGGCCTGGGACTGTCTGAGGACGCCATCAACATGATGACCGCATCCCACCGGGAGTCCACCAGGAGACAATACCTGACCAACATAAGAAAATGGGAACGGTATTGCTCCAAAACAGGAACTACCCACACTACAGCTACAGCCACCAGTGTTGTGGAGTTTCTGGTTGGATTACATCGGGAAGGACTCAGCTACAGCGCCATTAATACAGCCAGGAGTGCGTTGTCAGCTTATTTGGTTCCAGCAGCAGGACAACTGACTTTGGGGTCCCATCCACTAGTGGTCAAAATCATGAGGGGCATTTTTAACACCAATTCCCCTAAACCTAGGTACACTCAGATCTGGGATGTCAGCATTGTACTGACGTACCTTAGGGGATGGCCACCACCCAGGTCACTCACGCTGGAACAACTTACACTGAAATCAGTCATGCTCATGGCACTAGTGTCAGCTCAAAGGGTACAGTCCCTCCACCTTCTGAGGCTGGACAGCATGACAGAGTCATTGGACTGTATCACATTTCACATTCAGGGACTGGTCAAACAAACTAGACCAGGTACCACGCCTCCAGTAATGGAGTTCCGGGCATATTCACCTGACCCACGGTTGTGTGCCAAGACCCATCTCGCCAATTACATAGACACAACATACAACTTAAGAGGGAGAGAAAAAAGCCTTATGGATAAGCCACAAGAAGCCTCATGGTCAGGTGATGAGCCAAACCATTTCAAGATGGCTCAAGCAGGTGCTTAAGTCCGCGGGAGTCGATACTAATGTTTACAAGTCTCATTCCACCAGGGCTGCATCTACGTCGGCGGCTAGGCGAATGGATGTGCCTATGGACCATATTCTGGCCAGAGCAGGATGGTCCTCGGAGAGAACTTTCCAAAGGTTTTATAATAAGCCGCTGGCGGAACCTGCTACATTTGCAGACAGAATTTTAGAGTCTGCAGCTAATATTTAATTTAAGCCGGGGGAGCTCTCTGTTTTTTGTTATCATTAATAAACCTTTATTGTTCACAAACAGGTTATTGTTGATTGTGTAACATGCTTCCTCCCTCTAAGGTCTTCAGGCAGTGAGTGAAGCATGAGCTGGTTCACGGTTCGGATTCACAGAGCTTTGAAGTCTTCACGTAGTCACTCACGTGACTCCGAAGTAAAATAGTAAGATTAAATGAGAACTTACCAGTTCAAAGTTTGATCTGTATTTTATAAGGAGTTACGATGAGGGATTACGTGCCCTCCGCTCCCACCCTCTATTATACAGATCAACTGGTAATTAAGTTCTTATTTTTTCTTTACTATATTTATTTCAATTGTTGTGTTTTTCTGTGAATCCACACCGCTGCTTTGAAGAAATGTCGCGCATGCGTGCTGGACGGGGTCTTCACGTAATCCCTCATCGTAACTCCTCATAAAATACAGATCAAACTTCGAACTGGTAAGTTCTCATTTAATCTTACTATTTTATTGAAGCCAATTAACCTACAAACTTGTACATCTATGGAGTGTAGGAGAAAACATGAGCACCTGGACAAAACCAATGCGGTCACAGGGAGAACATATTAACCCTGTACAGACAGCACCCGTAATCAGGATTGAACCTGGGTCTCTGGCGCTGTAAGGCAGCAACTCTGTGTCACTTTGCATTTATATATTTGATATACTTTGTAGATGCTGACCCAAAGAGCTGTGGATTCTCAATTGATCTATTTGTTCCAAGCAGTGATCAATAGATTTTTGGACTCAAAGGGAACCAATGACAATCATATGGGAGTAGATGAAGTGAGGTATGGCTATTGAATGGATATCAGGATGCATGGATCATTTATCCAGAGACACAGGTTCAAGTCCCAACCCAGCCAGAGAGGATTTTAAATTAAAGTAAATTAATACATAGAGACAGTGTCAGAAGGCTCAGGAATGGAGAGGACACTAATGCAGGCACATCGAGAAGTACTGAGGAAAACCCAAAATTCAAACGCAAATGGAACCAAAAGCTATAGTCCTAGAACCGACAGAACTCAGAACTGCTATTGAACTGACAGAATGCAGAACTGATTAGTCAGCACCCAATTGGTGATGATATCAGGTATTTATACCAAATGACAGATTAGGGGAACAGATTAAATGCAGGTGTAACTCCTAATAGCTATGGGGACGAGTGTGGAAAGAGTCTCAAGTGTCTGGAGGCGTGGCAAGCGTGACACATAGACTCAGACAGAGTGGAAATGCGCTCTTGTTCAACATGTCTCACCTGCCTGCATTTGGCACATATCCCTCCAAACCTGTCCTATCCATGTACCTGTCTAATTATTTATTAAATATTGCAATTGTCCCTGCCTCTTAATCTTAAATAAATCTTAAATATCATAAATCTTAAATAAATCCGGAATCTTGAGTAAAAGCTGCAGTCAGTCAAAGTAACCACAATGCTACCAAAGTTTCCTTGAAAATACATCAGGTTTCCTCAAGTCAAGTTTATTATCACATGCACAAGTAAGGTGACGTACGGGTACAATGAAAATCATGTTTGCAACAGCATCACATGTGCATAGACTCGGGCAAACATGGAAAATACTATTTATACGTATCATCCATAAGTTACACATAATGATTCTAGGAAATCAAGCAAGCAAACAAGACATTCATGCAAAACTTCTATTATCCGCTTTGGCATCCACTCCCTGTACACCAGAGGCAATTTACATAGGCCGATTCACCTACAAAAATGTTAAAAGATTAACATATCAACTTGATTTGAAAAATGCTGTTTTGGTAACCCCAGAAAGGAGATGGTAACCATGTGTCTCAATGATCAGAAAGTGTGCTTAAATTTACAGAAACTGAATCAGTATAGATCAGATAAGTTGATAAGTTCATATGTTATAGGAGCAGAACCTGGCCATTCTGCTCATTAAGTCTGCTCCGCCGTTCAATCGTTCAACCGCATAGTTCTGAATCAGCCTGAATATTCATTGGTAAGGCGGTTTGCTTGTCATTTGTGAAACCAGTCTGAACTGCATTCCAGTGGAAGATGCAGCTTGATAATTGAGTTCATGAAATTTAGATCCGCCCAGTGACAATAGCAGCTAAAATTTTATCATAACCTTCTCTTTACAATGAGACGATTGTCATCCAAAAAAGTTTCCAGCTCTCCATCTTGTCAAGCCTTAGTTGCTTAATATCCTCTTGCAAAACAAATAACATCTAAAATTATATGATGTAATTATCATGTCATGCTGTCAAAACCATGGATTAATATTGTCACAATCGCCCCAGGCTAGCGAGTTTTGTTTTTAAATTAGTATCTGAAGCAATAATTACAAATTGTTCAGATATTTAAACCTTACGAGCACATCATTTCCCAAACTGCATTGACTTAACTATGTCAATGGTGACTAATTGTTTTATTTCACAATGATAATTGCTTCCCGTGTACTGTCAAAAGCAACTAAACTTGCTCAGCTTCTATGGAAACAAAAGGTAAATTGAGCCATAATGATAACAAGCCAGCTCAGACCGGCAACCAGTTCTTAATGTTATTAACATGAAACATCGTCTATATCAATAATCACTGGACACATATTTTTTCAAATTACTTGACATTGTATAAGACATTGGTAAGGCCACATTCAGTTGTACAAGACAATAGTGAGGCCACATTTTGACGTATTGTGTTCAGTTTTGGTCTCCTTGCTATAGGAAAGAAGTCATTAAGCTGGAAAGGGTAGAATGGAGATTTACGAGGATGTTGCCAGGACGCAAGTGCTGGATTTATAGGGAGAGGTTGAGCAGGCTAGGACTTTATCCCTTAGAGCATGAGAATGTGAGTTGATCGTATGGAGATGTATAAGATCATGAGAGGAATGGATAGGGGAAATGCACAGCGTCTTTTACTCAGAGTGGGGGAATCAAGAACCTGAGGACATAGATTTAAGGTGAGGGGGAAAGATTTAATAGGAATCTGAGTGACAACCTTTTCACACAAAGAGTGGTACATATATGGAACGAGCTGCCATTGGAAGTAGTTGAGGCAGGTACCATAACAACACATAAAAGACAATTGGGCAGGTACATGGATAGGAAAGTTTTATAAGTATATGGGTGAAAGACAGGCAGGTGGGACTAATGTATCTTGGTCGGTGTGGGCAAGTTGGACAAAATGGCTTGTTTCCATACTGTATGACTCTATGACTTCCAAATTTACATTTAACACATCAATTCAGAATGACAAACACTTTGATCCAAACATGATAAACATCTGATTAAACCAGATCTCCACATCAAGCTCACTGATGTTAGTTGAGGTAATGGGGTTTTTACAGTATTGTGGAAAAATATCGATTAGGTTCGCAATCCTGGTTATTAACTTCAACCTAGATCCCATTTGTCAAACATTAATTGGTCGAGTTATCAGGCGGCCATGTTAGACAATCAATGAAATAGCCCAGAGGAGGTTAGGCAAGAGGAGGACAATATAAAAAGTGTAGTAAGGAATTGCAGATGTTAGTTTAAACCGAACATAGTCACAAAATGCTGGAGTACCTCAGCTGGACAGGCAGCATCTTTGCAGAGAAGGAATGGGTGATGTTTCAGTTCAAGACACTTCTTCAGACTGGAGATAAAGATACAAATAATTACAAATGAAGGATATTGGATTATACAGAAGATGTTTTCCCTAAGTCATTTGCATGGAATGAGTTTGTTCTTTATCAGCAGTGTAGCCCATTGTTCAGTTTAGTTTAGAGACACAGCACGGAAACAAGCCCTTCGGCCCACCAAGTCCGCGCCAACCAGTGATCCTCTTATACTAACTATCCTACACACTAGAGACAATTTGCAGAAGCTGATTAACCTACAAGCCTGCACATGTTTGGAATATGGGAGGAAATCAGAGCACCCAGAGCAGGCACATACGGTCACAAGGAGAAAGTACAAATTCCATACAGCCAAGCACCTGGGATCAAAGCCGAGTCTCTTGCACTGTGAGGCAGTAACTCTATCGCTGTGGCACTGTGCCGCCCCTAACCTAGTGTGTCAAGGCGAGTACCAAGACTGCTTATCTGCCATGGCCGAATCAATGATTGATCATTTAGTTGGAGATCTGACATAGTGGACATTTTAGTAAACAATATTGTAAGGTTTTACTGTGTGGTACTAAGCAGCGGTAAGTTTGTGGTCACACGATTTACTAGAATGTTATGTATATAAAAATATAGTTCTAAATACAGTCTCAATTAGAGGGTTCTTTTGCAACATGCATTCAAAGTTTTGATGCAATTTTACTACAGGCCCTCAACAGGAGGATATTGTAGCATTTCAGAAGGAAATACAGAATATAGAAGCTCCAGTTTTGGAATGTCTTGTACAAAATGGAACTGCAGAGATGCATTCTGCCAGTATTATTTTCTATAATGTTTTCTAGAATATTTTCCACCAAGTATTGCAGCTATCAATGGCAGAGTGGCGGCACCTAACGGCAGCGGCTCGACTGCAGTCCGTCTGTCTTTTATTAAAAGAATTGTCCCGTTAGATGTATGTTTTTGGTTCTAATTTTTATTCTTTTTTAGCTGTGTATATGTGGATGGGGGGGGGAGGGGTGAACTGTTTAATTTCCGGTGTCCGGTGTCGTTGGGCCTAATATCGTGGAGCCGGCTGCGGCCTTCAGCCGGAACCAACCTGAGGGCTCCAGTCGCGGAGCCTGCGGACTCGCCATCGCGGAGCAGGCTGACTTCGGAGCGGGGAGAGCTGTGGTGACGTGTGGCTGCAACCCGTCTTCGGAGCTTCGGAGGCTCCGGCTGCAGGCCCGGTGGACAGGAACATCAGGAGCTTGCAGGTCCCTGGTGGGAGACCGCTTTTCAGAGCTCCCGCAAACTTCTCCCGCTGGAATCGCGGGGTTTAAATGACTTGGAGCGGGGCCTAATATCGCCTGGCGCAGCTTAAACAGCCGCAGAACTTACCATTCCCGTCGGGGTCTTTAACATCATGAGCCCCAGTCGCCTCGACGTTGCAGTTGGACTGCTGGACCACGGGAGAAGAACAAAGGGAAGAGATAAGACTTTTGCCTTCCATCACAGTGAGGAGGTGTTGGAGATTCACTGTGATGGATGTTTGTGTAAATTGTGTTAAGTGTGTGTCTTGGTTTTTTTTTTGTAATATCATGACTGTAGGAATGACATTTTGTGTTTTTGGTTCTAATTTTTATTATTTTTTAGCTGTGTATATGTGGGGGGGTTCGGGTGGGGGAAACCGTTTAATCTCTTCCTTGTACGGGGACCCGACTTTTTCCCTGTCGGGTCTCTGGTGTCATTGGGCCTAACATTGTGGAGCCGGAGGCGGCCTCCAACCGGAACCAACCTGAGGGCTCCAGTCGCAGAGCCTGCGGACTTGCCATCGCGGAGCAGGTTGACTTCGGAGCGGGGAGAGCTGTGGTGGCGTGTGGATGCAACCCGACTTCGGAGCTTTGGAGGCTCCGGCTGCAGGCCCAATGGACAGGAACATCGGGAGCTCGCAGGTCCCTGGTAGGAGACCGCTTTTCGGAGCTCCCGCAACGGCAACTTCTCCCGCCGGAATCGCGGGATTTAAATGTCTCGGAGCGGGGCCTAACATCGCCCGGCGAGGCTTAAACGGCCATGGGACTTACCATCGCCCGCCGGGGGCATTAACATCGTGAGCCCCATCACCTCGACACTGCAGTTGGACTTCTGGAAGGGAAGATATAAGACTTATGCCTTCCATCACAGTGAGGAGGTGTTGGAGATTAACTGTGATGGATGTTTGTGTAAATTGTGTTAAGTGTGTGTCTTTTTTTTTGTTGTAATGTCATGACTGGAGGAATGAAATTTTGTTCAAACCTTGTCTGTTTGAATGACAATAAAAGGCATTCTATTATCTTCTATTCTATTCTATCCTATTATGTACTTGAGAACACGCCATTAAAATTAAATGTGAGTAAAATATATTTACATAGAAATTCCCAATTGGTAGCATTTAAAAATACCACCAGTATATTGTATTCTTCCTCTGAGGTTCATTCTATTGGGGCAGAATTCATCTTGCTGATGTTGCTAAACAGCATGTTTTGGGTTACCTGGATTTTAGGCAATGCTTGCTAATATGTGTTTCTGTGCAGAAAATCTACAGTTAGTCCTCAGTTAACATTTTTATATGTCTGTTTATAAAATAAAAAACATGTAGAGGCTTTTAACTGTATATCTGCTGTTCACATAATCCTATAAATTCCTACTTCCCCTTGTTTGTTGGGATACTGCTGTGTCAAGATAATAAAAGATCTGGAAAATGAAAGAAGTGAAACTGGTGGGAGGTTGAAGATTCTGTTTTTATAACTAAAGACCTTGCCTTAAAATTATTATTTTCCAGTCCATTTGCAGCTTGATTTTCAGTTTTGATTGAAATTTAAGTTTGTATTTAACTGATTTCAAGTCAAAGGATGATGGGGTCAGAAAGCTTGTGTTCCTTCTTTGTGTACAATTACAGCACATTATTACCAAATCTCTGTGACCAAACAGTGATTAAGATTTCAAGCTTGCAATTCATTTTACCATTGGCAATCAAGTGCCTTGTTGACATCAGTTTTATTTTTCGTTAGTTTAGAGATACAGCATGGAAACAGGCCCTTTGGCCCACTGAGTCTGTGCTGGCCAACATCACCCACACACTAGTTCTATGTTATCCAAGTTTCGAATCCTACACCACAGGGGCAGTTTACAGAAGCCAATGAATCTACAAACCTGCACCTCTTTGAAATATGCGAGAAAACTGGAGCACCCGAAGGAAAGGCAGGTGGTCACAGGGAGAAAGTACAAACTCCATGCAGACAACACCCAAGATCGTGATTGAACCCAGGTCTCTGGTGCTGTAAGGCAGCAACTCTACCGCTGCACCACTGTGTTGATAATTGTGCTCTGGAGATAAACCATCCTATCACTGCATCCAAAGTCTGGGTGTGTGCAACAGTAAGCCACTGGGATGCTTAATGGAGTGGTGCCGCAGAGATGACAATTTATAAAAGACCTCTGCCTAATACTGGAGCATAGAAAGTTATAAAAATAGCACTCAGATCGATGATCATAGTAATGACACAATTATGCTTGACCTTTATAAGCATTACCAGCCGTTGAAGGCTAATTATAGTCCCTTATTTTGCATTGGCTAGTAATGAGCACTTCTGCACCAGTAATGATCATAATGGCTTCCAAAACAATGCTATTGACATTTTATCATGCTTGTGATTTATCCAAGCTTTTGGTTCACAGATTGTAACATCTTTGCAAAGCTATTAATCCACACCTTACGTGGATCAAGGTAGGACTGGTATTCCACTCTTCTGCTGTAGTTAGATGCCACTTTGTGCCATTGTTATAAAGTTACAAGGCAGGCTCTTTATAGCCATTTATTTCTCCTGACATACAGGACCACAATGCATGGGCAGACAGATGACACAACATGTGCACACACTGAGATGCATACACATATCAAAGTCTGTGCTTAATTTAGTTTAGCTTAGAGATACAGATTGAAATAGGCATGGAAATAGGCCCTTCGGCCCACTGAGTCCACGTCGACCTTCGATCACCCATTCACACTTATTTTATGTTTTCCTACTCCCTACATATTGGGGCCAATTTTACAAAGGCCAATTATCTTGCAGACTTGCATGTCTTTTGGATGTGGGAGGAAACCTGAGCACCCGAAGGAAACCCAGATGGTCACTGGGAGAACGTGTGAACTCCACAGAGACATCACCTGAGTTCTGTATTGAACCCAGGTCTCTGACACTGTGAGGCAGTCACTTCGCCGCCCTGGATTTATTAAAATCTATTGTTTTGTCAAGAATCCGATGAACCCATGTTAAACCTAAATTACGAGGATTGCAGAAATGACAAAGAGAATTCATAAATTCATAAGTTGTAGGAGCAGGGAGAAAGTTAAACTCCATACAGAAAGTACAAGCTCCATAAGCACCAGTAGTCAGGATTGATCTCGGGTCTCTGGCACTGTAAGGCAGCAACTCTACCACTGCGCCACTGCACCACCCCTTTTTCCATATGAGGAGCAATTGAATAAACTGGGATTGTATTATTTGGAAGAATGAGAGGAGATCAGGAGGCTGCAAGCAGGGAGATGTTTTCACCAACTCATGAGTCTGGGAGCAGTAAGCATAGTTGAAAATAGCTGGTTATCATTTAAAACTGAGATTATGAGAAATTCACTCAGTTAACTTTTTAAAATTCTCTACCCCATTTAGTTGTTTAGTCAAACAAAAAAAAACAATAGGTTTTGCAGCTTTTGAGGGGGGATTAAGGAATGCGGAGATAGAGCTGGGAAATGCGCTGAGTGTATGATTGGCCGTGATCTTATTGAATTGCGTACGGAGTCCCATAAACTGTAAAATACCTAGATAGAAGATGAGATACTGTTCCCCACCCTCAAGCTTACTTTGGGCTTTATTTGACAAATGGAGAAGGTCAAATTCGTTGTGGCCATGGTTAAAGTGGGAAGAAATATAAATGTGACAGGCTTCTGAAACATACAAGTAGAGCTCTGCAGGATGTTTTGATAGCCACATTGTAGGAAAAGTGATACAGCAGTGGAGGGAGTGCAGAGGAGATTTAGGAGGATATTCTCGTGATTTTACTATAAAGAAATATTGATTAGACTGGCATTGTTTCCTTTGGAACAGTGGAATCTAAGGGAGATTTAACCGGATTGTTTAAAATTATGAATTGGTGTGCAGAGGCAGCCTACTTCCTTAACAGATTATTAAATTGTATATGCCTTAGGCAGTGTGTGCTAACTATTTCCAACAAATCCTGGCCTTCAATTGCCTTGGACCTCTATGCCTTTAGATCACCCTGTGCAGATGTGTGGTAGCTAGTGTGTAACGGTTGCCCCAGATTAAAATAGTTAGTACGCTCGCATCTTCCCTTTCACGGAACGGGACTGGAAGCAATTCACCCTAGATTCCAATTGACTGGGCAGCACAGTTGCTCAGCGGTAGAGTTGTTGCCTTGCAGCACCAGAGATCTGTGTTTGATCCTAACTACGGGTGCTACCTGTATGGAGTTTGTATGTTCTCCCTGTAACCGTATGGGTTTTCAGCTTTATGCTTTTGCAGGTCCTGTATTCCATCTGTGACAACTCTTCTTAAGCATATCATTTTTTGTAGTGTGCTCTGAAAAATTTTGAGGTGGTCAAAGAAGGTGCAAATGTCTGTTCATTCTTTATTTAATATTCTTGATTGGGAGAAAATTCCTCATTAGCAGGGATTTGAAACTAGGACTTGTAGGAGAGCAAGGCCACTGTGGTACCATCCAATGTGAGGAAATGTTCAGCAAGCACTCACCAAATATGAATTTCATCAGAGTTGACATGTTGTCTGGTATTCTCCCAAGAGACCAATTTACAGTTCAGAAGGCACAAATTAGATTGTTGAAATATTTGGTGCAGTATTTGCAATGCTTACTGAGTACAGCTTTAATACGTAACATGGTCTTGCCCATTCAAGCTCAACCATAAAACTGCCTGCATTCAAATCTTCATTTATTATCACTACAGTTTTAACTTTACGTTTTGTTTAGTTGCGACTATGCACAAACAATTAATGTGTTCAAAATGAAATTAAGTTGTATGTCCAGTTTAAAGATTTAAAATGGGAACTTGGCCTGAACTTCACCAAGGGGGCTGATCTTTTGATGGAAATATTATTCATCCAGCAGATCACTGGAGAAATTCAGGTTGTTTATTGTCTGACATTTAAAATGTTGTGCACATGACATCATTCCAGACAAATGCACTAGCCTCAAGATTGCTACCATTTACTATAAATTACAGCTGCTGAATTGCTGTGGCAAGATGTACTACAATTCAGCGCAGAAATATCCAGTTCAGATTAGTGGGATGCAAATTGAATCCTTGCTGTCTGTGTCAATAGAAGGTCAGTTCACAAGACCTAACTTACAAGTGAGTTTTCAAAATAAATAAAAACAACCTCTGACATAACATATTAGTATGAAAAACATTCTCAAACTGAAATTTAATTATACATGATTATTGTGTCTCTTTGTCCATTAGAGAGTTAGTCATTTAGACTCTTTTAGACTATAATGGCTTGGGTATTAGGTACTCTTTATCTGATGGATGATGAAATATCTGAAGCAATTGGATTGCAGGATTCAACTGCCAAATAACTTTAAGTTGGTTGATCTCTGGCAGAGCCACCAACCTTGCACACAAATTGCCCACACCGGGATATTGCAGAAAATTTGCTGATTCTTGGATCTAAATTGTGCAATTGAAATTTTAAATATTTCCAAACACACATTTTCAGTTTTCTTCTTTGATGAGTAAGGTAGCAAAGAATTTGAAGACTTAAAACATTAACTTTTTCTTTCCTTTGATGCTGCCTGACCTGCTGAGTGTTTCCAGTATTTTCTCTCTTTATTTCAGATCTCCAACAACTGAGTTTGTTTTTAATTTTCGGGGGGGGGGGGGGGGGGGGAATAAAGTCTCCATATCATTGTTATATAGTGTGGAAC
The DNA here is from genome assembly GCA_035221665.1 of Okamejei kenojei. Taxonomy (NCBI): domain Eukaryota; kingdom Metazoa; phylum Chordata; class Chondrichthyes; order Rajiformes; family Rajidae; genus Okamejei; species Okamejei kenojei. Next base: position 47,377,698 of record CM069131.1, on the reverse strand, counting down.
CAGGCTCCTCAACTTGCCTTACACCAACCAACATGCCCCATCCACACTAGTCTCACCTGCCTGCGTTTGACCCATATCCCTCCAAACCCATTCTATCCATGTACCTGTCCAGATGTTTTTTTAAACGTTGTGATAGTACCTGCCTCAACTACCTTCTCCAGCAGTTTGTTCCATATACCTACCGCCCTTTCTGTAAAAAGGTTGCCCTTCATGTTTCTTTTAAATCTTTCTCCTCTCACCTTAAACCTACATTCTCTGGTTCTTGATTCCCCTACTCTGTGTAAAAGATTGTGCATTTACCCTATCTACTTCTCTCATGATCTTATACACCTCTATAAGATCACCTATCATCCTCCTGCAGTCCAAGTAATAAAGTCCTAGCCTGCTCAACCTCTCCCTATATATAGATCAGGCCCTCGAGTCCTGGCAACATCCATGTAAATCTTCTCTGCGTCCTCTGAAGCTGACAACATCTTTTCTATTACAGGGTGCTGTTCTCTGTTCTGGGTAACTGAAGACAAATACACTGCTAGATAGCGAGTGAACCTGGCTAAATATTCCCAGGCTGTTTTTGTTGCATTTCAGTTTTCTATTTGAAAATAGTATAAGAGTTACAAGAGTTTGTCAAAATAAAGAAGGAATAGATGTGCATCGTGCCCCTCCTAAAGCCCAGCTGCACTGAATCAGATTGGTGTTGCCTCAATTATGGCAGCCATCGAACAAAGTCATGGTTGGGAGATTCTGCTGGGGCACTGAACTTTATGGAGGGCACAGTGTCACAGCTGAGTCTCTGCTGGACTGAAAGCAAGTTGAATGAAAAGTAAGTGGATGGTTACTTCAGCTGGTTTTGGCAACCTTCCAAAGAGAAAAGTCCAAGTATCTGCAGATATGGGATTAGTTATGAGACTTCAGAAGATATGCCCCATTAACATCTATCAGGAAGTATCTGCGCATGGGTGCCAGAGGGAAGGAAAGCAAGCTCAGTGATATTATCTCCATGTGAGCATGATTTACGCCCCCTCACAGTTTCGCTTCATGGGACAATATATTTGGGACAACAAAGGTTGGTGACTTCAAGAAGGCAAGGGAGAAAACTATGGGGTGATGATTCAATACTACAACATATTCTTTGATGTGTCTCTTAAAATATGTTTTACAAAGCTTACTCTGGCTCCTGTTTCTCAGCACAGATCCTTGCCCGAGTACCTCTGTCTATATCCACGTTTTTACACATCAACTAGAGTGAGGCCAAAGTTTGTACATGCTGTAAAAACTCAGCAGCTTAGGCAGCAATTGTGGAAATATAAACTGTTTGTTCATGGTTCAGGCCCAAAACCATTCATCAGAACTGGGACAGAGTTTAGTTTTCAGTAGCAGGGAAGGTAGGACAATGATGGAGAAAAGAAAGGGAATATCTCTGATAGGGCTTGAACAGGTAACAATAGAAGTGCATTAAACGTCTTTGATTGCATATTGGGATGCTATTCTACTAAGGCTGTGGGACTTTCCCATTAGACAGACTTATACTAGTAGAAAAAGAAGAACTGAACCAAAATGATGTCAGGCAGGAACTGCCAGCCCTGATTCTGTGAAAAAGAAAGTGCTTTCGTAAACTATATAACCATATAACAATTACAGCACGGAAACAGGCCCTCTCGGCCCTTCCAGTCCGTGCCGACCATTTGTTTTCCCCTAGTCCCATCTACCTGCACTCAGACCATGCCCCTCCATTCCCTTCCCGTCCATATACCTATCCACTTTACTCTTAAATGTTAAAATCGATCCTGCCTCCACCACTTCTGCTGGAAGCTCATTCCACACAGCCACCACCCTCTGAGTAAAGAAGTTTCCCCTCACGTTACCCCGAAACCTCTGTCCCTTAATTCTCATGTCATGCCTTCTTGTTTGAATCTTCCCTACCCTCAATGGGAAAAACGTATCCACGTCAACTCTGTCTATCCCTTTCATCATTTTAAAGACCTCAATCAAGTCCCCCCTTAACCTTCTGCGCTCCAAAGAATAAAAACCTAACTTGTTCAACCTTTCTCTGTAACATAGTTGCTGGAACCCTGGCAACATTCTTGTAAATCTCCTCTGTACTCTCTCTATTTTGTTGACATCCTTCCTATAACTAGGCGACCAAAATTGTACACCATACTCCAGAATTGGTCTTACCAATGCCTTGTACAATTTTAACATTACTTCCCTACTCCTATATTCAATGCTCTGATTTAAACTTGGAAAACACAATATTGTAGACACAAAAAGCTGAAGTAACTCAGCGGGACAGGCAGCATCTCTGAAGAGAAGGAATGGGTGACTTTTTGTGTTGAGACCCTTTTTCAGACAGTCTGAAGAAGGGTCTCGACCTGAAATGTCACCCATTCCTTTTCTCCAGAGATGCTGCCTGTTACTGTTATGTGCCCTCCCATAAAGTTCAGTGTCCCAGCAAATTCCCCGACCATTACTTTGTTGGATGGCGGCCCTCATTACTGTTACTGAGTTACTCCATCTTTTTTGTGTCCATCTTTGGTTTAAACCAGCATCTGTAGTTCCTTCCTACACAAGCTCAATATTGAGTCTGGAGTCTGGTAAACTGCAATGTGCCCAGGTGGAAGATGAAATACTTTTGGGCCTCATTGAAATAATTCAGGTGCAACAGAGACAGACAGATCGGAGTGGGAGAAGGCTGAAACCATTGACCAGTGCTTTTTTTGTACACAGAAATTGCTGGTACGCACAATTAATAAACATATGTGTCATGTGACCAGAAAGCTAAATAATGATATTTGACTTTTTATATGCTGTAACATCATGTATCTTCACAAAAAAAAAACACTGCCATTGAGAGGTAGACTTATGTTACATGACCAACATTTTGTGTGTTTCCCGTAACTAGAATCCAGAGAGTGGAGAGGAATCAAGGAAATCAGACACTTGTACTCAGAAATATTGTTTTTTTATATTTTTCTATTCACTGTGTACTTACTTGACACATTATGTCCTTAAATAATATATGATTCAGAAACCATTTCTCATATCTACTGCTTTCTAGTGTCAATTGCAATCTTAATGTTCTCTTGTGTAGGAAAGAACTGCAGATGCTGGTTTACACCAAAGATAGACTCAAAATGCTGGTGTAGCTCAGCAGGACAGGCTCCAGATATGCTGCCTGGCCCGCTGAGTTACTCCAGCATTTTGTATCTATCTTGATGTTCTCTTGTTTGATTTCCATGTAAATGATATGTCCAGGTCCTTGAGACTCACTGAATATCTCGTCTGAAGAAGGGTCACGAACCGAAACATCACCCATTCCTTCTCTCCAGAGATGCTGCCTGCCCCGCTGAGTTACTCTAGCTTTTAGTGTCTATCTTTGGTTGAAACCAGCACCTGCAGTTCCTTCTTACACACCTCTTCCAGTTCATTGAAATACTTTGTTCTATTGTTCTCGGCAATATTTTTTACATCAACTTCATGCCCAGTGTTTGAATTTCCATGTCTTTCACTTTCATTAGAAATCTTTCATGCCAAATCTAATCTATAACCCTCTTTAACGAAAATGAGAGGAAATTCTTTGACTTTATAATGCTCCCAAAGAATCAAAAGGGTTGATGTGACGCACCTTCCCATTCCATTATTCCTTATAAGGCTATTTCTATCTAAGCATTTGCTTGAGAATGGTCTCTACATATTACTAGATAATGGAGCTCAGAAGTGAAATACAATTCTCCTTTGTAGCCAATGATCACTTTCCAAAAGCAAAAAATTCTGACCAATATTTATTCGCCTGAAACATGAACTCTGCTATCTCTCTTCACAGGTATGGCCTGACCTTTTGTGTATTTCCAGCATTTTCTGTTTTAATTGCAGATATCCAGCATCTCCAGCCTGTCATTTTTACACCAGTTTCCAATGTCTCACTAACTCCAAGTGGCAAGAATGGTGAAGTAAATAATTTGGGGCAAGAGTTGTATAAGTATAAGTTCAGGCTGTTTTGTCAATTGGATGTGTTCTTGTGTATGATTTGAGGCCAGACATTTGGATCTATTTAAATGACTTGTTCAAAACAAAAACTTATCCCGTCAAAGTTTACAAGTTTTGTTCTGACACAAAAAACTGGAGAAACTCAGCGGGTGCAGCAGCATCTAAGGAGCGAAGGAGATAGGCGACGTTTCGGGCCGAGACCCTTCTTCAGACTGGTCAGGGATCAGGGAAACGAGAGATATAGACGGTGATGTGGGGAGATAAGGAACAATGAGTGAAAGATATGCAAAAAAGTATCGGTGATAAAGGGAACAAGCCATTGTAAGCTGTTTGTGGTGTGAAAATGAGAAGCTGGTGCGACTGGGGTGGGGGAGAGATAGAGATAGAGGGAATGCCAGGGCCCCAGGGCTGAGGGAGAGGTAGGAAGGGGAGGAGACAGCAAGGGTTAACAGAATTGAGAAAATTCAATATTCAAGCCCAAAGGATGCAGACTCCCCAAGCGGAATATGAGGTGCTGTTCCTCCAGCTTGCGGTGTTGCTCACTCTGGCCGTGGAGGAGGCCCAGGACCGAGAGGTCGGATGTGGAATGGGAGGGGGAGTTGAAGTGCTGAGCCACCGGGAGGTCGGGTTGGTTATTGCGGACCGAGCGGAGGTGTTCGGCGAAGCGATCGCCAAGCCTCCGCTTGGTCTCACCGATATAGATCATCTGGCATCTGGAGCAGCGGATGCAGTAGATGAGGTTGGAGGAGGTGCAGGTGAACCTCTGTCGGACCTGGAAGGACTGCTTGGGTCCCTGAAAGGAGTGGAGGGGGGAGGTGAAGGGACAAGTGTTGCATTTCTTGCGGTTGCAAGGGAAAGTGCCCGGGGAAGGGGTAGAGTGGGAGGGGAGGGAAGAATGGACAAGGGAGTTGCGGAGGGAGCGGTCTTTGCGGAAGGCAGACAGGGGGGGAGATGGGAAGATGTGGCGGGTGGAGGGGTCACGTTGGAGGTGGCGAAACTGGCGGAGGACTATGTGTTGTATTTGCCGGCTGGTGGGGTGAAAGGTGAGGACCAGGGGGACTCTGCCCTGTTTGCGAGTGGGGGAATGGGGAGCGAGGGCAGTGTTGCGGGGTATGGAGGAGACCCTGGTGCGAGCCTCATCAATAGTGGGGGAGGGGAATCCCCGTTCTCTGAAGAATGAGGCCATTTGTGATGACCTGGTGTGGAACACCTCATCCTGGGAGCAGATGCGGCGTAGACGGAGGAATTGGGAATAGGGGATGGAGTCCTTACAGGAAGCAGGGTGGGAGGAAGAGTAGTCCAGGTAGCTGTGGGAGTCAGTAGGTTTGTAGTGGATGTCGGTCAGGAGTGTATCACCTGCAATAGAGATGGTGAGGTCAAGGAATGGTAGGGAAGTGTCGGAAATGGTCCAAGTGTATTTGAGTGCCGGATGGAAGTTGGTGGTGAAATGAATGAAGTCAGTCAGTTGTGTGTGGGTGCAGGAGGTGACACCAAAGCAGTCGTCGATGTAACGGAGGTAGAGGTCGGGGATGGGGCCCTGGTACGCCGAGAACAAGGATTGTTCGACGTACCCAACAAAGAGGCAAGCGTAGCTGGGGCCCATGCGTGTCCCCATAGCTACGCCTTGTGTTTGGAGGAAATGGGAGGAATCAAAAGAGAAGTTATTGAGGGTGAGGACCAACTCTGCTAGGCGGAGGAGGGTGTCAGTGGACGGGTATGGGTTGCTCCTCTGGTCGAGGAAGAACCGGAGGGCTTTGAGACCGTCCTGGTGGGGGATGGTTCTGAGCTGAAATTATGAAGAAGGATGAACTTTATGATTCATCGTAATTTTTACGGCAGGTGAATTTCCACAGGTTTCCTATTGTAACTGCAGTGGAAGAGTAGCAAAATCTACCTTAAATAAAAAAAAATAAAAAAATTATTTACCTTACACTTGAATTTAACTTCAGAGCAGTGATAAAAAGACCTTTGTAAACATTTTATGTCGCTTGAATTTTATATGCTGGGAATTGCTTTAAACGTTTTGAAAAATTGGAAGCTCCCGATTTTCTCTCAATATACTTAAAGCTTATGGATGTTTTGTTTCATACTGAAGATCAGAACCTGCCACACAACACTGTCATGACCCTTGGGGCAGGCGACATATCCGGGAGATCATGATGAATGCATACCAAGGCTATAAATAGGATTCACTCAAATATTTGATCCTCAGGAGTTGTGACCGTGCACAACTAGTCTTGCAGCAGTCAAATCTGCAGGACTATTTAAGGGTTCTGCGGATGAAGGATGTGCAGGCAGTTTTCAGGCCAGAGATTAGAATAGAATGGGGATGTGATCTGACAGAACGGTGAGGCACCCACAATGGCAGCCATGAGAAGATGCAATAGAAGACTTTCTGTTACTTCCCCAGTTGTTGCTGTTACCCCTGTAAATATTATGACAGATGATGGTGAAAATGGGCAGGGGATCATCAGAACTCTAGTTCCGTTCTATTCCATAAGGAAAGAAGGAACTTATGTTTATGAAGCATCTTCCATTCCCTATGGATAATGAATAACCTTAGGATGTTCCTAACTATTCTACTGTGATTTATTTAGCAGAGATATAACGGCATGTGATACTTAATGCTTAATGCTTCATAGCAAGGCATATATGCAGCTTCAATCCACACATTCAATGACATTGATATCCTTTGGTAGATTTTAAGACACACCGAGCATTTGTATCTTTAGAACGGATACAAGTATTTTAAGTAAGTAAAGGGAAATGAAACATCATTTAAGGCTTTGTTAAACCAACAAAATCATCTCAGCCAAAAGCATTTAAAAAGGTGAGCATTGACCTACAACGGCCCAAATGCCCTCCTACTTGCTATAAATTTCAATAGGTCTATGAAAATCTAACTCAGAGACCACAGAAGTAACGTACCTCATTAATTTATCTCGTGCTATTTGCTGCCAAGTACAGCATGCGGGGACACTTGCGCCCTCTCCCTACAGTGTAGATTTTGAGGTTTACTGTTCCACTAACAGCATTCTTACCATTATAAGAATAGAAGGAGACGGGAAAATAAAAGTGGGTATAGCCTATGCAGTCCTTAAAGCCTATTCAGTGGCACAGCTGGTAGAGTTGCTGCCTCACATTGCCAGTTCTCCAGTTTCCTCCCACAACCCAAAGATGTGCAGGTTTGCCAATTAATTGACCTCTGTAAATTGCCCCTAGTGGGTAGGGAGTGGATGAGAAAGTGGGACAATACAGAACTAGTGTGAGTGGATAATCAAGGGACGGTATGGACTTGAAGGGCCGAAGGACCCTTTTCCATGCTGTATCTTTCAATCTTTCAATGAATAGACCATTTAATATGATTGTGATTGACCTGAGCGAAATTAATTGTTCCGCATACACGCCAAATTGTTTATCAATCATAACTTGTTGGTTAATTGGCCTCTATAAATTGACTCTTTTATATAAAGAGTGGGTGAGGAAATGGGATAACATTGAACTAGTGTGAATGGGTGATCGATGGTTGGCATGGACTTGATGGGCCTGCTTTCATGCTGTGTCTTTCCATACTCTAAACTCTAAACCTGCTGAGTATTTCCAGCATTTTCAATTTATTGTCTATTTTAAAACCTAATGTCAACCACATTGGAGCCAATGACACAAAAGCTTAAACTAGAGGTTGTCTTGAAGGTGGAATGAGAGGAAGGAAGATTTAGGGAAAGAATTCCAGAGCTTATGGCTTTGATAGTTGAAATTGTGTCTGCTAATGATGGAAAAAATCCAATTTTGAAAATCTAAAGAGGACAATTTGAGTCTGTAGATATTTCAGAGAATTGTGGATTGGAGGAGATTACGTAACTACGGACGAGGAGAAGCCATTAATGAATTTAAAGACAAAGGTGAAATTGAGTAATATCTAATGTAAGACAACTTGCTGATTATGAAGTTTATATGGAATCACATTAACAGTTCTTTGTATTTTAAGCATCTTCCCATGTTATTGAATCAACATTTTCTATTATGTAATACTGTCACCAGTCTATTAGGGCAAGCAGATCAGAGGTTTAAAACAAAACCACATGTCATATTTCAAAGAGCATCAATGAATGTTTGATATATATACTTTCAAAAAAAGCTCAGCAAAACAAACAAATTAAATTCTGAAAGAGACCATCTAAAGGTATAATATTACTCAGAATATAGTCATGCCATTTGATCTGTTTTTATAGTATGTTCAATAGAGTAACATAATGTGATTCATTGCAGCACAGCATAACAACCAAATTATGTTGTTTCAATTGCTGTTGGCATTACATAAGATCACCTAGGGCATCAAACCGATTCTAAGCAAATCGACTTGGTGTGCTATATGAGCAATTTTGGCTGATAAAATTGGTTACATATATGGGATAAGAGAAATGTGTGCCAGATGTTTACCAGGATGTAAAAGCAACTCTGGTCCATAAATTATGCATCCATACTTCAAGTGGTGGGTGGAAGAAAAATGACAAGCCCAGGAATATTTAGCATTAGATTCCAAAGTAATTGAAAGCTGGACACAATTGCTGATAAAAACACCAATCTGGAGATTTTGTAAAGGCAAAAATAATTGGTTAATCCTTGATAAGTCAATGGGAAATAATTAAGGTCTTCATTAAAAGTTTCCTAAAATTCGTAAAAGTAACAAGAGTGCTCTATAAGAGCTTGATGCAGAATGTATCTTTTGCCAAGCTATAATGCAGTTGAAATAACAGGATTTATGTTTTTTTTTCTATGGAGAATTCAGATTTATTAACCATGAAAAAGAGTCTAAAAAATGCAACTTTTCATGCCAAGTAATGCGTAGAGAGGATACACAGATTAAAGGTGTATACACATATCATCTACAAAATGTTATCTTTTTGTGGAGAGACTGACTCAGGTTGTGAACCATAGAAAGACAGCAAGTGCAGTATTTGGGACTTTCATAAAATATGTTTACTTATGTGGGTCACCTGGAGGAAGAAACAATAAACTGAATAAAATTACCGATTCATGTGATTGCTATTGAGATTTACTTTGTGTGTTAATATATTAGATACAAATATAAAAAAAGGTGCTCATTCAACATATTTATTCAACTGAAATTCAATCAGGATTTTATAAATTCTTGAGCTTAAAAGTACAAACAAAATGTAACCTCAGTCCAGCTGATTTCAAACCAAGCATTCAGTGACCCATTGCGTGAACCACTGAGTTATGCCAACACGTTCTGTTTTGTTCAAGATTCAGCTTCTGCTGTTCCTTGTATCTCCAGTCCCTCCACAGGTGCTGCTTGACCTGCTGAGTTGCTCCAGCACTTTGTGTTTGCTCAGGCTTTCAGTGAAGCTTGCTACCTATGTTTTCTCTGGGGTCACTCAGTTACTGCAATCTTCAGTAAAAAAATTAGTTTTTTTTGCTACTCTTGGAACTGTAAGTTTCCCACCTTAAATCAAAGGTTCATGAAACCATGAGAAATGCAGGAGCACTCGGTGAAAGGTGGGTTGATGTGGCGGATATACGCATCCAACGTGGGAATTTGATGTGGGTCAAAGTCAAGCCAAGAGTCAAGAGTACTTAATTGTGATATGCACCAGGATACAGAACAATGACATTCTTACTTCAGGCATATTAATGGAACAGCAAAACAAATAAATATAATTTCATTAATTATACAATAAATTAACCGTTATACTAGTAACCAGATGATAACAGTACAAACCAAACAACCTCATGGATGCATTAGACATTTGCTTGGTTGTACTAGGAACCTTTTGCTTGCACTATTTGGTTGCCTTAGGCTTTGTTTTACTTATTGCACTATCTTGTCTTTTTTATTTATTGATCTTTTTAATGTTTGTTTATGATATTATCCATTGAACACAGTGCTTGCAGACTGTTATGCGTCTGCAAGGAAGAATTTAATTGTTCCCTTTTGGTACATATCACAATAAAAGACTCTTGACCTCTGTAGGTATTTAGTGCAATCTATACATGTCCATGGTAGATTGTTGCTGAGGTGGTTAGAGTTGTGCAGTGTGGTTTGAGCCTGATCGTTCTTAGGAAGAAGCTAATCTTGAACATGGAGACCATGGTTCTCAGGCTTGTGCACCTTCTTTCTAATGTGGCAGTGAAAACTAAAAACAAAACTAAAAATGCTGGTTTGCAAAAGGAGACACAAAGTGCTGAATAACTCAGTTGGGAGAGGCAACAACTACGGAGACCACGGATAGATTCTCATAGTGAAGGAAGGGAGACTGCCAATATATATTCCTTTCCAACTTACACCATGTCCTGTGTCTGCCATCATCACAGGATGGTAGGGATAAATTTACCCTTTATTCACAGATACTTAAATGTGTAGGCTCCATTAATTCATTCCACACATCCCATTACTTCCAAAAATAAAACCTTCCTTTACCACCTTCTTTGAGAACACTACATAGATCACCAGGAAGAAGAATAGACTTTTGGGGGTGTAGGAAGGGGGTGACATCCACACTGCTGTATTTCCATGGCAGTTACCCAATAGGAGATGGAGTGCATTTATGGAGTCCATATATTGCTTGGTTTTAGAAAAATCGTCTCATTTTTGAGCTTTAATTATCTCCTATCTGGTATCACCTTATATCTATCCATACTATTACTAAAACTCTCATCTTGACAACTTCCGGTCTGTGTTGTATTTAATTTGCGCTAGAATGATACCCTATATCGCTAGGATTTTTCACCACCTTACTGACCGTTCCAGTCTGCTCCAAGTGCACCAAGTTTTGTTCCGATCAGTGGAATATTACTAAAGTTATGAAGGTTTAAATAATTGTGAGATCAGCACATTGGTCTTCCCGTCTGTCAATCGTCCGGACGGCAACGCCACTTCCAGCGGGGTTGATTTCGTGAGCCCTGCTGAGCCCCGAAGCCGTGGAGCGAGTGCGGCCGGGAGCCGTGAAGCCAGTGCGGCAGTGGAGCCAGTGCGGCCGGGAGCCGTGGAGCCAGTGCGGCAGTGGAGCCAGTGCGGCCGGGAGCCGTGGAGCCAGTGCGGCAGTGGAGCCAGTGCGGCCGGGAGCCGTGGAGCCAGTGCGGCTGTGGAACAAATGCAGCCGCGGAGTGAGTGCGGCCACGGAATAATGTGGCCGTGGAGCCGTGAGACGAGTGCGGCCGGGCAGCGTTGGGTGACGCCGGGAAGCGCTAAGTGAAGCCGTACCCCCCCGCCCACGTCCTCACACCCCCTCCCCCCCTCCACACCACCTTCCCCCTTCCCACACCACCTTCCCCCCTCCCACAAACCCCTCCCCCCTACACACCACTTCCCCCTCCCACACACCTCTCCCCCCTCCCAGCCACCCCTCTTCCCTCCCACATAACCCCTCCCACACACACACCCGTTCCCTCCTCTCCACACCCCTCCTCCCCTCCCCCTAAAACCCCTCATCCACTCCCCCCCCTCCCCCCCACACCCCTCCTCCCCTTCCCTTCTTTCCCACCTCTCCTCCCCTCCCCCCACACCCCTCCTCCACTCCCACTCCCTTCCTCCACTCCTCCCCTCCAGCCGCACCCCTCCTCCCCTCCACGACACCTCTCCTCCCTCTCCCTGCACCCCCTCCCCCCATGCACCCTCCTCCCTATATGCACCCCCTCCCCCCACGCACCCCCCCCCCCACGCGCCCCCTTCCCGACGCACACTTCCCCCCTCGCACCACCCCTCCCCACATGCACCCCCCCTTTCCCTCACACACCCCCTCCCCCCACGCACGCCCCCGTGATTCTGAGTGTCCAGAAAGCCGTGAGTGAGTGAGAGAGTGAGAGAGTCTGGAAAGCCATGAGTCAGTGAGTGAATGAGTCCAGATAGTCGTGAGTCAGTCAGTCAGTGAGTCTAGAAAGCCGTGAATCAGTAAGTGTGTGAGTCCAGAAAGCTGTGTGTCAGTGAGTGAGTCCAGAAAGCCATGAGTGAGTTTGTCCAGAAAGCCATGAGTGAGTTTGTCCAGAAAGCCATGTCAGTGAGCGAATGTCCAGAAAGCCTGTTTTCACACAGTATCTCTAAATTAAACTAAACTGTACTAAAATGCTGCTGTTGTGCACTAAATACCAATTCTAGCAGAGATAACCCCGCGTTACTATCACAGCCTGTCAGTCCGTTATTCAGCTTGTGAATCCTTCAACTGTGACATGGAAGAAAGCGAAAAAAAACCCCAGAAGCAACAACCCTATGGGATCACGAGCAGTCACTTTGGGAAGGTGTCAGTTTCTGTCGAATTGGACACAGCATGAGTCAGCATCTTTCAGATGAAAGGGTAGAAGATTGCACAAAAATAAATAAAAAGACAGGATGAATGATGGCAAAGTCAGCTTGCCTGCTGCTCTCTCAGAACAGGAAGTATTACAGGCCTATCGACAAGAAGAGGAAGTTAATGAAAATCCCTCGACGAAAATAAAATTAAAAAACAAAATTCCTATTGCCACAATTTGGCTGCTACAGGAAGCCAAATTAAGGCTGGCTGCCATTAATTCAACTTAATTAAAGGGATGTTGCTCAGTAAACACAAATTTAATATGATTGTTCCAGTAGTTGATAAGCTGTAGGGATACAAATATTGCCAGTCAATTTAAACATAAATGAGGCTGATTTTAGGGGATGGGGGTAAGGAAAGGGAGCAAGGGAACCTTGTTGAACAGGTCGTGCCCCCACTTCCATGGCTACATGCCTGATATAACAAGGTAAAATTGGCCCCACTGTATACAAAGGAAACAATGGTTGTTTAAATTTAGGCAATGGTGTATAACAGGAATATCAAGCTGACACTTAAATGACATACATTATTGACCCTATTAAATTCAATAGATTGGAAAATGGGCTGGATGGAAGACAGCAAATTGGATATAGCTCACATTTATGATTGGCACCCTTTCTGCTTTGTGTTTGCATGGTTCAGATGATAAACAACTTAATCTTAAATAATTCTTGTCATTATAATTTCCATATTTTCTAAAGGACAAATAACTCAGTTTTGCATCTGTTTACAGAAAACTGAAAATTCAGTTACGCACCATTCAAATTTTGACCATATCCTTGACTAATCAATGTAATAAATAATGAAATACATTGTTCTTAAATCTAAATATCTTTTTATACTTTAAAACCTTTGGCATTTTCTTAATTGAATCTCCACATTGTGTACTTCAGCTGAAATCAGGAATAGATTCTAAATAACATTCATAAACATACTTTTCACAGTAGTTGGTCTTAGACGGCAGCAGTGATCAGTGGAGTCATTATGCTTTGGATTGAATTTTACGGCTGATTAGGCAATAGTTTCTTCCAAAAAAAAACAGCCCTCTTTTCATGAAGCTTTCTATAAATTATGCAATGATGTTGGCACCTTTCATGTAATATTGCAGTACAACAAAGTCAGGAAAATTCCGACAATTTCACAATGTTTGTTTCTGCGTTCACTGGCATCTGTGGAGAGTATAAACAATAGGGGAAGAATTGCAGGAGCAAAATTAGGATTATTAAACCCAGCAGTGATTAAACCAGTAATATGACAATGAGGGAAGATATCTTTCTCTTATTTTTGAATAAAGGATTAATGACCCTTCCCCCCCCCCCCCCCCCCCCCCCCCCCCCCCCGCGCAAAGGGCTTAATCTCAGCCAATCAAATTGCTGATGAGAGTGGTTTTATTATGAGTGATTTGGGAAACATAAATTTATTAGCAGGACTGATAGTGAATTAGCCAATCATGGCACACCTGCAATAACATTCCTTTCACACTTCTCAGGCAGCTAATGAGCCACTTAAGCAGTATTAATGAGAGAGAGAAAAAAAATCATCCATCCAGCATTAATGGAGCAGCAAAATGCTGGAGTAACTCAGCACAACCGGCAGCATCTCTGGGGATGCCTGGAGAATTTCATCATGCCGATCCCGCTGAGTTACTCCAGCATTTTATGTCTATCTTTGGTTTAAAGCAGCATCTGCCATTCCTTCCTACACATTAATGGACTAGCATCAGGTTTGAAAGGTCGGCTTCATTGAGGTAAAGACTTTGGTAATATCTCATGGAGATAAACTCAGGTTTAAATACCATCTTGAACCAGAAGGAGATTTCCAACAAATTCAGGGCATAGGAAGGAATAACAATAAAACCACTGGCCGCTTCTTGCTAATTCAGTTGAAATTAGTGAACGAGAAATACTTTAGATTTTAGAGATACAGTGCAGAAACAGGCCCTTCGGCCCACCGAGTCTATGCAGAAACGGGCCTGTCAGCCCGCTGAGTCTGCGCCGGACAGCGATTACCCTGTACACTAACACTGTCCTACATCCTAAAATCAATTGTTAATTTTACCAGTCAGGTTTGAACCCGGGGCTGTAAGGCTGCAACTCCACCACTGCACGGCTGTGCTGCCCCAGATGATCAATGCTTTGGCATTTACATAACTTAGATCCATATTTGTTAACACTTTCCCCTGACTTTTAATTGAACATGCCATAACAGATTTTCTTGTTGGGTGGGGTTGTAGGAAAGAATTCCTGATTTTCATCCTCCTTCATGTGAAGAAACATTTCCTATCATCACCGATGAATACCTAGCTTTAATATTCAGGTAAGATCATCTCGCCCAGCATTTTGATTGATGGCAATTACATTCTGCAAGATAAAGAAGTCCTTTGTTCAGTACATTAGAGAGAAAAAAATGTCTTTAATTAATAAGTGCCTTAATTAAAGCAGCTTGACTTTACATAGTAATTTGGCATGGCAAGAATTAAAGAAGGGTTGTTTAAATTTATATAATCGTCATGTTGTTGGAATGTTTCAAATCGTTTCACATCGCAAATTAGGGCAGCACCGTGGTAGCAGCTGGTGGAGCTGCTGCCTCACAGTGCCAAAGAGCTGGGTTCAATCCTGACCTCAGATACTGTCTGTGTGGAATTTGTACATTCTCCCCGTGATCATGTGAGTTTCTTTCCCACAAGATGCATGAGTTTGTAGGTCATTAGCTGCTGTAAAATTGCCCCTATCACCTAGGGAGTGAATGAGAAAGTGGTATAACATAGAACGGGTGTGAACATGTCATCAAGGATCAGTGTGGACAGTGGGTCGAAGGGCCTGTGTCCATGCTGTTTCTCTAAACTAAGCATTCATGGAGTTCTCTGCCGATGGTAAGCTTGAAAACGTGTCAGCTCAGCAGGTTCACATGAACAATGAGCAGAGCAAAGGGAAGTAAATAGAAACTTTTTTAAGATGTTGCTCAAAAAAGGAATATCGGGCATGCCAGCCCAGCAGAAACTGCAAAACAGCACAATATATCCAAAATAAACCTCCTGTGACCTCAGTTACTGCATCCGATGTTCCCGATGTGGCCTCCTGTACATCGGCGAGACCAAGAGTAGACTCGGCAACCGTGTTGCCAAACAGCTGTAATCGCTCCACCAAGGCATACTGGATCTCCCGGTGGTTGATATTTTAACTCCCCTTACCATTCCCACTCTGACCTCTCTGTCTTGGGCTTCCTCCATTGCCAGGGTGAGACCACACGTAAACTGGAGGAACAACACCTCACATTCCACTTGGGAAGCTTATAATCCAATGGTATGAACATTAAATTCCCCAATTTTAGGTAACTACAAGATCCTCCCCTTCTCCTTTAGTCCCCATTCTTTTCCCCTCTCCATGTACATTCCTTCCTCTATCTTCACAATTTGCAATTCTTTACTTCTTTCGTCTCACACCTTCTGTCCCTTTAGTTTAGTTTAGATAATTTAGAGATACAGCACTGAAACAGTCTCTTTGGCACCGGATCCTCGCCGACCAGCTATCCCCGCACATTAACACTATCCTACACCCACTAGGGACAATTTTTTAAAAACATTTACCAAGCCAATTAACCTACAAACCTGTACGTCTTTGGAATGTGGGAGGAAACCAAAGATCTCGGAGAAAACCCACGCAGAACAAGGGGAGAACGTACAAACTCCGTACAGACAACACCCGTAGTCGGGATCGAACCCGAGTCTCCGGCGGTGCATTCACTGTAAGGCAGCAACTCTACCGCTGCGCCACCATGACCGTCACCACTTTAATCGCTGGCTTTGTCCAAACATCTGTCTATCAGTCCCCTCCCCCCCCCCCCCCCCCCCCCCCCCCCCCCACCCCATCGCTTCCTCACCTGTATCAATCCTTTACCTGCCAGGCTTTGTCTTGCCCCTCCTCTCTTCGTTTCCCCCTCCCCCCCCTCCAATCAGTCTGAAGAAGGGTCCCGATCTGAAACGTCACACATCCATGCTCTCCAGAGATGCTGCCTGACCCGTTGCATTACTCCAGCACTTTTGAAGCAAAATAGTTGCTACTTGGTGTGTATATCAAAAAAAGGATACCACATTTAGGGTGGCATTTAGAACTTCAAAGCCATGCGTCAGGACCCTACATAAGCGGCATCACTTGCTTGTCACATCAGGCATCTCTTGCCCCACTTGCAAGGCAGTCTGCAGTTCCCATATTGGCCTTATCTACTCTTTCAGAACACACAAAACTGCATTGAAAGCAAGTCATTCTTGATCTCAAAGGACTCCTACGGAGGAAGATGCCACAATTTGTTAAATTACTTTGTTTTAATCTGAGCCATTCCAACAGTAGACAGAATATGTCATACAGTCATAGAGTAATACAGCGTGGAAACAGACCCTTCAACCCAACTTGCCCACAGCAGCCACATGTCCCAGTTACACTAGTCCCACCTGCCCATGTTTGGTCCTCCAATCCTGTCCTATCCACGTACTTGTCTAACTGTTTCTTAAATGTTGGGATAGTCCCAGCCTCAACTACCTCCTCTGGCAGCTTGTTCCATACATCCACCACCCTTTGTGTGAAAAAGTTACCCCTCAGATTCCTGCCAAATCTTTTCCACTTCACCTTAAAGCAATGTCCTCTGTTCGTCGATTCCTCTACTCTGGGCAAGAGACTCTGCATCTAATGCAAGGATTATTGTGGGGTACGGAATTGATGACAGGCTCTCTTAAGAAAAAATGTTTAATTTGTGGGAACAATCAATTCTACAATTATTAGGGAGGGACCAACAAACTCTAAAGAATGGGGATAGGTGTAAAAGAAGTATTGATACTTGAAACAATCACGCATTTTTAAGGTCCGACAGTTCCCAAAAGGCCAGTTGTGTGGGTCTCATGCAATGTCAGAGCATCCAGGTGCGCCCCTTTTATATTGGGGGTAACCATCAGTATCCATTGGGCAGCTGTGTGATGGCAAGGCCAAACAAATTACTGTAAGTATTAGTATACAGCCTGATGCCCAGTCTGCCATTATCCAACTGGCTTGTTTTCGTTCGGAGATGCAGTTTGGAAACCACTGAATCAACACTGACCAGCGATCACCTGTTCACATGGGTTCCATGTATCTCACTCTTACACACTGGGGGGCAATTGTTTACAAAGGCCAATTAACCTTCCAAACCCACACGTCTTTGAGATGTGGGAGGAAACCGGGCCACCTGGAGAAAACCCACACAGTCGCAGAGGGAACGTGCAAACTCTACAGAGCCAGCACTCTGAGGATGCAGGGAGACTAGATAGAAGTAAATAACATTATGAGAGGCATGGATAGAGTAAAGGGGGTCAGCACCTATTTCCCAGGATGGAAATATTAAATACTAGAGGTCATAGGTTTAAGGCGAGAGGGGCAAATTTTTAATGCGATGTGCGGGGCAAGTTTTTTTCACAGAGAGTGGTGAGTGCTTAGAATGCACTGCTGGGGGTTGTGGAGGCAGTGTATGGCATTTAAGAGACTTTTGGATATGCAGGGAATTGAGGGTTAAGGTTTATGTACAGGCAGATAAGAGTTGGTCTTGGCATTATCTTCAGCACAGACATTGTAGGCTGACGGGCCTGTTCCTGAGCTATGCTCTAAGCACTCTGTTCACAAAGACTGTATCACCAATTGGTCTGCCCTTCTTGGCCTGGGAATAGCTATCACACTTGCTTCAAAATATTTTAAACTGACTTGCCTAGAAGAAAGCAAATATGAATATAGTTTATTATGCAGATGCAGAACAGATGTGCTGAATTGTAAAACAGAACATATCAGAACTAAGAGTTGAAAGATGACAAGGAAGAACCACAAGGAACTTCAATCTGCTAAAGTATTGCATTTTAATTCACACCACTGCGGTCTAAAAGGAAAATATGGAATATCTAAGTCATTGTTGTCCATGACAGACTAATGAGCTCAAAATAGCCTCATTACTGAGGGTACACAAAAAGCTGGAGAAACTCAGCGGGTGCAGCAGCATCTAAGGAGCGAAGGAGATAGGCGACGTTTCGGGTCGAGACCCTTCTTCAGACTGGTCAGGGATCAGGGAAACGAGAGATATAGACGGTGATGTGGAGAGATAAGGAACAATGAGTGAAAGATATGCAAAAAAGTATCGGTGATAAAGGGAACAAGCCATTGTAAGCTGTTTGTGGTGTGAAAATGGGAAGCTGGTGCGACTGGGGTGGGGGAGGGAGATAGAGATAGAGGGAATGCCAGGGCCCGAGGGCTGAGGGAGAGGTGGGAAGGGGAGGAGACAGCAAGGGTTAACAGAATTGAGAAAATTCAATATTCAAGCCCAAAGGATGCAGACTCCCCAAGCGGAATATGAGGTGCTGTTCCTCCAGCTTGCGGTGTTGCTCACTCTGGCCGTGGAGGAGGCCCAGGACCGAGAGGTCGGATGTAGAATGGGAGGGGGAGTTGAAGTGCTGAGCCACCGGGAGGTCGGGTTGGTTATTGCGGACCGAGCGGAGGTGTTCGGCGAAGCGATCGCCAAGCCTCCGCTTGGTCTCACCGATATAGATCATCTAGATTACTGAGCCTCGATGCTGAGGTGATGGAGAGGTTGAACACTGTGTGTAGGCATGCTGAATAAGTGAACCTCTACCCTGGAAGTACTCTAAGTGAACTACTCTACCCTAAGTACCCTAAGCGAACTCCTCTACCCTCTACCCTGAACTTCTCTACCCTTGAACTACTTGTATGTCCAAGTAGTCAGTGAATATTCAAATTAAAATTAAAATTAAAATCAAATTCAAATTCACATTTATTGTCACTTGCACAAATTAAGCTACAGTGATATTCAAGAAGGAACTGCAGATGCTGGAAAATCAAAGGTAGACAAAAGTACAAAAGAAAAACTCAGCGGGTGCGGCAGCATCTATGGAGCAAAGGAAATAGGCAACATTTCGGGCCGAAACCCTGCTTCAGACTGATGTAGTGATATTTGAGTTATCATGCAGCCATACAATTAAAAGAACACAACACAATTAAAAGAACGATAGAACTTAACATAAACATCCAACCACAGTGATCACTGTGATGGAAGTCAATAAAGTTCAGCCAGTCTTCCTCCTTTTGTAACCACAATATTCAATTGTATTGTATTGTATTGTATTCAATTTATTGTCATTATCTCATTTTAGAGACAACAAAGTGGCTTTTCCTTACAGTCAGTAACATAAAAGTAAATAATAAATAAATAACCTTTTTTTTAAAAAGCACAAACACAGAAGTCCACACACAACATAACTCCACAGCGGCACCAGAGTTAAGGAAGGTACCATAGTCCAGCCAGCCTCCCTGCCGATCTTCCCAGATGTTCACCCGTGGTCGGGGCCTCCCGAGCACCCGCAGGCCCTCTCGTCAGGAACGATGCTCAGGCCCTCTTGCTGGGAACGATGGAACCCCGGCGGAGAATATCTTCAGCGGCCCGGACCTCTAGATCAGCCACCTCCTACCGGAGTCCACGGCTCCCAAAGTCCACAGGCCGAGCCGGGCGGAGTCGCAGGACTCCGCGATATTGGGCAGCGCCGCCCGTGTTGGGAGCTACGCGAACCACCGCTCCGCGATGTCGGTGCAGCAGGCCCAGCACTCCGGAGCTCCAAACGGCGATCCCCGATGAGGCATCGCCTGCCCCTCGATGTTTCCAACGCTGCACCGCTGCTGCTGGAGCTCTGGTCGGTCCCGGCAGGAAAGGCCGTGCCAATCCAGTAGGTAGGCCGCGGGGGGGAGGGGGGCGAGGACGTGACTCGAATAATAGTAACCACAAGGAGCTGTAGATGCTAGAATCTTGAATCAAATTCAAAATGTTGGAGTGTTGGCGAGGGTCCGGCAGCATCTCTGGAGAACATGGATATGCAACTTTTGTGGTTGGGATCCTTCTCCAGACTCCAATCCTGAAATGTCACGTAACTATGCCCTCCTGAGATGCTGTTTGACCCACTGAATTACTCCAGCACTTTGTGTTTTACTCAATATTCACTGTAATTGACCTAGTGTTTAGGAGATAGTTTTTTTGTTGATTAGTCAGGCTCAACCCTAGCTTTGAGGCTACAGTGCTGATGTAGTGTGTTTAATCAGTACAATGTGTGGAGATTGCAAGGATATTGATAGTAGGAAAGATATCCTTTCCAAGCTTAATGACAGTGGGAGACGCAGGATGTGAGGTTGATAAACTTAAGAAGAGATTTTAATCTTCTTCTGGCGATGGTTGTTACTTGCTATTTTTCTTTAACTACATATCTTCAGTATGTGGGAGATCGGTATGGTGGCAGTAGGATGGTGCATGGCAGGGATATTTGAAAAGCAAAATTGTAACCTCAGTTAAGTTTGGTCAAGGTTGGTGCTTGAAAGAGCTACTGAATGCGATGCTATAATGTCCTTCTTGAGGGAACCGTACAGCATAGCATGAGGATGTAGAGTCAGAGAGCAGGAGGAACCACGGGGGGTGGAGCCACGAGAGAGAGTGTTGCAGAACTTTCATCGGAGAGAGGAGGAGAACTTCAAAGTAGGCATACCTTGAGGACGTAGCGTCAGAGAGCAGGAGTAATCACGGCGAAGTTGGCGAGCAGGGATAGGATTGAATCCAGTAGAACAGCCACTGCAACTTAACATAATTTTGACTGCTGACTGT